>CM060709.1:33227193-34565165 GCA_030686995.1 Artemisia argyi
CTCCAGGTAAAAGGACTTAAAAAAGTCCACAAGGTTTGGTTCCATTCAAGCGCACCGTGAACAAGCATATATACTTCGGAGCTCAGATAGGGAATTGTAAAATTAACGTATTGAGCCCGGCTGAAGCGAACAGTAAAATCTCCAGCCGCACATGTACAATTCTGCAGGAAAGAAAGGTTATAAGAAATAATTTTAAAAAGCATCGGTAAGTACATCGTATTGTTAGTATCTTGACAGTTATCTATCTGTTAGAAACTGTACCTTGCCTACACTGTTTTCTAGAAGTTCATCATAGGTATCACTGATAGGCAAGAAGATAGGCTGAACTTTGAAAGGTAACAATTGTAATGCATGACAGAATATGGCGATGGAAAATGCCTCTTTAACTTCATCTCCTTCGACTTTTACGAACTCAGGGAAGCCCGTTTTCTTTGGCACACAGACATGTAATTCTTTGTATTGATCTATTTCCGATTTGTTATTCTGCCATAATTTTGGGCCTACAATATCTTTTTAGAAAACAACATACCAAAACTGCCCATAATCAGTATCGAAAAAGGAAAATAAGCTATATAAGTACAATGTTGAAATTAATTACAGTAAGTTCCAATAACTGTTTTGAATTGGCAGTTTCTACTTCATATATGATCAGTTTGCTTGCATCAGAGATGCTTGTACTTTGGTTCCATAAATTTATTACAGTAATTTATAAAGTAATCCTTAATTTATTTTGGCAAAAAGTATAAGTTTATTGAACTTCAACAAATTTTGGAAGGCAACCTTACAGTAGTTTGATCATATATCCACTTGCAAATACCAACACTATTCTAAAACTATAAAAATCAAGAACCACTATGAATTATCATGAAATGTGTTAATTATGAGAAACCGTTTATAAAAAGAAAAACTTACAAAACTTGTACATAAACATATTGAAACACTCGATGTTTACGTATGGAGATGTATCTTCATCAATTAAATTAAGGTCTGTTTGTTTAATTTTTTCATTAAGTCGTGTTAATTAACAGATGACTAATTATGGAGACCCTCACCTTTGTCACTTTTTATTTTAATTCATTTCTTTTAATTAAGTTAATTAAGTGGTAAAAAAATTAAACAACTTTTTACATGACTTAATAAATTAAATTTTTTCATATTTAGTCAATTAAGTTGAATTCAAACACCACCTAAGTCATGCTCAGTATACTAAATATAACCCACTCAATATACTAATTAAAGAGCTTCAATTCATGACCATCTATCATACTACATGTGAAGTGTGAACTGGTGTTTTAAGCTAAAACTAAAGAGGGTGGCACAAGTATTATTAATATCTTTTAATGCTCGAAAGTATTTTCCAAACAGTGACAACATACCAGAACATACATCGACTTTTCCAGTATCATGTTGCTCCTTGATAGATCTTCGCATGTGGATAGATGTACTTCGGATTGCTGTATTCTTCCTATTTCTACTGAAGTCATGTTTCGCAGAATACCTTTCCCCAATTAAAATTCTCTCTGCTGGTACTGTGGATGCATTCATAAAATTAACCAAGCTGCACACACACCCTAAAACGAGCATACAGTAAACAGTAAGATTTTTGCACGCCATATTGTTGAGCTGGCTTTAAGTAGAAACTTGTGCTAGTTTATATAGAGATTCGATCAGTACGTGCTGGCTTGAAATACGGAGTACGTACACTGACTTTTTCTTAAAAATTTGGAAATAATAAATACAAAAAAAAAAAAAAAAAAAAAAAAAAAAAAAAAAAAACGCTCTCTTTCCGAGCAATTTCCAGACTCCTGTCTATTGCAGTATTTATTTCATCATTTTCTTTGATAGATTTATCTAATTGTTCTCTGCTTTTAAGTGGTTTCACTTCAACAAGAAGAATACCAGTTAGACTTATTGAATAAAAAAAAAAAAAAAAAAAAAAAAAAAAAAAAAAAAAAACTTTTTTATGTTCTGTTGAATCAGTCTCCTATATACTACCCTTATTTCCAATATGGTTTCATATTTTGTAGAGTTATTTTATCATCTATAAATAACTTATGAATTCTTGACATTTTGGTAACTTAAGTAACACCCTCATCAATTTTCCAATTAAGCGTAGTTTCAAATCTTCACTATCTTAAGCAAAAATCAATAATTCCTAACTGGGTCAGGTATGCAAATTCTAAGAAACATTTTCAAAGATAACTACATTTCTAGATTCCTAACTGGGTCAGGTATGCTAATTTTCCAATTAAATTAGCGTAGTTTTAACGTCGATCAAGGCATTATCAAAGATAACGACATTTCTAGATTCCATAGTAAAGGATACATTTTTGTTGGATAATACCTCGACAACAAACCCGAAGCTCGATCGCGGAACGCTAGATCGCGAGTTGTATCGAGCACACGTAGCAAACACGAGAGACTACAAAAGACCGACAAGAATATGCACACGATATACCCTCAAACACCCCTTTATTAATCAACCAATAAAGCTTTTACAATTTGTGGAAGAAGAATGAATAACTAGCATCCCCCTCATCTCTATTTATAGAGATGAGGAGGTGGAAACCTAGCTTGCCTTGCACTCCAAGCTACTTAATCCTAGTTTATGTCTAACACCTAATCTAATTACAAAGTACACTTAAGTCCCTAATCTATGTTTAAGTTTACTACTAATATTATAACAATTTCCACCTTAGGAGTAACACTTAAACATAACTGATACTCAGTATCTTTTTCTCGTGCTGGAACCTCGGACCGGGGACCACCTCGTCGACCAGGCATTGTACTTCAGTAATTTTCCAAGATTAGCTTCCGTAGACTCCTTCACTTTCTTCTTTTCAACAACATTACCCTCTGCACCTTCTTGACCAGGTACTCCGGTTACCGTAATGTCTGCCCCCACCTTTATACCAAGGTGTACCTTTTCCTGCTCATTTACCAAGCAGCCCGTATTTGTCTTTTCTTTAAGTTGTTTGTCCTCCAATTTTCTTTGAGCCACTGCAGCATTATCGTTACTAACCTGAACAACCTCAGCTTCACGATTCCCCTGAGCTCCCTGCAGTTCCACCTTAAACCAAACACGTTCATCAACCTGTACTCCATGGACTCCTGTTTTAACACCAGGACCAAGTTGTTTGAACCTAACTTTTTTATGACCAAGTTGTTTGAACCCAACTTGTTTATGACCAAGTTGTTTGAACCCAACTTGTTTATGACCAAGTTGTTTGAATCTAACTTGTTTTGAACCTCCATGCTTTTGTACACCAAAAGTCTTCACTTTTGCTTCAAGAGTATACACACAGTTCTCTTTCCTGATCCCAGTCATCATAACCCGACAACCTTTGATCACCTTGACTCTACCCATCTGCATCTTCACGGTATATCCCTCTTTTTCAAGAGTACCCAATGAAATCAAGCTTTTTCCTAACCCTGGAACATACCTGACATCTTCCAGTATAAAGCTTGAACCATCATGCAACTGCATCTTCACTTTTCCTGTCCCTTTGATAGTGCATGTCCTGTTATCACCTAACTGAACTGAACCACCATTAACATCCTTGAAGTCATACAAGAAATCCATCCTAGGTGTCATATGATAAGACCCACCTGAATCCATTACCAATTCAGTCATCTCATCATTCCCGACTACCACTAAGGCTTCTCCAAAGTAGGCACTACCGTCGTCATCAGAAGAATCAGAATCCTGATCATGCTTACCCTTCTTGACGAACCCACTTGACTTCTTCTTTGGACAGTCTCTCTTCAGATGATCCTCTGAATGACATATGAAGCACTTGAGTTTACCAGTTCCACCCCTTGACTTGAACCGCGAACTTCCACTAGAATGAGCTTTCCTTGAATGATCTGACCTTCCCCTTACATATAACCCGTCACCAGTATCTTCCTTTGTGCCTTCAGTTATTTTCTTCAACTCCCTTGAATTCAGAGTCGCCAGAACTTCCTCCATTGTCAAGGATTCCCTCCTATACAACAATGTTTCCACAAAGTTTTCATAAGACGATGGCAACGACGTAAGTAACATAAGTGCCTAATCCTCATCCTCAATCTCAATATCAATGTTCGCCAAATCAAGTATCAACTTATTAAACTCGTCTATATGATCAACCAGTTTCGTACCTGGACTCATATAGTACGTGTACAGCTTCTTCTTCAAATACAGTCTGTTTGCTAAGGACTTAGTCATATATAGACAAGTCAACTTCGTCCAAATTCCTGCAGCAGATGTTTCCTTGGTAACTTCCCGTAAAACCCGGTCTCCCAAGCATAAAATCAAGGTACTGTATGCCTTCTTCATAAAAGCAGCTTTTTCACCTGCTTCCATGTCCGCGGGTAATGTCTCTAATGCAGCATCACATCCCAGCTGTACCATTAAAGCACGCATCTTTATTTGCCATAACCCGAAGTCATTCTTCCCATCGAATTTTTCGATGTCAAACCTAGTTATAGAACTAGCCATTCTTCTTATACCTTGCTAAAAACCTTGTCAAGTTGTTTCTTAACCAACTTTACCGACAAGCCTCACAAGCCGTGTGCAATATTCTGCCTTGTTGCTAAAAACCCTTCTTGCAAATCGAATTAATTAGAATAACCCTATAACCTCGATCTCGAACAAGCAAACCCGACTGTAAACTTGAATCCCAAGCAAACCACGATCAAACTTGAACCACAAGAAAAATAATTAAACCCCACAACAAGAAACCTTCGAACTTCTCGAATTAAAAAATCCCTAAAGTTAGAAGTCGTTTTTATAAACTAAAAACGATAAAAAAAATTTTTGATCTTTTATAAAAGTAAAAGTCACTCTTGTATGCCAAACTTTGTAGCATTAAAGACCCACGTGATTAATATACTACTTTCTTAGTATTTTAAAAACTAGCAACCATATCCCTTTGTCTCTTTCCTTTTAAAAAACCTCTCGTCACCTTCTGTTTTCTCTTCTACCTCTTGATCAATCTGCTATGTCCACAAAACGACTCAAAACCCGAGATCGTTTTCTTTGCTTTAACCTTAAAACCAACTCGTAACCTCGATCTAGCCCTCGAACTTCGATGACCACAATAACCGCGGCTCTTGATACCACTTGTTGGATAATACCTCAACAACAAACCCGAAGCTCGATCGCGAGTTGTATCGAGCACACGTAGCAAACACGAGAGACTACAAAAGACCGACAAGAATATGCACACGATATACCCTCAAACACCCCTTTATTAATCAACCAATAAAGCTTTTACAATTTGAGGAAGAAGAATGAATAACTAGCATCCCCCTCATCTCTATTTATAGAGATGAGGAGGTGGAAACCTAGCTTGCCTTGCACTCCAAGCTACTTAATCCTAGTTTATGTCTAACACCTAATCTAATTACAAAGTACACTTAAGTCCCTAATCTATGTTTAAGTTTACTACTAATATTATAACAATTTTCAAGTGAATTCTATACTATTTCAATATATTCTCTGACTAGTTCTTACCTTGCACCTTAATATTTGATTTTTAGTATAATCTAATTGTCAACTAAACAGATACAAAGATATAATGACGTGAAACATAAATGTTACCTAACTTCCATTCCAAGAGGGACACATGTACTATATGGGATCTTAAACAATCTTGACTTTTGAATATACTGATAACATCACTCAATAAGTATTCATAGTTTATTAGTCCAACTAATTAAGACGGATTTATGGATTTAGTTTATAAGCATCATTCCAACTAATTAAGTCGGTTAAGTTCAGTTTTGACCCAGAAACTGGTTTGCAAATTCAGTTCGGTTTTACTTCAGTTTGATTCGGTTTCGGTTTTTGGTTCATGTGGGCATTGACTGAATTATGAACACCCCTAGGATACAGTCTAACAATGGTGAAACTTGTAAGATAGATCCACATCCGGAATGCATCAAGATTAAATGATCAAGAGTTACAAACAATGTTTGCAATATGGTAACTATTCAGTAGTTTAGTTAAAAGTGAAACCTAAACGCGCAGTGGCAGACTCATACGGTATGTAGTTTAATGAAAACTAAAACCTAGGAGCAGTGGGGGACACAAACATCCGTTATAGGGAATGATGCATGTTGATACAAAAGTTGGGCGTTCCTTATTTGAGTTCCTATTCTCGTACCAATTAGATCTTAATGCTTGAGACAAACATCGTTAGGCTTATCGTGGGATTGTCTCCCACGATTATCCTCCGGCGTGAGAGTAAGTAATCGATTTTAGTGTTATATTGAAGAGTTAGGGTTTTTAGATCGTACCTCAATGAGAGTTGTAATATTCTTTATATAGGCACGCAATCCTTGTAGATTTCGTGCTCCTCACTCTTCGGCATATCACGCTTATCCGGTCCATTGATCTTTATCCCATAAATAGGAGATCCTTATCTAGACCATAAATACTACACTTGGGTTTGGGCCATCGTGAGCCCAATTTGTTATTATGATGGCCCAAATCATTATCATGATAGCCCATACGTGGTGGGCTTGGGCATTAGTAATATCCATTAATCGGGTTCGTGACCCGAGTGCGGACTATACGTCATCATGTCCTCCCAGTCTAGTATGCGCAGGGCGTAGCTGCTGATGCTAGACTAACAACTGTAGTGGTAAGCGTGGCGGGGAAGCTTCTAGTATTCCCCGCCAAAAGAAATATATGTTGTATCTATGCTTAAAAAGTCCCACGTATCCTTTGAAATTCGTGAAAAAGTCTTGTACCTGTTGGTATTCTAGCCACACGATTAAGTTAGTGGGATCCACGTGGCATCCATCCGAGGCTAGGGGTAATCCTATATAAAGGGTTCCCCATTTTCACTGTGATTATCACAGTAAAAACGTCATTTCCTCCTCTTTTAGAATCATCAAACACCAATCAAGAAACCTAGTATTCGTTAAGGTAATAGCGCGTACGCTTATTGATTAGAGTATAGTTCGAAAATGGTTGGCCAATTAAATGAGTTTGCCTCCGAAATGGACGAGGATGAACTCCGTCAGTTCACCTCGGACTATTTTATACCCCTCGCGTTGCATCTGGAAGTACCGGAGGCGGACGCATCTATTGCAGACTTCCCTGAGGGGAAGATAGGGGTATACACGTGCTTTTTTGAGTTTGCGAATCAGCGCGTGCCCATATCCCTATTCTTGAGCGACGTGCTCAATTTCTATCGTCTGCATATATCTCAGCTGCACTGTATAGGTGCGGCGAAGATAACAAATTTTGAAGTAAACTGTCGTTTGCTTGCCATCAACCCAACCATCAATCTATTCCGCACATTTTACCACACAACGTGGTCCAACGGGTGGGTATCGTTTTCGAAGCGCGCAGGGCGCCTTCAATGTTACACGGATAAGTTAGATGCCCTCAGGAATTGGAGGGAGAGGTTCTTCTGGGTTGACAATAAGGTATTCCCCTGGCTCTTTGAGTTCTATACTCAGGGGACACTGCCAAAGGATGAGCGCCCAGACCCCGGTTGGTATAACACAGATGATGCAGAGACCATTAATGCTAACCGCATCCCCATCAACTCCTACCTTGAGGAGTGTTTGGTATATATGGGGATTAGTCGCAACTATTTCCAGGGTTTTGATGAGGTGCCAACATTTCTGGATGAGAGCGGCCGGGGTGGGTGCTTGTCCCCTCTTTCCTTCACATCTGTAGTGTAAGCGTTCTTTTATATTGCAATTTTAATAACTCAATTTCTCTTTGTTGTTTGTTTATGTGTTGCGCAGAGATGGACTTGTTCGGCGTAGTGAAGTTGGCAAAGCCCACACAAGTAACTGTGGGTGTGCGCTCGTTGAGGGAATGTGAGATACCCATCCTGGAAGCCACAGCCGGATGCATCCTAGAGCCTGCGCAAGAGGAATCGGCTGACGTCGCCCAACCCCTACTGAACGCGACTCCCGTGCAAACTATTCCTGCGCAGGAAGTGCCAACCCCTGAGCCTGCGCGCACTAAGTTCTCTGAAAGTGTTGGGATCTTCAAGGCCGACACCGATTCTGAAGAGACGAGTCAGGGGGTGAAGCGTAAGGCTTCTGGTTATGGTGGCGAGGGGACATCCAAGCGCAGGCGCCACGTCATTACTGTGGATGAGTCCACAGATGAGGAGGCGTAGCTATCTGTGGTTGTGCGGGATACTGCTGAGACCTCCTCTCTAAAGTAAGTAATAATGTCAAGTTTCATTATTTCTTTTTTTTTTCTTGTTTTTTTTAATGTCTTGACTTCTTGCTCTTTGCATGTAGTGACAAAGCTGCAGGGGGTGATGCAGCGCATATGGAGCAATTGCCACCTAAGGTGAGTCACCCGCAGGTGGAAGAGCCTCCCAAGGCTGATGAGGAGGTGTCTACTGAGGCGCTGATAGAGGAGTTGAGCATGGCTGCTGCGCGCCAGGCCACACTGGTCGCTCAACTCAAGGCACAGTACGCTGGTGAGGGTAGCAGTGGCACACAAGAGGATGAGGAAATTGCGCTGCTGAGGACGCAGTTGGCGAGCGCACAAGCTACCGTGGAGTCAACAACTGCGCACTCCAAGAGGCTTGCGGATGAAAGGGTGTCCTTGCTGGCTGAGGTAAGCCATGAGCGTGCTGCCTTTGAGAAGTACAAATCCAACTGCCTATGGGGACTGAAGTACCTGCAAGAGAATAAGAGCAAGCACTTCGCCCATCTGGATGACTTCCGCAAGGCTGTAGAGGTTGCCTTGGAGAAGCAGGAGGGGAAGCTGCGCAAGCTGAGCATCGAATACGATGAGGAGCTGTACCCCTATTTGGTGTCTGCTGTTGCTGAGCGCAGGTACTTACTTCCTTTTGATTTCTTGTCTAGCTTTTCTCTTTTAATTCCTTTGGAGTTATTGTCTTCTAATGCGCATGTTGTTGTATTCGTAAGTGGCTGATCAGTCATGGTCTTCGCTTGGCTGCTATGGGCACACTAGAGTCCCCAGAAGTTCTTGAGGCTTTTGGGAATGTCGTGCAGTGTACCTTGGCGCGTGGCAAGGCTGAAGCCATAGAAGAGCTGCACAATGGCAATCTGTTGACGGTGCCTCTCGCAGAAGTGCCAGGCTATAATGGAGATAGCTACGCGGAGCTTGTTGCTGCGATGGAAAAGATGAAGGTCTTTGACTTCCCTCGTATTGCTCAACTGGAGCGTGACCAGGATTACCCTATCAGCATAATTATGGAGGGGTTAACCGTGGCGAGGCACATAGCGGAAGATGCGGAGGCGCAGCCTGACTTCTTTTTTAAGCCACATGAGTCACAGCTACAGGTGCCTGTTTTTGCTTGCCCCCGCAACATGCTGAATCCCTTTGCCCTGGAGAAGGAAGTATCCTTGAAGGAGTCCTTGGAAGCCCATGCTACAAGGCTTGCACAGAAGAAGGGCGTGAAAGGGAAGGCAATCTTGTGCAGTGTTGGTGCAGCCCATCTTCCCAGATCTGATGGGATTCCTGTCAGCGTGCCGAAAGTGTCGCAGGAGGATAGCAGCCTACTGAAAAGGCTTGAGGAGGTTGCGCATGTAGTGTCCGGCCACTGCTAGTAGTTCAGGGCATAAACGTACTCGTAGTATTTAGATTATTATAGATTCACCCTTTTTGTTGTATATGCTGAATCTATTACTTGTATAAACTCGTAGTTCATAATAAAGCTTGTTTTCTGTATGCACGTTTGTATCATCGTATTTGTACTTAGTTTATTTGCCTTTACATAAAAGACATCCAAGAATCAAATTGTGACCAAAACGTACTTAGAAAAAATTGTATTAAGTCCATAACTTAATAAATATATGTGAATAAAAAAAATTTCATAAGTATATGGGTTAACTTGCAGCGTACTGCAAATACCATATTAAGGAACCAAGAGTCTTGACTCCTAATTCGTTAAATGCGCATGGTGTGCATTGTTGCGTATCCGTCGTGGGATGCGCATTGAACTTACTCCAACGTCTTGAGAATAAGGTGTTTAACGAGGATACGTGATCCAATGTTGATGGTTTTGCAACCCTCTTACTCAACGAGTTATTTAATAGGTTTACTCATCCTTTATGCTATCGTTGGTCTTAATAAATGCATGCACGCCATGTAGGTAAAAATATAAATTAACAATATTGAGACATAAGTAAGATGTAAGCAATAAAGTTAAATGTGTCACGGAGTTAGCTAGAAACCGTGATGTTTGATTAATACTTGCAAGTTTTTGAAAAGAAAAGACAATTCCCTAAACAAAACAAAATGTAAATACACAGACATTTATTGAGCACTTACTAAAGTGCGGGGGTGTGTGTGCGTGGGCCGTAGCCTTTCCTAAAGGTAGCATCTCTTGAGATTGCAAATATTCCATGTGTGTGAAAGCTCATGGCCATCCATATCACGCAGCTTATATGCGCCTTTACCTAATGCTTCCGTGACATCATAGGGTCCTTCCCACTTTGGTCCAAGCTTTCTTATATCTTTTGCGTGGCTTACGTCGTTAGCACGATATACAAAGTCACCTGGTCTGAATG
This sequence comes from Artemisia argyi, assembly GCA_030686995.1. NCBI lineage: Eukaryota > Viridiplantae > Streptophyta > Magnoliopsida > Asterales > Asteraceae > Artemisia > Artemisia argyi. The sequence goes on from CM060709.1 coordinate 33,237,700, forward strand.
AAGTGTTTCTGACTTTAGCATCATAGTATCCCTTCATCCTTGACTTAGCTTTTGCCTCACATATAGCTGCACGTTCACGCCTTTCTTCCAACAGATCCAAGTCTATACGCCGCTCGTCGTCATTAGTTGTAACATTGACTTCCACCGTACAAATGGTTGGCATCCCAATTTCAGCTGGTATGACAGCTTCTGTCCCAAAGACAAGAGAGAATGGTGTATCTCCAGTGCTGACTTTGATTGTCGTGCGGTGCGCCATAAAACATGCGATAATTCATCCACCCATCTTCCTTTGTGTTTGTCAAGACGCGCTTTTATTCCTTCTCCCAGGCTACGATTCGCACGCTCAACCAAACCATTGGTTTGTGGGTGTTTAACTGACGCGAAGTGTTGTGTGATATTTAGCTACGTACACCAGTCTTTGAACGGGTTATCACAGAATTGTTTTCCGTTGTCTGAAATAATTTCTCCAGGTAGTCCAAAGCGACACACGATGTTGTCCCAAACAAAGTGTTTGACCTGGTTGCCCGTGATAGTTGCTACTGCTTTTGCCTCAATCCACTTAGTGAAGTAATCTATGGCCACTATGAGGAATTTTAGTCCCCCTGCTGCAACAGAAAAAGGGCCTTCAATATCAATACCCCATTTATAGAATGGCCATGGTGAAGTGATAGGCGTCAGCTCATGTTGTGGTCGGCGCGGGATGGGTCTGTGGACCTGGCACTCGCTACATTTCTTTATCATGTCCCGCGCGTCGCGATGCATAGTAGGCTAATAGTATCTTGATCGCAGGGCTCGTGCCACAACGGATCGTGGTCCTGAGTGCATACTGCATGAACCAGCATGGATCTCTCGGATTACGTAATCTGCCTGAAGAGGTCCAACGCACCGAAACCATGGTTGTAGGAATGAACGTCGATATAGGATACCATCTCGAAGTTCGAACCTCTGCGTTGTGCGTCGTATCCGTTGAGCGTCCTTCTATTCCTGAGGTAATATCCCCTTGCTTATGAATTCGATGATAGGTGTCATCCATGTAGGATCCTGCTCGTCTATCACCATGGATATCTCCATCTCCAAGATGGATTTGTTCTTCAAGGTCTCCACCAATACCTGTTTTGACAGATGCGCAAAGCTTGTAGACTCGATCTTACTCAGTGCATCTGCTTTTCTATTTTCCCCTCTAGGAACTTGCTTGATGGTGAACCTGTCAAAGTTCTGGATTAGAGATTTGGTCTTGTCGAGGTATTGGATCATGTTATCCTCTTTAGCTATGTATTCGTCCAACACATGATTTGCTACCAATCGGGAATCAACATTTGCTTCTAGGTTGCGTACACCCATTTGAGTTGCAATGCGTAATCCAGCAAGTAGGGCTTCATATTCTGCCTCATTGTTTGTGGCTGTGAATTCAAAACACAGTGCTTACGTGAATTCCATTCCTTCTGGGCTGGTGAGGATAAGGCCTACGCCTGACCCATCCACGCACGAAGATCCGTCTGTGAATAGAACCCATGGTTCTTGTGGCGCTACCTCGCTTTTTGAAGGTTGAGTATCGGTATCTGGTTTTTCAATGATGAAGTCGGCTAGTATCTGCCCCTTGATCACAGTGCGTGGTCTAAGAGATGTTATGCTCACTTAGTAACACACTCCATTTTTGTAGCCGCCCTGGTGAGTCGGGTTTAGAGATAACTTGCTTGATAGGTTGATCCGTAATCACTGCTATTGGATGTGCTTGAAAGTATCTGCGCAATATTTTAGCTGCGAATACTAAAGCTATGACCAGCTTCTCCATTGCCGTATAGTTAATCTCTGTCTTCTTGGGTGCTTTGCTTACAAAGTACACTGGTGTTTGTATTGAGTTCCTATCTGTCAATAGCACCGCGCTGACTGCTCCATGAGTTGCAGACAAGTACATGATCAATTCTTCCCCTGGTCGAGGTGCGACTAGTGTGGGAAGCGCTGCTATATGTTGCTTAAGCTGTTGAAAAGCTTCTTCCGCCTCCTCAGTCCAACGAAAGTCTCCCTTTTTTATACACTTCGTGAGTGTTTTAAAGAGAGGAAGTGACTTATCCGCTGATTTGGACAAGAATCGATTCAGGCCAGCTAATTTTCCATTCAAGGACTGGACTTCTTTTAATGTGCGTGGTGAAGGGAGTTGGACGACAGCTTGTGTTTTTTCTGAGCAGGGTTTAATGCCATCAGGTTCTATCAAATACCCGAGAAACATGCCTTCTGTAGCGCCAAAAGTGCACTTCTTGGGATTTAACTTCATGTTGATCCTTCCCAGTGTTTTGAATGTTTCTTCAATGTCGCGCACCAACTCCTCTTCAGTATGACTCTTTATGACAAGGTCATCGACATAAACCTCTAGGTTACGGCCCACTTGCTTCTCAAATGCGTTGTCTACCAACCGCTGATAAGTGGCTCCCGCATTCTTTAGGCCAAAGGGCATTTTTGTGTAGTAGTAGACCCCTTGACTTGTGTGGAAGGCTGTTTTCTCCTCGTCTTCCTTGGCCATTTGAATTTGGTGGTATCCTTTGTATGCGTCTAGGAAGCATTTAAAGGGATATCCGCACAAAGATTCTATCTTCCAATCGATCTCTGGTAATGGGTAGCAGTCTTGTGGACATGCTTTGTTGAGATCAGTGAAATCCACGCACATCCTCCAGCTGCCATCACTCTTTCTTACCATTACTGGATTGGATAGCCAGTCATGGTAGTAGACTTCTCGCATGATGCCTGCGTCTACCAGTTTGTGTACTTCCTCTAGGATGGCTTTAGCGCGTTCTGGAGCTTGGCCATGCTTTTTCTGTCTTATTGGAGGATATCCTTGTCGGATTTCCAGCTTGTGCTATGTAATCGATCGTGGTACGCCAGTCATGTGCTTTGGTTCCCATGCGAAAATGTCTAGTTCCTTTGCAAGAGTGCGCACACGGCTGCTCTGCCTTTGTCAGACAACGATCCCCCAATGGATATCTCCTAATCCGGGTAGTCAGGGTGGATTGCGACCTTCAGGTTCGGCACTTTAGCTGCGTGCTGTTCTGGAATGCGCGGGGTCTCACTCGTCACCGTGTTTCATTCTTTAGGTGACACAGTGGTATTGTAGAGGGTGACAATGCCTCCTTCCACTGGGAATTTGAGCATCCCATGTGCTGTGGATGGTACCGCGCGCATGGCTGATATTCCTGGTTTTCCAATAATGCCATTGTATGGCAAAGGGGATCTGATTACCATAAAGTTCATCCATGCCGCCATAGAGTGTTGTTCATTACCAACGGCCAACAGTAATCGTAGTTGCCCCATGGGCCATATCTTCTCTCCTGTGAAGCCAGTCAGTGTCGTCGTGGACGGAGTTAGCTAACTTCGTATATCAGGTCGCAACCTTTTAAGCAATGTACATACATGATATCTGCTGACGCTCCCCCATCAACATACATGCGGTGGATATCGTGACCCCTCGTATGTATCTCAATGGTGAGCGGCTCCACTACTGCGTTGTCCGCAGTTAGAGTGGGGAAAGAGATTTGGTTCCCGTAGGCAAACTTTTGGCTGACCTTTGGCCTTGTCTTTTGCTGCCATGATTGTATCATGTAGATGGTGTAAGCCTTATTTTTAGGTGTCTCTTTCTTGCCTCCATTCCTTTGTTTATCTTTCCCCTCTTTGATGTTCTTGACGAGGTGATCCATTTTGCCTTCTTTCACTAATTTGTCAATTAGTTGGCGCAATTGGACACACTCGTTGGTGGTGTGGCCCTTTTGTCCATGATATTCACAGTACCCACTTCCTACGCGCCGATCCTCTGGGGTGCGCATTGGTGGAGGTTTCGGGAAGTTTGCACCTTCCGTCGCGAATATCTCCCTTGGGGTTTTTGTGAGTGGAGTGTATTTGTCGTTATCTCGTCCACTTACTTGATTGCGGTAGTTTTTGCTGCGGTTGCTACTCTGGTCATTAGATTGTCTCCTGGGCTGTTCTTGTGACCTATAATTTGAGTAGCCTTTTTTGCTATCTGCAGCAGCTGCTTCCCCTTGGATAAAGGATCTGGTGCGCTTCATCAGTTCATCAAAGGTTTGGGGAACCTTATCATTTAATCTTCTAATAAGTTCTGGGTTATTGATCCCGTTCATGAACCCTGAGATTTTAAGTACTTCGGGGCATGCCTTGACGTGTATGCATTCATCCTTATAGCGCTCCACATAAGTGCTTGTGGATTCCCCTTGGCGCTGTCTTACTCTGGCAAGTTCGACAGGGTTCTTGGCGCACTTCTTTCTCTGAGTAAAGTTCAAACGGAATGCTTTTCGCAACTCTTCAAACCCGTTTATGCTTCTTCGTGGAAGCTTGCTAAACCAGGTTCGCGCATTCCCCACCAATGTAGAGTTAAACACGTGGCACCACACAGGTTGTGGCCAATTTTCGATAGTAGTAGCTGATTCGAAAATTTTTAGGTGGTCATTAGGATCACCCGTCCCATCATATGTTTTAACATTGGCGGGCATGCGCCTTCTCTTATCATCTGAATAATCACTGATGCGTCGCGCGAATGCATCGACCTTTTGGCGGCGCCAAGGAAGGGATATATCTTCGTCTTCCTCATCGTGATGTCGTCTCCTGGACTTCCAGTGTCCTGTTTCTTTGTCCTCGTTGTCCGAGGAGTCACTTGGGGAAGACTTACCCCTTTTTCGGCGCCTGCGCTGTTTTTCCTCGGAGTCCGAGCTTGAGGGGCTTTCACTTGGGGAGTTCTGTCTCCCAAGTATATCATGAATTCTTCTACTACTAGACCTTGAAGGGCTCTCACTTGGTGAGCGTTGCCGTACAAGTCTATCTTGCATCCTGCGGTTACCAAGTCTAGCGTGGACATTGGTACGTCTTCCATCGTCTTCATGTTCATCCGAGTACTGCGAATCAGATGCTTGATCATCTACAGTTCTCCTTCCAACTCTAGCGAACACTGGGGGTCGGCGGCTATCCTTTTCGCGCCCCTCCAGGCTTTTAGTCATGCTTTGTATTTTAAGTTTTTTCACTTAATAATCTTTTAGAAAGAAAACATGCAAGTGAATACAGTGACAAGAACGTAATTGAATATTGCCAATGCATTTGAATTGACATTATAGGAATGTGCTATGTGTGGCAAAGAGTTTACGGTGCGATGCCATGAATTCTTCTTTAGACAAGATTTGAATTCTTCTTTAGACAAGATTTGTCATTGAAGTCATTATTATCTAATGTACATCATTTAATTATGTAAACACTTATATAAAAGATTTTGAGGTTCAAAATAATTATAATAATTATATGGTGTTTAGAACAACAATTTTCAAAAATAAATAAATAAATATTTGAATTTAAAATTAATTTTTAAAAATATATTAGAATTAATTTTAAAAATACAAAACATATGAAATCATGCGCGTGCACGGATCTTATAACTAGTATTATGTGCAGAAAAATAGACACACGCTCTTTCCGAGCAAATTCCACACTCCTGTCAGTTATTAATGTACATTTCTTTTGTATATTAATCTTGTCTATTCTTTCCGCGCAAATTCCACACTCCTGTTCAACTTATTGAAAAAAGACGATGGAAATCGACTGTTTTTCTTTCCCTTTTTTTCCTTTTAATATCTTATGTATTATCCTTCTTCCTTCCAATATGGTTTTCTTCTTTTCTTGAATTGGCTTTACGTCAATAAATTACTGATGCATTCGGGACAATTTAGTAACTTAAGTAAACTAATGATCTAATTGTCAATCCAAAATGAAGGATGGTTCAATTAGCATAGTTTTTCTAGCATTTTGAGGGAGAATATTCAGGGCACCACATTTAATGTATGACAGAGACATCAATCAGCTCGCTCTCTCAAAGAAAATTCATAGATTTTTTTGGGTCGGGAAGATTCCGGGAAAATTCGTAATGCCTTGTCAATTACGGCATTCAAAGATAACGACATCTTTAGATTCCAATAATAAGGACTCATTTTTAATATGATCCATAAAAGTGTTTGAATCTGAGTTATCTAGCTTAACTCCAAGAAATCCTCTCACTAGTTTCTACCTTGCGTTTGAATATTTGATCATCATACTCTAATTGTCAACTATTAAACATATGCAAAAGGTAATTTGAAGCCACATATATAAATCTTAATAAACTACAGAGAGCGACACTTTAACCATATGGAATCTTAAACTATACTGATTTACTGACTTTTGAATATAATGCTGGCCTACTATATCATCTAGCAAGTATTAAGAGTTTATTAGTCCAAATAATTAATCAAGACCGATAGATTTATGGATGGATTTATATTTCGTTCACTAGTACTAAAATCTCTTAGAAATTTATCATGTGCTTTTTTTTTTTTTTTTTTTTTTTTGCGAAAAACACTTCTATTATCATGTTTGCTTGTGTAGTCCTTTTGTTTATATATATATATATATATATATATATATATATATATATATATATATATAGTGTATCTTTATTTTCAGAACCCTGTTAAGTGCGGAAACTGCGAGAACTCCAATTTTGCATTAGAAAACATGCATGTTCATATAAAACATGTATGTTTTTTACATACACATTAATACACATACCTGCGTAACATACATGTTCATATAAAACTCTGTTAAATGCAACATATGAATGCAAAATGGTTTTATATGAACATGCATGTTGCACAGGTATTTGTATTAAGGTGTATGTAAGAAAACATACATGTTTTATATGAACATGCATGTTTTCTAATACAAAATTATAGTTCTCGCAGTTCCCGCATTTAACAAGGTTCTGAAAATAAAGCCCATATATATATATATATATATATATATATATATATATATATATATATATATATATATATATATATATATATATTATCCTATATTCTAAAGACGAAAAAAGCATTGGCATTAAAAATTTTGGTTAACCTATGATTTATGTTTTAATTTTTGGTTTGATTGGTTGGTACTTTTTGTTATGGTTCATAAGCAAGCCCAACAATAGGAAAAAAAATTGCTGTCACAAGCCCATTGGTTTAGAAACTTTGGTGGATAGACTGTTCACAGGGTTTAGCAGCGTATTATGCGTTTTTCCAAAGTGTGCCATGCCTACAATCTGTACTACGCAATGCCAGCCATACATTGTGAACAAACCCTTTGAAAATCTGCATGATTAGAAGCTTCTTCATAATCTAAAGCCAGATACATGCATCAGGCTACATATACAAAGTACAAAGGCAGAATGGAAACATAGACAAAGCTACTTACATCCCACTAAAAAAATTCCAGAAAAAAACTTCCAGAAAAAAAATTATAACTAAAAAAAAATTACATCAAAGCAACAAACTGGAGCAGCTGGGACTGTGTGAGATCCAGGGAGCATCATCTTTGTGCACCAGGTAAGTCTTCTTTCTTTATGTAAATCTGTATAAAGAAAGCTATTATATATATATATATATATATATATATATATATATATATATATATATATATATATATATATATATATATATATATATATAGTTAGGATCAAATAAGAAGATTACTTAAAATAAGAAGGAATAAGAAGAACTATAACCACAAATCCGAGACGCACCAACCTAAATTAGATGCATCCCTATAATCTTAGATGCATTATAACGCACCATAGTGTGTTTTCTTACTTTTAATCAGATGCATATACGTATATTAGATGCATTTCATGATTTCTCTTATTTTTTGTTCCTCTACACGTGCCGAAATCATGAAAATCAATTTGCACCATCTATACATCAAATTAACTTTCGAAACTCAAGATGTTGCATCTATATGAATAGAAATGCATCTAATGCAAGTCGTTGGATCTCAAATGCGTGGTTTTGGTCACTTCTCACCACTTCTTATTTTAATTTACTTCTTACTGGATCCCTACTCTATATATATATATATATATATATATATATATATATATATATATATATATATATATATATATATTAAAAAAAAACCCCTAACCCTTTGGCGATCTTGGTGATTCTCGACTCCCTAACAACCCTAAATCGATCCTATTGATTCTGCTGGTTGATTCGAAGCCTCTCCTTCCTGGATAGGTTTACAATCGATCGGTTTACAACCCTTAATCATTCTTATCACACCTTTCAATCTTCATTCGATTGCTTGGATCATTACTTAGGGTTTTTTTAGGGTTTCGATTGGGTTTGATTTGGTTTATTATTTGATCGATTACTATCTTATAACTCTAATCTTGTACTAATCGATCTTCATATGGTGGGAGGTTAGTGATTTGGTTTCTATTGCTTTAAACCCTAATCGCTAAGATTAGGGTTTTCTTTTATTTTTTCGTATTGCATGATTGCTGCTGGTTGATTATTTGTTGCGTTGAGTACGTGGTGGTGGGTGATGGAGAGGGGTTTTTTGAGTCCTAAGCTTGTTAAGAAGGATGCTAGTGTTCCAATGGTTGATGTTGATGTGGTGGATGCTAATGTGAACAAGGGTAACGATAAGGTTGTTTTGGATGATTTGGAGCAGTCCTCTCATAGTTCAATACAACCTAATGTGGAGCTATTAATTGCTAATGCGAATAAGAAGTTTGATGAAGCTATGTCTAAAATTGATAGTGATATTGCCAATATGGCTTCATCTTCTGAGTTGAACAATTCGAGTGGTAGTCGGCCTCCTCCTAATGCACCCAAGGTTGATTCTACTAGTGGTAATGGAGTGAAGTCGGTTTCTTATGCGGGTTTTGCTTCTAACGAATCTCATAAGAACGTGTCTAATTTTAGGAGATTAGAATGCAGCTATAAGAAGGATAATGTTGACCTTTCAATCCCAATGAAAGTAGTGGAAGAGGTGAACATGAGGTTTGAGCATACACTTTATGGATATTTTCTTGGTCATCGTCTTGCTTTTCCTGTTGTGGATTATTTTGTTCGCAATGCGTGGGCTAAGTATGGGTTACAAAAGGTAATGATGAATGCTAAGGGGTTCTTCTTCTTCAAGTTTACTTCGAAGAAAGGTGTTGATGATGTGCTTGATAATGGTCCATGGTTGATCCGTAATGTTCCTATTATTCTTAAACCTTGGACTTTGAATACCAATTTGTTGAAAGAGGATTTAACTCATATTCCGGTGTGGGTTAAATTTCATGATGTTCCTTTAGCGATGTTTTCTGATGATGGTCTTAGTTTGCTTGCTACTTTGATTGGGACTCCCAAGAGATTGGATGCCTTTACTAGTCAGATGTGCAAAGAATCTTGGGGTAGGAGTAGTTTTGCTAGATGTATGATTGAAGTGAAGTCGGATGAGGTTCTTAGGGACAGCCTTACTGTTGAGATTCCTTTACTTGACGGTTCGGGTACGACTATTGAGAAGATCCGTGTGGAATATGAGTGGAAACCGCCTCGATGTGATAAATGCAGGGTGTTTGGACATGTTTTGGTGGATTGTCCTAAGGGTGTGATACCGGCTGCTCAACCTTCTAAGAATGTTAATGATGGTTTTAAGACTGTTAACAATAAGAAGAAGGGTAAGCAAGCTGTCTCGAATACGGGTCGCGGAGGTTTTACTAAACCTGTTGTGGGTAAGCATTTTGAATATCAACCAAAGAAGACTCCTACTGTGCCCAAGAAAGTTAATGATGGTAAGAAGAAGACTTCTGATGTGGCTAGTACGAGTGGAACTACGATCCCTACATCTAACCAATTTGATGCGCTTAATATGGATGACACCTGCATGGATGTGGATACTGGCAGTTCAATGGAAGTTAATGTGGATGAGTCGGTTAAAACTGGTGCTACATCACAAGAACCGCTTGTGAGTGATTCAATGGGAACTAAGGAAGTTTCTACTCCTTTAGTTGAGAAAATTAGTAAGTTTGAAAACCTTCTTATCGATGGAAAAGGTACTCTTGTGGATGATGATGGTCATCCTGTTCCGTCTGCCTCTGTCACTAAGAGGGCTAACCCATTTTCCAAGGTGGGTAATGTTGTGGTTTCTGATAGTGACGAGGAGGAGGTTCTTAACACGTTCGACGAATCTGCAAATCTTTTTGGTGGTGGTCATGAGCGTGAAGATGAGTTTGATGACTATGATGATTACTCGAAGCAAATTTATGATCTTCCAGGGGAATTGGATGCTCTTAATGCCATTTATGGCTTTAATCTCCAATGTCGTAGGAAGTAGTTTATATTTTTGTTTGAGTCTTTCTATATGATGTGGTAGTGGTTTTGTTTTCTTGTCTAGAAAATAGGAAGTATCTTGTTATGTAAGCTTTTGCCTATGTAACGGGCTGAGATATGAGATTCACTCATATCCGTTGTACTTAAATGTTTTTTGGAGTAATATATTTACCGGGTCTTTTGACCTTTTACCCAAAAAATATATATATATATATATATATATATATTTTCATAGACTGAGGCCATAGTAAAGCTGCATGTGTTTTTTTTCATACCTTTGTTACTAATAGTTGTAGCATAACCTGTTTTGCCATGGATAGTGGACCTGCTAAAAAAACAAAAAAATAGTAAGTTGACTTTCAACATATTAGATAGGAACTGTGATTTCCCCTTAAGTGGTGACTTAGTCAGAAAACATGCATCAAACAGTCATAAACATAATGAAAGCCAGCAAATACAATCAGAGTACCAAAATTGTTGTAGACCATTTGGGGGTATTATCAGTAATGTAGAGTATGGAGTTGTTCAAAGTGTAGTGGAAGGAAGTGAGGGGGGCTGCTATGATCCAACACAGATAAATGTAGAAAATACAGAAAGCAAGAGAACAGTACCACAACCTCTTTTTGCATCTGCACCCTTACAAGATAGTTGTGCTGCATCAACTAGCAAACAAGGTAACATCTGTGCGCCTTCTTTTGTAATCCTAAAATGTCACAGAATTGCCATTACTAACTATTATTGCTATTATGCATTATTTACAAGTGATGAGCCAATATATGAGTTAGAACAGTACCAGCAAAACTTAGAAGCACAAACGTTCAACGACACATTCTCTTGCTTTGACGCAAGTTTCGTGGATGTTCTTCAGAATGATGAATGTCTCGACCCTTATGGTGATTGTATTCGTTCTCAAGAGCAAGTGCAGAACTCTTTTGTGACAGACATAGATCACAATGGAAACAATGGTCTCTTGAATGAACACAACAGTCATGCATTCACAGATACTAATTATAGACTTTCAGAGCATTTATCTATGCCAGGTTTGGTTACTACACTATGTCTTAAATCATAATTTTTTTTAACAAAAGATGAAACCTAAGTTGAAATTAAAGCGTTAACACAGTATACTGCAACACTAAACTCAGGGCAAGCATCTCAGTTAATGCATGAAAGTGAAAGCATAATTGGAAGAGGCATGGAACATCCACCACATACATGTGCCGGTGATGTGCATCAAATTGGGATGTCAGCAATTCTAATGGAAAGCAGCACACCAACACGCGAAAGTTTCCAAGGTGAATGTTAGAATTTCGAGGCAACTTATATTTGTACATCCTATTATTTTTAGTTAACAGCATATACTTTTTTTCTAAACAAACAGGTAGCCGACAAACTAACTTTGAAAGTCCAGCTCCTACATGTCGAAAAAATGCGCGGCAAAGACGTCCTAGAAGCTCTACTAATTGTAATACCAGGCAAAGGCTTAATCCTCAAGGTAACTATATCCATTTAGATCTTTCTATTTAAATAATGTTAAACGGTAAAGTCAGTTGCAGTAACCGAAAAAAAAGGCATGGGTGAATTATAAGTGTCTCATTTTATTCTTTCCATTGGTTTTGCAGGTGTTTCTGATCTTTATATTGATATTGGAGATTTTGATTGGTCATGTGACCATTGCGGAGCTGCATTTTGGTATGGTGAACGGCTGAAAAGCTCTACACTCACGAGAGTGAGGTTCAGCAGGTGCTGTGGAGAAGGAAAAGTTAGGCTTCCGCAAGAAAAAGAGCCACCAGAATTCATCAAACAATTGTTCAAAGAAAAACAGTTTATGGAAAATATTAGAGCATATAACCAGATGTTTAGTATGACATCATTCGACGCTCAGATAGATGACTCGGTGAATAATGGGAGAGGCCGATATGTATTTAAAGTCTGTGGCCAGGTGTGTCATCGGCTAGGGTCAATGTGTCCAACAAATGATAAAGAACCTAAGTTTTTGAAGCTATACATATATGATACTGAAAATGAAGTTAAAAACAGGTTACATCATTTTGGAAGAGGCGGTTCAGGGTCATTAAACCCTGAAATTGTCCAGCGTCTTATACAAGTTCTAGATGCGCATAATGAATTGGTTGCAGTATTTAGGACAGCCAGAGATATATGTAGCCAGCCAGATGTTCCAGAATTCACTATCCATCTTTACAATGTAAATGGCGCTCGGCAATATGACACACCTTCAGCAGACATTCTCGGTGGCATAATCTATGAAAATGGACCACAGCCAGAGACAGACTACGATGTCATTATACAGAAGAAAGGTGAAGGCCTTCAAAGAATTAACAAACTGCATTCTTCAACCTATATGGCATTGCAGTTTCCTCTTCTATTCGTCTATGGTCAGCCAGGGTATACTACAAGCTTAACGCTAGAAACACATAATGCGCAGGGTGAAAAACCAAAGATGACTATGAATACCTACTACATGTACCAGTTATACGAAAGGCCTCATGAATATGGCTTGCTATTTAAAGGTGGAAGGCTATTTCAGCAATACGTTGTGTCAGTCTACTGTGCATTGGAACAAGAACGGCTTGATTTTGTCAGGGCAAAGCAAAATAACATAAGAAGTGACTGCTTATCAGGCATTCATGATGCAATTTCAAGAGGCGATCGTTCAGGTGCAGATATAGGTAAGCGAATAATTTTACCTTCAAGTTTCACTGGCGGTCCACGATATATGTACAGCCACTATCTTGATGCTCTGGCTATCTGTCGAGTCTTTGGCAACCCACAATTTTTCATTACATTCACATGTGATGTAAATTGGCCTGAAATCCGAAGATATATGCAGCGGTATCCTCACCTATCAACGTCTGACAGAGCTGACATCGTCGACCGTGTGTTTGAAGAAAAAGTCCACGACTTTCTTAAAAATTTAAAAGAAGGAAAGATATTTGGCCCTGTTACAGGAGGTATACATCTTTGTCATGCTTTATTAACAAAAAATACTTTGATACATACACAACTAAATAAACACGTAAAAAATTGTTGCTGTTTGGACAAAGAGGAAACAGGGAAAAAAACTTAACTTCTTTTTATGTCATTACCATTGCAGTTTTGTACACGATAGAGTTTCAGAAGCGTGGTCTTCCACACTGTCACACACTGCTTTGGCTAAAATCAAGTCACAAAATACAGAGTCCTGAAGACGTTGACAAGTTCATCAGTGCAGAATTAACTGACAGAACAACAGACCCAGAGGCATACACAGTTGTTACTGAGATGATGATGCATGGACCCTGTGGCGCTGCTAACCCAAAAGCTCTGTGCATGACTGAAGGTGTCTGTACAAAAAAATTCCCACAAAAATATAATGAGAAAACATTTTTTGACAAGAATGGCCATGTACATTATCGAAGAAGAAAGAGTCGACATTATACAACAAAAAACAAGGTTAAGCTCGATAACACATATGTTATCCCCTACAATAGGCTACTCTGCTTAATGTTTCACGTGCACATAAACGTGGAATATTGCGGCTGGAGTATGCTTATAAAGTACTTATTCAAGTACATATCAAAGGGGACTGATAGGATTGCCGCACGAATCGTAAAACCAATCGGCGATACATCATCATCGTCAAATGCTCCAACAATTCAGATCGACGAGATTCAGAATTTTATAGATGGCCGTTTTATATGTCCACATGAGGCATGTTGGAGAATATTTAATTTTCCAATACATCACCGAGAACCAGTCGTTCAAATTCTCGCTGTTCACCTTGAAGGTATGCAAAGAATATCTTTCCGGGACAGTGAACCTTTGGGTTATGTTGTTAGCGACGAAGGAAGAACACTCACAACGCTCACAGAATGGTTTACATTTAACAGTTTATACGAAGAGGGTTACAATCTTACATACTTGGATTTCCCTTCGGCTTTTGTCTGGTATGAAAAGTTAAAGACATGGCGACCTAGGAAGCAGAAAACAAAGTCATCAATTGGAAGGCTTGCATATGTGCATCCTGCTACAGGTGAATTGTTCTATTTGAGGATGCTCTTATGTCACCAGAAAGGTTGCCGCTCATTTACAGAAGTGCGCAGAGTGAATGGTACACTACTTCCTACTTACAGAGCCGCTTGCCAAGCAATGGGACTACTTAGAGACGATAAAGAGTGGGAGTTGGCTTTGCAGGAAGCAGCTATCTCAGCATCAGCATCAGAAATACGCAAGCTGTTCGCTCACATATTGCTTTACTGTGACGTCTCAGACACAGTTAAGCTTTGGGAAAAGCACTGGCCGCTTATTGCGGATGACATTCCAGCAAGAGCAGCAGCCATGACTCATATTAGAAACCTTCATATCAATGATCCGGAACTGAAAGGCTATGTCCTATATGAATTGGAAATGATACTAAACATTTCTTCGAAATCGGTCACAGATTTTGGCCTTCAACTTCCTCCTAGACATTTGTTAGATGAGTTACATAACAAGCTGCTGATGGAAGAAAAGAACTACGACCGTAAGCAGTTGAAAAATGAAGTAGACATTGCTGTGACGAAGCTCAATTATGACCAGCAAAGCATCTACAACCTTATTGTTGAATCTTCTTCCAAAAATGAACAGCAATTACTATTTGTGTACGGTCATGGAGGAACGGGCAAGACTTTTTTGTGGAAGACAATAATAAACAAGCTACGATCGGATGGGAAGATAGTTTTGGCAGTTGCATCTTCCGGTATTGCATCTTTGTTACTTCCGTCTGGCCGGACAGCACACTCACGGTTCAAGCTTCCACTTGATTTGACGGATGAATCGATGTGTCATGTTACCAAAAAAACACTGCTTGCAAACCTCTTTGCAGATACAGATTTAATTGTTTGGGATAAAGCTCCAATGAATGATCGAAAATGCTTTGAGACATTGGATCGGACACTCAAAGACGTGCTTGGCAATCCAGATAAATTATTTGGTGGCAAATCAGTCATGTTAGGTGGTGATTTTAGACAAACATTACCGGTCAAAAAAAAAGGGGACGAAATCAGATATAATATCAGCATTAATAACTGCTTCACCTCTATCGAAGCATTTTAAAGTATGCACGCTAACCAAAAGCATGAGGCTGATGCAGACAGGAATAGATGATGATGAAAGAAACAAAAGAAAAGGGTTTGCTTCTTGGCTGTTAGACATAGGAGATGGCAAGACGGGTGAACATGACAAAGAAGATCCGCAGAACGTAAGCTGGGTTGAAATTCCTCAAGAATATCTAATTCCAGACGACGATGAAGATGAAGGCGTTAGAGCACTTATCGATTTTATATATGACGAGTCGACTCTAGAATCACCAAGTTCAGAAGTGTTACAGCAAAAGGCAATTGTCTGTCCTAAAAACGAGACAGCTGATGCAATAAACGAAAAAGTTATGTTGTTAGTAAAAGGAGACACAACAACGTATGTAAGTTCCGATGAGGCTATTCCGCTTGCACACGACGGCGCTGCAAATGAACTTCTATACCCACCTGAATTCCTTAACACGCTTAAATTCCCAGGCCTGCCCCCCAACAAACTTGAACTTAAAGTTGGTACACCTATAATGCTACTTCGCAATGTAGACCTTGGATGTGGTCTATGCAATGGAACGAGGATGATTGTGACACAGCTGTTGTCAAACTTAATACCGGCAGAGATTATTACAGGCAACAGAATTGGAGAAAAAGTTTTTATTCCAAGAATTGTTTTGAAAGTGACAGATCAAAACATGCCGTTCGTTTTCAAAAGAAAGCAATTTCCGGTGAAAGTCTGCTATGCAATGACAATTAACAAAAGCCAAGGACAGTCTCTAAGCAAGATTGGAGTTTATCTTCCAGAACCTGTATTCGCTCATGGTCAACTCTATGTTGCGTTATCACGCGCTACAACCCCAGATGGTCTCAAAATCCTCATAAAAAAACAGCAAGACTACCCTCCAAACACAACTAAAAATATAGTCTACAAAGACTTTCTTACCACTATCACTAGACCATAACCTTAAATGCTTAAACTAAATTTCCACATACTAATAGTCATTGTTAGTGAAACACGCAAACTGCATTCCGTTATTTCTTCTTTTTCATGCATAGCATTCACTAAAGTAGACTACATATTTGGTAAGGATTTATTTACTTTCTTTCATTCCATGATTTTTCAGATGCTAATATTTTTAAATATTTATTTACACAGAATGGCGTTAACTAGTATCAAGGACCTCAAACCTGGAGACAGAGATAAAATTATAGAAGCGAAAGTGTACCGTGCGTGGGCAGCCCGAAATCCTCCAGATACAACTGAAAAAGGGTACAGAGCAATCTTATTAGATAGACAGGTAATCAAAGGACAAATTAATATACAAAAATCAATAGAGTTCCTTAATCATGACATATTTTTTGCATACCCAGGGTGATCCAATACAAGCGAACATGGAGCCTGAAGACATACATCATTTTAGGCCTCTTCTCATACCTGGAAACGCATTTCGCATATCAGGATTCCAATGCATCAGAACACAAAATTGGCAGCAAACTCTCGAGAACAACACATCATTGTTTTTTAATACACTAACAAAATTCGATCCAATACCATCAGAGGGCTTCCCAAATCACTACTTCAGATTTGTCTCTTACAATCAGCTGCCTACAAAACTCTATGACCCAAAGGACAGGCACAAAAAGGGATATCAGTTCTTACAGGTACAAAGGCACAGATTCTATCAATTTTAATTATTATAATTGCAACCATGCACCTAACTCTTAAACTTTTACAATACACAAATTATATTGGATGTTATATTACATCAGGGGAAGCTGGCGATGTTGGAGATCCAAACAAAAATCTGTCAAGAATTAGAAAAGTCAAGATACAGAATCTAAAGTAAGTTCATATATGCAAATTCTAGAAGAAACTAGATGTTATGCACACTGGATTGACAAAATATATTTGCAATTTTTGTATCAACAGCCGCAATTCTATTGAGCTCACATTATGGGATGCATTGGCCAACAATTTTGAAAAGTAAGCTATTGACGTACTTGAAAGACCTATTATAATTGCTGTAAGCTCATGCCGAGTTTCAAAATTACAAAACAGAGGTAACTCTACCTACTTATGAAATAAAAATTATTATATATACATAAACAGGAATGACATTATACTAAAACAAATATGCTATTTACAGAGCTGCAACTTTCAGCCACGCCAGCAACATACTATTACATTAACCCTCAAATCCTAGGACTGGAACAATACAAAGCAGCGTAAGATTCCTAATCGTCTTCATTTTTTTCTTAATCTAATTCTAAATTCATTAAGCTAAGCAAATTCCACAACCAATAGATACAGGCAGCTTTATGAGCAGCAGCAGCCCTTACGTGTCATTAGATACTGATTAAAGGACCCTGAACAAGAAAAAAACAAAAACCGTATCCCAATTGTAACTCTGCTTACACATAGCCCGGAAAGTTACAGAGTGAGTTTCAAACAACAAATATGCTTACATTATAACATTTGTTATCTAGAAAATATATTTGTCATAGATACTTAATTCTTTGTTTACTAGGGTGTTCGGTTTACTTGCCAAGGAACAACAACGGATCTAGATAGTGCAAGGGGCTGGTACTACACCGCATGTTCTGTTTGCACAGGTAAGGTGACAAAGATTAATGGCGGTTACGAATGCAAAAAGGATGGAATTATGCAAGCTCCCACCTATCGGTAAGTACACATAAACCACAAATATTTGTTACTTAAGTGTTGCTGACACAGTTGTTCAATTAATGCAGATACAATTTCAGGGCTACCATAACTGATGGCACCAAACCGGCAACATTCATTTTCTTTACACCTAAAGCAGACCAGTTTGTTGGCGTTAAGTGTGCAGAATTGCTTGCATCAAATGAAAATGTTCACTCAGGAAGCTTTCCAAAAGACATTGAAAAAATCGTTGGTACAAATCATACCTTTCAGTTTCATTATAATCCAACTTGCATTACAGGATACATTGAATTTGTTGTCGATGAGGTCTTCGGCATCACGGATAGAGTCCAGCAAATAGAGTTCCAACCTTCAGGTAAATAACACAATGTTCCATTAAATAAAAATGTCATGATTTACATAATAATTACTACATGAAACAACCGCATTTTACACTTTGCTAGGTTCTGAAAAACCACCCACCCTGTTACCTCCCACGCCAAAAATGCTAGCCATAACAGATGCAATGCACCAAAGTGAAGGTGCCAATTCAGGTAACTATAACCGGCCATGCTTATACCTTACACTCACCACTCACACAATACATAACAAACAAATTTTTATTAATGCATTACAGGCTCTCAGAAAGGGGATGTGCCTTTCTTTCATGAGACTTCTGTTTCCGCAACAACAACCGGATTGCCCCACAAAAAAGGTATTCAATTTTTTTGGACCACTCTTACGGATGAAAAAAATATGCTCTAAAATTATGTTAACTTTTTTCCTTAACAATGCAGAAACAGCAACAACAGAGTCACTCATTGCGGATATACCCTCAGATGTTGGCGAGGGGGGTGTTCCACCTACTCCCACACACATCTCAGAACCAAAAGAAAGCACAGAAGGTATGACGATTTTAATGTCTCAGAAATGTAATCTAACTCTCATAACTTTACGCATGCTTACAACAACTATTTCCACTTTTGCCTACAGGAATGTCAACACTAGCAGTCTCCATTTCTGGAATTGACACGCAATCAAAGGCAGACATGAATGCTGATATTGCTCGCAGACAGGTCAAGAAACGACTCTTCACAGAAGCGTCATCAGACTCGAAAAAAAGGAAGGCATGAACCCTAAAATATGCCACTCTTCTTTGACTACTTAAATGCATGCTACTAAACTGCGTTCTAAAAAAAACTGACGGTTATCTTTTGCTAACTAAATGCACGATAAAAAAGTGCATACTAAAAACAATCCTGCAGTATGTCATGCTTAGTGACATAACACTTATGTAAATCAATCATGTAAATAGACGTCCTGCTAGACCAATCAGCTTTATGTATGTTTGACCATGAACAGATGTTATAACATCTTATTTTGTAAAGCACGTGACGGACATCGTGTAAAAACACTTTATGTTCATGGCTAATGTAGTCTACGTTTGGTGTACCAAGTGTTTGTAACTTTAATACCGTTTCATACGCGTGCATAGAATATTATGTATCTGCTTATCTGCAATGTGGCGCCCTTTAACTAACGACTAGGAAACTGGCGTGTGCACAAACTCATTCAATAACAGTAAGAAAGTTCGCACAAAACTATTCAATTAAGATAAATCACATAATTTGCAGTTATTTCCTCATATTTTCCATTCCTATACTAACTAATTCTGTTTCGCGTACAATTTGGCAATGAGAAAAGCCTGAATATGAAATTCTACACACTTTGATGTCTATTAATGAAAACCAAAACTGCTTAGAAACATGATCATTGAAAATGGTAACGGTGGCAATTGCGAAACTCAAAACTAACTTAATTCAACATTTACTCATGTTCATCCGATATGTAACTGCCGACTTGCTTACAGTAGTTTTGAAGACGAAAACTAATAATTGTAATTGCAACAAAAACAGGCAGACAACTACAAGAAGAACACATCATAGTGCCACATATCCTTTTTACCGTTTACTACTAAAACTATATTGTTCAAAACCCATTGTTCTAGACTTTTAAACATCAAACAATATATTAACATAAAGACCATAACATTACAACCAGCTTCCTTACTTTAGACCACCATAACAGACACCATGATCATACATCAAATACCACAAAAACTTAAACCATAGAAACTAAGACCATGACCCTACATACACCTAGAGGCCAAAAAAATTACCACCCAAAAGCAAGTCTAGCATTCACTCGAACCAGAAGAGATTTATCTTCTTCTCTTCTCTTCCTTTACGCGCAAGATCAATGGTCTTGATCAAGCCAGCAAGCACCTTCTTCTCTCTCTTTAGAGTCACCTTCAAGTGGTCCAGACCCATATCACAATCCTCATGAAGGGGTAAGAACCTCTCCCCTTCTGCCACCAAATCTTCCAACCACTTTACCCTAGCAGACAAATCATCACGCTGTTGACCAAGCACCCTCAAAAAGAATCGTTTTCATTGTAATCTTGATGGAAAGCAGCCTGCAAACAGTCGTACGGTTCATTGGAATCAGCAGCGACCTTCAGCCTCTGAAAATTAGGCGTGGTTGCAAGGGCGTGCAGAGATGTTCTGGGTGGGGTGGCCATCGGAAAGTGTTTAGTGAAAGAAATTTGTTAGGGTTCGATTGAGGCTTTGGAAGCGGGGAGAAGAAATTAGGGCTTGGGTAAAATGAAAGGGGGAATCCCTTTTTATTAGCACACGTGGGCAGACTAAAAGGCAAAAAAAAAAAATTATAATAAAAAAAATACAAAATAGCAAAACAAAAATTAACCCAAAAATAAATATATACATATATACAAACACATCTTTAAACCTAAATGTAACATTAAAACCCTTAAATGTTTTTATATAAAAAAAAAAGTCATTTTTTAGACATAAAGCAACACAACTTTGTGCGACGCCATTTTGTAACACAAAAATGGTTTAAAATTAAGCAAAAATAATTTATGTATTGGCGTAAAAATATTAAGCATAAACATGTACGTCATATTCCAAATGTTTTAAAAAACTAGCGATACAAAACTGGTGCAATTTTTTTTTATAAGAAAGTTTAAACATGAACAGAGATAATAATTATACAAATAACTAAACATGCTAAATATAAATAAAATAATTTCCTGCCTAAACTTCTTTTACCAAAACTGGCCCAAATGATAATTGTAAAATGGATTCAATGTCATTTTAGTTTTTGGCCCACAATTTCCTGCCTATATATCATTTACAAAAATTCATTTATTTAATTTTATAGAAAAGAAAATAAAATAATTTATAGATGAACTTAAAAAAAAATATATATCGTAACTTAACATTCTTACAAAACAGTCCCGAAAATTATATACCAAAAGAAATAAGCCTAAAAATAACAAAAAATAATACACAATATATTTAACGTTCGACAAAAAAAAATATAACACCAACAAAACCAATTAAATACAAACAAAATTATTAGCTTTTTATTTAACAAAAACGCATCTGCCCCGCAGCAGCGCGCGGGCAATCCCGCTCGTGTATATATATACCGACCAACTCCCAGTCTCCATTAAAATTAAGTCAAGTAACAATTAAAGTGGAAAATAATGACAAATGATGACTTTCTTGATGTAATAGTGCTAATAGAAAGGTTTGTTGTTTTATTAGTCATAGCAGACAACTCATATTTTACTTCTCACAGCGATATGTGATCTAAACCGGTAAGTTGACTATATGCACATGGTTTTGTTAGCCATTTTTTTAATATCCATGAACGTTGCAACAGGGTTTGCAAGAAAATAGGCACCAAGGAAATTGCAGTAGATAGAGCAATCCAAAATAGTTCTGTCGAGTGCAACGATAGAGATTAATAATTAATGTATATGAATGTATGCCTAATAGTCCATTTAAAACATGACACATAGCGTAGCCATTTTCACATTCTTGGTCATAATATTTGGATTTGACATTTTATAGTTGTAAATAATTTTAGGAGTAAATTGCAAAAAACATCTATATGGAAAAATCATCAAAGGTAAAACAACGCCTATAACAAAATATTAAAACACAAATCTCTTGCCCAACCCAAATAACGACTTAGTGCATTAGCCTTGACACTGGAAAAATCATCAAAGGTAAAACAACGCCTTGCAGGAATGATAAATATTTTTGCTAACACTTGCTTCAAAGTCAAATTTGTGTTTAATTCTGATATGTACAAAGAAAAATCTAAATACCTTATACCTTATACCTTAGGAGCATTTATTATGATATTCCTATCGCCCATGGAACATCGTTGTAGAATAAGTTACAATCATACACCAAGTTTTGTGGCTATATTCCATCTTTGTCAAGTAATAGAAACTTAAGGCGTGGAGCTATTTCGGCTGGAGACACCTTGTGGCTAAAGTGGCGTCTAAAGATCTATATTAGTTTATTCTCCATCAAGCATTGTCAATTTTTTCTTACAAATACTTTTTCTGCATCCAATCCAAGTCAATTTGATAGATTATTTTCTTTTAATTATCAGCTGAGATAAATTTAGAAGAATACTGATTTTAATAAGTATTTTGGGTGAAAATAAATTCAAAAAACCGGTTATTTAGAATCGGAACCCCTGGTTCTCCCGATCTTAGCCTTGCATCAACAAGAAAAATTAATATCGTCTATATAAAGAAATAGATGTATGAAAATACATGGTGCATACTCCCAGCAAGTAAAAATTGGTATTGCCGTCATTGCGTTCCCTAAAACCATTGCTACGTATACACATATCACACGAGCATCCATTTTTTCTTTTATTACAACCATTCACTTGGAAAATACCTCATAAGAAACCGCATTCTTGAAAATTAATGACTCATGTGCATCTTCTTCTATCACGACATAAACACCTAAAGGAGCTATATTATTTTCACATTTAGACCTGAGGGATTCACTACTTATCTTCGTTCCCTTTCCCGCACTAAATAACAGTTGATTCTATGAGTTTTAACATACCGTGAATCATCATCATGATTGCCATTTTCCAAAGGTTCCACCTCAATTCCACGGTTGTGTGATCCCATCTCATACTCAACTTCTTATCATGACTATAGTGAACACTTAATGCACCAAACCCTTTGAGAATACCTTTATACATCATACTTTCATAAAGAACCATATCCTTTAACCCCTAAAGCTAATAAAAAAAACCATGCCTTCAAGGTATTCCAAGAACATGCACTTGATATCCCTCAGTTCAAGAATAACTTGCTTTATACAAGCAACTAGCTAAATAACCTCAAAATATCTACAACATTATTATATCCTATCGACGATGAAGGTGTCCTATTCATGATATATATGATGCCTTGGCTAAAACCATTGTCTAAAAAGCCCTCAAGCATACCAAATTTAATTAGAAAACAACAAACCTGAACATAGTGTCTGATTCATCTCCTCAACCAACCCATTCTACAATTGTCTCCCCGCAACACCCAAATGTATGGCGATCCTAGTCTTCCTTGATTGTTTACACCCTTGATTACAAGACTCGATAACATTTCCAATCATATACTCCTTCCATTTTAAGATTATCCTAACTAATCTCTACCTTCATCCTAGTCACTGCCGAACTGTCCTGGGTATCTCTCCTTGTTCCTAATAGTGCCACCAGTGAACCCTTTATAACCTTAATTTTGCCCGACTGTAACCTCACGATAAAACCATATTTCTAAAGAATTCCAAACCATATCAAGTTTCACCTTAATTCTAGAACATACATGACGTTGTCCAACACGAAACTTGATCCATCCTTCATTTGTACTTGAACCTTACCCGTCTCCCACACACGACATTCCTGGTTATCTCTGAGTAGTATGTTTTGACTGCCATACTCCTAAAAATATAACGAGTAATACATCGTACGTAGCATATGACATGAAACTTTTTATTTCATTATCCGATCTAGAAACATGTCCATATTCATAACCCTAAGAAAATCAACAGTGTATACCCATGAGCTCTACAATTGGATGCCTCATCTTAATTCTTTATAAAAAAAACAAAAAAAAAAAAAAAAAACAAAAAAAAAAAAAACAAAAAAACAAAAAAACAAAAAAACAAAAAACAAAAACAAAAAACAAAACAAAACAAAAAAACAAAAACTTAGAGATTTCTTGTGATTATAAATGAGGTAAAACCCTCTTCAAATTCCCTTGGGTTAACACTATATAATACGAGGGTCTTTTGCTTCTACACTGTGACATTGACTATGCAATGCTTTTACCCTGCTCCATTAGCTCTTGTAAGATCTCCCCATCACATATAACTTTTCACCACAATCACCTTTTCTATTGTCATATTTGGAAGTTCCTTAGAATTAAGTTTTGTGGGCACTTATTCTAGCTTCAAAGTATCTTTACTATATACAAAGGGCTCCATAAATTATTGTACGATAGCGTCAAACACGCGAGTGACAATAACAAATGATCCTCATTTGATACACCAGTATATATAATCATTAAATCACCTAATACATTGTGAAACTTGTCAATATGTTCAGTTCCCTTCTTAAGCGAAAGCATATTGAAGGTGTATAACTTCAACTTCAAGTACAAACGATTAGCTAGAGACTTCCTCATGTAAAAAGTGTTCAAAATTTCCCTAATTTCGGATCCACTCTTCACTTGGTTCACCTCCAGTAGGACTGGTCACCTAAATGAAAGCCCAATCTACTTTGTACGCTCTTTATTCATCTCATCCTCTAACGAGTAGTCATCTCTGCTAGCTTCGTAACTGCTAATGCACACTCATATAAATGCTTTGTCAATAAATCCTTCGTCTTTAGCTTCTACGATGCAAAATACTAGTTTTGTAGAACTTGACAATGTCAAGATTAGTCTTTAACATCCCTTAGACCCTTTTGAAATCTATTCAACCTAGGAAAAAAACCACACAAAATCGACTAACAATTAACTGTGAAGGCAAAACCATTGTTGATGTAACCTTGCATTGACCCGTAATAAAACCTAAAAAAACGTTGCAAACCAACAATAACTTGATGCTAACCTAACCGAAAAACCTTGAACAACTTCAATCGAAGAAAACCGTTTGATTTAACCCTTGCCAAACCAACTAACTTCACCACCAAGAGACCTTCTTTAAGTCAAAAAACCGAAATATTCCAAGAACCTTGTGCGAAAATTATCACCTAGATAACCCTAAATGTATAGCCAAAAACCCTTGCACCCTTCAACTTCAAGAAACCTTAAACTGTTCCAAAGAGATGACACCTTTGGAGCCGAAACCCCAATAATCTCTATCCCAAAACTCGATCACCTGTAACCCTAGCTAAATTGACCCTCTTTCTTTTAATCTTGATTTGAAAACTTTCTTGCCTAAGTAACCTTGAATCGCAAACTTAGAAATCGTGAATCCATGTAACCCGAGCGTACAATCAACAAAAGTTTAGCCACACAATAACCAAAAATGAAAGAAAAGTAAAGCAAATTCAACATGCTATATCTCCATGCTCGAACCTCAGATGAAAGATCCATATGGTTAGATCTTATCTATGTGTCCAACAGTATGCAACCTCCATTATTTTTCAACCGCGCAAATATTGATGAACCAAACACTTTTTAATCGTTTCTCTTGTTTTGGCTCTTGTCACATTGTGTGATTTCTTCTTCTTGGATAAGCACCAATATGATTTTTGGAATAAATCCAACAAAGAAGTCATCTAGAAGTGGAATCATGAACAAGGATACTCCAACAAGAACTCGACACAAGGTTATGATCCCTTAATCTGTATTAGCGGCAACAGACTTACGCACACACGAGATATGTTACACTTAAACGTTTACTAAACGTGAGTAAATAAAAAAAAAGTGCAATTAGTGTGTTACTCCTACTTCCTTTTATAGAGATGAGGGGTGAATAAGCCTACTTAATTGTAACTAAATTATAACACCCGTGGTCTATGGAAGTAATGAGATGGAGATTTCCTTGCCTTGCAAGGCAAAATCAATTAACCTGTCCTTATAAGACTAAATCGAACTTAAACTAACCGTTTTGAGTAGCAGGCTCTGTAACACCCCCAAAATTTGATACAGCGGAAGACTCAATAGGCTTTCGGGGTGCTACGGGAATTGGTATCCATTCAAAGTCATGAAAGAACAAGATAAAGTAAACATAAGAAAAACACAACCAAAACGGGTTTTAAAGTTTACATTTATCCCAATAATTATCCAAAGTAAGGCCCAAAAGAAATAAACATAGGTCCACAATAGTTTATCAGAGTTTTAGAAAATAGATCCATAACCGGTGCCATTGCCAAGCCTCCAATCCAAGCATCCAAAGGGCATCACTTAATTACCTGAGAAAACGTGCTAAAAGTCAGCTTTCGCTGGTGAGATCATAGGTTTAAATTTATAATTCAATATAGTGGACATATACGCAAAACGCTTGCTAGCTAGACTAGGCCTCAATCATCCAACCAAAATATCTAACCAAAATAATCCAACAATTAAAATCAACCCTATAGGCGCACGCTATAGCCTAAATCAATCCAATCAATAGCTTACCTAGCTCAAGTCTAGGCCTCGCTCTATAATCCATCCAATGGCTTACCTAGTTCGAGACTAGGCCTTGCTCAACAACCAATCAATAGCTTACCTAGTTCGGGACTAGGCCTCGCTCATTAACCAAATCAATAGCTTACCTAGTTCGGGACTAGGCCTCGCTTAATCCTACCTAGTTCTATAAGCATAGCAAGTTTTAAATAAACAAAGTGATAATAGTCCACATAAAACATTTGCACGTTTCTCACCCCAAGTATTGAAAACAAAGTTCAAGAGTAAAAGTGGGGCTATGACTCACCTCAAGTCCAGAAAATCCTCAAAAGCAATCGATAGAAGAAAGACGTAAGCAAACTCAAGCAACTCACGTAATGAAAACTACAGACTCGGCACTTCCTAACAATATCAAGCTTGTTCAGAAATCATTTCCTCAAAAATCAAATATTCCCATTCCCGAACGTATTCCATTTTACTTTCCAAAAATATCCATTTCTCGAATTATCTTCATATATTAATTTGAAATTCGACGTTTGGTATCCATATGGGTGAAGGGTCGACACAACTCAAACCAAGAAGCCACAACGAACGAAATAATAAACCATCTATAGGTCTAATATTAGCCCAATCTATTATTTAAATAAATCATCCAAGTTTATCAAATCCGTCGATTTGGTAATCCCCCATATTTATTTACGTAATATATCGTTCCAAAATTATACCCAACCTAAAGCACATAGCACAAAGAATTCTATTTGGTATATATCGTAGTCCAATAAATTCCCTATATATATCGTCAAATCGGCCAAATTCCACGAGATACATAGTAATTTATTACCCTAAAACATATACCACCACCTATGGGCGTCGTGGGATACGATGCCCATTAATATACTCATTTTATATAGCCAAATAACTCGATCTAATCCGTCGATTAAATAAGTCACTTGTTATAGAAAATATTTATATTAACCGTCATATATACGTGACAACACAAAAGTCACATAGTAAAACCCACTTGGACTTTAAATAACCACAACTCGTATAACTCGATAAGTTTTTCTAAATTTATAAAATCATCATGTTTTTATTTATTACTCACCCGACTTATTAGTTCTCGACATTATTTCAAGTTATTTATTTATAATAATACTTCGACATTTATTGCACTATTTGCATAGTATAATAATTATCGTTATATTATTATAACATTTACTCGTGATCGTTTTATTATTAATATACGCATTTATATATATATATATATATATATATATATATATATATATATATATATATATACACACACGTTTATCACGTCTATATACGTATATAAACGATTATATTATCAATAATATTATTACGAGTATTGTCTTTAACGTTTGATTTTAAATATTTATCGAGTCATAAGAATTTGGTCACATGTCCGAGTCATCACTCTCGGCTCATAGTCCAAGTCCAAAAATAATAACCAAGTCAACATAAATGAATCAACTCCGTCCAAATCAATCCCATATCCACGTGCTACAACATGAGGGTCCGACTACGGCACACGACTAATCCTATCTCCGTCATTCTAGTGACCGTCTCACAATCGGTCCCCAAATCCACACTCGCCAACACAACTCCATAATCCAAACATACCACTTCAAGCTCAAATAAGTAATCCATGGCCAAATAATAACAACCACAACAACAATAATCCGACAAGTATAAAAGACAACCGCATACATAATCACTTACGGGTTGATTTACCAAGTCAACCCGGGTCAATATCACACTCGAAACAAAGAACGTGGGTCCCACCCGAGACCACTAGGTCTCGGCTTGCTCTAGTTCGAGCCAAACCAACCCAAACGACCCCGTTGGGGTGTCGGCCAAAGGTCCAAACGACCACAAGGGTCAACCAAAAGTAACCAAGAATTAACCAAACATCACAAATAATATCCCAACATCCCAAATCGAGCACCAAGATCAAGAATCATCACATATCACAACAAAATCCGAAAATGGTACAAACCGAGAGTACATGCTCTTGGGTACACTTCGACCCAACAAGGAAAACAACAACCCGGATACCAAACTCGATTTAGATCACGTTTTATTCAAAACCCATTTGAGTTCTCTCGTTTTTGACCATAAACTCAAATGGAAATCAAAAAGTCGTGACCCAAGGTCACGATTCCCACCAAAATACGAGTTGAAACTCGTCTTACCTTCAAACTCCAAGACTAAAATGACAATTTCTTCGAAAATAAGAAAGGTGGTGACGGATTTGTGGTGATTTCGAGGTGTTAAAGTGGGTGTTAGAGCGCGTATAGTATACCAAAAGATAGATCGGGATGAGGGGGTTAAAGCGGTGGTGTCACTTTGTGTGTGGGAGTGGCGGTGTGATGGTGGTGGGTGCCGGAATGGATGGCGGCTAGGGTTGGTGGGGGTTGTGTTGATATGTTAAAGAGAGAGAGAGATGAGAGGTGAGGGTGAAGGTGTTGGTGTTGGTGTGTTGTGTGCTAGTCGACCCACAAAAGGACGATTTTGTGTTTACTCTTTAAAAAAAAATAACTTTTATTAATAATAATAATAATAATAATATTGAGGGGGTAAGGTGGGTTAGGTAACCCGGTGTAAATACACGGACCAAACCCGAAACCTTAAATAACAAATCAACTATCTCGAACCGAAATTATTCCAAAATAATCAAAACCTCGCGATACGTTCCAAAAATATATATATCCGAACTAATATTAAAATAATTAAAATTGTTAGGTTATCCTAGTGCCGGAGTCAATGTAATGCCAAAATAATGATCTCAAAAATAAATCATCACGAATGAACCAAACCAAACCATATATAAATAATCGAATCCCATAAATAACGTACGAGTAAAATCACATTCCAACTTTTATAAAATATCTCGTCACGATAAACTTTTCAAATATTCCAAAATTATAATTTTTAAAGTAATGCGGGTTTTAAAAACGGCTCCCTAATTTGCCAGTTGTCACATCCTCCCAGCCTCAGAAGAAACCCGTCCCGGGTTTCTCTCGGAACAAACCATCTATGAAGTAAAAAGCTTCGGATATCTCTTTCGAAACTCATCCTCACGTTCCCACGTGAATTCCGGTCCATGCCGCGAATTCCAACGAACTTTGATGAGCGGAATACGACTTCTCTTAAGTCGTTTAATCTCTCTATCCAGTATCTCAATTGGCTCTTCCACAAAATTTAAACTCTCATCCACACGAATATCCTTAATTGGTATAACCGGCGTTTCAACCGAAAGACACTTCTTCAAATTGCTAACATGAAACACATCATGAACTTTACTCAATTCCGGTGGTAATTCCAACCGATAAGCCACGGGCCCAATTCTTTCCAAAATAAGAAATGGTCCAATGTAGCGGGGATTAAGTTTCCCACGTTTCCCAAAACGTATCACACCCTTCCAAGGCGAGACTTTCAGCATCACTTTGTCTCCAACCTGGAACTCTAGGGGTTTACGTCTCTGATCGGCGTAACTTTTCTGCCTATCTCTAGCTGCTTGTAATCGATCTCGAATTTGCGTTACTTTCTCAGTAGTTTCCAAAATAAGTTCAGGGCCTGTGAGTTGGCTATCTCCAACTTCTGCCCAACCAATAGGTGAACGACATTTACGACCATATAAAGCTTCAAACGGTGCAGCTTTAAGACTTGTGTGGTAGCTAAAGTTGTAGGAGAACTCCGCAAGGGGGTAGATATTTCTCCCAGCCTTTACCAAAGTCTATTATTCATGCACGAAGCATATCCTCCAAAGTCTGAATAGTTCTCTCACTTTGACCATCGGTTTGGGGGTGATATGCAGTACTCATATCAAGTCTCGTCCCCAAAGCGGTTTGAAGTGATCGCCACAACGCTGACGTAAAGCGGCTGTCGCGGTCAGAAATAATCGATATCGGAACTCCATGCCGAGAAACAATCTCCTTCACATACAACCTCACAAGTTTGTCAACACTATCATCTTCACTAATCGCCAGGAAATGAGCAGACTTAGTCAATCGATCCACAATTACCCAGATAGCGTCACAACCGCCAGCTGTCTTTGGTAATTTGGTAATAAAATCTATCGTAATCCGCTCCCATTTCCAAACTGGGAGTTCTGGCTGCGTCAATAATCCTGACGGTCTTTGATGTTCGGCTTTAACCTTAGAACATGTCAAACACTTACTAACATACAATGCTATATCTGCCTTCATATTTGGCCACCAATATAACTTTTTCAAATCCTGGTACATCTTGTCAGACACAGGATGAATAGAGTATCTTGACTTATGCGACTCATGCATAATCAACTCTCGAATTTCTCCATACAATGGTACCCAACTTCGCTCTCCAAAACATAATACTCCATCAAAACGCTTAACAAATGCCTTCTCATTTTCTGCCATCCCAAATACGTTCTCAGCAGGTCGATTTTCTGCTTTTAACGCTTCCGTTTGAGCTTCTAATATTTGAGACGGTAATGGCGATACGATAGTCATTCCTAATGACCTAACTCGTAACGGTGGAATTCTCTCCTTTCGACTAAGAGCATCAGCAACAACGTTTGCTTTACCGGGATGGTAGCGAATTTCACAATCATAATCGCTTAGCAACTCAATCCAACGTCGCTGTCTCATGTTAAGCTCTTTTTGGTTCAAAATGTGTTGCAGACTTTTGTGGTCAGTAAACACTACACACTTGGTTCCATACAAGTAATGTCTCCATATCCTTAAAGCAAAAACCACAGCACCTAACTCCAAATCATGAGTGGTGTAGTTTTTCTCGTGCTTCTTGAGCTGTCGGGAAGCATAAGCTATCACTTTCTCTCGTTGCATTAACACAGCTCCTAAACCTTTATGAGAAGCGTCACAATAGACGACGAAGTCCTCGTTACCTTCAGGTAACGCCAAGATAGGAGCACTACACAACATCTCCTTAAGTAACTGAAATGCTTCCTCTTCCTTATCTCCTCATTCATATTTAACACTCTTTTGTGTTAATTTGGTCAACGGTTTTGCTATCTTCGAAAATCCCTCAATGAATCTTCGGTAATAACCGGCTAATCCCAAAAATTGACGAACTTCTGTTGGGGTCGTAGGTGCAACCCAATCTTTAATCGCTTTAATCTTAGCAGGATCTACATGAACTCCTTGTCTATCAATCACATGACCCAGAAATTGTACCGTCGGAATCCAAAATTCGCATTTAGAAAACTTGGCATACAGTTTCTCCTTCCTGAGCAATTCTAAGATAAGCCTCAGATGCTCCTCATGCTCTTTCTCGCTCTTCGAATAAATTAGAATGTCATCGATGAACGCAATCACAAACCTATCCAAGTAAGGCTTACACACCCGATTCATGAGGTCCATGAATACCGCCGGTGCGTTAGTCAACCCAAACGGCATCACCTGAAACTCGTAATGCCCGTAACGGGTTCTGAAAGCCGTTTTCGGAATATCTTCCTCGCGAACTCGAAGCTGATGATATCCCGATCTCAAATCGATCTTCGAATACACACTCGATCCTTGAAGCTGATCGAACAAATCGTCGATCCTCGGTAACGGGTATCTATTCTTCACTGTTAACTTGTTCAACTCTCGGTAATCAATACACATACGAAGCGATCCATCCTTCTTCTTCACAAATAAGACCGGGGCTCCCCAAGGCGAAGAACTTGGTCTTATAAATCCCTTTTCGGCTAACTCCGATAATTGTTTCGACAACTCTTCCAGTTCATTAGGTGCAAGACGATAAGGCGCTCGCGCCACGGGTGCAGCACCAGGTATCAACTCAATCTGAAACTCTACTTGTCTAGTAGGCGGAATTCCCGGCAATTCATCGGGAAACACATCCGAAAAATCACAAACTATAGGCACATCTCCAATGCACCTTTCCTTCTTCTCCTTCCCTCCTTTCTCAGAAATTTGAGCTAAGAAAAGGCAACATCCTTTTTCCATTAGCTTCGGCAATTTAGTGCAAGATATGACCGCTAATCTAGATGGGCCTCTCAAATCCTTTCGATCTCCTGGTATGTTCAGAATCTCTTTGCCGTAAGGCACACGCACAATCTTCTCATCGCAAATTATATGAGCACGATACTTCGACAACCAATCCATACCAATAATGACGTCAAAACTTCCTAACGTGACGAGTAGAAGATCTATGTTGAAAGGACGATTCAGAAAGTTTAACGTGCAACCGCGAATGATAGTCCTAATCCTCTCTATGTTCCCATTAGCTAACTCTACGTCATAACCAATTCCTAAGGCCATCGGGGGTTTCTCTAGTAAGGGTGCAAACTTAGTGGACACAAAACTCTTATCGGCACCAGTATCAAATAGTAGGGAAGCATAACGATTATTGAGAAGGAACGTACCAGTAACGACGTTCGGATCTTCTCCTCTCTCGTTCCCAAGTGCATACACTCTTCCATGAGCAGCTCCAGCTTCCACACGTTGGTCCTCATTATCTTGTCATCCACGGTTTCCTCCAGTTCCACGGTTTCCATTATTGTACCCATTACCACCCGATCCTTGATTTCCTCGGTTCCACGATTCCCTACACTCATTCCTATAATGTCCCTTCTTTCCACATCCATAACAAGTA
This sequence comes from Artemisia argyi, assembly GCA_030686995.1. Classification (NCBI taxonomy): domain Eukaryota; kingdom Viridiplantae; phylum Streptophyta; class Magnoliopsida; order Asterales; family Asteraceae; genus Artemisia; species Artemisia argyi. The sequence goes on from CM060709.1 coordinate 33,270,742, forward strand.
ACATTTGCCTTACTCATAGTTTCATGAGTAGCTTGAACCATAGCAAGTGGTCGAGCTCTACTATCCTTAGCTATATGTCCCATCTTAGAGCAATTCTTGCACATCACAGTACATCGTCCAGAATGATTCATATAACATCGGTTACACTTGGGTGCATCTCCATTGTAGTTCTTCTTGTCTCCATCTCCCATAGCATAAGCTCTAGTAGTTGTTTGTCGCTTGTTTCGATGATCATTACCCTTAGAGTGATTATCCCTCTTCCTCTTTCCATTCTTGTCTTTCTCAGCTTCTTCCAATGCCAACGAGTCCATCAATTGTTGAGCAATAGTGATAGCCTCATGAATGTTTGTAGGCCTAGCAGAAATCACATCGTTCCTTGTAGCTACCGGCAACCCATCGGTATACCTCTCAATCCTTTGAGTCTCAGTCCTAACCATATCAGGACATAGTAAGGCTAACTTTCGATAACGGCGATTGTAAGTTGCCATATCGGTACCTTTCACCTTATGGTTCCAGAACTCAATCTCCAGCTTCTTAATCTCATTCCTTGGATAGTAAGTCTGAATCAGCAAAGACTTAAATTGCTCCCAAGTCATAGCATAAGCCACATCACTCCCAACCGAGTTACGGTAATTGTTCCACCAAGTTAAAGCTTCATCCTTGAAGGTAAAAGAAGCAAACTTTACCTTCGCATTCTCCACACAACCACTGACATTAAACACTGACTCAGTCTTCTCCATCCACCTGACCAAGTAGACCACTCCTTCAGTTCCACCAAACTCAACGGGTCCACAAATTTTAAACTCCTTGTAGTTACTAGCACGAATAGGTGGAAATGTTCCAGCAGAATTGTTGGAATGATTTGACTCAGCTAGTAGCTCAGCAACTCATTGCTCCACAAGTTGATTGATCATTGCTTGATCCACAGTAGGTGCGTTAAGTGGAACATGATCATTGTCTCCCTGAACATCAACATTTTGATTCCTGTTGTTGCGGTTAGTAGTGTCCAGGTTATCAGGAGTAGGGGTTTCAACATTTCGAGTAGGACGGCGTCCTCGACGACCAGGGGTAGTCGTTGCAGGACCAGTTCTGGTAGCTCTAATAGGGTTTCATCGTGGGGCCATTGATTTGAAACATCATACAAGGTCATGAGTCTCCGATAGAACTTATCATATGCTCAACAAGAATTAATTCAACGAAGCCAATTTATGGAAAGAATATCAGCAATACACCACAAGACATCAATAAAGCGAATAGGGACTCAATTTCCACAATATCCAAAAACCACATAATACCATATAATAATAACAATCAACCATACAATAATGATCCAACATCGTTCCAACTACCGAAAAACATAAAAAGATAATAATCGTTCCAAACGAGACGAATAATCAACGGAAAATACATCAAAATAGGATAACTAGCTTTTCTAACCGAACACTCCTCGGTTAAGAAAGCAACAAGATAACATAACCCAAACATCTAGCCACGCTGCTGGCGGAGGTTCCTCAACTCCTGCCTCAAGCCCTCAAGCTCTCTCCATAGTGATCCTAACTCCACACCATGGGTATCGCTGTCTCGCTTGAGGTCAGCCACCTCCTTCTCCAGCTCGGCATTCCTTTGCCATAACTTGCGATCGGCCTCTCGAGCTGTAATAAAACCTCGCTGTAAACTCTCGATATGCTCGTGAACCTCCATCAAACCCCTCCTCATCTCGGTAACTCTCCTCTCAGCCTTAACCATGTCAATCCTCAACTCTCCAATAAACTCAACGGTCACCCTATCAATCCGCTCAGACATACGTGTAACCCTCTCACCAAGATCAGTAATCTGAGCCCACATCCTACCAGTCTCACCTAACTCTGCATGCTCAGCAGAAACCTCGGAAGGTGCATCCGACTCAACGGGACTACCAGGTGGCAACTCAAACAAAAATGGATGATCAGGCGAAACAGGCTCAATCGGATGTATAGGTGAATCAGGCTCCTCAGCCTGAGCTGGCGGTACTAACAAATCATCATCATCAGGCATCTCCTCCTCCTGAGGGTCATCCTCCTCCTCAGGGTCATCATCATCACCCTGCTCAGCCTCCTAAGGGTCATCAGCCTCATCTTCACCCTCGTACTCCTCGTCCTCCTCATCGAAAGAGTACATCATCAATCGTCGTCTCCTAACAGGTGAACCATGTGATGATGGGGTAGGTGATCTATGACGATGACGCAATGATGCAGGTGGTGCATCTAACAGGAGAGAGTGAGCATCCAACTGTAAAGGTGGTGAAGTAGGGCGTACCGACATACGTGCCGTAGCTCGGTGGGCAAAACGTGGAGCCACACGAGCCAAAGCCTGATGAAGAGTAAGCTGCCTCGATGTACCAGGGAGCCCTAGAGAAGATGAGGGTCCCTGCATAGATGCAGCAGGCGGTGCTGAAGTAGAAGCTGTCGGTGACACAGTAGCTGAATGCATGGCAACCCTGTAAGGATCATCAGGAGCCATGGTGATCTGTGCTGGGTGTACAGGTGCAGTAAGAATATTCTCAACAACGTCAAACATACGGGAGGCCATAGTCTGTGACAACGGCATAGGGTAGGTGTAAGTGTTTCAAAACAACTAAACCGCGAACTCAAAATACCATATCAAAAATCATCATATAATTCCCAATCATATATAATCAAGAAAGATTTAAAATACCGCATTACTAAAATCATTCGTAAAACAATTAAGCCATATAATTCCTCAAAATGCATATAATTCCTCAAAATGCCATCATATCACTAAATCAATAAACCTCAAATCCTCAAATCATCTCAAGAATCCCAAATCTAATAATCATCTCAATATACCTCAATAATAAACAATGATGCTTCGGCTTGGCGGGCTGGCGGGCAATGGTCGAGGATCGTTTTCTATAAAAATCGGTTATAGTTTAGGTGTCCATTTACCTAGTTCTCTATAACCTTGGCTCTTATACCAATCTGTAACACCCCCAAAATTTGATACAGCGGAAGACTCAACAAGCTTTCGGGGTGCTACGGGAATTGGTATCCATTCAAAGTCATGAAAGAACGAGATAAAGTAAACATAAGAAAAACACAACCAAAGCGGGTTTTAAAGTTTACATTTATCCCAAGAATTATCCAAAGTAAGGCCCAAAAGAAATAAACATAGGTCCACAATAGTTTATCAGAGTTTTAGAAAATAGATCCATAACCGGTGCCATTGCCAAGCCTCCAATCCAAGCATCCAAAGGGCATCACTTAATTACCTGAGAAAACGTGCTAAAAGTCAGCTTTCGCTGGTGAGATCATAGGTTTAAATTCATAATTCAATATAGTGGACATATACGCAAAACGCTTGCTAGCTAGACTAGGCCTCAATCATCCAACCAAAATATCCAACCAAAATAATCCAACAATTCAAATCAACCCTATAGGTGCACGCTATAGCCTAAATCAATCCAATCAATAGCTTACCTAGCTCAAGTCTAGGCCACGCTCTATAATCCATCCAATGGCTTACCTAGTTCGGGACTAGGCCTCGCTCAACAACCAATCAATAGCTTACCTAGTTCGAGACTAGGCCTCGCTCAACAACCAATCAATAGCTTACCTAGTTCGGGACTAGGCCTCGCTCATTAACCAAATCAATAGCTTACCTAGTTTGGGACTAGGCCTCGCTTAATCCTACCTAGTTCTATAAGCATAGCAAGTTTTAAATAAACAAAGCGATAATAGTCCACATAAAACATTTGCACGTTTCTCACCCCAAGTATTGAAAACAAAGTTCAAGAGTAAAAGTGGGGCTATGACTCACCTCAAGTCCAGAAAATCATCAAAAGCAATCGATAGAAGAAAGACGTAAGCAAACTCAAGCAACTCACGTAACGGCAACTACAGACTCGGCACTTCCTAACAATATCAAGCTTGTTCAGAAATAATTTCCTCAAAAATCAAATATTCCCATTCCCGAACGTATTCCATTTTACTTTTCAAAAATATCCATTTCTCGAATTATCTTCATATATTAATTTGAAATTCGACGTTTGGTATCCATATGGGTGAAGGGTCGGCACAACTCAAACCAAGAAGCCACAACGAACGAAATAATAAACCATCTATAGGTCTAATATTAGCCCAATCTATTATTTAAATAAATCATCCAAGTTTATCAAATCCGTCGATTTGGTAATCCCCCATATTTATTTACGTAATATATCGTTCCAAAATTATACCCAACCTAAAGCACATAGCACAAAGAATTCTATTTGGTATATATCGTAGTCCAATAAATTCCCTATATATATCGTCAAATCGGCCAAATTCCACGAGATACATAGTAATTTATTACCCTAAAACATATACCACCACCTATGGGCGTCGTGGGATACGATGCCCATTAATATACTCATTTTATATAGCCAAATAACTCGATCTAATCCGTCGATTAAATAAGTCACTTGTTATAGAAAATATTTATATTAACCGTCATATGTCCGTGACAATACAAAAGTCACATAGTAAAGCCCACTTGGACTTTAAATAACCACAACTCGTATAACTCGATAAGTTTTTCTAAATTTATAAAATCATCATGTTTTTATTTATTACTCACCCGACTTATTAGTTCTAGACATTATTTCAAGTTATTTATTTATAATAATACTTCGACATTTATTGCACTATTTGCATAGTATAATAATTATCGTTATATTATTATAACATTTACTCGTGATCGTTTTATTATTAATATACGCATATATATATATATATATATATATATATATATATATATATATATATATATATATATATATATATATATATATATATATATATATATATATATGTACGTTTATCACGTCTATATACGTATATAAACGATTATATTATCAATAATATTATTACGAGTATTGTCTTTAACGTTTGATTTTAAATATTTATCGAGTCATAAGAATTTGGTCACATGTCCGAGTCATCACTCTCGGCTCATAGTCCAAGTCCAAAAATAATAACCAAGTCAACATAAATGAATCAACTCCGTCTAAATCAATCCCATATCCACGTGCTACAACATGAGGGTCCGACTACGGCACCCGACTAATCCTATCTCCGTCATTCTAGTGACCGTCTCACAATCGGTCCCCAAATCCACACTCGCCAACACAACTCCATAATCCAAACATACCACTTCAAGCTCAAATAAGTAATCCATGGCCAAATAATAACAACCACAACAACAACAATAATCCGACAAGTATAAAAGACAACCGCATACATAATCACTTACGGGTTGATTTACCAAGACAACCCGGGTCAATATCACACTCGAAACAAAGAACGTGGGTCCCACCCGAGACCACTAGGTCTCGGCTTGCTCTAGTTCGAGCCAAACCGACCCAAATGACCCCTTTGGGGTGTCGGCCAAAGGTCCAAACGACCACAAGGGTCAACCAAAAGTAACCAAGAATTAACCAAACATCACAAATAATATCCCAACATCCCAAATCGAGCACCAAGATCAAGAATCATCACATATCACAACAAAATCCGAAAATGGTACAAACCGAGAGTACATGCTCTCGGGTACACTTCGACCCAACAAGGAAAACAACAACCCGGATACCAAACTCGATTTAGATCACGTTTTATTGAAAACCCATTTGAGTTCTCTCGTTTTTGACCATAAACTCGAATGGAAATCAAAAAGTCGTGACCCAAGGTCACGATTCCGACCAAAATACGAGTTGAAACTCGTCTTACCTTCAAACTCCAAGACTAAAATGACAATTTCTTCGAAAATAAGAAAGGTGGTGACGGATTTGTGGTGATTTCGAGGTGTTAAAGTGCGTGTTAGAGCGCGTATATTATACCAAAAGATAGATCGGGACGAGGGTGTTAAAGTGGTGGTGTCACTTTGTATGTGGGAGTGGCAGTGTGATGGTGGTGGCTGCCGGAATGGATGGCGGCTAGGGTTGGTGGGGGTTGTGTTGATATGCTAAAGAGAGAGAGAGATGAGAGGTGAGGGTGAAGGTGTTGGTGTGTTGTGTGCTAGTCGACCCACACAAGGACGATTTTGTGTTTACTCTTTAAAAAAAATAACTTTTATTAATAATAATAATAATAATAATAATAATAATAATGAGGGGGTAAGGTGGGTTAGGTAGCCCGGTGTAAATATACGGACCTAACCCGAAACCTTAAATAACAAATCAACTATCTCGAACCGAAATTATTCCAAAATAATCAAAACCTCGCGATACGTTCCAAAAATATATATACATATCCGAACCAATATTAAAATAATTAAAATTGTTAGGTTATCCTAGTGCCGGAGTCAATGTAGTGCCAAAATAATGATCTCAAAAATAAATCATCACGAATGAACCAAACCAAACCATAAATAAATAATCGAATCCCATAAATAACGTACGATTAAAATCACATTCCAACGTTTATAAAATATCTCGTCACGATATACTTTTCAAATATTCCAAAATTATAATTTTTAAAGTAATACGGGTTTTAAAAACGGCTCCCTAATTTGCCAGTTGTCACAGGCTCAGTACTAATTACTACCCATAAACTATGTCAGCTGTTAATACTAAAAATCGTCTAGCATATTGAATTGTTACTCAGGTCCATATATATTGTTACATTTACAGTTGGAAATTTGCAACTCATTTACATTTGGCAAAAGGGCAAGAGTATTGTACCTAATCCATTTCATATACCAGAAAAAAAGCCCCGATTCTCTCTGGTGACTTTGGCGAAACCCTAACAACCCTAACACTTTGATCGATCCTTCCTCTACCACTTGAACTCTTGTGTTTCTTGCATCATTCTGATCTTGATACTCATTATCATTCGCGTTATTTGATTCTTGATTGTCTGGTGCATAGATATCATCTGTTTTTGTGGTTTAGCTATCGAAGTTTAGGGTTTTTAGTCATTTTTTCTTATTCATTCCGACCTAAGGGTTTAATCGATTCTGAATTATTCTATTGTCCTTAAGCCGGTTACTATCCATCTCATCCTCTTTTTAATCGATTCTAATACTAATTATTGGTTGGATGAATATGGATGTTGGTTAGTTTTTGTGTGCTTCATGTGAAAACCCTAAGCGATTAGGGTTTTATTTTTTCTGCTGGCTATTCTTGTTCGTGTGGTTGGTTTGTTCAACTGGTTGTGAGAGATGAATAGGGGTTTTCTGAGTTCTAAGAATGCTTATAAGTATACGGCTGCTAGGAAGGGTGGGGAGGGTGAGAGTACTGATCTGAATAAGGGTGCTGATGTGATGTCGAAGTCAGATTCCTTGGATTCGGGTGGAGGGGGTGACATAGATATGATGAAAAAGGATAGTGGTTCAGCTGATGTTGTTGATTGTGATGTACGTGAACATGGGCCTGAACAAGTGAAGCCGGTTTCACTTGATGCGTATGCTAATGTTACAATGGATGATGGGGAGCAGCCTCATATTACACATGATTCTAATTCATCTTCACAAGGCTCTAAACAGCCTATTGTGGAACTATTGATTGCTAATGCGAATAAGAATTTTGATGAAGCTATGAATAATATTCAACGTGAGATTGTTGCTAATAAGGCTTCCTCTTCTGATTTGCACAATTCGAGTGGTATTGGGCAAACTTCTAATTCGACTGCTTCTGGTCCTGATGCTTCTAAGGATGCTAATACTAGTGGTACTGGAGTGAAGTCGGTTTCTTACGCGGGTGCTACTTCTAATGAACCTCTGAAACACGTGTCTAATTTTCGGAGGTTGGAATGTAGCAAAAAGAAGGATTATGTTGACCTTTCAGTTCCATTGAAAGTAGTGGAAGAGGTAAACACGAGGTTTGAGAATACTCTCTATGGTTATTTCCTTGGCCAACGCCTTGCTTTTCCTGTTGTTGATTACTATGTCCGCAATGCATGGGTTAAGTTTGGTGTGCAAAAGGTAATGATAAATGCAAATGGGTTCTTCTTCTTTAAGTTCCATTCGAAGAAAGGTGTTGATGATGTGCTTGAAAACGGTCCTTGGTTGATCAGAAATGTTCCTATTATTCTTAAACCATGGACTTTGAACACTAATCTACTTAAAGAGGATCTAACTAACATTCCTGTTTGGGTTAAATTCCATAATGTCCCCCTTGCAATGTTTTCTGATGATGGTCTCAGTCTTCTTGCCACACTGATTGGTACGCTCAAAAGGTTAGATGCTTTTACAAGCCAAATGTGCAAGGAATGTAACGGGCTGAGATATGGGAATCACTCATATCCGTTGTACTTAAATGTTTTTTGGAGTAATATATTTACCGGGTCGTTGACCTTTTACCAAAAAAAAATCCATTTCATATACCTTTTTTACGTTACCACTTTAATTTGCATATAGTATCATTGCAACTAAGCTATCGTTAAGAAGGTCTGCATGAAGATATAGATTAATTAATTGCGTATCTGCTTTGTTCAGAAATATTAATTTAATGGTTGATCTGAGAAACATATTAAATCAAATTTTCACTAATTATGAACTAATCGAGATAAACTTTTGAACGTACCCACACATCACAAATAGATCATATAAAACCAAAGGGCTTGTGTTATCCCAGTGGTAACTCATGTTGTGTGAGAAGCTCCTCAACCCAACAGTTGTGGGTTTCAGTCTTGCTTAAGACATGTGAGATAGATTTGTGGTATAAATGTTGTTAGATAGTTAAAATTGCGATTCTAAAAATAATATATATATATGGGTTTTTCTAATGTGTGCCCTGGGGGCACACGTTAAGAACATCAAAAGGACAATGGGACCCACGAAAAAGTACATCCGGACCCACACCTTTTATCTGAAAAGTGTACTTTTCTGTGGGTCCGGATGTACTTTTTCGTGGGTCCCATTGTCCTTTTGGTGTTCTTAACGTGTGCCCCCAGGGCACACATTAGAAAAACCCTATATATATATATATATATATATATATATATATATATATATATATAGGGTAAGGTTCTAGAGAAAAGTCCACTTTGGTAGAAAAGTGAGAAAAAAAGGTTATAGGGTTTAATTTGAAATATCTCAAACTTCAGGGGTATGTCTGCAAACATGCCCCCCCCCCCACCCCCCCCCCCCCCCCCCCCCGAAAAAAAAATTTTTTTTTCCCGCCAAAAAAATTTTTTTTTTGGAGCCAAAAAAAAATTTTTTTTTTTTGGGCCAAAAATTTTCCCGCCAAAAATTTATAACCCAGATGCACCTTTTTTTTTTAGTGCATCTGGGTTATAAAAATTGGTGCATCATAGTTATAACTGAGATGCACCAATTTTTATAACTGAGATGCACTAAAAATAAAAGGTGCATCTGGGTTATAAAAATTGGTGCATCTCAGTTAACTGAGATGCACCAATTTTTATAACCTAGATGCACTAAAAAAAAAAAGGTGCATCTGTGTTATAAAATTTTGGCGGGAAAATTTTTGGCCCAAAAAAAAATTTTTTTTGGCGGGAAAAAAAAAATTTTTTTCGGCGGGGGGGGGGGGGGGGGGGTGGGGGTTGGGGGGTAGGGTGCAAATTTACAAAAACTCCTTAAAGAATGAAGAAAATACAATTAGGTCCCTGTAGTTTGGTGTGAAAAAAAGGAGGGGTTGATTTGTACACTTTTCTCACTTTTCTACCAAAGTGGACTTTTTTCATGATCCCACCTCTATATATATATATATATATATATATATATATATACACACACACACACTGCTTTTTTCCTTCTCTTTTTCAAGAATATATATTTTCTTGAAAGCTACAAGAGAGAGTGAGCCAGGTGAAGGAATGAAAATGACTTGTCTTTCAAAGAACGAATTTGATACTGAAGAGGGTGGAGATAATTAGGTTCTCCACTCCCACAATGCCGGTTATCAATGTTTTATATGAAATTACTGGATTTTTACGAACAAGTGGTTAGCCAAAAATTGCATCAAGTTATAGGTCAGCTTTCATTACCTTCTAAAACGGAATTAATTTTCATCAAGTGTAAATGTTTTACTAGTAATATTTAAACAACTGTCACATTTTATAGCATTAGCGTTTTACGATATGCATGAATTTTAGCTCAACTTACAAAGACTTGCATGAAAAAATGAAGATAGATTTGCTATAATGAAACTGGCATATATACTCGTATTTACACTACAAGAAAAAGTCAAATTCTACGGGTTTATTTTTAGGCACCTTAATAGAGATGCTATATGATGCGTTAAAAATGAACATAATTACAAACATATAAAAACATGATTTTATCCACAATTATAAATGTGTAAAAATCTAGAAGTGATTAATGCTTGTTTTATATTAGTAGGGAGTCTGTACACGCTTCTAGGTGTGCAGAGTATTTTAGGTGATTTATCAATATGAACTTTTGCCAATATGATTTTTATATGCTTGTAAGTGTGAATATATTTATATTATTTTTTCACACTTATACATGTGCACATTAGATTTTTTTTTTTTTTTTTTTTTTTTCCTGCACTTCTTCATGTGTATATTTAACTATCTTGTACACATTCGCAAATGTTGAGATATTATTCACGCAAAATTTATCCACAATATTTTAAACATACGTGATTTTTTTAGCCCGAAAAAATGTGTTAAATTTGACTTATTTGTTGTAGTGTTCTTTTTGTTATGGCAACTAAAATAGTTGTACAGAATCTTTGTTTTTTGGTTAAAGTCTAAACATGTTGGCCCTTCAGGAACTGCAAGTTAGCATTCTTTTATGGATTCTTTTTATTAGTTGATGTAACATTACAACCTGAGCGCATATGTATATGTACTTTATGTTATATTGTTCGGATTCAAAGGGCAGATCACATGGTGGCCGGCCTGTTTTGTTCCTCTATCAAGTCATGCATGAGGGACCATTGAGGTTTGAGGTTACATAAACCTTGGATATTATTCGTTTTAGTCATTATTAATGTTTCAGACAGTTTCACTTGGGGTTTATTGTAGATCCCGGGACGCAATACATAACCCTACAAACAATATGTTGAATGTACTTGTTGTATATATATTGTCAGAACGGCGGACTAGAAAAGACACTCCGCTAATACAGTAGCAGCAAAATGAGATAGATAAAAAGGAACAAGAAATATACTAAAAGCAACATCAGAGTGGGTGACAAAATCATGAATGCATATTTTCGTTTATATACGATGCCAAACAAGTTACCTAGCTAGTTGCACCTATGATAAAAGCAGAATAATGTTCGAATAAAATTTAGTTCCAGACATATCAGTGCTTCAAAATGATACGGTAGTTGAAATTCTAAATATGAGACAACTTAAAATTTATCACTTTTATTTGGGAATATATGCTATCGGATTGATAAAAGTCTTATATATTTATGCTTTTTGAAATTGGAAAAAATTTACGCATTTCTAGTTTTTGCTTTTAATAAAAAATTAAAAACATATGTTGGAAAACATAAATCTTACGCAACAAAATATTGGCTTTCCTATCGAGGGCCGTTTTCATGCATGCGTATATGCAACTAGTTGGTTTACTTGCTTTATACATATCGATCCCACACTTCTTGATTGTAACTTTTGTTCTTTTTCCCTTTTTAGTCATTTAAATCCATCATTTTGTATACCTCGTCATTTTCTCTTCCGTTTTCTTTCGCCGAATACCCCTTAAATGCGTACATGTAGAACACACGTACGTACGCCCTTTTTGACTTTCGAGCTTCAATTATTATTATTATTATTATTATTATTATTATTATTATTATTATTTAGCAAAACATCCATACTTTACCTTTTAATAAAGGGGTCTTTGTAAGGATGGGCATTTCGACCTGAATCCCGAAATCAAACTGGAACCGTACTAGAACCGTACCGATTCTTGATATACGGTACGGTTCCGTGACTACAAACTAAGGTAAAAAAAATCCGGACCACTAATTCGGTACGAGACCGGTACCAAATCGGAAAATTCTCGAAAAAAAATGAGAAAACCTGATATCCCGGTACTGGTACCGATATCCGATCCCGTTCGATACGGTACCGGTACCACTAATTTATGCTCGGGAAAAATCGGTACCACTAATTCGGTAAAAGATCGGTACCGTGCTCATCCCTAGGTCTTTGTTTGATCTTATATATCTGCTTATAAGATTATTTTATTTCGGCTTATTTTGGGACGGAGGGAGTATAAGTTTAATATATCATACTCCCTCCGTCCCAAATAATAACTTCACTTTCAATTTGCACAAAGTTTAAAAAATTCTTACCAATTACGCTATTAACTAATCAAGTATCATCTCGCTTCGGTAAAGTCTCTTTTGATTGGTTAAATTATGAGAATGGACGACTATTTTAGGAAAACCAAAAATAAAAACATGAACTTATAATTTGAGAAAAGAGAGTAAAAAAATTATATAAACCTACAAATCTCAAAATAAATCAGAAAATTCAAGCTTATAAAATATAAGCATAAAACAAACAAGCTCACAGGTCACATATAAGCATAAATAAATACCTCCTAACTTTTACCAAAAGCAAATTTCTCAAAATAAACCTCAAACCAGCCCATGAAGCACATTATTAGCAAGAAGTTGATGGCATCAATCTGAAAGTGAGTATTTCAAAAAAAATTATTTATATTATTAGAATATCTAAAACCCTTTAGAATTGCAAGGTGCATTTGCACCTTATAACTGTTATAGGTGCTATCAGTCTGTCACATTAGCATGTACCCTATAACATTTCTATAATATAAATATCATTCCTAGCTATGACTGTTATAGGCGCCAGTAGATTGTAGCCAAAATAATCTTCCATGAGACGTCTTTGACGCCTTCATAGTCTCGTAGTACGGACATCCGAGTGTTTGAACTAGTGGCTTCATCGTCATCAAAATATAGATATTGTTCATGATAATCGTAATAAACTTTCGGCTCGATTTTCGTCGGAATGACTCATGTTGTAAGTGTATCAAATGGGGAGAAAATTGAGGGTGCGCTTGGTTCAAAATGGGGAATGGGAAAGGGAAAGGCAAAGGGAATGCAAAGGAATGGAATGAAGATTATCATTATCTTTGATGGTGTTTGGTTTAAGAAAAACACATTAACCTCCAAGGTGGTGGCGACTGGTGGTGGTGGTGGCTAGTAGTGGTGGTGATGGCGGCTGGTGGTGGTGGTGGTGGTGGCTAGTAGTGGTGGTGATGGCGGTTGGTGGTGGTGGTGGCTGATGGCTTGTGGTGGTGGTGGTGGTGGTGGTGGTAGTGGTAGCTGCTGGTGGTGGTGGTTACTGGTGGTGATGGTGGTGGTGGCTGCTGCTGGTGGTGGTGGTGGTGGCTTCTAATGGTGGTGGTGGTGGTGGTGGCTAGTGATGGTGGTGGTGTAGCTGGTGGTAGCTGGTGGTGGTGGTGGCTACTGGTGGTGGTGGTGGCTACTGGTGGTGGTGGTGGCTGGTGGTGGTGGCTGGTGGTGATGGTGGCTGCTGGTGGTGGTGGCTAGTGGTGGTGGCTGGTGGTGGTGGTGACTAGTGGTGGTGGTGGTGGCTACTGGTGTTGGTGGTGGCTGGTGGTGGTGGTGGTAGCTGGTGGTGGTGGTGGCTGGTGGTGGTGGTGGCTACTGCTGGTGGTGACTGCTGCTGGTGGGTAATCATTACCATACCTCCCAATTTACTGGGTAATGCCCCATTACCCCATATTAAACAATGATTGCATTACCTAATCATAAACAGACATGTTTAATCATTACCTTTCCTATTCCCCACCCCCCATTACCCCCAACCAAGCACCCCCTAGTGTTTGGGGTTGTTTGTATATTATTATATAAGAAAGTATATGAAATAGGGTGTTGAGTGTTTGACCGTTGCCTTATTCTAGCCGTTGCTAAATGTTCGATAAAAATAGAGAAAAAGATTTCCAACCCGTTGGCGATGACACCTATAATGCCCCTATGGCTCCATGGCCACTGTAGTATGGCAGCGCCATAAAAGCCAAAATCACACTATGCTCTTTAAGGCTATGCATGTTATCCAACCACTGCACTATGCACTTTAAGGCTATGCATGTACAACGAATGTGTTCAAGCATTCTTCAAATAATTAAAGTTTTTTTTCTCTCTCATCTCTTTAGCAAATACCAGCGACCAAAACCAAAAAAAAAATTGATTTCTCCCCATTCTTCAAATCAACTACTAATTATAACCTTCTCTTTATATTCAATCATGTGGTTATCAACCCTGGGGTTATAACTATTTCGGTCGTTTCTTTAAGAAAAGTTTTAAGGTTTCACTACTTGTTTTTAGGGTTAGGGTTTATTCGGTTTTTCTTTGTCGCTGTTTATTCTTTAAGATTTGTTGCTCTATCATTCTATTTAACATGAGGTTTTCTGCGATTGTTGTTTCAAAACCCTAATATTAGGGACCTTCTTAGTCGCTTTTGGATTTTACTCTGCTAGGGTATTGGATGCATCTAATAATATGGAGTGGTGGTTTTTTGAGTCTGGGTGGGAGGGGTGTAAAATAAAGGTGGGAATGTTGCGACTGCAACTGCGAGGAAAGGGGAAAGTGATGGTTCGTCTAGTGCTCATAATCCCCAGGTGGATTCGAACGTGGAATTTCTTACCATGGAAACCAGTGTGGGGAAACGAAGGAAAGAGTCTGTTGTATTACTCATGATTCGAATACTAGATATTTTGGGACTCAGAATGATTCGAATTTGGCTGCTAATATCTGTGATATTGAAAGCCTAATGCTAGAGGGAAAGCTAGTATGTATTGGGAGATGATGGATGATGAGGTGGAAACTCATGTGTTTTTAAGGGGCCAGTTAGCCTCTAAACTCGTACATATTTGATCATTTATTGCCCTAAATCATTTCTGTTTGAAGTTTAGGTACTTGAGAAGCAAATACTGGAAATTGACGTGTTTTGGGCTCGATTGGATAGAAAAACGAAGAAAACGACAACATCGGGAAAATCGTCACGGAAAAGGAGTTCTGACGGCATCACAAGAACTAAGTGACGCCGTCAGTTGAAGAAGTTAAAGATCATGAAGTTTTAGATTTTACAAGTGAGGAATCAGTCTCTGTAGATAGCCTCCTTCTGCGGCGTCAAGCCCAAGATTATAAAGGCTGATGGCGTCACAACTTGCAAGTGATGTCGTCAGAAACTGATCAAGACTATCACAACTTGCGGGCAAAGTACCTGATACTATTTTGACCATATTTTTGCATATGAACTTGAAATTAGGTGATTCAAAAGGCTATGTGATCGAGATGAAAAGATCTAAAACCTGGTGAAAAAGGGGTTGTGACGCCATCACCCTTTCGGTGTAACGTTGTCACCTCGCAACGACTCAGATTCTGCATTTAAATACAGCCTCATAAACTCGTTTTTACCAAGCCCTAAACCCTAAATCCAATTCTATGGTTTAGGTAGGTGTTTTCCTCACAACTTAGAGGGTTTTAATCATTCCATAAACATCTTGTAACGGTTTGTTGATTCTATCTTAATTTATGTCTTCAATTATCATTATTGTTGCTTGTTCTTTGTTGATTATGCTTGGCTAATTCACCTAGTGTTTACTTAGGTTGTATGAAACTTGTTAATAATTAATCAAATCTTATTGTTTTCTTAATGATGTTTATGTCTATATTCATCATTAAGGCCTGACAAATGCAATAAGTTTAATCAGTTATAGTTATTAATTCTTGCTTCCTCCTGTGTATTGTTTAATTAGTTGTTGTTGCATTAGGAGTTGGAAAATTGGCTAGATCTTAGGATGTCTGCTTGAACGTTCGATTAAACGCCCCACTATAGTGCAATGGTTGATTGATTCATTGTATTTATTGCGTGAATTGCGCTCGCTAACATTAAGAGTCTTAACGAGAACAACTTATTCAATAACTTTAGATTGCATTCGCTGACATTAGGATTATTAACGAGATCAATACATTCATAGAGTTAGGGAAGTTGGCACCACCCTACGATTGATATTAAGGAATACAATGTGCTAATTAAAACAAGGACGTGACAATTCAGCAGGTAGAATTGGATAGCAATTCGAAAGATGATTATGATAACCCATATGATGATGAGTGCGAAGATTTAACTGAAAAGCAATTAGCATTTTGTAACGCTTGGGATATTAGGCTTCGTGATCATGCAATACGTTAGTAGTTTATAGAATAGTTTTTCATAATTTTGTTTGTCATTCTTATGATAGGTTTTGGTTTGAATCACAAATGGTGCGTTTGTTTTTCGCCTATGTAATAGGCTGAGATGTGGGATTTTTTTTTAGAAAGGAATTTTTCCCTAGTAACTTCATTACTCCAAAAAACAATTAAGTACAACGAATGTGGGTGAATCTCAAATCTCAGCCTAAAAATAGACGAAAACAAATGCACCAACTGTGCTTCAAACCTAACGTATCATAAGAATGACATGCCACACTTGTGAGACCCAATTACAAACGCTATTTAAGTTGACCATAAGACTAATATCAAAAGCATCAGCAAACTGCATTTGAGTATCAGTCAAACCAGGTTCATCAAAGTCATCATCATAATTAGATCTTCATAATAATCTTCCTTCCATTGTTCACACAAGCTTTTATTTCCCCTTCCACTGCCACTTTAGAAGCTTCGTTAACATTTGAGCTCGTAGAAGCCATTAAAGTGATAGTTTCCTCGTAAACCTCTAACACTTCATCATCACTAATTTCATTAACTGGATCATCAACCTTTTTAAAAGCCACATTAAAATAACTAGGATGCATTGATTTACAAGGTTTTAGCAGCTTCCCATAATTACCTATTAGCACAAGCTTCCCATCAAGCATCTGACTTTCCAGTTTATCAATCCTTACAATCAAAGGTGTAGTACTAAGATGCGAGATTCACTCACATCCTGTGTACTTAAAAGTTTTTTTTTTTGGAGTAATAACATTTACTAAAAAAAAAAAAAAAAAAAAAAAAAAAAAAAAAAAAAAAAAAGTTTTCAAGCTGTTAATTTATTGTCCCAATCTGGCTTACTCCTCTTGTGTTTTCCCCGTCTCAACTCTCATAATAAGTATCAAATTTAATATTATGAAAACTAAAAAAAATGATAATAAAAATAAAAAATAAAAATAAATCTCACTAACTACACTATCTATAATTATCATATCTATCAACTAAAATATATTTTTATTAGTTTAATATAAAGTTGACACTTATTTTAAAATGTTCCATAACAGTAATATGAATATTAACATGAGAAGGAGACAATAACACATAAGTTTAAGTTATTATGATAAGCTTGGGCTCAAGCCCAAGGCTCCTTTAGCTATTAGGGTTTTACTTTGTCTTATAAATACTCTTTCTAATATTTTAGTTTATCATTCAATCAAGTTTTCAATCAATAATATTCTAGTTCTCCAATCTTCTTCTTAAGGAGCTCGCGCCCGCTTGAAGTGGTGCCTTATCCCGATACAACCTTAACGGGTTGTGTCAATTGGTGCTTTCATTGAGAGCTCTCGTTGAGAGGGTTTACAATTAGGGTTCAATTAATATATATATATATATATATATATATATATATATATATATATATATATATATATATATATATATATATATATATATTACTGTTCATCGGCACTATTCACCCCAAAGTACTGTTCATCGATCACTATTCACGGTACTGTTCATCGACCACTGTTCATCGCGGGTACTATTCATCAAAGGAAAAAAAATTTGAGTTATTAATCGCTTGAGTATTATTCATGGCATCCGGCGGCGGCAATCGGGACGTAGAATACGCACTCTCTAAGCTCTTGCAAATGGGTACGGTGGCTGAATATCATAGTGAGTTTGTGGTACTTGCAAATCAAGTAACATGGATCTCTGAATCTTTACTTACATCGTTTTATATCTCCTATCTTAAACTGAATTTACAAATAGAACTGTTGAGGGCAAGGCCTACAACTTTAGGAGAAGCCTTTTCCTTAGCCCATATAGTCGATGCTCGTTTTGAGGCAATTGAAGAGAAGGATAAAGAGCATATAATTAAAAATAAATCAGATATCATTCCATCATTACCTGCTTCGCCTAAGTTTAATAGGTCTTTAGATGCTGATGAATATATTGGTGTTGATGTGGTTAATAACGCGATAGATGGTGTTTTCGATATCGGTGAGAGTAATGAAGTTCATAGCAAGTTTGAAGAATTTTCAGAAAATAAGAAAAGTATGGAAGAGATTATTGTGGGTGGTCGTGAATTTGATGATCGTTTGGTTGAAATAAATTTGGTTTTAATCAAGGAGTTTCTGATTAAGATGTTGCAGGGTAGATATGTTTTCGACGAGAGTTTGGTTGTTTGTTTGAAGTGGGTATATCGCGAGAAGAGTCGTGGGTCAACAAAAGATGGAAGAAGGGTGTTGTGTTATGTCCGGTGGAAGAATAAAATGATGGAGGCTGCAATTCAAAGAAGATTATGGAATCCCGGAATTAAGAAAACTTTTGAAGACAACACCTTGAGGGCAAGGTGATTTTGAAGGAGTGAGGAATAATACGCTTGGGCTCGAGCCCAAGGCTCATTTAACTATTAGGGTTTTACTTTGTCTTATAAATACTCTTTCAAATATTTTAGTTTATCATTCAATCAAGTTTTCAGTCAATAATATTCTAGTTCTCCAATCTTCTTCTTAAAGAGCTCGCGCCCGCTTGAAGTGGTGCCCTATCCCGATACAACCTTAACGGGTCGTATCAATTGGGAACAGTAATTTTTTTTTAAATGATAAACTAAAATATTAGAAAGAGTATTTATAAGACAAAGTAAAACCCTAATAGCTAAATGATACGCTTGGGCTCGAGCCCAAGGCTCATTTAGCTATTAGGGCTTTACTTTGTCTTATAAATACTCTTTCTAATATTTTAGTTTATCACTCAATCAAGTTTTCGGTCAATAATATTCTAGTTCTCCAATCTTCTTCTTAAGGAGCTCGCGCCCGCTTGAAGTGGTGCCTTATCCCAATACAACCTTAACGGGTCGTATCAATTGGTGCTTTCATTGAGAGCTCTCGTTGAGAGGGTTTTTGATTAGGGTTCCAATATTTAAAAAAAAAAATAAAATAAATAATACTGTTTCACGACACTGTTCATCGGCACTATTCACATGTACTATTCATCGTTACTATTCATCATACTGTTTATCGGTACTGTTCATCAGAAATTTTTTTTTTCTGTTATCGAGTTAATCTTCATGGTATCGAGCGGATGTGATAGGGACGCGGAATATGCACTATTTAAGCTTTTGCAAATGGGTACGGTTGCCGAATACGAGAATGATTTTAAGATTCTTATAAATCAAGTAACAGGGATCTCAGAATCTTTATTTAAATCGATTTATATATCGGGACTTAAACTGCTTCTACAATGTGCACTTTTAAGGTTAGCGTCTACAACTTTAGGAGAAGCCTATTCCATGGCCCGTATAATGGAGGCTCGTTTTGAGATAATTGAAGGGAAAAATCTGAACATTGAAGAGAAAATAGATATCCTTCTATCATGGCCAAGTGAAGAAGCTCCATATGTGATTAAAGAGTCCTTGAATGCTAATGAAGATATTCGTGTTATTGAGGTTAGTAGCATGATAAACTATGTTTTTGATATTGGTCAGAGTAATGTGGAAAGCATGGAAGTTCGTAGTGAGTTTAGCGAATTTTCAAAAAATAAAAAAAGTGTGGAAGATGTTGTTGTGGGTGGTGGTGAAGCGTGTAGGGTTGACGAAGATGAGTCGAATATAGTGATATCGCTACTTAAGGATGGAGGTGGTATATTTGATGGTTATATAGATGAAACAAATTTGGGTTTAATCAAGGAGTTTGTGATTAAGATGTTGGAGGGTAGAGATGTTCTCGGCGAGAGTTTGGTTGTTAGTTTGAAGTGGGTATATCGCAAGAAGGGTCGTGGGGCAGCAAAAGATGAAAGAATGGTGTTGTGTTATGTCCACGGAAAAGGAATACTAAAGAAGAAAAAGGCGAAGGCTGCAATTCAAAGAAGATTATGGGATCCCGGATTACGCCAATGTTGCAGGAGGATGGACTGCCCAAACTACTCAAGAAGTCCAAACGTATGGCATAAAGTTTATGTCATATAATATATCTTTATTTACGTGTCTTTGTTTATGATTGTTTTCATGTTTGTTTAGGGAAGTCAATTAAGAATGTTTTAGGAAAACACCTTGAGGGCAATGTGGTTTTGAAGGAGTGTGGAATGATACGTCTGGGCCCGAGCCCGTGGCCTATTTAGGTCTTAGGATTTTACCCTACTTTGTCTTATAAATACTATTGTAATCATTTATTATATTCAATCAATTAAAGTTTAAGATAAACAAATCTCTAGTTTTTCTGTCTATTTTCTTAAGGAGCTCGCACACGCTAAAAGTGGTGCCTTATCCCGATACAACATCTAACCGGGTCGTATCATATTATTTTAGTTTTTTTCTTCTCAAACATATATCAACTTTTAATAAGTGATAAAAAGAAAAAGGTTCAGGTAAAAATACATCTTATAAACGAAAAATATAATAACTAATAAAATCTTGTTAAAAGACATCAGTAATTAATAAAATTACACGTAGATGCTTTATGACTCTAATTCTCGCGCTACACCCACCAACTAAAAGAGAACTACACCCACCTCATTGACTTCCTTCACTACTCACGGGACGACTTTCATTTTGTAGTTGCACATCAAATTTCACCTTCACGGAAGAGTTATGGAAGTTTGCTCATTTGGGTTAAGAAAAGAAAAAAGTGACTGTGCAACGTATTCATATAAGTGTGTCATACGTGTTAATGCAAACTGAGATCATACAACCCTTATACATGACTCATTTTACAATCTTATGTGGCATGGTAAGAAATCTCGTAAATTACTCGGTTTATCGATTTTACCCATTATTTGAATTAAGTGGTATTATTACGAACCTGAACATCTTGATTCTTGACAATACTAGGTGTAAATGGTTAATAACCGGTAATTTGAATCGGCTCACAATTGGTTATATTTCATAACGTGAGGACATACATCATTTTGCGGTTGTGGTTACGGGAGTGCTAAAAATTGAAAACCTGAACTTTATTCTTGTTAGAAAAAAAAATTAAAAAAAAAAAAAAAAAAAAAAAAAAAAATCTTTTAATTCTATTATTATTATTGTTATTATTATTATTATTATTATTATTTTACCATTTTATAAGAAAGATTAACCAATTAACTTTACGTTATTCCAGTATTCAAACTTATTTTTACATTCGAATCTAAATAGTATTACTTTCCATATATCCTCTGTTTTGCTTCTTATTTTCCCCTTCTATAAATAACACTTGAAGAGCATGTTCACAACCACTTCACAGTTCACATAACCGGTTTTCTATCTAACATTTGCAAATGGAAGTTCAAGCAAATTCTTCAACATCTCCATCATCATCGTCTCAACGTTCACCATGGCATTCACCGGTACCATACCTCTTTGGTGGCCTGGCAGCAATGTTGGTTCTCATTGTGTGCGCTCTCTTGATTCTCGCATGCTCTTACTTTAAGTTCTCTATGGAAATGGACAGCCTTGAGGATGTTGAAAGAGACCTTGAGTCCAACAACGGCAACTTAAGTTCCAAAATGGAACTTTACAAGATACCACCTGTTTTTGAAGAGAAGTATGTTGTGATCATGGCTGGACAAGCCAAACCGACGTTTCTAGCAACACCTGTCTCTAGCAGAACAACGTCGTGTTGTAGCAGCTGTGGGAGTAATTCAACGGGGAACGATAAGTCGTAGAACAGGGGCTGGTGTAGATGATGAAAGAGAAATCTTCCTAAAGTGCTAGTTATGTTTTATTTCCGGAAATGTACATAACTTTTTTTGGGTTATTAGATCGAAAGCTATAATTGATGACCCTTAATTTATTAGAATTTCCGTCATAGTGTTACAATTACTGGCTCTAAAATTACTCAAACAAATTCAAAATCCTTTTTTTTTATCGACTCATCAATATATGAATATAATATCTAAATTGAGACAGTTACTACTATAAAGCGATACTTTTTTCTTACTTGTTTATCTTGTTAAACGTTTTAAACACACTTTGCTAAGCATGTAAATTGGTTAACTAAACTTTCTAAATATTTTTAACTAACTAATCTAATCCATCATTTTTATCATAAAATGAATGTGCTCTCTTGAAGAGAGGTACATACAACATCAACCATTGTTTTCACTTTTATGATGGTGAAACTGCCATGGCCTTGAGCAGTAAATTTTGAGAAACATATAAACGATAAAAGCGCTAGGTATGGTTGGTCCCCTGAGGTGGTGCCATGGGCAAAAGTGGCTCACCTCATCCTTTTTTGCCTATGGCACCACTTTTACCTATAGCACCAAAACACCCCTCCCTGGTACAAAAGTGGTGTCAATAATACCCCACTAAAAAAAATTGATGGCGTAATTAAGCTGGTGGCCACAGCACCAAGACCGACCAGCCCACTTCCGGTGTGGTTTCTGGCGCCGAAGAGCATGGCTTGAGCCATAGCACACCATACCTAGAGCTCTAAGATACTTTCAAGTATCTATTTATTATACGTAGGGGAAATGGAAATCAGAGGAACTATTTTCATTCTCCAACCTAAAAATTTGTGTATTGGATTTCTAAAATAAAACCTCAAATATCAATGCCAATAATTATACTTCAAGAATTCTATCATCTAAACTATGAATCAAAACAAAATGAAACAAATGAAACTTTTGATTTACGATCGAAGCCTTTCTAAAGTCCTCATGAGTCGTGCCCTGCTAATAGTTACTGTATTTATTGGGCCAAAATTTTATTGTAACAGTTTGTACATACATATATGTTAAGAGCTCTGGGTGCAGTGGCAAGGTTTTGCCTCCCCATTCGGGCCCCACCATGCCACATCACCAAAACACCCCAACTTCAACAAACCACAACAAACCCCCCCTCACCAAACAACAAACCTCCACTTCCCCATTCGGGCCCCACCTCTTACACACTTATTTTTTTATTCATTTTTCAATCAAATTAAATTTATTTCATTCAAAAAAAATAACTAAAATTAAAATTTTATGCTTATATTTGTTTTAAATTTAAGCTACTAAAAAAAAATGCAAGGATTAAAACTACAAGGACTAAAACTACAAGGACTAAAACTGCAAACATTGGATTAAAACTACAAGGACTAAAAAAATGCAAGGATTAAAACTACAAGGACTAAAAAAAAATACATGTTGTCTTCTTAAATATACAATCTGCAACATTGTCTTCTTCAAATATACCTGCAAACATGGATCCAAATAAAAAATCCAACAAAAAAAAAAGAAATAAACAAACAAACCCAAACAAAAAAAAAAGAAGTAAACCTGCAAGATTGTCAGTCGCTTGCTTCGCCGTGGCCACGGCGAGTTTGCCAATGGCGAGCAACGGCGAGGGTGTTCCGGTGTGGCGGCGAGTAACGGCTCGCCATTGTCCATGCCACATCGGACGGCGAAGGGTGGTTCGTCGTCTGCACCCAGTGCTCTAAGTTGTTAACATTGGAGACCCAATTACTTTTTAAGTAATGTGTCAACATGCATTGCAGTAGTTGGATACCCTTTGGGCTGGGCCAGCTTTAAGTTGATAACAATATTTATGCGCCATCTTTCGGTTTTGTTACACTCAAAGCTATATAGATAATTCAGCATAACTTTTTGTCAAAAGTGTTCAATGCTATTATACTATATACTAAAAAGTAAAGTTGATGTGACATTAATTACTAAGCCTAAACTCTTTATTAGTGTGTAATTCGCATTCTTATTGGTTCATTTTAGGCCAAGTCAAAGCCTGAATAGTGTTAGCTTGCTATTTTGGCAAAAGCCCATTGGCTTTCAAACTTGAGGAGTTATACTGTTCAAGGATTAAGATCCTTAATTGCGTCAAACGTACAGTTAGTCGGTGCACTAAGCACCTATGGCAGATCTAACATTGTACAATTGAATCTGAGCCGTCCGTGTGGTGTCTAACAATGTACTTAGGCATGGGAGATACACAGGGTTTGGTGTATTCCACTGTTGATGAAGCTTCTTGAATCATATATCCAAGAAAAAGTGAAACATATTATCAATCTAACAGAAGAAAAAGTTATAGTCCCAGGAAAAAAAAAGTAAACAAGGAAGAAGAAACAAGAAATATCAACAAAATTGATACAAGCTGGTAAGTATCTCTTATGTCAAGGTTTAATCATATTTTTACAGTAAATTGGATTAGAATATGATTATACTTTTTTTCGTTTGAAGATTCGGTTAAACAAGAGTTAGGGTTCCAACATTGGGGGTTTTTCGTGGCGGCGTTTATACTCGATCTGAGAATAAAATATGTTTTTTCCTTTGCGGCTGAAGAGCTGAATGTAAGTTACCTTTAATTTATGCTACTGTTTTGGTGCATCTCCAATTTTGAATCATTTTGGTTTAGAGTGATTTGGTCGTCTTTTGTTATAGATGAAGGTTGATTATTCGATATGCTTATCCGGATTTTGAGTGTTTGAAAATGCTTGAGATACATGGTGTTGAAAAGGCTAATTAAGATTTTGGTGTCAACTATGATTTTCAGTGGTGTTTGAGATTGCTTATTTGTCAAAGAAAATCTCTAACTGTTTGTAGAAATTTGTCTTTTTCTCAACCTGTTTGTAGAAAACTAGAAATTGCATCTGAATGCTGATTGAACCTGAAAATTTGTAGTTGAACTAACTTCAACTTTTTATGCATTGCCGAATAGGTTTCAAGCCTCATGGTGAAGTCATGCAAGTTGTTAACTAAAAGCATGGCGCAAGAGAAGTGAAGGAAGTGGAACTAACAATCAAGAAGTCAGGTATATTTGATCTTTTATTATGTGAAACAAACATTGATATTAAGTTTCAAATTTTATTTTCATGTTTACTGTTAACTTTAATTCTTTTCAAAGCAATTTTATTAAATTTTATTTCTATTAAATTCATTTTCGTTTTAGGTCTTTTGTTTCGCTTACACACACAGAGGTGCATACAACGATTCTTTGTGCTCTACCGTTTGTGTATTTTTTCTGTGACAACAATGGTTATCAGGTGCTTATGTTGTTAAACTCTTTGATTCATTTTCTATAATGTGTAAAACAATCTAAATGACTATCTAAACAAAATGAATCCAAAGTGAAAATTGCTTTGCTGTGACGGTTTATTGGTGACTGTCATCTATTTTCATGGTAAGTTGTGCAAGTTTTGGAAGATTCTACAGTTGTAAATGGTTCGAGGGTGTTTGGAAATGACTATAATTTCGGAATATTTGGGAAAGCTTGAATTTGGTGCTCAAACAGGGACCGCTTGCAATGATATGAGCTAATGTGTGATTTCGTTTTTTGCCTTTTGGCAGGGAATTGGCTAATTGCTGTTATTTGATTCACAATATTCTTTTTTCTTGCGCCTTACTTGGGTAAGTACATTTTGAACTATTCCTGTCAATCGATCTTTTTAGTACTTTTCACTCACGCAATACATTAGCAATCGAGTAGTTAGTTGTAATGGTGCTGATTGCTTTATAAGGTGATTATGATAAGGAGGATAAGGCGGTGATCCTATACGTTGGCTGCTTTTAAATATTGGGGACCGACGGCTTTCACAAACTTTCTGGTATCTTATATTACCATATCCTCTTAGTTCACTTGATTTAACTCTATGGCAACATAAACAATGCAACAGAACTAGGAGAATTTAAAAGTGGAAGAAAGCAAGTCACGAACAGCCATATGTGCTTACTGTGATTGTTTTTCTTTTAGTCCAGGTGCTGTACTATTACGCTCGAAACACGAGCTTATTTTGGTAAAAAAAAAGGATGAAAAAAAAAAAAATCGAACTTTACCTTGAAGTGAATTTGTCTTTATTCTCACGTTATGGTAACAACGAATTTTTTTTTCCAGATTTAATTCAACTTAGTTTGCGTCAAGAGCAATAAACCCCAATAACATCATAAATTTAAATCACATCCATGTGTTTAGAATCCTGAAATTAATTGAACTATGACAATGAATGAGACTTGCTGGTAGGATTTGCGAGCTTTAATATGCTATCCAAACAACCCCTTAGTAACATGTCAAGGCACCCAAAGAGCTGTTGAAAATGCACTATCCAAATAGCCCTTAATAACATGTCAAAACATTATGGTGATATCGCCAGTGATGAGACTTAAAATGGTGCTTGCCATTTTAAATAGCATTAAATGGTCTATAAAACTAATTGACCGACTTTGGTTGAATGTATGTTCTTCAAGTGCAGCATAATCAAACCAAATGTATCATTTGGTATACAATTTGGGTTGATGGCAACATAAACCATGAACCTAATTAAACAAAATTAACAGGTTTTTAAAGAAAGATTGGTCCCAAAACTTTGGTTTCGGGTGATACTTTAACCCTCGAACACTTTTGTTATACATCCACAATAAATTCTAGCAGCGATATTATTGTTTCGGCCTATTGACATTTCTACACTTTAGTGCATATAGTACAATGTAGCTATACTAAAACTTGAATGCGGCTAAAAATCTTTATGTTTTATTTCTGGGCTGTTGATTAATTTCCTTTTCATTTGTTATCAGGAGGGAACTAGAAGAGAATGTTGTGACATTGTACAATCGGACAAAGTGAATGCTACAACGATCAAGATTAGACCTTGCATGCAATATGAAATACTTAGGTGATTTTTATTGCTAAGATATTCTTCATGTTTCATCATGTTACGGAAAAGAAAGAAGAACATCCAATAGGCATGAATGGTTTTGAGCTGATTTCAATGTCTAAGGGTCTCAACCTCGGGAATCTTTTTGAGATTGAACAGGTCCATACTCGCTCCTTCTGTAGTCTCTTTCTCTATTGGATAATGTTTATTTGATGCCAAATAATCAATAGCATTTTAATTATTGATATTCATATTAAATTTTTTACTTTAAGAACCAATCTTCGAATGTGTAGGGTGATAGTTTAAAACAGGTTGGGCTAAGTTGCCTGAACCACTTATACTTTTTTAGAAGAAACCTGTGATCCAAATGTTTGTGCATAAGCTAAGAACGACGAAGTTTCTAAACATACAACTATACAAGAAACTAAGTCATGATTTTAGTTACAATCAACTGTTGAATATTTGATTAATGAACCCCACAATGTCCCACCCTTTTTGACACTTTTAATGCGTATATGTTTTCTGTTCATATAAAGGAATTCCATCGTTTATTTTATAGTTTTCAATAAAGTATTAATTCGGGGACATTGTTGTAACTATTTAAATACGATAAACAAACCACAAAGATAGTAATAAGTATGTTAATGAAACGTTGACATGTTGGTATGTATAGGTGCAAAGTGTATAGCTTTATGAATCTCAATTGATCAATACTTTAGTGGTGTTTTAGAGTCTTTATGCTTCAGTGTATTATAACCTTTTCATAAAGTTAAAATCACGTCCAACTTATATTCTTATGTACGCTGATTCATGTTTTTTCAACATATCCATTTTCATATGTTAATTACTTGGAAGTTATGTTGCAGGTTGTTCAAGTCTCAACTTCCAATAACGGAAAGCATGGTCATGCTAAATGTCGCTTTGTTGCAATCGATATCTTTAATGGAAAGAAGTTTGAAGATATCGTTCGTTCCTCCTACAATTATTATGTATGCTTATTTGATTTAATTAGTTAGCATATTGAACTTATAAAACTATCCTCTCTTCATGTAAAACACTACACAAACACACTTCAGTTTGCAAAAAAGTGTGGTTTCGAAAGCACCTGGAAATGACGAAATGTACATGAAAAACCACTACTTTTTTTCCTGGGTTCATGATTGCCCATTGCTACCAAGTTGATGTATTTTATAACAGCAATACTTTTAAAAAATAAAAAAATAATTATTACTAAAAAAACGTTAACATAGTTCTAATAAACACAAAATGGCCGCACCGCAGCAACGCGCGGGCTAACATGCTCGTATACTATAATTAGGAGCTGTTTCTTTTATTAAGTGGTTGATAGAGATGTGGCTCACAGATGTGGGTCCATTCCTTTAATTCGTCTGGTTGGGAAGGAGCAAGGCTTTGTATGCTTTTGGGATGTAGATGTTGTAACATGAATAAATGGACCTCATCAATAAAAAACCAATAATATATATCAAAGGGCTCACTCAATTACCCACACAGACATTCCAAGTAAAAAAGAAACAGCCTCTTAATAACGTTTGTATAGGGTTTGAAATGAAAATTAATGGTAAACCGTACTAAATTTACTTTAAAATAGTCTAAGAAAATATATTGTTTATTGTGTTCAGACCTTTCGGCAATATATAACCTGCCACCGAGCATATCTAATCCTCACGTTTGTATTTTAAACAATGCCTACTTCTTAAAATTGTAATATATAATATTGATATTTAAAATTATTAGTTCATTACCACAAACGAATTTCATTTTTTGACCTTATTATCCAGGTCAATGTTTTGCTCAACAACACAAATGGCATGCACATTTTTGTTAAGTGATAAAAGGTCGGACACTTTTAAGATGAAGGCCGGTAATTAATTGGTACACGTAACATGATTCAGAAAACGACATCAACACGTATTATTGAGAGACCATAGTGAAATCTTATGGTTTCTGTTTTGAAAGTTATCAATTTTGGAAGTGGAATTGTTATTCTTTTTTAGTTAGTTACAAATAATTTAATAATTTAACTAATCAACTTTCATACATAAAAACATTTTAACAAAATAATGGTGTCAAAATTATGAAACCCTTTCTTTCTCTATTAGCGATTTTTGAGAGCTAAACTAAACCAATCGATCTGCTTGATCAACCTCTTAAATCTACATATGTGACTTTTTATTATATTATTAATTTATAATTATTATATTATTAATTTATGATTATGATTGATTAATTTAATCTGTCCTTACACGTTTTCTTGTTTGGAGCGTTTTATTAGGGTCTATTCATTTTGGGTTTCTTTTATTCGATCTACTTTTTCTTCATAGAATCTAGTGTGATTCTTTTGGTTTATTGATTCCTAAAATCAGTCAAGGTACTTTTCTGATTATTGCGGGGGACATCACTTTGTTCAAAATGTGACCGGGCTAGATATGTTTGTTTTAAAACCCTAATTGATTAGGGTTTATTGCATTTGTGTGAAGACTATACGCTGCTTGTTTTCTTCTTGTTTTGTTTTGGTTCGAATTGCAATGATCAAAGGTTGTTTGGATTCGGGTGGAGGAGGTGAAAAAAAAAGAAAAAAGAGAGTGAATTGAGTGGAGCTAATCGTAGTTCTTCCATGGTGTCTGATATCCCGTATCTTTCCGAGTTAGTTGCTTGTGGTAATCATGTTTTGTCTAATGATGGTAACGAGTGTGTGACTGCTGTTGAGGATAATGCTAGGGTTATTTTGGACCAAGCTATTGGTGTGGCTAATAGCGGGACACATGATTTAAAAGTGAGTGAGGTTGTACCAACTAAAAGTGCTAATGTATGCAATTCTAGTTTGGATTATGGTGTTGATCTTGCTTCTAAGATCCGTAACCTAGAAAAGCAATTGCTTGATGGTAAAGTAGTTTTATTGGGCGAAGATGGAAAACCACTCAAACTTACTACTATGAATATGATTGCAATAAGTGATGAGGCTACGTGTACTATTAGTATGGTTACGCGTAAAATTTTTGAAGAGGCAATGAGTGGTGTTGCTTGTGCTTCTATGCCTTTTGATGACAAGGTATACAACATACCAGTGACCAAAACTAATGTTGAAGCCCCCTCGTCTTATGCTTCTAAAATCAGCCCCGCAGTTTCTACTAAAGCTAACTTTTGGTTTTATTGAAGAAACGTTACATAAGGGTGCTAATTATGATATGGGTTTACCTATAGATTCGATACAAGAGGTGAATGACCAGATGAAAAAATCGCCTTTTGGGTATTTTATTCGTAAAAGACTTGTATTTCCTGTGGTTGAATGGTTTGTGTGTTACAATTAGGGAAAATAAGAGATTCAGAAAGTTAGGGTGAATGCAAAATAGTTTTTTGTTTTCAAGTTCTCTTCTATACAGGATGTTGAGTCTATTATCTGGGATGGACCGTGGATGACTCATGGATTCCCCATCTTCCTTAATAAGTGGTCTCCATCGATAACTCTTCTTAAGGAATATTTGTCTTGTGTTCCGGTATGGGTGAATCATGATATCCCTTTGGTTGCTTATACTCCGGATGGTTTGGTTTGATTCCTTCTAAAATTGGTACTCCTGTGATGCTTGATTCTTATACTAATACCATGTGTTTGAAGTCATGGGGGGCGTAGTACTTATACAAGAGCTTTGATTGAAATCTATGCATCCAATTAATTTCGTGACAATTTAGTGTTGGTTGTTCCTAAACTCGTGAGGAAGGGTATACAAAAGAAACTATTTGCATCAAATACGAGTAGGAACCACCTCTATGTAGTACTTGTTTTCTCTATGGTCATTCGAATGATGATTGTTCTAAAACCGATCCAAAACGTGTGGTGAATGGGATGGGTAAAAGAAAGGAGATCCATTCGGGTGTATCTAAGAAGTTGTCTAATGACGGATTTATTGTTGTGAAGTGGAAAGGTGGTAATACTAAGAAGCTCAATGCTATTGAAATGAACAAATTTCAGTAACAACCGGTTGCTCCTGAGGATACCAAGATGTCTGCTACTAAAGATAACACAAAAGAGGCGTCTACATCTAGACAACCAAAGAAGGCCGCGAAAGTGGTGAACACTTCAACCAGCATGGCATCTACTTCTAAACAACCTACTAATGATCTTAATGTGGTTAGTACTTCTAATGCATTTGTTGCTTTTGATAAGAAAGATGATTATACTATGAAAAATGTTCAACCAAGTGGTAAGTAGAATACACCTATTGTCTATTTAGATGAAGGTGCCACTGTTAATGTAGCATCCGGTGGTAATGCTGCTACTTATGTTGATGGAGGACACATGGAAAACAATGAAAACATCCCTAGTTCGTCCAATGTTGCTCATTCTTTAATGAGCATATTTGACATGGTTAAAGATGGAAAAAAGCTTGATAATTCGTTTTCTAAGGTTAGGAATTTTGTTATTTCGAATTGTGATAGTGATGATGATGAAGTTCTTGAGAAATACAATGAAACCACAAGTTTTAAGGCATTTGATGGTTCTAAAAGTGGTAGTGGGGTGGGCATGCACTACAACAGCAACTACTTTTAGCTACATAAAGAATTGTCCAAAAGTGGATTTTAGTTGTCGCAAATGCTTTTCGCGACAGAAGGTTGTCGCCCAATATGTTGTCACGTATAGTCCGTTAGAGAAAGTTTTTGCAACAACCTATTTCTACTTTTGGCGTCAAACAGTGGGACCCACTAATTTTCAGCCAAAATCTTTTGAACTATGTGGGCCCTTACATTTAGCGACAACACCCTTTGTCGCCAAAACATTTTCCATAATTATTTTTTTTCATTAATTATTTATTAAATAAATATTAATAATTATAATAAATTTTTTTAAAAGGCGGGAAAGCTTTGGCGACAACACCTATTGTCGCCCAAAGTGGGTTTATTCATTTTTCTGTGTGAACTTTCACGATGGCAACTCTCACTTTTGAGACAACAAGGTTGTTGCTAAAAGTTGTTGTGGAGTAAAAAAAAACAGCAGCATTATTGCTGCAATTCCAGGTTTTTTCCGGATTTTTTTCTGGAAAAAATCTACCAAAATCAATGCTATAAATCACCCAAGCAATAATACAAAATGCTTTCATTCATTCATTCATTCAAAACCGACGAGTTACAAAAGAAGATCCATACAAATATTAATAATTTCTCTAATATACTTACGTAATTCAAATTACAAAAGAAGATCCATACATCACACTTACTAATACTACCATCATCACCAAACTTACTACTCGTCATCATCAGGCTCGTCATCAAACTCAGACTCGTCATCAAACTCACTACAACTACCATCATCACCAACATAATGCCCACTATTACCATCACCACCATCATCATCTTCGTCAACATTTATCGGTTTGTAATAGTTATCGAGGTCGAGATTACAAAGGGTCAGAATGAGTAGTACTAGGACTGCCAGGAGTTAATGTAGAACCAGGAAATATAGGAGTGGATGAGTTGGGAATTTAAAACTGTGAAGCGGGTGTACCTTGTTGACGGTTGTAGAAATCTAGAAATTGCTTTAACAAGTCTTTTTGCTCTTGTAGCTCGATAGCATGCTGCTTCTTCATCTCTTCAATCTCCTCCCGGGTATAGAAACCTTGGTCCATTTGTGAGATCCTAGAACTGGAGCCCGTGCCTGGTACCACCCTGCCTACACCCGCAATATGTCCCTGATTTTGAGACTCCGAGACTTCATCGATGATTTGGCGATCTGTCTTGGGATCCATCTTTTTTTGTTTGATTGCATCTTGAATCCACCTCATTTCTCCCTGTGTAGTTCTAAAATAACAAGAAAGTTAATATTACAAATGAAGAATACGATCAGATATGTGAATAAGTTCTTCATGTCAATTAACAAAGAATTAATACCAAATAAGCAAACATCACATGAATAAGTTCCATTACAGGCTGTAATTTACAGCAGCCAACTTCTATTAATTACCTGCATGGCTGCACTACTAAACTCATTACCAAACACTCCTACTGCAGCAGTAGTCTAGCACACATAAGTACAACGGCCAACTTGATAGTACTAAACCAAATACTGATTCTACAAAACACAAACAACCAAATACAGATTCTGCAATTTGAAACAAACAAAATGCCAAATGCTTCTTTTGACTTAAACCCAAAACCAAACACAAAATTCAGGAAATTTACTACCATTTATTCTAAAACATAAAAGGTTTACATGGGTTCATTTTTGACCCATTTCATAACAAAACCCTCTAATTAACTTAACTGCCATTAAGTTCTCAGTTGACCCATCTAAACTAAAGTATAAGAATTGAGACCAACCTGTTCAATACACTATTAAAGTGGGCATGAACTAGGTAACTAGTGTTACATGATAGACTTTGGAGTTTGGACTTGTGATTAAGCCAGATAACTTATCCAGATTATAGTGACAAAAGGTTTGACCCAAACCATAGGTCGACAATTGTCAATCTAAAAAATAACATATACTCGGTATTCAACAACTAAACTCATCTAAAAAATATAAATAATAAATAAATAAATAAATAAATAAAAATAAAAAAGTGGACTTACGTACATCATTTCGTTTTCCTTAGTCTTGAATTGGCCATTTTTGTTCGTATGATTTTTCCTCCGATTCTTGACCAAGTCCTCGTGTTTCTTTTCTGTTGAGAACTATAAATAAACAATATAAAACAAATTAATAGAAAACTATATATAAACAATATAAACACCTTTAAAATAATATGAAAAAAGTAATAAAGAACCATATGAATTCATTTCTTCCTCTGCGAAAGACTTCGATCCTTGGTGTGTGATTGAGGCAAAAGCAGTCAACTAAAGTTAACCACAGATGTGGTCAATATAGTCAAACTCCTTAGGCTCAATCTCCGCGAAAGTACAGTGTATTCCCGGGTTGTTATGTCCCAGCAAGGTGTGATGGTAATCAAAACGGGTTTGTGATCGGGTGAATTAGGACAGGAATAAGGGTTTGAGTGAGTGATTGATTACACTGAGATAAGAGGAATGAAAATAACTTAGAAACACTATATTAACAATAACTGATGATCAGATATACTAAAAACGTGAGCTAAGTCTAAAAACGCGTTCGTTTGATTTAATTCTACGTAGACGTACGAAATAAAACGCGAGTTTTTGTGAAATAAAATACCTACGAATATGAAAATTACATTTTTACAATCCTAATGATAAAAGAAAATTTTTAGAAAATTAAAATCAATTTTTACACTATTTAATTAATTATTATTAATTTATTACTAATTTCCTATTTACTTTTAATTATTTAAAATACCCTAAAATACAATTAATTAGGAAATTAACCTAGAAAAATAAAATTTAAATTTGGAAAAATCTAAAATAATATAAAACTAATTTTAAGACTTTTTAAATAATAATTATTAATTTATTAACTAATTATTAATTAATAAAAACTAAACTAAATTATAAAAAATACCAAATGAAATGAGAAAAATATGAAAAAATTACTAAAATTATTTTATAACTACAGGAACCTAGGAAAATTATAAAAACACTAAGTGCTTAAGGAAAATAAGCTAATAAGCAATAAGCTTCTTAAATAGAAGCTATCACTTTATTTATTTTTGGCTTTTTCAAAATTTTCTTTTACAAATCTATTAAACTACTTAAAATGAACATATTTTGTGAAGGAACTTTTCCTATGACTCAAAAATAAGCAATGTGGGATCACATTAGCTTAACAGTAGGGGTTTTGTGAGCTTATTAGGACTTAAAGGCACTTGAATAAGCTATAGAAAAGCTACACAGCACAGAACAAAGATAAAATTAGCTGGTATGAAATTGAGGGTACATGAATTAAGCAGAAACAACCAAGTGGTACAGTACATAAGCCAATAAACTGAAATAAGCTTATCCAAAGTACCCACAGACCACAGGCTTAGCAGGGTAGATTGCAGGCCTATTTTGGCTAAGGACAAAGGCAATTGAACTCAAAATGAGTTTGGAAATGACAAGCCAGTACAACTAGCTTCCAAAGGAACCAAGTTTCTTAGGGTGAGCTTAAGTAATGAACTTGCTATGGGCTTGTGAAGGGAGCCTGTTCACCACTGAACCAGTGAATTGGTTCAGTGAGGTTTATGAAAGTTATTCAAGCCAAAAGCTATATTAACTGACTCATAACTAAGAAGCTAGGCTGCAAAGGGCCAGTGGGAACTCAAAACAACTCAAATAACTGAAATGATAAAATGCTCATGATTATGCAAACTTAAATGATTAACAGTGATGATTTTGGGAATCAAGTGAGCTTTTGTGATAAGCAGTAAGATCCAATAAAAATAAAAGCTAAAGCTTAGGGGCAAACACAAGCATATTCAAACCTAATGAACAGTTGAACACCAATAAGCTAGGAAAAACAATTTGCAACATAAGATCTCAAAGAAACCAACAAGTTTAGCTACCACTGATTTGGGTATCTTGGGTGAGTGCAGGTATGATGTGGTGAGCAGCAGCCCTAACTAAACTTAACAAATCACTACCAAATTCAAAGATAAGCTCATAAATTAACAACCTATACTACAGACTACTTATAAACCAAAAATCAAACCTTAACCCTGAGTCTGACTAGTTCAAATTTGAGGATGAAGGGGGCATGTTGAGACAGGCTGCTGATGTGGAGGGGATTTGGACAGGACAAATTGCAGGCCTACTCAATTGTGGTGACATGTTGAATCTGATGCAACAGGCTTATAACAACTAAGAACTTACTCAAACAAGCTTAGATAACAAGCTCAAGTGATTGAACAGGTACAAGCTAGGAAGGATATGCTTACGGGCAGTTACCCCTGAGCAGGGCAACTTGATTGTCAAACAGGCACCTTCAAGGTCAATTCTGCCTAAGCAAATGATAATCAAACTTGGTTTTTCTTTTTGATCTTGTTAGACAAGCCACCAAAGACTAGAAAACAACACTTTTTACCTAATCCCACTAACTAATAAAGGCTAGGACTGATCTGGCCTTTTGCTTTATTTTTCAATTCATGAAAATTATTGACTTTCTATCTCAATCCTGAGTCTGACTAACATGAATTTCATCAGCTTAAGTCTACCCCTAGATGTTAATTATACTTGTTTAAACCCTGAAGACTCAAACAATTTCACCAAATGTGACAATTGAACAAGCTCACATAAACAGTAATCAAGTATAGAAGGCAGTGATGGATTTTAAGCTAACTTTTGACTTTTTATTATAAGACCTACTGTTTTTATGCTATGGTTAATCTAAATTCATGCCAAGCACTAAAACTTAACTACTCATTCTTTCTAAAACAAAAGCAATCTTAGCAAATCATTTTATGCCAAACACCCCTTAAGGAAGACTGATAATGATTTCTTTTGAATGAAACAGTAATTTTAAGCCAAGTCTTTGAAAGAAGCAGTTGAATTAAGCTATATGGGGACAAAATAAGCAGAGACAACTTATGACTAAGCAGTTTAAATAAGCTAATCTAAGAAGAGCTATGTTAAGCTAATGTGACTGAAAAGTTAAGCAGAGCCTTCCTAAACTTGTAATTTAGAATATTGGTACATGATAAACATAAATAAGATTTGAACAACAATAATAAGCAGTAGATGGGCACAAATTAAGCAGTTCACAAAAGTAAGGGAAATAAGCTAAAACAAAAATTTTGAAAGGCAATTTTATTTAAATCTGGAAATTCTTGATTAATACTAGAATGAAAGAGTACAATACTAAATTTGAAATCCTGAGTAAAAATTACAATAAGATTAAATTACTACTACTCCTAAAACCCTACTGCCAAAAATTGGCATACATAATATTCTATTTATACTAGAAATTTAGCTAGGGTTTCCATCTTGTCTCGTTCCTGTGCTTCTCTTGACCAAATCCCAACCATTGGTGATGTTTAATTTGATCTCAGCCATTGGTGATGTTTTGGCGGGAAAAGGTGTTTTGCAAGTTGGGTATAGATTGCTTATGGCAGGGGGAAAGGTTTGGACTGGGGTGTTTGTTTGGAGTAGGTGTGGCAGTGGAGATGATGAGGGTGTAGGGTGAAGGTGATGATGAGAGGGGGCAGAGGTTACAGGTCACGGGTGTGTGGGAGGTGGAAGGGGTTGACCAATTTTGACCCAGGGTTTATTTATTTAAATTGGAAGGTGGGCTGGTTGTGGATTGGGCCAGGAAGGGTGTTGGGTTGTGTTTATTATTTGGGTTGTTAATTTACACAAAGGTTCATTTGGTTAAGTGATAATTCATAGGGACCAATTGTGTAAAAACTGAAAATTCAGGGACCTGGTTTGCCAACTTATGAAACTCCTTCCAAAGATAAAACTTGCCACATTGTAATTCCACAAGGAATTTTGATGCAATTTCCCAACTTTAACTTTCTAGGGACTAAAACTGCCAAAACCCAAAGTTAAGGGACCATAATTGTAATTTCCTCAAACTTTCACCCAAGGACCAATGTTGCTAACCTGTGATTTCCCAAGGACCAAAAATGACTTTTTATCTAAAAATATTTCACCAAGGACCAATTCTGTCACTTTCTCAAACTCCAGGGACCAAACTGTAAATTCTCAAAACTTATGATTTCAAAAAGACCTTTGGTGACTTTTCTTTTAAAATAAGTGCTCAGGGACTATTTTTGCCAATTTTTGAAAGTTGGGGGACTGAAACTGCTAATTATGCAAATTTGTACGTTTTTCATTTGTTTTGACTCATTTTGCATCCGAAACATATAAAACACACTTTTGGGATAATTTCTGTATTTTGATGTATTTCTGAGTATTTTTGGATGCTTTGGCAGTTCAGATACGATAAAAATGATGAGTATTTACACACTCATCAATCCTGCACACTAAACTATTGCTAGTCCCTAGCAATCTTTTGAGAAAAACTTAATGGATTTGAAACTCTTTACCAAAAGCCATCACTTCTGGAGTAGCCAGATGTATCGATTCAAGTAAGAACTATGGTCCACCTGATAACCATGTGATTTTGAGCAAACCACCAGCTGTCAACGGATTTGATTAGTCTTTACCAGAAGCCGTTTGCTTCTGGACTAGCCAACTCTTGATGGACAAAGTCAACATCTTGGTGAGCTGATTACCAATTATGGTTTTTCCACTACCTTTACCACAAGCCATAATCTTGCGAGCTAGCCAACTCATTCACTTTTTTGGATATGGCGAGTTGATTTACCATACAATTTTGGGCAAATTGCAAGCCGTCAACGGATTTGAGATATCTTTACCAAGAGCCGTTTGCTCCTGGATTAGCCAATCCTTTTGTCGTTTAGACATGGCGGACTGATAACCACAAAAAAATTTGAAGCTCAAGTGAAATTTTTTTTAAATTTTTGCCAAAAACGGGGTTACTAGATGGTAAAATGTGATCAAATTCGCTAGAATTTCCCCCCCCCCCCCCACACACTTAGAATTGAATATTGTCCTCAATATTCAAAGTCCCGGCTATTATGCCGACTCTTTGAACGTAAAAGGGCAACATTACAAGCTAAATGTGGAAAGACAATTTTGTTTTTCACTTTATTTGTAACCACACTAGGGGTAATTCCCCCACACTTAGGGTGAAAACCCTATAAGCATGCTACTGTTTTTGTTTACCGAGTCGCTAGCTTGACTCGACCCCGAATTCATTTGTCCTTGGGGAAGCATGATGTGGAAGAGACAATCTCCATCGGACTTTCATTCAAGATGTTTGGACAAACATTTGAAGCACGTGAAAGTTCCACACCGATGATATATACAGACCCAGGCTTTAAATAGTATAAACTATAAGCGGTGATGCCGGGGTCAAAGATAATGTCTTCATTCCCGAAGGAGTGAAGAACAGGAGAAGTCACCCTGTAGGTGAAGAAAAGGAAGAAAACCATGATGAAAATCATGATAAGATCTTCTTCCTCGAAAGCAGGCTCATTAGCCTGATTTTGGATTTCAAGGGTTAAGCTCGTTTGGTTTGAAAACATCCCGGGCGGGAGGGCGGGAATTTGTAAATTCTCATGATTGAGTGCATCTCCCCCCGGGCTATCGAACTCTGGAGGAGTCATGATATGAGTGAGTTCACCGGAGAACTCCTCAAAGGTGAATGAATCATATTCGGGATTGATGTGTGTGAGTTCACAGGAGAACTCATCGAAGGTAAATGATTCATAATCGGGGAGAGAATTATGAGAATGAGAAGTGGTACTGCCACTAATCTTCTCTCCCATAGGATCAAAAGTAAAGGCTTCAAACTCCGGAATAGGATCATCGGAGAAAATGTCACTATCCTTAACGGGGGTAGGAGATGAAATAGGTTTTTCTTTGAAAGCCTCGATTTTAGAAATGAGGAGAATGACATTCAATAATGTTGCACGAAGTGCTTCATCTTGGATTTCAGTGTGATGAGGCAAAAAATGGTCCGTTTTTAGGGGGTCATTTAAGCCCGAATTCGAATTTATTTGATCAAATATTGCCCTAAATCGTTCCTTTTGTGATTTTAGGTACTTTGGGAGTGAAATCTGGAAAAGGAAGCAATTCGGACGTTTTTGGAGCATAAAAGTGAAGAAAACGCCAAAGTCTTAATTTTCCATGCTGGGAACAGTAGGTGACGGCGTCAAGAGCAACTCCTTGACGGCGTCAAGAGCAATTTTCCATGACGGTCCAGTAGAGATTTGACGGCGTCATGAAGGTAGGGCGTCAAGAGTAAAAAGTCATGACGGCCTGGAAACGATTAATACTTGACGGCGTCAAATGTAGATCAAGGCAGTCCGAGGAGAGTTTTGGCGGCGAGGTGACGGCGTCACAAACTTTGTCTTGACGCCGTCAGACCCATTTTTCTATATATAGTTTTCTAATTTTTCACATTTAAAAAAAGAGAAGTTTTGGGAGAAACCCTAAATACGATTTTGGTGTAACTTTACAGGTTTTTCAAGGGTTCCAACCCCTTGATACCTTGCATGT
The DNA here is from genome assembly GCA_030686995.1 of Artemisia argyi. Lineage (NCBI taxonomy): Eukaryota > Viridiplantae > Streptophyta > Magnoliopsida > Asterales > Asteraceae > Artemisia > Artemisia argyi. Next base: position 33,310,452 of record CM060709.1, read on the forward strand.
TTAATCAAGATAAGTGTTCTTTTAATTCAATCAATATGTCTATGTGTTGGTTGTCTATATCTTGTTCTTATCTTAATTCCATCATGCTAGGCTAGATCTATCTTGTGTTTGCTTAGATCTAATGAAACCTAGATGTTGATTATGTGTTGATTACTTGTTTATTCTTGTCTTGGATGAATGATTTATATGTTAGGCTTAAGAAAACTGGCAGATCTCCAATTGGTAACATGCTTGAACGTCTTAAGAAACATGAACCGACGCGCACTAGGTCTTTATTGGTTGTATTTAATGCATGAGCCACTGTTTACAATCCCTATAGTTGTGCTGGGCATGGTATAGGAGGAGATAAGAGCTCATAGAATTGGGGAGTTAAGTGTGCCACCCCATGAATGGTATTAAGGAATACGATCCGTCATCCATGCAATTATAACAAGTAATTAACGTGTAAAAGATGTCTAGGGAGTAGTGAAATCTAAGTAAACACATTTTCTCCAATTACTGCTCACAACTTTAGTATAAATTAGTTTATTTTCATTTTTAGTATTTTATTTTGATTGCATCTTAGTATTGGGTTAGTTGAATAGCAACTAATTCCGCCCCTTCTTCCAAAAACCCGAGATTTTAAATTGCTTTCTAAAAAATATAAAAATACAAAAATAATCTTCCTTTACCTTTAGAACTAGTATTTAGGTTTTCTAATCCTAGCGACACTATTCCTAGCTGAACGATCAATCCCCCGGTACTTGTCACTATACTATACTACAACGATCAGGTACACTGCCTGGTGGGGGTTGTAAGCTTCTCAAGATCCCTTGAGAGGTAAAGCCTGGTGCGATTCCCACGTATCAAGTTTTTGGCGCCGCAGCCCGGGGAATAGTTATTGTCTAGGTTAGAATTTCTTTTTATTAGGTCTACTTGCTAGATTCCTTTCTAGTAAGATTTTATTTTGATTTTTAGGTTTTCTTTAGTCTATCTTATTTCTTTGTGCCTTTGTTCGTAACCACCCAACATCATGGACAACGGGAACATCTTTGACCCCGTCATCCCACCACAACAAAACCCACCATTAGAACCCCTTAGGCCCCGAACCTTTGGAGAGTATTCTCGACCTAGCCACCAAGGCTACCGAAACACCATTGAGCTCACCGGAGCCAATGTGACCCCCTTGCGATCCGACACCATCCGGTTGGTGCAAAGCGGATGTGCATTCCATGGAATTCGTTTCGAAGATCCAAACCAACATCTTAAGGACTTCCTCAAAATCGTAGATTCCATAGACCTAGATGTTGCAACTAGAGAGACTACCCGTTTACGCCTATTCCAATTCTCTCTACGGGATCAAGCTAGTCAATGGCTTGAGCGTTTACCCGCGGGATCCATCACCACATGGGATGATCTCACCACTCGTTTCCTTGCTCAATTTTTCCCACCGGGGAGAACTACTAAGCTTAGGAATGACATCTTGATGTTCCAACAACGTCAAAATGAATCTCTTTATGAAGCATGGACTCGTTTCAAGGACTTACTCCAAAAAGTCCCTCATCATGGCATAGATCTTTGGCTCCAAGTCCAAATCTTTTATGACCATATCGATCTCTCCACGAGGTGAGCCATTGACCAATCGGCCGGTGGTAAGCTACGTGATCTAAGTGCGGAACAATCATGGGAACTCATAGAAGATCTTGCTCTCTATGACAACGAAAGTTGGAATGATCCCCGTGACTTGAACAAAACGGTCAAGGCAATATCTTTGCCTTCGAACAATTCTAGCACTCCCGACCGTAGGATCATGGAACTTGAGGACCAAGTCAAGTTTCTCATGAAATCTTACGAAGCTCCTAAGCCTTCAAGCCAAGTGAACAAAATCACTTCTTCATGCGAATTATGTTGTGGTCCCCATGACACTCGTGATTGTGTGGAACTCCCCGGAACAGCTTTTGCAGACTACGCATCCTCGCGTACCGACGAAGCGGGAGATAAGTGGTACACTTTCAAGCCCGAGCCAAACACTTACGGTGATTCATACAACCCCTCATGGAAAAATCACCCAAACCTTAGGTAGAAACAAAATCAACCTAATTCTTCCAATCCGCCTAATCGTTACCAACCAAACGGTCCAACATCCAACCGTACTTTCAACAACAATCCTTCTAACAACTATGGTAGTACCAACAATCTTGAAGGATTGATGTCAAAGTTCATGGCATCTCAAGAAGCTCGCATAGCTAGGTTCGAAACCGAATTCAACCAACAACAAACGGAGATGACCAACAAGATTGACAACTTGTTGAAAGCCCTCAACAACCAAGCATTAATCACACCTAGGAAGGACACTAGGGACACCAATAGTGGAATCCAAATTAAGGACCCCTCATCATCCAAACATGTCCACTTCGTCAATGTTGTCACCATTAAGCCGATAGATAAGGAGATAGAGGAGAGTGACAAGGATGAAATTAGAGTAGAAGCCGATATTAAGGATGAGAGTAGGGAAGTTGAGGTTAATAAGGATGAGGAATTAGAGGAGGTAGAGCCTATAGAAAAATACTTTGATAAGTTGCCCACCGAGGAAGAACGGGAGTACCATAAGGATTTATTCGATAGTCCCGAGAGACCATATATCTTTGGCGCACCACTTATCAAAATGGGAGACCCCTCTAACATTAACATCCCATGCAATATCGGACATATGCATATATGGAAAGCTTACATCGACCCTAGATCCCACGTTAACATCATGACTAGGACTTATTACAATTGGGTGATGAAAAAGCAACTTGATTTTAGGATGATGCCCGGTAAGAATCTGATAAGTAATTTTGCAGGAAGAGTGAAGGGACTACATGTTATTATAGGGAATCTTACCTATGAAATCGATTTTATGATAGTTGAGGACACTCGTTCGGTGATAGATGCTTGCCTAAGCCAAATAATATTTGGAAAACCATTTGTTGAAGTCACTAGGATGAGTTATGATCTGACTTTAGGGATAGTTAGATTTAAGGAAGAGAATGATGAGGTTGCCCATCAAATGCCCTACAAGATTGAGCAATATCGCCTTCTCTCTAATTTCGAAAAAGAACACAAGCAAGCGGCTTATTATAGGAATGAGGAGGATAGACGTAGAGGAGTAGAGTATGTAAAGAATAGAATGCTTGGTTTCTACAAAGAATGCTTACAACTAGGTCCGGAGTACAAAACTGGTTTAGAAGACGACCTAGAGAGTGAAACCAATGATGAGGTCACGTAGTAACACATGACCTTGAGTCTAGCTACAAGACTCGTAAATAAAGAAAAGCGCTTCTTGGGAGGCAACCCATGTTTTGTGTGATTTTATTTGTTTGATTGTTATTTGCTTCCGTATGCATGCTTAATTTTTATTGTTGGTAGATCATGTTTCGAAACTAGAAAGTGGAAATACTTTACTTTGTTGTTTTGGCCTAGTCTTAACTCCACCTAAAAGTATTTTTGCAAAAGATAAGTGTAAGGGGAAACCCCAAATATGTTTTTTAAGAAACAAACCGATCATGATTCTCCACAATATTAAGTGAACATGTATATTCGTATTTGTTAGAGTCAAATGCTTGTATTGAGTCATAATGAAGTTTTGCAGGATTTTCCAGGAAGTAGGACCAAGTTTCTCCAGAAATTTTCCGGAAACTTAACATAAGAATTTCTGCAGGTCAATTCTGACGACGTCAGGAGTTTACTCTTGACGGTGTCAGGTGTAAAAATCTGGAAATTTTACCGGTTTTGTTTTTCTAACGGAGTCTTATGGTTTTTGTGAATTATTAAGTTTTATAATCTCCAGGAGATCTGCAAACTTCATTCCACAAGCATTATATCTTATCTTGTTTTCTAGGATTTAGTAACTTATATAGGATGCCGCCGATTTTAAGCGAGGTTGTCTTGTCTATTTTGTCAGGTTTTACAGGTTATGTATGACAAGAAGATGATTTATATTCTGGAAGGGAAGCTTTGATTGTTCATTTTCTTGGAGGAAGATTTAACCTGGCCACCTTATTATCCATACCGAGCGAATCAGAGGAGTATTTGATTTCATTCTTTTTACTTTTTAACTTTTACATTCTTTACTTGAACATTGGGGACAATGTTCATCTTAAGTGTAAGGGGAGGGTAAAAAGATGATACCTTACATATGCACTTTCGCTTGAGTTTGTTTTGTTTGATGGTAGATGTGTAATAAAACTATGAGAAATACTTGTTAGTGCAATTTTAGCGCCAAATTTAAAATTTTTTACAACATTTAGGAGTAAAACTTTAGCCATAGCAAGCGTCTCATGGATAGGAGATTGTATGACTAGCACATAACCGTATATTCAGAAAAATTTTCCACCCAAATATGTGAGGTTCGCCTTTAGATTTGATAGGAAAAGCATTTACTATTAGTGCTTATGAGTGTACCGGTAGCATTTAGATTCTAGAACTTGCGTTAGTGATGCATCCCGAGACCGCTAGTGAGACTACATTCGTGTGGTAGGATTTACTACGTGATAAGAGGCATTAGGATTACCCTTGTGTTAAACCCGTATCATAATTACTTGACCATTTAAGTCATATTACTTGGCTAGTTAAGTCAACTAATTTTTCCCACACCCTTAGCGTTGTACTCATTTTTAGTACACGAAACCCCTAGTACACCCCTCCGAGCCTATCTTTTCGTTTCTAACTTTAAGCATTTTACTTAAAGGAAGAATTTGTTACACCCCACTTAAATGTACAACCAAATCGCCTTAGCCTTCCGTGTATGCGCTCATTTTTAGTGCATTATTGTTATTTGTTAAACCCTAAGTTAACTATCTAATTGATTACATGGTTGCTAAGTCGAGTCATATCCTTGTACATATTGTTTTGGGACGATTGGGACTCATGGGTAAGTACTTATTTTATGGAGTAATGGGGAAGAACATCATTTATTACCCCCATATGTACGTTAATCTTAAAAGTGCTCCAAGTGTTTTGATTTTCTTAATTCGAGTAATTAGATTAGTTGATTGTAAAGTATGTAAAAATTCAAGTGTAAGGGGAACGTTCATTCCCTATGATGTATTATTTTGGATGGTAGGGTAAGAGTGTATGCCAAAAAAAAAAAAAAAAAAAAAAAAAAAAAAAAAAAAAAAAAATCAAGAAAAAAAAAATAGAAAAAGGAAAAAGAGAAAAAACATACGGACTACCATCCCTTTTTATTCTATGTTCATTTTATGTTTTTGTTATTTTTCATTCATTAGCTTAAGTCGAGTCTAGTCTTGGCTTAACAACGCCACATTGTACATGTAATTAACCAAGATTATTAACTCGCCACCAGTAAAACTTCCTTTATCCAACAAAACCGTGTATTTCATATCCCTACACCTAACGTTACAACCCTTTAAAAGACCTCTTTGATAGTTTATCCTAGGTGCTTACGCCATGTGGTGGAGGTTTGATCCTTTCCCAAGCCTATGGTAATCTATTTTGCTATGACAGGTAGTGAGAGATATCTTCCGTTTCCATATTGTAATTTACACTTTATTACACCCGAGAGATGTGAGTATCTAAACACTATTTGTGAGGTGCTTGTGTATGACCTCCGTGCTTGTCTATTGGTCTTTAGTGGAACGATTATTTGTTGTAATTACTTTCATATTAGTGTTAAATGACCCCTAACTTGTATTTTGACTAGAATAAAAGCGCATTTGCTTGAGGACAAGCAAATCTCAAGTGTAAGGGTATATGATGAGGCGAAAAATGGTTCGTTTTTAGGGGGTCATTTAAGCCCGAATTCGAATTTATTTGATCAAATATTGCCCTAAATCATTCCTTTTGTGATTTTAGGTACTTTGGGAGTGAAATCTGGAAAAGGAAGCAATTCGGACGTTTTTGGAGCATAAAAGTGAAGAAAACGCCAAAGTCTTAATTTTCCATGCTGGGAACAGTAGGTGACGGCGTCAAGAGCAACTCCTTGACGGCGTCACAAACTTTGTCTTGACGCCGTCAGACCCATTTTTCTATATATAGTTTTCTAATTTTTCACATTTAAAAAAAGTGAAGTTTTGGGAGAAACCCTAAATACGATTTTGGTGTAACTTTACAGGTTTTTCAAGGGTTCCAACCCCTTGATACCTTGCATGTTTAATCAAGATAAGTGTTCTTTTAATTCAATCAATATGTCTATGTGTTGGTTGTCTATATCTTGTTCTTATCTTAATTCCATCATGCTAGGCTAGATCTATCTTGTGTTTGCTTAGATCTAATGAAACCTAGATGTTGATTATGTGTTGATTACTTGTTTATTCTTGTCTTGGATGAATGATTTATATGTTAGGCTTAAGAAAACTGGCAGATCTCCAATTGGTAACATGCTTGAACGTCTTAAGAAACATAAACCGACGCGCACTAGGTCTTTATTGGTTGTATTTAATGAATGAGCCACTGTTTACAATCCCTATAGTTGTGCTGGGCATGGTGTAGGAGGAGATAAGAGCTCATAGAATTGGGGAGTTAAGTGTGCCACCCCATGAATGGTATTAAGGAATACGATCCGTCATCCATGCAATTATAACAAGTAATTAACGTGTAAAAGATGTCTAGGGAGTAGTGAAATCTAAGTAAACACATTTTCTCCAATTACTGCTCACAACTTTAGTATAAATTAGTTTATTTTCATTTTTAGTATTTTATTTTGATTGCATCTTAGTATTGGGTTAGTTGAATAGCAACTAATTCCGCCCCTTCTTCCAAAAACCCGAGATTTTAAATTGCTTTCTAAAAAATATAAAAATACAAAAATAATCTTCCTTCACCTTTAGAACTAGTATTTAGGTTTTCTAATCCTAGCGACACTATTCCTAGCTAAACGATCAATCCCCCGGTACTTGTCACTATACTATACTACAACGATCAGGTACACTGCCTGGTGGGGGTTGTAAGCTTCTCAAGATCCCTTGAGAGGTAAATCCTGGTGCGATTCCCACATATCACAGTGTCAATCTCATCATTCTCTTTTTCTAAGCTAACTAGCTCAGAAGGTAATTCTTCCGCATAATTGATGTCCCCACAAGATAAAGAATCATCATTATCAGAATCAGAGAACATCTCAACATTGTCAATTGGGAAGACAAGAGGAGGAGGGATATCACACATATGATCAAGAATTTCCTGTGACTCTCTTGGGATTGGAACAAGGTTCTCAACACTAGACTTTATGAATTCGTCCGATTCCCTTTCAGGAACAGTGTCAAGATGCTCGTCCCCCATGCTCAAAGAGTGAGTGGGAACCTCGGGTGTGATAACAACAGACTCAGGGAATTGAGAAGGACTAGCAGTCATGGATTCCACAAGTTCCATTATTTCTACTACTAGTGATTGATGCGTAGGGATTGCACCAAGCTTTACCTCTCGAGGGATCTCGAGAAGCTTACAACCCCTACCAGGCAGTGTACCTGATCGTTGTAGTATAGTATAGTGACAAGTACTGGGGGATTGATCATTCAGCTAGGAATAGTGTCGTTAGGATTGAAATTAATCTAACTAGGTCTAAAGGTGAGGGATGATTCTTTTTATGTTTTTATATTTTATGAAAAGCAAGTAAAAATCTCGGGTGTTGGGAGAGTGGGCGGAATTAGTTGCTAATCAACTAACCCAAAAGCTACTAATTAAGCTAATAAACAAGAAAATAAGCTAAGGTTCTACAAGATAAGTGAAGCATGTCTACCTATGATATGTTACTCCTTGCTAGCTATCCAATTCTACCTATTGAATTGTAAAACATTGTTTTAATTGACGGGTTGTATTCCTTAATACCATTCATGGGGTGGCGTACTTACTTCCCCAATCCTATAAGCTCATACTTCACTCCTATGTCGAGCCGGCTAAGAAGCTCCTAACATGGGATCATTAGAATTCACTCATGCATTAAATACAACCATAAAAACCTAGTACACATCGGTTCATGTTTCTTAAGACGTTCAAGCATGTTACCCTATGGAAGTCTGCCAGTTTTCTTAAGCCTAACATCGAATTCATTCAATCAAAACAAGAATCAATAGGAAACAAGAATTATAAACTAAACCAACTAGATCTATTGAAGTTGTCACGCCTTAATTGATGGAGATAGACACACACATCAACAAGCCCCTCATTGATGGAGATAGACACAACATCAACAAGAAATCAATGAGATCTAATCAATTATATACAAGTTTCACATAATCACAAGTAGACACAAGGTGAATTAGCAAATCATCATCAAAGAAGAGCAAACAACAATGATAATGGAAAACATAATTAAGATAGAATCATCAAACCAATACATGATGTTTATGGAGTGATTGAAACCCTCTAATTTGATGGAAAAGCACCAACCTAAACCCAGGAATCGACCTTAGGGTTTAGGGCTTACAAAAGTGAAGTTATGATGTTATATTTATAGGCATGTTTTCTGTTGGCCCTTCTTGACGGCGTCAGCCCGTTACTCTTGACGCCGTCACGACCATCTTTTCACCAAATTGTAGATCTCTTCGTCCTCTTCGCGTGGGCTTTTGAATCACCTAAATCCGAGTTCGTATGCAAAAGTTATGACCAAAACAATATCAGCTACTTCGCGCGCAAGTTTTGACAAGTTAACACGTGACGGCCTTGGGTGACGCCTTCACGTTCTCTCTGGGCCGTCACCACTTTTACTCTTGACGCCATCACCAAAATGCTCTTGACGCCGTCACCTACTGTTCCCTGCTTGGAAAATTAAGTCTTTGGCGTTTTCTTCACTTTTATGCTCCAAAACGTCCAAAATGCTTTCTTTTCCAGATTTCTCTCCCAAAGTACCTAAAATCACAAAAGGAACGATTTAGGGCAATATTTGATCAAATAAATTCAATTCCGGGCTTAAATGACCCCCTAAAAGTGGTTCATTTTTTGCCTCATCATATACCCTTACACTTGAGATTTGCTTGTCCTCAAGCAAATGCGCTTTTATTCTAGTCAAAATACAAGTTAGGGGTCATTTAACACTAATATAAAAGTAATTACAACAAATAATTGTTCCACTAAAGTGTTGTAACGTTAGGTGTAGGGATATGAAATACACGGTTTTGTTGGATAAAGGAAGTTTTACTGGTGGCGAGCTAACAATCTTGGTTAATTACATGTACAATGTGGCGTTGCTAAGCCAAGACTAGACTCGACTGAAGCTAATAAATGAAAAATAACAAAAACATAAAAATGAACATAGAATAAAAAGGGATGGTAGTCCGTATGTTTTTTTCTCTTTTCCTTTTTCTATTTTTTTGATTTTTTCGATTTTTTTTTTTTTTTTTTTTTTTTTTTTTTTTTTTTTTTTTTTGTGCATACACTCTTACCCTACCATCCAAAATAATACATCATAGGGAATGAACATTCCCCTTACACTTGAATCTTTACATACTTTACAATAAACTAATCTAATGACTCGAATTAAGAAAATCAAAACACTTGGAGTACTTTTAAGATTAACGCACATATGGGGGTAATATATGATGTTCTTCCCCATTACTCCATAAAATAAGTACTTTAACCATGACTCCCAATCGTCCCAAAACAATATGTACAAGGATATGACTCGACTTAGCAACCATGTAATCAATTAGATAGTTAACTTAGGGTTTAACAAATAACAATAATGCACTAAAAAATGAGTGCATATACGGAAGGCTAAGGCGATTTGGGTGTACATTTAAGTGGGGTGTAACAAATTCTTCCTTTAAGTAAAATGCTTAAAGTTAGAAACGAAAAGATAGGCTCGGAGGGGTGTACTAGGGGTTTCGTGTACTAAAAATGAGTACAACGCTAAGGGTGTGGGAAAAATTAGTTGACTTAACTAGCCAAGTAATATGACTTAAATGGTCAAGTAATTATAATACGGGTTTAGCACAAGGGTGATCCTAATGCCTCTTATCATGTAGTAGATCCTACTACACGAATGTAGTCTCACTAGCGGTCTCGGGATGCATCACTAACGCAAGTTCTAGAATCTAAATGCTACCGGTACACTCATAAGCACTAATAGTAAATGCTTTTCCTATCAAATCTAAAGGCGAACCTCACATATTTGGGTGGAAAATTTTTCTGAATGATACGGTTTTGTGCTAGTCATACAATCTCCTATCCATGAGACGCTTGCTAAGGCTAAAGTTTCACTCCTAAATGTTGTAAAAAAATTTAAATTTGGCGCTAAAATTGCACTAACAAGTATTTATCATAATGTTATTACACATCTACTATCAAACAAACAAACTCAAGCGAAAGTGTATTTGTAAGGTATCATCATTTTACCCTCCCCTTACACTTAGGATGAACATTGTCCCCAATGTTCAAGTAAAGAATGTAAAAGTGAAATAAGTAAAAATAATGAAATCAAATACTCCCCTGATTCGCTTGGTATGGATAATAAGGTGCTCAGGTTAAATCTTCCTCCAAGAAAATGAACAATCAAAGCTTCCCTTCCAGAATATAAATCATCTTCTTGTCATACATAACCTGTAAATCCTGAGAAAACAGACAAAAACCCAAAGCATCAACCCGAACAAAGATAACTCACAACTAGATGTAATTCCAGACTTAGGAATAAAAACAAAACAATTAAAGATATAATGCTTGTGGAATGAATGTTTGCATATTTCCTGGAGTTTATAAAACTAAAGAATCAACAAAAACTTTAAGAGTCCGGTATAAACAAAACTAGCAAAATTTCCAGAATTTTACACGTGACGCCGTCAAGAGTAAACTCGTGACGCCGTCAGAAGTGACTTGCAGAAATTCTTATGTTAAGTTTCCGGAAAATTTCTGAAAAAAAAACTTCGTCCTACTTCCTGGAAAATCCTGCAAAACATCATTATGACTCGATACAAGCATTTGACTCTAACAAGTACTAATACACATGTCCATTTAATATTGTTTTGGTTCATGCTCAATTTCGTTCTTATAAACAAATTTGGATCTCCCTTACACTTATCTTTTGCAAAATACCTTTATATGCAATTAAGACGAAGTTAAAAACAAAATAAAGCATTTTCACAATTTATTTTGAAACATGAGCCACAAGCAACAAAAATAAAGCATGCATACGGAAACAAATAAAATCAAACAAACAAACAAATAAAAACACACAAAACATGGGTTGCCTCCCAAGAAGCGCTTGTTTTTGTTCGAGTCACGAGCCTAACTCTACCCTTATTTAACGGAAATAGGGGAGGTTCTCCCTACACTTAGGATCAAGTGTGGGTGAAAGTAGCGATACACACCCTTAGGGTGTGAATATGCCACGTGAGGTGAAGGGGGTGAGTGAATGGCTTCCTTCATCCTAAAACTACCCGGATAATATTGGTTGATGGGTGGGTCGGTTCCTCTTTTGTCTCCTAGAAATATATCTAAGGATGGAAAGGTGTGTAAAGATTGAGGTTCCGGTTCATCAACACTAGGAAATTCCTTAGAACTAGGAGTAAGGTTATCACTACAAGTATTCAAACCTATATCCTCAAGTGGTGCCTGGTCCAAGGGTTCTACCTCCATCAGAATTCCTAAAGTTTCTTCTACTTCCTCCGGGTAAGTCACGGGCGGTGTGTATGCCTCAAATGATGGTTGAGTATTTTGTGGGCTTATGTTATTTACCTCATCATTCCACGTGTCACGATCACCAATATCCTTAGGTAGTGATAATAACAAACCTAGTGCTTCATCCAACTTATGGTTTATTGATACGGCTCTATCCATAATTCCTTGGCAAACTCGCTTTTTCTATTAGCCTTACTAAAACGAGATCCTAAACATGGAGGTTGTTCATAAGAATCTATCCTAGGTGAAGGCTCATATGATTCATAGGTGTCTCTAAATGAGGTATTTTGCACTTCTTGGTGTTCTAGCCACTCAACCATATATTGCAATCTTAGAAGTCTAAGTGAAGTGTCCATTTGAAGCAAATTACATACAAAATCACAAAGAAAAGATAGACTACGAGAAAGCTACAAAGTAAAAAGAAAAAATCTCACTTGATAGGAATCTAATGAGTAGACCTAATAAAAATCAAATTCAACCTAAACAATAACTATTCCCCGGGCTGCGGCGCCAAAAACTTGATGCGTAGGGATTGCACCAGGCTTTACCTCTCGAGGGATCTCGAGAAGCTTACAACCCCCACCAGGCAATGTACCTGATCGTTGTAGTATAGTATAGTGACAAGTACCGGGGGATTGATCGTTCAGCTAGGAATAGTGTCGTTAGGATTGAAATTAATCTAACTAGGTCTAAAGGTGAGGGATGATTCTTTTTATGTTTTTATATTTTATGAAAAGCAAGTAAAAATCTCGGGTGTTGGGAGAGTGGGCGGAATTAGTTGCTAATCAACTAACCCAAAAGCTACTAATTAAACTAATAAACAAGAAAATAAGCTAAGGTTCTACAAGATAAGTGAAGCATGTCTACCTATGATATGTTACTCCTTGCTAGCTATCCAATTCTACCTATTGAATTGTAAAACCTTGTTTTAATTGACGGGTTGTATTCCTTAATACCATTCATGGGGTGGCGTACTTACTTCCCCAATCCTATAAGCTCCTACTTCACTCTTATGTCGAGCCGGCTAAGAAGCTCCTAACATGGGATCATTAGAATTCACTCATGCATTAAATACAACCATAAAAACTTAGTACACATCGGTTCATGTTTCTTAAGACGTTCAAGCATGTTACCCTATGGAAGTCTACCAGTTTTCTTAAGCCTAACATCGAATTCATTCAATCAAAACAAGAATCAATAGGAAACAAGAATTATAAACTAAACCAACTAGATCTATTGAAGTTGTCACGCCTTAATTGATGGAGATAGACACACACATCAACAAGCCCCTCATTGATGGAGATAGACACAACATCAACAAGAAATCAATGAGATCTAATCAATTATATACAAGTTTCACATAATCACAAGTAGACACAAGGTGAATTAGCAAATCATCATCAAAGAAGAGCAAACAACAATGATAATGGAAAACATAATTAAGATAGAATCATCAAACCAATACATGATGTTTATGGAGTGATTGAAACCCTCTAAGTTGCTGGAAAAACACCTACCTAAACCCAGGAATCGACCTTAGGGTTTAGGGCTTACAAAAAGTGAAGTTATGATGTTATATTTATAGGCATGTTTTCTGTCGGCCCTTCTTGACGGCGTCAGCCCATTACTCTTGACGCTGTCATGACCATTTTTTCACCAAATTGTAGATCTCTTCGTCCTCTTCGCGTGGGCTTTTGTATCACCTAAATCCGAGTTCGTATGCAAAAGTTATGACCAAAACAATATCAGCTACTTCGAGCGCAAGTTTTGACAAGTTAACATGTGACGGCCTTGGGTGACGCCTTCATGTTCTCTCTGGGCCGTCACCACTTTTACTCTTGACGCCGTCACCAAAATGCTCTTGACGCCGTCATCTACTGTTCTCAGCTTGGAAAATTAAGTCTTTGGCGTTTTCTTCACTTTTATGCTCCAAAAACGTCCAAAATGCTTCCTTTTCCAGATTTCTCTCCCAAAGTACCTAAAATCACAAAAGGAACGATTTAGGGCAATATTTGATCAAATAAATTCAATTCCGGGCTTAAATGACCCCCTAAAAGTGGTTCATTTTTCGCCTCATCAGTGATTCAGTCATATTCTTTTCTCCATGTATTTCTACTGAAGCAGTTTCAACTGAAGTTGAATCAAAAGGTTTCTCAGATACCTTTGGGATTGGAACAAGGTTGTCAAATTCCTCAAGAGGATTGATTTTGACTTCCTTGTCCCCCATTGGCAAGATATCTGAAGTTTCCTTAGGGTTTTCCTCTTCAAATGGTTCATCCTCATCACTTTCATCCTCAAGATAAAATGAGTTAACAGGAGGCTTTTGTTTCCTAAGAATCAAATCCTTAAGACAGTTTATACTATCTTGAATGGTCTTGTTGACTTGATTTTGATTCATAATCATTTTAGTAATCAATTCAGCTCTAGCTAACTCGTCCTGAGGTGGTGGTTGAGGGTTTGTGTATTGTGAAGGCTGGTTAAAACCAAATTCATGATTGTTACAAGGAACCTGTTCATAGACAAACTGATTCCTAATTTGACAATCAGAGTTGTAGTGAGGGCCTCCACAATACTCACAACAGTAAAATTGTTGGGTCTCATGGCGTGGAAGCTGATGGAATGAATTAGTCGTGGCATGGTAGGAATAGGGATTCTGGTTATAGACAGACCCGTTTCCTGACTCTACCATGCCACAACTAGGGCAATTACCACCATTATAAGGACTACCACACCATCGACAAAGAAGGTGAGGATGAGACATAGAAAGAATCAAAGGGTTTTGGAGGGTAAGAAATGGAGAATCAAAAAGGTAGGAGGGTAAGGATGGATATTTTTTGGATTTTTGATAAACATTTTATAAGAAAGAAAATCTTTTTGTGTTTTTTGTGTTCGTTGAAAACTGATTTAAAATGTTTTCGGGAACAGTTTTGTATATGAAAATATGAACAAAGGTGGATAAATATACAAATGGATGAATTCCAAAATCACTAATCAGAAAAACCGTTCAGAATACGCACACAACCTCCCCGGCAGCGGCGCCAAATTTTGATTGAGGCAAAAGCAGTCAACTAAAGTCAACCACAGATGTGGTCAATATAGTCAAACTCCTTAGGCTCAATCTCCGTGGAAGTACAGTGTATTCCCGGGTCGTTATGTCTCAGCGAGGTGTGATGGTAATCAAAACGGGTTTGTGTCGGGTGAATTAGGACAGGAATAAAGGTTTGAGTGAGTGATTGATTACACTGAGATACGAGGAATGAAAATAACTTAGAAACACTATATTAACAATAACTGATGATCAGATATACTAAAAACGTGAGCTAAGTCTAAAAACGCGTTCGTTTGATTTAATTCTACGTAGACGTACTAAATAAAACGCGAGTTTTTGTGAAATAAAATACCTACGAACATGAAAATTACATTTTTACAATCCTAATGATAAAATAAAATTTTTAGAAAATTAAAATCAATTTTTACACTATTTAATTAATTATTATTAATTAATTACTAATTTCCTATTTACTTTTAATTATTTAAAATACCCTAAAATACAATTAATTAGGAAATTAACCTAGAAAAATAAAATTTAAATTTGGAAAAATCTAAAATAATATAAAACTAATTTTAAGACTGAAAATATATTTTTAAGACTTTTTAAATAAAAATTATTAATTTATTAATTAATAAAAACTAAACTAAATTATAAAAAATACCAAATGAAATGAGAAAAATATGAAAAAAGTACTAAAATTATTTTATAACTACAGGAACCTAGGAAAATTATAAAAACACTAAGTGCTTAAGGAAAATAGGCTAATAAGCAATAAGCTTCTTAAATAGAAGCTATCACTTCATTTATTTTTGGCTTTTTCAAAATTTTCTTTTACAAATCTATTAAACTACTTAAAATGAACATATTTTGTGAAGGAATTTTTCCTATGACTAAAAAATAAGCAATGTGGGATCACATTAGCTTAACAGTAGGGGTTTTGTGAGCTTATTAGGACTTAAAGGCACTTGAATAAGCTATAGAAAAGCTACACAGCACAGAACAAAGATAAAATTAGCTGGTATGAAATTGAGGGTACATGAATTAAGCAGAAACAACCAAGTGGTACACTACATAAGCCAATAAACTGAAATAAGCTTATCCAAATTACCCACAGACCACAGGCTTAGCAGGGTAGATTGCAGGCCTATTTTGGCTAAGGGCAAAGGCAATTGAACTCAAAATGAGTTTGGAAATGACGAGCCAGTACAACTAGATTCCAAGGGAACCAAGTTTCTCAGGGTGAGCTTAAGTAATGAACTTGCTATGGGCTTGTGAAGGGAGCCTGTTCATCACTGAACCAGTGAATTGGTTCAGTGAGGTTTATGAAAGTTATTCAAGCCAAAAGCTATATTAACAGACTCATAACTAAGAAGCTAGGCTGCAAAGGGCTAGTGGGAACTCAAAACAACTCAAATAACTGAAATGATAAAATGCTCATGATTATGCAAACTTAAATGATTAACAGTGATGATTTTGGGAATCAAGTGAGCTTTTGTGATAAGCAGTAAGATCCAATAAAAATAAAAGCTAAAGCTTAGGGGCAAACACAAGCATATTCAAACCTAATGAACAGTTGAACACCAATAAGCTAGGAAAAACAATTTGCAACATAAGATCTCAAAGAAACCAACAAGTTTAGCTACCACTGATTTGGGTATCTTGGGTGAGTACAGGTATGATGTGGTGAGCAGCAGCCCTAACTAAACTTAACAAATCACTACCAAATTCAAAGATAAGCTCATAAATTAACAACCTATACTACAGACTACTTATAAACCAAAAATCAAACCTTAACCCTGAGTCTGACTAGTTCAAATTTGTGGATGAAGGGGCATGTTGAGACAGGCTGCTAATGTGGAGGGGATTTAGACAGGACAAATTGCAGTCCTACTCAATTGTGGTGACATGTTGAATCTGACGCAACAGGCTTATAACAACTAAGAACATACTCAAACAAGCTTAGATAACAAGCTCAAGTGATTGAACAGGTACAAGCTAGGAAGGATATGCTTACGGGCAGTTACCCCTGAGCAGGGCAACTTGATTGTCAAACAGGCACCTTCAAGGTCAATTCTGCCTAAGCAAATGATAATCAAACTTGGTTTTTTCTTTTTGATCTTGTTAGACAAGCCACCAAAGACTACAAAACAACAATTTTTACCTAATTCCACTAACTAATAAAGGCTAGGACTGATCTGGACTTTTGCTTTATTTTTCAATTCATGAAAATTATTGACTTTCTATCTCAATCCTGAGTTTGACTAATATGAATTTCATCAGCTTAAGTCTACCCCTAGATGTTAATTATACTTGTTTAAACCCTGAAGACTCAAACAGTTTCACCAAATGTGACAATTGAACAAGCTCACATAAACAGTAATCAAGTATAGAAGGCAGTGATGGATTTTAAGCTAACTTTTGACTTTTTATTATAGGAGCTACTGTTTTTATGCTATGGTTAATCTAAATTCATGCCAAGCACTAAAACTTAACTACTCATTCTTTCTAAAACAAAAGCAATCTCAGCAAATCATTTTATGCCAAATTAAGGAAGACTGATAATGATTTCTTTTGAATGAAACAGTAATTTTAAGCCAAGTCTTTGAAAGAAGCAGTTGAATTAAGCTATATGGGGACAAAATAAGCAGAGACAACTTATGACTAAGTAGTTTAAATAAGCTAATCTAAGAAGAGCTATGTTAAGCTAATGTGACTGAAAAGTTAAGCAGAGCATTCCTAAACTTGTAATTTAGCATATTGGTACATGATAAACATAAATAAGATTTGAACAACAATAATAAGCAGTAGATGGGCACAAATTAAGCAGTTCATAAAAGTAATGGAAATAAGCTAAAACAGAAATTTTGAAAGGCAATTATATTTATATCTGGAAATTCTTGATTAATACTAGAATGAAAGAGTACAATACTAAATTTAAAATCCTGAGTAAAAATTACAATAAGATTAAATTACTACTACTCCTAAAACCCTACTACCAAAAATTGGCATACATAATATTCTATTTATACTAGAAATTTAGCAAGGGTTTCCATCTTGTCTTGTTCCTGTGCTTCTCTTGACCAAATCCCAACCATTGGTGATGTTTAATTTGATCTCAGCCATTGGTGATTGTTAGGACCCTTGATCTTATATCATACACAAGTTATATAGAGAAAATAGAAGAGATAAGTATAGAGAGAGAGATGGAGAAAAGAGATGGATACTTCTAGTGAGAGAAAGGAAAGATGTATTATATTTAGAGAGAGAAACACATAGAATACACATAGAAGCACCACCTCCAAATGGGAGCATTTGGAGGTTTATATAGCTAAGATAAGGATATGGGCCGGGCTTGGGCTTTTGTAATGAGCTAGACCTAAACTTATACAATATTAGATTAAACCAAGCCCGTTTACCCTTAACTAAACTACAAGACTATTACAACATTATTACAAGACTCGTTGATACAATAATGATCGTCACTTTTAATGCTAACAATCTCCCCCTAAGGGAAGATCATTGAGATCTCCTTTTGATTACATAAATGATCAACACTTCTAATGCTAACAATCTCCCCCTAAGGGTGATCATTGAGATCTCTCTTATGTGACCTTGATCTTTGTTCTTTGAAGCTTGTTCTCTTTGAACTTTGAGTCTTGTTGTGTAATAGTTTTGCTAGTTTCTTTGTTCCTTTATGCTTTGTGATCTTTGATGATTAACTTTTCATCAGTCTTTGTTCTTTAGTGATGTGGAGTTATCTGCCATTCATTACTTCTGCGTCTGTGGTGGTTGTTTGCCATTCCAACATGCTCATACGTCTTTAGTCTTTGTGATACATGCATTTGTAGTTCCCGTTCTTTCACACAGATCTTTGTCACTTTACTTCTGTAGATTCTTTCATATTGCGTAGAATCTTTCTTTGAACCTTTCTTTGCTTTGATCTTTGTGAGAACTTTCCTTTGACTTCGAGATGCATGTATGAGCATGTGGAATTTGTCGCCATGGAGATGAAGTGTCCCTGCATATAAACAGTTAGCAATAAATCAACCGGTACTTACAAGTTCGAATTAGAGATCGTCAACAGCATAGTGTGAAGACTCCTTCTAACCCTTACCAAGGCTGTTCCCATGTCAGATACTCTCGAGAGTGCTTACAAGACCTACTAAGTAGCTCAATGACTGGGTGAGTCGCTGGGGATCACTCCACGACTGTAGACCGTTTGAAACCACCGCGAACACTAAGCATAACCCATAAAGAATTACCGAAATGACCTGCTGTCAGGGCTGCTTGATGTTGACCATGGCAGGAATTTCCATTCAATCACTGAGAATCACAAATGTGAATCCTCTCATAAATGTTCTGGCAGATTGCTAAGATCTGCGTAGGACTCTTAAGTTTACATCTGGCATCCTTAATGATGAACAACCAGTGTAGAAATATCATGTGTTCCTATGAGATCTTTTGATGATTCTCGGGGCTCTAGACTCGATAAGTGCACATTTGGTTTCCTATGCGGAGATTAGGGAGAGGTCTCCTGCTTCAATATCAACCATCTCTAAGAGACATGTCGATAGATTACGCTGGTTCCCCGTGAGAATGAAACAAGCTCTTTTAAGAGAACTTGAGTGGTTAAGAAGGTTTAGTGCAATGCGCCACTGGGTCCATGACGTCTTTATCTTCAATACCGGTGTCACCTTAGTAACAACCAGTAGCATATGAATTGAACCCGGTGTCTGCCCTAAGGTTGAACATTTGGAGGGCTATTTCTTTTCACCCTTTTTCATAACTTTTCTTTTTAATTCTTCAACCCCTTCTTTCTCCATTCTCATATTCTCCTTTTTTCAATCATACCTAAGGACTTCTAATTCTAATCTATTGGACTTATCCTTGGGTAGATACCTCCGGCTCTGGCGGATCATAGGACGGTTTTTCCTAACCTTAGTCACCTTATAACTCCGTGACTATCCTATCATTGCCATGAAACCATTTTATTGAAAATCTCTCAAAGTGTTTATGATAATAAAACATGCTTTGTTAACACTTCTAGAGTTTTGCATTTCATTTGAAGGACTCCCCCTTCACATGTGCTCATGGAATTTTAAGAAATTTGCACATGCGTGAGGAGTTTGCACTTTTTGAGTTGATTGATTTTCAGTGAACATGACCGATTCGAGACACGCTTACATCACTAGTTAGACTAGCTTGAAATTATTACCCGTCCTGGTCAAGTCCAAAGAAAGTCTCTCGAGACGGTACATTCTACTCAGACAAGTCCTATTCGAGACACGCTTACATCACTAGTTAGACTAGCTTGAAATTATTACCCGTCCAGGACAAGTCTTTTCGATTACTGACATTTTAAGCTTCGTCAATTCATTGGTTCATTCTGAGTCGAGCTCATTTGAGATTCAGTCACAAACTTTGAACATCTTTGATCACATTTTAATCATGTCTTCTCCCCCTCAAAAATAGCATATCGTGATATTTTTTATATCAACAGATTAAGAAAAAACTTTTTGGAGAGAAAGACAGATTTGTTTTTGCAAGAAATCGGAACATTTTTATTTTTATGAAATACTCCCCCTCAAAACTCGCATATGTTTTTGAGAAATGTTAAACTTTTTAAAGTTTAGAGGGAAGGAGTCTTCTTGAAGCAAAATTCTGAAAGAGAAAGAAGTTTCAGATTTGTTGAATTTTGCATCAAGGTTTTATGAAAAACAAAGACTTCTCTTTGTTTGAATAGGAATGTCGCACTGAGGCGTACAACAGTGTCCATTTTTAGGATAAGTGCACTTTTTTGATGAAAATCATTTTTGCGTAGCACTTTCCTATCTTTGAAAACTTGAGTTGTGCACTGTAAGGTGTACACAAGTCATGTTGATGATGAGCACCGATTTTGATAGATTTTGAAAATCTTTTTGAAGAATCTTGAAAAGTTGGTGCTCAACATAAAAGAGAATTATTGTTTTTAGGATAAGTGCTCGAGAAATATTTAAAACCTTGTTTTTGTTAAGCACTTTCCTTTCTTTGAAGAACGAGTCCTTAGCTGAAATACTAAGAAGTCGTTGTTGAAGTCCGGGTTTCGTACTGAAGTATACGAAAGCCATTGTGAAGAGAATTTTTGAGAAACGACATGTTTTAGAAAAACATTAAAAAAAAGAACTCCCGCTCAAGCATCTGTACATGTCCGTATCATTGTTGAATGACATTTCTAGAAACGTACAGAATATTGATTTATACGAGAGACATGTCGTGAGAAGAATATTTTTGGATTTTTTTTTATTTTATAATGTTTTTGTATTTTTTGAAATTTTATATTTTTGTATTTTGTTTTTGTTTTTATAAAAGAAATGGAAAATCAGAAATAGAAGATTGAAAGAATGATTTTATAGAATTTACAGAATTTGAACCCTCTGAAGAACTGGGTTCTGAGATAGTTGAAGCACCTGCAACCAAAGACGAAGAGGTTTCACAGATAACAGTGTTAGAAGTACATGAAGCATCACTCTGCGGGTGTTGACTATCAACGGTTGTTGTGGTTTCTACTTCCTTATCCTGAAGATTATCACTATTATTTGTCTTGGTGCAACTATCAAAAATCTTTCCTGTGGGAATCCATCTAAGACCAACTGTTTTAAAAACTTTCCCGGTAGGAATCCACCTAAGGTAAGATCTAGATGTAGTTTTCTTATCAGATGCAGCGGAAGTCTCAGTCTTGGAAAAACTACATTTTTTAGATATCCACCTATTAGGTTTCTTAACCTCTTGCTTCTTATCAACGGGTTTGTTTCGATTTGGTGTCTTAGTGGATTGTGTCTTGACACTTGATTTGGAATTCTTTGTGTTGCATTCTACGTTCCTAGCATACTCTTTTGTGTCACTACTCTTAGATGCAAGCCAATCCCTAGTAGTTTGTTGAAAGTTCCTAGGTAATGGTTTACTACTACTAGCGGTGCTTTGGAATCTTGTAGAATTCATCACACCAGGTTTTGCTCCTAAAATTCCATTTTTTCGATGTTGTGCCTTTTTTCTAGATTCTTCTAGATGATAATAGAGGACCATGTCATTAGAACCAACAGACTCATTAACAGTTTTTGTTGTCTTATTTGGTGTACTATACTTAGAAGAGCCAGGTGAAATCACATTTTTGTTTCTTTCAGCAAACAAATTTTGTTTTTCAACAATCTTATCATTTTCACATTGCTGGGGCAAGGGTGTTGGAGTGACTGGTTTTGTCAAATCCTTTTTCTCATCGACTTTTGGAGCAAACCGTGAAATTGACATTTTTGGTTTTTGAACCGTGTTTGAAACATTTGGTTTCTCCGAAGTTGATGGTTTTGCAAACTTAGTTTCCACACCCTTCCCTTTTAGACGTTCAAGCTGAGCCCTCAAAAGATCATTTTGCTCTTTCATGTTCTTGAAGGCACGCTCATACGACAATTTGTCATACTTGCATTCTTCTTTTTTTCGATCAAGTTGTTTAAAACATGACACATTTTCTTTTTCAAGCTTTATAAGAGCATTTTCATATTTTGAAACAATTTCGGAGGTCTCAGCTCTCAGTCTTTCATCGTCTTGAACAGAGTATGTTTGTAAAATGATGGACATAATATCAGTGGTCATAACAGCTTCGAAGAGGGAATCATTTAGGTTTTCCAAAACAATCATGTTTTCACGAATATCATTAGCTTCGGTTACCAGGGATTTGTGGTCCTTGACAAAGTCGGCCGTTTCTTTTAAGAAAACTAGTTCAAAATTTTTTACACTCGCGCTGATGTTATTCAGTGGAATTGTAATTTCGTTTTGAAACACCTTTTTCTGTTCGATATGAAAACTAGAATGCCAGTTGTTAATATCGATGGAGGTTTTAGATTTAACAATATTTTGAAGTTCTTGAATTCTCTTTTTAACGTCATCAAGAATTTCTCTAGCCTCACTTGTATTAAAAGTGTTGTTAGAGGGAATTTGTTCCAGTTTTGAAAGAGATTTGGAAACAACTTTCTTTTTAGACAAGAATTTCGCAAATGGTCGTTTTATGGAAAACGCAGATGGTTCTGTTTGTGGAACAAAAGTGATTCCCGAAAGTTTGTTCAATTTGTTGTAATCAATGGGTTTCAAATCCTTTTGTTTCATTTTGGAAATGCTCTCTTCGACATGTTCAATCGTTAGCACAGAATCCCGAACGACGGGAGGATCATGTTTGGCATAAATCACATTACCATTGTACAAAACATTCTGTTCTTGCTGAGCTTTCTTGAGATTACAAGGGGTGTTGTTACCAAGAGCCATTTTATGTTTCGTATGGTAAATCGGATTAATTTGATTTGAAATCATTTTCATTGTTTGACTCGACTGACCCGACTTAACCACTAATTCTTCTAAATGAGCAATCATGTGTTCTGACTCTACTATTTCTTTCAAAAGTTTGTCTTCTTTCTTTGCAAAATCCTTTTTCAACTCATCCCTTTCTTTTTCAAGATTGGTATAAGCTGTTTTTTGTTTAGAAAGTTGGTTTTGTAAATCAAAAATTTCCGCGTTTAAAGATTTTATCTTTTTGAAAGAATTAACATCAAGTGTGTCAAACTTGAGTTGCAATTGTTGTTTCTCTGAAACGGATTTTTGATAACCAGTTTCTAATTCAGACAATCTTTTGTTATGAAATTCAAAAGCTTTAACGGTTGATTTGTAACTCTCAAGCTCAGCGGTCAATTTAACATTCGCGGCCTTAACATCGCGATTGACCTTCTCAATTTCAATACGACAATTATTCAATAATGATTCAAATAAAGCACGTGTTTCCTCATCATTCTCAGCATGCTGTGAAACGAAGCCTCCATTATGATTCACATCTGGAGTTGCGGAAGGAGTATTGCTACTACTTGGCGTGTCCAGGTATGTATCATAAGTGGTTGCTTGCTTCTCAAAATGTTGTTCCTCATGAGGAGACATATCAAATATATCATTATTGTGACATGTGTTGAAGTTAGATACCTCAGATGGTGCATTGGTGTCATAAACAGGAAGTGTGTCAGAATCTGTGTCATACTTAGCTTCCTGAAGATTCGCCATGAATATGCAGTTCGCATCGATATCTTCTCTATCTTCCATGTCATCCATAAGAGCCATAAAGTCATTCTCCTCTGCATTCAACTGAAACCCTGCCTCTGCCTTTTGTGCCAACATCACTGCTTTCTGCAAGTACGCTAGATCTTTCTTGTTTGGCTTAGTAGGACAGTTCCTTGCCATATGACCTACACCCTGGCAGTTGAAACACTTTACCGGATTACCCTGATTCACATTTCCCAAATTCCCAACTACTGGAGCTACAACATTTCTATTCTGATTACCCATTGCCTGATTACCAACATTCTGACCCCTCTGATTTCCAACAATCTGACCCAACTGATTCCCTGCATTCTGACCATACTGATTCCCTGCATACTGACCTGCATTCTGCATATTCTGATTGCCCATATTAAATCCCATAGCATATCCTTGCTGATTCCCATAAACTCCAACCATTTGGCCTCCATTGCCCATATTGAAACTCGGCTGAGCGATCTGCCTGTTGCGAGTATTCGATGAAATCCTTTGGTTGTTGTTTGTTGGTGTAGAATAGCGTCCTTGGAATGCCTTTGACAGAAAAGCAAACGCTTGAGTCAATGTTGCAGCAGCTTCATCATTGTCAGTGAATTCTGGTTCTTGGAATTATGGGTATGTCTGTTGTGGAATAACTTCTTGTTGTTGTGGGTAGAATTGTTGTTGGTAGACCGGTGATGGTTGTTGAATGTATGATGGTTGCATGTAGTTGTGAGTGGATGATGATGGTTGTTGAGTGTTCACTTGTAATGGTGTTGGTGTATTAGCAATTAGTGCGAGAGGATCATGATTCTTTGCCAATCTTTCTTTCCTAACTTCATTAGCCTCAGCTTGGTTTTGCTTCAGAAAGTCATAGAGTTGATCATAATTCACCGGATGTAAGTCCTTTGTCTGATTAACAATTGTAACATAACGACCCCATTCTTCTGGAAGGTTATTGAGGAATTTGATGTTTGTTGCAATTGTTCGAGGTGTCAACTTGTTTCTGATTAACTCATTCATCAACGTGCAAAACCTTGTGTAGTATGACTCAATCTGTTCACCTTTAGTGGATGTGAAGTTCTCCCATTCAGTAAGAAGTTTGTTCTCAACGTCTTGTTGTCCAATCTCTGTTCCATGACAAATCCTTCTAACACGTTCCCACATAGCATGAGCAGTTTCACAGCTGTCGACCGCAGCAAAGATCTCCCGAGGTAATCCAAGTTGGATTAGATGCATTGCCATATCATCAGCTTTGATCTGCGTCTTGTCTTCATCTGTGTAATCTTCTTCTGTTTGTAAACGCATGTATGGTTCAGTAGGATTTGTTGAGTTTGGATTACCGGCAATTTGAACTTGTCTTGGCTGAAATGGACCATTCTTAATGGAGTTGATCATTAATTTACCATCAGACTTTGTTTTGATGTAACGAAGCATGTGGCTTGTCCATGGGAGATATCCACCTTTTTCAAGCATAGGAGGTCGGTTTTCTGCACCGGCTGCATGAATATCTTGCTGAGATGCCATTTGATGAAGTGTAGATGGATAAAGTTGATACTTGGATCGTTCCAACGAAATAGGAGTTGAGTTTGGTGAAGGTTATTCTCGAAACTTTGACACCAGAAAAATTCTCGAAACTTTGTCACCAGGAAAATTCTCGAAAAGTGTTCTCGATAAAATTATCTAGAATTGTTCTCGATAAAATTATCTAGAATGCGTTTTAGATAAAATTATCTAGAATGCGTTTTAGATAAAATTATCTAGAATGTGTTTTAGATAAAATTATCTAGAATACGTTTTAGATAAAATTATCTAGAATGTGTTTTAGATAAAATTATCTAGAATACGTTTTAGATAAAATTATCTAGAATGTGGTTTAGATAAAATTATCTAGAATACGTTTTAGATAAAATTATCACCCAAAACTTTCTAAATTATACAATTTAGAAAGTTATCCCAAGTCGAAGTGTTTTTACTAACTTATACAAGTAAGAAAAACACCGAGTAAACAACGGAATCGTTTGAAGATTACTTTAAGAAGGTTCTCGATAGAAGAGGGTTTGAGGTTCTAGATAAGTAGGGTTTTGTGTTCTAGATACTTTTGGTAGATTTTGATTTTGCAAAAAGCACACCCAAATTGTGGAAAACTAGAAGGGGGGGTTGAATAGTTTTACGTCTTTTTAATTTTATTATGAAAACTTGGTTTAGTTTTAAAACCTTGTTTGCTTTTAAAACTTTGATTCAATCTTATGTGAACTCAAATCTTGAACAATATGAAAAACTATATCTAAGTATGAACAATAATAATAATGTAAGCTAAGTATGTGAAATCAACACATGTATCATATAAACAATTATATATATATAGGAGAGATAAGTACGTAATCGTTTATTTTCTAATCCTTAGTTATATTTTGTATGAAAACTATACTTGATCGAAATGATCAATTATATGTATGTTGTCTTTCTAGTTTGATTGTAAAGACTTAGTTTTGTGGATGAAACTTTTGTTTGATCTTTATGTACTTCTAACACTAGCACTATATGAGCAACTATATATATATACTTTTACGTCTACGAAAGTAATAACAATATAAGCAAGAAAATAAGTAAGAGATGGAAAGATCAAACCGGGAGACAAAGCATTTATAGTGGTTCGGCTACAAGGACACCTTCCTTGCCCTACTCCACTCCCCGAGTCACCTACTCGAGAGTTTTCTTCACTATATCAACAAGCTCCCTTATGGCGGAGAAAACCTTACACACCAATTTACACACCGATTTACACACCAATTTACACACCAATCTACACACCAATATTCACACCACAACTTTTTCACACCTAAGTCACAACTTCTACACACCTTCTTCAAGTCAATCTACTTCACAACTAACTACTCCACACCTATCTTCTTCACACCAATCTAGCTCCTAACTTTTCTTCTTCACACCAAGCTACTAACTAATTACTCAATCTATATCTAGCACAACTATCTACAAACAAATATTCACAACACACTACACAAAGGTATATGTAAATATTCTTGATGATGCACCAACAACTTGGATGTGGAGATCACAACAAGTTGTAATACTTCTTGTCTTGGGGGATAGAAGTATTCTTCTCTTGCACTTGAGAGGATGAAAGATTGGATCACTTGAAACAAAGATTAATAATCTTATGATCAAAGAGTTTTAGAAGGATGTTTAGAGAGAATTGGATCTGAAAATATTTGTGCAAAGAGGTGAGAAAAATTCCAGGTTTGAGGTGGTATTTATAGGAAAAAATTTCTGACAAAATCTGACAGGGAGCGTGGCCGGTCCCTTTAATTGTGTGTCGGTCCCCTTAATTATTAAGGGGACCGCCTAGTATAATTAAAGGGGCCGCCTAAGAAAAAAATATTTTTTTCTTCAGATTTTTTGTCTTTTTGTGGGGGAGGTTTTTCCTGAAGAATGTGGCCGTTTTTTGGGTAGAAATTTGAATTCAAAATGTTTATTTTGAATAAAACATTTCTTATAAATACAAAAATGTTTTGTATAAGTTTAGAAATGTTTGTCCCATTTTAATAAAATGTAAGGTTTGTAAAAATAAAAATTTCTTTGATCATAAAATGCATTAGACACTTTGTTTATTCATACCATAAGTGATATGGATGCTAAAGCAAATATTTACGACTAAATACTTGTTTACGTCATAATTTGTAGTTCAATGAGTTTACGTTTTGTGATTATCAAAACATAGAGATATCGATATATGTTAATAATGTTTTTAGACATTATTTATATCAACAATCTCCCCCTTTTTGATGATTACAAAACCTAAACTCATTAAGTCTAAAAATTAATTTTTAGACAAGTACTTAGTGAGTTTATATTCACTTCTCCCCCTTTTTGTAGAATCAAAAAGGTTATGCCGTCTAGCTTCATAAATGAAGTTAGACGGGGATGAAAGCTCCCCCTTGATGTGTGCTCCCCCTCGTTCGATGGCACTAAGGGATCGAGAAATGGAATGCTCGCAAGAAAAATATTAGAAGCACAAGCATATATAGAAGAATATGCAATATACAAATAACAAGCATAGTAAACAAATATTAAGGATACATAACAATTAATTCAAAGTGATTATGTTAAAAGATTCTAATTTGCCAAAGAGAGCCATCGGACTTGCTTGTAACAAAAGGTTGGTTGATTCATATTTGAAAGTGAAAATCATAAGCATATAGTATGCTTAGATGGTTGATGATGGAGTGTTTGGAATGAGGATGGTTGAGTTAGGATAAGGTTGTTGGATTAATGGAGGTTGTTGGATTAATGGAGGTATATGTTCGGGTCATGAATGTTGGATAGTTTGGTGGTGGAGAGTTTGTAGCGGAAGAGGTTGATTGAGGTTTTAGATGTTGTTCAAGTGAGGGTATTGGATGTGATCTAGTGAGAAGATATTCAATCCAAGTGTTCATTGAATGCAATGGTTTTTAGGAGAAAGATGCAACAAGGTCAATTGTTGACATGCTTCTCAAGTTGATTTATGTTGTGTGGTGATGAGGGTGATCTAGATGAAGGTGGATCCAAATTGCGTTGAGCAAGATGTAAGGCTAAAAGAGCACTAAGCTCATGGGCTTCTTTTAGCCCCTCAACGAACTTCAAGTGTTCGGAGGAAGGTGATGGTGGTGGAGCATGATAGTTGTCTTGGGTGATGGTTTGAACATGCAACATAGGAATGGCATGTGAAGTTGTAGGATGTGGTGGTGATACTCTTGGTGGTGGAGACATGTTTGAGCTTGGGTAATCATGAAAACATGATATGGGTGGAAGAGATCCTTCATGAGTGGATGGTGTTTTTGTTGAATGAGCAACATGTAAAGTGTTGGTAATGAGGTTGGGATTATTGTTTTGGGATTGTGCATGCTCATCATAAGAAGGAGCATTAGTCGAAGCACGAATGGATGATTTGTTGTTAAATGGATCATTTGTGTGAGAGTGAGGTTTAGGTGTTGGTTGATTATGAACAACATCGCTTGAGTTGTGAAAAGATTATGAGGTTTGAGTGTAATGTAGAAGGATATGGGTGAGTAAAGGTTTTTGATATGTAATGTTGGTGAGAAGGAAAGTGAGGTGTTAGGTAAGTAATGTTTGAAAACATAGGAGGAATTTGGTGTTGGATGTTTGACAACGTCATTTGATTTGACGGAATTTTAAAGGAAGTTAGGCTTTCTTCTCCAAACAAGTTTCTTGGTGGTTTTGATTTAATGGGAGAGGAAATGATGAGATGAGTGGAGATTGAGAGGAATGAGAGTGTTTATAATGTAGGATTGGTGGGATCAAGGATGGATAAACATTGATGGAAGGTTTAGGATAAAATAGGTTTGTGAATTTTGGGAAGTGTAGGATGAAATGGGCTAAAAAATAGAAAAGGGAAACAACACCTTCGACCATCAGATGGCCGGTCCCCTTAATTGGAGGCTGGTCCCCTTAATAATTAAGGGGGCCGCCTTATGATTTAAGGGGGCCGCCCATCTGGTGATTCCCAGATTGCCAGAAAAGGGTTGTTGGTAGTGAATTGCAGAAAGGTTGTGTTTTTGGTTTCAAACAAGTCCAACTCTTTGAGGCAATTAAGCATATACTAATTATGTAGGCAATTATGTAGCCAAAGCATGTTAACCAAAGAGATTAAGTAAACAAGCAATTTCATCTAGCATGCAAACATACTCATCAAGCAAGTAAAATATAAGTGCAGGAAACAATAAGCAACATCAAGTATTTCATAACTACATAACAATGAGGATTAATCCTAATGTGTATCAATGTGCAATAAGTGGGTAGTTATGATAGCATGTATTTCTAGACTTGTTACAAACAAAGTCTTAATGAACAAACCATGGTCCTCTTGATTTGATTTAGTTCACTTATAAGTGTCATTTATATAAATATAGATGACAAATATGAGATCACCATGCATGATTTTAAAAGAGACGTTTTTAGCATTATTCAACAATGTTTGAAAGTAAGTTTTCACTTGGATGTGAGAGTTATTTGAATAAAATAGATTGGGTTTTTACTTCAAAATGTGTGAATGAACGGTAAAGAATATTTTCCCAATCTTTAGTTTTGATCAAAGCAAAATTGTGGATATTGATAGTGAAAACATGTTATTTAAAAGTGGGATAGTTATTTGAAAGACTATTTTCCAAAATGTGAGGTTTTTGCATATTTTTAGAGATACTAGATTTTTGACAACAAATATCATAAATCAAATATTTTTAAAAAAATGTTTATTAAAGATCTCATGCTCAAGAGGATTGGTTAAGCCTATTATTATCTCATGCTATCGTTTCTATATATCTTATGATCCTAAAGGAAATGAAGACAATAATTTATATGTTAGATGCGAGAGTGTTGAATGGGGTATAACCTAACATCTATATTTCCTTTGTTTTCGCACGCTTATCCGACTTAATGCCATAGTCTACGAGAGCTTGTTTCATCCATAGTTTTCTTACGTGAGGGATCTAATCCTACTTCTATATTAACGATTGATCCACTTAACTCATTTCACCTCATCACCATGAGTTTCCTAATAGTGGATATAGAAGATTTCCATTTTCTATTTTGTTCGGCAATGAACAATTTTATCTTATTCCTAGGAAAGTCAACCAATGATGTTTCTAGGTTATAAGAACATAAGCAATTATGTACTAAGCATTAATCTAACTAATCATTTATCTAAGCATGCAAATTATAGTGATGAACTTAAAAGAAACGCGTACCTTTTAGTCTTCAATGGAATATCTTCAAGCACTTCAAGTGACCATGTTGACTTATAGAAGTCATTTGTAGATGATATTCCAACTTCTTCCAAGATTGACAATTTAGCCACTTGGTCCCCATTGTCTCATTGGTCCAAAGTTGTTTGGTCCAAACATATTTAACATTTGGCAAGGATGCATGTATGGTGGTAATATTTCCCAAGGATTGTAACTTGGTTGATAATTCCGCATTTGATTTCTAGTGTTATTGTAATATTGTCTATTTAGATTTCTTCTAGGTTGAGATGTTTTAGATCTTGGATGATGATTTTTAGGTTTTCTTGGTGGTGGAGTTTTAGATCTAAATTTAGATTTAGAGGATCTTACTTCGGTCTTTAAGGATGGTTTATAAAAAAATTTTACTTTTTCATCATTCGCAATGGGTATTTTTCTATCTTTTGTAAGTATATACTTAGGTTTTGATTCTAATGATTTTTGTTTACTAGATTCACATTCAAACTTTATACTTTTATTTTCACTAGTTGAAACATTAGTTGAGGTTAATCCTAGACCGGTTTTATCTCTCGAAGTTTCTTGAACACTTATTATTTTCTTAAGTGGGTTACTACTATTTTTAAACTTGTCAAGTTTGAAAATTTCATCTTTAAGTTTTTCGTTTTCATTTTTAACCTCTATGCATGTTTTACATTCTATAAAAACTTCTTTTCCTTTTTCCAAATGTTGTAGTCTAATTTTTAATTCGAGTACTTCATTTTCTAATAGATTATTAATATGTTTTAGTAACTTATTTTTAGCTATAACTTTTTGACCTAATTTGCATAACCTATTATATTCACTATCTAGGTCTTTTTCGTCTAATGATAAATTTTCGTCACTAAAGTGTTTGGTTTTGGAACGTACCTCGCTTGATGTCTTAGCCATAAGACATTTCTCCTCATTTGTGATTTCTTTCTCATCGTCATCGCTATCACTCCAAGCTCCTCCAACAAACGCCTTTTGATTTTGATTTCTTGACATCATTGGGCATTTTCCGATGAGATGATTTGGATCACCACATTTGAAGCACTTCCTATCACTTTTGCCATTTTTGTCATCTTTATTTCTTTGGTTTGCTTTCCTTTCATCATGAGGTTGTCTAACGAATCTTCCTCGCCTTTTGAAGAATTTCTTGAAGTCTCTTACGGCCATCGCATATTCTTCGTCATCACTTTCGGAGGTTGAGCTATACTCGTTACAAGATTCCTTCCTAGCTTTCAACGCAATTGACTTGCTTTGCTCTCTTTTTCCATTGACCATCTCGGAGTCTTTCTTTATTATTGCTTCGTAGACTTTCAGGTTGCCGATCAACTCATCAAGTTGAAGAGTTGACAAGTTCTTTGATTCTTCAATCGCCGTAACTTTAGCTCGCCATTTTGGATGAAGAGCCCTAAGAAATTTCCTAACAAAATTCTTACTAGAAAAATTCTCATCAAGTGCTTTTAAACTTGTGATGATAGTATTAAACCTAGCAAAAGCATTATCTATTGATTCCTCCTCCGGAATCGTAAATTGTTCATATTGTTGAACAAGAAGATCTATTTTGTTATCTTTAACTTGACTATTACCTTGGTGAGTGATTAGTAAAGAATCCCAAATTTCTTTTGCGGTTTTACACATAAAAATTCTGTCATATTCTTTGCGTGGTAACGCATTATAAATAACCATTTTAGCCTCATTATTTTTTGCTAGTTTCTTTTTCAAATCATCATTTTGTTTTTCAAAAGATATAATTTCATCCATTTTAGTTTCAAAATTATATTGAATAGGAGGAAAATCACCAAAGGTAATAACATGCCAAAGATCTAGATCCTTTGATTTCACATAAGTTTCGAATCGATTTTTCCAATATAAAAATCCATCACTTTCAAATAGTGGTGGTCTTTGCATAGATTGCCCTTCTAAATATTTTTCAGATTCCATAGATCATTACAAGTTTTAAAATACAATATATTTTAAAAATCTTGCTAGACGTGGCTCTGATACCAATTGTGGAAAACTAGAAGGGGGGGTTGAATAGTTTTACGTCTTTTTAATTTTATTATGAAAACTTGGTTTAGTTTTAAAACCTTGTTTGCTTTTAAAACTTTGATTCAATCTTATGTGAACTCAAATCTTGAACAATATGAAAAACTATATCTAAGTATGAACAATAATAATAATGTAAGCTAAGTATGTGAAATCAACACATGTATAATATAAACAATTATATATATATATATATAGGAGAGATAAGTACGTAATCGTTTATTTTCTAATCCTTAGTTATATTTTGTATGAAAACTATACTTGATCGAAATGATCAATTATATGTATGTTGTCTTTCTAGTTTGATTGTAAAGACTTAGTTTTGTGGATGAAACTTTTGTTTGATCTTTATGTACTTCTAACACTAGCACTATATGAGCAACTATATATATATACTTTTACGTCTACGAAAGTAATAACAATATAAGCAAGAAAATAAGTAAGAGATGGAAAGATCAAACCGGGAGACAAAGCATTTATAGTGGTTCGGCTACAAGGACACCTTCCTTGCCCTACTCCACTCCCTGAGTCACCTACTCGAGAGTTTTCTTCACTATATCAACAAGCTCCCTTATGGCGGAGAAAACCTTACACACCAATTTACACACCGATTTACACACCAATTTACACACCAATCTACACACCAATATTCACACCACAACTTCTTCACACCTAAGTCACAACTTCTACACACCTTCTTCAAGTCAACCTACTTCACAACTAACTACTCCACACCTATCTTCTTCACACCAATCTAGCTCCTAACTTTTCTTCTTCACACCAAGCTACTAACTAATCACACAATCTATATCTAGCACAACTATCTACAAACAAATATTCACAACACACTACACAAAGGTATATGTAAATATTCTTGATGATGCACCAACAACTTGGATGTGGAGATCACAACAAGTTGTAATACTTCTTGTCTTGGGGGATAGAAGTATTCTTCTCTTGCACTTGAGAGGATGAAAGATTGGATCACTTGAAACAAAGATTAATAATCTTATGATCAAAGAGTTTTAGAAGGATGTTTAGAGAGAATTGGATCTGAAAATATTTGTGCAAAGAGGTGAGAAAAATTCCAGGTTTGAGGTGGTATTTATAGGAAAAAATTTCTGACAAAATCTGACAGGGAGCGTGGCCTGTCCCTTTAATTGTGTGCCGGTCCCCTTAATTATTAAAGGGACCGCCTAGTATAATTAAGGGGGCCGCCTAAGAAAAAAATATTTTTTTCTTCAGATTTTTTGTCTTTTTGTGGGGGAGGTTTTTCCTGAAGAATGTGGCCGTTTTTTGGGTAGAAATTTGAATTCAAAATGTTTATTTTGAATAAAACATTTCTTATAAATACAAAAATGTTTTGTATAAGTTTAGAAATGTTTGTCCCATTTTAATAAAATGTAAGGTTTGTAAAAATAAAAATTCCTTTGATCATAAAATGCATTAGACACTTTGTTTATTCATACCATAAGTGATATGGATGCTAAAGCAAATATTTACGACTAAATACTTGTTTACGTCATAATTTGTAGTTCAATGAGTTTACGTTTTGTGATTATCAAAACATAGAGATATCGATATATGTTAATAATGTTTTTAGACATTATTTATATCAACACAAATGACTTTTGCAATCCAAGATTCTTGTACTTCTAGGCTAAAAAACACCAAAACTTGAAGAAAGATCAAAACTTGATGATTTTTATGAAACTTTTTCGAGATCTAGAAAACAAGTACAAAAACCAAATCGAATTTTTAAGCTTAAAATTTTCAAAAAGGTTGAAACTTTCTTATTAGAAAAGGTTTATAACACTAGTTTGTAATCAAGAAAGTGTTAAAGACCAAGAAAAACAAGAAAAGTGAGAAACTTTTATAAAAATAACGTGATAAATAGCTTAAAAACACGAAAAACAAAAACACCCAACACTCCTAAATCATTGTTAGGCGATTGATACCACTTGTTTGGACCCTTGATCTTATATCATACACAAGTTATATAGAGAAAATAGAAGAGATAAGTATAGAGAGAGAGATGGAGAAAAGAGATGGATACTTCTAGTGAGAGAAAGGAAAGATGTATTATATTTAGAGAGAGAAACACATAGAAGCACCACCTCTAAATGGGAGCATTTGGAGGTTTATATAGCTAAGATAAGGAGATGGGCCGGGCTTGGGCTTTTGTAATGAGCTAGACCTAAACTTATACAATATTAGATTAAACCAAGCCCGTTTACCCTTAACTAAACTACAAGACTATTACAACATTATTACAAGACTCGTTGATACAATAATGATCGTCACTTTTAATGCTAACAGTGATGTTTTGGCAGGAAATGGTGTTTTGCAAGTTGGGTGTAGATTGCTTATGGCGGGGGGAAAGGTTTGGACTGGGGTGTTTGTTTGGAGTAGGTGTGGCAGTGGAGATGATGATGAGGGTGTAGGGTAAAGGTGATGATGAGAGGGGGCAGAGGTTACAGGTCACGGGTGTGTGGGAGGTGGAAGGGGTTGACCAATTTTAACCCAAGGTTTATTTATTTAAATTAGAAGGTGGGCTGGTTGTGGATTGGGCCATGAAGGGTGTTGGGTTGTGTTTATTATTTGGGTTGTTAATTTACACAAAGGTTCATTTGGTTAAGTGATAATTCATAGGGACCAATTGTGTAAAAACTGAAAATTCAGGGACCTGGTTTGCCAACTTATGAAACTCCTTCCAAGGATAAAACTTGCCACATTGTAATTCCACAAGGACTTTTGATGCAATTTCCCAACTTTAACTTCCTAGGGACTAAAACTGCCAAAACCCAAAGTTGAGGGACCAGAATTGTAATTTCCTCAAACTTTCACCCAAGGACCAATGTTGCCAACCTGTGATTTCCCAAGGACCAAAAATGACTTTTTATCCAAAAATATTTCACCAAGGACCAATTCTGGCACTTTCTGAAACTCCAGGGACCAAACTGTAAATTCTCAAAACTTTTCCAATTTTTCACCAAAGGACTAAATATGACAACTTATGATTTCAAAAAGACCTTTGGTGACTTTTCTTTTTAAATAAGTGCTCAGGGACTATTTTTGCCAATTTTTGAAAGTTGGGGGACTGAAACTGCTAATTATACAAACTTTGTACGTTTTTCATCTGTTTTGACTCATTTTGCATCCGAAACATATAAAACACACTTTTGGGATAATTTCTGTATTTTGATGTATTTCTGAGTGTTTTTGGATGTTTTGGCAGTTCAGATACGATAAAAATGATGAGTATTTACACACTCATCAGTGTGTTGTCACTTTGTTCTTGGATCTGTTCTTTGAATTCTTCTCTGATTATTTCATTAGTTACGGATCGGCCCAGAAGTTAACGAGCTTCTGCTACTCATCATCTCCCGCTTTCCAATTCGGTGGCTTTCTATTTCTTGCCTCTTCGACCGAATCCGCTGAATCAAACCACTTCCTCTTGAACTTATTCCGTTCATCCTTATGTTTATTTTGTGGTGTTAATGTTTTCCCGCTCAGGTGGATCAGGTTTGGGTTTATTGTTGTTTAATGTGTTAATGCCTAATGTTTAGATGTTTATCAATTTGAAATTTCTCATAATTTCCTTACTATGTAACAGTCAAGAAAAGGAGAATCTGGATGTGGATATTTTGTGTGGAAGAGTTAATTTGATGACCGGCTCGATGTAAGCTCTTTTGGATCTACACCAACAGAGTGCTCAAACTGTAATGTCAAAGATTTTAAGATATACATGCTCGAAAAAAAAATAAAGATGTTGGAGACAAGAGTAAGGATGTTGGAGACAACACTTGAATTAGAAAGGAATCTCGATGACCACGCATGTCAGGTGGGTGCAATACTCCATGAGTTGTTAGATGATATGGAAAATCTTCGTATGTAGTAATTAGTTGGATAACCAGGTTCTGGTGTCCATAAAATGGCGGGAACTTTTAGCACCAAATTAGTTGTACAACCTTCATATGGAGTAGTAGTTGTTGTTGTAGCAGTAGTAATTGTTGTAGTAGTTGTTTAATATGCTATTGTTGTTATTGTTGTTTAATGTGTTAATGTTTAATGTGTTATTGTTGTTTAATTAAATCGAAACACTTTAGGTATACGGTTTATGTTGCTCTCTGAACACATTATAAAACATTTAATGTATGTTAATATCATATTGACTCACCTCAAAGATCTTAAGATAAACATGCTGGAGACAAGAATATACATGTTGCAGACAAAAACAAAGATGTTGGAGGCAAGGCTGGAATTGGGAAGACTTCCCAAGGACCATGCATGCCAATCGGGAGTAATACTTCACGAGCGTTTAGATGACATGGAAAATATTCATATGAAGTATTAATACGTATGTTTATTTTAATGCGTTCATTCGTATGTTTATTTTGAGGTGTTAATGTTACCCTGCTAAAGTGGGATTTGGTTTGTCGTTGTTGTTGTTTATGTGTTAATGTTTAATATTTAGATGTTTATGAATTTGGAATGTAATTCGTATGCTTTAATGTGTTGTTGTTTTTGTTGTTGTTGTTGTTGTTGTTTAATGTGTTAATGTTAATGTGAGTTGACCTAATATTTCCAAAAAGTTGTACTAACCTACAACATTAACATCACCCACCAAGCAATCTTCTTCTTATATTAGATCGGGTTTGAGTTGCATATCGTAAAACATTAGGAAGTCCAAACTTGCATAACTCTCTGTTTATGTCACAGTCGCCATAGTTACACCAACTTTATCGATTAGACTCCCAAGCTTACTATTTGATAGTTGTTGTATGTTCGTTGTCTGAACCAACTCCCCAGTCTGATCCGAGTTCTCCTACCACTGCCAGATTATCATCTCGACCAATCCATTTAACACATCTTTTATATCAAATTCATCTTGAATCATCCGTTTAACATTTAATGTATATCAGTATCATTTTGACGCACCCGTTTAACATAGATTATATCATCTCAGCTAATTTATATATGTTTTACTTTTTCAATATTTATAAATAATTTTAAAAACATTTTAAAATAGAAATCCACTTAATACGTTAATAAAATATTATTTTTGTGAATAAACGAATTTATATATCTTATAAAATTAATTTTAACAAGTATAAATAATTTTAAACACACTTCAACTACAAATACAATTTTCATACCTTAATAAAATAGTAATTGTGTTAATAAACTAATTTACATATTTAAAAAAAATTAATTTTGACAACTATAAATAATTTTTTTATAAATAACTCTCCTTTACCCAAAAAACTATAAATAATTTTATTTTTTTAATTGAATTCAACTTTCAGTGACAACAAAAGTTGTCGCTAAAAGTGTGGCGGGATTTTTTTATTTTTTTTTCTCGGGTATTTTATTTCGGTCAAAATTATAAATTTTGTAAACTAACTTTTAGAGACAACTCACGTTGTCGCCCATAGTAAGGCGGGATTTTTTAAAAAATTTCCCTTGTTTTCAAGTGATTTTTTTTATTACTTAAAAAAAAATATATAATCTTACTTTTAGAGACAACTTGGGTTGACGCCAAAAGTGTGCGGGGTTTTATTTGTTTTTGCAGTTGTTTATTTTTTTGGGGAAAAATTAAAAAATTTGCAACCTCACTTTTGGTGACAACATGGGTTTGTCGTAAAAAAGCTGGTCAAAGCATTACAAAAAACGTTGAAAATGTGGGCCCCTTTACCTTTTAGCGACGACCTCCTGTTGTCTCCAAATTAGTCCGTCGCTAAAAGTCATTTGTGGTGTAGTGATAAAGAGCTTATTGGAACAGTGGAAGGAGGACACCCATGACCAAAACCCTTATGATTATGATGAGTTTGATGATTGTGGTGCGACTGATGCACAATTGAAGTTTGCTAACGCATATGACACTAGTTTTCATGGTCAACTTAAATAGGTTGTTCTTTGCCCTTTTAGGTTGACGTGTGGGACTCACCCACATCCGTTGTACTTAATTTGTTTTTTTGAGTAATAATATTTTACCGGAGATATCCCTGTTACCCAAAAAAATATTTTAACAAAATAGCAAGTGGGAAAGAAATAACATAAAAGTTTTAAACGTTTAAATTCTTATTAAAGGTGAATCAAATAATTTATTATGATTAAATGACAATGTATAGTGATATCCTCACTAGCATAAAAACAAATCCAAAAATATATTTAAGTAAGAACTATGCTAACACTCTAATAGGACTCACAGACTTAGTTCATAGTAGGTGTAAATAATGCTCTCATAAATGTGTATCACATTAATTGTACGAGATAAAATTCACCCCTTTAAACATTTTCTTGTGTAGGGAAAGTTCGAGGCGGATGCCCGTGGATTAATAGTGACGTGTCAAGCATCTACCTAGTAAATTACGCTGCTACCTTATTGCTTTCTTTATCTTCTATTATTGGAATGTGTCCAATCTCATTTTATAGAAACAATGTTCTAACTCTTGTACTTCTTTGACTTTCTTTGATGAGTACCTTTCACTTATCTTTTCGAGAAAGTTCTCGCACAATCATTTAGTCACTTAGATATTTTTCTTAAATATCTATGTTCAGAATTGTAGGGCTACGTTTACTGATTACTGTTAATTAATATTATATAAGTGATATGAGGAATAAAATTAATTAACACTAAACCCTAGCCACGAATCTATGCATGTGTTACAATAAAAAAAATTAATCTAACTCGAATAATAGTCAGAACGTGTGTACATTTGACTTGCTCGGCATGCTCTATCTTTAGAATACTCGTAAAAGGACGCTGCATGTATCCACCAGTACTAATCACGTTTCGATTTGTTAGATGGTTCTAGTTCAACACGCGATTGTTCTTCGGGAATAACCACGATTGACCAAGGGTTTGGGAAACCCTTGGATCGATTCACTTCGATCGACCAAAGGGTTTGAAAACCTTGTTAGGTTAGGGTGTCGACTTCCGAACAACAAGGGGGAGAGCTTTTAGGGTTGTATGTGTGAATTATGAGAAAGCCTTGGACCCCATTT
This sequence comes from Artemisia argyi, assembly GCA_030686995.1. Lineage (NCBI taxonomy): Eukaryota > Viridiplantae > Streptophyta > Magnoliopsida > Asterales > Asteraceae > Artemisia > Artemisia argyi. The sequence continues at coordinate 33,350,007 of CM060709.1, forward strand.
ATATTTATAGATCACAAAGAAGGATTCTAGAATAACTTGGATTGCACTTCAATTTTGACACGAAATCAAACTCCTCCCCTTAGGGGGAGTCAACTGTTCGGGTTTGTGGTTTTTCCTCTTTTTCTCTCTTTATTGTTTACACTTAATTATTAATTAAATTAACTCGGTTAATACTCTCGACCCCTTTAATATTTATTAACTGCATAATAAATATTTCATTCCATTTGTGATGCACCGGTGTGTCCTTTTAGTGCCTTAATTATGGTTGTGATTTCCCATATATATAATTAAATATATAGTATCTATGCACATTATTCCTTCAAGAATGTCTTTGATTTGTTGAGAAGATCAATGAGAGTCGGTAAGTTATTTTCATCACTCATTTACTCCATCATCTTTTTTAAGGTTCACGACTTCACTTGCTGATTTTCGTCTCAGGTTGTGGTTAGACGTTCTTTAGTCTCTGAAGAACTCTGGAGATGACTCTCTTAATGCTCTTTCATTTGGAGACTTCATTTATACTTAAGACATTTGACGTTAAAATCATTGGGCTTTGAAATGGCCCAACATGAAGTCCTAAGAAACTATGAAAAAAGAAGTCATATAACTTCAATTGTATTAACATCATATTCTTTTATATAATTAGAGAAAAATGCTTTTTTACAATACATGTTTACATTGACCAATAGGAGAGCTCAATTGCAAAACCAAGCTCTTCTATTGGTTAATAAAAATCAAATTGAATTAGTTGATCAACTATTGATAAATTTTGTGGAGAAAAAAATTAAAATATGTATAGCCTTGTGAGCTTTTTATTTATTTATTTATTTAATGCAAACTAAATACAAATAAATGTTATATTTTGATTAGTTAATAAAACTTATTCAAAAAGATATTAATCTCACATCTAACTTTTTGGACTTAAGTGTAAAATTCTCAATTTTCTTTTGATAAATTGTATATTTACCATTACAATTAATGATAGTCTAAATCGCGTGAGTGTAAATAACACCCCTCCCCCTCTTAAGCATAAAAAAAAAAAAATTAAGAGAAGCTTTACCCCATTTCATGCAAAAGGATGTAATGGAATGAATGATGCTATGTAATGATTCATTAATGTTATTAATCATGTTTGGTTGGTAAGATAGACGTAATGTAATTGATAAAAAAAGACTAAAATGGTCATTGATTATAGGAAGTTTATTTAATGTAATTAGTTAATGATGGATTTTTTTTGTAATTTTCATTCCATTACAAGATGTAATAAAAAAAAAAGGATCCCTTAAGAATGAAAATGGTGTAATGAGTCATTCCTTGCAATGAATCATTACATTGTAAATGTGTAAACAAACAAGATTTTTTCATTTTACCGTAATAACATTTTCCATTCCTACTCTTATTACAGCATACCAAACCCCATGTTAGTTTTCATGTGTGTGATCCCTAGAACTTGTCATTTATTGTTTAAGTTATATGTCTTGGTTAGTTTAGGAAAAAAAAATAAATAAATAAAAAATAAAAAACCGACCCCATTATTGCTAAATAATTCGGGCTCCATCCGATTATACACGTTACTTTTCATAACCGATTCAATTAAAAAACAAAATAGCAATGATAATAAATAGTGTTTTAAAAAGTTAAGGTCCATGTCGTATCTGCCAAAACTAATAAATTTATGAAAAGATTGTGTAAGTTTAAAACAAATGTAACATTAAGTTACGATTAAGTCCAAAAATATAACACAAAAACCAAAGTGGATAAACATGTAGTGTAAAAACCCAAATGAACAATGCCATATAGTACGCCGTTATATGACATCCACATCATCTATTGAACCCAACCATCAAATGAAAACTAAACCAAGACTTAAGCATTAAAGAACCGATGGAGACATATAAGCATAAACAGTTAATAAGTTGGTAACATAATCCAAAATTTACTTTAGCAAATTGCAACTCAGATTATATTCTAGTCAATTATATTGACGGACCTCCTCATAATTTTTCATTAATCAAACAATTTCAGTCATGCAGTTTTATAAAAGTTTCATGATTCTGCTAACGTATGGGACAGAAAGGTCAGGAGCTAGATGACATCTTTAAGTTTTGCATTATATAAATAATCACTACAAGTCTACAAGTTTATTTATTTTAAGCACTGACTTCATTTTATTAAGCAACACCAATTTAGATTCGATACGGAAGCTAAGCCGGCCAACGTCGGCAGTCTTAAATATTATATCAACTAAAATGATGATCCACTTCACCTTAAAAAGAAAGTTTTAGAAACTAGTATAAACAAACAATCTTGGTTAACCCAATAAGAAAACTAAATCATGGGTTCTTCTTTAAGTTGTTGTGATTCTGAAAAAGTTGATGAAGGGTATGCAAAATCGTATTTATGCTTGTACTTTTTTCAAAATTTTTAAGGTTACAGATTATAAAGTTTTGGTTTTCTAGGCTTCCGTCAGGTGATGGTCGTTCTCCGTGGCGAATCTTTACCTTCAAGGAGTTGCATTCAGCAACAAACGGTTTTAGTGAAGATAACAAGCTTGGAGAGGGAGGTTTTGGAAGTGTTTACTGGGGAAAAACATCAGATGGTCTTCAGGTTAGATTACTTTTATTGTTTTCTTGATGAGTTCGCTATATAAGGTACATGCTGTAGTTGGATTGTGCTAGTTATATTATAGATATGTCTAGGTATTAATCTTGACACCGTTTAAATTATGTTTGCTTTAGATAGCAGTGAAGCAATTGAAATCAATGAATTCAAAAGCTGAAATGGAATTCGCGGTAGAAGTGGAAGTTCTAGGAAGGGTACGACACAAGAATTTGTTGGGATTGAGGGGTTATTGTGCTTCGGCTGAACAAAGACTTATAGTCTATGATTACATGCCTAATCTTAGTTTGTTATCTCATCTCCATGGCCAATTTACTGCTGAAGTTCGTCTAGACTGGAAAAAGAGAATGAAAGTTGCCATCGGTTCCGCTGAAGGGCTACTGTAAGCTTACCACACTTCTTTTAGCTACTCGTTCACTTAATATGCATGGATGATATATGCGATAGTAAGAAAATATATAGAATCACATTCGGGAAAATACTGAGATGTGAAAGCACTTAAGAACTTGAGGTGTTTGTTTTATCACTTTTGGTTTCTCACTATATATTTCCTAATAAGCCTAAATTATTAGTTCCTAGGGGTTTAATTGCGGTTTACTAATTAAAGAAAACCTGGCCAATATTTTTTTTCTTCTATAAGTACAGAAGAATGTTGACTTAACTAACCATCAAGGTATCTTAGTGGTCAAACATCATGTTATATATATCATCATAAGACATCTCAGGTTTTGTATCTCAGTAGCTACATATTTTGGGCCAGGTGCGACTGAAAGGGTTGTAAATGGTCACAGTGATATCACGTGGCATAAAAATCTATACAGATATTTAGGTTTCAATAAAGACAGATAATAGTTGTTGCCAAATAATTAGTGATATGCTTTTGTTCCTAAAAAAGAAAAAATATTTATAGTGATGCCGGCCATTGTAATGAAAATACTATCAAGAAGTAGGAAACTTAGCTTTGTGAAACGGCATCTATTTTTTTTTTGAAAGGTGAATTTCAACTTAGAATCGACCACCTTCGCGGACAGCGAAGGCCCCATCGCCACCCCGCCAGACTATGTTGTCTGAACCGGGTCCACGCTGATCTCAGGTGGTAACGGGTTTCCCCCGGAAACCGTACTGCCTCCACACAAGTTTACCTTGCTGGAGAAACAGCCGGATGAAAACCGGGCCATGCTCAAGATTCGAACCTCCGCAACGAGTGGCTTCAATGGTTCAAATCTATCATTGCAATATATCTCCGGAACAATATGGTCTACAAGTGGACCACAAGTGAGGACTTCCCGGGTGGTCACCCACCCGGTACTACTCCCACTTGTGGCTCGCTTAACAAGTTAAGCCCCACCCACTAGACCACAAGTCCTTTGATATGTGGATATTCGGTTTGTTTATCCTTATAATTAATTATTTTATTATTGATCATGATTTAATCTTTTCTTTTCATTTGGATCGGACTATTATTAGGCGATGAATCAAATACCAGAATTGAAAAGTATTTTACTTCCAGAGGGAAATATAAGACCTGAATCTTGAGATCATTATGCATCCCTTATTTGCTTCAGAATTTTATATCGCAACATAGTAAAAATATAGTTCGTATTGATAACACCAACATATGAAATCCTAATTTTATATTAATTGTTTGCTTAACCTATATGATGTACATTGTAGGTACTTGCACCATGAAGTGACACCTCACATAATTCACAGAGACATAAAGGCAAGTAATGTCCTCCTAGACTCGAACTTCGAACCACTTGTAGCCGATTTCGGGTTTGCCAAGCTAATCCCAGATGGTGTTAGCCATATGACAACCAGGGTCAAAGGTACCTTAGGTTACTTAGCCCCCGAGTATGCCATGTGGGGTAAGGTCTCAGAAAGCTGCGACGTCTATAGCTTTGGCATTCTTCTACTTGAACTCGTAACAGGAAGAAAACCTATTGAGAAACTCCCTGGAGGTGTTAAACGAACTATAACTGAATGGGCTGAACCTTATATTGAAAAAGGGAGGTTTCGTGATCTAGCTGACCCAAAACTGAGAGGAAACTTCGACGAGGATCAGCTGAAACAGTTCATAAACGCGGCTACACTTTGTGTGCAAAGCGAGCCTGAGAGGAGGCCTAATATGAAAGAAGTTGTGGCATTGCTTAAAGGGTATGAACCTAAAGGGAAAATGATGCAGTTAAGGTTAAAGAGTGTCAAATATGGTGATGATCTTGTGGCTATGGATCAAGCTAGTGATGAAGAAGAAGACGACGATGACGATAATCATGGTTACGATGAAAGTGATGCTTATGGAGTGTTTGGTGCCATGAGCAATGTGCAAAGGATGAATGATCCGTACAAAAGGTATGCAGACAGAATGGGGAAGAGAGGGTGATACCAACATCTTGATTAAGGAATCAAAAAGCGTCACATGCAAGTTCAATTTTTCGAATGCTGTTTCAGGATCTTATTAAGGTTCCTGCTAAATCTCCCATTGCTTGAAAAGCTGAGGGAGCATTTAAATATTTCCTATATTATTGGTTGTTTAATTATATATTGTAAATTACAATATTTGTAATACTTTTGGCATTGTTGAAATTTATTATTACAATTTCTGTAAAAAAGATGATACAGTAACATGTAGGACCCAATATATGCAAGGTAATTAACTATGAGCAAAGTTTATATTATACAATATAACAATCAGCAAGAAATGAATGAACAGTACCTTTAAGGCCCCCTTTTTTTTTTCCCAAGTTGGGTTAGGCCCGTGAAGCTATTTGGTGTATCCTACCCGACCCTGAATATTCATTGCCACTCACAACTTTAGTTTATCTTCTAGATCCGTCCGGGTATATCTCCGACTATCCATTGATCCCAAAAAACGGGTTATCAGATCAGATAAATGCAACTGTGTACTGAAGCCATTATTTTATTCCATTTGTGGATATGCGCTCGCCATTTGTTCGTATGTACAGTTCCAGCTCCTTTTTTGCCCACATATTTTTTTTCTTCTTTGCTATATCTTATGATTGAGAGTTGGGTCAGCAGATTGTTTTTTATCAAAATTAGGTTTAACAGTGTCATTAGCTTCGCCGGCTTTTTTGAAAGATTCGTTTTAGGTGTGCTATATCTTCTGCCTTTTGTCTATTCAATCAGATTTGTTGATAGGTTTGGAATCCTTAATTTCGGGTTCTATTAACTTTTTATGTGTTTGCTTACATGTTTGAGCTATTTAACAGTTGATATTTCGAATTAGGGTTTCGGCATAATTTTGGGGGTTTCCTCAATTAGGCTTTTTATTTTATTTTATTTTTTATTTTATTTTTTTTTCTTTCCTCAACCAGGTTTAGTTGTAGCCGTAGGGGAATTCGGACACTTCTATGACCTGAACACCATACACAGATCTGAGGCCGATATTTTATTGCAGCCCATTTTTGACATCTCTGGAAAACATGTTCGACGCTAACAATTTTGTGTTTATCATTATTGTTTATCGTGTGAATTCCGGACATTGAGCGCTCATCCTGCTTTAGGTACTTTTCTTATTTTAATTCTGAAAGTTGTTCTGATACCGTTATTAAACTTTATTTCGGAATTGTTGATTTTCGATTGCATGCAGCACACATTCGAGTGGTCGATGAGTTTTGTGGCCCGTCTGTCACACACCATGAGCATTGATCATTTATATATCGGCACCTGCAGCTCATAAGGTACAATTGGAGCTAAAATATTTTCAGCGACCTTTGTAATTTTATGCGACTTGCTCATATCTTTAGATGTATAGGTTCTTTTAGGTTTGGCTTACAGTCCGCAAAAAACTTATCTTCTCCAAGTCAACTGTACATGTCGCTTGAGATGGGAAGTTGCTGGAGAGCATGAACACAAAAGAACAAAAGGTACCCGCAATACATTACATTTTGTTTTTTAAAATTATTGGAACTGAATGTTTTTTTTTGCATGAATGCAAGGTTAAAACATTGTGCAGAGAGTGACATACCATATGTCCATATGATTCCTCTTACAGTATACCGGATTACAGCAATCCTTGCCCTCATTCACACCCACCATTTTACATTGCTGACAATCTGACACCGGTGAGTATTCTTTCAAATTGTAAAAGAGCAGCAAAAAACAATACAAAGAAAAAGATTACATTAGTTGTGAACAACCTCATTGGTACTTTCTTAATACAGGTACAACACAATTAAATATGCATGTTTATATAATTATAATTTAGGGGTACTATTGGTTCTTTGCAATTGAAAATAGGAGTAAATTACTTTTGTTGATAAAGCTTGGGGTAGTAATTGATATCGGGTTTTTTAGGATCGCAAATGCAAGCTAGCTATCTGATTATCTTTGAGTATATTCTCTATTAAAGTTTGGGAGTTTATTATTTGTGTCTAAAGTTTTTGACTTTTGCGTTTTTTTTTCCTTCCTTTTTTACGCAAAGTACTTTAGACTTATATTTTGGTCTTATGAGCTTATTAGCCTCAACGAACACCCTAGAAAATAAGCTAATCCAAACATCCTGTTAGCAAAACATTACATATCCGATAATATGTTCTTTTATCTATGGCTGTCAGGTAACCTTCTAATGGATCTGGTGGATCGGCTGGAATATGATCTGGGGGGCATTTTATGTGGCAGGAGAAATGGCAATTCAGAAGGGACAGAAGAACGTTGAGAAAGGTGTGGCTTATTCTTTGTGGTGTAAAACAACGGGTAACCTCGAGTCTAATCTCTGCAATTTTTTTTTTAAAAAAGAGCTAAAAGAGTTTGATTTGAACTCGGTAGTTGATACTAGGTAGCACAATGGATACATTGAATCCTAGCATTTGTTTTAGGAAACATTGATAATCACAATTCACCAAAAGGTTGTTACATTCAATTTTTACACAGTTTTGGAGATTTGGATTTGGAAACCAGTATGTTTCTAATGCTATTTTGAACTGTGGATTTGTAGGACAATGGCAAAATCGAGACTGATAATCTTGAAGCGAATATGATTATACAAGATAAGTTTTTACTTGATTCCTTATCTACAGGTGTTGGTTCGTTGCTTGGTAAATTAATATTTTTGAATCATTAGCATAGACCGTAAATGATGAGGCGAAAAATGAACCACTTTTAGGGGGTCATTTAAGCCCATAATTGAATTTATTTGATCAAATATTGCCCTAAATTGTTCCTTTTGTGATTTTAGATACTTTGGGAGTGAAATCTGGAAAAACAAAGCAATTCGGACGTTTTTGGAGCATAAAAGTGAAGAAAACGCCAAAGACTTAATTTTTCAAGCTGTGAACAGTGTGTGACGGCGTCAAGAGGAACAAGTTGACGGCGTCAAGAGTAAAGATCATGACGACCCAGTACAGAAATGAAGGCGTCACAAAGAATAGCGTCAAGAGTTAAATGTGTGACGGCCTGGAAAAATGGAATACATGATGGCGTCAGATGTAGATCAAGGCAGTTCGAGGATTATTTTGGCGGCGAGATGACGGCGCCACAAGGTTGTTCTTGACGCCGTCAGCCTCTATTATCTATATATAGTTTTCTAATTTTCATTCATTAAGAAAAAACAAGTTTGGAGAAATCCTAAGGCCGAACCATATACGTATTTTACAGCTTTTTCAAGGGTTTTCAACCCTTGAACCCTTACATGTGTTATTGAGATAAGTATTCTTTTAATTCAATCAATATGTCTATGTGTTGGTTGTCTATATCTTGTGCTTGTCTTGATTCCACCATGCTAGGCTAGATTTATCTTGTGTTTGCTTAGATCTAATGAAACCTAGATATTGATTATGTGTTGATTACTTGTTTATGGTTGTATTGGATGAATGATTTCAATGTTAGGCTTAAGAAAACTGGTAGATCTCCAAATGGTAACATGCTTGAACGTCTTAGGAAACATGAACCGATGTGTACTAGGTTTTATTGGTTGTATTTAATGCATGAGTAAATTCTAATGATCCCATGTTAGGAGCTTCTTAGCCAGCTCGACATAGGAGTAAAGTAGGCACTCATAGGATTGGGGAGTTAAGTACGCCACCCCATGAATGGTATTAAGGAATACAATCCGTCATCCACGCAACTATAACAAGTAATTAACGTGTAAAAGATATCTAGGGAGTAGTGAAATCTAAGTAAACACATTTCTCCACTTATTGCTCACAACCTTAGTTTAATTAGTTTTATTTTCATTTTTAGTATTTTATTTTGATTGCATCTTTAATATTGGGTTAGTTGACTAGCAACTAATTCCGCCCATATCCTTCAAAACCCGAGATTTTTACTTGCTTTCTAAAAAATATAAAAATACAAAAAGAATCATCCCTCATCTCTAGAACTAGTAATTAGGTTTTCTAATCCTAGCGACACTATTCCTAGCTGAACGATCAATCCCCTGGTACTTGTCATTATACTATACTACATCGATCAGATACAATGCCTGGTGGGGGTTGTAAGCTTCTCGAGATCCCTCGAGAGGTAAAGCCTGGTGCAATCCCTACGCATCAAGTTTTTGGCGCCGCAGCTCGGGGAATAGTTATTGTCTAGGTTAGAATCTCTTTTTATTAGGTCTACTTGCTAGATTCCTTTCTAGTAAGATTTTAATTTTATTTTTAGGTTTTCTTTAGTCTATCTTATTTCTTTGTTTCCTTTGTTCGTAAATTATCTCGATGGATAACAATAACATTGATCGTTTGATTCCTGTTATTCGTGTTTTTCGTCGTAGGATTTTCCAAATGCCCGCCCCAATCCCTTTAGTGGAGAATGAGAACCCACTTAACCTCTCGCCCAACCACCACTTTGACAATAATTCTAAGTTAGAGGAGTCTGATCATGATGATGACCGTAGGGCTAGTCCTTTTTACTATTCAGACTCCGACGAGGATCTTGATGATGGTGATGTGATTAATGAGAATAGGAAGGAAGATGAAATAAACCCTCTTAGGTATGTCGACCCTAGAACAAGGATTGAGAGTGATAGTTCATTCAACATGCAATTTCCTTGTAAGATCGGATTTAGGAGCTTTAACGCCTATCTTAACTCATCTCTCCCAATGAACATAATCTCGCGTAACGAATATAATAAAATTATGGTAGATGGGTTAGAATACAAAGGGGAAGATATTATTGCTAGGGCAATACCATTGCATGTGTTTGTAGGAAGTTTAGTTTATCTTGTTGAGTTTGTGGTTATGGAGAGTCTAGGAGAATTTATTGATGATAAGTTAACCCAAGTTGTGTTTGGAAAACCCTTCAAAAGATTGACCAACCTTGATGAAAAACTTATAGAAGGGTTAATTACATTCTCAGATGGGGATGAAGATTTTGTCTACCAAATGCCCCGTGCACACCCTAGGTTCAAGGATTTTTCCATGGAAAAATGTAGTAGGTATCCGCCCATAGAAATGCTAAGTGAGAATGATAAGAGAAAAGGGCTTAAATATACTCAAGAAAAGAATAAAAGATACTATCGTGGATGTTTAGAGTTAGGAGATGATTATAAGAAAGATGAGGCGACCATTAGATGGCTCACACTTGGTTATGTGAGCATAAGCGATACACGGTAACCCATGGCCTTGAGTCTAGCTACAAGACTCGTAAATAAAGAAAAGCGCTTCTTGGGAGGCAACCCATGCTTTGTGTGATTTTTATTTTGTTTGTTTGTTATTTGCTTCCGTATGCATGCTTTATTTTTATTGTTGGTAGATCATGTTTCTAAACTAAAGAGTGAAAATACTTTACTTTGTTGTTTTGGCCTAGTCTTAACTCCACCTAAAGGTATTTTTGCAAAAGATAAGTGTAAGGGGAAACCCCAAATATGTTTTTAAGAAACAAACCGATCATGATTCTCCACAATATTAAGTGAACATGTGTATTCGTATTTGTTAGAGTCAAATGCTTGTATCGAGTCATAATGATGTTTTGCAGGATTTTCCAGGAAGTACGACCAAGTTTTTTTCCAGAAATTTTCTGGAAACTTAACATAAGAATTTCTGCAGGTCACTTCTGACGGCGTCATGAGTTTACTCTTGACGGCGTCACGTGTAAAAATCTGGAAATTTTACAAGTTTTGTTTTTCTAACGGAGTTTTAAAGTTTTTGTTGAATTATTTGTTTTATAATCTCCAGGAAATCTACAAGCATCATTCCACAAGCATTATATCTTATTTTGTTTTCTAGGATTTATTAGTATATGTAGATTGTCACCGATTTTATGCGAGGTTGCCTTGTCTGTTTTCTCAGGTTTTACAGGTTATGTATGACAAGAAGATGATTTATATTCTGGAAGGGAAGCTTTGATTGTTCATTTTCTTGGAGGAAGATTTAACCTGGCCACCTTATTATCCATACCGAGCGAATCAGGGGAGTATTTGATTTCATTCTTTTTACTTATTTCACTTTTACATTCTTTACTTGAACATTGGGGACAATGTTCATCTTAAGTGTAAGGGGAGGGTAAAATGATGATACCTTACAGATACACTTTCGCTTGAGTTTGTTTGTTTAACAATAGATGTGTAATAAAACTATGAGAAATACTTGTTAGTGCAATTTTAGCGCCAAATTTAAAATTTTTTACAACATTTAGGAGTGAAACTTTAGCCATAGCAAGCGTCTCATGGATAGGAGATTGTATGACAAGCACATAACCGTACTTTCAGAAAAATTTTCCACCCAAATATGTGAGGTTCGACTTTAGATTTGATAGGAAAAGCATTTACTATTAGTGCTTATGAGTGTACCGGTAGCATTTAAATTCTAGAACTTGCATTATTGATGCATCCCAAGACCTCTAGTGAGACTACATTCGTGTAGTAGGATTTACTACATGATAAGAGGCATTAGGATCACCCTTGTGTTAAACCCGTATCATAATTACTTGACCATTTAAGTCATATTACTTGGCTAGTTAAGTCAACTAATTTTTCCCACACCCTTAGCGTTGTACTCATTTTTATTATACGAAACCCCTAGTACACCCCTCCGAGCCTATCTTTTCATTTCTAACTTTAAGCATTTTACTTAAAGGAATAATTTGTTACACCCCACTTAAATGTACAACCAAATCGCCTTAGCCTTCCGTGTATGCACTCATCTTTAGTGCATTATTGTTATTTGTTAAACCCTAAGTTAACTATCTAATTGATTACATGGTTGCTAAGTCGAGTCATATCCTTGTACATATTGTTTTGAGATGATTGGGACTCATGGGCAAAGTACTTATTTATGGAGTAATGGGGAAGAACATCATATTATTACCCTCATATGTGCGTTAATCTTAAAAGTACTCCAAGTGTTTTGATTTTCTTAATTCGAGTCATTAGATTAGTTTATTGTAAAGTATGTAAAGATTCAAGTGTAAGGGGAACGTTTATTCCCTATGATGTATTATTTTGGATGGTAGGGTAAGAGTGTATGCAAAAAAAAACAAAAAAAAAATCGAAAAAACAAAAGAGAAAGAAAAAAAAAAGAGAAAAAAAACATACGGACTACAATCCCTTTTTATTCTATGCTCATTTTATGTTTTTGTTATTTTTCATTTATTTGCTTAAGTCGAGTCTAGTCTTGGCTTAGCAATGCCATATTGTACATGTAATTAACCAAGATTGTTAACTCGCCACCAGTAAAGACTGCCTATATCCAACAAAACCGTGTATTGCATATCCCTACACCTAACGTTACAACCCTTTGAAAGACCTCTTTGATAGTTTATCCTAGATGCTTACGCCATGTGGTGGAGGTTTGATCATTTCCCAAGCCTATGGTAATCTATTTTGCTATGACAGGTAGTGAGAGATATCTTCCGTTTCCATATTGTAATTTATACTTTATTACACCCGAGAGATGTGAGTATCTAAACACTATTTGTGAGGTGCTAGTATATGACCTCCGTGCTTGTCTTTGGTCTTTAGTGGAATGATTATTTGTTGTAATTACTTTTATATTAGTGTTAAATGACCCCTAACTTGTATTTTGACTAGAATAAAAGCGCATTTGCTTGAGGACAAGCAAATCTCAAGTGTAAGGGTATATCATGAGGCGAAAAATGAACCACTTTTAGGGGGTCATTTAAGCCCGGAATTGAATTTATTTGATCAAATATTGCCCTAAATCGTTCCTTTTGTGATTTTAGGTACTTTGGGAGTGAAATCTGGAAAAGGAAGCAATTCGGACGTTTTTGGAGCATAAAAGTGAAGAAAATGCCAAAGACTTAATTTTCCAAGCTGGGAACAGTGTGTGACGGCGTCAAGAGGAACAAGTTGACGGCGTCAAGAGTAAAGATCATGACGACCCAGAACAGAAATGAAGGCGTCACAAAGAAGAGCGTCAAGAGTTAAATGTGTGACGGCCTGGAAAAATGGAATACATGACGGCGTCAGATGTAGATCAAGGCAGTCCGAGGATTATTTTGGCGGCGAGATGATGGCGTCACAAGGTTGTTCTTGACGCTGTCAGCCTCTATTATCTATATATAGTTTTCTAATTTTCATTCATTAAGAAAAAACAAGTTTGGAGAAACCCTAAGGCCGAACCATATACGTATTTTACAGTTTTTTTAAGAATTTTCAGCCCTTGAACCCTTACATGTGTTATTGAGATAAGTATTCTTTTAATTCAATCAATATGTCTATGTGTTGGTTGTCTATATCTTGTGCTTGTCTTGATTCCACCATGCTAGGCTAGATTTATCTTGTGTTTGCTTAGATCTAATGAAACCTAGATGTTGATTATGTGTTGATTACTTGTTTATGGTTGTATTGGATGAATGATTTCAATGTTAGGCTTAAGAAAACTGGCAGATCTCCAAATGGTAACATGCTTGAACGTCTTAGGAAACATGAACCGATGTGTACTAGGTTTTATTGGTTGTATTTAATGCATGAGTAAATTCTAATGATCCCATGTTAGGAGCTTCTTAGCCGGCTCGACATAGGAGTGAAGTAGGCACTCATAGGATTGGGGAGTTAAGTACGCCACCCCATGAATGGTATTAAGGAATACAATCCGTCATACACACAACTATAACAAGTAATTAATGTGTAAAAGATATCTAGGGAGTAGTGAAATCTAAGTAAACACATTTCTCCACTTATTGCTCACAACCTTAGTTTAATTAGTTTTATTTTCATTTTTAATATTTTATTTTGATTGCATCTTTAGTATTGGGTTAGTTGACTAGCAACTAATTCCGCTCATATCCTTCAAACCCCGAGATTTTTACTTGCTTTCTAAAAAATATAAAAATACAAAAAGAATCATCCCTCATCTCTAGAACTAGTAATTAGGTTTTCTAATCCTAGCGACACTATTCCTAGCTGAACGATCAATCCCCCGGTACTTGTCATTATACTATACTACATCGATCAGGTACACTGCCTGGTGGGGGTTGTAAGCTTCTCGAGATCCCTCGAGAGGTAAAGCCTGGTGCAATCCCTACGCATCAGTAAACATTAAAAGTGAACAACTTTCTAATAACATTAGAAGTAAAGAAATTTCTAATATGTAGAATCAGCATATAGTGTTCTAAATTTAATTAACATCTGATATTTTTTAATTTGCAGGCGTGAAATTGTTATTTGTTTGGCTACAACAGGACTAGATAGGTGAGAAAACCATTATACAGAACCTCTTGGTTTCGATGTCGTATAACTATACATGTTCCTTTGGAAAACAACAGCTATGTTTAGCAAGTGGGTTCATCGTGTTCGTCAAAACCCAAAAAAAACAAAGCTTAAAAATGTTGGTGCCCTTATTTTCAGAAGAGCGTTTAGCTGTTCTAGCAATCCAGCCCTGTTGATTGAATGGCATGTCAGACCTGCAATAATCCGGTCACCTATTAGCCTTCTGACATGCCATTCAACTACAGAGCTTGCTTGCATTTGAATATACAATCTTCGCTGACCATATCACCGTCGCTAATGATTCAGCGTTACCTATGGGCCTGCTTCATGCACATGCTCTACTACTTTTATTCGATCTTTCCATATTTACAGTTGGAGATCATGCACGAGCCTCAATTGACCAGGTACGACTTCTTGCAGACCAGATTGCTGAACTCCTTATTAATTATTGTTATGGAATTCATAAATTGATTTCTTGCTGTCAGGGTGGTCTTGAACACATCGGAGCCTCTAGCGCGTGTGGAATACGTCACAATGAAGCAGACACTTTGCCAGCGGCTATTCAGCGATTGCCACTGCATGTTGCATTCTCTTTTTTTATTATTATATGCCTCAGATGCTTTCATGATGTCTTTTCCATTCATTGTATGTTGCAGGTGGTGGCGGATTTACAAGTGGTATGACAGCCTGCAGTGAACAACCCAATGTTCTTTGATGTTGTGTCTAGTTAATTTTATGCCAGGTACTCTAAAATACCTGTACATTCACCCAGCTTTTTACTGCATTTTTTAGCCATCTGGCCATTTGCAATAACTGACATGGATCGTGAGATTTCAAAGACAATTAATACACTAGGTTACTCGCTTGCTAGATGGTCATGAGGTATGATACTTTATTTGGTTACTGACCTTATTAGGCCAGAGGATGTCTCTCATATGATTACGGAAGCAAAGATTGTTGCTTCAATTGTTTAGATACGTTTCTGTGTTTTTCGATTAGGATGCTCACAGTTGGTTAGTTAATTTGAATATTTACATGGAGCGATGATTGTTAGTTAGTTGATTCATTGGAAGAAACCTATAAAAGTCTAAATAGTCAAGAAAATAATAGGTCATTGTCCTCTATTGCTATTACATAAGTACTGACAAAACCAGGTTTGTTTATACGAAGAAAAACCGTTAGTATATCCTAGATGTCTTACAAGTAGGTGATCATTTCTAAGATCCAGTTGTTCCTATTACATCTGATGTTGTTACGAAATAACTGAACACTGCTATTTGATTGATAATATTGGCGCATAGATAAAAAGCTAAATCTATTTATTTGTTTTCTGATTCAGGGCCATGTGTAGCAAAGATGGTCGTTGCAGCTGTCGATTGGTGTCTTCCACTTCCGCCTTTATGATATGGCACGGGGGCATGATTTTGCATGGTTAGATTGATGCAGGCATTTGATCCATATTGAATTTTCACACTAGCCAGTGTGTCAGCAAATACTGCACCAGCATGGACAGATATCATAACGAAGTCTATTCCAGCCTTTTGATTGCAAATACGCCCGCCAAAACAGGTAAATGCATAGGCAGGTTTCATTCTTTGTTTGTGACTATTTACATAGAAATGTAACTGTTATGCATCTTATTTGTTGATTGAATTAGTTTTCTGATATTTATAATAGATAAAAAAAAAGTTGTCTCTTATATGATCATACTTGGTGCCTAAGATTATAATTCATACGCTGTTACGATTAGGCAGGCTCACTTTGTGTTTAATTATTGAACCGCTTATTTGCTCAGAAAAATGAATAGGCGCTTATTGTTTTTTTAAACAGCTTGCCAAATAGACGGACCACATTGAGAGCCCAAGGCCGCACCACTATCGCAAAAAGAAAGAAACAGAAAGAAAAAACAGGTATGTTTCAACAAAAAACTTTTCCGTTCTCAATCTTGCATTACTTAGGCACTAAAACTATAGCTGAGACAAGCACGTAACAAGGATCTTTTATTCATGATAATCATTCAAGGGTTTAAACATTAAACATTTCAACAAAATAACCCCCTAATCCCTAGAAAGCCCCAGCTAACCCACACCCAAGATGCATATTCTGAAAACCCAAAACACCTAGCATCAATACGGCAAGCGTTTCAGCTTCTCGATCAACGACAGGAGGTCCGATGCTCGCTTCTGTTTCTTGACCACATTCACCAACAGCAGCGACACTTCTATCAGATCTTCAGTTTGCAAGTTGTTGAGTTCAGAAATGCTTTGCACAGTAGACTCAAAAGAAAACAAAAGCTCCAGCTCTCCAAGTACCATGTCTCTCTCAGCCACACGCGACATTATTTCTTTCGCTTTCTTTCTTAGCTCAGCTTCATCCACCAGTGTCGTTGCAACTTACCTCCTAAACTTTACCACCATCATGTCTTTCACTAGGCTCGAGTCCGCAACAGCAGCGAGCTCCTTGCAGAATGTGACAACTGGCAAAGTAGGGAGCCGTTTTAAAACACGCATTACATTAAAATTATAAATTTGGAATTTTTGAAAGTTTATTGTGACGAGATATTTTACGAACGTTGGTACGTGATTTTTAATCGTACGATAATTATGAGATTTGATTATTTATTTATGGTTTGGTTTGATTCGGTCGTGATGATTTATTTTGAGATCGTTATTTTGGCACTACATTGACTCCGGCACTAGGTTAACCTAACAATTTTAATTATATTTTATTGTTGGATCGGATATTAGTATTTTTGGAACGGGTTCGGTTTGAAAGTCATTTGATTATTTAAGTTTCGGGTTTGGTCCGTGTATTGACACCGGGCTACTTAAAATCCCTACACACCTCACAAGTATTATTATTATTATTACAAAAAGGATTTTTTTTTTTTTTGAGTAAATTACATAATATCGTCCTTGTGGTTGGCTGGATTGAAACAAAAGCAAACACACTATCACCAACACACTTTTCACCAACTCTCTCTCTCCTTATTCCCAACCATCACCACCGCACCCTTATTTCCACCATAGCGCCACCACCGCCACTCTCACACTAAAAACAACACCACCATCTTCACCATCTTTTCGCGATCTATCTTTTGGTACTAACCACGCGCGATTTGGACCACCCTTAACACCCATACGAATTTATTACCACCACTTTAACACCACCATTTTTGTTTAATCTTGTTGGGTTTTTAAAGAAATCAAGTTTGGAGTCGATTTTGAAGGTGAGTGGCCACGAATCTCACTCGTGTGCCTCGATTCGTGATTTAATCCGTGTCCACACGGGTTGTTTTTGTTGGGTTTCGAATTATAAGTGATGGGAAATGATAGTTTTGTCATTAAAATCCGTTTGGTATCTTGGGTGTAGATGTTGGAATCAAGTGGTGCTCGATTTGCTATATGGGTCGTGTTTGGTTGTGGGTTTTGGCTCGAATGGAGCTTGGCCGAGACATATGGTCTCGGTGAGACCCTTTTCTTGGCTCGTTGGGAGTCCAAGAGGACTCATGGTCCGATATTATTGATATTTGGTTGTATTTGGTTAGCCGTTTTGATGTTGGGATTGTCTTGGGTTGCCGCGACCTCATATGGTCCGCTTGGCAGTTTTGGTACGGCTCGTTGAGCCTATGTCATGGCCTAGTGGCCTTAGTTTCGAGTCCTTGTGACTCACGGTTCTAGCCGAGACCCAAGTGGGTCGTTTGGCTCGGGTTTGGCGTGGTAAACCAAACCATATAATATGTTCTTGGATGTTTTATTGTGGTTGTTTTTATTATGGTTATTATTATTATTGTTGTGGCATTATTTTTGGACCGAAGCTTTTGGATGGGTCGAGACACTTTGTGGTCTCGACATGGTATACTTGTGATTTGGATTATGGAGTTGTGTTGACGAATGTGGATTTGGGGACCGATTGTGAGACGGTCAATTAGATGACGGAGATAGGTTAGTTGGGTGCCGTAGTCGGACCCTCATGTTGTAGCATGTGATTGGGATTGATTTGGACGGAGTTGGTTATTTATTATGACTTGTTTGTTTTATTTTGGACTTGGACTATGAGCCAAGAGTAATGACTCGGACATGTGACCAAATTCTTATGACTCGATAAATATTCAAAATCAAACATTAAAAATAATACTCGTAATAATATTATTGATAATATAATTGTTTATATACGTATATAGACGTGATAAACATATGTATATATATATAAATGCGTATATTAATAATAAAACGATCACGAGTAAACGTTATAATAATATAACGATAAATATTGTACCATATGAATAGTGCAATAAATGTCGGGTATTATTATAAATAAATAACTATAAATAATGTCGTGAACTAATACGTCGGGTAAGTAATAAATAAAAACATGATGATTTTATAAATTTAGAAAACTTATCGAGTTATACGAGTTGTGGTTACTTAAGTCCAAGTGGGCTTTATTATGTGACTTTTGTGTTGTCACGGATATATGACGATTAATATATCCATTTTCTATACTATGTAACTTATTTAATCGACGGGTTAAATCGAGTTTATTTAGCTATATAAAATGAGTATATTAATGGGCATCGTATCCTACGACGCCCATAGGTTGTGGTACGTGTATTAGGATAATAAATTACTATATATCTCGTGGAATTGGCTAAATTGACGAATTTGGCAAATTAGACGATATATATATAGGGAATTTATTAGACTACGATATATACCATATAGTATTCTTTGTACAATGTGATTTAGGTTGGGTATAATCTTGGAGCGATGTATTACGTAAATAAATATGGGGGATTACCAAATCGACGGATTTGATAAGCTTCGATGATTTATTTAAGTAATATATCGGGCTAATATTAGTCCTATAGATATGTTTATTATTTCGTTCGTTGTGGCTTCTTGGTTTGAGTTGTGTCGACCCACCACCCATATGGATACCAAACGTCAAATTTCAAATTGATATGAAGATAATTCGAGAAATGGATATTTTTGGAAAGTAAAAATGGAATACGTTCGGGAATGGGAATATTTGATTTTTGAGGAAATGATTTCTGAACGAGCTTGATATTGTTAGGAAGTGCCGAGTCTGTAGTTGCCGTTACGTGAGTTGCTTGAGTTTGCTTACGTCTTTCTTTTATCGATTTCTTTTGAGGATTTGCTGGACTTGAAGTGAGTCATAGCCCCACTTTTTACTCTTGAACTTTGTTTTCAATATTTGGGGTGAGAAACGTGCAAATGTTTTATGTGGACTATTATCGCTTTGTTTATTTAAAACTTGCTATGCTTATAGAACTAGGTAGGATTAAGCGAGGCCTAGTCCCGAACTAGGTAAGCTATTAATTTGGTTATAGAGCGAGGCCTAGTCCCGAACTAGGTAAGCTATTGATTTGGTTATTAAGCGAGGCCTAGACATGAGTTAGGTAAGCTGTTGATGGATTGTTGAACGAGGCCTAGTCCCGAACTAGGTAAGCTATTGGATTGATGATAGAGCGAGGCCTAGACTTGAGCTAGGTAAGCTATTGATTGGATTGATTTGAACTATAGCGTTCACCTATAGGGATGATTTGATTTGGTTGGATTATATTGGATGGATTATTTTGGTTGGATGATTGAGGCCTAGTCTAGCTAGCAAGCGTTTTGCGTATATGTCCACTATATTGAATTATGAATTTAAACCTATGATCTCACCAGCGAAAGCTGACTTTTAGCACGTTTTCTCAGGTAATTAAGTGATGCCCTTGGATGCTTGGATTGGAGGCTTGGCTTTGGCACCCGGTTATGGATCTATTTTCTAAAACTCTGATAAATAATTGTGGACCTATATTTATTTCTTTTGGGCCTGACTTTGGATGATTTTGGGATAAATGTAAACTTTAAAACCCCGCGTGGTTGTATTTTTATTATGTTTACTTTATCTCGTTCTTTCATGACTTTGAATAGATACCAATCCCCGTAGCACCCCGAAAGCTTGTTGAGTCTTCCGCTGTACCAAATTTTGGGGGTGTTACAGATTGGTATCAGAGCCAAGGTTATAGAGAACTAGGTAAATAGACACCTAAACTATAACCGATTTTTATAGAAAACGATCCTCGACCATTGCCCGCCAGCCCGCCAAGCTGAAGCATCATTGTTTATTATTAAGGTATATTGAGATGATTATTAGATTTGGGATTCTTGAGATGATTTGAGGATTTGAGGTTTATTGACTTAGTGATATGATAGTGTTTTGAGGAATTATATGCGTTTTGAGGAATTATATGGTTTAATTATTTTATGAATGATTTTAGTAATGCGGTATTTCAAATCTTTCTTGATATATATATGATTTGAAATTATAAGATGATTTTGATATGGTATTTTGAGTTCGCGGTTTAGTTGTTTTGAAACACTTACACCTACCCTACGCCGTTGTCACAAATCATAGCCTCCTTTGTACGTGTTGGTCATGCGTTCGGTGATGAGTGCTCAAACACTCATCATTTTTACCGTATCTGGACTGCCAAAACATTCAAAAACACCCAAAAACGCATCAAAATGCACAAATTATCCCAAAAGTGTGTTTTATATGTTTTAGATGCAAAATGTTTAAAAACAAATGAAAAACGAACAAAGTTTGCACAATTGGCAGTTTCAGTCCCTCAAGTTTCAAAATTTGGCAAAACTAGTCCCTGGAAGTTTAAAACAAAAGAAAAGTCAACTCAAGGCAAAGAAAAGTCAAAAATTATCAAAATAAGTCCTTGGGTGAAAAAGTTTGAGAAAATTACACTTTTACCCCTCAAAATCCAAAATTGACATAAATGGTCCCTGGAGTTTCAAACTTTGGCAGATTTGGTCCCCGATGGGATATTTTTGGATGAAAACTCATTTTTAGTCCTTGGACATTCAAAATGTTCAATATTGGTCCTTGGATAAAAGATTTTCATAAAATGGCAATTTTAGTCCTCGGACTTTGAAAATTATCATTTTTAGTCCCCGGGAATTTTGAAAAATACGAAAATTGCAAAAATGGGTTTTAGATATTTGATCTATGCATGATTGGTCCTTTATGATATTTTGGCATAATTACAACTTTGGCCCCTCACTTTTGCCAAATTACAAAAATAGTCCTTGGGATTTTTTTTAGCTAAAACCATACGGACCTTTATTTTGTTTATCCAAAACTTAAACCCAAAAATTCCAAGCCCATGCCTCAATCTCCTTGGCCCATACACCATTTTAGCCCACCACAAAAGAAAGATAACACCCCGTCCATTTTAACCTCTCCACTTTGACTTCGGTCAACACCTTCTCCTCCACCTCACCCTCCACCTCAGCCTGCAAACAACACCATCCCTCATCATCACCCCTATTCTCCACCTGCACACTCTTTCCCCCCCCCCCCCCCCCTTGTGCACCAAACAAACACAAACAAACAAACTTACCCCTCTGGCTTCAAGTAATCAGGGAAAACGCCAAAGTAATTTTGGCGCCAAAATCAATTAATGGCCAGGATTGAAGCTGAGTCATCCAAGGGTGTGAATGTGAGCTAGGAAAGGTCCGAAGAAGCTAAAAACCCTAATTGGGTGTATAAAAGAGAGAAGTGGTGCAGTGAAGAAAAGTTAGTTTTTAGTTTTTTGTAATTTCAATCTTTTTTATTTATGTTTAATTACTTTTCAGTTAAGCTTAGTTAAGTTATTTGTAATCTCAGTGTACTATTGAAATTTCAAAGTAATGAAATTCAAGTTTTAAAATTCTCAGCTTGTGAAATTCATGATTAGTCTAAAATTATCTCAAATGTTTATTGTTACTGGTTGTTGATTTGGATGCAAATACCCACTCAGGCTCTCATAGAAGCTTATCTAAGCTTTTAGAAAATTTAAATTCAGTTTAGAAGTGAAAAATTTTAAAATACAAAAAAAAAATATATCAAGAAAAATAAAAGAAAAATATAAAAAATATGAAGATGAAAGAAGATGCATTGGAGCAGGATAAATTAAGGATGGTCCTGGTTTAGAGCCTCAGGGGAGGCAATAGTATAGATATGTGGTCCTTGGTTTCATGGTTCTGTCTCGGGAAGCTAATTGTAAGCCTTTTTCCAAATATTTGCTAAAGTACTGTTCAATAGCTTTTTAACTGCTTATCCTTGTTCCTTTGTGCTTATTTGGTGATTGTTAGTTATAATACTGTTTAATATTAGTAGCTTGATTAGTATAATTGTTAGTTGCTCAAAGTTTGGATTTCACTGTCACAAAGCATCACATTGATCTCCTTGGATTTGTTGTTAAGTTTGAAGTATTTGTGGTCTAAATAGCTTGTTGCATCATTAAATGTTAATAAGAATCAGTGTTATGTCTTAATACCTTCATCCACTTTGAAAACTCATATATGACAGGTTTTATAGGGGTGTTTGGATCAGCTTAATTCAAGGTTGTCTAGTAGGATTCTGAGGTTGTTTTTAGTTAAAACATGTCACATTAGGTTAGTTGGAGTTAGATCAACCATAAACTTGGTCACTTTCTTTCAAAAAGTCAAAATCTCAAATAATCTTCCCTCACAGTTGACTGTGAGGGATTTGATTCCCACAAAGCATCATTTCAGTTCATAATTAGTAGCTTTAACTTAATTTAGGTGTATTCTAGCATCTTACAACTTATTTAGCATGTAGGGTAAATCAGAAACTCATAAAAGTCAAGTTATTAAGTTTTCTTAAAAAGTCAAAAGGGTTCTAATTGGATTTTGAGCAATTTTTGGAGGCCTGTAGCTTGTTGGGTTTAAGGTTCTATGGTCTGAAATTTGGCATGCTTACTCTTTACCACTTTGTCAATTTTTGTGAATTTTATCAAATTTTTAGGATTTTATTTGAGGGCCCCACAGCCCTTTGAAGTAGGCTGCAGGGCAACACCCCTGCTCTGCACATCAGACTCCTCATCACCACCACCACTTTGGTGGTGGTTTGTGGTCACTACAGTGGTCCATACCACTTGATTTTGGTTCCCTTCAACCCCCCTCCTACCAGGGAGTAGCCTTTGACCTTTGGTTTGACCCCTAAGTCTGTGGACCCCACCTATTTTTGGCCCTAAGCTTTGTCCCAAAAACTGCATCAGTCACCATATTGTCAAGTGCTTATTGAAGCTTTTTGGCTTATTCAGGCCATCCACTTGATTGAAAGTTACTTATTATTGTTCATTGGACTCAGTGAAATCAAGTTTGATCAGTGTGGACCCCACATTCTCCCATTTGAGCTTAAAATACTCCACAGTCAACAAAAGTCAACTGTGGGTGTGATAAGCACTTCAATTGCTTATTCCTTGGGTTAAAACAAAAGTGTTTTTGTTGAAGTTAGTTGTTTTTAGTTTATTATTAGTTTAGAAAAAGAAAAAATCAAAAAAAAAAACCAATTTTAAAAATAGTGATAGCTTCTATTTAATAGGATTTATCAATTTAATTTTCTTTTTAATTTATTTCTAAGTAATATATCACTTTTATATTTTTAGAAATTATATTTTAGGTTAAAATAATTTTACAAATTTTTCCAGATTTTTATTTTGTCTTTTAGTGGTACTTCTAATTAATTTTAGTTTAATTTAGTTTTAATTAATATTAACCAATTAAATAGCATAATTAGTTTTTATATAGTATAACCTAGTTTTTATATTTTTTCTAGCTTGTATTTTAGTTAAAACATTTTTATAAATTTTTCTAGAATTTTTACTGTTCATTTAATAGTTTTCATAATTTAAATAGTTTAATTAGATATTAATTAATAAGTAGAATAATAATTAGTTAATTAACTTAAAAATACATAAAATTAACTTTTTATAATTTTTTAGGATTCCCATGATGGTTAATTAGATTTATAAAATTTTTCTTAATTTTCTAAGTCTTTTTAGTATTTTTAATAATTCTAATTAGTTAAATTAGTATTAAATAGATAATTAGTAATTAATTAATAATAAATAATTAAATAGTGTAATAATAATTTTTAATTTTCTTAAAATTTTCTTTAATTATTAGGATTGTAAAAATATCAATTTTACACTTTTAACCCTTCCAGTTCTTCAGTTGTACTTTTTGTTTTGTGCGTCTGTATACGTTTTTTAATTAAAACGTACGTTTTTAGTTTTTAGCTCAAATCTTCGTAATCTAAATTCCCGTAATCAATCACGTAGCTTTCCTAAGCTATATTTGTTAATAATTTCCAAATAATTCTGATCATAACCCTTTTCTGTGAATAATCACCCGATCACGAATACGCTAAAGTTACAATCCACACTTCAACGGGACTTAACGACCTGGTGATACCTTATATTACCCGGAGTATTGACCTAGGCTATTTGACTTTGTTGACCATTATTTGGTCAATATAAGTTAGGTGGTTCGGGCTCAATCAATTTTTGGCGCCGCTGCCGGGGAAGTGTGCGCGTTTCTATAGCGTTATTTGAGATTAGTGTTATCTCACCTCACTCACTGTATAAATACCACCACTTGTGTATATTTTCATAATCAAAATACAAAAAAGTCATTAACACTTTTCCTAAAGTGTTAAAACACCAAAAAAATTAAAAACAACAAAACAGATCGTAACGTTTTCTGATTCGGTTTTCTTTTAAGGTGATTCTTAAAGAAAAACGATTTTGGTAAACGAAACGATACCAAAAATAATTTCCAAAAGTTTTTAAACCTATACACAAAAACCCAAAAACATTCGTCTCTTTCTTGTGAATAATAATTCTACATAAAAATAAACCGTCGCAAACCAAGACAGAACACCTACCAACTGGGGGTGTGAACATAATAAGTCCCCAATCAGAAAGATAAAAACTTGCCTTTGTATCCTCGTGAGTGGTGTACCTTTCTTAAAGAAGCCACTTGCGTGTGATTATTGGTTTAAGTTCACTGTCGTTTTGCCTCGATTTTGTTTTGAGTGAGTTTTTAGTGCATGCGCACTCGTTCTTCTAGGTCTACTAGCCCATTACGTGAGCTTGTAAGAATACCTAGAAGACGTCGTCGACGTTCAGCACCAACAGTCGGATCTGAGATCCGTACTGTTCCCACATCTTCTGTTATCATGGCTGCTGAGCCAACTATGAACGAGCTTCTCCAAGCACCCATTGAGGGTTACGGAGATGCTATCGTTGTTCCGACCATCATGGCCGACAATTTTGAGCTTAAGACAGGGTTGATAAACCTGGCCACATCACGTCAATTCTACGGTTATGAGAGGGACGATCCTCAAGATCACATTCGATGGTTCAATAAAATCACATACACCATCAAATGCAAAGATGTCCCCTGTGAATCAATCAAACTTCTTCTCTTCCCATTCTCCCTGGAGGGACAAGCCCGGATTTGGCTTGAAAAACAACCTCCACGATCTATTGAGACATGGGAAGATCTTGTGAAAAAGTTCGTGAATGATTTCTTTCCACCTTCCAAAACCACGAGTCTCAAGAATGAGATCATGAAATTCACGCAGAAATTTGATGAATCCTTTAGTGAGGCATGGGATCGTTACAAGGAATTGCTCCGAAAATGTCCTCACCACGGTTTCTCCGATCTCATGACACTTGATACTTTCTACAATGGTGTAAGCCAATCCGATCAAGACTCTCTAAATGCCTCCGCGGGAGGTAACTTCTTGAATCGCACCACAAAGGAAGCTTTAGAAATCATTGAGAATAAGTCTAAGGTCCGCATTCCCCAAAGCAAATCGGTTGTTTCCCAAAGGGATGTTGTTCCTTCTTCCTCATTGCCCGTGGCTCAGTCTAGCACCGATGCTAGACTTGACAAACTCACGGAAGCTGTCCATGCATTGGTTCTCGCCCAAGGCAAGAAAGATTCTTCTCCTTCTCCACAAGCTGAAATCAAAAAGATAGAAGTTTGTGTCACTTGTGGTGGTCCACATTCATATTATAATTGCCCTGCCACCGAAGGCAATCCCTTCGAAGTAAATGCAATAGCCGGAAATTCCAACCAAGGAGGTAGCCAATACCGTCCTCAAGTGGAACCAAATTACCGGGCTAGCAATCAGGGTGGACCACCCGGGTTTCCTCAGAATCCAAATAGGTTTAATCCTAATCACCAAAAGGGGCCTAATATGCAAAATCAAAATCCTGCCCCCATCAATCAGTACCCACCCCAAAGGGGTAATCAAGGGTATTCAGCTCCAAATTATCAAGATCCCCTCCCAAATGATCTCAATAACTACATCAAAGTTAATGAGACCAAAATGAGGGCAATGCAAAATCAAATCTCAAATTTGAAGAATGATTTTCAATCATCAATAGCCAAACAAGGTCAAGAGCTGAAAAGTGAGTTGATGGTAACAAACAACAAAATTGATCAATCTCAAAGCAAGATTGAGAATATGCTTGCCAGTCTTATGAATCATCTCACTCCACCCTCTACATCAGGATGTCTCCCGGCTAATACAGTTGTTAACCCCAAGGGTGAACTCAAAGCTATTACTACACGCAGTGGTAAAGCTTATGAAGAGGCGCCAGTTCCTCCTATTCCTCCTCCTCTTTATTCCAAGGAAGTAGAAATTGAGCCTGAGGCAACCACGGACAAGGTGCAATCTCCTAGCCCACGAAGTACCGCACATGTCCACCCTCAGGTTGTTCCAGAAATTGTACCAAAATCTGGACTTGTACCAAAACGAGGAGTTGTATTTGAACCATCCACAACTCCTGTTGAGAACCCTAAATCCAAACCTTCGCTACCATACCCATCATGACTTAATGAGCAAAAGCTCCGCGAAAAGGCTAGTTACCAAATGGATAAGTTTTATCAAATCTTTCAAGATTTGCATTTTGACGTTAGCCTGGCGGATGCTATCATCCTGATGCCCAAATTTGCATCGATGATCAAGAACTTGTTAAGCAACAAGGAAAAATTGTACGAAATGGCAAAAACTCCTTTGAACGAAAACTGCTCTGCGGTTATCTTAAAGAAGCTTCCTAAGAAGCTTGGAGACCCTGGGAGATTTCTCATTCCATGTGTTTTCCCGGGGATGGTTGAATGCTTCGCCTTGGCCGATCTTGGCGCTAGCATCAACCTGATGCCTTACTCAGTGTGGGAGAAACTATCTCTTCCTCAACTTACTCCTACGTGCATGACTCTCGAGCTTGCCGACCGTTCAATCTCTCGTCCTCTCGGCATTGCCGAAGACGTATTCGTGAAAGTAGGAAAGTTCCATTTCCCCGCTGACTTCGTTGTTGTTAAGTTCGATGCTGACCCACGAGTTCCTCTCATTCTTGGGAGAGGATTCTTAAGGACGGGTCGTGCGTTAATTGATGTACACGAAGAAGTAATAACTCTTCGTGTTGGTAATGAAGCTGTAACCTTCAACCTCGATCAAACTTCGAGGTACTCCTCTAATTATGACGCCGAAACGGTTAACCGAATTGATGTCATTGATGTTGCGTCTGGGGAGTACGCTCAAGAGGTTCTAGGTTTTGTCGATGATTCTTCGAGTGAAAACCTCACTCCATCTTCTCACCCCATTGTTGCCAATTCTTTTCCTTCCCTCACTCCGTTTGAGGGAAGTGACTTCATCTTCTCAGAAGAAATTGAGGCCTTTCTCAAAAGTGAGTCGGTTCCCGATGGAATTGATAACCAAGAGATCGACCTCGAGAGGGATATTCACCTGCTTGAAAAATTGTTAAACGAAGATCCCTCTCATCTTCCTGTTCTACCACAACAACTTCATAAAGAGGAGGTCAAAAATGTTGAGAAAACTGATGACTTCCCTGAGGTTGAACTTAAGGACTTGCCTCCTCACCTTGAGTATGCATTTCTGGAGGGTGATGATAAATTGCCCGTCATAATTGCTAAAAATTTAAGTGTTGAGGAAAAGGCTGCTCTTATACAGGTTTTGAAGTCTCATAAACGAGCAATTGCTTGGCGTCTCTCCGATATCAAGGGCATCGACCCTGAGTTTTGTACTCACAAGATATTAATGGAGGATGACTTCAAACCTGCGGTCCAACATCAAAGAAGGGTGAATCCAAAAATTCACGAGGTTATCAAACAAGAGGTTTTAAAACTTCTTGATGCCGGATTGATTTACCCTATCTCGGACAGTCCTTGGGTCAGCCCAATCCATTGTGTTCCAAAAAAGGGTGGCATTACTGTTGTCACAAATGAGGAGAATGAGTTAATTCCAACTCGTTTGGTTACGGGTTGGCGCGTCTGTATTGATTATCGTAAGCTAAATGACGCCACCCGTAAGGATCATTTTCCTCTGCCCTTTATGGATCAGATGCTCGAGAGATTAGCGGGGAATGAGTATTATTGCTTCCTCGATGGTTTCTCGGGTTACTTTCAGATTCCCATTGACCCGCAAGACCAAGAAAAGACCACTTTCACGTGCCCCTATGGAACTTTCGCATATAAACGTATGCCATTCGGCTTATGTAATGCTCCGGGCACGTTTCAAAGATGTATGATGGCCATTTTTTCCGACATGATCGGAAAAAGTATGGAGGTCTTTATGGACGATTTTTCGGTCATTGGGGATTCATTTCAGTCATGCCTCTCCCATTTAGACAATATGCTAAAACGTTGTGAAGACACAAAGTTATGTCTAAATTGGGAGAAGAGTCACTTTATGGTCAAAGAGGGCATTGTCCTCGGCCATAAAATTTCAAAGAACGGGATTGAGGTTGATCGTGCCAAAGTGGACGTCATTGCAAAATTACCTCATCCCACAACTGTGAAAGGTGTTAGGAGCTTTTTGGGTCACGCCGGCTTTTACCGTAGGTTTATTCAAGATTTTTCTAAAATCGCCCGGCCTATGACCCATCTCCTCGAAAAGGATGCTCCTTTTGTCTTCTCTCCTGAGTGCATCGAAGCCTTTGAAACATTAAAGAAAAGGCTTACCGAGGCACCGATTCTTGTTGCCCCCGATTGGGACTTGCCCTTTGAGCTCATGTATGATGCTAGTGATTATGCTATTGGGGCAGTCTTGGGGCAACGAAAAACAAAACATTTTCAGCCGATACACTATGCCAGCAAAACTATGACCGAGGCTCAAAGCCATTACACCACCACTGAAAAAGAATTATTAGCTGTGGTGTATGCTTTTGAAAAATTCCGGCCATACTTGATTCTGACAAAAAGCATAGTGTATACGGATCACTCGGCTTTGAAGTACCTTTTTGCAAAACAAGATGCAAAGCCGAGACTTCTTCGTTGGGTTCTCCTCCTTCAGGAATTTGATATCATTATTCGTGATAAAAAAGGAGCTGAGAACCTAGCTGCTGATCATCTCTCCCGTTTGGAAAACCCCCATCAAGATGTCTCCGAAAAAAGGGAAATTAATGAAACCTTCCCCCTTGAGACGCTCAATGCGGTTGCCTTTCGTGGAGATTCTGTTACCCCATGGTTTGCCGATTTTGCAAACTACCTTGCGGGTAACTTCATTGTGAAAGGGATGTCGTCCCAACAGAAAAATAAGTTCTTTAAAGATGTCAAACATTATTTCTGGGACGACCCCTACTTGTTCAAAATCTGTGCGGATCAAGTCATCTGGCGGTGTGTATATGGTCAAAAAGCCGCTGAAATCTTAAAGGCTTGCCATGCTGGTCCCACGGGGGGCCACCACAATCCAAGTTACACCGCCAAAAAGGTGTTTGACTCCGGTTTCTTTTGGCCCACAATCTACAAGGATGCCCATGAATTGGTCAAATCCTGTGACGCTTGTCAACGTCACGGGAATATTTCACAAAAGAATGAAATGCCACAAAACGCAATTCAAGTTTGTGAAATCTTTGACGTTTGGGGCATTGACTTTATGGGGCCATTCCCGTCATCTCATGGAAACAAGTATATACTCGTGGCAATTGACTATTTGTCAAAATGGGTCGAAGCAAAAGCTTTACCCACAAATGATGCCCGAGTAGTTGTGAAGTTTTTGAAAGCTCTCTTTGCTCGATTTGGAACTCCACGTGCTATAATTAGTGATCGTGGTACGCATTTTTGCAATGACAAATTCGATAAAGTCATGCAAAAGTATGGTGTAACTCACCGTCTTTCTACTGCGTACCACCCTCAAACAAGTGGACAAGTAGAAGTTTCCAATCGAGGCATTAAGAGAATATTGGAAAGAACAGTTGGGGAAAATCGTGCATCTTGGTCGGATAAATTAGATGATGCACTTTGGGCTTTCCGTACGGCGTATAAAACACCCATTGGGTGTACGCCTTATAAGCTTGTGTACGGGAAAGCGTGCCATCTTCCGATCGAGCTTGAGCATAAAGCCTATTGGGCTCTCAAGCATGCAAATTTTGACCTCAAAACTGCGGGTGATCACAGGAAAGTTCAACTCAATGAATTAAATGAACTTCGTGATCAAGCTTACGAGAACTCTTTGATCTATAAAGAAAAGACAAAGAAGATTCATGACTCCAAGATCAAACACCGCGTTTTTAACGTTGGTGATCGAGTCCTTCTTTTCAACTCTAGACTCAAGATCTTCTCGGGAAAGCTCAAAACCCGATGGACTGGTCCATTCACTATCGTTAAGGTTTATCCTTATGGCACCGTCGAGTTATCACAAAATGACGGACCTAATTTCAAAGTGAATGGACATCGGTTGAAACATTACTTTGGAGAGGACATACCATCCATGGTTGTCCCGGATCTCCAAACTTTCCCCAAGGACAATTGAATTCGGGGATCGAGTCAAGCTAGTGACTCGGTGAACAAAAATTAGCAACATATACGGGTTTTCACCCGTATTTCTGACTTCTTTCTACTTTCTACCACCCTAGTGTGGGGGAGTGGCCATCCCCCACCGTTTCAAAAGTAAATATGTTTCAAATTTCAATAATCATGTTTTGTATGTATATTATATACTTTATCATTCAACTCCCGGGCTGTCAGGACAAATTTATTACAGTTAATCATTCACAAGTGATTAGCTAGCGTGGTAAAGCTGACACAAGCCTGGGAGGTAGTGATTACATATATTAAAAAAAAAAAAATGTATGTACAGATAAAATAAAGTGAAAAATAAAAATTTCCACAGTTAGCATCGAATATTAGCTTTTCCCATTCAGAGGTTCGGTATAATAGCCGGGACTTTGAATATTGAGGACAATATTCAGTTCTAGTGTGGGGGGGAAAATTCTTACGAATTTTATCACAAAACTTTCCAAGTACCCCCATTTTAGGCCAAAATTTTTCAAAATTTTTCACTTTATTCCAAAATTTTTGTGGTTATCAGTCCGCCAAAGTCTAAATGACAAAGGGATTGGCTAGTCCAGGAGCAAACGGCTCTTGGTAAAGACATCTCAAATCCGTTTACGGCTGGCAATTTGCCCAAAATTGTATGGTTCATCAACTCCCCAAAAACAAATGAGTTGGCTAGCCCGCAAGATTATGGCTTGTGGTAAAGGCCGTGGAAAAACCATAATTGGTAATCAGCTCACCAAGATGTTGACTAGGTCCATCAAGATGCTGGCTAGTCCAGAAGCAAACGGCTTTTGGTAAAGACAAATCAAATCCGTTGACAACTGGTGGTTTGCTCAAAATCACACGGTTATCAGGTGTGCCACAGTTCTTACACCTGGCTACTCCAGAAGTGATGGCTTTTGGTAAATAGTTTAAAATCCATCAAGTTTTTCTCAAAAGATTGCTAGGGACTAGCAATAGCTTAGTGTGGGGGATTGATGAGTGCTCAAACACTCATCATTTTTACCGTATCTGGACTGCCAAAACATTCAAAAACACCCAAAAACGCATCAAAATGCACAAATTATCCCAAAAGTGTGTTTTATATGTTTTAGATGCAAAATGTTTAAAAACAAATGAAAAACGAACAAAGTTTGCACAATTGGCAGTTTCAGTCCCTCAAGTTTCAAAATTTGGCAAAACTAGTCCCTGGAAGTTTAAAACAAAAGAAAAGTCAACTCAAGGCAAAGAAAAGTCAAAAATTATCAAAATAAGTCCTTGGGTGAAAAAGTTTGAGAAAATTACACTTTTACCCCTCAAAATCCAAAATTGACATAAATGGTCCCTGGAGTTTCAAACTTTGGCAGATTTGGTCCCCGGTGGGATATTTTTGGATGAAAAATCATTTTTAGTCCTTGGACATTCAAAATGTTCAATATTGGTCCTTGGATAAAAGATTTTCATAAAATGGCAATTTTAGTCCTCGGACTTTGAAAATTATCATTTTTAGTCCCCGGGAATTTTGAAAAATACGAAAACTGCAAAAATGGGTTTTAGATATTTGATCTATGCATGATTGGTCCTTTATGATATTTTGGCATAATTACAACTTTGGCCCCTCACTTTTGCCAAATTACAAAAATAGTCCTTGGGATTTTTTTTAGCTAAAACCATACGGACCTTTATTTTGTTTATCCAAAACTTAAACCCAAAAATTCCAAGCCCATGCCTCAATCTCCTTGGCCCATACACCATTTTAGCCCACCACAAAAGAAAGATAACACCCCGTCCATTTTAACCTCTCCACTTTGACTTCGGTCAACACCTTCTCCTCCACCTCACCCTCCACCTCAGCCTGCAAACAACACCATCCCTCATCATCACCCCTATTCTCCACCTGCACACTCTTTCCCCCCCCCCCTTGTGCACCAAACAAACACAAACAAACAAACTTACCCCTCTGGCTTCAAGTAATCAGGGAAAACGCCAAAGTAATTTTGGCGCCAAAATCAATTAATGGCCAGGATTGAAGCTGAGTCATCCAAGGGTGTGAATGTGAGCTAGGAAAGGTCCAAAGAAGCTAAAAACCCTAATTGGGTGTATAAAAGAGAGAAGTGGTGCAGTGAAGAAAAGTTAGTTTTTAGTTTTTTGTAATTTCAATCTTTTTTATTTATGTTTAATTACCTTTCAGTTAAGCTTAGTTAAGTTATTTGTAATCTCAGTGTACTATTGAAATTTCAAAGTAATGAAATTCAAGTTTTAAAATTCTCAGCTTGTGAAATTCATGATTAGTCTAAAATTATCTCAAATGTTTATTGTTACTGGTTGTTGATTTGGATGCAAATACCCACTCAGGCTCTCATAGAAGCTTATCTAAGCTTTTAGAAAATTTAAATTCAGTTTAGAAGTGAAAAATTTAAAAATACAAAAAAAAAAATATATCAAGAAAAATAAAAGAAAAATATAAAAAATATGAAGATGAAAGAAGATGCATTGGAGCAGGATAAATTAAGGATGGTCCTGGTTTAGAGCCTCAGGGGAGGCAATAGTATAGATATATGGTCCTTGGTTTCATGGTTCTGTCTCGGGAAGCTAATTGTAAGCCTTTTTCCAAATATTTGCTAAAGTGCTGTTCAATAGCTTTTTAACTGCTTATCCTTGTTCCTTTGTGCTTATTTGGTGATTGTTAGTTATAATATTGTTTAATATTAGTAGCTTGATTAGTATAATTTTTAGTTGCTCAAAGTTTGGATTTCACTGTCACAAAGCATCACATTGATCTCCTTGGATTTGTTGTTAAGTTTGAAGTATTTGTGGTCTAAATAGCTTGTTGCATCATTAAATGTTAATAAGAATC
Organism: Artemisia argyi; assembly: GCA_030686995.1. Classification (NCBI taxonomy): domain Eukaryota; kingdom Viridiplantae; phylum Streptophyta; class Magnoliopsida; order Asterales; family Asteraceae; genus Artemisia; species Artemisia argyi. The sequence continues at coordinate 33,383,764 of CM060709.1, forward strand.
AGTGTTATGTCTTAATACCTTCATCCACTTTGAAAACTCATATATGACAGGTTTTATAGGGGTGTTTGGATCAGCTTAATTCAAGGTTGTCTAGTAGGATTCTGAGGTTGTTTTTAGTTAAAACATGTCACATTAGGTTAGTTGGAGTTAGATCAACCATAAACTTGGTCACTTTCTTTCAAAAAGTCAAAATCTCAAATAATCTTCCCTCACAGTTGACTGTGAGGGATTTGATTCCCACAAAGCATCATTTCAGTTCATAATTAGTAGCTTTAACTTAATTTAGGAGTATTCTAGCATCTTACAACTTATTTAGCATGTAGGGTAAATCAGAAACTCATAAAAGTCAAGTTATTATGTTTTCTTAAAAAGTCAAAAGGGGTCTAATTGGATTTTGAGCAATTTTTGGAGGCCTGTAGCTTGTTGGTTTTAAGGTTCTATGGTCTGAAATTTGGCATGCTTACTCTTTACCACTTTGTCAATTTTTGTGAATTTTATCAAATTTTTCGGATTTTATTTGAGGGCCCCACAGCCCTTTGAAGTAGGCTGCAGGGCAACACCCCTGCTCTGCACATCAGACTCCTCATCACCACCACCACTTTGGTGGTGGTTTGTGGTCACTACAGTGGTCCATACCACTTGATTTTGGTTCCCCTCAACCCCCCTCCTACCAGGGAGTAGCCTTTGACCTTTGGTTTGACCCCTAAGTCTGTGGACCCCACCTATTTTTGGCCCTAAGCTTTGTCCCAAAAACTGCATCAGTCACCATATTGTCAAGTGCTTATTGAAGCTTTTTGGCTTATTCAGGCCATCCACTTGATTGAAAGTTACTTATTATTGTTCATTGGACTCAGTGAAATCAAGTTTGATCAGTGTGGACCCCACATTCTCCCATTTGAGCTTAAAATACTCCACAGTCAACAAAAGTCAACTGTGGGTGTGATAAGCACTTCAATTGCTTATTCCTTGGGTTAAAACAAAAGTGTTTTTGTTAAAGTTAGTTGTTTTTAGTTTATTATTAGTTTAGAAAAAGAAAAAATCAAAAAAAAAAACCAATTTTAAAAATAGTGATAGCTTCTATTTAATAGGATTTATCAATTTAATTTTCTTTTTAATTTATTTCTAAGTAATATATCACTTTTATATTTTTAGAAATTATATTTTAGGTTAAAATAATTTTACAAATTTTTCCAGATTTTTATTTTGTCTTTTAGTGGTACTTCTAATTAATTTTAGTTTAATTTAGTTTTAATTAATATTAACCAATTAAATAGCATAATTAGTTTTTATATAGTATAACCTAGTTTTTATATTTTTTCTAGCTTGTATTTTAGTTAAAACATTTTTATAAATTTTTCTAGAATTTTTACTGTTCATTTAATAGTTTTCATAATTTAAATAGTTTAATTAGATATTAATTAATAAGTAGAATAATAATTAGTTAATTAACTTAAAAATACATAAAATTAACTTTTTATAATTTTTTAGGATTCCCATGATGGTTAATTAGATTTATAAAATTTTTCTAAATTTTCTAAGTCTTTTTAGTATTTTTAATAATTCTAATTAGTTAAATTAGTATTAAATAGATAATTAGTAATTAATTAATAATAAATAATTAAATAGTGTAATAATAATTTTTAATTTTCTTAAAATTTTCTTTAATTATTAGGATTGTAAAAATATCAATTTTACACTTTTAACCCTTCCAGTCCTTCAGTTGTACTTTTTGTTTTGTGCGTCTGTATACGTTTTTTAATTAAAACGTACGTTTTTAGTTTTTAGCTCAAATCTTCGTAATCTAAATTCCCGTAATCAATCACGTAGCTTTCCTAAGCTATATTTGTTAATAATTTCCAAATAATTCTGATCATAACCCTTTTCTGTGAATAATCACCCGATCACGAATACGCTAAAGTTACAATCCACACTTCAACGGGACTTAACGACCTGGTGATACCTTATATTACCCGGAGTATTGACCTAGGCTATTTGACTTTGTTGACCATTATTTGGTCAATATAAGTTAGGTGGTTCGGGCTCAATCATTCGGCCACTACTTTATCGTCTCATTGTCGCCTTAAATCACAGATTTTATCGCCTCGTTGTTCACCTGCTCAGAGATGACGATTGATGGAGTACCCCTCTGACGAGGAGTATGAGGAGGAGTACGAGGGTGAGCAGAATGATAACCCTCAAGATGAGGAAGCGAATGATGACCCTCAGGATGAGGAAGAGGATGATCCTCAGGAGGAGGAGATGCCTGATGATGATTGGTCGCTAGCACATTCAGCTCATTCTGCGAAGCCCGATTCCCCGATACATCCGTTAGAGCCAGTTTCACCTGATCATCCATTTTTGGTTGAGTTGCCACCTGGCAGTCCCGTTGAGTTGGATGCACCTTCTGAGGTTTCTGCTGAGCATGCAGATTTGGGTGAAATTGGTAGGATGTGGACTCGGATTACTGCACAGGGCAAGAGGATCTCGCGGATGTCTGACCGACTTGAGATGATTATTGCTGAGATATTGCTGAGTTTGTTGCTGAGTTGAGAGTTGATTTGACTACTGTCATGGGCAGGACGATAGCGATTAGGAGAGGTATGATGGAGATACATGAGCAGATAGAGAGTCTGCAGAGAGGTTTCCTCACGGCTCGCGAGGCAAATCGCAAGCTGTGGCAGAGGAAACACAGAGTTAGAGAAGGAGGTTGCAGACCTCAAGAGGGACAGAGATACACATAGTGTTGAGCTGGGATCGTTATTGAAGAGTCTACGCCAACATCATGGCTAGATCGATTTGGATTTGTGTTGTTGTTATGTTGCTGCCGAAGCCAGGGAGTACTTGGTTAGGAGAGCTGGTTATTCTATCCCTTAAGTCATGTTATTCAGATTGTATGTTCGTCTCGTATGGAACGATTAGTATTTATTATGTCTTTTGGTGTTTTGGAACGAAGTATCGCTCGCTACTTGTATGGACGATGGTGATTTCGTATGATATTCTATGGTTTTTGGTGTACATGGAGAATTGTGTTCCTATTTACGTGGTTGATATTGTGTTGGTATTATATTAATGGTTGTACGACGAAACCCTGTCAGAGCTACCAGAATTGGTCCTGCAGCGACTACCCCTGGTCGCTGAGGACGCCGCCCTACTCAAAATGTTGAAACCCCTACTCCTGATAACCTAGACGCTACTAATCACAACAACAGGAATCAAAATGTTGATGTTCAGGGAGACAATGATCATGTTCCACTTAACGCACCTACTGTGGATCAAGCAATGATCAATCAACTTGTGGAGCAACGAGTTGCTGAGTAACTAGCTGAGCCGAATCATTCCAACAATTCTGTTGGAACATTTCCACCTGTTCGTGCTAATGGATGTAATTACAAGGAGTTTAAGATTTGTGGACCCGTTGAGTTTGGTGGAACTGAAGGAGTGGTCTACTTGGTCAAGTGGATAGAGAAGACTGAGTCAGTGTTTAATGTCAGTGGTTGTGCGGAGAATACGAAGGTAAAGTTTGCTTCTTTTACTTTCAAGGATGAAGCTTTAACTTGGTGGAACAATTACCGAAACTCGGTTGGGAGTGATGTGGCTTATGCTATGACTTGGGAGCAATTTAAGTCTTTGCTGATTCAGACTTACTGCCCAAGGAATGAGATTAAGAAGCTGGAGATTGAGTTCTGGAACCATAAGGTGAAAGGTACCGATATGACAACTTACAATCACCGTTATCGAGAGTTAGCCTTACTTTGTCCCGATATGGTTAGGACTGAGACTCAAAGGATTGAGAGGTATACCGATGGTTTGCCGGTAGCTACAAGGAACGATGTGATTTCTGCTAAGCCTGCAAACATTCATGAGGCTATCACTATTGCTCAACAATTGATGGACTCGTGGCATTGGAAGAAGCTGAGAAAGACAAGAATGGAAAGAGGAAGAGGGATAATCACTCTAAGGGTAATGACCGTCGAAACAAGCGACCAACAACTGCTAGAGCTTATGCTATGGGAGATGGAGATAAGAAGAACTACAATGGGGATGCACCCAAATGTAACCGATGTTACAAGCATCATTCTGGTCGATGTACTGTGATGTGCAAGAATTGCTCTAAGATGGGACACATAGCTAAGGATTGTAGAGCTCGACCACTTGCTATGGTTCAAGCTACTCCTGAAACTATGAGCAAGGCAAATGTTACTTGCTATGGATGTGGAAAGAAGGGACATTATAGGAATGAGTGTAGGGAATCGTGGAACCGAGGAAATCAAGGATCGGGTGGTAATGGGTACAATAATGGAAACCGTGGAGCTGGAGGAAATCGTGGACGACAAGATAATGGGGACCAACGTGTGGAAGCTGGAGCTGCTCATGGGAAAGCGTATGCACTTGGGAACGAGAGAGGAGAAGATCCGAACGTCATTACTGGTACGTTCCTTCTCAATAATCGTTATGCTTCCATACTATTTGATACTGGTGCCGATAAGAGTTTTGTGTCCACTAAGTTTGCACCCTTACTAGAGAAACCCCCGATGGCCTTAGGAATTGGTTATGATGTAGAGTTAGCTAATGGGAACATAGAGAGGATTAGGACTATCATTCGCGGTTGCACGTTAAACTTTCTGAATCGCCCCTTCAACATAGATCTTCTACCCGTCACGTTAGGAAGTTTCGATGTCATTATTGGTATGGATTGGTTGTCGAAGTATCGTGCTCATATAATTTGCGATGAGAAGATCGTGCGTGTGCCTTACGGCAAGGAGATTCTGAACATACCAGGAGATAGAAAGGATTTGAGAGGCCCATCTAGATTAGCGGTCATACACTGCACTAAGTTGCCGAAGCTAATGGAAAAGGGAAGTTACCTTTTCTTAGCTCAAATTTCTGAGAAAGGAGAGAAGGAGAAGAAGGAAAGGTGCATTGGAGATGTACCTATAGTTCGTGATTTTTCGGATGTGTTTCCCGATGATCTACCGGGAATCCCGCCTACTAGACAAGTGGAATTTCAGATTGAGTTGATACCTGGTGCTCCACCTGTAGCACGAGCGTCTTACCGTCTTGCACCTACTGAATTGGAAGAGTTGTCGAAACAATTAGCGGAGTTAGCCGAGAAGGGATTCATAAGACCAAGTTATTCGCCTTGGGGAGCCCCGGTCTTATTTATGAAAAAAAATGATGGATCGTTTCGTATGTGTATTGATTATCGAGAGTTGAACAAGTTAACGGTGAAGAATAGATACCCGTTACCGAGGATCGACGATTTGTTCGATCAGCTTCAAGGATCGAGTGTGTATTCGAAGATCGATTTGAGATCGGGATATCATCAGCTTCGAGTGCGCGAGGAAGATATTCCGAAAACGGCTTTCAGAACCCGTTACGGGCATTACGAGTTTCAGGTGATGCCGTTTGGGTTGACGAACGCACCAGCGGTATTCATGGACCTCATGAATCGGGTGTGTAAGCCTTACTTAGATAAGTTTGTGATTGTGTTCATTGATGACATTCTGATTTATTTGAAGAGTGAGAAGGAGCATGAGGAGCATCTAAGACTCATCTTAGAATTGCTCAGGAAGGAGAAACTGTATGCCAAGTTTTCGAAGTGTGAATTTTGGATTCCGATGGTACAATTTCCGGGTCCTGTGATTGATAGACAAGGAGTTCATGTAGACCCTGCTAAGATTGAAGCGATTAAAGATTGGGCTGCACCTACGACCCCAACAGAAGTTCGTCAATTTTTGGGATTAGCCAGTTATTACCGAAGATTCATTGAGGGATTTTCGAAGATAGCAAAACCGTTGACCAAATTGACTCAAAAGAGTGTTAAGTACGAATGGGGAGATAAGGAAGATGAAGCATTTCAATTACTTAAGGAAATGTTGTGTAGTGCTCCTATCTTAGCGTTACCTGAAGGTAACGAGGACTTTGTCATCTATTGTGACGCTTCTCATAAAGGTTTAGGAGTTGTGCTGATGCAACGAGAGAAAGTGATAGCTTATGCTTCCCGACAGCTCAAGAAGCACGAGAAGAACTACACCACCCATGATTTGGAGTTAGGTGTTGTGGTTTTTGCCTTGAGGATATGGAGACATTATCTGTATGGTACCAAATGTGTTGTATTCACGGATCACAAAAGTCTACAACACATCTTGAATCATAAAGAGCTCAACATGAGACAACGACGTTGGATTGAGTTGCTAAGCGATTATGATTGTGAAATTCGCTACCATCCTGGTAAAGCAAACGTTGTTACTGATGCTCTTAGTCGAAAGGAGAGAATCCCACCATTTCGAGTTAGGTCATTGGGAATGACTATCGTATCGTCATTACCGTCTCAAATATTAGAAGCTCAAATGGAAGCGTTGAAAGCAGAAAATCGACCTGCTGAGAACATATTTGGGATGGTAGAAAATGAGAAGGGATTTGTTAAGCGTTCTGATGGAGTATTATGTTTTGGAGAGCAAAATTGGGTACCATTGTATGGAGGAATTCGAGAGTTGATTATGCATGAGTCGCATAAGTCAAGATACTCTATTCATCCTGGGTCTGACAAGATGTACCAGGATTTGAAAAAGTTATATTGGTGGCAAAATATGAAGGCAGATATAGCGTTGTACGTTAGTAAATGTTTGACATGTTCTAAGGTTAAAGCCGAACATCAAAGACCGTCAGGATTATTGACGCAGTCAGAACTCCCAGTTTGGAAATGGGAGCGGATCACGATGGACTCTATTACCAAATTACCAAAGACATCTAGCGGTTGTGACGCTATATGGGTAATTGTGGATCATTTGACTAAGTCTACTCATTTCCTGGCGATTAGTGAAGATGATAGTGTTGACAAACTTGCGAGGTTGTATGTAAAGGAGATTGTTTCTCGGCATGGAGTCCCGATACCGATTATTTCTGACCGCGACAACCGCTTTACTTCAGCGTTGTGGCGATCACTTCAAACCGCTTTGGGGACGAGACTTGATATGAGTACTGCATATCACCCCCAAACCGATGGTCAAAGTGAGAGAGCTATTCAGACTTTGGAGGATATGCTTCGTGCATGCATAATAGACTTTGGTAAAGGCTGAGAGAAATATTTACCCCCTTGCGGAGTTCTCCTACAATAATAGCTACCACACAAGTCTAAAAGCTGCACCATTTGAAGCTTTATATGGTCGTAAATGTCGTTCGCCTATTGGTTGGGCTGAAGTTGGAGATAGCCAACTCACAGGCCCTGAGCTTATTTTGGAAACTACTGAGAAGGTAACGCAAATTCGAGATCGACTACAAGCAGCTAGAGATAGGCAGAAAAGCTACGCCGATAAGAGGCGTAAACCCCTAGAATTCCAGGTTGGAGACAAAGTGATGTTGAAAGTCTCGCCTTGGAAGGGTGTGATACGTTTTGGGAAACGTGGGAAACTTAATCCCCGCTACATTGGACCATTTCTTATTTTGGAAAGAATTGGGCCCGTAGCTTATCGTCTGGAATTACCAATAGAATTGAGTAAAGTTCATGATGTGTTTCATGTTAGCAATCTGAAGAAATGTCTTTCGGAGGAAACGCCAGTTATACCAATCAAGGATATTCGTGTGGATGAGAGTTTGAATTTTGTGGAAGAGCCGACTGAGATAATGGATAGAGAGATCAAACGACTCAAGAGAAGTCGTATTCCACTCATCAAAGTTCGTTGGAATTCGCGGCATGGACCGGAATTCACATGGGAACGTGAGGATGAGTTTCGAAAGAGATATCCGAAGCTTTTTACTTCGTAGATGGGTTGTTCCGAGAGAAACCCGGGACGGGTTTCTTCTAAGGCTGGGAGGATGTGACAACTGGCAAAATAGGGAGCCGTTTTAAAACCCGCATTACATTAAAATTATAAATTTGGAATTTTTGAAAGTTTATTGTGACGAGATATTTTACGAATGTTGGTACGTGATTTTTAATCGTACGATAATTATGAGATTTGATTATTTATTTATGGTTTGGTTTGATTCGGTCGTGATGATTTATTTTGAGATCGTTATTTTGGCACTACATTGACTCCGGCACTAGGTTAACCTAACAATTTTAATTATATTTTATTGTTGGATCGGATATTATTATTTTTGGAACAGGTTCGGTTTGAAAGTCATTTGATTATTTAAGTTTCGGGTTTGGTCCGTGTATTGACACCGGGCTACTTAAAATCCCTACACACCTCACAAGTATTATTATTATTATTATTACAAAAAGGATTTTTTTTTTGAGTAAATTACATAATATCGTCCTTGTGGTTGGCTGGATTGAAACAAAAGCAAACACACCATCACCAACACACTTTTCACCAACTCTCTCTCTCCTTATTCCCAACCATCACCACCGCACCCTTATTTCCACCATAGCGCCACCACCACCACTCTCACACTAAAAACAACACCACCATCTTCACCATTTTTCGCGATCTATCATTTGGTACTAACCACGCGCGATTTGGACCACTTTAACACCCATACGAATTTATTACCACCACTTTAACACCACCATTTTTGTTTAATCTTGTTGGGTTTTTAAAGAAATCAAGTTTGGAGTCGATTTTGAAGGTGAGTGGCCACGAATCTCACTCGTGTGCCTCGATTCGTGATTTAATCCGTGTCCACACGGGTTGTTTTTGTTGGGTTTCGAATTATAAGTGATGGGAAATGATAGTTTTGTCATTAAAATCCGTTTGGTATCTTGGGTGTAGATGTTGGAATCGAGTGGTGCTCGATTTGCTATATGGGTCGTGTTTGGTTGTGGGTTTTGGCTCGAATGGAGCTTGGCCGAGACATATGGTCTCGGTGAGACCCTTTTCTTGGCTCGTTGGGAGTCCAAGAGGACTCATGGTCCGATATTATTGATATTTGGTTGTATTTGGTTAGCCGTTTTGATGTTGGGATTGTCTTGGGTTGCCGCGACCTCATATGGTCCGCTTGGCAGTTTTGGTACGGCTCGTTGAGCCTATGTCATGGCCTAGTGGCCTTAGTTTCGAGTCCTTGTGACTCACGGTTCTAGCCGAGACCCAAGTGGGTCGTTTGGCTCGGGTTTGGCGTGGTAAACTAAACCATATAATATGTTCTTGGATGTTTTATTGTGGTTGTTTTTATTATGGTTATTATTATTATTGTTGTGGCATTATTTTTGGACCGAAGCTTTTGGATGGGTCGAGACACTTTGTGGTCTCGACATGGTATACTTGTGATTTGGATTATGGAGTTGTGTTGACGAATGTGGATTTGGGGACCGATTGTGAGACGGTCACTTAGATGACGGAGATAGGTTAGTTGGGTGCCGTAGTCGGACCCTCATGTTGTAGCATGTGATTGGGATTGATTTGGACGGAGTTGGTTATTTATTATGACTTGTTTGTTTTATTTTGGACTTGGACTATGAGCCGAGAGTAATGACTCGGACATGTGACCAAATTCTTATGACTCGATAAATATTCAAAATCAAACATTAAAAATAATACTCGTAATAATATTATTGATAATATAATCGTTTATATACGTATATAGACGTGATAAACGTATGTATATATATATAAATGCGTATATTAATAATAAAATGATCACGAGTAAACGTTATAATAATATAACGATAAATATTGTACCATATGAATAGTGCAATAAATGTCGGGTATTATTATAAATAAATAACTATAAATAATGTCGTGAACTAATACGTCGGGTAAGTAATAAATAAAAACATGAGGATTTTATAAATTTAGAAAACTTATCGAGTTATACGAGTTGTGGTTACTTAAGTCCAAGTGGGCTTTATTATGTGACTTTTGTGTTGTCACGGATATATGACGATTAATATATCCATTTTCTATACTATGTAACTTATTTAATCGACGGGTTAAATCGAGTTTATTTAGCTATATAAAATGAGTATATTAATGGGCATCGTATCCTACGACGCCCATAGGTTGTGGTACGTGTATTAGGATAATAAATTACTATATATCTCGTGGAATTGGCTAAATTGACGAATTTGGCAAATTGGACGATATATATATAGGGAATTTATTAGACTACGATATATACCATATAGTATTCTTTGTGCAATGTGATTTAGGTTGGGTATAATCTTGGAGCGATGTATTACGTAAATAAACATGGGGGATTACCAAATCGACAGATTTGATAAGCTTCGATGATTTATTTAAATAATATATCGGGCTAATATTAGACCTATAGATATGTTTATTATTTCGTTCGTTGTGGCTTCTTGGTTTGAGTTGTGTCGACCCACCACCCATATGGATACCAAACGTCAAATTTCAAATTGATATGAAGATAATTCGAGAAATGGATATTTTTGGAAAGTAAAAATGGAATACGTTCGGGAATGGGAATATTTGATTTTTGAGGAAATGATTTCTGAACGAGCTTGATATTGTTAGGAAGTGCCGAGTCTGTAGTTGCCGTTACGTGAGTTGCTTGAGTTTGCTTACGTCTTTCTTCTATCGATTTCTTTTGAGGATTTGCTGGACTTGAAGTGAGTCATAGCCCCACTTTTTACTCTTGAACTTTGTTTTCAATATTTGGGGTGAGAAACGTGCAAATGTTTTATGTGGACTATTATCGCTTTGTTTATTTAAAACTTGCTATGCTTATAGAACTAGGTAGGATTAAGCGAGGCCTAGTCCCGAACTAGGTAAGCTATTAATTTGGTTATAGAGCGAGGCCTAGTCCCGAACTAGGTAAGCTATTGATTTGGTTATTGAGCGAGGCCTAGACATGAGCTAGGTAAGCTGTTGATGGATTGTTGAGCGAGGCCTAGTCCCGAACTAGGTAAGCTATTGGATTAATGATATAGCGAGGCCTAGACTTGAGCTAGGTAAGCTATTGATTGGATTGATTTGAACTATAGCGTTCACCTATAGGGATGATTTGATTTGGTTGGATTATATTGGATGGATTATTTTGGTTGGATGATTGAGGCCTAGTCTAGCTAGCAAGCGTTTTGCGTATATGTCCACTATATTGAATTATGAATTTAAACCTATGATCTCACCAGCGAAAGCTGACTTTTAGCACGTTTTCTCAGGTAATTAAGTGATGCCCTTGGATGCTTGGATTGGAGGCTTGGCTTTGGCACCCGGTTATGGATCTATTTTCTAAAACTCTGATAAATAATTGTGGACCTATATTTATTTCTTTTGGGTCTGACTTTGGATGATTTTGGGATAAATGTAAACTTTAAAACCCCGCGTGGTTGTATTTTTATTATGTTTACTTTATCTCGTTCTTTCATGACTTTGAATGGATACCAATCCCCGTAGCACCCCGAAAGCTTGTTGAGTCTTCCGCTGTACCAAATTTTGGGGGTGTTACACAGAATGGCATGGATGTTGTCATTCTCTATTTTTTATTATGAAACTTTCTTTTGGAGAATATGTGTGTGTGTTTTAGTTGTGGTTTAACTTTGTTAATGCCTATTCCTTTGTCTTTGTGGATCCCTTATAAAGACATTAGCTTTAATTGCCTCTCTTGAAATGGCCAACACAAACAGTTTTTCATTATTGCTTTGTGTTTCTAGGTGCCTTATAAACCCAATAGCTTTAATTACTCCTTTTAGGCTACTCAATGCAACCATTTTTTCATCATTGCTTCATTAACACATGCATGAACATGCATTAATTGCTGATCCTTTCACATCCTAAACACCTTGACCAAAGTAAAACAAAACTGATAAAAAATGAATGGTATATGGCAGCAAAAAAAAACTATAAAAAAAATATACAGCAATTACAAGTACCTCATTTCCTTTCTATTATCAGCCTATTTTTTTGGTAAAATAAAATTATTTACCTCTTGGTTAAACGGTATTTGAAGTTCTTATCTGTATGCATCTTTATAGTATTCTCAGTTTCATGTGCAGTGATGGCTTCAGAAGAGAATCTATAATGTCAGGTGAACGGTGGCCAGCCAATGCTTCAAAACAGGTAAGTTACGCTACTCTTATTTGCTATTGCCATGATACTCTAAACACAATTTCATCCTTTGGTATTTAATTGTCGTTATGCTTTTTTCAGGGACAAAACAGGTAGATTAGAAGATCATTTCCTCAGGAAGTTCATCATCAAAAGCTAAACCACATAAAACAGATGTGCTAAAATCTTATTTGTTATATTATAAATTCCTTTCCACCGTTTGTATTGACTCCGGCTTAATATGTATCACTTTTTTGCTTCTCTCGAGTGTAATTTTGGTTTACAATTTACATGACATTTTTTGTAATTTATTTGTTTACAGCCTTTATCTACATGTGGTGTATAACAACAGACATACTGCCCATTTTTTCGCTATCTAACAAAAGGCTTTTGTGCACAAACAACATAGGCTGCTTCTTTATCAAAACACCCCGCTGCAACGCGCGGGATATATAACTAGTAAGGAACAATAGGAGGGACAAATTTTTGCACTCATTTTACAAATGAAAAAGAAAAAAAGAAAAAGGATTATGATATTTTTTAACTAAACTCTAATTTCATATTTATTTTTTAGAATATAATTATCTCAATAACCATAAATTGTTAACCTACATGAATTAAATCACCGTGACGAGTGTTTAAGTCTTTTAATAGAGTAATATTTTCATATACTTTCGTAAAATATTTTTTTTTCTTTCATTTTCTGAGTTTTTCCAGCATTTATTTTGCTTGATATATCATATGTGATATAACAAATCTATAGGTTCGAACGCTTAATATGTTATCGTAAAATAAGCATAACATTTCTTTATAACTCCAATTGATTTATCGTTTTTGGCATTGAAAAATACACGTCGTTAACCTTCCAACCATATAGCACACATAATTTTTAAACCTCAAAACCAATACAGTTTATTTATATAAATCAGAGAAAATTAATAGAAGATTTTTTTTTATATATAGTCAAACCAGTTTGACGTATCATATATATGTGATATAATAAAAGTATGTAAGTTCAAACACTCAAGCTGTTGTTGTAAAATGAGTATAAGTATTTATAAAAAACTCCAAAATGTTCAACATAAAATGCGTCAAAAAATATACATCATTAGCTGTCCAACCATATATCACACATAATATTTAAATCTCTAAGTCAATATGGTGAAAATAGACAACAATTTGATATTCTAACTTGTTTGATATATCACATATAATATAACAGTAACGTGTAAGTTCTAACACTAAACATGTTGTCGTAAAATAGGCATAACACCAAAAGAGTCACGGCTTTTTTTCCTGTAAAGTAATACGTTTGTCCATTTTACGACAACAAGTTGAGTCCTTCGAATATTCGAATTAGTGTTATATCAAATATGATATATTAAGCGAGTTTGAATATAAAAAAATAATATATTTTCTCCAATTTTTATAAATAAACTGCAATAATTTGAAAGATCAAAAATTATGTATGATACATAGTTGAAAAACTAAGGATTTGAATTTTTGGATGCAAAAAACAGTGAATCATTTGAAGTTCTAGACAAATACTTATGCGCATTTTATGATAGCATGTTGAGTTCGAACTCACAGATTAGTGTTATATCACATGTGATATATCATGCAAACTCGTGTACGAGAAAATGCATAAAAAACAAGAAAGAAAAATGATTTTTCGAAAGAATATGAAAGTGCCTCTCAATTGAAAGATAATTTAATGCTCGTCGTAATCGTGTCATTTATTTTGCCTACAGATTAATGGTTTTTGAGATACATTATTTTCAAAAGGGAATGGTGAAAGTGGATTTTTATTAAAAAGAGGGGGTGAGTGAAAGTGATTATTTTATTTTAGTTAAAAGTTAGTGGCTGAGATTGATTGTTGAAGTTTCATAATTTCTATGGTCTATAAAATAACTCACTTCTTTTAAGTATTTTGAACTTAGAGCCTAGGGAGTCATAACTTGAGTTATCAAATAACTCAGCGCTACATTAGCGTCACATCATCTCAACACCTAATAAAATAACACAAAAAAACACCATAAAATCATAACACCCATAACACCACTTTTTACAAATTTACAATTTCTACCATCAACAATTTCATTTATTAAACATTCAAACACTATATTATTAAATTTTGAATTTAAATTATATCCCGCTCGTATTTGAATTTGAATTTTAAATATATCCCGCTCATATTTGAATTTGAATTTTAAATATATCCCGCTCTTATTGTTTCAAACGGCTATAAATATCATACCATTTTACAAAATTGTTTCAAACTTCAAACATTCGAAATGAATAATCGTTGGTCAGTAAAAGAAGAAACCTTGCTAGCTCAAGTTTGGGTTGCAGTTTCTGAAGATGTTGTCAACTACAATGCAAACTCCCTTTGGAACCGGGTTGAAGCTATGTTCAACAATTGGACTGACGGTGACAATCGTAACAAAGATATGGTCTCTAGTAAATGGAGAAGACTCAAATGTGAATGTCACGAATTCAATGTTATTTACAGACAGTTGCGGCTTACCACTGGGGACAATCACAGTGTTTGCAAATGCATTGGCAATTTTAAGAACGCTATGGTGGAAAAAGCTTCGAATATGTTCACGTGTGGGAGGTTTTGAGAAACCACCCCAAATGGGTCGAATAAATTACTTAACGGTATTTTTATTTTCGTATTGTATCGTATTGTAATGTTGTATGATTTATTTTCGTATCGTATCGTATTGTATTGTTTTTGTATCGTATTGTAATGTATTTTTATTTTCAAGGAAATGAATTTATTTAAAAGAAACATACTTAACAGAAACATACTTAAACGTTACATAAACATAAAATAAAAATGATACTAAATTAAAACTTAAACTTCAATTGTAATCGGGGTGATCCCAGGTTTGAGAGTTGTTGGAGTCGTAACCGTCGTCGTTAGGATCATAACTCGCAAACTGCTCTGTTTCTAACTGAGCTTCTAGCCTGCTCAGCTCCCGCTCCTTGTCAGAGTTCCAACCACCATCATCAGCTGCCACATTTTCCTCAAAACTTAGTTGAAAGTGATCCAGATGTGGCAGCTATTGTTGTTGCTCAACAACTCTTGGTGCAGATAAACTTGATGTACATTGCACAAATTATTGTTGTTGTTGTTGTTGTTGTTGTTGTTGTTGTTGTATTGTTGTTCAACCATATCAGCTTTCACATTTTCTTCAAAACTCCAACGGATCTTGTTAGAGATTTGGGACTGTATCTAGTTGACACAAACCCACAACGAATTAGCAACAACAGCGTCTTTACGATATTCATCGTACAAGAACTGGTCGATCATAAATTTCTTATCTTCTGAGATGTCTGTGCACGCTGCGTAGCGTTCTCTAATTCATCGTTTCAGTTGTTTTGCAAGCTCAAACTTCTTGATGACTTCCACAATAGCATTTTGGCGATCCGTGTCACCTTTCTCGGTTTCTTTTTTGATATATCATTGCAGTTCTTTGATGGAATGTGGAAGTTTACAAGCCATAATTGTGAAATTAGAAAATAGGTTAAATGTGAAAATGGTAAGTGTGAAAATAGTTTATATTGTTGGGTATTTATAAGGGTTTAAAAAAAATTTATTTTGAAAAAACAACCGTTTGAATACAAACAGTAACTTACAAATTTATTATTATTATTATTATTATTATTATTATTATTATTATTATTATTATTATTTATTTCTTATTTTTTATTTTTTATTTGTTAAACATGGAAACTAGCCATTACATAATAGAGGGGTATGTTTTGCAAATTCACCCTTGCCTTCTCTTGCGTTACAATGTAAGTTGTCACAACAACGTGGAGAGCAACGCTGGAGAAACGCCGAGGACATGGAAATGGGAGTAACTTGCATTTCTGCGTTATTTTTTGCCAACTAGACGATAACGCCTGGGAGGCGTTACCACTCCACGGGCTCTTATGCGGTAGCCTGCTAATGAAGTTGATTGTGTACTTTGTATTTTCTAAGCACTGAAAACTATCGTGAGAGACGCATAGGAAAGTCACTATATTCATGTAAGTTATAACGATGTCACTAAATGTAAAAGAATTATTTTTAAAAATTTTATGTGTTTCTTTTACACTTAAAAAGTGTAAGTAATAATGCTATCGGTATAGACCTATTTATGATGATACCAAAATAGTTTGCAAATGTATTATTTGCCTTTTGGGACGCAATTTTTAAATAGGATAAGCCAATAAACCATAACATTATATTTTTTTTGCCACTTTTAAAAATAACCACTAGGTAAAATATACTAAAACTTTTTTGTGTCACTAAAACCCTTGTTACAAAATTTCAATTTTCTAGTAAAGTCAACTTGAACACATGTATATGGTCTCCATCTTATGCCAACGTATTGAATGTTGATGAGGCACAAATGTTTCCTTAGCTAATAAGATTCGTAACGTTGAAAAACAGACCGCTGGAAGGAAAACTAATGCTATTGGGTGACGATGGGAAGCCATTGAACACAAGATGTGATAAGTTGAGTAACACTGGAACTAGTCTTAATGGTGAAACAAGTAAGGAAATTGCAAACTTTCATACCTTAATAGCCCTGGTTGGTAATTGGGCTGATGTTGCCATTCCCATAAGATCAGTTCTAAAGGTTAAGGAACGTTTAGAGAATATTGTCTATTGATTTTATCTAGGCAAGAGAGTTGTGTATCCGGTGGTTGAAAACTATGTTAAGAACGCATGGAGTAGTTTCAGGATTGTTCATACTATGACGAATGTGAAAGGCATTTTGCTTTTTAAGTTCAA
The DNA here is from genome assembly GCA_030686995.1 of Artemisia argyi. NCBI lineage: Eukaryota > Viridiplantae > Streptophyta > Magnoliopsida > Asterales > Asteraceae > Artemisia > Artemisia argyi. Next base: position 33,400,510 of record CM060709.1, read on the forward strand.
CTCAAACACATGTATGGAGGCAATGCTTGAAGGTGGACCATGGTTGTTTCATAATGTGTCATTTATTCTTCATAAATGGTTTCCTATGGTGAATATTTCTAAAGAGGACTTAAAAAGTGTTTTGGTTTGGGTTAGACTTCAATGATGTGCCAATCACGACATTCATAGAGGATGGATTGAGCACTATTGCTAGAAAACATGGCACTCCTTTGATGTTGGATACGTATACAGCCTCTTTGTACATGGAATCATGGGGTCAGTCCAATTTCACAAGAACCATGATTGATCTTTGTGTTGATATTAAGTTGAAAGAAAATCTTGTTGTGACGGAGCCTAACATTGAAGGTGATGGGTATATCTTGCATTCGATTCGCATGGAGTATGACTGGAAACCAACTAGATGTCCAACGTGCATGGGTTTTGGACATACTTTTGACCAATGTACAAAGAGCCCTAAAGTGGTTCCTACTACGTCCATGAATAGTGTTGAGGTTCACGTTGATGGGCTCTAGGGAATTAAGAAGATGAAAGCAATATGGAAATGGTGGAATGAAACAAGGTAGAGGAAATTATGGTTTTGGTACAAAGTCTAAATTTTTTTCAAGCCTGTCTCAAAAATGTCATCGCCAAGTAAGCATATGGAAGCAAGTCAAATACTACTGATAACGAGGTCATTAAAATTCATAATCTATTTTCAATTCTTGAAGCGAAGGATAGGGATATAGAAGGCCACCATTCTGCTAAGACTCAAGGAACGAATTCTTCCGCTAATGTGGGTGCAACGAATCAAGCGCCTCCATCTACATCTAACATGGCGTCTAATGAGGCATCTACATCTAAGGGTGCAAACACAAATCTTAAGGTTGATATTGTTGTTGATATTAGTAAATCTGATGATCGTGTTGATGAGGATAGTGGAAGTGATGTGGAACATGTCTATGATGAAACAACAGGTTTCATGGATCCTATGAGCGAAGGAGGCTTTGGAAGTAAGAGCTTATATGAGTGTTGGAAAGAGAATAATGAGTATGATCAAGTGTACGATGATTTAACGGAAGATCAATGTGCATTCTCCCATGATCTTGATATAATTTTTCGTGGTCATAATGGATGTTAGATTATATTTGACTATGTTTTGAGTCAAATGTAGTCTAGTGGTTAGTTTGTTTTTCATCTAATAGAAGGTGGTAGTGTCTTTGTTATGTAAGCTTTACCACCTATGTAACAAGCTGAAATGTGAGATTCACTCAAATCTTATGTACTTAATTGTTTTATTGAGTAATATATTCACCGGGTGTAAAAACCTTAAAATATTCTCTATGGATCATGCAAGGAGACTTTTCGTCCCAAAAAGATAAAATAACAGTTTCCCCGTCACATAACATCTCCTTTAAAGCATCATTGAGAATTTCTATATCGATTTCTCCTTCTCTCAACATTAGTAAGACTATCTTATGTATGATGGATTGTCAAAATAACATAATGACCAATGGCCTAATAACTAGAGACGGAATAATGATGATCTGGATCAGATATCGTATTACCTACAAAACACGGGTGCAGTTTATGCCGTACCAGTTGCTGCTACGGCAAAACCATAATGTGATGCTCAAGAAAATCAACATATCTAAGCAAATATCATATAAATTATATACAAAAAAAAAAACACACGACGCATATGTAAAACTGCATTGCCCTAAAGTAATGTTTGTTGATCTGAATTATTGGAGATGACATTAAGGCAAAACTATCAATAAGTTGACATGAAACATCAGAGCAAAATGCAAAATGAACTATTTTTTTGTTTCAACATCAACAACACCGATATTTCAGACTATAATCATGATTATTAAATGCAAGGAAATATGAATCTTCTATGAATGCAATAAATAGCATACCTCTAAAAACCCGTTAAATCAGAGCAACCAACCATTCTTGGTGAACATGTGGGAAGTCAGCAACCTTTAATGACATATATCTTCCCGTAGAACATCCATTTCCCAACTAAAATGGCGTAGTCTGCAAAAATGATTGAGTGGGGTCTCAGACCTGACCAATCCACTTGGTCATGCTTAGTAAAGTACTCCCCCTCCAAGCACCATACATAAACTTCATATCGATTACTTTCATCCTCCTCGACTCAACATTAACCTATCCTATTCAAATTTCGTGGGTAGCCTAGATACAAAAGAGAATAGTTTATTAATAACTATACCAAGAATATTTATCTATGTGCTTAGATACGGTACTGGGTACAAAACACGCTTGCATTTTATGGTGAAAAATCAAGTATGCAGGAAACTGAATCACCCCACACTAATATTTGATACTATAAAGCATCAACGTCACAAATTAAATCTATAGCGATGCTGCAGCAAGTCTGTGTTGTAAAAACTTTTGCTACCCACAATAACAACATCAATGCCAACTTGAAAACATCAATTCGAATATCAAAACAAATTGTTAATGATGTTTCGGACTCTAAACACAGTTGAAAATCTACATTAAAGGACACCAACGAAAAAAGATTATAAGATTAGTATATTGTCTATGCAAACTCGCTTTATATACATGCATCACTAAAAATATTGCGTTATCATTATCATGTTCATAACATATAATTACCACTTATCATATAATCACCATTATAATAAATATGCACATTCCATATCATTTCTAACCACATATCAAACTTTTAAGAATATCATACCAAATTCAAAAAGATATCACAAAGCTTGGACAAACAAAATCACACATCAAGATATCGAATTCACATGATAACGACATCAATGGCGAGCTTAAAACATAAATTCAACTATTAGAATAGATTCTTGATAAGCCTTGCAACTCTAAGAACAAACCAAAAACTACACTGAAAGACATTAAGCGAACTTGTAAAGCTAAAGACCAGTATCCTTTTTTAGTTAACAACACTTATTTAATCAACACCAAATAAACTATAAAAAAATATTCCGAAACACAATGAACGGGAAACGGATCATATCCTGTGGCATACAATATAAATTTATAAGTTATAATCACATATTAGAATCATCAAAAAACCTAGATGTGCCCGTGCTGTGGCTAATCTGCATGCGTAAAACTTTTGGTTTTGAAGTGCATAGAACTCACACAATAACAACATCAATCACAAGTAAGATAAAGATCCTTAATAGTCACTGGAACTCAAAAGACAATCGAAAAACTACACTGAAGGACATAATGTGCAAAAAATGAATACAACCATTTATTGTCAGTTCAAAGCCTCTTTATACAAACATGCTAAATCTCCCTTATTGTAACCCCGAATTCCATGAACATACACACCTAATACACTAGTACAAAAATGGGATTTCATCACACATGTTGTTTTTCGAACGGTCACACAGTAACTTTTTTATGTGACTAAATGTACTAGAATAAAATAAACAACCACGCTTGATATGATTTGTGTGACCATTTTAGAATTACCTCTTAGGCTATAGCCACACATTTGAATATTTTTGTGACTAGAGGTATCTGGTAAACTTGTTTTGATTATTTAGTTACTTATAATTTGGGACGTGTGACGGATACAAATAAGTTTGAAACATTAGTCACACTATATATATACATATGTGACAAATATATGTCACACAATTAAACAGTGTGACCAAAATCCATATATGGTCACATGAGGTAATTGTGTATGTGGCTAAATCATATACTCAAGTTTGTCACACATTATTTAAATGTGACTATTTGAAATGTGTGAGAAGTGAAAAGCAAGTTTGATGCATTAGTCACGATATGCATTTAAAAGTGACAAATATATGTCACACACTTGAACAGTGTGATCAAATGTTATATATAGTCACACTTTTTCTTTTATAGTTCAAATGTTTTATAAACCCACTTAACAATATTTCTCAAATTTTGATATCTCCCTCACATATTTTCACTACTCCCGCCCACTTTTTTCCTCAAAATTAAATTTACATTTTCATTGTCCCTCCGATGGCTATCTAATAGGTCACATAACCCGCACTTTTGTTCAAAAAAAAAAAGCATAACCCACACTCATATCATCCTCTTTCTCTCTTCTCTGCCACCAACCACAAATCTCATCTGTTACACTTATATTAATCTTCTTCTCAATCAAACATGAGGTAATTTTATTCTATTTATTGTTATTACTAAACCCTGGTTTAAAGAAAGAATTGAATTAGGGGGAAAAAACACCATCAATCGTGATTCTTCTTATTCTTTAATTTCTTTCTTTGTTGTGAGGTGGTATGAGGAGGGATTGAGTGGTGGCAACAAGAGCTCCCAGATTTAGAAGAATGCTAAGCCTTTTGTGGAGTGGCTTCAGAGCGCCGAGTCTGAAAGCGAAGAAGAATAAAGAGGTTATGCTATTCTGTCTTGTCTTGTCTTATTTAATGAGTTATATTTTATGGTGTGTGGTATTGTTATGCTCCGAGAGTGACTTTTAAATTTTCTTGCTTCTGTTTAATGTTAGATTTAGAACTTGGTATTGAACAATAAATTGTGGTTATCCTTACTAATCATTGTGCTATATTGAAGGTTATATAGGATTTTAAGGTTATATGTAGATCTGTGGGTTTAGGTTCTAGTTTTGATTATAATGTGTTGTGTATAGCTAGATCTGTTGTATATAATTGTGGTGAGGATATATTTGTTAAAATGTATAAAAGGATACTGATAGATTGATGAATAGTTTTATTTTATTTTGTTTGTATGTTGAAGATTTAGATCTATGGTCTATGTTGTGTATTTTGTGATTATAATGAAAGTTATGTAACAGTTTATGGTTTCAAATGCATTGTGAAATGATAATGTGTAATAAAGGATATTGCGAGTATGCGATGTTTTAATTTTTTGATAGCGAGATCTACTGTCTATGGATTCATTTTATTCAAATCTATTTACTGTTTGCTGTTTGTATGTTGATTTTTTGTATATATGTAATTAGATGTAATTGATGTTTATTCTTTCAGTAGGAGCCTTTAAATGTTCATGGATCAGTTTATTCGTTGGATGATAATGTCGTTTAATTATGTTGTATTTGTTTCAAATTTTAACCGTCTTTATGTTTTTGACAGCCTGATGGCCAGATGCCAAAGTGACAAAACTGTCGGAGGAGGTGATGATGCTTTCAACACTTTCTTCAGCGAGACTGGCGCTGGAAAGCATGTTCCTCGTGCTATCTTTGTTGATCTTGAGCCTACTGTCATTGATGAAGTGAGGACTGGAACTTACCATCAGCTTTTCCACCCTGAGCAGCTCATCAGCGGAAAGGAAGATGCTGCCAACAACTTTGCTCGTGGTCACTACACCAGTAAGCACCCGCTGATAAGATCATTAACACTTTCTTTTTTCTGTTTTGTAAATGTTGTGGATATACAGACGATCATCTGTGATCAGGTTGCCTAATGGCGACTCATATGGCCATCCTTTTGATCCATCTCGGGTCATCCATATTTCTTGGCACCCAAGGTTTTTTACCCACATTATCATTGTTTATAAGATTTATGTTGATATGGTACAATAATACTAAAGCATGCAATCTTTTTTGTTTATGTTTGGGACATATAGGGCGTTCTTATATAAGAAGTTTTTAACAGATGAAGAGTGTGATCATCTCATTAAAGTGGTTGGTCATCATTTCTCATCTTACTAGTACTATTTATTTGTATATATTAAAGTGCCTTGATGCAGATTATGGCTTCTGTCATTTTTATTCAATCAGTTAAAAGTTGTAATTTTGTGCTTTTTTATATAGCTAATTTGGTTAGGATTTCTGGTGATTAGGCTAAGGATAAGCTATGGTTGCGGATGTTAAAACAGGTAAGAGCATAGAAAGCACGGTTCGTACCAGCAAGGGCATGTTTATTAGGAAAGCTCAGGTCAGCAACAACTTAATACTAAGTACTAACTTTAAAAATTAGTTTTAATGATGAATGCATTTGTTTGCACTTTATCTTCTCACGAGATTTGACTAATTTGTAGTATAAGATAGAGTAATGGATGGTAAAGAGTCAATTTTCATGTTTTAAATTTAAAAAATAAAATGTTTAATTTTCAGAATAGAAATGAAATTATTATTGTCTCTTTGAAGGATGAAGTAGTTGGTCGTATTGAATCAAGGATTTCTGTTTGGACATTCCTTCCAGTAGAAAATGGGGAGGCGATTCAAGTACTGCATTATGAAAATGGTCAAAAATACTTACCACATTGGGATTACTTCCAAGATAAGACCAACCAAGCGCTCGGTGGTCATAGGGTAGTCACTGTTCTTATGTATTTATCTAATGTTGAGAAAGGTGAAGAGACGATATTCCCTGAGTCAGAAGTATGTTCTGTTGACTTACTACTTTACGCCATCAGTTATGCTTCTAACCATGTTGAATGGTTTCTTGATGATCTCCAGAAGAAAGAATCTTCAACCGAAAACTGATGAGGACTCTGAGTGTGCAAGTCAAGGTTACGCTGGTACGTTTCTGTTGCCTCTCCTACTGCTTCATCTCATACACTTTGCTCTCTTTCAGGTACTTAATTATTTTCTGGAATCTCATCAGATATTTCTTCATTCTCACGTCACTAACTGTTTTATTGCTTCTTTTGTGCTCACAGAATGCTTTTCAGAAAACTTCTTGTGGATATGGGTATAGTATAAATCTGCCTTCTAGTGTTATTTTGTAGATTCTATTTTGATCACTCAGTTTTTAAGCCATTGGTAACAAAAACTGTTTTCTTGTGCTTGTGCTTGTGTAGTATGAATATGGCATCAATTCATGCTTCAATGATGATATACAACTATTGATTGTAAAACTTGTTATTGGGTAAGAATTTTCTTTTATATATGAAATTGGCCATATTAGCAACCTTGGAATTTTCATTACACAAGGAGTAATATCTATGTCTTTTAGATATTACTCCTTGTGGAATGAAAATTCCATTACCTGGGCAGACAGGAACTGTGTTGAGGTCATAAAGATCACTTTGTATATGATAACTGGTATTTCATGTTTTGAGGTCAAAGGTCAACTTCTTTCTAGATTCTAAGACGGTTGTTGCACGTGCAGGTACCAAAAACGCAGTAATGTCCTACAGGTTCTCACAGACACCTTTTTAGCTGCTGTTTGTTTTATTTATGAAAAGGCCTATATTATCAGAGGAAGGTGTCGTGTTGGCCCTTAAGACGGATTTCATACTAAGCCGAGAGGTTCGACAACTTCATGAAAAGGTTAGTATAGCTCCATGCTTTCATTTCATGTCTTGGTATCAATCTACTGCAGATATTGTCATTCTTTATGACAACGACCGGTGAGAGACTGCTCAGAGATTAAGATTGCTCAAAGTTAATATTGCTAGTGTATTAGTTACAACTGTTAGTTATAAAATAGTAATGTTGGTTCATATAGTTAGTGCTGCTTATATGATATGTATTGTAAGCCAACTAGGACTCCTTGGTGTATAAAAGGAGGTCCAATTTATATTCTGTTAAGTTATATACATTCCAGTTTATTGTATTTGAATTTGTTTTGATATATATTTGAATTTGTTTTGATATATATATATATATATATATATATATATATATATATATATATATATATATATATTAATTTTTTAAATGTGACTAAAAGATGCATACAGTCACATTTATTAACACGTTTGGTCACTCTTTGCTTAATTCGTTGCGTGACTAAATATTACAAAAGGCCACACACAAAAAAATTCATGTAGCAATTGGATGATCAATAGTCACACAAAATATACATTTATTCACTTTAAAAAACATATGGTCACACTTATTAACATTTTTGGCCACTTTATACTTAATTGTATATGACTAAATACGAAAACAAAAATGCTTTGTGTGACTAAATATTACAAATGGCCACATAAACAAAAAATTAATGTGGCCATTGGATGAACAATAGTCACACAAAATATACATTTCTTCGCTTTAAACAATATATGGTCACACTTATTAACGTTTTTGGCCACTTTTTTTTTAAAATTGTATGTGAGTAACTAAAAAAAACAATACATGTTTTGTGACTAAACCATCACAAACGTCACATTTTTTATATATTCATGTGGCCACAGGACAGGAAATAGTCACACATAATACACATTTACTTGAATAAATCATCTCAAATGTCACATATATTATATATTTATGTGGCCAAAGGACGAACAATAGTTACTCTCAAAAAACATTCGTGTGACTATAAAGTGTTTACGGTCACACATACTGATTAATCCAACAAAACTTGTGCATAATTTGTCACACATATTCGGGTTTTGGTCACTCTTTTTCAATGACAATGGTCACGAACTCAACAATGTCACCATATGCCACCTATGGTGGCGGGACCTTTTGTCACACACGACGAAAAAAACGTGTGTGACTGTATGCATATTAATGCACCAACAAACTAAAAACCTACAATAGATAAAACACCAAACAATTGAAGTAAATGATATAGTTACACCTTCCAAACGACATTCTCAATTTCACCTTCTCTAACCCCTAATTGCAAACAAAAGATTACCAATCATGTACTTTTATGCCATACGGCTCTCAGCACTTCAAAACCATGTTTACCTGTAAAACAAAATTCCATTTCACGCCAACAAATTTTTAGTACTACCCATACACAAAGCTCAAACAAACACAACCACATACCTAGAAATCTTCCAACAACATATAAACCAAAGAAAATATAGAAAGATCATCCACGCCAAATAAAGCACAATTTATAGCTAAGCATATAAAAGCAGCAATCATGATCACATACCAGACTTATCACAAAGATTAAACAAAACATAAACTGTAGCAAAGCATATAAAAGGAGCAATCATAATCATATATCAGACTTACCACAAAGATTAAACAAACACAAACACATATCAACAAATCCACAAACTAAAAAAAGGGACTAAAATACCTTACACTAACAAATCAGATGGCACTGAAACCTTGCTATCAATTCTTTAAACACATAAACCCTAAAAATTCACGACTCTCTCATATATAACCCAACAACGACCAATGTGTTTTAATGAGAGAAATTACGAACTAAAAAAATAAATAACCTATTGCATTTGTACATAGTTCTAACATTGATATAATGAAAAATAAATATACAACATGTAGCCAACCTTAAGATCTAAATGGTAAATGAATCAGCAAGTGAGAACATGTGTATAGCATGCATTGAGCCCCAACAAAGTGCCAACTAAGTTCAAAACCCAGTAATTTTTTTATTAATCCCTCTACGCCTACAACTCGGCTCGACTCAGCTTGGTGTTTGAACAGTCCCGGCTTGAGTCGTGGCTCCATAATGCACCCGAGCCATCCTCCTCCTTGGAGCCGACCTCCCACCTAACGACTTTGAAATAGTACCGGCTTCAATTTTTACTTAAATGAATGTTATATATTATAATATAATATTTGTAATGTAGTGTAGTGTACCTACATTCAGTTGGCAAGTGTGAAATCAATTGGTGACTTAAACAAGCATCTAGCAAGTGTTAATATTAACCTACATTCGACTTTCATTCGTAAAGTTGGAGATGGTTATTCTTTTGACTTCTGGAACGAGCACTGGATAGGTGATTTCAATCTTCAAACAACATATCCGAGGCTTCACATGCTGGAAAACGACAAGCACTGTAAGATTTATGAAAGGGTTACTTTTGTTTATGGGGTTCAAACGATAAACTGGAATTGGAGATGGCCCATTAGAGATGGGGCCGAAAGTCAACAACTCAGCTGGCTCCTCATCCATCTTAGAGACTTAAACCTATCAACACCCCTGATACTTGGAATTACACACTCGATCCATCCCTTTTGGTCTCTGTCTCGTCTTTCAGGCACCATGTTGAAAGCTCGTACTTGTCATCATCTCTTGATCCAGTAAGGCAGAACAAACATCTTTGGATTAAGGTTAACATATGCTTGGAGACTACGTATGGATCGACTACCTACAAGGGTTAATTTAGATAAAAAAAAAAAAAAAATGGAATCGATCTTGATTTTGTAAGATGTCCGGTATGTGATGGCGACATCGAAACAACAAAGCATTTGTTCATCGAATGCCCGGTGGCTGTTGAGTTGTGGAAATTGGTCTCGGCTTGGTGGGATGTTGGAGATTTTTTATTTTATTATTATTTTTTTTTAAATGGCAATTTTTTCACACCTATACCAACTATCTCACAAATGCCTCCAGCAAGGCTTGAACCTACAACCTCTAGGTTGGTAGAGAACTCACATACCACTACACCAAAGGCCTTGGGTATGGGATGTTGGAGATTATCCTAGAGATATTCAAGGCTTATCTTCGTGGGGTGATTCGGTGAATTTAAATAGCTTTTCGAAAGGTTGTTTTGATGTTGTTATCCAAACAACATTTTGGATCTTATGGAGAGATTTAGGAATAGAGTTTGCTTTGATGCTAAACCCCCGCGGAAGGAAACTCTAGGTGAAGAGAGCAAAATACTTTCCCACTCTTGGATCCTCCATAGGCAAAAAAGTAAATCCTACTTGGTTTGAGTGGATTTGTAATCCTAATCATGCTTGTATAATCTCATTGTAATCTTTTTTGTTGTATTATTTCATTTCTAGTTTGAGTAGTTTCTTACTAGATCGTTATAAATTAAATGCCGCTAAAAAAAGAAAAAAAAATGTAATATACCAATATATATCGAAGACAACAAATATTATTCTACATTCAATTATTGGATTAAACTATATTAGGTGTCGCAACCTGAAACATTAAATTATTAATTTATTATTATAGAGGACTAGGCATTTGTGGTTGAAACAATGATAGTGAGTATGATAGTGGAATTGGTTAGTTTACAAGAAAGCACCCCCTTTAGTGATTGTTTAAGATTTGAATGTATTCCCAAAAGTAAATGTTAAGAATTATCATACAACAAATTGCAGTTGAAACACAGGAGTGTGAAAAATAATTACTATATAATTCATGGATGTTTTTGATATCATGGTAGTGTCCTTCAAAAGTTTCCAATGATAAAGTGTAGGCGTCTTAAGTATGTCACAATCCTTGTCCTACCAAACTCTAAAAAACAACAAAAAAAAAAACACTCCTTTGCCTTTGGCTTGTGTCATAAGACAAAATGATACAGTGCCATTTCACCTTTGCTTATTTAACAAAGCACCCCAACAACCATAGCCAATTAATTTGCAGTCCACCTTTACACATACACACAAGCTGCTGAATGACTGACACTTAAAAAGTCGGTTATACTTCTTAAAGAAGATTGCCAAATGAGAGGATAATACTAAAGTAGTCTTAATCATTCACTATCATCATCATCTTCTCTTTTTACATATTCTTAAGCTCAGCCTTGAGCATTCATTGTGAAGAAAGAAGTAAACTTATTTTATTCTTCGAGTCAGACAAAATGATAGAATCTTTACCATCTAAAATACTTATTGGTATCACATTAGATCAAGAACAAAGCATGGAACTTCTATCTTGTGTAATCTGTAATTTGGCTCAGCCGAATGACACAGTCATTGCCTTGCATGTACTTGGTTAGTTCGTAAACCAGTTCGTCAATTTTTCAATTCAATGTATTATAGTATGTAATAACGTTAGCGGAACATAACAATCACAGAAACGAGGAAGAAACATGCAGAAAAAAGGGGCCATTCTAAGTCAATCCTCAGATATCAAACGCGAATTAGGAAGGCAAAAGCTTTTGTCATATCTGTCATGGGGGAATTCGCCAATGTTTGCCGGGCCAAACAGGTATTCACATTTTACTTGTTAATGCTATTCCTTCTTATATTCTTGGATAACTCGGATCTATAAACTTATCAATACTTAGGTGAAGTTGGAGGCAAGAGTTGGGTTCAGCAATACTGTTGGGAAAGGACTCATTGAAGAAGCAAAAAACATATCTTCTAAGTATCTTGTAATTGCTAGCAAATGCAACGAAACAAAGAGGTAATAATACTACTTGGCTATGATACAAGTCATGTAACTATATTTCTTCAATAATTCAGATTTTCTAGTATCTTTTCATGATTAGGGTCGGTCAGACACAGAAATACTGCCATGATCATACTCCAAAATCCTGTTCATTAGTTTTATTTCCGAAGTCTGATATCCTGCAACAAGATTTTAAGTCTACCAACATCAATCTAGAAGGTTAGTCCTGCTATGCTAATTATTTAAGAGTCAATAAAACCTTTAGATATTTCTGCTCGATGATACTAAGATTTTTCCTCTCATGTTAAAGATGTTTAAAATATACTAATGTCTCAGATTTCTCAAACAAAAAGAATGAGCAGCATTCGCCTAGAAATGTGCTGGATTTATCAGATGGTGACTATCATAGTACAGAAGATGACAGTTCTAGCTTTGAAGGATCAACCTTAACAGAGTCTCCTCCCCCTCTGATGGCTCGGGAGTTAAAAGAACAATCTTCTTTTAGAAAACATATGTCATCGTTGAAGCGCATTTCATCGTTCTTACGATCCCCATTTGAGCAGGAAACAAGGAAAAGGGATGTCAAGCTTCCAGTCAAAGAACCACCACCACCACCTTTGTTGAAATGCTTCAGTTATGAAGAGCTTGCCAATGCCACAAATAACTTCCACCAAGGTACCAATGTCTACAAAATGTTTCCTTATTAAATGAATGATGACTTAATGTAAGATGATGTTTTCTTTGTCTTATAATTACATACTTACATGCAACAAGATGTTTCCTTTCAGATAATATCGTAGGGATTGGAGGCTACTCAGAGGTGTACAAAGGTAATTTAGATAATGGACAAGTCATTGCGATAAAGAAGCTAGCCAAGGATAACAAAGATCAAAATAAGGAGAAAGAGTTCCTAATGGAGTTAGGAATTCTTGGACATATTAACCATCCTAATACTGCAAGCTTAGTTGGCTGTTGTATCGAAAATGGCCTGTGTCTCGTATTTAACTACTACCCTAATGGAACTGTCTCATCGGCACTACATGGTAAGACAAGAATTTATGTTTTTAACATTATGTATCATTTTTTTCTTACAGCGCCATAAACAAGATGTGATCGGGACATTTGTAAATTCCAGGAAAAAAGGACAAACATCTAGAGTGGCCAGAAAGATATAAGATTGCTCTTGGAATTGCTAGAGGGTTGCATTATCTTCACACATGTTGCAAGCACCGGGTTATACACCGTGATATAAAAGCATCAAATGTTCTTCTTGGTCCAGACTTCGAGCCCCAGGTGAGTCCAAAATTTGGTAAAACTGAACTTGTACTTTTCAATACATTCGGTAAAATAATTTACATTTTGTGTAGATTTCAGACTTTGGTCTGGCAAAATGGCTTCCAAGTAAATGGACACACCATGCTGTGCTTCCTATTGAAGGGACTTTTGGATACTTAGCACCAGAATACTTTATGCATGGAATCGTTGATGAAAAAATAGATGTTTTTGCTTTTGGAGTTCTTCTTTTGGAGATCATAACGGGGCGTATGCCTGTTGACTCAGAGAAGCGGAACCTTGTATTGTGGGTGAGTAATTCTACTAGGCCAATTTGGTTCAAGATTATTTTCAATAACAGAAACAAAATGATAAATAAATGTGACTATACAGAGATAAATACATTTCACTACTGACAACTGGATAATTTTATAGGCAAAGCCACTGATAGACTCCGGAGACATCCACGGACTAGCTGATCCTGATCTAGGAGGTGAATACAACTTCGATGAAATGTATAGACTTGTACTCACATCTTCATATTGTGTGCAACAATCTTCTGATTTGCGCCCTTCCATGACCGAGGTACGTATATGCTTCTGTTTAAACTTCAATAAAATTAAATCACTTAGTTCACATTCTTTTCGTGAGTGCAAACAAATGTTTTAATGACCATCTTCCTGTTCTGAACGGCTTTTTATTAGGTGCTCGAAGTTTTACAATTCGGAGATGAGTCAAAATTCGCAAAGAGTTGGAGAAAACCGGAACTTACACAAGAAGAGAATGAAATGGATGATTATTCCATGATTTTTGGGTATGATGTTCCGTCAGATATAAGTTTAGATGACATATAGTGGAAATTAATTATCTACATATTTTAAAGTGACTTATAATTTTGGCCTAAGTAGCTCCCATAAAATAATTACCTAGGTTTATATATATAAGCAACTATATTCTTTAATTTTTATTCATGATTACTATACCTTACCTTGTAAGTCTTAATAATTTTTGTAGTGTTTTAAATGAATAATATTATTGTTTTGTAGTAAATCATTTGTTGTATAGTCTTCATGACTATTTGATGCATTTTGGTGCTCCTTGTCATAACAGGAATTTTTGCAAGTTACATATAGTTAATTGTACTTGTTAATTTGATATGTTTGATGTAATGTATGTAGTCTTATTTATACACTTGTCTCTTGTACAAACAATTTTTATTTTCAATTTTCGATAAGTATTCAATTAAATTTTAAATCAAAATAGTAAAAGAGCATATTAATTTCAAAACAGAAGGTGTTTTTAACCCAATTCAACACAGCACAAACTTTATCTTGAAACTTTAATTAGCCCATAAGATTGAAAAGGGCAGTACAAGGATGGGCTGAAAAGAGTGATGAAAGTAAACCAGAGCCCATGGGGCTAAACAAATTGTAAATGTATGGATCAAAGTAGAAAATGGTGGTCCATTTGATCTGGCCCCGACGCCCAGTGCAGTTAAGCGCCGAATTGGATGTGTTCGCGGAAATCAAGGATTATTGTAACTCATTACTCCCTCCGTCCCATATTGTCTCATATTAAGATTGAAAAGGGCAGTACAAGGATGGGCTGAAAAGAGTGATGAAAGTAAACCAGAGCCCATGGGGCTAAACAAAATGTAAATGTATGGATCAAAGTAGAAAATGGTGGTCCATTTGATCTGGCCCCGACGCCCAGTGCAGTTAAGCGCCGAATTGGATGTGTTCGCGGAAATCAATTAGGATTATCGTAACTCATTACTCCCTCCGTCCCATATTGTCTCATATTAAGTGTCCGCTTACATCATACATAAAGTTTTAGAAAATTCCACTAACTACACTCTCTGCCAATCAAATATTATTTTTACCCACTAAAGTCTTATCTTATTGGTTGAAATAGAATATGGACAATTAATTTGGGACATCTAAAGATTCTATTGTGGACACTTAATATGGGACGGAGGGAGTATAATTTTGTGACGTTTAATTTATCTCCCCTTTAGTCAATGATAAGATTATTTGGGGTACATTTTAGCAGTTTTATGGCTACTAAATTTGATCAGTTAAAACATAAATAATTTAATGTTTTTTCGTCTGCATAATTAGGTCATGATTAATCTATTACTTTGCCGCCCTATTTACTTACCGGGACCACCATTACTCGAGATGTCATTCATTTGAAATTATGATAAGTTCTTTAAAAACGTTTTACTAATGCTAACCTAGAAACCTAAATACATTATTGTGCATTTAATATTTAGAATTTTTGAGATTCCACTTTGGAGTATAATTTTGAATAAATATCAAATGCACGTATCTTCGCAATTAATTTTAGTGCAAAAATGAAACACGCAAAAGAAATATTTAATTCACTAAATAGTTTAATGATTATACCCGCTTTTGGCCTATTTATTTTTTGAGGATAATATCATCATTCATTTAAAAATAAATCAATAGCTATAAGATTAAAAATAATTTAATATTTCATTTATTTTATAATTTAAATATTTCATTAATCGTTAATCGTTAGACAAAACAAATTATATTTTTACGATTAGCATTTAATTATCTTTTTATAAACGGGCATTCGGATATGCTTTCGACAAAATAAAATTTCTTTTGTTTTTTCACTTTTTTTTTTTTACGTTTTTTTGTTTTTTTTCTCCGTTGTTAAAACTTGCATGAGAAATTATATGCGATTAAATTAATTTGAATATTTTAATAAAATTATATATGATATTAGTATTAAATCACATATGATATGTAATAAAATCATATGTGATTTAACACCAATATCACATGTAATTTTATTAGCCAATATCACATATGATTTTATTAGTATATTCAAATTAGTATCTAATCACATGTGATTTCTTTATGTAAGCTTCAAAAAAGAAAAAAAAAAAAAAAAAACGCAAATAAAATGTGAAAAAACGAAGAATTTTTTTTTCCCGAAAGTATATCAAAGTATTCATCTATAGAAAGATAATTAAATGCTCGTCGTTTATGATATATTTTTTTCGCTTCACGATTACAGGTTTAAGAGATATTAATATTTGAAAAAAAATGAAAATGAGTTTTTTTTTTTTTTTTTTTTTTTTTTTTTTTTTTTTTTTTTTAAATATTTGTTTTAATCTCATCTATTGGATCAAATGGATCACTAAATGCATTCTCACTGCTTGTTTTTTATCAACAGATTGCTTTCCTTAGTGCTGAATGGGAAATATCTTTACAATCTTGTTTTTAATAAAATATAAATTCTCCTTTGAATCATCTAAGGAATTGTAGTTGTCTTTGTTTTGCTACTGTTCTTAATAATAATGAAAAATTTAGTAGTAGAGCAGAGAAGTGTGTTTTAGTGGGTTATTTTTCCTTCAAAAAAGAGTATAAACTCTATAGTCTTTGAAGGAAACAATTTTTGTTTTCTAGAGATGTTAAATTTTTGAAAATTGTTTCCTTTTAAGACTAAGACACTTTATATGAATAAAAGTGATGATCAAGGTTTGGATCATGTAAACTTCATTAATGAAGTTGTATATGAGGACCTTAACATGCCCAATGATGATTATAATCCTAATGATACCCCTCTAAGAGAGGGCAACAACTCTCTCCATTATGGTAGTTCAACTATTGCCTAAAATGAGAATGACCTGGTAGACCGAAGAGTCTATGCGAGTCAAACTACTCCCTTTTCTGTTCGTAGTTTGGTGTGCCTTCGTGTTGTTTCGCCACCTTACTTTTTGCATTTTCGAGGACGAAAATTCTTTTGAGGGGGATATAGTTGTAAAACCCACATTTTCATAACGTGCTTAAATTACCAAAATGCCCCTAATGCTTAAAATTTCAATAAAACACTTAAATAATATTAAATAAATCTCATACACTTGGAAATAAGAAACATATGATCCATATTATTTTTGTATGAATACTTTCAAAATTTTAATTACCCTATAAAGATATATACACGCCAAAATAAGTATAAGGTCCAAAATTACATTTTAAATTATATATATTTTATTTTAAAAAGAGATAAGCACCATTATAATTATGGAAACAAGTTATGAATTGATTTGGTATCATTCCCCATTAATTTTTGCCGTGTAAACCTCCCCATACCCTCTATAATTATCTTCCAATATTTGTTTCCCATTTTCTAAAGGTAAAAACAAAATTTAAAAACCCTAAACACCTCAGAACTCACACCGGCGGCTCAAAACTTTTTGGAGGCTCTTGATCATGTTTCCTGGTCGTGTTCTAATTTATAGAATGTGGGAAAAATAGTATTGAGGCTGCTGGGTCGATCGTGTGGCTTGTGACATTTTTGGTTCGATTTTATTCTAGCCGAGAAGGAGAAATTTGATTCTGCTTATCCACAAGTTCTAGATTCTTTCTGGTAATTTTGTATCATCCTAAATATCATATATAACATTTATAAGATGTTGAATTCGGTCAATGCAATCCATATCGATCGTACGTAATTTTGGTAACATAAAACCCTAAACATGACTATAAATCAAAAACGGGTGTAATATAATTTTTGGTGGCTTCCTATTATTTTTTCACAGCTCCTATATATGTCATATAACTTGTATAAAATGGGTGTTTTGATGTTTGAAGTGAGAAATGCGTTTTGTGGATTTAATTGTAAATCGGGTTTTAATTAAAAGGTTTTAAAAGAAAATAAATATGATCAGGGTTAGGGTTAGAGTTTGTATGATTGAAAATGTGTTTAATACTGGTTATGATTGTTTGATTATTACCTTGTGATTGGGAAAATTCGTTTAAGGTTTATTGGATTTTAAAATGGTTAACCGTATGGATTATTATAGCTTCAGGGGGTGTTTTGTAATTTATTAAACTCAAAGTTATTTTTGTACATTGTTATAAGACCTGGGATTTTCTTATAAAATATAAACTCAGGGGGTTAAGTGTAATTTTTGATATTAAGGATTTAAATGGTTTAAATAAATATTTCATATATATTTTATGTCCGAATTGTAAATAATTAAAGTAAAGTGTGAAAATGGTAAATTCTGGAAACTTGAGGGTATTTCTTTACTTAAAATGTATTTATGAGTGTAATGCGTAAGTTTGGTAAATTAAAAGGTTTATTTGTAATTTCTATAATTAAAAGGGTGTAAATTGTATTTATTTCAATTAAAGGACTAAATTTGTAAATTATGAAAGCAAAGGGGCTGTTTTGAATAGATATTATATTAAGGGATGAAATGGTATACTTTTGATAATTAAGGTTATAAGTGTTAATTTAAATTAAACATGGTTGTAATTGTAAATTAAATATCAAAAAGGACTTATTTGGTAAATAATATAACTTAAGGGTTTAAATTGTAACATTTGTAAACTTGAAGTATTGAATGGTAAATATTATTAACTCAAGGATTAGATGGTATAAATATGGAGAATTGAAATATTTACACTTTAGACATTTAACTTTGGTTAATTTCATATTAAACCCTAAAATATGGAAACCTGCTATTTTTGAAAACCTTCTAAATAAGGAAACTTATTAAAAATAAAAAGTCTTCTAAAATGTTTGAACTATCTAAAATAGAAACTTACTAAATATGGAAAGCTACTTAAAATGGAAAGACAACCTAAAAAGGAATAATATATTTTGAAGTAAACTATTGAGTAATTCTCGGCTTCTAATTCACCTAGTTTCCGTAAAGAAGGAGTGGTTCCTATTTCCGTTTGATCTTTCTTTTGCCTGCTTTGTCATTGGGTTGAGGTACAAATATTCTGCATTCTTTCAGCAAGAATGCACACTTTCCACTTCATTAGCATCCACTTCCACTTCATTCTCACTATCATTATCCTCATTATACAAGTTAACAACTTTACTATTACCTACATTCCCTTCCTTTTCGACCATATTAAGAACATCAAAAGGATTTGAAGTCACAACATTCGTAACACTTGAACTTGCCACATCACCCATAAAGATTTAATACTATCTCTAGCTATATTAGAATGTGTACCTTTTGGTTTAGCCTGCGTACTTTCCGTCTTCTTTGCAGTCACAAGTCAACAGACTAACTGAGACTTAGGACCAACAAGAAGACCTCTAACAGTTTGCCATTATGTTTTCACATTCACATCATATACAATCTTCTTAGGATATTGGTCCAACGAAGGACCAAAAACCTTACAAGTTAAACAACTAGTCGTCTCCAATTCATACTCAACACAAATCGAATGCAAAATATAATCATTACCTTCAATTTTAGGCACTGCCACCACAAGAGTGTGTTTTTGGGTAAAAGGGAACTTCCACCATGGTAAAATATATTAACCAAAAAAACCGTTTAAAGTACAATGGAATGTGGCTCAAACGCCACTTTAACCTCAAGCAAACGCTTGAACAACCACTAGATCATTTATGACATGCCATAAGTGAACAACTAGCTAGCAACAACTACAAAAACCACTAAAACATAAAAAGACGTGATAAACAAATAAACAAATCCAAATAAAAGATTACTTCCTCGAATGGCCTTGAAGCTTGAAATCAACTGATTGTTAAATTCCTCAAATTGCCAAGTTAAGTCGGAGACCTGGGCTGCATAATCATCAGAAAGATAGCCTTCAAGCTTGTTATGTCCTCTTGCTGATGAAAAGTAACTATCCATAGGATCATTTGGCTCAAACACCTCATCATCACTATCTTAATTAACCACTTCACCCACCTTGGAGAATGGGTTTCCTTTCCTTTTACCATCAGCCACTGAAATACGTTTACCATTATCATCCACAAGGGTGACTTTCCAATCAATAATAAACTTTTCAAGCTTCCCAATTTTCTCAACAATATGAGTGTTCTTCATAGGTAATGGAGAAGTAGTTTTGGAAGAACTAGAAATAACTTTAGGGGTATACGTAATGCCAATGACAGGTTCCAAAACCGAATCTTTTTGCTTAAGAGCATCAAAACTGTTCTTCAAATCAACAAGGTTGATATCCTCCACCCAATTATTATTCTTACCTAGGTCATCACGGGGAAGAGCCGTAATACTAGTAGGATCAGTAGTAGCTTCGTTACAAGTAGAACTAACCGTTGGAGAACCTGTATTCGATTGGACGAAGGCTTAGATGTTGACGCTCCTCCATTCTTTGGCTTAGTAATTGACCTATAGTAATACAAAACTTTAGGCTTTTGAAAACGAATCCCATCAACTTGACGATTAGTACCCTGAAGCTTACCTTTACCTTTCTTCTTATAAGCTTCAACGAAACCCTCTTCATCAACCAACGATTTATCTTTCACAACCGGTTTCACTCTCTTAGGACATCCATCATCGTTGTGATCAAATACTTTACATGTCTCACATCTTGGCGGCTTCCACTCATACTTAATATCAATTTTTTTCAATGAATGACCTGACCCATTAGGGTAGGGGATAGAAACCACAAGAGAGTCAACTAAGGCTTCCTTTGACCACACTTCCACATGGGCCCTAGCATAGGAATTACGACCCCACGACTTAAGGCACATCGTACTCGTGTAGGAATCAAGCATGATAAGACGACCAATTTGCGTTTTAATCAAATTAAGACCAACCTCAGAATACGCAACAACTGGAATATTATGAAGTTTAACCCAAACAGGAGCTAAAGTTATATCATCTTTTGTAAGTTTAGTGTTTGGAGTCCAAATATTCAAAAAGATAGGAACCAATCGTATCAACCATGAACCTTCTTCCAACACCCATTCAAATTGGAAAAGGAAAAAAAACCATTATTAAGCATAACCCTTTGTAAACCAAACTTTGCCCAAGTATTTCTAACGTAATTTTCAACTACCAGGAAAGCGAGTCTCTTACCAATAAAATAACCATACAACGTATTAGCAAATCTTGAGCGTACCTCATTGACATCTTCCAAAGGGATGGTGACATTAGCACCAGCCACACAATATTCGTTTCGCATCTTCGAAATCTTAACGGTCTTCTTGGGAGTTTTATCTTTAAACATATCCGCAAAAGATATGGGAGTAGAACCTGTTTGAGCCCCTGTTTTTAGCATATTCGTATCACTGGTACTAGGACCAGCCTTGCCATCACTCGAAGTATTAAAAACATGTTTATTAGTCTTTTTCACAGGTGATTCCATCTCTCTATAAACCCACGTACAACAAACAACCCCAATCGCCAAGAAAAAACAAGCATGCAAGCAACGAACAATAAAAAGAAAGAAAACCCTAACTAAAAAGTTTGGGTTTTATACACATGAAGTTTGTAACACCCCGAAAATTTGATAAGCAGCGGAAGTCTAATCGGGGTCATTACAGTTTAGTACACAGTCATACTCATAGAAAACAATTCAAAAGATAGTCAATATCATTCCATGAAAACTCAAATAGTCAGAGTTACAAACATTTTTCCAAAATGTTAATTGTTTCACAAAAGCAGTGATGAGTTTGTAAAGAATGATATAATTATTGAAATGAAAAGGGATGTCCTATGCCCTTTTGCCAGCTCCGTGCCGCCATGCTTGCTAATTTCCTGAGATAAACATGCTTAAAAAGTCAACACAAAGGTTGAGTGAATCCATAGTAGTTTAAATAGTAATAGTGTGAACACAAGTCAAGCATTTGAAATAAACAAGCCAAGATAGACAGGTCTTGACTAAACTGGTGTAATATTGCACCTAAGCTTCACGAAACGCAAGCCTTAACATCGATTTGACATATCATAAAGATAATAACAATCACATACACCACAGCGGATGTAAATGACAAGGGGCCCTCGGTGACAGGAAATGTGCCAAATTTCCATAATACCTCGAATATAGCACACCTCCTGCCAAGTGATCACCTTGACAGAGGTGGGCTTCCATTCCAATAGATCTATCAACTATATTCGCACTCACTCGCAAGTGATTAAGGTTCGTGATATGAGGGACTTGTAGCACAGGTGTCAGCTTAGGCAATATCAGGTGATAACAGCATACAGAAAAATGCTTGTGTTCGATTTATAGCATGTATCTCCCCACGGGGTTTAAAAACAACAATTAAAAATGTGGGACCATGAACTCACCTGACAGGTGGGTGTGAATCACAACGGTGCTCAAAAGTGATGGTGTACTGCTACGACTAGCAATGAAATTCCTCCGACTTGCGACCTAAATAATACATTGTCATCGGTGTTTTAGATTCGTTTCGTAAATGACATGTGATATGTCTCGTGTACGGTGATATTCGTTCGGGTGTCTTATAATATATTCCAAAATAACTTACGTAGTTATTTGTATCGTTGTTACGAACCGGTGTTAATTCATTTTTGGAAATAATATTGTTTAAAAATATTTGTAATTAAATATTTTTTGTAAAGTTATATATATATATATATATATATATATATATATATATATATATATATATATATATATATATATATATATATATATATATTAAAGTTACCAAAACATATACATATTTATATATAAAATCAAATTATACAAAATAATTAATTAATAAAATACCTTTGTCATATTTAACCCTTAACTTTAATAAAGTTACACTTTTTAACCTTTGGTTAAAAATAATTACATTTTAGTCCTTGGCATAACTTTTACACTTTATTCCTTAAACTTTGGCAAAATTACAGTTTCTATCCTCAATTCTATTAGAAATCGATATCATACAATTTAGTCCGAAAGTTTATGATTTCAACATTTTTAGTCCCTTAACGTGGTACTTTTTGCAAAAGTAGTCTAAAATCTAGTTTTCGAAAAGTTAACTTTTAGTATACTAAAATACATTCAAATCTTGTAAAACCTCTTCTAAATCAACCTTGAAGAATCTCGAAAACATTTCCAAAATCTTTCAGTTTCCAACCGAAACCTTTCTTTGAAAAATACTTGGGCTCGTTAGCCCGGTTAAGGCCTAAAATGGGTGTAGTTTGATTAAGAGTGGTGTTCGACTAGGATTTGGTTTTGGTCTTGTTTATGTAGTAATAATTCGTGTAAGGTTTGCATGTTTCGTGGGTTTGATTTAGTGTGAGCCAAAGAATTAGTGTGTCGTAAAATAAGCATGCATTGTACGCAAAAATAAGAAATGGTGAGCCCTTTTCCTAAGGGTGTCGAGGTGTGGACTTATATAACTATAAGTGCAACGAATGAAAAAAAAAAAAAGAAATGGTGTGTGTCGTATGTATGCATGATACGAGTAAAAATGAAAAAGGTGATAGTTAACTTACAACACCAAGTATGGTGGTGAGGATGTTCGTGTAGTGTGAGCAACGAGATCAAGCAAACGTGATACCCTCTCCTCGTATGGTGACCCTTGATCCAAAACTTCATTACCCAACTCGTTCAACCCAAAACCTTGCTTGCGTGATCCTTGACTCCTCGACAGTAACCAAAGAAAGGAAAGGAAGAGAGTGTTTGTGATATGCAACTTGGTGAAACTTTCAGTGTGTGAGATTCTTGCATTAAATGTGGCTTATATAGGGTAGTAAAAGTAGTTGTGTGTTTGATTTTGTGAAACATGCTACTTAGTTATCATTCGAGTGGAGACAACCTTGTCCCTTGCTTGGTGTTCTAGTCTTGTCGAGTTGGGGGTAGAGGGAGCAACAATGGTGCTCTTTGATTTGTTTAAGCTTAGCTTAGGTTTTGTAGGGTATTAAACAATAGTGATTAGGCTCATGTGGTATTAGCAAGTTGGAGGTAAGGAAGCATACGATCCATGGAGTATTAGTCGAAGGTGGTTATTGGTTTTGTCCAACGGTTTGACGGCTCATATTGGTGGCTCTTTGTCGCATGGAACAAAGTCAAAGAGAATGTTGTAAGGTTGTGTCGTGTGAGTAGGGAACTAAGCAAACAAACATGTGTAATATTCAAAATGCAAAGGAGTTGGTTTCTGCTTCTTGTGGCATACTACGCAAAAGGAAGAAATTCATAACAAGCCATGTGGGCTTGTGAGTGTTTCGGCCCAACTGAATCAAAGAAAAGAAACCATGGGGCTTGTGAGTGTTTCGGCCCAAAGAAAACGAAATAAGATTTGTGTCGGTGGGCTTGTGGTTTGTGCTCGGCCCAAGAATAGGACGGGGTATCGGTGATTAGTAAAATTGTGACTTTAGTTTCGGTGTCGGTGTCGGTGTCGGTTTGTGAAAACCATAAATATATAAACGGTGTCGTCATACGTATATATATACACTTATATATACATAGTGATAGTAAATTTGTAATAATTAATATATACATATCGTTATATATATTAATAATATCTCGGTGTCCAAATAGGGTGTCGGGTCGCAAGTGGGAGTTACCGGTGTTAACCTCATTGGGTGACATCCAAGAGTGACAATCGGGTGATATCAGGTGACAAAATATAATCGGGTGTTAAACAAATGGTGACAAAATAATTGGGTGTCAAACAAACGGTGTCTCATATAAAAATTTCAAATTAGCCCGCAAAAATGGCTTAGTTAAGAATAGTGTCAAAAATTAGCATTAATAAATGACCTGAGATTTTACTGTGTATTACAGTACCCACCCGTTAGATTGGATTCGTCCCGGAATCCAAAGTTGAATCGGTGCTCGGGGTTGTCTCATCAAATAATTGTGGGTATTTGGCATGCATTTGATCCTCGCGCTCCCATGTGTACTCGGGTCCTCTCTTAGAGTTCCATCTGACCTTAACAATGGGAATGCGACTATGCTTAAGTCGTTTGACCTCCCTATCCATAATCTCAACGGGTTCCTCAATAAAGTTCAACTTATCGTCGATCCTGATCTCCTTTAACGGAATCACGAGTGTTTCATCCGATAAACACTTTTTCAAATTTGACACGTGGAAGGTGTTGTGTACTCTACTGAGTTCCTCAGGTAATTCAAGTTTGTATGCCACGGGACCGATCCTTTCAATGATCTCGAAGGGTCCAACGTATCTTGAGTTTAGCTTTCCACGTTTTCCAAACCTAATCATCCCTTTCCAAGGTGATACCTTAAGCATGACCTTGTCTCCAACTTGAAACTCTATTGGTTTCCTTCGCACATCGGCATAACTCTTTTGCCGATCCCTGGCGGCTTGTAATCGTTGCCTAATCTTTATTATTTTCTCAGTGGTTTCAAGAATCATCTCGGGACCTGAGAGTTGTACATCTCCAATCTCAGCCCAACAAACTGGTGATCTACACTTTCTTCCATAAAGTGCCTCAAACGGTGCAGCCTTAATGCTAGTGTGATAACTGTTGTTATATGAGAATTCTGCTAACGGTAGGTATTTATCCCAGCCTTTTCCAAAATCAATCACACATGCCCTAAGCATGTCCTCTAGGGTCTGTATAGTCCTTTCACTTTGACCATCGGTCTGTGGACGGTAAGCTGTACTCATATCTAACTTAGTTCCCAAGGCTTTCTGTAAAGACCGCCAAAAGTTAGACGTGAAACGGCTGTCTCGGTTGGAGATAATCGAAATCGGCACACCATGCCGGGAAACTATCTCTTTTAGGTACAAACGTGCAAGAACATCCATATCATCAGTCTCTTTGATTGGCAAGAAGTGTGCTGACTTCGTGAGACGATCGACAATAACCCAAATAGTGTCCAACCCACTCGATGTCTTGGGTAATTTCGTAATGAAATCCATTGTAATCCTTTCCCATTTCCACATTGGTAGCTCGGGTTGAATCAAAAGACCGGATGGTTTTTGATGTTCAGCCTTTACTCTTGAGCAGGTCAAGCACTTACCGACATACTTTGCAATGTCAGCTTTCATGTTTGGCCACCAATACAACTTCTTAAGATCGTAATACATCTTGTCCAAACCAGGATGAATGGAATATTTAGACTTATGAGACTCGTGCATGATGAGGTCTCGTATTCCTCCATACAATGGAATCCAACTTCTGTCCTTGAAACACAGCCTTCCATCTGGTTTCTTGACAAATCCATTTGTGCTCTCTAGCATGCCGTAAATCTTCTCGTGCGGTCTATTCTCTTCCTTAAAGGCCTCAGCTTGAACTTCAAGAATTTGAGACGGAAGTGGTGATCTAATTGTCATACCCAATGATCTAACTCTGAGGGGTCTAAGTCGTTCCTTTCGACTCAAGGCATCTGCTACAACGTTTGCCTTCCCCGGGTGATAACGAATCTCACAATCATAGTCACTTAGCAACTCTAGCCATCGACGTTGCCTCATGTTCATTTCCTTTTGATCTAAAATGTGTTGAAGACTCTTGTGATCGGTGAAAACCGTACACTTGGTTCCATATAGGTAGTGTCTCCAGATCTTAAGAGCGAATACCACCGCTCCTAATTCTAGATCATGAGTAGTGTAGTTCTCTTTGTAGGGTTTAAGTTGTCTAGAAGCGTAAGCGATTACTTTAAGTCTGTGCATCAATACGGCACCCAAACCTTGGATTGATGCGTCACAATATACCACGAAGTCCTCACTTCCTTAGGGTAGTGCTAATATCGGTGCTTCACAAAGCTTCTGCTTCAAGAACTGAAATGCTGATTCTTGCTCTTCTCCCCATTCAGACTTCTTCTTCTTCTGTGTTAGCTCAGTCAAAGGTTTAGCAATCCTTGAAAAACCTTCAATAAACCTTCGATAATATCCGGCAAGACCTAAAAATTGGCGTATCTCGGTAGGAATCGTCGGTGACGCCCAATTTTTAACAGCTTCGATCTTGGCGGGATCAACATGAATACCCTTACAGTCAATAACATGCCCAAGAAATTGTACTTTCTCAATCCAAAAATCGCACTTGGAAAATTTGGCGTATAATTTCTCTTCTCTGAGCAGTGTTAGTATAGTCTTCAAGTGTTCTGCATGCTCTTCCTTACTACGTGAATAAATAATGATATCATCAATGAATACAATCACAAACTTATCCAAATAGGGTTTGCACACTCGGTTCATTAAGTCCATAAATACAGCGGGCGCATTTGTTAGACCGAATGGCATTACTTGGAATTCGTAGTGACCGTATCTTGTCCTGAAAGCCGTCTTAGGGATGTCTTCTTCCCTAACTCTCAGTTGGTGATAACCCGATCTCAAGTCAATCTTCGAGTAGACACTCGATCCTTGCAGTTGATCAAACAAATCGTCAATCCTTGGCAACGGATATCGATTCTTAACCGTAAGTTTGTTCAACTCACGATAATCGATACACATCCTGAAGGTTCCATCCTTCTTCTTTACAAACAACGCCGGGGCTCCCCACGGTGATGAACTAGGGCGAATAAATCCTTTATCTGACAATTCCTGCAATTGCCCAGATAACTCCTTCATTTCCGACGGTGCTAGTCTATAGAGTGCTCGTGCTACGGGTGCTGCTCCTGGCATCAAGTCAATTTGAAATTCCACTTGACGAGTCGGCGGAAGGCCAGGCAAGTCCTCAGGAAAAACTTCTGGAAAGTTTCCGACTACTGGCACATCCTTAAGTCGCTTCTCTTCCGACTTCTTCTCGGTGACTTGAGCCAAAAAGACTTGACATCCTCGTTCGATGTGCTTCACAACTTTGACGCAAGAAACGATGCTTAGACGTGTCTTACTTCGCTCTCCGCGAACAATCAGGGTTTCGTTATTCAGGGGGATGTGAACGACCTTTTCGTCACAAATGATCTTAGCGTGGTTCTTAGATAACCAATCCATTCCTACAACGACGTCGAAACTACCAAGTCTAATAGGCATAAGATCAATGTCAAATAGGGTGTCTAGTAGTCGTAGGATGCAACCTCGGAGTATAGTGTTAATACTCACTAGCTTTCCATCAGCTAGTTCAATCTCATATATGGTGTCTAGTTTGGTCGGTGTAATATTAAGTAGGGGTGCAAGGGAAATAGATACGAAACTTTGATCAGCTCCAGAATCAAATAAAACTTTAACGAGGCGGTTGTTTAGAAAGAACGTACCCGTAACTACGTTCAGATCTTGCTGGACATTTTCGTCTCCCAGCACGTATGCTCTCCCACGTGCATTGTTATCCTTGTTAGGGCACTGACGCCTGTAGTGTCCTTTCTCTCCACAAGCATGGCATACCACAGCCACGGGTTGCAAGTTAGCTCCTGTAGCCTTGCAATCTTGTGTCTTATGTACAATCCTTGAACATTTCCCACACTTAGCATAGCAGGGTCCAGTGTGATGCATCTTACACTTGTCACAGAATGGAAGAGGTCCAGCATACCTAGCATCCTTAACTGGTGCGGCGACATAAGCTCTAGCAGCTTCCTGTCGTCGGTTCTGTTGATTGTGGTGGGTGTTTCTGTCATGGTGATAGTTACAGTTGGGGTTACGGTTGTTGTTGCTATTGTTGTTGTTGTTGTTGTTTGTTCTTCGATCATCAAACTTCCTTTTGTGATCGTTGTTCCCCTGAGCAGAGTTACGCTTAATCTCCCGGTCTAGCAGTCTTTGGGCAATAGTCATTGCTTCTTCCAAAGATTGAGGCTTCGTCGAGGTGATGTTTCCCTCAATGCTCCTGGGTAATCCCTCAATGTACCTCTCCAACAACTTTTCCAAATCGGGAACCTTTGAAGGGCAAAGTGTGGCAAGCTCCTGAAATCTCCTATCATAAGCCCTGAGATCATTTCCTTTCATAACCAACGTGTGAAACTCATCTTCTAACTTCTTGATCTCACCTCTAGGGCAGAACTTCTTCAACATCTTCTCCTTAAAGTCAGCCTAGGTGATCTGATAGGCCTCTTCCACACCTATCTTCTGAGCAGTTGCATTCCACCAAGACAACGCGTCTTCCAACAATGTTCCAGTAGCAAACGAGACTCTGCTTTTAGCGGCACAACCGCTCCTTACAAACACAGTCTCAGTTCGCTCAAACCATCGAGCAAGCTCTGTCACTCCTTCAGTCCCTTTGAAGTGAGATGGTTTACAAGCTATGAAGTCCTTATAAGTACACTTCCGAGTTGCAGCGGACTCGCTCTCAGCAGTGGCTCGGTTATTGCTACTAGTTCGTGCCATTGCAGCAGCTTGCTCTTCTAAAGCTGCAGCAACACTGTCGGCAACCAACTTTCTGATAGCAGCCTGGGTCATAGCGGGTGACGAAGTAGCAGTAGCGGTTTTCCTTGGGGCCATATCTCTATAAAATCGCAAGTGCATAAGTACAAATCCCAAACATCAATAACACGAGAAATAATGCAATCAACTCATAATAGTTGAGATCATCACAAAGTACATATCACAACCACACCACGAATACATACATCAACATAAACCATATCATTCATAAATAAGCATCACGACATGTAACAACACACATGGAAATTATAATGAATCTCAATATGGGAGCATAATAAAAGATCAGACAACTAGAACATCATAAATCAATATCAATACAGTACAATCATAACCAACATAAAGTTTTAATAATTTTGAATTCATTGTTACAAAACAATAAGATACAACATTATTAATGCCACAAGCGGCAAGTTAAGATGTCTCAGTATGTAATGACATGTCATAGATCTATGAAGGTCCAGGTGCGCCTCCTGATCTCCTCTCCAGCTCTCTGATGATCCTGATCATCTCTAACGTCTCCAAATCCCTGGATCTCTCACGGGCCTGAATCTCCTCAATAGTGGCTGAAAGTGTGTGGATGGTAGAACTAGATGCGGCTAACTCCTGTGTCTGATGCTCCAGCATCTCCTGTGTGATGGCCGCAATCGCTCTCAAATCCTCTATCTCATGCCTCTGAACATCTAGCCGATGACCAAACTCAGTGATGGTAGCCTGTGCCTCCTCGATCTCTGTCCCCATCATCTCAAATACCATCTCTAAAGCTGTCCTATGAACCACGAGGTTCGTGACCTCCTCCTGCATACACTCTATCCTCTCCAAGGATATATCCTCAATAACGCTCAACAGCTCATCAAGACGATCCTCATGTCTCACTAATCTAGCAGCCAAAAGAGGGATAGTATGGTGTATCGGCTCCCCAGTGACCGGTAACACCGCTGAAGAGCAATCTCCAAGCTCAGCAGCCCTAGGCGATCCCTCAACCAATCTCCATCTACGAATGTAGTCTAACAAAAATGACCATCAGCGAGCATCAACCAATCTATGAATGCCGGGTGAGGTGGGGGTCTCGGTGGGAGCAGGTGATGGTACAGGTGATGTAGTAGGTGATGCTATCGGTACGGTAGTAGTCTGAGAGTAGAAAACTGTAGGTGGTGGCATGGGTGGCAAAACCTCAGAGGTGTGGGGTGCGGTGTAAGTAGGTAGCATGTAAGGATGTGGCTCAGATGGGGGTGATACAGGTGATGGTGGGGGTGCTGGTGATGCCACAGGTGTCAGATTTGGCATAGAAACAGGTGGTAGTATAGATATGGGTGATGGTACAGGTGTAGGTACAGGTGGTGTAACAGTAGAAGCAGGCAAAATACAGACTCGTTTCCGAGCCGTGCATTTGCAGGTATAGTCTCCCTCATGATATCGAAACAACTCTTCGAAAGGCTCAGGCTCATAGGGCTCAAGAATCCTCACTCGCTTGCGCCGACGAATCGGTGCAGGCGGGGATGGTGGTGGAATAGAAGCAGCAGTGTCAGAAGTATCGGAGTAAGAAGACTCGTCATCAGCATCTGAACCGGTGTGGTGACTAGCAGGTGGTGTAGGACGATCATCAGCCGCAAGAAACTACTGAGATAACAGGTACTGATCATAAAGGCACTGCCCCTGTGTCATAGGTCCACAGATAGGACGAAAAAGAGGCTGAATAGCAAAAGAATCAATGGGTGCAGAAGCAACCTCACCCTCCTCAAAGGGCTCAGTATCAGCAGATGGGTCTTCAGATGGAACAGGAGATGGTATAGCAGGTGATACAGGTTGGGTGTCATGGTCAGAATCATGGGTGTCTCGGGTGTCATGGGTGTCATAGTCAGATAGGTCAATAGTAGGGTGGGTGGATGATGCCGGCACGACGTCGTCACTGTCGGACAAAATAATAATCGGGGGTGACATTGTACTGTAATATCCCAAAAATAGCAGTAATATAAGTTATTTAGTCTACATAATGCTACATGCACAGTGATCATAGTGTCATAGTGAGCTAAATGCAATGGGTGCTAAAAATCAAACCTTAAAACATAACGTTGGCAAGCGCTGGCACGGAGGGCACTTCGGTGATAAATAGTTTGTTTAAAATCCGGTGAGGTTATAGTCCAATGTTTTGAAAAATCATTTGGTTCTCTATAACCATGGCTCTGATACCAATCTGTAACACCCCGAAAATTTGATAAGCAGCGGAAGTCTAATCGGGGTCATTACAGTTTAGTACACAGTCATACTCATAGAAAACAATTCAAAAGATAGTTAATATCATTCCATGAAAACTCAAATAGTCAGAGTTACAAACATTTTTCTAAAATGTTAATTTTTTCAGAAAAGCAGTGATGAGTTTGTAAAGAATGATATAATTATTGAAATGAAAAGGGAGGTCCTGTGCCCTTTTGCCAGCTCCGTGCCGCCATGCTTGCTAATTTCCTGAGATAAACATGCTTAAAAAGTCAACACAAAGGTTGAGTGAATCCATAGTAGTTTAAATAGTAATAGTGTGAACACAAGTCAAGCATTTGAAATAAACAAGCCAAGATAGACAGGTCTTGACTAAACTGGTGTAATATTGCACCTAAGCCTCACGAAACGCAAGCCTTAACATCGATTTGACATATCATAAAGATAATAACAATCACCTACACCACAGCGGATGTAAATGACAAGGGGCCCTCGGTGACAGGAAATGCGCCAAATTTCCATAATACCTCGAATATAGCACACCTCCTGCCAAGTGATCACCTTGACAGAGGTGGGCTGCCATTCCAATAGATCTATCAACTATATTCGCGCTCACTCGCAAGTGATTAAGGTTCGTGATATGAGGGACTTGTAGCACAGGTGTCAACTTAGGCAATATCAGGTGTTAACAGCATACAGAAAAATACTTGTGTTCGATTTATAGCATGTATCTCCCCACGGGGTTTAAAAATAACAATTAAAAATGTGGGACCATGAACTCACCTGACAGGTGGGTGTGAATCACAACGGTGCTCAAAAGTGATGGTGTACTGCTACGACTAGCAATGAAATTCCTCCGACTTGCGACCTAAATAATACATTGTCATCGGTGTTTTAGATTCGTTTCGTAAATGACATGTGATATGTCTCGTGTACGGTGATATTCGTTCGGGTGTCTTATAATATATTCCAAAATAACTTACGTAGTTATTTGTATCGTTGTTACAAACCGGTGTTAATTCATTTGTGGAAATAATATTGTTTAAAAATATTTACAATTAAATATTTTTTGTAAAGTTATATATATATATTTTAAAGTTACCAAAACATATACATATTTATATATAAAGTCAAATTATACAAAATAATTAATTAATAAAATAACTTTGTCATATTTAACCCTTAACTTTAATAAAGTTACACTTTTTACCCTTTGGTTAAAAATAATTACATTTTAGTCCTTGGCATAACTTTTACACTTTATTCCTTAAACTTTGGCAAAATTACAGTTTCTACCCTCAATTCTATTAGAAATCGATATCATACAATTTAGTCCGAAAGTTTGTGATTTCAACATTTTTAGTCCCTTAACGTGGTACTTTTTGCAAAAGTAGTCCAAAATCTAGTTTTCGAAAAGTTAACTTTTAGTATACGAAAATACATTCAAATCTTGTAAAACCTCTTCTAAATCAACCTTGAAGAATCTCGAAAACATTTCCAAAATCTTTCAGTTTCCAACCGAAACCTTTCTTTGAAAAATACTTGGGCTCGTTAGCCCGATTAAGGCACAAAATGGGTGTAGTTTGATTAAGAGTGGTGTTCGACTAGGATTTGGTTTTGGTCTTGTTTACGTAGTAATAATTCGTGTAAGGTTTGCATGTTTCGTGGGTTTGATTTAGTGTGAGCCAAAGAATTAGTGTGTCGCAAAATAAGCATGCATTGTACGCAAAAATAAGAAATGGTGAGCCCTTTTCCTAAGGGTGTCGAGGTGTGGACATATATAACTATAAGTGCAACGAATGAAAAAAAAAAGAAATGGTGTGTGTCGTATGTATGCATGATACGAGTAAAAATGAAAAAGGTGATAGTTAACTTACAACACCAAGTATGGTGGTGAGGATGTTCGTGTAGTGTGAGCAACGAGATCAAGCAAACGTGATACCTTCTCCTCGTATGGTGACCCTTGATCCAAAACTTCGTTACCCAACTCGTTCAACCCAAAACCTTGCTTGCGTGATCCTTGACTCCTCGACAGTAACCAAAGAAAGGAAAGGAAGAGAGTGTTTGTGATATGCAACTTGGTGAAACTTTCAGTGTGTGAGATTCTTGCATTAAATGTGGCTTGTATAGGGTAGTAAAAGTAGTTGTGTGTTTGATCTTGTGAAACATGCTACTTAGTTGTCATTCGAGTGGAGACAACCTTGTCCCTTGCTTGGTGTTCTAGTCTTGTCGAGTTGGGGGTAGAGGGAGCAACAATGGTGCTCTTTGATTTGTTTAAGCTTAGCTTAGGTTTTGTAGGGTATTAAACAATAGTGATTAGGCTCATGTGGTATTAGCATGTTGGAGGTAAGGAAGCATACGATCCATGGAGTATTAGTCGAAGGTGGTTATTGGTTTTGTCCAACGGTTTGACGGCTCATATTGGTGG
Organism: Artemisia argyi; assembly: GCA_030686995.1. Classification (NCBI taxonomy): domain Eukaryota; kingdom Viridiplantae; phylum Streptophyta; class Magnoliopsida; order Asterales; family Asteraceae; genus Artemisia; species Artemisia argyi. The sequence continues at coordinate 33,434,410 of CM060709.1, forward strand.
CTCTTTGTCGCATGGAACAAAGTCAAAGAGAATGTTGTAAGGTTGTGTCGTGTGAGTAGGGAACTAAGCAAACAAACATGTGTAATATTCAAAATGCAAAGGAGTTGGTTTCTGCTTCGTGTGGCATACTACGCAAAAGGAAGAAATACATAACAAGCCATGTGGGCTTGTGAGTGTTTCGGCCCAACTGAATCAAAGAAAAGAAACCATGGGGCTTATGAGTGTTTCGGCCCAAAGAAAACGAAATAAGATTTGTGTCGGTGGGCTTGTGGTTTGTGCTCGGCCCAAGAATAGGACGGGGTATCGGTGATTAGTAAAATTGTGACTTTAGTTTCGGTGTCGGTGTCGGTGTTGGTTTGTGAAAACCATAAATATATAAACGGTGTCGTCATACGTATATATATACACTTATATATACATAGTGATAGTAAATTTGTAATAATTAATATATACATATCGTTATATATATATATATTAATAATATCTCGGTGTCCAAATAGGGTGTCGGGTCGCAAGTGGGAGTTACCGGTGTTAACCTCATTGGGTGACATCCAAGAGTGACAATCGGGTGATATCAGGTGACAAAACATAATCGGGTGTTAAACAAATGGTGACAAAATAATTGGGTGTCAAACAAACGGTGTCTCATATAAAAATTTCAAATTAGCCCGCAAAAATGGCTTAGTTAAGAATAGTGTCAAAAATTAGTATTAATAAATGACCTGTGATTTTACGGTGTATTACAAAGTACCAAGAACTAACCGACACCCGACATATTGATTTATGTTGAATATAATTAAAGGATTAATGATTGTACCTTGTATGTTAAAACGATTTTTGCACTAAGAATAATTAATGCAGTCAAAGAATGAAACGCATGCAGCGAAATGATCTAAATAAATTCCCTAAGTAACAAACACACCCTTGCACTAATAACTATGCTAGGATTAAACAAAGATTAAATCAAAAAGGTGAATAATCAATGCTCAAAACCAGTTACGTTAAAAGCGTAGGTGTGAATGTCGGTTCAATTTAGGGATACCTTTTGTCGCCAATTTCGCCACTAGGGGGAAAGTATTTTAATAGGATTTTTAATTACAACATGGTTCATTGACAAGAGTGTCTTTCAACTCAACATCAGCATGAAGATCTATCATTGTTCTCGTGAATCTAGACCGAACCCAAGATTCCATACACATTGAAGCTGTATATGTTTCTAACATCAACGGGGTACCAATTTTTGTAGGAATAACACTCAATCCATCATCCGTAAGTACCGTGATTGGTACATCATGGACTTTAACCCAAACCGGTACACTCTTCAAGTCCTCCTTAGACACATTCACCAAAGGAGACCACTTGCAAAGAATGAATGAAATATTATGTATCATCTATGGACCATTCTTAAGCATAGATTCCATACACGTACTAGAATTAAATTTGAAGAAAAGATACCTTTCGAGTTCATCATAAAGCAACCGAGACCAAATCTACTCCATGCATTCTTTACATATTTTTCAACCACAGGATACACAACTCTTTTACCCAGAAAGAAACCATAAGCAGTGTTCTCAAAACGCTCCTTAATCTGTGAGACTGATTCTTTAGAAACTTCAACATTAACTCCATTACTGCCTAAGCGATTAAGGTATGAAAGTTGGCAACTTTCTTACTCGAATCATAGTTAAGTCGAGGAGCATATGACCCATTCCCCATACCATTCGATTCATCACTGACAGTGCCCACTTTAGCAGACGTATTCTGGGAACAAAATGAATCAGAAGCTTGGGAACGGTTCCAAAATAGTAGTTTGACTATCAACATTCATAGGTTTCAAAGGTACCCCATCATCTCCCACTAACACAAGTTTACCCTCAAGCATTTTACATTCCGTATCATGGATTTTAGCGGCAATTGACCCGTATCTTCCTCATTAACACTTATACGATGAACATTACTAACTTTAGCATTCGTGTCACCTTCAAAAACATAGTTTTCCATGTTCACCATTGTACCATCGTTATTCGCAACCTTCTATTGTTTTACTCCTCTCCCTCCCGAACTCAGACAACCCTGTTTCATATTACTTACATCCGAGACCAATATCGGTAACAAAAGGTACAAAAAACCCTCACTTCGACCGGAAAATAAACCCTGCCGAGAGGTTTTAATAAAGAACAATATGAGCCTTTCAAAATAATAAAATAAATAAAGAACAACATGAAACCTTAAATCAATGCATCAAAGATGATCCTTTAAACGGATAAAGAATCAAACATTAAACCCAGAAACAACAAAAATGATTAGAACAGTAAGTGTAGTGACAAAAACATTAGCAATGGAAAATAAACAAACCCTAAAAAACTAAACCCTAATTGCGGACACCAAAATAACAATAACAAAATCAACAATAGATGAGCTAATATTGAATCTTTAGGAGAGCAAACGAATCATATTTAAAGGTTTAGAGTTGTTCGGTTATCGAGAGTTATCAATCGCCATACAAGGGAGGTGGACCTACTTTTTCTCTCTGTGTCGTTTAGACCAAGCTTTTTTATATTTATTGTTTATCTTTATAAGTAAATTTTTTGATATCATTTTGAATAACTCAAAGTGTGAAGTATAATACATTTTTTAGGTGCTTTAGTGAAACCAAAGTCCCTTCTAAACATCCAAAGAGACGATTGAACAGCTACATCAAACACCAATGAATATTTAGGCCGAAGGTTTGTCCGGCTTGAGAGGAAAATCATATCGATTATGTTGTCCAAGTTCATGTTTTACATGTCCTGCCATTTTAGGAAATTATACCATGTATCTTTTGCAATAACACAAACGGAAATTTGCTCTTCGGTCGATGTTATCATCACATATTAGACAACGTGTCGACTGGAGATCAACACTCATTGTCCAAATTAACTCTAGCTAGGATTCTTTATATTCAATTCGCAAAGAAGCTTATTGACTTTTTATAGCACAAGTTTGGTGCATCTTGTAGGGCACGGAGGATCAACACGTCCAAGTTAACTCTACCCATGATCTTTAGTCTTTTTACTAACGTGCCTTGTAGTTTAAGAACTTGGTTTATAAATGAACTTTTACAAGTAAATAGCAAATCAGAATAGATAGAATTCAGAGCACGTGGAAGGTTTACAAAATAGAATCTCCAAAGCTAATAAAGATTCTTGGCACATCTTAGATAGAAAATATATTGGATGCATCTTAAGAATGGATGTCATTTGCTGCTCTCTGGTTAAGTATTTTCATACCAAAATATCGGCCTAACATCATGGTGGTTGCCTGAGGATTTGTTCCTGGTGCGTTGAAATATGTGGAAACATCAACAACTCGTAAAGAATCAATCCCGATGACTTTTAATTCACTATCAACAACCTTGTTCACCAAGCATCCACCATGCATATGCCAAAATGTGCCCAATGTTTCACGACAGAAAGTCAGGATGGCCTCCTCATCAGATGGGTCATCCGGTAAAGATGGCCCAATAAATCTGAAAGATCGTCCGCCATTAGAGTCTGGAAACTTGTATTCTTCCAAGGCTTCCGTTTCCAACATTTTTCTAACGATTTCAATACCATTACTACATTGGCGTATGTCCTCAGTGTTAGAGTAGTAGTTAAACCGAACACTTGGGCTTACAGTTACATCTGAAGGCGATACTAGATTCAGTGAACCAGTTGCTAGTGGCCTCGAAACCTTTGTACCAATAATCTGAATGCTTAAGTTTATAGGTAGATGGGAACCCAAAAATGGTATAAAATCTAAGGGAGGCGTAAGTGGGGGAACTGAAATGGACTCGATGTATGGTCCGATTTCTGTTATCCCGGCCACACGTATTCCTACGTCAGGTAGCGTGACTGGGACAACCAGATTAATCCCGTTACGTGGATTGTCAGCCATGAACTGCCCGACAAAAGGATGGTCACGAACAACTGGAATCCTCATAGATGATAGACTCGAGATAGGACCGACTCCACTTAATAGCAATAGTTGCGGGCTTCCAAGAGCTCCTGCACTCAAAATCACTTCTCCACCACTTCTTACACGGACTTCGTAATGTTGTCCTTTTGAATCATGATATGTGACTCCAGCCGCAGCTATGTCGTAAAACAATACATATGGTTAGGGTTCACATCCCAAATTACATCATTGTTACCAAAATTATTATATGTTGTTTATTTTTGCAAATGTTCTATAAATTCAGAAAGATTGGTTTCACATCAAATTAATTGGTCGCTTAATCTACAAAACCTGAAGGGTGAGGAACCATTACCTAAGGTTTCAGTGGTTGAGAAGAGAATCCGATCAACTGTTGCATGAACCAACACATGTATATTTTCAATGTTGGCATTGTTAAGAAGCTCCACAGCCCCATGTCGTCTCCCTGAATCATCAAATGTCGAACCACCAATCTTCGTGCCTTCAATGTGTTCCACAGTGAACCCGTTATCAGGAACATTTCCTGATTCTAGTAATGCATTAAAGATAGAAGCTTGCCATCTTTTTAACTGAGCTGTACGCGTTACAATACTATCCTCTACCCACTCATATGCACTTTTGACAGCATTTGTATCCCAATCAATACCTGAATTTTCATAAAAGTAGTCTTCGGCTCTTGAATAAAACCCAAAATTTACCATGCTACCGCCTCCCAAGACCCTCCCTCTTGTGTTGGAAACACCATCTTCTGAGTAAAAATTTTGAGCAGGCGAATCTTCCTCATTTGCAGTTAGAAGGGGAGCCAAGAACATATTTTCGTATAAGATTTTTGTATCGAAACTGCCTACACCCCCACGCTCAAGTAGCAGTACAGAGTAATTTTGAGATAATGTCGCAGCTAATGGGCAACCAGCGGTTCCACCTCCAACAATGATATAATTGTATTCTTGTGCTGGAATGAAATCAGTTGCCTCGTATGTGAAAACAAGATAACTTGCATCTGCATAAAAGTACACACATCATTTAAGCCATATAAAGCAGTTTCTACACATTTATTTAATCATGATTCTGCATAGTTTTCATCCAATTTCAGGATCTGGATTGAGGGTGACTTACCTGGAGAAGAATTAGGTGGTAAGAAGCATACTACTCTTAACTGCAGATCAATGCATAATACGATAAAAACGAGTGCAGCCTCTTGAAATAATTTAGTATCCATCGCTCTAATATTTTTACTAGAGAGGGATCAAAAGGATATATGTTGTGATCTTAAACCACAGAAGCAAAATTTGGCGCCCTGAGAATTAATTATATGTCACGGTTTACTTTATGACCAGGGAGGAAGATACTAATTAATCCTGCTCCCGAAGACGCTAACAAAACATTGGTGAGTAGAATGACGTTCTTTTAGTACAACCGATGGAAATCCAAGCTTAGAGAACTTAGGTGGTTCAAAAAAAAGCAGAACGACCTAGTTATCGTACTTCTTTTTCTGCTCACAAAAGCAAATTGGTACTGATCATATTGGTTTAGAAAAGAACCAATTTATACTACGGGCCTCCCTTTGCATAAACTGAAGAAGGGATGAAAAAACATATGCATAAGTAGTTACGTGCATGTAGTTAATGTCGATACGTTAACGAATAATCACTTCTTAATCGACCCACTTTACTTTTTGGATGCTGAAATTGAATATAATTGTAATGTACTGAGTGTTACTAATTAGAAAAATTATTGCATGCCACTTGCTTATATTCACACTCAAATGATCAAGATCAATTATTTTTATAGAACCTATAATAGGTTGTGCTAATAGTAATGCTCGGATGCAACACAAGTAGCCAGTGTTGACAATAGATAACTTAAGTGGACTTTTATTATTTCAAATCATTCATTAGTTGGATTATTTAAGTAGATCGAAAAATCATGTGAAACTGTAAGATTATATATAATTTGTATGTAAATAATTACGTACAAGTTACTTTCATCACAAATATGTCAACTTATGAAACACAAATTTGTACACAATAAGTTACTAGAAGACTACAAATTAAATAAAATTTCAAAGCTTATACCACGTCGCAAAATTGCAACACTAATAGCAGCATGTATAGTGACATGGATGAAGTCTCCGAAGTCACAACTTGAGTCGCAAATAAGTCGATGTCACATAATAAGACGCTAGACATGTCACTAATTTACGACATCTACAAAGCACGTCGTTAGCAATGTCGCTAAATTGCTACGCATTATCAGAGTAAAACGGTTTAAGTTGAAAATACAATGAGTTCTATTAGTGTTAAGCAAAATGGAGAAAGAAATTACAGTCAATTAATATGGTCGGGGATAGAAGTGTTATGCAAGCTTATCAAATTGTCCGTATATATGAATTTAGGTGCTCTGCGCCCATGCATCGACCCTACTTTGTGCGTAAATGCGCTTTTCATTTCAGGTTCACTTCACCTATTGTATCATGGTTGTATAACCAATGTGACCTCTCGGTCGGGTTAATGGGTTTTGTATAAGCTGTACAATTTATCTTAAAACATGAAACAACTATGGCCAGAAAGATCTTAACTTTCTTACTCTCTTTGCATATCAACTCTAAATACATAACTATATCTTGATACATTAATGATACTAGAAGGGTACCCGCACAATACGGCAGCGGGTACCCGGTAACTATTTTTGTGGTGAGCAAATGTTTTTCGTTTTAAACCTTCATTATTTAGCATGTACCAAATACTTATAACGTAGTAGATATACGTTTTTCAAAAGTAGAACGTCTAAATTATTAATAGTGTAAATAATTAGCACTTTCATTTTTCAAATTTTAACATTAAATCGGTGGTTATAAGTTTGGTGAGCTTTTCTTATAAACAAATCTATTAAATTATATCATTATTAGAGGGGGGTTGCTATATGTTTTAAATGAGACTTAAATTTTCAAATTTTACATAATTTTTCTAATTTTCCTTTTTTATAATAATGTTTTTTGTTTTAAAATTTTAAAACTTTCTTCTACAGAAAGTCCCAAATTATAAGTTTATATTAAACCACGTGACTGCGACGTCATTTTACATGTCATTTTCCCGCCAAAAAAATGGGCCAGCGTTTAGCCCGCTTCTCTTTGTGGTCCAGCGGCGCCGGTAACCCAACCCAAAAAGATAAGCCGCCTTTTATATACGTATACACACATACGCTGGAACATTCTCGAGACACAGAAACACTATGCCTCCTACTTTCTTCATCTCCCATCATGAATCCCCATTTGTCACTGGAGCTATAGAAATATGTCAGTCGACGGCGTGATGCTGTTGTGTGATTTTGTTATGGAGAAGAAGCAGATTCTTGGTTTTCCCTAAATTGATTTTGTAAGTTTAGACTCTTTTTTTTCGTCTTTGTCTTTAATCATAATCTTTGTTGGTTTTTAGGATTGTAAGGGGGTGTTTGCTAATGGGTTTTAAAGGGTTTTTATTGGATGGTGGAGATTGGGTGTAAATAATAGTATCGCTACTGTGGCCGAGGGTATCTTAATATACTTATGCTTTGATATGATGGTATTGATTAATATACTTATGCTTTGATATGATGGTATTGATTATGTACAGGGGTATAACAATTGGCTGTGATGAGTTTAGATTGGTTCCACAAAAGCTCGGATTTTTCGCCCGTTCGCATGGTAACCTGCTTAGGTTACAGCCATGGCGGGTGCGGCTTCTTTTTCGGCTTCTCACCTGAACCTCAATCATAGAGCGACGTCTCGGCTACTTTTTGGTATGGCCTGCTAAAGGTTCGTTGCTTTGAACTTCTATTTTTAGTATTATTTATTCGTATATCGTGACCAATGTTGTTGTCGCGCCATGATACAAGGAATGGCTATGATGAATTTAAATAGGTTTGGTCAAAACTGATATGGTCCACGTGTTGGTAAGGAACCCTGACAGGAAGCTTTAGTTAGTCGAGGATAACAAAGAAGTGTAAGCTAGCTGAAAACCAAAGTTTATTTGTATTATTTATGGCCCGTTGGTTTAAACAGGTGAGATTGATCACATTATGACCATTATTTTTTCTTTAAATTTTACAGGTGGTACCGTGTCCCGAACAAAGGTTGTGATGTCGGTCAGCTGCATAGTTGTGGCGGTACACAGGAAGCTTCATACAGGGGGCGCAAAAGTTAAGGTTGAACAAGACTGCTAAAGGTTTGTTGCATACCATTTTGAAGGTCCAATTCCCGAACGCATCAGTTCATGTGCAGCCATGAATCAGCTGTAAGTCTTAACTATTATGCTGTCATAATCATATTTTTGACATATTTACATTCAGCTTGGTTACCTCTTTTGCAAAAATGTGCCTGGAAATTTTTTTAGGTTGCTTGATAGGAGTTTTGGACACACGTGTTTTGAGGTAATTGTAAAAAATTGGAACAACCGTTATTCTAAACTTCACACGTTTTTTTACATATGACTTTGTTACTTACTGTTGCAAGGTGCATGTGTGATCACGTGATGATAAAATCCGAGAAGGTGCTTCATTTGGAACTTACAAGCCGGAAAATGCAATAGGTAAACAGCGTCTTAAATGAGGTATGCTTGAAGTCTATGCGCACAATGTAAGATTTTTTTGTTCCGTTTATTCTTGAATTTTGGTTACAAATAAAAGGAACGGAGTATTAAATAAGATATAGATGCCAGCCTGTTGCTACATTGGTTGGTTTGATTTATGATGTGCGTTGGAAATGCAGCTAAAGGAGTTGATTCAGTTGAAACATGGAGCAAGGTTGAAAGGTAGATTCTATGTCAACCCTGAAGCAAAAATACCTTTCATCATCCGTATCCGTATCCGTGGGTAAGTATTTCTTATTTTGACTTTAATATTGAAGTTTTTCTATCATCTTATTAAACTTTAAATTGGGCTGTTGAGACTCGAGAAAAATAAGATTTCAGCAGGAAACATTCCCATTTCAGCAGTGGGTGCATTTAGTTATTGAAATGGGGAGGTTTCGGTAATGAAATGATACTGAAATTTGTATGCTTGGGGGGCTGAAATGGAGGCTGAATCGGATGTGGGAATGGGGACTGAAATGGGGGATCAGATGGGTGCATTTGGGTACTGAAATGGGGGCTGAAGTACGTGTTGACGTGGGCTGAAACGGGTATGTTTGGGTGGGTTTGGCCACCTAAGCTTATACGCCTAGAAATAAGCTTAAACAAACACTCTTATTTTTCATAAGACTTTTTTTTTATCAGGCTTATCTTTTTTTCTTAGGACCTTATTGTAACTGAAATATGGAAATAAGAAAGTTTGTTAGACTTATAGTCCCATTAGGGGACGTAGGTTGCTTATGTCGATAAAAATATTAATACGGCTGGAACGTTCTCATTAATCTTACTGTTTATGTATATGACCGGTCTTTTGCTTATTATATAGGTTACAAGAAGTGTTGATACTGAACCTGGTCAACTGAGTCCACAAGAACAGAAAACTGTAGATGCCATAGTTGAAGCAAGGTGACTGTCTGCAAACTTAATAATAAGTATATAAACATTTTTTATGGTCTCGAGCTGAAGTGAAGCTTTCTTTTTGACAGTAAGCTTCCACTATCAATAGATGTCAGGCAACTGTTTTGGTTTATTGATTTTTTCCATCTTAAATTATCTCGAATTTAAAGGTTTAATGACTACATCTATAGCAATATTAATACTGTTGACATAAATTGTTGTAGGTTGAAGTTTCTATGAGCATCAAGATTTAATCCTGAAACTGAAAAGTTCCTCCACAAGAAGCCTAATGGTTCCGTACGCCCCACACATTATCCTGTTCCTTGATCTCATTTATATGGAGAAAAACATGTAAGCACTCGCCTTTGCTTTTTATACCTCATATAGTCTTTTCACTTATTTGTAAATTATCATCAGGGGTAATTAAGTTTAAAGGATGCATTTGGTTGACACGGGTTTAGGCTAGAGATTATGATGGTACTGATCAATAGTGTAGCAAAAAAAGATATAGTAGAAACTCTATAATATAATACACTTAGGACCACCAAAATTTATTAATTAAAAGAGTTATTAATTAATCGATAAATTAATAATTATTAATTTATATATTAATTTATAGTAGAATACTTAGTTTACAAACACCTTTCAAGCTTCCACTTAATTATTGTATACAATGCATGTATATCAAATGAACAGCCCAATTTGAAAGAAACCTTCAATCTCCTACCTTATTATGCTTCTTGTGTTCAATGTATCACTTTATGGACATTAAAAATATTTTCTATATAAATACAAGATCAAAATAGGTTAACACAAACAAATCATACACACAACATGGCTTCCCATCTTAAAGGTGTGAAAAAAAACAAAAGACAATTGAGTTATTTTTCAAAAAACCTTCATAAATCATTCATGTAATATGCTATATATAAGGAATTATTAATTTATATTTTATATGGGGTCTAAAGAAATTTTCAAAAATGTATTACCTTATAATTTTAGCGAATTATTAATTTAGCACCCTATCCCCGAGTCGGGACCGGCAAAAAATATTATCTTAGAGAGTTTATTAAATAATCGAGTATTAATTTATCGAGTTTCTACTGTACATGCAAAATGCATGTCCTGCAATTACCAAAGTTTTTATGTTTCAGGTTTTTCTTAGTCGTTATTATATCAACATGCCGCATGTGAGCTGTGAAGAATAGTGTGCCTAGGTCCAAGTTGAAACTGGCTATCATAGCTGTTGCCCTTGCTGGTATGTCAATTGCGTTGAAGCTTTTTGATCAAGGACATGAGGTTTGTATGAAGTTTTTTTTACGTTTTTTTCGGTGCTCATTGAAAAGAACCATGATAGTATTTTGATATAAGGATTTTGTTAATTAACTGAATAAATCTGAAGTTACCTACGGCAAAGTGAGTAAAGTTGTGCAACAATGTATATATATCAAATTTGAATTATCAGCATAAATAAAGTAGAGTAAAGTTGTGTAACAATATTTTGGCCAAAATATTGTTCTTTATTTATGCAGCATAAACTCGGCTAAAAAACAGGCCCGCCCGCAACGCGGCGGACCGTCGTCATTCTCGTCCTTTATAATGTAGTATATATTCAATTCCATTGCTTCTTAGTGAAATATGAACTTCGGTAAATGAAAATTATTGATGAAGAAACTTAGAATAATGAAAATTCGTCTTCGATTGCTTGATACGATATAACATTTAAAGTTCCACAGCAGCAAACAGCCTTGCTCGTGGTATGTCTCATAGCAGCAAATTTTTAAAGTTTCGTGTTACTACATTTTGGCTCATTTCTATATGACTGTCTTTAATGCAGGTACAATATAAAGAAAAACATGGTGTAGATGACTCTCGCGCGTGACATTATGTCTAGAAATATTACTAATACCAAAAGATAGATTGATGATATTGGCTCAATGAATGGAAGTTAATATGGTTAGAGTTGATAAATATTTGTTTCAATGTGACAAACACTTGTGTCTTGCTCCACTGGTTGAGTTGCTCGTTTGTGGTTGCAACAGGCAAGGGTTTGAACCTCGTATATGAAATTTTTTTAAACAAATACCGCAGTAGCACAACTAATTAAATCAATTGGTTGATTTGGCTCCTTTAACCTAGACTCCCAGGTTCGAGTCCTAGTTAAGCTTTCTTTTTTATCAGGGAAACCCTTTACCAAAAAAAAAAAAAGATTATGAGCCTTCTGTCCATAATTCACATGAGGACCTTGATCGTGTTCAAGACATGTTGAAGCAACAAGAACTGGAGCAAGGATTCATGAGAGGTGATCTCGACAACTTAAGAAATGCACAAGAAGAACAATCAAGGTAGCTAGCTCAAGTTCTGGAAGCCCAAGCATCATATGAGCAGCATCTAAAATAAATAAATAAATAAATAAAATAAATTTGTCCCCCTAGGAAGTGTCTAAAGTTGTTGCTGAATTTGCATCTGCCATTAGACATAATAAAGACTAAGTTAGTCACATGTACGTTGGTCGTCAATGTATTACAAACTTAACATCACATAAACAAAGTGTTACGATAGCCTACCAAAATGATTGGGCTTAAGATTAGGGACACCATGCATGGGTAATTCTAACCAAAGGTGCCAGATTGTTGAATGTAAGTACGAATTTTTGTCTATTGTACCTAGCAGAGTTATTCAGAGGGTATCAAAAGAAGTTGATCAAGGTGAATTGACTCGATTTAGTCATTTGGTTGAAGAATTTGAGTTGGTTAAGTTTTCTACTGAGCAACAAAAAATATTAATAGAGGGCGCAGAGGATGCCTAAAAAAAAAAAAAAACAAAAAAAAAACAAAAAACCTTAGAGGCCAAGTTAAGAACAATCATAATTTGGTAATTAAAGAACAAAACATGATTAACACTTCAACGCCAAGAGTCTACAATTTCCAAAAATTCTATTATTTGTGTTGGTTACGCAGTTTGGCTAGCTTTCAAGCATTTGGACATACTTATTTTTTTGGCTACTATATATGCGTTGATCTTGGTCTTGATCTGGAATTTGGGAAAGCAGATTAATGGGGGTTTATTTTAGTCAATTTTCAGGTATATGATCCTCCTTTTTTTTTTTTTTTTTTTTTTTTTTCCTCAGAAGCTACGAGTATATTTAATTTTCAACTTACGAGGGCAAGTGAGACAGAGCAGGTTCTACGTTAGCCACAACTCTTTTTTAGAGAAAAAAACTATACGACATTTACAACCCTCTTGTCTTGCAGCCAAATTTATTTAAAAGCGATGATTCAAGAATTTATTGTGAAATTAAATGACCAACTACTAATAAAAAATAAATAAATAATAGAAGTCGCAAGAAAACGACAGCCCATACTTCAACTATTACAATTCACATGTTATAAACATTATTATTTTTCCATCACTCAATATCGAGTGGTGGTCCGTGTGCCATCAACGCATAAGAGTGCATGTAATAAATGTTGCATGAAAGTCCAGTTAGCTAGACAGATCGGAAGTTATACATAATAAAAAGAAATTAAAGGCAAATCTCATATAAATAAAGCAAATCAAAGTATACATACAAAAAAGTCTTTAGATACATCTTTCATAAATCATAGAACTATTACAGTTAAAAGAAAAAGTTACGGAGTATAAAGCTTATGGGAGTTGTATAATGAAAAAGATTAATATATGCAACTTTGAGACAGATCCTTCATAGAACTATTACAGTAAAAAGAAAATAAAAAAATACATAAAGCTTATGGGAGTTATAAAATGAAAAAGATTAATATGTATACAATTTTGAGCATATCTTTCATAGAACTATTACGATACAAAAAAAAAATATATACAAAAATAACATGCAAATCATTTTGGTTCTTTTTAATAAAGCAAATGATCAAGGTATAAAAATAAAAAATAAAAATATAGCGAAGTTATACATAATAGGGAGAATTTCATATATATATATATATATATATATATATATATATATATATATATATATATATATATATATATATATATATATATATATATATCATCCCTTACTGGATGAATAATTACATATATATCATTTGTATCATTTTTTTCTTACATAAAGTACAATGGTTTTAATAAATAATAATAACAAAAAATATGAATCGAAGTTCTTGGAACATCATAGACAAAATATTGGATGTATCTCACGCTTAAGAATGCAGGCCACTTGCTGCTCTCTCGTTAAGTATTTTCGTGCCAATATATCGGCCTAGCATCAGTACAGTTGCCTGAGGATTTGTTCCGGGTGAGTTGAAGAATGTCGAAACATCAACAACTCGTAAAGAATCCACACCGATAACTTTTAATTGGCTATCAACGACCTTGTTCACCAAGCATCCACCATGCATATGCCAAAATGTGGACAATGTTTCACGACAGAATCTCGCAGTAGACTCCTCATCAGACGGGTCATTAGGTAATGACGGCCCAACATAAGTAAAAAAGCTTCCACCAAGGATGCCAGGAAACTTGTATTCTTCCATGGCCCGAGTTTCCAGAATTTTTCTAAGTACATCCAAAACATCACCACATTGGCGTATGTCTTCAGTGTTAGAGTAGTAATTAAAACGAACACTAGGGCTAACTGTCACGTCAGAGGGTGATATTAGACGTAGTGAACCACTTGATTGTGGCCTCGAAACTTTTCCTCCAATAACCACTAGACTTAAGTTTAGAGGTGGAAGTGAACCCAAGAAAGGTATATAGCTTATGGGAGTTGTAAGCCGGGGGACTGCAGTAGACTCCATATATGGGCCAGTTTTTGTGATCCCAGCCATGCGGACTCCTACATCTACTAAACTAACTGGGACGACCAGGTTAATCCCGGTACGTGGATTATCAGCCATAAACTTTCCGACGAACGGATGGTTACGAATAACTGGAATTTTCATCGATGAAAGGTCAGAAGCCGGACCAAGTCCACTTACTAGCAAAAGTTGTGGGCTACCTAGAGCTCCAGCTGATAAAATAACTTCTCCATTTTCTCTTACATTGACTTCGTGAGATCTTCCATTGGAATCATGGTATCTAACACCAACCGCGGCTATGTTAGAAAACAATACAAATGGTGGTTAGAGTTGTGGCAACGGCCTAATGTATAACATTAAACTCACGCATGGTTTTACAAAAGTTGTGAAAATGATTACCTAATGTTTTAGAGGTGGAGAAGAGGATCCTATCAACTGTTGCATGAATCACCACCTTTAAATTTCCAGGGTTAGCTTTATTGAGGAGCTCTACTGCTCCATGTCGTCTCCCTGAATCATCAAATGTCGAACCTCCAATCTTGGTGCCTTGAACATGATCCAGGGTGAATCCATTATCAGGAAGTACTCCAGCTTCTATTAGCGCGTTATATGTAGAATCTTGCCACTTACGTAAATGATCCGTGCGAGTAACTATACTATCTTCTACCCATTCATAGGCACTTCTAACAGCACTTCTATCCCATTCAATCCCCGAGTTTTCGTAAAAGTAATCATCGGCTCTCGAATAAAAACCGAAATTTATCATGCTACCACCTCCCAAAACCCTCCCTCTTGTGTTGAAAACACCATCTTCCGAGAAGAAATTTTGAGCAGGCGAATCGTTATGATTTGCAGCAAGGAGTGTAGTCACGGAGTTATTTTCATACAAGACATTTGGATCCAACGTGGCTACACCTCCTCGCTCAAGTAGTAATACAGAATAATTCTCGGATAATGTAGCTGCTAATGGACAACCAGCAGTCCCCCCTCCAACAATGATGTAATCATATTCTTGTGCCGGCTTGAAATCAATGGCTTCATATGTGAAACCAAGATATCTTTCATCTGCATAGCATACAAATATATATTATTTGGTCATTCTTGCCATAAAAGTAATGGACTTGTATATTGCTCATTATACTTTAGTTAGTAATCATCAAAACGTCAGCGCATTGACAACATATCTTTTCAAATGTTTCAGATCGAATGTTGCATAAGTAATAAAAGATGACAGATGAAACATTTTTGAATTCTTTGGTCTATATGGATAAAAGTATATCAATGACTAAGGAGGAAACGTAGATAAATATGTTGCGCAATCATATGAGGTTAGTACATATAGTTACAATAGTTTTCGACCTGTTTAACGATAATGAAGGCCTAAGAAATGAGATGAACGACGACTTGCCTGGAGGAGAATTAGGTTGTACAAAGCATACAATTACTTTCGAAAGCGATCCAACGTAAAGTACTAGAAAAAAGAGTGTTACATCTTGCAGTAGTTGAAGTTTCGTCTTTCTCATATTGTAGTGAGTGAAACACGCATACACGCACTGAATGAATAAGAGATAGAGAAAGAGAGATGGGTGAACAACAAAGGAAAGATGAAACTAGGTTAAAATTTAATCTCGTGCTGAGTCTTGATCCGTATTTACTATAGGTTATTTTCATATAGAAAGGGTGCATGTTTCCTGTTTTAGACAGCTGTTCAATGCTTGATTTATTTTGTTTTATTAAAATACTTCTTAGCTAGATATATCTTTTTGCAATATTTATTATAAGTTAAATGACATGTTATATTTGGATAACGAACTCAATTTTAAATTTCAAAGGTATATACAACTTGTTATATGTCACGATACTTTGATATCTTTGGTTTCTAATAAAAGTAGCGAGAACCGTACAATGCCAAGAGCTTATTTTTATGTCGCTAATTTGGTTGCAAAATTTACAAAAACTCATCATATGAACAATTATCAGATGTGAATATCAACTCTAGCTTATTTTCATTCATAAGGCTCATCATGCACAATCCAAATAAATTTGGCAACGGCACCCCATAGCGGCCAATTATGATCATCCTTTGTACATGTGTAAAAAAGACGGCTACGGAAAAGTCATAATTTTGCTTCCATGACTGCACCGTCATATAATTAGAAAATAAAACATATTCTCCATCCATCTTGTCAGCCTGTCAGGTATATAAATGTATTTCATTTTTATTTTTTATTTATTTTTTATTGTTTTTTTTTTTGGAAAAGGCAACTTGAATAGCAAAAAAAAAAAAAAAAAAAAAAAAAAAAAAAAAAAAAAAAAACCAAGCCAAACAAACCTTAGCAAGGCCCCTAAACAGACATACACAAAGACGAATGGAACACCCAACGAGATAATAGGGAAGGACCATTTGTTAGAGTTTGACAATCAAATAACACAAATACGCGAAAGCTAGGATCAAGTATAACACATATAAAGATTAACTAAAACATAAATAGTAACGTACCCGATGCACTTCAATAACCTTGAACTTGTGTATAATATATAGATCAATGATAAACCCCTTACTGTTTTGTTTTTCGATCTCTTGATAATAACTATAGTGAGTTACTACCTCGTTCTTGTACACACAAACTACCAACGAATAAAAGGTTATGCAAGTAACAAACACTTTATTTTTGTTTACACAAAAATCGACCCAAAAACCCTTTAAGGGTTGTTTGTGCCGATCGGCTAGGAAGAAAAAGAAAGAGAGAAAAGCTTTAGGGTTTGTGTGTGTGCACAAAAGATGTGAAAGCTTTACCCTAGGCCTTGTATATATACTAGAGATAACTTGGAGGACAAGTTGGAGTGGGTTTGTGTCTCCCCTCACCCTTGTCGACCGGCCATCAAGCCCAAGGAGGGTTTCTAGACCCTTCTTGGCTATTAGTTACATACTAGTCCTTCTCGTTTCCTTTTAATGATAGTTAGTCCATACATTTAATAACTAACGACCATTAAGTCCCTCAAGTGTTTAAATAATTATATATACACGATACATATATCATTTATACAATTAATATACTTTTATTCTTGTTTGTAATGTGTGCAATCCCGAGGTCTCGGGTTCAATACTAGTCATTTACATATTAATATTTATACTTAACTTTTAACACCATTCGCAGTCCCACCAATTGCACATGGCAAACACAACAAAACCACATGCCAAAGAAATAAAAGACAGTCACTAGACCCAAACACCCTACTGAACTAAACAACAACAACATCAGTAAACACAAACACAAACATCAGAAACACCAGCAGACCAAACACCCCATTGAACACAAACACTAAAATAACTCCTCCACTTCAAAAGCTTAAACACGGACCCTGAACACCGGACAAAAACTAGCTGCAACAATTATGCCAACATTCGAGTGGATTAAAAACCCACGACTACTACAAAACCGTACCGCTCTTAGCTCTTCTAGAAATCCACTCATAAGACTTTAGTTGAATCTCCTGGAAAATCTTATTAGCACTACGGACTTTTGCTTTGAACACTCGCTCATTAGGAAAATGCCATAACATATATCCAGTGATCCAAACAGTAGCTTGCCACCTCAATTTATTTTAATTAGATAAATGAGAACCACCCGCATGAGTCAAATTATCTTTTGTTGTAAATGCATTGACATCACCTAACTTCCACCAGATGAAGACTTTGCTCCACACACTAGAGGCCATATTACATAATACAAATGCATGATCAATATATTCAACTCCATCATCACAATGAGGACAAAGGAGCGAATTCAGATCAAGGCCTCTCTTATCTAACTCGACCCGAACCGGAAGCCTCCCCAACAACACTCTCCACACGAACACATTAACCTTCTTTGGCACTAACTTGTTCCATCTAGTTTCTTGAACCAACCCATCAAGACACAAGCATTTATCATCAATGATAATTGATAATTCTTTAACAGAAAAGATCCCTTTGTCACTGAGGCACCAGCTCCATGAATCCCTGCAATCACAAGACAAAGAAACCCGAGAAAGTAAATTTTGTAGCTCCTCCACCTCACAAGTGGCCCTACCCCTAGGATCCCTTACCCACTCCCACTTCCAATTCCACACACTCTCATCCCACTCCCCTCTATTATAAACTAACACCTCCTTGTTGCTTTCTAAATGATATAGTCTATTATAAGCATCTCTAAGCCGTCTTTTATCAACCCATCTATCACTCCAAAATGATGTACATTCCCCGTTACCAACCTTCCTAATGAAAGACATAGAGAACTCCACCCCCATTTTATCAATCTCAGAGCCTACTCTAATAATATCAGCCCAGACACTAGTTCTAGACTCCACAGAAGAGTTTCCCATCATAAGCCCCCCATCCCGACCATAAACACTCGTGATGACTTTACTCCATAACGCATCCTTTTCTGACAAAAACCTCCACCACCACTTTCCAATCAACGCCCTATTTTTTGCCTTTAAAGACCCAATATTAAGCCCCCCCCCCCCCCCCCAACCCATAAGGTGCTAATGCCCAATCCCATTTAACCCAAGACATCTTTTTACTATCCCCCACCCCTCCCCAAAAAAAGTCTTTTCTAATTCTCTCAAGATTTTTTAACACACAAGAAGGCACACGTAACATTGAGAAATAATACAATGGCAAACTCCCAAGCACCGACTTAACCAAGGTCAAGCGACCCCCAAATGACATCGATCTCGCTTTCCACTCAGACAACCGCTTCTTGAATTTTTCAACAACCATTCTCCAAGCATTTTCCTTTCTCATGCATACTCCAATCGGTAACCCCAAATATGTAAACGGGAATTCACCAATCCCACACCTCATCCATCTAGCCATACTCTCTACTTCTGAATGATCTACCCCAACACCATAGAGTTTACTTTTGCTCAAGTTAACTTTTAAACCCGATATCTTCTCAAAGCATTTTAAAATGCACATCAAATTTTGGGCATTACTTTTATCCCATTGACCGAAGAAAATGGTGTCATCAGCATATTGCAAATATGAAACAAGGACTTGATCGACACCAACATTAATTCCTCTGAAGACACCACAACTCACCGCTTCACTAACAATGGCGTTAAGGCCCTCCGCTGCCAAAATAAATAAAAATGGAGACAACGGATCCCCTTGTCGAATACCTCTTTCTAAAACAAACTCATCGTAGGAATATCTTCGATTTAAAAAAAAATAATAATAAAATAAAATAAAACTGAATCAGAGTCTTATCAAGGTAACAACAAAAAATTTTCTTACAAACGATTCTCACTAAGACTCCTAGATTATATAAAGAAAGAGTTACTGTCAATACAACTAACCTTATATATATATATAGATGAAAGGTTGGTTTAGAAGATTATGTAATGAGTGCCTTTTAAGAGTTGAAGATTCAAATGCCGTGATTTTTAATCATTTTAAAGATGTATTAATCGGTAATAAGTTTGGAATGTGGAGTGTGGCGTTATAAATAAAGAGTGAAAATCATGAGATAGTAATAGTGAAGAACCGGACTCAATGATATTTTTTTTAAAACGACATCACACTTGAAATTCTACCATCGAGTTAAACCATTAATGATAATATATTAATAATAATTATTCTTATAAAACAAGATACTAATCCTTAGTGAAAGTATTAAGTCATGTGTCAACTGTCAAGTAATGGAATCAACGTAGCAATTGTTTAACCATGCAATTGTTTAACTATTTAACTTGGACCTTTCATTTAAATAAATATTAGACAAAATTCATATGTAAACTTAAAAAATAATAATAATAAATAATTAAATAATTAAATAAATAAATAACCTCGCGTCAGACGGGTTGACCAAAACCCGACCCTATTTCGTATTCAGGTTAATCAGATTGACCCGAGTTAGATTTTGAACCCGAGTAACCCGATCCGATTATCCTTATTCGGGTCCGGGTCCGGGTCGGGTCGTGATTTATGACACCCCTAATGACAATGTATGGTGATCTCCTCACTAACTTAAACACTAACCAAAGTAAATGTTTAAGTAAGAACTATGCTAACACTCTCAACGCATTTAGGGATTTAGTTCTATGGAGGAGTAAATGCTCTCTTGAAGGTGTATAACATTAATCACAAGATATAACATTTACTCCTTTGAGACACTCTCTTTTATAAATAGAATAAAAGGTGGTTACTCATGGGTTAACAAGGATGTGTCAAGCATCTAACTATAAAATATAAAGTACACTGCTACCTTACTGCATTAAATGCTTCTAATGTTGGAATGTGTGCAATCTTATTTTACGGAACATTGTTGACAACTGTTTGCCCTTTTCTATCAACTCTTGTATTTTCTTTGACTTTTTTGATAAGTGCTTTTCTACTTATCTTTCCAAGAAATTTCCTGCCTAAACATTAAAATACTTAAATATTTTTTCTAAATATTTAAGTTCAGAATGTCTTTGATTGTTGAGGAGATCAAGGGAATTCAGTAAGTTATTGTCATCACTCACTAACTTCATCATCTTCTTTCACGTGTAGGACTTCACTTACCTAGTTCTGCCTTAGAAAGTGGTGAGACTTTCTTAGTCTCTAATTAACTCTAAAGATGACTCCCTGAATGTTCATTCATTCAAGTACTTCATTTATACTTAGGATATTTTATATTCAAAACCTAGTCAATGATCATTGGGCTCTGAATTGACCCAACAATCTCTCTCTATTTTTGTTAGAGGGAAAAGAGATCAGAGAAATGGAATTGGACTAATTTATATTGTTTCTTAGAGAGAAAAAAAAAAATAGAGAATTGAAATGAAATTGATAGAGGATTGGGTAGTTTAATTTAGCATTTCCATACATTTGTGAGATATACCAGGCACTATATAAAGTAATTATGTGGAAAAGAAGAGACGATTGTTAATCTTGATATATAAAATTCATAATTATATTTTGTGATTGGCATAATTCGATTAATTAGTTTGAATAACTATGTTTATTTCATCAAAATAGAATTTACATAATAGTTGAAGACAAACGAGTAACAAGCTGCGCCACTAGCCTTTTTAGATTGTAAATCTAACTCTGTTCATAATTATATGTTGAATGAAACCTTTTATTTCCATGTGAAAATGCGAAAACTAAATAAAATATCTACAATTGGATTCCAAAATTTAAATGCTGGAAACTTTAGCACTGCCCCCAAAGAGTCAACACTACAATCCAAGAATATTAGACTTCTGCTAATTAAGCTCATCTTGACAATGGTGCTGGAAAACAATGATAGTTAATTCTTGACCAACTCTAAAAAAACAACCTTCTCTAGCTAAATAAATTGCTTAAGTAAATCACGATTGACCAAGTACATTAATGGATTTTCAATATTAGTACACACGTTAGAAATCAATCGTGAAGACTTCACTCGCAATGACTTCTTAAAGATGGAAATGTACAGATTCAGTCACACTAGAGAACTAGAAATCAGTGACCAGCTCGGCATCACATCACAGTGAACACAATATATTGCACCTGATAGTAGTATGTCATTACACTTAAAACAGATATGAACAACCGCCTTTGCTGCAACCTGGGCCTTGGCTCCAATCAACTCTCAATTGAAAAAAGCAGTTTGTCCCAACCAGATGACCTTCGACGCTACCCCTGGTTTGCGAAGAAAACTCGCACCTCGCATCTAGTATCACGTCCCCAGACTCAGCATCCGTTAACTTTGCTTCAATTATGAGGGAGCCGCCCTCGTTTGGTACGGCCAGTAGAGATTTCCTCAGCGGAATGTCACCAGCAATTGCACCAGAACCAAAACCGTGTTCATAAAGTAGTGCCATGTAGAATCCCTTTTGAAGATCATCATCACATTGATAATCAAATTCATTGCCATAATAAGCAACTATTCTTCCATAAACATTTAGATCAGCAGCAAACGATTCACACGTTATCTTGATAGCAGCATCAACCGCATCCTTTAAAAGGATGTAATGCATTACTACATGCCCATCCTCACCGACTGCAGAAATAGCACCGCATGTACTATTAATATCCTCTTTCCAAAATTCTGAGAACCTCATGTCAGACTGGTGATCGCAAAGTAGAAATAGATTATCCTTCATCTCATTAGTAACAATGAGTTCCATAGAAATTTCCATGATGGAAGAGAAGGGAACAGAGTGACGAGATCGGGGATTGCCCAGGTATAAAAGCTCATAGTTGATGACGTCTATTGAATTACACCAATCACAGTTGAATAACGAAATCTGACCACAATCAGGCTCATATGATGGCCCCCAGCTATCTGATAGCAACCCATATGCATCGGATACTGATACGTTCCCAAACATCTTACCATTCTTAAACTCGGAATCGGTTGTAATATTGACAGAAATCGAAATCGGTTCAAACCGAGGATTTAGAATTTTTGGAGGATCCCTATGAAAATCAAAACAAAAACCACAAATTAACAGCAAAACAATTACAACCGTAGAAATTGGCTGGTTATCAGCAGTTCTATAGCACTAAGTTACGCAAAGTCCATGTCATGTATACACTAGACAGGAAGCACGAAGAACAGTTGTTAACATAGCGCAAGACATAGATTATAGGGGGAAAATGAATCTCTAAGGTGTGCCTCTTCAGAACATAATCTCTATTCCCTCACATTATCTTTATCTGAGACTTAATATGTGAATGAGCGCACAAATTAACAGCGTCAATAATATTTCTACTACATAAACCTCATCTTTGGCAACAACTAGTTTCTGTTTATTCCTTCAATTCTACATAATAACCCATAATTCCCTTTTCTTATACAGAAGGTATAGTTAACTAAGCAGTTGAAATGAAAACGTATCTTTTCATAACTCAAATTTACAAAAAGAATATTAGAAAGAAAATAACTAAGCAGTTGAAATGAAAACGTATGTTGGAACTCTGAGTCACTAGAAGATGACTTCATAGCCGGTTTGGGTCAAAACTGATTAAAACTAGAAAGATAGTTAAATTTATACATAATTTTAATTTATCTATGTATATTACAATTACAGATTACAAACTTACCCAGCCTTTACAAAAAGTCATTTTTAAAAGGAATAACAAAAAGTTACCATACTTATTGCAAACTACCCTATATTTTATTAGAATATATTGATTATTTTCAATATCAAAACCGATAGTAACCTGGCAATAGGATTCGCCCAAGCAGTAATGGAAGTATGCTCGGTATCACCACCAACAGCCGTCTTTTGTCTTTTTTTATCAGACTCAACGTCAGCCTCACAGTCATTTACGTCCATTGGTTGTTCCGTGGATGACACTAGTGATTGGGCAATTGATACCTCCGAGGATGGGTATTCCTACACACACAAAAAAAAGAGAGAGAAGTTTGAAACTGGTTATAAAATGTGGAATCGTGACCAACTTTTTTTTATACCAACGTGATACTTTTACTTGAGTTATTTAAACTTGACCTAGTTTTTGAAAAAATCCTTTATACTTTACTTCTTCATAGTGAATTTTTTAAACATGAACTGATTCAATAGAATGGTGCTGAGTTTCAAAGTTATCTTCATTTTTTGAATTGAAGAACTCCCAAGAACTTAAATATATCTCAAATACTGCCTTTCAAATAAGAAGTACAATAATCCATGGTTTATAAACAAAAGATAGCCCCGCATAATAGAATCCCGGGGAAAAAACAACTAGAGAAACCAGATAAAAAAAAAATCTACTAGATAATGCATACCGAAGTGATCCCCAATAGATGAAAGCACTTGTCCATCACCATTGCAGTTGCCTCATACAACAATAATCTGGTTGACTCCGCAACAGACCCAACCTGCCAAAACTTACGATAAATACAAACAAAAATCACATGTCTTCCCAAAAAATAAAATTAATTTTTAGAAAATTATCTTGGTTTAAGAGAACTGGAAATTAAATTCAGTATCGTATGAGAAAAAGCATTTGGTAAGTAAATATATCAATGATCTACTTTCTGCTCAGCAGACCCGCTAACCTAGCAAAACTTTCAGAACTACACTAAACCGGGACAAAAATCATCACATTTGCCATTTTAAAAATCAAATAAATTTTTTGAAAATTAACTTGGGTTTAAGAGAAACGGAAATTAAATTCAATATTGATGAGAAAAAGCAGATGTAAGTAAATATACCTCGTACACAGAGGGATTGTAGGAAGTGTGGTAACGTCCAAATTTCACAGACAAATCGTAAAGATATTCACACAAAATATGAGGCAATACAGATAAACAAGACTCTTCGAGAACCTGGAAAAATAAATAAATAAATAAATAAATAGATTATTGATACAATAATAAAATACACATTATCAGATTTAAAAACTCAAATAAATTTATAAAAATCAAACTGTTCACTTCATTTTATTTTTTTTCTTCTTGATAGGAGCTGTTATAGTTAGTTAGCTCATATGGCACGTGAGGTGCACGTGTCTCTCCATATGGTCTAACCAACTTTCCAGCCCAAACTCTCTTTTAAATACTGGTCATGATCAAGTCATTGTTAGCTTATGAACTTCAATATTTTATCTCTAAAAGTCCTCTTGTAATCATTTGTAACCAACTTCCCACCATTGATAATGCAATAAAGCTTTCGACTTGATCAATTCTTCTTCCTTGATTGTCCAAGTTTATTGCAATCCATTAAAAGATCTTAAGTGATCCCTAGTGGTGTGTATCAAGTGGTATCATAGCACTTTCTTGGCCATTCCGGTTGAGTTTGTTGTTCATATCAAGTTCTGTACATTTTCCTGCCAAATTCTGTTATTAACTCAACAATTCAGTTAATATTCAGGTCACCTGAATTCCATTCAAATCAAGATTCAAAATACTTTCCTAATCTCAAATACATTAGTGTTCCATCTGTTAGATCGAGTCAAGTCATTCCAATCACAAATACGTTAGTGATCTTTGATCAATTAGGTCCAATTTTCACAAAATACATTTATACTCAAATCAATAGTGGTCCACTGACCAATTAGAGTTATCTGAACGGATTACAAACATTCAGTTGACCAATTGTACAGAATCACTAATCTTGGTTACAAATGGCTCCATCTACTAGAAGTTTAGTTGGTAATTGTTCTGAAAATGGTGTAGATGATGGTACTAAAAGATATGTTGATGAAGCTTTGGCTGGAATTAGGCAAACTATGGAGGAAATGTTAAGTTAATTTGCTGGATTGAGTTTGCAGAACCAAGTGGTCAATGCTCAGGGCTCAGAATTAAAACAAGTTCAGTAGGAGTAGGGTGACAAAGGTAGAATTTCCTAAGTTCTCTCGGGATGATGTGAGAGGGTGGATCTTTCGATGTGAGCAGTTCTTTGCTATTGATGGTATTCCAGATGACCGGAAGGTAAAACTCATTTCCATCCATTTGTTTAATAAGGCTTTACTATGGCACAGACAGTTTACTAGATTGCATGGTGAGAATGTGAATTGGATTGTGTATAGAGATGCAATAATACAAAGATTTGGCACTGTGTTTGATGACCCAATGTCTGAGTTAAAAAATGTTAAGTATGAAAACAGTGCTAAGGAATATCAAGATGTGTTTGGCACTTTGTTAAGTAGGGTGGACATTAGTGAAGAGTATGCAGTTAGTTTTTACCTTGGTGGATTGCCTACTGAGTTAGAAATGGGAGTCAGGATGTTTAAGCCCAAGACTTTTAGCTGATGCATATTGTTTGACTAATCTGCAAGAGGCCACTTTAAATGCTATTAAGAAAAAGAATAAGTTGGTGTTGGATGTGGTAGATTTGGTAACAATGATGGTAATAATAGCAATGTTATTAAGCCTGTGTTAGCCCTACCAAGTGGTAATAGAAACAGGAACAATAAGCCAAGCACTCCTCAACCTAGAAGACAATTAACACATAAGGAATAAGAGGAAAAAAGGGCCAAAATTTTGTGTTTTTACTGTGATAAGAATTTTGTTCCAGGTCATAAGGGGGGGTATCACATGATGTTGGGTATCCAGTAGCTTTCTACCTTAGGAGACATTAAATGCAATTTCAAAGAACTGAAGATGGAATTTGTGTATAACAATAGGAAGGTAGCATTAAAGGGTACTCCTAAGACTGCAGTCCAATGGGTAGATGGTTAAAGACAATTGCAGACGATAGGTAGTACACCACAGGCTGAAATGTTTATGTTGTGGGTTTACCCAAACACTAGGGCAAGTCTGATGACCCTAGAAAAACAAGGTAGAAAAGAAGAAATGAACCCTAAATTGTTGCAAGTGGTGGATAAGTATGTTGATGTGTTTGAAATACCAAAAGAATTGCCACCTAAGAGAGCACTCGACCATAGAATACCACTAATTGCAGGCACCTCACCTGTTAACATCAGACCTTATAGACATCTTCCTGTCTAAAAGGATGCTATTGAGACCATAATTAAGGAGATATTAGCAGCAGGTGTGATTAAGACAAGTCAAAGTCCATTTGCTTCGCCCATTGTAATGGTTAAAAAGAAGGATAATAGTTGCAGAATGTGTGTAGACTAGAACTCATTAACGAACTACATGGAGCACTGGTGTTTTCTAAGCTGGATTTGAGATCAGGCTATCACCAAATTAGAATGTTTGAGGATGATGTAGCCAAAACTGCATTTAAGACTCATGATGGGCATTATGAATTCCTAGTGATGCCTTTCGGATTAACTAATACACCTTCTTTCCAAGCACTAATGAATGATGTTTTTAAGGCCTATTTGAGGAAATTTACTTTGGTATTCTTTGATGACATTTTGGTCTATTCTAACTTTCTAAGAGTATTTTAGACCATGTTGGGCATTTATTTGTGGTCTTAGAGACAATGAGACAGTAGAGACTGTAGGCTAAGAAGTCTAAATGTGTGTTTTGCACAAGCCATGTGGAATACTTGGGCATGTGTTGTCTGCTAGGAGTCGCTACTGACCCAACTAAGATTGTTGCAATGCAAAACTAGCCTATACCTACAAACATAAAGCAGCTTAGACTCTCTTTTATTGCACAAGCCATGTGAGGTGCACGTGTGTCTTCTCCATATGGTCTAATCAACTTTCCCGCCCACTCTCTTTTATATACTTCTTTTATATACTAATCATGATCAAGTCATTG
Source organism: Artemisia argyi (assembly GCA_030686995.1). Taxonomy (NCBI): domain Eukaryota; kingdom Viridiplantae; phylum Streptophyta; class Magnoliopsida; order Asterales; family Asteraceae; genus Artemisia; species Artemisia argyi. The sequence continues at coordinate 33,461,785 of CM060709.1, forward strand.
TTAGCTTATGAAAATCAATAATTTCTCTCTAAAAGTCTCTTGTAATCATTTGTAACAAACTTTACACCATTGATAATGCAATAAAGCTTTCGACTTGATCAATTCTTCTTCCTTGATTGTCCAAGTTTATTGTAATCCATTAACGGATCTTAAGTGATCCCTAGTGGTGTGCATCACTCTACATTAGTGAAATTTCTTCATTTACGCAAGTATATTAAGTAATTGAATCTTCACCTATATGTTTCTGCCAAGCTAGAAACCAAACTAGGCTTTTTAATCGCTATATAGTCTAATTATTTTTATTCTCAAATTTTCCTTATAGTCTCGTAAGCTACATATCATTTTTGTATTATTGCTTACCCTTAAGCATGGGATTAGATAAGCTAAATCAACCATACATTTAAGAGCATATTAGAAGTAACTATAAAGTTTAGTAACCAAGGGAAATAGAACCATATTAAGATACCTCAGTAAACATAAGCAAATGCAATCCCAACACGCGTTCTAAACCTTCTTCCCATACTTCACCTTCCCCCAATGTTAACTCTGAAGCCTGTTGTAAACAGTTAGGGCCGAAATGAGAAAGTTGTAACAAACAACATTGACATACAATATCCGTTAACTTAATATTCAATAACAAGAAAGCAATAAAATTGGGGTCGAGACAAGAAAGTTGTAACAACATTGAAATGAAAAGAAATTCTTACCTTCTTTAACTCATCAATGTCTTCACAAGATTTCGTGGTAAATGAACGAATTTCATCTCGTGTTTTTAGTAGATGTCTAAGAGTATTTCCCTATTTATCAACAAATTTAAACAGATTAAAAACAAGATTGGTTTAAAAATTTCAAATCGATAGGAGATACAATATAAGATAGCATAACATTAGTAGTAATGAAAGAACATTGTTAAAATACCTCTTCCTTAACCAACTCGATAAAATCCAACGTAATATCAGCCAATCTATGGTTTTTCAACAACGCATACCTATTAAGAGCACAAAACGTAAAGCATTGAATATGAATAAGTACGAAACTTGACCTAAAAGTAGGGTATCTTGTTTTTATGATACAAAAGGAAACAACCGGTGTAGACATTATTGAATTCAATATAACACTTCTGGAAATAAAAATTTGATTGCAGCAAGTTCATAGAAAATTTACATTTACCACTCTACTTGTCTTATTAATACTAATAGCATAAGTACAATATGGGTAAAAATTATGATAAAAGCATGAAAATCTTACTTAAGAGCAGAATCTAGTAATGATGCAGGCAAATCAGCAGATGTAGGCAAACCAAAAAAGAAGAGCACTTGCCGAAGGGTATTGATTAACTTTTCTACTTCAGTACTACAACTTTTATATCCTGCATAACTTGTGTCAGGGGATTTGTACCTATCCTCTGGGAGCCACCGTGCATGTCTAGCAGCCTGGAAATGAAAATCAGTTTTCAATTTTCCATCTTTTTATTTTTAACATGTTACTGTATTAGTTATGCTACTGTGTAGAAATTACTTACACTGATACACAAATCAATATACTCTTGTTGTTGTACAGGAGTTATATATACTATCCAATTTGCTTTTTCCTTTTTAAGTCCACGCCTACAGATGCAGACAGAAGATCTTAAAGCCACTGTTCATGTATCATTGGTAAAATGTAACACTAACACGCTTAAAACAAATAAATATAATGGAAAATATCTTGAACAATAACTAGTTAAGACAAACTATTGATAAAATAGTTAATTGATACATATGTTTTGATAAAATTAGAGAGTAAAGTACCACAAATCGCTTAGATCTTTAGAAGCATTGCCGAAACCTCCATCTTTCTTCCCACAAATGAGAGGTTTTAGTTTGTCTCCGGCTCTAGCTCTAACAGATATCATCACATTTCCATCTTTTTCTTCAATCGAAAAGTGTTTATTCACTTTGTCTTGAGCTTTTTTCTTGTCATCCTCCTGAAATAAATGGAATTATCAAACAGGCGATAAAATGTAATTTCATAGAATATAAGTAGATGTAAATATAAATATAAAATGATTTAATATACCATCTGCATATATACCTCAGAAAATCCCTTATTGAGGGTCACATCAACTTTAGAATACCTAAGCATGCGAATTAGCGTGTTTGTGATATAAGAGCGTCTAAACGAAGCCACGCATGTTTCTCCGGCTATATCCCATGAAGGAAAGTTTACCATTACCTTTCCAACATAAAGTTTTGGTGCCCACGTGTCTATACCATCTCTTAGCATCTTATGAATGCTCTGCAAAGAAAAAAGTGTAGAATGTAATGTATGTTAAAAGAGTTGGGAAAAAAAATAAATAAATAAATATAATAAAAAAGTACCTCCGCCATCCATTTCCCTGATAACTTAAAAGTCACAAAACCAATATCACGTATGGAAACTTCTTTTATCATGTCATTGTGCTTCTCAAGATGTTTCCTGATTTCCTATAATAGATACAGCACCGAAACATAACATAAAATTACAGCTAAAAAAACTCAGTATACATAAAAACCATGATTGACAAAATAAATAATACCTCTCCAACATCTATTGGTTTTTTAAAATCTGATTCAGGATTGTTTCTTAACTGAGGCCAGATGCTCAAGACATTCTCGCTGTCAATTTTGTCATAATTTAGAAGAAAAACAAAATGTACCAAAGATACAAAAAACGCATGCAGAAATAACATATACCATTGGTAATCACCATACTCCTTTTTGCAACCGAAAAGCTTAGGCTGTTCTTCTTTTAAATCAGAGAAACCCAGTCTCAGCGTGTCTTCAATTAGCGTTGTAACTTCTTCTTTAAGGCTCCATCTATTATCCTCCTATATTACAAAACCAATGTCATCATCTTAACCAGTGCTGTAAAAATCCGCCTAGGCGGGTGGATTCTGCTGTGATTTAGAGCTAATTGGACAAATTAATCAGAAACTGTCAAAATCGGACCTAGGCGGTCAAAATCAGAAACTCTCAAACTTTGACTTGGGCAGTCAAAAAGCCAACATTTTCCCCCTTTATATTTAGGTTTTTTTTCTGTTTCTTTTTTGTCCGGGCTGTTGAAACTCGGAGACATGATATACAACCAATAACACTATCAATAAATGATAACAACACAACTGAAACTATGTGAACTTTGAGCTCAGAGCATTATGCTTACATCATACATGTAATTTCAAAATAGAAAATACCAATCCGCCACTAGTCCCCGGTTAGGCGATTTTTGCAACAATGATCTTAACTGTGTAAATTTATAAAACATTTATACAAAACACACGTTAATAATAGACTTACATCAGAGGCATCCACTTCCATATCCATTGTTGATGTAGAATGTGCAGAATATCTAACCAAATCGACAACAATACCCTCTGACTCTACAAGAAGATACATAATTGTAAATAAAAATATAACAAATTTAAAGCACCAAACACTAGATAATTCATTAATAAATAACTGATGATTTCGTTAGTTAGTTTAATACCTGGAATTGAATTGGGGGTTTTATTATTCTACAAACATCTGGTATCGATTATAATTATATCATCAATAATGTAATATGCTGAAGAGATTATAAAGAGGTTTATTACCGATAGATTGATGGGTTTCAAATGCGACTTCAGGGTGTGTTTGTTTGATTCATGGGTTTTGGTTGCTTTAATTAATGTGAGATTTTGGATTTCAACCCAAGGTAGTTTTACAATCTTAGGTTCTTTCTACGTCACTCATATTCCATTCAATACCTGAGGTTTTATAAAAGTGATCATGGGCTCTCGAATAAGAGTTAATTTCATATATCACCTTAAAAATCTCTTTAATTTCATATATACCCAATCCATTTTTTAAATATCACAAATACCCAATCTCATTTATTATTAATCTAATTAAGACCATTTTACCCCTACTTATTTTGAGCGCCGAAAACTTATCAGAAGCCTTATGCAGCAGTTAATAACTATATATGATTTTGAATCTTATGCCATTATGAATTGCTCCTTGCGTATATGTTATCAATTATCTTTGCATCATTTTCAGTACGAAGTAATTCAATATAGTTTTCTGATCAATGAGTTTATGTGTATCTGTTATCAACTTATCATTATCTATTCATCATTTTCAGTTTACTAAAATTTAGTTACTCTTTATAAAAGCATGTTTTTATGTATGTGTTTAAATAGTATATACATGGTGAGAAGCACGCGCAATGAATTTCTAAAACAAAAGCAATGGGTCTTTGGCCCAGTGGTAACTAAGGTTCCTCTCATCCAAGTTTTATAAGGTCTGTTTTGTTTTGTACCGTATTAGATGCTATTGATATTGTCATTGTATACAAGAAACTTTGTTTTGTTCTGTTTCCATGTATGTAAATGTTCATATATTAATGTAACTGCAAATAAGTATGTCACACCAATTGGTTGAAATGGAAGCATCTTGCATTTTTGACGTGTGTAGAACCATGTGGATGTGGCTTTTTTTTTTTTTTTTTTTTTTTTTTTTTAGGGTGCGTATGGTTTCATGGATATAAGTAATTTAGTTTAGTTTAGTTCTGTAAGACTAGGTGAAAACTATGAAGGGCAAAATAGTCTTAATAAATTTTTTGATTTTAATAAATAAGTAAAATTGGGGAAATATGAAATTTGAAATGTATTTTTGGGTATATATGATATTTATTAGTTTAGTTGGGTATATATGAAATTAGTTGTGTTTTTAAGGGGATATATGAAATTCACCCCTCGAATAAAACCCAAAAGTTAACATGCTACTACCTCCCAAGACGTACCCTCCCTCTCGTGTTCGGTACACCTTCTTCAGAGACAAAGTTCTGAGCAGGGGAATCTTTATGATTATTTCAGGGCAGCCGCGGTGTTATTCTCATATACAATATTAGGATCCAGTTTGATAACACCCCTCCAACAATAATGTAATCGCATTCTTGTTCTGGAGAGAAGTCAGTGGCTTCGATAATCAAAGTCATTCCATACAGTATCTTTTGCTCTATCAAAACGGCGTATATCTAAATTTTCATATGGCCCTCCCGGAATTCCTTCTAGCGCCTGTTGAATAATTTTTGTAAGTAATTCCAAGGTAACTTTCATCTGCATATTATACCCAAATTATTTGATAAATTTAGCAAATTAAAAAAGTCTTTAAAAAAGCATAAGTGTGCAAAATTCACGACTTGCCTGGACGAGTATCAGGTTGTAAAAAGCATTCTATTTTTAACTGATGTCCAACGAAGAATACAAGAAAAAGGAGGGCACCCTCTTGCACCAGTTGATGATTCTTCATTCTCTTATTGTGATGAAACGTACAAGAATACAACGAAGAATACAACACTGGAACACGTTTAGCTTCGATTTCAGAGAGTTGTCAGTGATAAAGCAGGTTTCTATTTTGAATAAGTTGTCTAACATGAAAAAATGTGTGTCCTTAATGTTGGTTAATATGCTTTCGATACTTTGTTTTTTACACATATTTCTCTTATTCTATAATATCAATTCGATCACAGATTCACATCAATTTGACCCTGTAAGTTTCAAGATCCAAATTGTTTAACTATTTTACACACAGAGGTTAGAACTTTTCCTCTTTTGCTTTTTAGTTGTCTGAAGATTTCCGGAACAATTTAATAGTAAAATCAATAAAAAAAAAAAAATATATATATATATATGTTTACTATATCTGGATGATTCGGGTTGTTAACAGTCCACCCGGTTACCTAGCTCCTCAACTGAGTGTGTGTCTAAATGGAGTATATATTCGTTACTAATTTATAATTATTTTAGTAGTTGATACAGTACAAATTGGAAAAATAATTGGTAGCTAAAATATCACTGAACGTATGCTTACAACAAATCCACATGTTTAAGTCAGTAGATATGTGAGCAAAAGAGATTTTTAAAGGACACGCCTTGAACAAACAACAACAACAACAAACCCAATTCCATCGGGGCAGGGTATGGGGGAGGTATAATGTAGACAGATCCTACCCCTACCCCTACCCCAGGATAAACCCGGGAGTAAAGGACACACCTTGAAGATACTTCTTATTCTATGGCCAAAACTAGTTGGGTCAAAGAACTATCTGTACTATAAATTTACTAGATGGACACCATCTTTGTTCCCGCTTATCAGTTATAGAACTTTTGCTGCAATATGCTTTGTGGTGAGTCCTGCCTCCTCAATCTGGAATGTTTGATCACCATTTCCTATATATCTATCAAGCAGCACCATAGCCCTTCACTGCAATAAATAAAATGATTCACCAAAAATGAATGTGTCAGTTTATCTGTGTTTTCAAAATATATGATAAAAAGGCCAAACTCAAGATGCAAAACATGTGCTGGCAGAAAGTAAAAAGTCCCTTTCAACATTTACCTTCAGGTTTCCGTCAAGTAACCCGTTCATGGCCAAAAAATGGGAAACATGATACCATTTCTTCTAGGGTACCAAAAGAAGCTAGGGCGGTCATCGATGGCTGCAGCACTAGCAACCACGTGCATGAGCTCAGAATCACAAGAAGGAGCCATTACCCCCCATGGTTTGTAAACAAACACTGATTACATCCTTTATTTCGTTTTACTAGCAGGAGGTTTATTTACATGATTCATGACCAGAGAGAATGCAAAAAGCGTTGTGGTGTCAAGCTTCAAATAGAACTACAAGTAATTAGTGTGATTATTTTACTGCAATTTTATTCACACGTTTATATACAACTACCAAGACCTAATTAAGTATTAATTTGAAGTCATTAACTTAATGATTGTAAGCACATTGAATCAGGAGTGTAACCGAATCCCAAGTAACAAAATTTAGTTGAGATTTGAGAAGAATGAGACGTCAAAGTGTATCAAGTGAAAATCGATTTCTTTTGAACAAAGTTGCTACTAATAGTAAAAAATAGACAAATAACGCAGAAAAATGAAGATGATGGAAGATAAACTGAATTTGTTTTATAGAGAGCTTAAAACTGCACTTGCATATTTGCTGGTCATACATTAAACACAGGCTGTGATGTAACTCTGTTATGCTTAATTCCATCAGTAATTGATGTTCTTAACCTCATATCATATGTTTTCTCAGCTCTCTTCTGGTTTACGTGAAGATTGGAGTCTGGAGACCACTTCACTGTTACATTTTATCGCTCATCACTAATCAAACAATCTTCACATTTTTATAGAAAGCTTATCTTAATTTTATAACCACGTTGTCTGCTGTCTTAGTCAAGATTCACAATCACCATAAGTCCTATCTTGGGTTAAGGGCCCTAACATTTCTGCTTTAACCTGTACTGTCTGTTGTCTCAATTGAAAACCCAAAGTTGTCTGTGGTTTAAATAACTTAACACTTAAAGAGGACCAGGCCTGGATATCCTAAATGTGGTATGGCGCATTAAAGTTATCCTTTGGTTAGTATTCTGAAATCAGTCTGAATATCAACATATAAAGTTCCATAGTATGCTATAAAGGCAATGGGTATGATTACTCGGAACTATTGTTCAAGTAGTCAAGTTTGAATGTCATTACATAAACACTAGTTTGTTATGACTAAATATGTGGTTGCTCAACAGCCAACATGAACTTATATTAATATAACATAACACAATTGCATACCATAAGAAACTAGAAATTGTCTCCTAATTCTAACTATAGTGTGTCTTAACAAAGGTAAGAACTCAGTTTTAGTATTATTCCAGAATAGCAAATCTAAATTCTTAAACTCAAGTAATTCAAAGTAAGGTTGTCTATACTTTGGACGCAATATGGGTAGAGGTCACTTTGATCCATGTATATGGTATAGTCTGAAGTCTATCAGTTTAGACTAATCCTAGAATCCTTTTTTCACCAACTAGTGGAGGTGGCAAAACAGGTAACCCCAAAAAACGGATCAAATGGGCTCAGATAAAACTGGTATGGGTCAATACAGGCACGGGTCAAAATGGGCAACTCTCTTTTTTTAATTTATATTTTATCACATTTAATGCTAGCGAAAAATCATAATCAGTTTCTCCAAACACTTTCATTTGCACAACCAAATACAATTCACCTTCCCATAACATACAAGTACTTTAAAAGGTATGTGGATCTACATTCTTAAAGTGTTCTGAAGTTACATTTTGACTGTTTTCTTGCACGGACAACAACATGTTGGGTTGGGTTGTGTTTGCACCCATCTTGACACATGTTGGGTTGTGTTTATCTGTTTTCTTGCATGAACAACAATATGTAGAGAATTTAAGACTCAAGATTAAAAAGGACTAAAAGCGATATGGTGTGATAAAGACAGTAATTATGCAAATCTCACCAACGACATTATTAATACAAAAGGACCCACTGACTTTTGAAAACAACAATGTGCAAAAAACATAAAAAAGATCATCTCAACATAAAAGAGATCGTCTCATAGTGGAACGAAAGATACTATCCAATATGTGATATGGATTTAGTGTTATCCGATATGTGATAGATCTTTGTTGTTGTATAGCAGTTTAGCTATTGTATGATGGAATGGGCATGTCCATCCATTATTTCTTTTAAGTTGTTTGTAACTTTGTAAGTATCTTGATTAACATAAGTTCACCTTTTCACCGGAAAAAAAAAAAAAAAAAAAAAAAAAAAAGATACTATCCAATGTCCATATATCACAAACACCATTTCTAAAAATTTTGAGGTAATGTAATTTCCTGAAGTAATAACGGGTTTAAGCTTATGATTGTAATAAAACTATAACTTACCGTGACCATATATTCATCTGTTATGGATCATAAATTAACCATAACAGATTCACTATATAGGTTCATATAAGTTTCTAGAATTATCTGTGCTTAATATAAAATTTATTTGGAGGAAGATTTGGAAGCATGAATACCTTGAAAAAGCAATGAAAAATCGATCAGAAGACTTCACTCACAGATACTTCTTAAAAATGAAAAAGCACAGATTCAGTCACAGTTTTCCAGCTGCACAGATTCAGTCACCAGCCGCACATAGTTCAGATAGTATTCCACTACACTTAAAGCACTAAAGCAGATACGAACCACCTTTGCTGCAACCTCGACCTTGGCTCCATCTGACTTGAAGGCGGAAAGAGCAACCTAACCCATCAAAATCATCTCCTCCGCTACCTTGGGTTTGCGAAGGAAATTCACAATACTTACTTAAAATGACGTTCCCAGACTCATCCGTTAGCTTTGCTTTAATTATGAGGGAGCCACCCTTGTTTGGTACAGCGATCACAGATTTCCTCAGAGGAATTTTAGCACCACTTAAAACAGAATCAGGATCGTCTTGATAGAGTAATGACATGTAGGAATTTTTCAGAAATTCATCATCACACTGATAATCAAAGTTGCCGCCATAATATGCATATATCACTCCATAAACCTTTAGATTATCAGCAAGCGATGTACAAGTTAACTCAAGAACCGCATCAACTGCATCCTTTAACAACACGTAATGCATCATGATATGTCCATCTACACCCGTAGCCATAAGAGCACCACATGTACTATCTGCATCCTTTTCCCAAAATTTTGAGAAATCCATGTCAGACTGGTGATCACAAAGTTGATATAAAGCATCCTTGTTCTCCGTAGTAACAAAGAGTCTTATGCAAATTTCCATGGACGAAGAGAACGCAACAGAATGACGTGAGCTAGTATTACCGAAGTATAAAGAGCCATAGTTATTGATGTCTATTGAATCAAACCATTCACGGTTGAATAATGAAACATGACAACAATCAGGCTCATATGATTGTACCCACTGATCCGATAGTAACCCAAATGTATCTGCAACTGAAATATTCCCAAGCAGCTTACCCTTTGTAAACTCGGAATCTGTTGTAATATTGAGTAAAATCGAGAAAGGCTCAAAACGAGGATTTTTAGGTGGATCCCTGACGAATACAAACCAAAAACCACAAATTAAAAACAAAAGAATTACAAGTGTAGAAATCGGCTGGTTTCAGTTGTATAGCACTAAGTAAAGCGACGTCCTTGTCATGTATAGAGTAGACAGTAAGCATATATGAGGAGTAAAAATAAGGGCTAATGACTTGAAAATGCATTTAGATTTAATTTGTCAATTTTGTGGTTTCGTGTAGTCATTTTTTTCTTTTGCTATTAAAACACAAAGCTCTCAAATTTTGACCTTTGTGTGTATTTTGTGACCATTCTGCCCTTACTTTTTTCGAATTTCAAAGGGTAAAATGGTCATTTTACATGCACAAAATACACAAAAAGGTCAAAATTTGAGAGCTTTGTGTTTTAATTGCAAAAAAAAATAAGATTACTACACGAAACCACACAAGTTGACAAGTTATATGCATTTTCAAGTCATTAGCCCTAAAAATAATCTCCAAGGAGTACCTTTTCCTAACAATCTTTATTCCCTCATATTATCTCAATAAAGCTTATTATTTATGTGATTGATAGCAAGTGCGGTGCCAATAATAGATGAAAAGTATAGTAATTAATCATCCTACATTAACCTCACCCTTCGCAACAACAAATTTTTGTTCATTTAATTCTATTGTATGTCAGTAGGGATTGTCGTTCAACATCTAGTTACTCATGTACACACGCAAAATGGTCATCATTGATTAAGCGTCTCTATCTAATAGCTAGACCCCCATGAGAACAACTCCCTATATCTATATGGGGTCATGCAATTTTGCATGTTGTGTCGTTAATTCGCGTGAGACCAAGTGCAAATCATGTGTACTCCCCTATGCAACTTGCTTTTGGCCAAGAGCCAAACATATACCACCTAAAACTCTTTGGGTGTGCAGTATATGTTCCTAATGCAACACCACAACAGAGAAAAAGGGGTGTATGAAGAAACTTTCACCAAGTTCACATATTAAGGTAACTTACCCTTCTCATCTCTCTAATTTTTTTTTAATGGGAGGTGATTCGTACACCATTTTTTTTGCCATCCACCACTAAATTATGCATAGTGGTGTTGTACTGTATGTATCATTGGTGTGATTTAGTGGTGTATAGCCAAAAAAAATGGTGCACAAATCATTTCCCTTTTTTAATGGTTCTTTAATGATTCTTGAAAGTTCTTTATAATGTCGATAATCTTGTGATAAAACTACTTAATTATAACAAATTATAATTTATTTATATGTAATATTACAAATTAGAATTACATATTATAAAATGACCAACCTTTAAATAAAGTCATTTTCAAAGGCATAACGAAAAGGAATGATAGTTTATGCAAACAACCCTGTATTTTACTTGTATTAATTGCATGAAATGAATTAAACTTAGCATAAAAAGTACTGATTATTTTTTATATCAAAATCAGTAGTTACCTTGCAATAGGACTAGGCAAACGAGTAATGACATTATCCACAGAAGTGCCAGCACCAACAACCCTCTTTTGTTTTTTGCTATCAGATTCCATGTCAGCCACAGGAGCATTTACATCCATCGGTCGTTTGGAAGATGATTGTGCTAACAGTGATTCGGCAATTGATACCTCGAAGGATGAGGATTCCTACACATAAAAACGGAAGTTTAAAACTTGTTAGAAACTGTGACCAACTTTGTTTTTTATACTACTTTACTTTGGTCAATTAAACTTGTTCTAGTTTTTGAGAAATTCCTTTATACTTTACTTCTTCATAGTGAATTATTTGTACTAAGCTTTAATGGTATCTTAATACACCCAAACCAATTTAAATTCAAGAAGTCAAACCCAAAAACATAAACAAGTCTCAAATACTGCCTCTCAAAGAAAAGAGTAAAATAATTCATGGTTTAAAAACAAAAGATAGTCCCGCATACCAGAATCCCAAAAAATAAAACCGACCTAAATAATAACAATAACAATAACAATAATAATAATAATTCTACTAGATAATGCATACCGAATTGATTCCCAATAGATGAAAGCATTTTTTCATTACGATTGCAATGGCCTCATACAGTAATAATCTGGTTGTTGGCTCCGCAGCAATCCCAACCTACCAAAACTTATGCTTAATCCCAATAAAAATAACATCCCTCTAAAAATCAAATTAATTTTTTTTTTAAATTTACTTGGTTTAAAAGAGCGGAAAATTAAATTGAATATTATATGAGAAAAAGGTAAACATATCAATGATCTATTTTATGTTTAGCAGACTCACTACCCTAACAAAACTTCCAAAAGTACGCCAAATTGGGACAAAGATCATCACATTTGCCATTTTAAATATCAAATAAACTTTTAGAAAATTAACTTTGGTTTAAGAGAAGCAGAAATTAAATTCAATATTGTATGAGAAAATTCATATGTAAGTAAATATACCTCGGACACACAGGAACCGTAGAAAGTGTGGTAACGGTCAAATTTCTCTATTAAATCGTTAAGATATTCACACAGAATATGAGGCAAGATAGATAAACAAGACTCTTTCAGAACCTGAAAAAGAAAGTCAGATTATTGATACAATAATAGAATATACAGTATCATGTCCATAAATTTATAAAAATCAAACTGTTCAATTCGTTATTTTCTTCTACATTTGTGAAATGTCTTCATTTTAGGCAAGTAAACTAGTATCAAATATTCACTCAATGTTTCTGCCGAGTTAAAAACCGAAATAGACTATTTAATTGGTATAGAGTTTAATTATTCGTTTCATTATTCTCAAATTTTCCTTATAATCTGGTATGCTAAATAAAATCAAGTATCCAATTCCAAAACTAAGCTTTATAACTTCAACTAGAATTTTGCATGTTCAAAAGCGTCGTAAAAGTTCATTAAGATACCTCAGTGAACTTAAGTAAATGCAGTCCCGACACGCGTTCAACACGTTCTTCCAATACTTCACCCATCCCCAATGTTAACTCTGAAGCCTGTTGCAACCAATTAGGGCGGAAATGAAAAGGTTGTAACAACACTGAAATACAATATCCGTTAACTTAATATTCAAGAATAGGAAAGCAATAATATGGGGCCGAGATAAAAAATTGTTGCAACAACATTGAAATTAAAAAAAAAAAAAAAAAAAAAAGTGAAGTTACCTTCTTTAACTCAAAGATGTCTTCACGAAATTTCGTGGTATATGAACGAATCTGATCTTGCTTTTCTAGTAGATGTTTAAGAGTACTTCCCTATTTATCAATGAATTTGAGCATATCAAAAACAAGATGGGTGTAAAAATTTCAAATCAATTAGAGATACAGCAGATAATAGCATAACTTCATTAGAATGTATACCATCTCATTAGAATTAAATGTACAATTAGCCAAACGATGGCTTTTCAAGAACGTGTGCCTGTTTAGAACACAAAAGGCAAAGCATTACATATGAACAAGTACGAAACTTGACCTAAATGAGTAAATGCAGTGTATCTCGTTTTTTGAAACAAAGGAAATAGCCGGTGAAGACATAGCTGAATTTAGATAAAAAATTCTGGAAATAAAATTTTGATTACAGGGGAATCTACATTTACCACTCTACTCGTCTAATTAAATACCGATAGCATAAGTACAATGAGGATAAAAATTATGATAAAAGCATGAGATTCTTACGTAAGAGCATTAGCTACTAATGTTGTAGGCGATTCAACAGATTCCTCTTGCAGTTGCTTGACGAAATTGATTATCTGTTCTGCTTCATTGCTACAAGTTCGGTATCCTGCATAACTCACGCCAGGAGATTTGTACCTATCCGTTGGGAGCCACTCTGCATGTCTAGCAGCCTGGAAAAAAATCACTATTCAGTTTCTCCATCTTTTTATTTTTAACGTATTATCAGTTATGCACTTACAGTAAAGCACATTTCAAGATACTCTTGATGTTGTGCACGAGTCACGTATATGATCCAATTTGCTTTTTCCTTATTAAGTCCATACCTAAATATATGCAGACAGAAGATATGTATCATTGGTGAAACAATTAACAAATTTTACAATGAAGAGACATTCAAGAAGATATTTGAACTATAACTAGAACTACTGATAAAATAGTTAATAGGCCAAATATGGAAACGGTTTAGAGGGTTGGTAACAATCTATTACTAGCCAATTGATATATATGTTATTGATAAACTCAGCAAGTTGTACCACAAATTGCTGAGATCTTTAGAAACATTGTCGAAACCTCCATCTTTCTTCCCACAAAAAAGAGGTTTCCTTTCTCCTTCAGGTCCAACAGATATCATCACATTTCCATTTCTTTCTTCAACCGAAAAGCATTCCTTCACTATTCCTTGAGCTTTATACTTGTCATCCTCTTCCTGAAATAAATGGAATTATTAAACTCAAACTGCAAAATATGGATATTTTTATATCAAAGAGGCGAAAAATGTAACTTCATAATATGCAACCATATACTTTTAGGCTCTCAAGAATCCTGTACTTTACTAGGCGTCTTTTAGATATTTGATAATTTTACTAGTTTTAAACAACTTAAGTAAACTATGTGCTAAATTTAATTTGCATATACTAGAAACTGTTATTATATGATAGCCTTTAGCAAAATGGATATGGATATAGCAACTATATAAATTATTAGATGTCTATATAAATCCTTGCTCTTTTCTTGTATCAGGATATCAAGTTGCAGCTGTGATAGAAACTCTGCGGGTTTTATTCATCCTCCTGGGGCCCATCTTTATCATCTGCGACCACTACTGTTACCATTTATGCCGCCAGTACAAGCCCAAAATATGGACGTTTAATTATTCACAAATAGCATCAGCGTCACATAGGCATTCTACAAACGCCATTACTGTAAATTCTTATCAAAATGGGGTCGTTCTAGGACCTAGGTTTGTGGGTCCTTCGGCACCTACTAGCCTAACGTTACATGAGCTTCATCGACGGGAAATGATGAGTGAGTCAACTTCAAGGCATCATAGTTCTCCTCATCTGAGACCTATTCCTGTAGATGTGGTATGATCTCTCTCAGCTCTGTCTCACATGGTTAAGAACAAATTTTTTTTTATCTTATTTTAAAATGCACGTGCTTAAGATTAAATGAGAAGGCTTTTGGTGAGAAGGGCAATAATACATTAATTCACTAAATTCATAACTCTGATTCATAGTTTTTATATGTGAAGATCCTTTCTGTTTGACCATGATCCCACATATACATAAAATTATGAATCAAATAAAATTGTAACTCTGGTTTACAAATTTGCAAATCTGCTCAAAATGTAAAATTGTAAATTCAAAGTTACAAGTTTGTGAATGAGTGTGTTTCTTCTCTTCTCACTATTTAGCTTCTCAGTGGATCTTAAGTCTTTATAAAGAAGAACAACACACAAACACAGACAGTTCTTGCAAAGTGCGTATATTAAAAGAGTGACAGGCTTTTCAATCACTACACATTTGCACATATTCCCAAATTTAGGCAAAATGTAAGCAAAAAGAGTTTCTTTTTGCATGTACTTGTTTCACTTGTTCTGTCAAATGATACTGGTCTTTTTGGCATATAAATTTATATATTAGTTTCCAATGAAAAGCTAAGTCTAATGGCTCAAAAGGCCAGTCATTTTTTACTATTTTGGTTAATCGAGTGTAGTTACCTTCGCATTTCACATGCCTGAGATATGTAAGAAGCTGCAATCTTTAATGTATCTGATTACCATGAACTAGGGACGCTTAATCATCACAACAATATGCAGTTGGATAAGACCATATGTGTTATACGACAAGTTGTAGAAGAACCACTTTAGAAATAAAAGAGCTAAATTAGGTAATATAGGTAGTCATTACTCAGGTTTCATGTTTTTGTTTCATTTGCATACGTCTACACATATTTATCAGTAGCATATTTAGGTTTCCATAATCATGTCAATAACGTTATTTTCTACTATTTATCATCCATATTCAAGACCCTAGCTAGTTGCCATGGATCACTCTCTTCATCTCTAGAAGTTCATATAATATAGATAAATACCTATAAATATAACACGATTTAATAAAACAAACATTCGAAAAGCTAGATCAAATGCATATATACCTGAGATGATTCCTGAAAGACGATCACATCAACTTTAAAATACTCGAACATACGAGCTAGCGTGTTCAGGATATAAGCCCTTCGACACACACCCACACGCGTTTGCTCGGCTACATCCCATGCCGGAAAGCTTATCATTACCTTTCCAACATAGAGTTTGGGTGCCCATGTGTCTATACCATTTCTTAGCATCTTATGAATGCTCTGCCAATAAAAAAGTGTAGACATAGAGAATATAGGCGAAATTGTAATGTATGTTTTACAAGAGTTAGGAAAAAAAAATATATATATATATATATATATATATATATATATATATATATATATATATATATATATATATATATATACCTCAGCAATCCATTTCTCAGATAACCTAAAAGTCAGAATACCAACATCATGTATGGACACTTCTTTTATCATGTCATCCCGCTTTTCAAGATGTTTCTTGATTTCCTATAAAGCATACCACACCAAAACATAAAATTAGAGTTGAAAAAAATTAAATAAATAAAACTCAAAAACGATGATTGACAAAAAAAAATTATTACCTCTCCAACATCTGTTGGTTTTTTAATATCTGGATGCTTAAGCTTTTGTTCTGATTCTTTTCTTAACTGAGGCCATATGCTCAAAACGTTTTCGCTGTAATTTCTCATAATTCAGACAAAAAAACAAAATGTACCAAAGGAAGTAAAAACGCAGAAACAATATATATACCATTGGTAATCACCATACTCCTCTTTGGAAGTGAAAAGCATAGGCCGTTCTTCTTTTAAATCAGAGAAACTGAGTTTAAGTGCGTCATCAATTAACGTATCTACTTCTTCTTGAAGGCTCCATCTAATATCTTCCTGTATCATAGAACTACTGCCATCATCAACTTCCATTTGCATTGTCGCTGTAGAATGTTGTGCAGAATATCTCTGTCACAGTAACAGAAATGTAAGAAGTTTGATAAATTTTGCCAATTCCTATTCCTATTTGCGCGCAATCCTGACATCCTCAACTTCCATTTACCATTTGCGCGCAATCCTGACACAATAGATTCATTATTTTGCTTTTAAGCTTATGTTCCTATTTCTTTTATCTCTTTCACTTCCTTTGTTTATAACAAACTATTATATTCAAACTCTATCCCTGTTTCTTTTGTCCTGACGTGTCACTATTATTTTTTTATAAAAAAAAAAAAAAAAAAAAAAAAAAAAAAAAAAAAGGTACCGGCGAGCATTTGTTCAAGATAACCTTACTTTAAACAAAAAAATGAAACCGAATACCTTTACCCTCCCAAACCAATCTTCAACCTCTCAAACCTTATGTGATTTAATTTGTCAGGATTTAACTTTGACAAATTATTCCATCTATTATAACAAAGTAAATACACTCCATGCACAAATAAGAAGGGGAGCAAACAAATTTGCTCACCATGTCAACATACTACCTATGTTCCTAAATAAATACGGCGAAGGTGAGCAAACAACGTTGCTCACCATGCCAAATGTAACCTTGTAATTCAATCTAAACAACAACAAAAAATACACGTGTAAGCTTCAAAAATACAGCGCGCAAATTAGGGGGTGAGCAAACAAGATTTGCGCGTTATATGGTCTTTTGTAACACAGATTTCTAGGGTCGTTTTTGGTAACACACATTTCTAAGTGTCTATTATGAAAACTTCCTCAAAATAAAAAGCAGATAATCAAATTAAAATAATTAATTTCCATCAATACATATTTGTTAGTTTAATACCTGGAATATATTGAATTGAGAAAAATATAGATTTGGGGCCTTTAAATCTCTGTTACCTATTATAATGTAATGGGCCGAAGAGAAGGTTTATTATTACCGATAGATTGATTGATGGTGTAAATGTGAACGAATAAGATGCGTCTTGACTCTTGAGCGATCCATTGATTGGTGCTGTAGATTTGGGGGCTCGTAATTTGAAGAATTGAAAAGTGCATGTAATTCAAGTACTCAGTTTTAGGAGGATTTAGCATTACAAATTCGGTACTTAATTTTTACACACAATGATACATTTTGTCCTTGCCACAAAGTAAAGTACACTAGGGCCTAGGCATCCTTATCTTGTCAGTTTTTGCATGTTTCGTCCTTTCAAGTAACAATTGTTACTAAAGTCCAGTTAAGTGCCTAAGACATTTTGGTCCTTTCGCATACTACGTCTTCCACTTCATTTTTTTAATCTCGAGTTTTATATTTTCTTTTTCTTTTTATTAACAAAAAAACAAAAATATGTACTGATACGTTCTAAGATCACGTTTTAAATTTATAAAGTCTTGTAACTTATGATCTATGAATGCACTAACGGGAAGAGAACCCGATCGTGTATATTGTAGGATTGGTAAATCCGTGATCCTTCCCAAGAGCTAATGGGCGGTCTATAACTTGCGTTTTATTTGTCACGTTTTGAAAGTTGATTTAATTAACTAAATGTAATAAAATAAATAACTGAAATGTAAATGAGGTGTGCTTATCAAGGGAGAAAATTTGCTAACCTAGTTACTTCTCTATTAACTCAATGATCCTATTTTCTAATGCAATGTCTAACTCTCATTTTGTATGTTAAAAGTTACGTATAAATATTAATATGTAAATGACTAGTATCGAACCCGAGACCTCGGGATTGCACACATTACAAACAAGAATAAAAGTATATTAAATATATATATGATATATGTATCAAGTATATATATTTAAATGAACATTTGAGGGGCTTAATGATCGTTAGTGATTAACTGTAAGTACTAACTATCGTTAGTAACGAAAGAAAAAGGACTAGAGTGAAACAAAGTGCCAAGAAGGATCTAGAATCCCTCTTGGGCTTGATGGCCGGTCAACAAGGGTAAGGGGAGACCCAAACCCACTCCAACTTGTCCTCCAAGTTATCTCTAGTATATATACAAGGCCTAGGGTAAAGCTTTCACATCTTTTGTGCACACACACAAACCCTAAAGCTTTTCTTTCTTTCTTTTTCTTCCTAGCCGATTGGCTCTAACAACCCTTAAGGGTTTTGGGTCGATTTTTGTGTTAAACAAAAATAAAGTGTTTGTTACTTGCATAACCTTTTATTCGTTAGTAGTTTGTGTGTAAAAGAACGAGGTAATAACTCACTATAGTTATTATCAAGAAATCGATAAACAAAACGGAAAGGGGTTTATCATTGATCTATTATACACAAGTTCAAGGTTATTGAAGTGCATCGGGTACGTTATTTTTTATGTTTTAGTTAATCTTTATACGTGTTATACTTGATCCTAGCTTCCGCATATTTGTGTTATTTGATTGTCAAACTCTAACAGTGGCATCACGAGCCATGTATAACATGTAATTGATTACTAAAACGTAATAAAAATCGGATCTTTAATTGTTTTAGATACATGTTTTGATCTAGGGGTTTTTCTTTAAATTTTTTTTATAAAAATTCGAAACCCTAACCCTAATTTTTGGGTGGGGGTCGATTTTCCATGAAACCCTAATTAGGGTTTTGTGGTTTTCTTGGATTATATGTAATCACTAGAAACCCTAGGTCATTAACCGGTTAAGTGAACGTATATAGTGACCTATGTGCTAGTTGTTAGGTTTAATCCGTGATGAAACATGCATGTTAGTCATGGATCTTGTTTTTTTTTTATTTTTGTCACATGTTTTAGATAGATCTTTAATTGGGGAAGACTCCAATATACATATTAAAATCAATTTATATGCTATGTGGTGTGTATATTAGCTTTGGCCTACGCAATTGATTCGTCAATTTATGTGACTCTCTTCCATTAAGAGGAGAAGGCCTTAGTTGATTACATGCATGATTATACCTAGACTTGATTTTATTAGGATCTTTTCTAATAAGGATTGCATGTGGCTAATTGTTTCACTTTATTATTATTAGTTGTTTGTTTTTCTTTGATTACTTGTTTTATTGTTAATTGTTTGACATGATGTAAGCAATAAAAGAGTGATTTTTCATAAAGAAAATAATACGGACTAATAATGGTGAAACCCTAAGTGATAAAGATTGAATATTGCGGAGTCTTATGTGCCAACAACGGTTCGCTTCTCACGGTAATTCGCTCCAAGGCGAGACTAGCAAGATTCATACTTTATTACATGTTTTGAGATTGAATCCATAAACTTTTGCTTGATTGATGTTTTGTACAACATGCTTTTAAAAGTAACTCTTTTAAGAAAAATTCATAATCGTGATATGAAGGCTTAGAAAAAAGCCTTAGAGTCTGACTTGGTTATCACAATCTTGAATACGTCTTAAACAAATTTCTTTTAAAATCATCCTTGTAGAAAGTCATCTTAAGGTCTTTTAAACCTCAAGTAAAACTTTGTGTATTAATTTCACGAATTGGTAATAAAAAGTTTTTATGAAAACTTATGCTATAAAGATGAGTGCATGGATCTTTATACATATTTTGATTGACATATCAAAATTGAATACCCTTAAAATTTAAGTTACATGTCATCTATCTATAAGGAACACTTGGAATTTTAATTTAGTAAACATGAGACCTAGGCTAAATTATTATAACAAGTTAAAATTCTGTTAATGCGTGAGACCATAGATAGTAATTTTGCAGTTTCTAAAGTAAACGACTTAATTAAGTTGTGCGTGAGACCTAGAACTTAAATGCTTACAAGGCAAATTGATGAATCAATTTGATGTAAATCCCATAATGGTCTAGGAATTGGAAATCTTGTTTGCCAATTATTGTTCGATAGATTACCATCTTTTATACTTTCACCACTAGCAGATCAACTGATGTGGTGGAATCTATGTAAAGTTGGATCCTAGATTTTCAAGAAAATTTTGGTGGTTATATGAATATAGCCTATGGGTATTTTAATTTTCTTGAAGATATTTATTATCGAAAATACTAATGTTTGAACTTTTATATGTAGATATGGCTCAACCCGATAACCCAACTGTGATTTCTGCTTTCAAGAGTCATCTTGAAAGAGAAAAATTGACTAGAAAGAATTTCAATGATTGGCACCGTTCGCCCAGAATTGTCTTGAGGGCGTCCGGAAAGCTAGATTACTTGACCGAGGAATGCCATGCTGAGCCTGCTGCTACTGAACCAGAAGCAGTTAAGGCGGCATGGAAGGTGGAGCATGCTAAGTTTAATGAGGTTGCTCGTTTAATACTCACTAGCATGAGTGCTCAGTTACAAAAGAAGTTTGAGTACTTTTTCCCTAAAGATATGCTTGAAGTACTTAAGCAGTCTTATGAGAAATCTCCTGCAGTTGAATTGTATGATGAACTTGACAAGCTATACAACTGCAAGCATGGTGATGGTAAACCAGTTGAAGATTATGTGACTGAGATGAAAGAATCTTTTGATCAGCTTCACAGAATTGGATTTGGTTACCCCAACAATGTGCAAGTGCACTTGATCAACAGATCCCTTAACAAGGACTTTGCTGGTTTTGTGCAGAATTTCAACATGTACTGCTCAGGGAAGACAGTTTCAGAATTACTCGCATTGCTTGTTGATTATGAGAAAAGTCTACCAGCCAAGGTCAAGGCCCCTACCCCGCAAGTGTTGGCGATTCATGGGGGAGAATCCAGAAGAAATTGCATGTGAACAAAGGCAAGGGGAAAGGTGATAAAGGCAAGCAGGTCATGGCCTATCAACCATAACCCAAGATGAAGCAGCATCAGCCTAAGCAGAACAAGGTGAATCCGCCAAACAAGAAGGATCAGACTTGTCACCATTGACATGAAAAGGGCCAATGGAAGCGCAATTGCCCTCTCTACATTCATGACTTGCGACTCAAGAAGCAGGGTAATGAAGCTGGTAACCCCAGTTCATCAGGTGCATTCTTTATGATTGAATCATTCACTCTTACTCCTAAATTGAATTCATGGGTATATGATACGGGATGTGGCATTCATATTTGCAATACCTTGCAGGGGTTTAGAGTTGAGAGAAAGCTGGCATATGGACAACAATTCTTGCACATGGGTAACGGAGCGCATGCATGAGTTGAAGCTATAGGAGTTTTTAATTTAGTGTTGCCTTTGGGCTTGGTACTATCTTTAAATAATTGTCATTATGCACTGTCAATTGTTAGAGGTGTAATTTCATTTTCATGTTTGTTGAACCTTGGTTTTGAGCATACTATTTCTAGCAATGGAATTTCAGTTTCTTTAAATGGTGTTTTTTATTTTAATGCTATTGCTGTGAATGGTGTCTTTGAAATTGATATGAATGATAATGATAATGCTTTTGTTAAAAATAATTCAATGTATAGCATCAATAATAAGAGAATCAAGAAAGGTCTGGATTCGTCTTATCTTTGGCATTGTCGACTTGCTCACATTGGCAAGGCTCGCATGAAAAAGCTGCAACATGATAGGCTTTTAGATAAGATCAATGATGAATCATTTGATAAGTCCGAATCTTGCATTGCTGGGAAGATGACAAAGAAACCCTTTAAAAATAGGATTGAAATGGCTAATGATCTACTTGGTCTTATTCACACAGATGTGTGTGGCCCACTTAGACATGTGTCAAGGAGAGGTGCTAGCTACTTCTTAACATTTACGGATGACTACAGCCGTTATGGTTATGTTTATTTATTTAAACATAAACATGAGGTGTTTGAAACATTCAAAGTGTTTAAAGCAGAAGTAGAGTTGCGACTTGGAAAGAAGATTAAAGCTCTTCGATCCGATAGAGGTGGTGAATACCTGAGTCAGGAGTTCATAGATTACTTAGCAAAGGAGGGAATTGTCCAGCACCTTACTTCTCCATATACTCCACAACAAAATGATGAATCTGAGAGAAGGAATCGTACATTGCAAGACATGATACGATCTATGTTTAATCTAACAACTCTTCCTTATTCGTTTTGGGATTATGCCTTAGAATCTGCGGTTCGCATTCTTAATATGGTTCCAGCAAAGAAGGTTGATAAGACTCCTTATGAGTTATGGACTGGAAAAGCTCCTAACTTGTCTTATCTTAAGGTCTGGGGTTGTAAGGCGTATGTTAAACGTGACTTAGAAGACAAACTCCAACAAAGATCTGTGAAGTGCATCTTCGTAGGACACCCTAAGGAAACTATAGGTCACTAATTTTATTACCCAACTGAAAACAAAGTTTTTGTTGCAAGGTATGGAGACTTCTTGGAAAAGGAGCTCATATCTCAAGAATTCAGTGGGAGAGTATATGATCTGGAAGACGATCATGAAGATGTAGCACCTTCTGAAAACACTAGCCAATTTCCTGTGGAACCTGAAAGTTTAGGTCCTCCACCTGAAGTTGAAGTGGTTCCCATTCGTAGGTCATCTAGACATGTGAAAGCTCCTACACGACTATGTCTTAATGTAAAGTGTGAGGAAAACTTGATAGGAGATCTTGATGAACCTACAAGTTATAAAGCTGCCATGAATAGTCCTGAAAAGGAAAAATGGCAGGTTGCTATGAATGGGGAAATGCAATCCATGGAAGACAATGAAGTCTGGGAAGAAGTAGACCTACCTCCGGGTGCCAAGTTAGTTAGGAGTAAATGGCTCTACAAGAAAAAGACTGATATGGATGGCATTGTACATACCTATAAGGCCCGTTTGGTAGCTAAAGGCTATACTCAAACTTTTGGTGTTGACTATGAGGAGACCTTTTCTCCTGTAGCTGACATTAGGGCTATTAGGATTCTTATAGCCATAGCCTCTTACTATGACTATGAGATTTAGCAAATGGATGTCAAACCCGTCTTCTTAAATGGTCTCCTAGATGAAGACATCTATATGGCGCAGCCTGAGGGGTTTGTGAATCCAGAATTCCCAAATCGTGTATGCAAGCTTAAAAGATCCATTTATGGATTGAAGCAAGCATCACGACAATGGAATAACAGATTTGACAGTGAGATTAAAAAGTATGGATTCACTCAAAATCTTGATGAGCCATGTGTATATCACAAAGCTAGTGGGAGTAATGTAATTTTCCTTATTTTATATGTTGATGACATATTGATCATGGGAAACGACATTCCAAGTTTGCAAAAGGTTAAGGCATATCTTGGAAGTTGTTTTTCTATGAAAGATTTAGGGAAAGCTGCATTTATTCTGGGAATCAAGATATATAGAGATAGATCTCAACGATTAATTGGATTAAGCCAAAGTGCTTACATTGATAAAATATTGAAGAGATTCAATATGCAAAATTCCAAGAAGGGATATTTGCCGATGCAAGAACAACATGGCTTGAGCGAGAAAGTTTGTGCTTCAACACCTGAAGAGGTGCAACGCATGAAGAGAGTCCCTTATGCTTCGGCTGTGGGATCTATAATGTATGCGGTGAAAAGCACAAGGCCTGATGTGGCGTTTGCTCAGAATTTAACCAGTCGATATCAGTAAAATCCAGGTGAAAAACACTGGACTGCTGTTAAGAATATTCTTAAGTAACTTAGGGCTACTAAAGAGATGTTCTTAGTTTATGAGGGTACTCCATCTGCAGAACTTGATGTTACAGGTTACTGCGATGCTTCTTGGAAAGGTGATAAGGATGATACGAAGTCTCAGACGGGTTATGTCTTTGTCATTAATGGAGGAGCTGTGGATTGGAGGAGCAGAAAGCAGAGTGTACTAGCGATGTCTGCTACAGAAAGTGAGTATATAGCTGCTTCAGAAGCTGCAATGGAATCTGTTTGGATTAGGAAGTTTGTTTCAGGGCTTGAGGTTATGCCTTCGATTCGATGACCTATGAAAATGTATTGTGACAACTTAGTTGCAATTACATTTGCCAATGAACCTAGAATCATGAAAGGTACCAGACATTTCCCGATTAAGCATCACTATGTTCGAGAACAAGTCAAAATAGGTTAAATCGAAATGCTCAAAGTTCACACAAATGAAAACTTGGCAGATCAATTTACAAAGCCTTTACCTGGCACCAAGCTTTACAAGCATGCTGAAGGAATAGGACTTAAATTAGCTGAAAGTTTCATGCCCATTTGTGATTAGTAATTGGATAAGGGATGTAATGTACTATTATTATTTTTAATAAAATAAAATATTGTTTATGTTTATTTATTTATTGTCTTAATAATATATCCTATATTTGCATGTTTAGATCCATGAATAAATTATTATTCTAAATTATCCGTTGTCGATTAATGGTATGAGAATATCATTAAACTAAGACAAGTTTGAGTGTTGGTTCAGGATATACTTGAAAGTATATTGATGCGTAGTCATACCAATTTCACATGATACTCAATGAATTGAGTATTGGACTTATCCCAATAATATGATTTAATATTTAATGTGAGAATCATATTTAAAGTTATCCTTAGACTTGAGATACCAGATAAGTGTCATGGATGTAGTGCATTTTTGTGAAGCAATCTACCGCTCACCGTAATAGGGAGTCATAAAGGTTGTTTTCAGAAGTGTTGCAAAGTTCATGGGTTATTCTTGTAGTCAAGAGAGAATTTGTTCCTTCTGATTTGTTCAGAAGTTTAATACTGCTGGGCCCCTCGTAGGGTTGACAAAATGTTTGTGTGGCCATGCCCAAAGTCTATCTGGAATACGTTCAGATGTTTTGGTAATTTTGTTCAATCATAAAGAGACGAGAAACGGAATATTAATAAAGAAACTCACATCTTTATTAAATGTAGTATTATAAACAAAAGGATAATTATAATGATGAATCATTAAAGGTTTTTCCAGGAAACCTAGCTCGAGTCGTACTGGGGGCATTAGAGTGTTGCAAGACGCCAACCAATGTCATTTTACTATTAATAGATATACGAGTGGGAGCTCTTAAAAGTTACGTATAAATCTTAATATGTAAATGACCAGTATCGAACCCGAGACCTCGGGATTGCACACATTACAAACAAGAATAAAAGTATATTAAATATATATATGATATATGTATCGAGTATATATATTTAAATGAACATTTGAGGGACTTAATGATCGTTAGTGATTAACTGTAAGTACTAACTATCTTTAGTAACGAAAGAAAAAGGACTAGAGTGAAACTAAGTGCCAAGAAGGATCTAGAATCCCTCTTGGGCTTGATGGTCGGTCGACAAGGGTAAGGGGAGACCCAAACCCACTCCAACTTGTCCTCCAAGTTATCTCTAGTATATATACAAGGCCTAGGGTAAAGCTTTCACATCTTTTCTACACACACACAAACCCTAAAGCTTTTCTTTCTTTCTTTTTCTTCCTAGCCGATCGGCTCTAACAACCCTTAAGGATTTTGGGTCGATTTTTGTGTTAAACAAAAATAAAGTGTTTGTTACTTGCATAACCTTTTATTCGTTGGTAGTTTGTGCGTACAAGAACGAGGTAATAACTCACTATAGTTATTATCAAGAGATCGATAAACAAAACGGTAAGGGGTTTATCATTGATCTATTATACAGAAGTTCAAGGTTATTGACGTGCATAGGGTACGTTATTTTTTATGTTTTAGTTAATCTTTATACGTGTTATACTTGATCCTAGCTTCCACATATTTGTGTTATTTGATTGTCAAACTCTAACATTATATAGTGGTTCTAAAATCATTAGGTCCGATTTGTAGTCAAAACCTAACCAATAATTCCTATGACCTCAACCCTGTTGTTCACGGAAGCTGGGCATCTAGTTCATAGTCATTATGTGTAACACCCCCAAAATTTGGTACAGCGGAAGACTCAACAAGCTTTCGGGGTGCTACGGGGATTGGTATCCAAACACAAGACATAGAAGAACGAGATAAAGTAAACATAATAAAATACAACCACGCGGGGTTTTAAAGTTTACATTATCCCAAAATCATCCAAAGTCAGGCCCAAAAGAAAATAAATATAGGTCCACAATAGTTATCAGAGTTTTAGAAAATATAGATCCATAACCGGTGCCAAAACCAAGCCTCCAATCCCAAGCATCCGCAGAGCATCACTTAATTACCTGAGAAAACGTGCTAAAAGTCAGCTTTCGCTGGTGAGATCATAGGTTTAGATTCTTAATTCAATATAGTGGACATATACGCAAAACGCTTGCTAGCTAGACTAGGCCTCAATCATCCAACCAAAATATTCCAACCAAAACAAATCATCCCTATAGGTGCACGCTATAGCTCAAATCAATCCAATCAATAGCTTACCTAGCTCAAGTCTAGGCCTCGCTCTAAAATCAATCCAATAGCTTACCTAGTTCGGGACTAGGCCTCGCTCAACAACCAATCAATAGCTTACCTAGTTCGGGACTAGGCCTCGCTTAATCCTACCTAGTTCTATAAGCATAGCAAGTTTTGAAATAAATAAATAAAGCGATAATAGTCCACATAAAACATTTGCACGTTTCTCACCCCAAGTATTGAAAACATAGTTCAAGAGAAAAAGTGGGGCTATGACTCACCTCAAGTCCAGAAAATAGCAAGACGAAGTCGGTAGAAATAAGATGAATAATAACTCACGAAACAGCAACTACGGACTCGGCACGACCTAACAATATTAACTCGTTCAGAAATCATTTCCTCAAATTCAAAATATTCCCAAACCCGGACGAGAATCCGTTTTATTTTCCAAAAATATCCATTTCTCGAATTAACTTCATATTCATTTGAAATTCGACGTTTGGTATCCATACGGGTGGAGGGTCGACACAGCCCAAACCAGAAAGCCACAACAAACAAACAATAATAAGACAACTATAGGTCTAATGTTAGCCCAACATATTATTTAAATAATTATCGAAGCTTATTAAATCCGTCGATTTGATAATCTCCCATACTTATTTACGTAATATATTGTTCCAAAATTATACCCAACCTAAAGCACATTGCACATAAGTTTCTATTTGGTATATGTCGTAGTCCAATGAATTCCCTATATATATCGTTGAATCGGCCAAATTCCACGAGACATATAGTAATTTATTACCCTAAAATATATACCACATCCTACGGGCGTCGTGGGATACGATGCCCATTAATATTCTCATTTTATATCGTCAAATAACTCGATCTAGAATAAGTCATTCGATATATAAAATGTTTATATTAACCGTCATATATCCGTGACAACACAAAGTCACAATATAAGGCCCACTTGGACTTTAAAGACCCACAATTCGTATAACTCAATAAGTTTCTAATTTATAAACAAAATCACATTTTTAATTATTATTTACCCGACTTATGTTTCGCCATTATTTATATAATTATTATTTATAACAATAGTCCGACATTTATTACACTATTTGCATAGTATAATAACTATCGTTTTATTATTATAACGTTTACTCGTGATCGTTTTATTATTAATATACGCATTTATATATATATATATATATATATATATATATATATATATATATATATATATATATATATATATATATATATATATATACGTTTAACACGTCTATATATACGTTTATAAACGATTATATTCTTAATAATATTATAACGAGTATTATTTTTCATATCGACTTTTAAATATTTATCGAGTCATAGAATTTGGTCACATGTCCGAGTCATGACCCTCGGCTCATAGTCCAAGTCCAAAACAATAAAATCAAGTCACAATATAAATCAACTCCGTCCAAACAATCCCATAATCACGTGCTACAACATGAGGGTCCGACTACGGCACCCAACTAACCTATCTCCGTCATCTAATTGACCGTCTCACAATCGGTCCCCAAGTTCCACATTCGACAACACATCTCCAATATAACTTGTATTCCGAATATACCACTCAAGTCCAAAATAATAAATCCAATAAGAAACCATGGTCAAAAATCACAACCATGACCACAACAAAAATAATCCGACAAGTAGCAATATAACCGAAAACAAAATAAATTACGGGTTAAGTTACCAAGTCAACCCGGGTCAATATTACACCCGAAACAGGGTACGTGAGTCCCACCCAAGACCATTAGGTCTCGGCTTGCTCTAGCTCGAGCCAACTCGACCCAAACAGCCCCCATGGGGTGTCGGCCGAATACCAAACGACCACAAGGGTCAAACCAAACACAACCAAGTATACCAAACATCAAGATGATAACCAAACATCACAAATCCACAACCGAACCGAAAATAATACAAACCGAGAGCACAAGCTCTCGGGTTCACTTCGACCCATCAAAAATAAACACAACCCGGATACCAAACTCGATTTAGATCATGTTTTATCAAAAACCCACTAGTATTTCATGCATTTAACCATAGATCCGAAAGAAAATAATTAAATCCGTGACCCTTGGTCACATTTTCACCAAAATACGGGTCGAACCCGTCCTACCTTTGATTCCCAAGACCAAATCGTGAAGAGACTTCAAAAACAATAAAGATGGTGATGATTGTTGTGATAAAACGAGTTGAAAAGATTAGTTTTAAGGCGCGTGTTTGTGTAGATCGAGAAGGAAATGAGATGGGGAGTCGATTGGTGGTGGTGTTGATGGTGGTGGAGCGGCGGTGTGGTGGTGGCAGCCGATTGGAGGGGCGGCGGCTATGGGGTATTAGGGTTTGGGAGATGAGTAATATTGAGAGAGAGAGAGGAGAGAGTGAAATGGTGAGGGTGTGGTGTGGGTTTGTGCTATAACCGGGCCACAAGGATGATTTAGTGTAATTTAAAAAAAAAAAATCTTTTTATTAAACAATAATAATAGTGAGAGTAAGGTGGGCTAAGTAGCCCGATGCAAATACACGGGCCAAACCCGAAACCGTAAATAATCAAACCACTTTCTCCAACCGAACCCGTTCCAAAAATAATAATAATAATATCCGAACCCATATAAAATATAATTAAAATTGTTAGGTCAACCTAGTGCCGGAGTCAATGTAGTGCCAAAATAACGATCATAAAATAAAATCATCACGAACGAATCAAACCAAACCATAAATAAATAATCAATCCTCATAATTAACATACGATCAAAATCAAGTATCAACGTTCGTAAAATATCTCGTCACAATAAACTTTCAAAAATTCCAAATTATAATTTTAATGTAATGCGGGTTTTATAAAACGACTCCCTATTTTGCCAGTTGTCACATTATGTCCTCAACTATCTTAAACACCTATTTAATGTCGACAATCCTACTTATCGACATTTAAACACCCATTACGTGCCAACTAATAAAAGGTTTACCCGCGCTTTTTAAGTACCTAATCTAATGCAGGTAGTGATATGGACAACCCCTACATTGTTGTAAGTACCTAATCTATATGTATGTACTTCCCTGTACTTTCTATGAACTTTTTTTTTTTCAAAAATTCCGTCTATGTGATTTTTCTAAGCTGAAATTTTAGAAAAAAAAAATGGTTGAAGGTATATAGAAGTGCATATTTATAGAAAGATAATTTACTTATCGTCACGATGGTATGATTCAGTTCGCGTAACTATTAATCATTTGCGAGATATTTAATTTAAAAAAAAAATTGTTATCATTAGATCTATGACAAATATGATATCTATATTGAACTTTTGCAAAAAAAAATATTAGAAATGATTTGATTTTTGGCTAAATAGATAATATAAAGTTTACGGTTATCTTGTAAAAGGATTTTGCTAACCAATGCCCACTGGGCAGAGGTTAACAAACACAAAATTTCTTAATTAACCAAAAAATGTATTAATTACACATTAAATAAACTTGTAAATTACTATATTTGAACATGATTTTCAATTAAATAAATTAAAACATTCCTTTTATAAATAGATTAATCTCTACCTAGTGGGCAGAAGTTAGCAAAACCCTTTGTAAAATAGTTCAAATTGAGATGGTTATTGTGTATATTAGGAAACTCGCAAAAAGTTCAAAAATAGGTTCTTGTTTGGATTCAACCCATGGTTGGTTAAGTGGACTAGTGGAGAAGTGTTAATGGACTTATTACATATTTGTTCCTTACTCTCATAAATAAATTTTAATATATACGTCTATATGTAAAAAAAAAAGGGGGGGGGGGGAATCATACCTACATTACAATGTAGGTAGTTCCCTACATTTTTTTAAAAAAAAATGGTAAGGACAGGGGAAAAACATGTATCAAAGACTTATCACAGAAACTGAACTGTACATTTTTTAAAAAAAAAATCCAAAGAAAATGTAAAGAATTGCCTACGTTGTAATGTAGGTACGATTTCTAAAAAAAGAATACATTGAAAATGTCATTGGCACCAACCAAATTAGACAAATTGTAAAGCTTCATTTTAAAATCAAGTCCTTCTATTAACTAATACAAGTTAAATATGATTTGAATTAATCAACATCTGTTAATTTTCGTCTAGATAGAAAATATGGATAAAATTACATGTGTCAAATTTGTAAAATAAAAAAGTTATAAAAAAATTAGTTTCTAAAATTTAGTGAACAAGTTTAAAATATTTAAAAATTAAGTTTTGTATTTTGATGAAGAAATAAAAAAATGTATATATAAAAACTTAACTGTAAATTGAAAATAAATAAATTTTAGAGAAAAAAATGTAATTAATTAAACTTAAAGAATCAAATTTAAAATAATGTTATATTCTCATTGATCAATATAATTTACATTTAAGCCCACAAGTTTATAAAGTTATAAAATTTTGAATTTTATATATATAATAAATACCTGCTAGACTTTATATTTGTTTCTAGAACATTGTTATAATTCATAAACATTATTATCATTATTTGATTAAATTAATGTATATGCACGAGATTATAAATATCAAAATGAAAGCACCGGTTATTGTGATATGTCATAGAATACACGAGATTGTACATATTTAAATGACTCGTGTAATTTTTCTTTAAAGTTTAAGTAAGGCATCTGGAACTTTGTGTTAACATGTCCTTAGCGAACTTTCTGCAAGTTAAAATAAAAAGGTAGAAAGGTTTAACCCTTTAATTAAACACCATATTCATGTTAATACGACTTATATCAATACACTGTGCACACACGGTGGTCTAAACTAGTTAGTTATTATAGAAAATATAAATTTGTCGTTAAATAAACATTAACAATTTAAAATTATTAATCTCCTACCATTATAAAGAGGATTTTCTTTCAAAATTTACAAAATTATACATAATTGTATCCTCACCTAAGAAACGACATACAAAATATCAACACAATCAGATTTTATCAAAAATACATATAGCCGCCGCTATTCATAAATTTTTAATACTATAAAAGAAAACGATTATCTTGGGGTGTTTAATTGAAACACATGTTTCAAAAATCCAATTGGGCTTTTAAAAGAGCTCTGTTTCGCATACGTGTCAAAATCTCATCGACCAATAAAAAGTCAAAGCTTAATAGATTTAGCCAAATATTACAAAATTTTGTCCAAGAAATAAAAACACCATAAAAATGCATGCATCAAAATTATGAAAAGAAAATGTTGGAAAAATGGGTTATTATTGAAAGCTTAGTGATTAAATTTAAAATTAACTAAAAAATGCACAAGGGAATTTATTAAACATTAGGGGGTGTTTGGTTGGGGTAAATTCAAGGTAATTTGTGGAATTTGAAATTAAAATTGCTTCAATTCTCTTGTTTGGTTCACAATAAATATGTGGGCCCAAGAATTTTATTTGCATTAATGAGGCTAAAAGTGAGGCATTTTAATTTTCTTCCACATGAGAAGCATTTACATTTGCTTAGAATTTTAAATAGCATCATTTATATATCTTGAACCAAACGCCCCCAAAGTGTCGAATATAAAATAAAGTCATATTTTAAGTGGCAAAATTTTTGTATTTAAGTTCAAATATAATAATTTAATCTTAAATGTAGTTATCTATAACTCTTTATAAAGCACGAGTAATTCAGACTCGTGCGTTGCACACGGGCTCTATCTAATTGGTAATAGTGTAATGTCAAGTAATTTTTTTCGTTATTAGACTATTGTAAGTATGGCATTAGTTGATCGGTAAATTTTATATTTAAACTTTTTATGATATATTAGTAGTTATTTATAAAGTTTATATTTTGTATTTATTCTCAAGATTGTAACATTATATTTAAACTTTTTATGAAATATTAGTAGTTATTTATAAAGTTTAGATTTTGTATTTATTCTTAAAATTGTAAGATCCCTATATTTTGATATAAAACTAATCTGTAATCTTCGGCACATATTTTCGTCATTATATATCTTAGTTGTGATTGTATCACACTTTGTCTAAGCATGACACACATTTAAAATAGTTTATTGACATGTAAGCTTCGACACTTATTTTCATCATTATATATCTAAATTGATGGTATCACACCTTTACTAAGCATGATACACATTTAAAATAGTTTATTGACAATAAGTTCATAAGTTGTGATGTTACCACAACTTTTGTTAGCATGGCATGAAAAATGTTGGTGCCTTTAAGGTCGAGTCAAAAACTATGTTTGCCACTAATTTTTGTCATAAATAACTTGGTTTGCCTCAGGATCCGTGCAAAAATGATTGTGTAATTATACAACAATAGTTTATTGACATTAAAAGAGTATATGTGAAGAGACTTTTTTGAAGATGTTATATTAAAAAGAGTCTTTTCACATGTAATTTTTTAATATGTATAAGTTACATAAATTATTTTATATATGAAGCGATAACATTAATGTTTGAGACCTTTTATATTCATCTCCGTGCGATGCACATAGGTTTGGAATGCCTCATGACCCATGCAATGCACACATGTTGTATCTAATTGTTTTTTCCGTAATGTTCGGGACTAATTTTCGGTTCATGTTTGAAACTCTCATTTTTTGTGAAAGACGGATTTCGTTGTTCAAATAAATGACATTATTAAAAGCGAACTATAAAACAAATTTTCTTTTTAACAAAACTATAGAAACATAAAACATTAAAGTAATTAGTATATTCAAGAGTATAAATTATAACTCGTATAATAAAAAATCAGATCCAATGGTCCAAGTCCGAATCATAAACCCGCTCCAATCAATCAATATACCCGACATTTAACTAAATACAATTTTCTTCTCATTTATATACTTTTTCGATTTAGAAGATTCTCATTGTTAAGATGATAGTGTGAAGATATTTTTATTATATATTACCCCATTTTCAATATGTAACATCAACATAATTTACACAGTCATATGAAATATCAAAGTCACGCAATATTCCAAGACGTTTAATTAAAAAAGTGACATTAACACACCGCAAGACAAAAAACTACATTAAGAGCAAAAATATTAAAATGCACCAACAAAGTGTAGTAATAATTATTGACTAAAAATTGAATGCTCAACACATTATTTTCAATAAACTAACTTGCTAAACGAATCAATAGAATTAGCCCGTTTATCGGTATTACATGAAGTAAAATATTGCATGTTTAATTTGTAACGTACTATTAATATGAATGCTAAGTATTCATTCCACTGGTGGCCGTGACGTTGTTCTTCTTGTTGTTGTTGTTGTCTTTGTCGTTGTTGTTCATTGGCCTTTTGCATGTTTTTTTTTTTTTTGAACGGCGGGTAAGTTGTTAGTTGCTGGTTCGAGTTAGTGTCGCATCCTCGGGCAGAGATACCAACCGCGAGCCTCTCCTTAGGGGATAACCCCACTCCTATTCTTGATTCGCCTGATATCATTAGAGCTTGCATGTTTTGTTCTTGATACAATTTTTGTGACTTCTCGATCTCTTTCTTTAATGTTTCTTGAATGCTAAGTATTTATTCCACTGGTGGCCGTGGCGTTGTTGTTGTTGTTGTTGTTGTTGTTGTTGTTGTTGTCGTCTTTGTCGTTGTTGTTCATTGGCCTTTTGCATGTTTTGTTCCTTTTTTTTTTTTTTTTTTTTTTTTTGAACGGCGGGTTAGTTATTAGTTGTTGGCTCGAGTTAGTGTCGCATCATCGGGCAGAGATACCAACCGTGAGCCTCTCCTTAGGGGATAACCCCACTCCTATTCTCGATTCGCCTGATATCATTAGAGCTTGCATGTTTTGTTCTTGATACAATTTTTGTGACTACTCGATCTCTTTCTTTAATGCTTCTTGACGCGCTGCAAAAAACAATTAGATATAGTTGATCGTAAGTAACTTAAATACAATTAATCAATATATTGCATTTCCGATCAAATTGAAAATGTTCGTGCATGTTTCACTTAATTGATAAGACAACGCTGTGTATGATCTCTTAAACTATTAGAGAAGATGATGTTACTACCATACCTCCTAAGCACCATCTTTATGTCCTGCATTGTTGCATACACAAAACACACGTGAGATTTACATAAAACAATATAAATCAATATGCTAAATAAGTAAGACGATATGATGCTTACTTTACCACCATAATAAGTTGTAGCCCAATGTGCACGCGGTGTGGAGGAAGTTGTGGTTTGTTGTGTGTGATTTTTGACACATTATATAGTTGATAAATATTTGTAACTCATGGACGGGAAGGTAAAAGACTAACTACTATTAATTGAGACGTTTGAGTTGCTTGAAATCAATGTACACATACTAATTGATATGTTTGAGTTGCTTGAAATCAATGTTGAAGGCTTCATATGATAGAATCAATTATTGGGACATTTATTATGACCCATTTACATTTATAATGCTACTTAAGTTTTATATAATATAGGCATTCAGACCCGTGCGATGCACACGGGCTCGATCTAAATGTTCATAGTCATGAAAACCCGTGCGATGTACATGGGCTATATATAAGTTTTCAAAGTTTAATATCCGTCTTTTATTTTCGTCTTTTTATATTCGAGACGTATTTTTGTCATTATATATATAAGTTGTCATGGTAGCATACATTTTGTAAGCATGATACGTATTTAACATAGTTTATTGACATGTAATCTTTTAAGATGTATTTTTTACGTAATATTTTTTGTCTATTTATTTTGGTATTGACTCTATCATTTCTTATTGGAACTAACTAATATTAATATATCCGGCTAAGTTATAATTATTTCTTATGATAGTCAACAATGCCCGTGCGATGCACATGGGCTGTATAGAAGTTTTAATAGCGTAATATTTGACATTTATTTTCGTCATTTTATATTTAAGTTGTCATGGTGTCACACATTTGCTAAGCTTTATACGTATTTAAAATACTTTATTGAGTTGCACATTGGCTGTATATAAGTTTTTATAGCGTAATCTTCGGCACTTATTTTCGTCATTATATATCTAAGTTGTGATGGTATCACATTTCCAAGCATGTCACACATTTAAAATAGTTTATTGACATTAAAAGAGTATATGTGAAGAGATTTTTTTTTCAAGATGTTACATTGAAAAGAGTCTCTTCACATGTAATATTTTAATATGTATAAGTTACATAAATTATTTTAAATATGAAGCGATGACATTAATGTGGAGACCTTTTTTATTCATCCTCATGCAATGCACACAGGTTTGGTCTGCCTCAGGACCCATGCGATGCACACAGGTTGGATCTAATTATTTTTTTCGTAATGTTCGGGACTAATTTTCGGTTCATGTTTGAAACTCTCATTTTTTGTGAAAGACGGACTTCGTTATTCAAATAAATTACATTATTATAAGCGAACTATAAAACAAATTTCCTTTTTAACAAAACTATAAAAACATAAAACATTAAAGTAATTAATATATTCAAGAGTATAAATTATAATTCGTATACTAAATTATAATTCGTATAGTAAAAATATTGCATGTTTAATTTGTAACGTACTATTAGTATGAATGCTAAGTATTCATCTATATTGAAACCGGTAGCCATGGCGTTGTTCTTGTTCTTGTTGTTGTTGTTGTTATTGTTCTTGTTGTTGTTCATTGGCATTTTGCATGTTTTGTTTTTGATATAATTTTCGTGACTTCTAGATCTCTTTCTTTAATGTGAAGAGGTTTTTTGTAAAATGTTATATTTAAATGAGGATTTTCATATGTAATCTTTTAATATGAGTAAGTTACATAAATAATTTTTTAATTAAAGCATTATTACAACATTTTTCCATAAACTATAATATCGAATTTGGAGCATTCATTAGTAACTCACTCTAAGTATTTACAGTATGACGACATGAATCACATGATCTCAAACTCAAATGAATAGTGCTTACCTCGTGATAGGTGTAGGATAACATTTGAAATACAATTTTCTTCACCTTTATATACTTCTTCGATTTAGGAGATTCTTATTGTTAAGATGATAGTGTGAAGATATTTTTATCATATACTACCATTTTTAATATGTAACATCGACATAATTTACATAGTCATATCAAATATCAAAGTCACGCAATATTCCAAGACGTTTAATTAAGAAAGTGACATTAACACACCACAAGACAAAAAAAACTACATTAAGAGCAAAAATATTGAAATGCACCAACAAAGTGTAGTAATAATTATTAACTAAAAATTGAATGCTCGATAAACTTACTTGCTAACGAATCAATAGTATTAACCCGTTTAGCGGTATTACTTGAAGTAAAATATTGCATGTTTAATTTGTAACGTACTATTAATATGAATGTCAAGTATTCATCCCACCGGTGGCCGTGGCATTGCTCTTGTTGTTGTTGTTGTTCTTATTGTTGTTGTCTTTGTCATTGTTGTTCATTGGCCTTTTGCATGTTTTGTTCTTTATACAATTTTGTGACTTCTCGATCTCTTTCTTTAATGCTTCTTGACGCGCTACAAAAAATAATTAGATATAGTTGATCATTAGTAACTTAAATACAGTTAATCAATATATTGCCTTTTCGATCAAAGTAAAAATGTTCGTGCATTTTTCATGTAATTGATAAGACAACGATGTGTAGGATCTCTTAAACCATTAGAGAAGATGATGTTACTACCAAACCTCCTAAGCACCATCTTTATGTCCTACATTCTTACACACACAAAACACACATGAAATTGACATAAAATAACATAAATCAATATGCTAAATAAGTAAGACGATATGATGCTTACTTTACCACCATAATAAGTTGTAGCCCAATGTGCACGCGGTGTGTAGGAAGTTGTGGTTTGTTGTGTGTGATTTTTGACATTTTATATAGTTGATAAAATATTTGTAACTCATGGACGGGAAGGTAAAAAGACTAACCACTTATTGGTGTGTTTAATTTATGCATTCATGGCGTTTTTTGTTTGTATTTTTTGAGGTTTAGAGATGGTTTGAAACATATTGTACCGTACAAACTTTTGTGCACGATTCCTTATGCAAAACATATTGTACCGTACAAAATTTGTGCACAATTCCTCTTGTGCATTAAATTAAGCACTCCAATCTTTAGATAGTATAAAAGATATGCTTTTCATGTAGTTTAAACTACCTTGTACTGTACTACAATTTGTGCACAAATCCTCTTGCACATTAAATTAAGTCACTCAATATTGTGTAATTGATATACTTTTGATGTTGCTTACACTACCTTGTACCGTACAAATTTTTTTAATTACTCGAATCACTAATCTTATGTACTTACCCTTATGCATGACTATTAAATCAATGTACTAACACATGAACCCTTGACATTTCACTTTTAATTCTTGAGACATTTATTATGACTCCTTTACATTTATAAGGCTACTTAAGCTTTATATAATACTAGTCATTCAGACCCGTGCATTGCACACGGGCTCTATCTAAGTTTTTATAGTGTAATGTTCAGCACTAATTTTCATCATGTTTGAAACTATCATGTTTTGGTGATGGTCGGATTTTGTTGGGCTTTATCTAAATGTTCATAGCGTAATGTTTGTGTAAATATACAACAATCTATAACTCGTGCAGTCTCATGACAATTTTGTTGATTGTTGGAAAAATTTTGTTAATGTTTACGCAACAGTAATTATTTTGTTGATTTATAGTTTAGTTCTTTTAGTTGTGCTTCTTCACTTTTTTATATATTTTGTGCGGCACTAATTTTGGTGCTGCTATAGGTTTTTAGGTAAATGTTTGTTGCGTGATTTGTTTTAAAGGTTGTCATTTAAACTGAATTAATTATAATGAGTACAACTTGCATTTAAATTTGTTTTGTAAAGAGTACTATAAACATTACAAATTACTCAAATTTAAAAAATTTTAATTTAAAGAAAATTATGCATACATTATAGTATGTAGTAGAGGTCATATTAAAAGACTTTTATATCCTTATTTAATAATTATATTCTTTTAATATTCATTTAACTTTTTGTCATTTTACTTTATCAATCATGATAAGCTAAACCAAACACCTAAGAGGCTAAGAGCATGACCAATGTATCAAGTCATAAAAAGATTTGATGGATTTATCTCTAAAGTTAAGCCTTTTTTAGAATTTCATGATGACCATTAACTGTTTGTAAATTAAGCATAAAATAAGTTCAAAACTTGTTTAACATATGAAGCCTTTATGTCACTCGTATCCATGTACTTAACACATATAAATTAGCAAGGGCAATATTCATATGAGATTAGTGTTCTAAACTTCATTAAATTATCATACTCATGGCTGCCAACCATATAATGTTATTGATTGTATCCATTGCACCATACTTTATGTTACACTTTTTACTGGTGCATGGAGAAAAAACAAAATAACTTCATAATGATTATAACTGTCTATTAAATTAAATTGAAAAATTTGTGGATATATAACAATAGACAACCCTAATATACAAAGTGACAAAACTTTTACTCTGGATGAATGAATAGATATTGACATCAATCCACTAATTCAATTAAGAAATATAAAAATTATCAAAAGGGCAAATGAGTTCTCAACTCGGTTATCTACAAATCTACAATTGGTCCCTACTAATTATAATGACTTATTTGATTGCAAAAATCATACATCTTCTGCATCTGACACTTCATATTCATCTTCCTGATAACTGAACCATTTCATTTATATTCCAACAAACACTTCGTATTCACCTTCATTACTTCTTGCAATTAAACATGGCGCGGTTATACATATTTGGATTCAATCTTGAAGTCTCACATTTATTATTCATCCAACATTACATAAGGTATAGTTAACAACTTAATATTTGCATAAAGTCAAATCACAAAACTTTGATAATACACTATCATTATTGGCAACTTAAGGATTCTTTTTCCTCATCCTCCATTGCAGTGAAACAAACAATCGCCGCGACCACAATATCATGATATTACTTAGGCTAATATTTTTGATTTTTCAACCACGTATATATTTTTCTAAAAACTAATTTCTCACTCTTGAGGGGTCGAGTATGTATACACTCCGGATCCAGTAACTGCAAAGATAAACCACACTTAATAATTGATGGAAATATATAATGAACTTGATGCATTAATTCGAAGGGTTATTTAAGCTTACTATGTTAACTTTTTTATCTTGGACAAAAACTAAATCAATTTCTGCATGCTCCAAGATAAAGTTTACCGCCCTGCCACTATTCAGAAATAAAATCGATCTTTGAATCAAGATTTACATATGGTTGAGTAATAAATATAAAAAAAAAAAAGATGATAAAAATGAAGTTACCAACGGTATCATAGAGAGGTGCACAAATCAAACTTTGTGCATTGCAAGCCTACTAATAGAATAAACCACGAAAATGATCATATTGTGTATATATACACAATAATAAACATGGACTGACTAATCGAGTTAAAATTGAAATCGACATCCATTGCTACAATCCACTGAGGGCACAACACAAAACTTACACCTATACGGCTATACATTCAACAACATGTATTTCTCTTCTAATCGGCTACTCATATACAATGACTAAAATGAGACAGAGGAGATAAGTTTGACCATGTAAGAACCTACCAATGGCATGCGTGCAACCATCCATTCCATGTTTGAAAGCAGACCAACTCACATTCCCACACAACTCTTTATATAATGGTTTAGTATGATTTGCTTGTAAGTTGTAACTCATGGGAGGCAAAGAGATTGATGGTTTAAAATCTTTTGGTTTTCTTATATTAATGACATTCCCATAACTCCAACAACACTTCAACTTCATTAATCACTCTTCATATTCTTACATTCAATTCGCCCATCTTGAGTCTTGCATATGATACCATCAATTCATGAAATATTTTATTGTGAGCACTTTGCATTTATAAGACTACTTAAGATTTTAGTATATAAGATAAGATAAGATACATATCCTCAACTAAAAACCCCTTTACATCTAGGGCTGAGCATCGGGCCGGAATCGACCCGAACCGAAAAAATCGAGAACCGAAATTCATGAAAAACCGGAACCGAAACCGAACCGACGGCCCGTCGGTTCGGTTCGGGTTTGTCGGTCCATGTATATTTTGGCATGTTTTTGCCGGTTTTGGGCCGGACCGAACCGAACCGAACCGACCCGAAACCGAAATCATATAAAACCTGAAACCGAAACCGAACCGACGGGCCGTCGGTCCGGTTCGGTTTTTGTCGGTTCGATTGGTTTCGTCGGTCCGGTTCGGTTTTGAACCTTCGGTGCTCAGCTCTACTTCAATCTACGCCTCAATTTTTAAGATTCGAACAATGGACCTCACAATTTTTTAGTTTCTAAAAAATTATAATTTGTTTTCGCTTCTATGTACTCATACTTTACACCTACAAAAATACACAATCTTCTTCTAAAAAAGATAAACTTAAAACCGACAGCCATTAGCAAAAACCATTAGAAACCGAAAAGAAACGAAAACTTTTTGTTATCGCTGCTTTACGTGGGTACGCTAATATCGACTTAAGTGTGAAACTTTTATCTTATGTAATTTTTAAGAAAATATAAATTTAATTAATAGCATTTACTTTATTTGTTTTTAACAAATAGTATTTATTATTATTTTTTATTTACAATTATTATTATTATTATCATTACTAAATTAAATTTATTGTAATATCCAACATATATGTATATGCGCGAGATATATATCAAAATAAAAGCACGAATTACTAAAATATGCAAATGAATAACGAAATTATATACGTACAAAATAACAACTCATGTGATCTCTCTTTTTCTTTAAAACTCTACTCATCTATACAGAAAATTTATCAAGTATCAACCACATATAAAAATATTTTCAAAGTATTGTACCTTATAAAAATTTATTACTCGTATAAAACACTCCAAAAAAGACCTTGCACTAAAAAAAGAAATATCAATTTTTCTACTTCCTATTAGATTACGTTACGTTTTGTTGTAATAATCATACAATATTTTAGTCAAAACAATATTGTATTTGATTTTTAGCACAAGAGGTTGTCACCTGTTTCACTATCTCCTTCATCTCTTTCTTATCTTTCTCACCAAAAAATCTCCCACAGATTTTTATTATTAAAAAAAATAATGTCTTCTCCAAGCAAACGCAGAGAAATGGACTTAATGAAGCTGTAACTTCTTTAATTTCCTTTTTTTTTTTTTTTTCCATTTTAAAATAAAGTTTTTGATCACTTTTTATTTTTTATAAATATGATTAGGATGATGAGTGATTACAAAGTGGAGATGATAAATGATGGGATGCAAGAGTTTTATGTTCATTTTAATGGACCTGCTGATAGTAAGTTTTATAATTTTAATTTTTTTTGTAATTATTTAATTTGTTCTTCATTTGTATATAAAGTTTTTCTTTTCATGATAATTTGACTTTCATTCTGTATTTTTATAGGATTTTTTATTTTATTTTATTTTATTTTTATTTTCTTGGATCTTGAATATATTTTATGAATTGGGTTTGTGTTAAATTGCAAATTTATTTCAACTTTTTGCTTAAAGTTTGCTTTTTTTGACTTTGGACAAAAGGGGTTTTTTTTTTTTTTTTTTTTAATAGTAATTCCTTTGAGGGTGTTTAAGTTGCTTGTTCAAGTGTTCAACTGCTTATTTGATTATTGTGTTTTGGTACAATACATTACAATAGTTTGAGGTTGTTTAGGATTGCTTATCGGAACTCCTTATCTTATTATTGAGAGCCATCTTGGATAAGTAGCTTGAAATTGTTTATTGGAAGAAACAGATAAGTAGTTTTAATAAGCAATCTAAAAAAAATCCAAATGAATCACAAGAATATGTACATTTAAAGATCTCAAACGACTTAATAGTACGTATTTATAGATGTCGAGGAAAACGGAAAACTTTATGTCGAAAATGTGTAAAAAATATAATCGATCTTCTGCTCGTAATCTACAAAAAATTTCGTTTCCTCCAAGCCAAGAGATGTTCTGTTCCTTATTGATGGCAGTTTAATTCAAAGTTTAGAGCTTTTCATAACTTTGCTCAAATTTTATCCTGAATAATGCAGGTCCATACCTAGGAGGTGTATGGAAGCTAAGGGTTGACCTCCCGGATGCTTATCCTTATAAATCTCCATCCATTGTCTTCGTGAACAAAATTTACCATCCGAATGTGGATGAAATGTGAGTGTGAGAGTGGTGATCTTGAACTCGGTAGCTGTAGAGAATCCAGAATTGGATTCAAGAT
This sequence comes from Artemisia argyi, assembly GCA_030686995.1. Taxonomy (NCBI): domain Eukaryota; kingdom Viridiplantae; phylum Streptophyta; class Magnoliopsida; order Asterales; family Asteraceae; genus Artemisia; species Artemisia argyi. Next base: position 33,505,181 of record CM060709.1, read on the forward strand.
TGTCACATTTTGCTCATATTTTATATTTGTCAGGTCTGGTTCAATTTGCTTGGATGTGATTAAACAGACGTGGAGCCCCATGTTCGGTAATATAGAACATACTCTTTCTATTTCTATCGCATGAAATTTTAAACGGCGTCTATATTAGGACGTTCCAACTTCCAAACCATAACATTTGTCTTTCTCTTATAACTTTGTTACATTTCCATTCTTGGAAGTTTTCTTATTACTACTATTATTTGGTCATTGTTATCATAACAAAATTTCGTAACGCTAAATTAAATGTCGGGATAACCTTTATATGGTATTGGGGAATATTATAGAATTTTGACAATTAGTTAAATAAATTTCTAAAACTATATTTAAGTCTTTTGAAATTCATGGTCGACATGATTTTCGATTCTGTCATTGTTGAAAGGTGTTTTAGGCATTTTAATGATATCTAATAGTGATGTATCTCAATGTAGACTTGGTGAACGTGTTCGAGGTGTTTCTACCACAACTTCTGTTGTACCCAAACGCTTCAGATCCCTTGAACGGAGAGGCTGCGGCTCTTTTAATGCGTGATAAAGTACTATATGAAAAACGTGTGAAAGGTACGCACATTACCTTTCAAGTATAGTTGTGCTTTACTTGATATCTTCTTTTACTTATTTTGTCTATTATCATGAGGTAAAAACCTTATAGACTAAGCTTCACAGCAAAAGTGCATATGCTTTGCTACTTTTAAATGGGATTTCGGTCATATTTGATCGCAAACAGGTCAAATTAAAACATTTAGCTAATGGGTCAGATGGGTCAAAAGTTGTTCCTAATGGTAATGGATGCTAAAACACTTTATTCAAACATTTGGGATCATTATTGTACCAATATAAGCTTTCAACCAACCCGATCTGACCCATTTAACCCATATTAAAATATACCCATTTTGACGCGAACCTGAATTGACTTTTTTTTTTTTTTTTCCCTTCCCCAACATGCTCATGTTGCCACTTCTAGTAAATACTATAGTACTACTCAACAAATAATACTAAAAGCGTAACTTGCTTGTAATTTTTTTTTCCACCGGCAATGTTTTAAACCTTCATAACTTTTTATGTGGTATATTATGCATGATTCACTCAGTTGGAATTTAGGTTATCGTTTGTTTGACTCTGGGACTTATATACAAAGACTGAAAATAAGCTTTCTTAAGTCTAATGTGGATTATAAGATCAGGGGCGGAACTAGGAGCCAAGTTTAGGGGTAGCGAAATACGAAAATTTGTTTAGGGGTAGCGAAAATTTGTTTCAGGGGTCGCGAAATCGCCAAAAAATGGCCAAAAATTGCCAAAAATGACCAAAAATCGCCAAAAATTCCACTACCGGGTAAAAGTTCAGGGGTAGCGACCGCTACCCCTGAACTACATGTACATCCGCCCCTGTATAAGATTAAAGAAAATTAATTTGAGCAAAAAGATGTGACTTTGACTCGAGTACATGACCATGCAGTCATAAAAGAGTAACTTGGTAGTTTCTCCAAGGCTCCTAGAAGTGTTTCTTGCATAATGCAAACTTAAAATTGTCTGTTTGGACCTTTGAGGTCAGACTATAGGTGGAATTATGACCCATTTACTTATGAACGGGTCGATTTGGTCAGTATTCTATTTCATTCTGTTCAAATAAGAAATTTACCTAAGAGGGAACGAATCAAACGGTTGAAAGCCACCAAAAATCAATTTCTTAATGCATACAATCTCCTAGTGATTTTATTCTTAGGTTTAGATTCTTATTGTAATTATTTTGTTTTTCTAATCATAAATTCACAGTCAATACATTCGTATTTTATAAAAATGGACAAAATAGTGTTAGTGAGTCAAACTGGGTGGCCCATGCTCTAGAAAGAGACAAGATAATAAGAATCTTATTACAAATGTAGCACCAACAATGCCGCCATTCAAGTCAAATATGAATCTTATATAAGGTATTTTGATGTGTTTTGAAGATACATTATTGACTTTATGGAGTAAACCGTCTCTTTGACGTTCAATTTAGGTAGGAATCTTAGTATGATTTCAACACCAACAATATGGGTTATTGTAGTGTTTGTTATAGACATGCTATGAACAGTTCTCGTAAAACACTTTGGGAAAATGGCATTTTTCAAGGTGAAAACTGAACATCGATTTGTATGGCCAAAATGAGTCGACTCTAGATCGTCGTTTACATATAGAAGTCTAGAATTCCTACTTAGATCAATCCAAGATCCACCTTATATCTGGTGAGATTTGCATTATTTAGTTCAATGAATGGGCTAATTTAACTTCATTCAACAGAATACTGTGAAAAGTATGCCAAAGCAGAAGATGTGGGTGCCGTTCCGGAGGAGAAATCAAGTGATGAGGAGCTGAGTGAAGAAGAATACGACTCGGGAGATGATGACATGACTGCAGGCCCTGTGGATCCATAGTCCACCCAATTGATCGTTTTAGCTTCTCGATGTTTGTACATTATGTAACAGTTGGTGTAACCGTATCGTCTATATGGGAAGGGATGAGAAATGAAAATCCTAATCTCACTGTTAATTTCATCTGTAGTACATAAATTTATCTTGTTTTGTTCATGTACTTTGTTGTTAATTTGGTTCATATGTGTACTTCAAACTGTATTAAGTTGTAAAACCACTTGTACAATCTCAAAAGTGTACAAATAATCATTGTATCCATATGCTTGTTTGTCTTATGCTTTAGCTTCTTTTTCAAATTTCTGGGTGAAAGGTTAGCTTATTTTAAAGGTTTGTGCTATAAGGTACTGCCGCGAGAGCGATGTAGGGGGAGGTAGAATGTAGACAGATTTTACCCCTACCACAGGAAAAAGAGTAGAGAGACTGCTTCCAGGGAGACCTCTGGCAAGTGCAAATGTGCGAGTGATAGAGAACAAAAATAAGGTAATGAGGTATATAAATTGTTACAAAAAAAAAGCATATTAACACGAGTTCTGTTGACGGTCTGACACTAAAAGTTATCAGGTTCATTTCATTGAAGCTAAAGAAGACTTGTAACACAGATTTTTTAGATGATATGCATCTCACATACACAATAAGTATACACTATTGGAAGAATAATCCATGTGGTTCGTAAGCACCCCACAAACTTTTACTTGGTCCACCCCTCACCAATTTTAATTCGCGCAATTGTCGTGAAGTCATAAGGTTGTGTTTGTTTTTTCAAAAAATCTTTTGATAGCTTCTTAATCTAACTCACGTAATAAGAGGTTTGGATTAAAAAATGTGTTTTTGTTTTTTTCAGCCTCATTAAGAGCCCGTAAAAGGCTAAAAACGCTTATTGAAATAGATATTGAAAGGGTGTCTTAACACCTTTTAATGCCTCATAATTTTTTGTTCTATTTTATTCATTATGTATTTTTTGTTCGTGTTTTGACTTTTCGATTCGTATTGAAAGTACATTTAAAGAAAATGACCACAAATTTTTCGTTAAATAAAAAATGTACGAGATGATAATAGTTATAGGTAATAATTCATATTACATTATAAGATAATCCAAACACATTTTGACTGGTTGAGAATGTCAACACAAACATGACCCCCTTATTAAATGAGTTACCCGTGTCAACCACTCATGTAACCACAACCATAATCCGTTTTATTGTTGTGTCGATATCAAGTTGTGTTTTGTGATGGGTTAAAATTTTTTATGATAATCTAACAAATTCTGACAACTTTTTACAAAAACAAATACTTTATATAACTGAGATTCAGATTTCTCGGCCTCTTATTCATATTAAAATAAAATCAGATTCATACATAATAAATAAACAGCACCAAGTTTAGTCTGAAAATGCAAAAAGCTATAAGTTTAGAAGTTAAATTAATGTGATGTCACAATTGTGTGAGCCAAGAAAAGCATTACCCGTTACTATTTTAGCAAATGTTTTGGTTTGAAGTGGGATTTGGTGACATGACAATACAATAATGTTGAAAAAATAAAAAAAATATCCGACCTGCCGGATTCGAACCAGCGACCTAAGGATATCAGCATACAACTACAGTCCTCCGCTCTACCAACTGAGCTAAGGTCGGTTTGGTGATTATTTGGAATGTAATATAATCATCTATGAAAAATAGATTCTATGCTGTTTCTAAAATTATAACTTTGAATTTATCTGTAAACTGGATTTAAATATTAATGATACTAAATCTTGATCCATTTATTATTTTATTTAAATTAGCTTTCTGGTCAGATTTATTTTCTATTTTCTATTAAACAAACATAGAGATTTTTAATTAATGCATTAGTAATTAATTGCTTGACGCAAAATTAGAAATTGAGTGATTGTGCATTTAAATGTTTCACCCATGCCTTTGACTTTTTTGTCACAAACAAACCATTGAAAGTTATTTTACAAGGGAGTTGATACCCTTATCACATTTTTTTATGCTTGCATTATAATTTGTGTATTACAGTATTGTACCGTACAACACTGCAATGCACAGTTGTGATATTTGCATCAAAAAAAGTGGTGGGAGTATCAACTCCCATTTTAGAAATACACTATACATAAAAAAAGATAATAATGTAAAAGTCGGGCCACCGGTTAGCCATATTAATTTAACTGAGGGTCCGCTTGGTTTAAAGTGGGGAAAGGGAAAAGGGAAAGGGAATGCAAAGGAATGAGTGAGGTGAGTAATCAATCCTTTACCTCCCAATTTACTCTATAATGGTTGATTACCCACTACGGGGTAATCAATCCCTTTGCACCCCTCCTTACCAAGCACAAAACAATGAATAATGTGGGCCCTTTTGAATACTTTACCCATTCCCCACCACCCTTAACCCCCCACCAAGCACCCCTGAGACTTTTCATTTAAATTGTGAAAATACATTTAGTACCATTGATTAAAGTTATGTATTACAATAATTACGTGTAATTGTTAATTGGTTTTTTTTAACTTGTGCTCTAGGGGTCACAAGTTAAGCACACTAAAAGACAACAGGACCTCACAGAAAATGACACAGGGATCCACAAAAAAATACAGTTTCGTGGATCCCTATGTCCTTTTCTGTGAGACTCCGCTGTCTTTTAGTGTGCTTAACTTGTGCCCTTAGGACACAAGTTAGACAAACCCTTATTAATTTACTAAATGCAAACTTTCCTTGTTTAGTATTACCTAACTAATATTTTGATGTCACTTCTTAACTTCAAGAATCATCATAGCTATCATATATTTTGAGTATTTTAATACTCAATCTTTTACTTAACGTTTTTTTTTTTTTTTTTTTTTTTTTTTTTTTTTAATCATGAAAACTATTTCAATTATCAAATAGAAAATTTACATCATGTCGTACCCATGTTTTAACCGAAGGAGGCACAAAACAATCATACAAGTCATCTACACTATCATATAATACTCTTCTAGCTAACTCATGAGCAACTTTATTCCCTTCACGTCGCACAAAAGACCAAGTACAAGAATCAAATGAGAGACATAATCGACGCATGTGGAGAAATAGAGCTCTAATGTGAACTAACACTTTGTCGTGTTTGAATGCCTCCACAAGTATACTTGAATCAGTTTTCAAAACAACTTTCTTAAAGCCCTTAGATAAAGCCACTTGTATACCCCAAAGGATTGCTTTTGCTTCAGCTTCAACAACCGACATAACAAAATTGACCCATCTGCTTCACGCTACTAATACTGACCCGCTATGCGATCTCATGACAAAACTAAGGCCTGCTACACCATTGTTCCCTAATACCCTAGCATCACCATTTATTTTTATCTCTCCGTATGTTGGAGCAGACCATGATCGCGAGGGTACATTATGAAGGGGCATAGTTGTACGTGTAGCTTGATTTGCTCGGGAGAAATCTTGCAACATTACATGAGCAGATTCTTTCACTTTATTCTGCTCAAGATCTCCTTGTCCATGAGCTTTGGAATATCTTGCATACCATATTCGCCACATTAACATTAACATCAATTCAAACTTACATTCTTGTCGCTCCTCAGTAGCAGCAAATAACATCTCTTCAATTGATATGTCTTATACTTGGTTTGTAAGATCAGTTAGCTCCAAGCTAGCCCATATATCCTGCGCCCAATCACAAAGGAATAAAGCATTTTTAACGTCTTCCGTTGGAGTTGAACAATGCACACAAGTGAGAGAACCATGTGATAAACCACTTGGAACAAGATCGCTTATAGTGGGAAAGAGATTCATATAAGCTCTCGATATAAATATTTGTACTTTCTTAGGAATATTAGCCAACCAGATTGCCTTCAAATATTTTCTTTCCTGTTGTGATTGTGATTCTTGGAGACATTCTATACTCTGAATTGCAATTCAATACGCAGATTTGCAAGTGAATGTTCCATTTGGAGAGGCATCCCAGTAACGAGAGTCACACTCAGCGGGATTGATGTGTATGCATGATATCCTTTCTGCATTTTTTCTAGAAAAAATACTTGCAACAATAGTCTATGATCCCATCCTTAATTCTATATTAGGATCCAAAAGATTATTAATAACATGCAAATCATGATTTTGAGTGTGGTTTTATAGTGTTCTGTAACCCTCAAGCAAATAGTCTTACCATATTCTTACTTGCTTACCATTACCAACATTCTATTTTTGCCCCTTATGAATGATGTCTCGTGCTGAACATAAGCTGCGCCAAATAAAACTAGGTTTATATCCAATCCTTGCATCTAAGAAACAACTCTTTGGAAAATGCCTTGCTTTAAGAATTCTTGCAGGAAGTGACTCATCCATTGTGATTAGACTTTAACCATATTTTATGAGGAGAGCCTTGTTAAAGTCATTCATATGACGAAAGCCCATGCCGCCACGATATTTAGAGATACACATAGACTCCCATGATGCCCATCATATAGGGTTTTCCTTATTTCCATGTCCCCACCAGAAGACATTAAAAGCTCGATGGAAATTGCCTTTTTCTAGTAAGAGAAAAAGATTCGTGACATACATTGGCATTGCTTAGGCCACATATTTTAATAGAACCTCCTTTCCCCTATTGACAATTTCCTTTCTTTCCATCCAGAAATTTTCTTTTGTACCTTATCTAGAATAGATTGAAACGCATCTTTCTTTTTTCTTCCAACAATAGAAGGGAGGCCTAAGTACATAGTTTCTTGTGATGCTTCCCGAACCTTGAGTCTAGTTACAATGAGATTTCGCGAAGTTTCTTCGACATTTGGGCTGAAAAAGATCTCTGATTTGTGGAAGTTAATACTTTGACCTGAGCAACAACAATACTTCCCTAAAATATTCTTCAACCATGTGCATTCCTCCACCGAGACCCTAGTAAAGAAAATACTATCATCAACGAAAAATAAGTGACTTACTTGAGTAGCACCCTGACTGATTTTAACTCCATGAATGTGGCGAGTGAAAACATCTCTCCTAATCACTGTTGACAACACTTTTGCGTACATGATAAATAAGTAGGGCGAAATAGGATCCCCTTGATGTAGTCCTTGCGTGGGAACATGTCCTGTAATATGCTCATTGATATTGAAAGAGAAGGAGACAAACGTCACACATTCCATAACCATATTCATGAAGTTTTGTGGGAAGCGAAATCTTTGAAGTACTGATCTAATAAACGGCCACTCAACCCGATCATAAGCTTTACTCATATCAACTTTAATTGCCATTGCACCTTTCCGACCGCTTCTTTTGTTCTTAAGCCAATGAAAGACCTCGAAAGCAACTATAGCATTATCAGTGATCATGCGTCCTTTAACAAAAGCAGACTGAGTTTTATCAATTAACCTCGGAAGCACTAGTTTAATTTTATTAACGAGGACCTTGAAAATTATTTTGTAAATTACATTGCATAAACTGATGGGATGAAAATCATTTAAAGATGTTGGAGACGATGTTTTTGGTATTAAAGTTATTAGAGTTTCATTTATATTTTGTGGCATGATTCCACTATGGAAGAATTGAACCACTACATTTACAACCGCAGGACCAACAATTTTCCAGAATTTTGATAAAAACTGTAAGTAGCTAGAAGGTTACAACCATCAACAAAGACGCATGCCTCCAAACCAATCTAAGATGAATTCGAACACAATCACATGAGATAGGTGATACATAAACCATACCTAATAATAACACTACTCCAACCAAATTAAGCTTAAAAATACACGGATCCACAAATACACATATTACAACGCCGTTTGATGAAGTGACTTGAGTGTTTTCTATGACCTTCATAGACGCATTTTTAAATCCTTTAATCGATTTTTCACCATCATTTGTTTGAATTGATTTGAAAAGGTCCATAGCAACTGTTTTTCTTCCTGCCTTTGTTTTGTTGATTGATGCAATTGATTTGGATAAGTTGGATCACTTTGCTTTTTGCTATTTGATACTCAATATCGAGTTAAAAATATACTCACTAGCTTGAGATTGATTCGAATTTAATCCAGTAGATTTCAAGCATTTGTTGTGTCGGTTCGGAGTAGCTTGTGAACTCGTTTGACTCGAACCCTTAAGATAACATAAAAGTTACTACCTCCATCCCAAAATTATAGTCCCCTTTTGACTTTTTCGGTCTTTCTTTCTCAACTTTGACTTTAAATATTTTTGTTTGTGTTATACAATACTTGATGAAAATTATACCAATGAAAAATACATTTAAAACTCAATCATTCATATATTTTGCATCAAGTATTATGTAATATAGACAAAAATATTTAAGGTCAAAGTTGAAATATAAAGACCGAAAAAGTCAAAAGGGGACTATAATTTTGGGACGGAGGGAGTATGTAATTAAGAGCATTCAACAATATATTTGTATATGTAACACCTTTTTTAAATGATTTGAATTAGTCATCATAACTTTGTTTCTTGAAAATAAGAACATTCGACAAATATAGTTGTATATTAATTCCACCTTCTTGAAATGATACAAGATACCATTTGTACAGCATTTATGTGAATGAAATTATGAGGCAAACTACAATGTATATGTGATCAAAAGAGTCCGGGAAGACATTTGATCTGCAAAGTATTTTATCAATGAAGGATTCAACTATGCATTGACAGCTTCTAGCAGTCTTTCCTTACTCTCACCGATCAATGATAGAACTGTTGCCGCAATATGCATTGGGCTAAGACCGGCCTCCTCAATCTGGTTAGCATGATCTCCATGGTCAATGTATCTATCGGGTAATGTCATCGCCCTCCACTACAATCAATCAAAGATAAAATTAAACCGGCATGAGTACGCTTAAGGTATATTTATTTGGCATGAGATTTAATTACATAAAGTGTTGTCAAATAATATACCTTGAGGTTTCCATCAAGTAATCCATTTAAGGCCAAGAAATGAGAAACATGAGAGCTAAATCCTCCTACAGATGCCTCTTCTATTGTAATTAGGACCTCATGCTCTTTTACAAGTTGTTTGATCAAATTGCCATCCAGTGGCTTGCAGAATCGTGCATCTGCCACAGTCACTTGGATACCTATTTTTTGAAGAAGCTCATTTGCTTTTAAACAATTTTGTACTATAGTTCCATAGCCCAATAACGCCACTCTACTTCCCTCCTTAAGTATTCTTCCCCTGCCGACCTGTTAGAAATATTTGAGTCATTAGATCAAGCTCCGATAATATTAAGATGCACTCAAGGTCATGTATATATTGGGAAATCTTGTTATTACACAAACTATATTACCTCGAGTGGGCTTCCTTTGTTATTTGGTGGGAGGGGTGAGCCTACGCCATTGCCTCTTGGGTACCTAAAGCAACTAGGACGATCATCAATGGCTGCAGCAGTGGCAACCATGTGCATGAGCTCCGACTCACATGAAGGAGCCATCACCACCATGTTTGGTAAACAAGCCATGAAAGCTGTATCAAATGCACCACAATGAGTCGGCCCATCTGCACCAACCAAACCAGCCCTATCCATTGCGAATCTCACTGGAAGCTTTTGAAGATCAACATCATGAACTACCTGCATTATCAAAAATAACATCAAGAACCATGATTTATAAAAACAACATTCCCTTGAAAATACGACCAAAATTTTACCTGATCATAACCTCTTTGGAGGAAAGATGAATATATAGCACAAAATGGTTTAAGCCCTTCGGTTGCTAAACCTGCAGCAAAGGTAACAGCATGCTGCTCCGCAATACCAACATCAAAACACCTTTCAGGAAAATGTTTTTGAAAAGTGTTAAGACCTGTGCCTCCTCCCATAGCCGCATGAATAGCAACTATTTTGTCATCAGTCTGCGCTTCAGCAACCAAAGAATCCGCAAAATATTGAGTATATGAGAGTGTCTTTGTCTTAGCCTTCAGTTGCTTTCCCGTTTGAGTATCAAACTTCACAACACCTATAAAAATACCACATTAGCACATGCTTTGTCCTAACAATATGAAAATGGACCGTCAACCACGGGGTTGTGAGTTTTAAGTCTCAAGAGGACAATTGCGTGTGTGTACTTTTTGTCAATAAAATATACAAGTGTTTTCTTTTTCACAGGTCTATTTTCCGTAAAACATTCCATACCATGCATTTTGTCGGCTGCAATTTCAGCAGGATGGTAGCCTTTGCCTTTCTCTGTGACGATATGGACCAGAACAGCTCCTGGAGCTTCCATGGTCTTAAGCTTCTTGAAAATATGGACAAGATCATCAAGATTGTGTCCATCTACTGGACCGACATAGTATAGCCCGAGTTCTTCAAACATGGAAGCTCCTTGACCATTCACCACTCCTTTCACGAAAGAGTCTATTTTCGATGCAACTTCATGTGTTGTATCCCCCAATTGCTTTGTTACTTCCTGTTGATAAGAAAATGCCATGCATATCAAGTTTTAGTCATTGTAATAAAGAGTTTTATAATAAAAGCCCAAAAATAATTAAGCAAACAACTAAATAATACAACTATTTATACTTAATTGGTTCAACTGATATGGATATGAGGTTACTTGTGCTTTATTCTTAACATTGTTTCAACATTATTTACAATAGAAACCTTAGCTATGATTGTCTTGTAAGTTGTAACCCCATTCTAACCTACTATAAACACTTATCTTTGTAGATCCACTTTGTATTGGGTCAAGATTCGTCTGGTTAGTCGATTAATTCAAGTCACACTTGACATATAAAGTATGTTTGAATATAAATAACACGAGCTATATTATAAGTCTTTATAAAACATTTAAGTTTTTATTTTTAAGACCTTTTGCTTTTAGGGTTAATATTTTAATATAAAACATTTGAGTTATGTTGTGGAATGCTATTTTTGTTAAGGTCAACATGAAAGGGCTTGTTTTATTAGTTTAAAAATAATCATATATAGAAAGTTAGGGGATATAATATTTAAGTGTCAATTTGTAATTTTTTACTTATAATATTGTGGAATACATGTTAAATATTGATTGAATGTTTGAGAGAACAATATCCGCCACATAACACATGTATCATACAATAAGTGATGTATGCATGAAAGATATATAGTGTGTGAAGCATGGACTAGCTAAGTACTAAATGAGGAAATGAATTTGACCTTTGCAGCTTCACGGAGTTGGCGGAACTTGCGACTAGTTTGCAGCCTTGTGAGGGATCGACTTAGAGCGCCAACGGGTGGAGCAGGACCATCGAGAGTGGCTGTGGGAAGAGAAACTTGACGGTTGTCGTTCAAGACTATAATAAGATTGGAGTCAAGGTAGCCAGCATTATTCATAGCCTCATATGCTTGTCCTGCAGTCATGGCTCCATCTCCAATCACTGCAATTACATGGTTGTCTTTTCCTAGCAAGTCTCTACCAACAGCCATTCCTGTTTAAAGAAATAACATGATAAAGAAAATACGAGTTAGGGCATCTCCGGACCAGCTTGTAATGAAGTTTTTTTCATAAAAGAAACCACACCCTCTCAATTGCAAAAAATAAAATAAATAAATAAAAATAAAACTTTTCTTTTCTTTGTAATGGTTAAATATCAATTTACTACCAAGGAGAATTTGATCGAGTTTTTACATCAAAACATAAAAATGTAAATGTAGTTTTTTCATTTAAAAAAGTAACTCCAAAAAAAGTCATTTCCATAAATATCCATTAAAGATAGTCTTAGTGATAAGATTGATTGTCGAAAGTGTGACTATTTTTTGGAAATAAAAATAGATGATCATTAAAAGTCAACAAATGACAATCTAAACATTTTGCAGATTTATGAACTGTCTTTATGATAATTAAAAAAATGTAACCACCTATCTTATACTTATTTAATTTACATTTTAGTCCTAATTTTTTTTGTACGTGGAAACTCTCTAAGCTTTATTAGTTCTACACCAGTTGCTTTTCATAATTCTCATTTTGGGTCAATAACAGGTAGTATTTCATTGCTTGAATATCTAAACGAAAAAATAAAATAAAATAAATAAAAATAAAATAATAATAATATATTATGCGTCATGTTTGACTATGCATACTTTTTGGGAAAATATTATCTATATTGAATGCAGCCTTCAGTCTACAATTGAAGTCAAAGTAAAACAATGTATAACAAGATACGTAGTATGTGTATTTATTTGTAATGAATGCCGAAAAAGACATCAATGTTTGGACCACATGATATGTTAGCCTAGTTAACTAATTCGTTATATCAACAATTTTGTTGTAACTCTTATGTTGGTATATTTGAATAGTTTGTTACCTAAACCAGCCGAAATACTAGTAGAGCTATGGCCAGCACCAAAAGCATCATGCTGACTCTCATCTCTCTTAGGGAAGCCTGCGAGTCCAAACGTTTGTCGAATTGTATCCATTCTTGACCGCCTTCCCGTTAAGATTTTGTGTGGATACGCCTATATAAAAGTATAATCTATGTTACCAAATTCTTGTAAGAAAAATAACTTAATGTAACATACGAGTTAATTTAGTAATCACCTGATGACCAACATCCCAGATGATTTTGTCATCTGGGGTGTTGAAAACATGGTGGAGTGAGAGTGTTAACTCGACGACTCCCAAGCTCGAACTCAAGTGACCCCCAGTCTTTGACACTGAATATACAATCTCTTCTCGGAGTTCATCAGCCAACTTTTCGAGATCCTATAATGACACAAAATTATAGGAAGTTATTTTTAATCTTAAATTTCATTTTTGGTTTCTAGCCTTGAAAGGGACCCTTGTTAATCTCTAACTATTTTTATGTCATACAAAGACAGGACACCGCCACGTGAAAAATGCTAGAATACTGAAACAAAAATTCGACATATATAGTCTTAAAAGCAATAATTGTATTTCCTTGTATATGCTTTCTTTGTGTATTTGCCAATAAATTTGTATATTATGGTGCATTAATTAAATGTTATTACAGCCTAAGAAATCAAAATATGTTAGAACATGATATATATCAGTAATTATTTCGTGTTATACCGTCACGCTAACTTCGGGTCAAGGAATTTTGGATAGCTATCGGTATCGAAACTAGACAAGGTCATTAGATTTTACCTCGACACTAAGATTCTTCATGTGAACTGGATAATTAATGGTATCCAGTATCGGGGTTTTGGGTTTCTCCCCCGAGTACTTGAGGGTGGTTGTCGCGCTTCCATTCACCAACTTTAGGTCCTCTTGGTCATTAGCGGCATTGTCCTTTGCAACGGCCACAACTCCCTTAAACTAGAAAAACAAGAAACATTAATTATCACGTCAGGCGTTTTTATGAGTGTTTGACAAACATATATGATAAACATGTCGAGTTCAAAGGAAGAAAATAATGCAAAAATGTGAAACCTTTCGCTTGTTCGAGGGCATGATTGATTTGATAGATGAACAAAGCAAATTTGAAGAAGAGTAACCATCTTGAGCTATAGCCATTGGAGCAAATCCACCCTTCAAAGCACCACAGGAAGCCATTTGTGGTTTTATTTTTATTTGCAGGTGGTATTATTTGATCGAGAGACCGAGAGAATTTGGTTTGTTCAAGTGTGTTTAGAGCATTTTATAGACGATAGCAAGAGTAGTGGGTCCCATTAGAAACACAGAATTTGGTCTCATCAATTTAATGTTTTGAATAAATATTAAAGGCTCGTGTGATTTTGTATAAGATGGTCAATTTAAAGCACATGGATAGAAATCAATATTGTACACTTACATTTTCATTATTCTTTTCATATTTTGTGTCACGACATTAAAAACGTGTTGCTCTTGTAAGTAAGGTGGAGATTAGTTACTATTTGGTTAGTTTAACATCCTAATTAGACTTTTTCTTCAAATTCAGAAAAAAGAAAATAAATAAATAAATTATCCTTTTCCATTTATAGACAGTAGTAATTATTATTTCTTATTAGTTAAATACTTAATGTATTTTTTAATCTTCACACTTTCATTAAACTTCCATTTCAGCACTCAAATTTTTAATTGTATAATTTTATCTTAAAAAGGCTTTAGGATATTTTACATGAATTTTCAAAGATGACAAGTTAATAACTAATAAAATTAAGCGTTGCATTGACAAACATGCCATATGTCGACGTATAAGCATGTGACATGTTACTCTATACCTCTTCTCTTACACCGCACACGCCAAAAATCAACGGACTCGCTGAAATCCACCAAAATAACAAGTTACTGTCGCAACTACTAAACATCGCAGCTTTATGCAGGTATTATGCTAAAGATTCATGACTAGTTCGTGAATAGTTTGCAAGGGCACATAGATTTTTTTTGAAGAGGTCAAGAAACTAAAGAGATCATAGCCTTATCTAGTTTTTATAACTTATTATTGGTGAATCGTATGAAATCTATAATTTGCTTCCATCAACCTTATCTAAGAAAAATAGTCGAAGTTCTAAATTTTATAGACCATTGTACAGATTCAATAGGTGCAACACTTAAATTACTACAAAAATACTACTACCATTTACTCCGTATAATCTTTATCTTTACTACATAAAATAGAAAAACAGTCAAAGTTGAACGTTGAAAAGTTAAAAAATTAAAATTGTTGAAAAAGTTAAATTCGGTAAGTGAAATACAATACTCGTAATTCCTTTTCCAAATATGGAATATTTTCTTAGTTTCCTCCATCAACCGTCCTTGATTTAGTTTTCTTTTTTGCTCATGTGTCAAAACGCATGTGAAACCTTAGATCCAAAAAGTATGAGAAACCCAAAGTCGTTGGAAACGGTTTTAGTTACTATAGGTGCTGAAAAGCCGTCCACGACAAAGAAGAAGAAGAAAACCTGTAATCCAAATACAGATCTTAATAAATAAAAACGCTAATACCTCAACTTATGTATGTTATATAATTAATAATTAGTTTAAAAAAAGGACAAAAACAAGGCGACTGGAGCAACTTGCCGGAGATGGTGCCTTTGATAATATCTATGCATGAGTGTGTGTTTTTGTTTGAGACGAGTGGTGTGTGTTGCAAAAGTTATTGATACGGTCAAACTTCATGTATTTATTATTATTATTATTATTATTATTATTATTATTATTATTATTATTATTTTATAAATTATCTTATTATCTACTCTGTAATAAAGCATGAAGGCTTTTTTTTTAAATAAAAATACTTAAAAAATCAGCTTACTTATTATAGAAATTCAATAGCTTGCACATAATTTCTCTACTACATAACTTACAAGTCTTAAAGCTTAATGTACAAAATACATAACTTACATAAAAAATACAAATTATGAAGCATATTGTATAACCAACTTAAACACGATTACTGCATTAAAAGTTACTAATACAAATAATAAAGCACATTATACAAATATTCAAGCTCGAACGGGCAACGGGTCAAATGGGTTCGAGCCCGAATAAGCACGGGCAAATGGGTCAAACTCGAAAGGGCACGGGCTAAACGAAATTCTTGATATCCGTAATTTATTGTCGAAAAGAATGTAATAAACTAAAATACATGATTTACCAGAAAATTTTATTTCATGGTACCCGCCGTCGCAACGCTCGAGTACCCTGCTATGTAGTTAAATTTTTGTTAAAAGTATTGACGATGTCACAAGGTTTTGGGGAATCGTTTTCGTTTTGTTGTGGCCTATGAAGTTATTAGGGTGATGATATTAATTGATGCATATTATGTTTGGATACTCTTTATTAAATAACACATTTGTATGGGTGGTGATAAATTCATTTCATGATCTCAAGGAAAGATATGTTAAACGTCATAATTCATGTCAAAGCTCTACGAAACGAAAGGATGAATAACATGTTAAACGCCATAATTCATATACACATAAATTGCATTTTTGGCAAAAATTAGGTAACAAAATACCAAAATTTATTTGAAATTTGAAATATGTTTACTTGGCGGGATAAAAGATTTTAGAGTTTGCATTAAAATTCGAGATCCTCCACACATAAACAATTTAGTACCAACATTGGTAACTCATAGTCAACGAAGTTAAAAACTAAATTATGAAAACTACTCAACAAAAAGGACCAAGGTATGCTCAACAAAAAGATTAAGATATGAACACATTTGTTTTGATATTTTAAAACCATTTTTTAAATTTAAATAAAAAAATTCAATCTTACACGCAAAACAAAGAAAGAAAAGATACTATAATATTTATGCGTTAGCCCAATCACATCAATGTTGTTAAATTTTCACGAAAAGAAATTGCAACTAAATAAGTTTAGATAATAACACCAAAAAGTAAAAGATTTTAAACACCAATCGTAAATTTGTCAACACATGAAAATTTGACTATAACCCAATACCACAAATGGTAAAATTGTCTCTCAAAACCCTCCCATTTCCTCCATTAATTTCTTTGTTTTTCTTAGATCTAGCCCCAATTAATATATAATTTCTAAATCTAATCCGATCATTTGATTCAGTTTTTCATTCTACACATACTGATATGCTTTTCCCCAATTTTAACCAAGTAATTGAATAGTTGACTATTTGGCGCCAAAATACAAAATGATTGAATCCTCAATTACTAGTGGTTAGGTTACTTGTATTTGTAAGTTTTTTTTCAATATGTCGAATAAGAAACGATCTCAAAGACAGACTAAAGTCCCAACGAGATATCAAGATCATGTAGTGGCAGGTCTAAGTCAAAAACGTCAGGAAAGTGATAAGAATTTGGGAGGATCTGTATCTGATGTGGAGACTGGTAAGGATAAGGGGGAAATGTAATTAGGGATACTCAGAAGGATTCTAATGAAGAAGAGGCATCATCTGTAAGTATTTCTATGCCTACTGATTTGGAGAATGTTGATATTGCTAGTGCTGTTAATAATAAGACTGAGAATACTGTAACTAATAATAAAACTGTTGATATTACTGAGCATGTTAATAAGGAAACTGCTACTGATAAGATGAATAGTAGTATTAATAATGGTGATAAGATTAGTAATAGTACCTCTTATGCAAATGTTGTGAAGAAGAATGAGTTTCCTAAGGAACTCATGTTCTTTCCAACTGTATTGTCTGAGACTGGTAATGAAGTTGTAGTGTTTGCTGAATTGCTTGTGAAGAATGGAAGTGAAAGGTGGTTAAACAGCTTGTGGACAGTTTATTAGTTATAATATGAGTATTCATGAACTAAGGTACAATATAAGAAGAATGTGGAACAAGTTTGGTATAGCTGATATAAGTGCTAATAAGAATAAGCAGTATTTGTTTAAGTTTAGGGATGAGGAAGGTTTGAATGTTGTAATTGAGAAAGGGCCTTGGATGGTCCAAAACAAACCTCTCTTTGTTCAGAAATGGAGCCCTGAGATTGGAATGCAGATAATAGAGCCTAAGAAGTTGCTTGTTTGGGTTAAAATGACAAATATTCCCCTTGAAGCTTGGAGTATGAAAGGGGTAAGTTCTCTTGCTAGTAGCTTAGGGAAACCTATATGATGAGGCGAAAAATGATCCGTTTTTAGGGGGTCATTTAAGCCAGAATTTGAATTTATTTGATCAAATATTGCCCTAAATCATTCCTTTTGTGGTTTTAGGTACTTTTGGAGTGAATTCTGGAAAAGGAAACATTTTGGACGTTTTTGGAGCATAAAAGTGAAGAAAACGGCAAAGTCTTAATTTTCCTTGCTGGAAACAATACCTGACGGCGTCAAGAGCAATTTTATAACGGCGTCAGGAGCAAAAATGATGACGGCCCAGAGAAAACGTGACGGCGTCAAATCAAGGCCGTCAAGAGTAAAAGTGGTGACGGCCCAGAACAGAAATACACATGACGGCGTCAGATCTGGATCTAGGCAGTCCGATAATTTTATTGGCGGTGGGTTGACGGCGTCAGAACTTTCTTCTTGACGCCGCCACCTTAGGAAATCTATATATACTCTTTGTAATTTTCATTCTAAGAAGTGGAGAATTTTAGGGTCGAACTTAATAAACCCTAGCATGACTTTTACAGTATTTTCAAGAGTTTTCACCCCTTGAAACCCTTCATGTTCAATTGAGATAAGTATCCTTTCAATTCATTCAATATGTCTATGTGTTGTTTAAATATATCTTACGCTTGTCTTGATTTTAACATGCTAGGCTAGATCTCTTGTGTGTTTTCTTAGATGTAATGAAACCTAGATGCTGATTATAGGTTGATTGCATGTTTATAGTTGTAATGGATGAATGATTTCGATGTTAGGCTTAAGAAAACTGGCAGATCTCCTTTGTGTAACTTGCTTGAACGTCTTAAGAAACATGAACCAATGCGCACTAGGTTTTTATGGTTGTATTTAATGCATGAGTGAATTCTAGTGATCCCATGTTAGGAGCTTCTTGCAGGCTCGACATAGGAGTGAAGTAGGAGCTTATAGAGTTGGGGAAGTACGTACGCCACCCCACGATTGGTATTAAGGAATATAACCCGTCATCCACGCAACTGTAACAAACAATTAACCTGTAAAAGATATCTAGGGAGTAGTGAAATCTAAGTAAACACAATTCTCCCATCTATTATTCACACCACTAGTTTAATTTAGCTTTATTTACATTTTTGTTATTTTATTTTGATTGCATCTTAGTTATTGGGTTAGTTGACTAGCAACTAATTCCGCCCACTCTTCCAAAACCCGAGATTTTACTTGCTTTTATAAAATATTAAAATACAAAAAAGAATCATCCCTCACCTCTAGACCTAGTTTTTAGGCTTTCTAATCCTAGCGACACTATTCCTGAGTTGAACGATCAATCCCCCGGTACTTGTCACTATACTATACTACAACGATCAGATACACTGCCTGGTGGGGGTTGTAAGCTTCTCGAGATCCCTCGAGAGGTAAAACCTGGTGCAATTCCCACGCATCAAGTTTTTGGCGCCGCAGCCCGGGGAATATTTATTGTCTAGGTTAGGATTTCTTTTTATTAGGTCTACTTGCTAGATTCCTTTCTAGTATGATTTTATTTTTATTTTTAGGTTTTCTTTAGTCTATCTATTTCTTCATGCCTTTGTTCGTAACTCTTTACCATCTGACATCATGGAAGGTGGTAACATCTTTGAACTCATCAACCCACCACAACAAGACCACCCACAAAACCCACCACTAGTCAATGGCTTGAACTTTTACCCGCGGGATCCATCACCTCATGGGATGATCTCACCACTCATTTCCTTGCTCAATTTTTCCCACCGGGGAGAACTACCAAGCTTAGAAATGATATCTTGATGTTCCAACAATGTCAAGGTGAAACTCTATATGAAGCATGGACTCGTTTCAAGGACTTACTCCAAAAAGTCCCTCATTATGGCATAGATCTTTGGCTCCAAGTCCAAATCTTCTATGACCATATCGATCTCTCCACAAGGCAAACCATTGACCAATCGGCCGGTGGCAAGCTACGTGATCTAAGTGCGGAAGAATCATGGGAACTCATAGAAGATCTTGCTCTCTATGACATTGAAAGTTGGAATGATCCCCGTGATTTGAACAAAATGGTCAAAGCAATATCTTTGCCTTCGAACAATTCTAGCACTCCCGACCGTAGGATCATGGAACTTGAGGACCAAGTCAAGTTTCTCATGAAATCTTACGAAGCTCCTAAGCCTTCAAGCCAAGTGAATAAAATCACTTCTTCATGCGAATTATGTAGTGGTCCCCATGACACTCGTGATTGTGTGGAACTCCCCGGAACAGCTTTTGCGGACTACGCATCCTCGCGTACTGACGAAGCGGGAGATAAGTGGTACACTTTCAAACCCGAGCCAAACCCTTACGGTGATTCCTACAACCCTTCTTAGAAAAATCACCCAAACCTTAGGTGGAAACAAAACCAAAACAATTCTTCCAATCCGCCTAATCGTTACCAACCAAACGGTCCACCCTCTAACCGTACTTTCAACAACAATACTTCTAACAACTATGGTAGTACCAACAATCTTGAAGGATTGATGTCCAAGTTTATGGCATCTCAAGAAGCTCGCATAGTTAAGTTTGGGGAAATGATACTTACACCACTTTTTTTGATTCACACACCACAATGTTACATCATTAATGCATATGTTACAACATGCTATATGCATAATTGTGGTGTATGCATAAAAAAAATGGTGTAAGTATCACTTACCTTAAGTTTGAAACCGAATTCAACCAACAACAAACGGAGATGACCAATAAGATTGACAACTTGTTGAAAGCCCTCAACAACCAAGCGTTAAATACACCTAGGAAGGACACTAGGGACACCAATAGCGGAATCCAAACTAAGGACCCCTCGTCATCCAAACACGTCCACTTTGTCAATGTTGTCACCATTAAACCAATTGATAAGGAGATAGAAGAAAGTGACAAGGATGAAGTTGGAGTAGAAACCGAGACTAAGGATGAAATTAAAGAAGTTGAGGTTAATAAGGGAGAAAAGTTAGAGGAAGTAGAAAACATAGAAGAGTACTTTGATAAGTTGCCCACCAAGGAAGAACGGGAATATCACAAGGATTTATTCAATGATCCCGAGACACCATATATCCTTGGTTCACCCCTTATTAAAGTAGATGATCCCTCTAACATCAACATACCATGCAACATTGGGCATATGCATGTATGGAAAGCTTATATCGATCCTAGGTTTCCTATAAACATCATGACTAGGACTTATTATAATTGGGTAATGAAGAAGCAACTTGGTTTTAGGATGATGCCCAATAAGAATCTGATAAGTAATTTTGTAGGAAGAGTGAAAGGATTGCATGTGATTGTTGGAAACTTCACTTATGAGATCGACTTTGTGATAGTGGAGGATACTCGTCCGGTGATAGATGATTGCCTAAGTCAAGTAGTGTTCGGAATACCATTCGTTGAGACCTCTAAGGTGAGTTATGATCTGACTCTAGAGATAGTTAGGTTCAAGAAAGAAAATGATGAGATTGCTTATCAAATGCCCTATAAGATTGAACAATACCGCCTCTTATCAAACATAGAAAATGAATACAAACAAGCGGTTTACTATAGGAATGATGAGGATAGACGTAGAGGAGTAGAATATGTTATGAATAAAATACTTGGTTTCTACAAAGAATGCTTGCAGCTCGGTCCGAAATACAAAACCAATATAGGAGATGACCTAGAGAGTGAAACCAAGGATGAGGTTACGTAATAACCCATGACCTTGAGTCTAGCTACAAGACTCGTAAATAAAGAAAAGCGCTTCTTGGGAGGCAACCCATGCTTTGTGTGATTTTTATTTGTTTGATTGTTATTTATTTTCGTATGCATGCTTTATTTTTATTGTTGGTAGATCATGTTTCAAAACTAAAATGGTGAAAATACTTTATTTTGTCGTTTGGCTTTGTCTTAACTTCATCCAAAGGTATTTCGCAAAAGATAAGTGTAAGGGGAAACCCCAAATATGTTTTTAAGAAACAAAATCGATCATGATTCTCCACAATATTAAATGGACATGTATATTCGTACTTGTTAGAGTCAAATGCTTGTATCGAGTCATAATGATGTTTTGCAGGATTTTCCAGAAAGTAGGACAAAGTTTTTCCAGAAATTTTCCGGAAACTTAACATAAAGATTTCTGCAGGTCACTTCTGAAGGCGTCAGGAAGAAATTCCTGATGGCGTCACGTGTAAAAATCTGGAAATTTTGCCAGTTTTGTTTTTCTAACGGAGTCTTAAAGTTTTTGTTGAATCTTTAGTTTTATAATCACCAGGAAATCTGCAAACATTCATTCCACAAGCATTATATTTTACTTTGTTTTCTAGGATTTGTTATCATATATAGATTGCCGCCGATTTTACGCGAGGTTGCCTTGTTTGTTTTCTCAGGTTTAACAGGTTATGTATGACAAGAAGATGATTTATATTCTGGAAGGGAAGCTTTGATTGTTCATTTTCTTGGAGGAAGATCTAACCTTGTTACCACACTATCCATACCGAGCGAATCAGGGGAGTATTTGATTTCATTCTTTTACCTGTTTTACTTTTACAATATTTAATTGAACATTGGGGACAATGTTCATCCTAAGTGTAAGTGGAGGGTAAAATGATGATACCTTATAGATAAACTTTCACTTGAGTTTATTTGTTTGATGGTAGGTGTGTAATATAACTAAGAGAAATACTTGTTAGTGTAATTTTAGCGCCAAATTTAAAATTTTTTTTACAACATTTAGGAGTGAAACTTTAGCCATAGCAAGCGTCTCATGGATAGGAGATTGTATGACTAGCACAAAACCGTACTATTCAGAAAAATTTTCCACCCAAATATGTGAGGTTCGCCTTTAGATTTGATAGGAAAAGCATTTACTATTAGTGCTTATGAGTGTACTGGTAGCATTTAGATTCTAGAACTTGCGTTAGTGATGCATCCCGAGACCGCTAGTGAGACTACATTCGTGTGGTAGGATTTACTACATGATAAGAGGCATTAGGATCACCCTTGTGTTAAACCCGTTTCATAATTACTTGACCATTTAAGTCATATTACTTGGCTAGTTAAGTCAATTAATTTTTCCCACACCTTAGTGTTGTACTCATTTTTAGTACACGAAACCCCTAATACACCCCTCCGAGCCTATCTTTTCGTTTCTAACTTGAAGAATCTTACTTAAAGGAAGAATTTGTTACACCCCACTTGAATGTACAATCAAATCGCCTTAGACTTTCGTGTATGCACTCATCTTTAGTGCATTATTGTTTCATGTTTAAACTCTTAGTTAATTATCTAATTGATTATATGGTTGCTAAGTCGAGTCATATCCTTGTACATATTGTTTTGGGACGATTGGGACTCATGGGTAAAGTACTTATTGTTATAGAGTAATGGGGAAGAACATCATTTTATTACCACCATATGTACGTTAATCTTAAAAGTACTCCAAGTGTTTTGATTATCTTAATTCGAGTCATTAGATTAGTATTGTAAAGTATGTAAAAATTCAAGTGTAAAGGGAATGTTCATTCCCTATGATGTATTATTTTGGATGGTAGGGTAAGAGTGTAAAAAAAAAAAAAAAAAAAAAAAAAAAAAAATCAATTAAAAAAATAGAAAAATGAGAAAAAACATACGGACTACCATCCCGTTTCATTTTATGTTTATTTTATGTTTTTGTAATTTTTGATTTATTAGCTTAAGTCGAGTCTAGTCTTGGCTTAGCAACGCCATATTGTACATGTAATTAACCAAGATGATTAACTCGCCACCAGTAAAGATTGCCTATATCCAACAAAACCGTGTATTCCATATCCCTACACCTAACGTTATAACCCTTTTAAAAGACCTCTTTGATAGTTTATCCTAGGTGCTTACGCCATGTGGTGGAGGTTTGATCCTTTCCCAAGCCTATGGTAATCTATTTTGCTATGACAGGTAGTGAGAGATGTTTTCCATTTCCATATTGTGATATATACTTTATTACACCCGAGAGATGTGAGTATCTAAACACTATTTGTGAGGTGCTAGTGTATGACCTCCGTGCTTGTCTTTGGTCTTTAGTGGAACGATTATTTGTTGTAATTACTTTTATATTAGTGTTAAATGACCCCTAACTTGTATTTTGACTAAAATAAAAGCGCAATTGCTTGAGGACAAGCAAATCTCAAGTGTAAGGGTATATGATGAGGCGAAAAATGATCTGTTTTTAGGGGGTCATTTAAGCCGGAATTTGAATTTATTTGATCAAATATTGCCCTAAATCGTTCCTTTTGTGATTTTAGGTACTTTTGGAGTGAATTCTGGAAAAGGAAGCATTTTGAAAGTTTTTGGAGCATAAAAGTGAAGAAAACGGCAAAGTCTTAATTTTTCTTGCTGGGAACAGTACCTGACGACGTCAAGAGCAATTTTATGACGGCGTCAGGAGCAAAAATGATGACGGCCCAGAGAAAACGTGACGGCGTCAAATCAAGGCCATCAAGAGTAAAAGTGGTGACGGCCCAGAACAGAAATACACATGACGGCGTCAGATCTGGATCTAGGCAGTGCGAGAATTTTATTGGCGACGGGTTGACGGCGTCAGAACTTTCTTCTTGACGCCGTCACCTTAGGAAATCTATATATACTCTTTGTAATTTTCATTCTAAGAAGTGGAGAATTTTAAGGTCGAACTTAATAAACCCTAGCACGACTTTTACAGTATTTTCAAGGGTTTTCATCCCTTGAAACCCTTCATGTTCAATTGAGATAAGTATATTTTCAATTCATCCAATATGTCTATGTGTTGTTTGAATATATCTTACGCTTGTCTTGATTTTAACATGCTAGGCTAGATCTCTTGTGTGTTTTCTTAGATGTAATGAAACCTAGATGTTGATTATAGGTTGATTGCTTGTTTATAGTTGTAATGGATGAATGATTTCGATGTTAGGCTTAAGAAAACTGGCAAATCTCCTTTGTGTAACTTGCTTGAACGTCTTAAGAAACATGAACCAATGCGTACTAGGTTTTTATGGTTGTATTTAATGCATGAGTGAATTCTAGTGATCCCATGTTAGGAGCTTCTTGCAGGCTCGACATAGGAGTGAAGTGGGAGCTTATAGAGTTGGAGAAGTACGTACGCCACCCCACGATTGGTATTAAGGAATATAACCCGTCATCCACACAACTGTAACAAACAATTAACTTGTAAAAGATATCTAGGGAGTAGTGAAATCTAAGTAAACACAATTCTCCCATCTATTGTTCACACCACTAGTTTAATTTAGCTTTATTTACATTTTTGTCATTTTATTTTGATTGCATCTTAGTTATTGGGTTAGTTGACTAGCAACTAATTCCGCCCACTCTTCCAAAACCCGAGATTTTACTTGCTTTTATAAAATATAAAAATACAAAAAGAATCATCCCTCACCTCTAGACCTAGTTTTTATGCTTTCTAATCCTAGAGACACTATTCCTAAGTTGAACGATCAATCCCCCGGTACTTGTCACTATACTATACTACAACGATCAGGTACACTGCCTGGTGGGGGTTGTAAGCTTCTCAAGATCTCTCGAGAGGTAAAACCTGGTGCAATTCCCACGCATCACTGTGGTAATGGATTCTATGACTGCATCTATGTGTTATAGTGGAGTTGGCAATATTGACTATGCAAGGGTGCTAGTAGAGATTGATGCTGAGAAGGAAATTAGGAATGAGATTGAGGTGCAATACAAAGATAAAGAGAATAAAGTCAAAGGTACTAAGAAGGTAAGTGTGATGTATGACTGGAAACGTGCCAGGTGTACTTAGTGCAAGGTTTTTGGTCATGATTTTGTTCACTGCAAGCTTAACAAGGCTACTGAGGTTGGTATGGTAATTTTCCGAGAATGTAAATTTGGAAAAGAATGACAAGGAGCAGAGTAGTATGAGGAGTAATGTGGAAGTTCAAGCCTAGAAGAAGCAATTTACAGATAATGTTCATAAGAAAACTGGTGTTAACAGAAGTTTCACACAGCTTACTCATAAGCAACAAGAATATAGGAATAAGCAAAATATAGGGGAAGTTAGAAAAAATGGAAAAGTTGGTCCATCTGGTAGTAATGGGACTAATAAAAAGGAGAACAAATCTGCAGATGTTGGGTCATTTGAGAGACAAGCAGAGGCGGAGCCACATGTATGGTAGTGGGGGCTGTTGCCCCCAACCAAGCTTTTCCGGATACCCCAAGATACATATGAAAAAGGCACAAACAGGTAAATAAAAGGACCATTGCCCACAAGCAAATAATCTGAGTGCCCTCCACGCTCTCAGTGACCAACAATAAGAGTGGTCCTTGATTTCAAATGTTTTCCGGTTGTTTTGTTCATCGGAAATAATGGAGTAGAAGTTGGTACTGAAAAGGAGGTGAGAAAGTTATTGGGCAGGGAGAAAGTAAATTGTGGTAGGGTAGCCATAAGCCATCACGTGGTATATATTTTGTTAATACAAATATCGCCTAAAAACGTTATTTATATTTTAACGATCTTTGCTAAGTTTTGTTAATGACAAAGTACAAACTTTAGATTGTAGTAAAACATCATTTTAGTTTTAAGTCTTGTATAACTAGTCTTCACATTTCTTTTTAAACTTGACATTGTTTTTATTTCTTTAATAAGAAAGTGTCACATCTCATCAATGTGCATTTATGGTAAGTTTATGTGTTTGACTATCCATGAAGTTCTTACACACTTTGGAAGTATTCCATGTTTGGTGCAACGTATGTTGACTAGTATTTAGTAGATGTGACATTGTTTGTTTATGTGTTTGACTATCCATGAAGTTCTTACACACTTTGGAAGTATTCCATGTTTGGTGCAATGCATGTTGACTAGTATTTAGTAGATGTGACATTGTTTGTTTTGGAGTGATTTATTGTAAGTTAGGTTGAACAGTTCTGGCGGACCCCTGGAGGAACACGGGCGGACCCCTTCTGAGGGTGCTGCCGTGTCCGCCAGACTGCTGACTTCCTTTGGTATAAATACCAAAGCACTTGCAAGAAATCCCTCATCACTTAGAGTCATATTTTACACATATTCTCTCATTATACTCAGTAGCTACTAACTTGTGTGATTCTCTTATGTAGCAAAGGAGTTCACATATTCATATAATAAGTTACAAGTTTCAACTCTAAGTTGCAAGACTTGTTAGCTTTGTTATGTATAGACTTTGGTAGTTTATACATCATGTGTATCTTGTATAGAAGTGATCGGTTTGTATTTTAGGCCTCAAAATACATAGTGTGTCAGGAGTGGTAGTACCCTTGTAAAAGAACTAACGGGAGTTGTTGTGCCCTTGGTAAAGAACTCGACATCTAGCTTAGTGTCGGTAAAAGTGTAAGCGACGATGGGAGTGGTTGTACCCGTGTAAAAGAACTCGACATCTAGCTTAGTGTCGGTAAAAGTATAAGCGACGTTGTAAAGGTTTCTCCACCGGGAAAGGAGCTTGTTGATTAGTGCTTATAACTCTCGAGTTGGAAACTCGGGGCGTGGATGTAGGGCAAGGAAAAAGAGTCCTTGTAGCCGAACCGCGATAAACAATCGTGTTGTGGTTTGATCGTTTCTTTCTTTATCTTTGCTTATTACATATTGTCTTTAGTTAGAATTGCTAATCACACGTAAAGCTTTTCAAAGAAGTAAACAAGTAAAGTTGTGTTTATATCTTTAAACAAATGTAAAGCTTTTCAAAGAACTAAACAAGTAAAGTTAGGATTGTTATTTACACGTAAAGCTTTTCAAGGAATTGAACATATAATGTTGTGTTTATATCTTTAAACAAACGCAAAGTTTTAAAAGATAATCAAGTTAAAAAGCGGTAAACTATTCAACCCCCCTTCTAGTTTTCCACATATTTTATTATGTGAAATTGTGTCTACTTTTGTATAAGTAACAAATAGGGTCTAAAATAAATATTGTATATATTTTGGAAAGTGGACTTTAGTACGTTTGATTTTTCTCTTTTCTAATAATTATGGTTTTCGATCTATCAGTTTAATACAATTTATTGTGCTTAGTTCTTCTTTTAGTATGTATAATCTATTAGTAGATTATAAGGAGTGTTAAATGCATCGTAGTTGAGCATTTTTTAATGTCGTTAATCGAACCTGACTCGAATTGTTAAACAAAAAAACCAAACCCGACCCGACTTGTTTCAAGCTACAAAAAAAAAATGCTTGTTGCCCCCTGTGATCGTGTTTCCTGGCTCCGCCACTGGAGACAGGACAAAGATGCTGATGATGTTAATGGTAAAAAATATGAAGAGGAGTTCACCT
Source organism: Artemisia argyi (assembly GCA_030686995.1). Lineage (NCBI taxonomy): Eukaryota > Viridiplantae > Streptophyta > Magnoliopsida > Asterales > Asteraceae > Artemisia > Artemisia argyi. The sequence continues at coordinate 33,533,325 of CM060709.1, forward strand.
CAAGGACATAAAGAAGGAAGGAGCAAATCACAAAGCATAACACAAAAAGTGAACAAGAATAGATTTGATGTATTGGGAAGTGTAGGCAACAATGAAACTCTGGACTCTAATGATAATCAAAAGTGCCAAGATGAGGGAGATTTATGCAGGGATAAGAAGGGAAAGTCCGTAAGTATGGAAGGGAGTATAGTCAAAGAAAATGAGGAGGTTGATATTTTAGTTAGGTGGGAGAAGGAGGAGGAAATGATTGATATGTTTGTGAATAATAAGAGGAATCCCACTGATGAAGAATTAGAGACTTGGGCTCGATATATGTGTGAGTGGTACAAGAAGAAGTGGGATGAAAAATGGAAATGTAAATGCCCCATTGTAGGAAGAATTATATAGATTATTGATTGATTTAAGTTGTTAGACACTGATGTTGTCCTTGTAGTGCTGTCTATATGAGTTGTAATGTTTGTATGAGTTTTCATGTTATGGTGGGAGAATTTGAGAGCATGCAGTCATGGATAGAAGGTATGTTATCTGATATCAGATAGAATGTATGTTGCTGTTAGTGCAACTGGATGGGCAATGTCCATCACAGTTGAGTGAATATTTTGTAATCGTTGATGAATATTAATATAAATTGTTTCTGAAAATTATGTCATCATCACTTTACATGAGTAGTCTATTATTACAAATCAACTGAAAAATTTGACTTAAACATTCCCGAAAAAAAAACTTACACGCAAATGGATCCTACTAGATTATGTTGAAAAGTATACATAATCGCCGTTATGCAACCATGCCATCAGTAAACTGATTCTACGGGAAGAATTCATGATGCTACTAATACGATTTGTCGAAAGAAAACATCCATCGCTTAAACTTTGTCGAAAACCAGACACCGCTGCCGCTAGGTGCGGGTACTTGTCTTGTATAAGTAAATACACGCTAGTCAGGTACTTGTGCTTTGCGGTAACAGATACACTGCAATCAATGGTGGATCCAAAAAATTTAAGTATGTTTAGCACAAAAATTATATTTTACCTCAAGTTCTAACTTACTAAATAATTTTACCACAATCGTCAATTGCATTGTTTCTTTATAAAAAAAAAAAAAAAAAAAAAAAAAAAAAAAAAAAAAAAAAGGTTTATAACTAGTAAATAACTATGGGGCTTCTCTAAACTAAATGGGCATCCAAGATTTTATTTATTTATTTATCATTTATTTATTATTATTATTATTGTTATTATTATTATTATTATTATTATTATAGAAAATGAATTTAATTCATGGACCTAAAAATAGACCTACAAATGTGATTAGTGGAAATAAAAAATTGATTGGTGGGTAATGATATGAGAGAATGTACATATAACACTTGTCAAAATATGAATGCATTAGGCCTGTTTGTAGGTCTCTTTATTAGGCTTATTTGTCACTATTATTATTATTATTATTATTATTATTATTATGTGTAAGCTTTGAGGAATTTGCATATTATATGTAGCATAAATGTAAAAATGCATCTAACATATAAAATTTCCTAAACGTTCTCCACTATCATGGCCTACTAATGTGTGGCACATGCTACAGGTAGCAATGGTGTGACTCCACCCCTGCCTGCAATTTAATTTATTTGCGTTAAAGTAATATGCGAAGTTATGACATCGACATAAGTATCATCTTGAAAACAAATATATTAAAATTGAAATATCATTGCAAAATGAGATATAGTATAGCATAAACACCAATATGCCAACAAAGATGCATAATTTATTTACTAAAACATGATTTCAACTGTTCTATGCTATTTATATTGTAATCACACTTTTATCATTATCCACAATGGACTAAGAGACGTCTCCATTAATGCTTATACTCAATTTTATTTATTCTCTTTGCGCGTTACATGTTTATCATTGCTCTTTCCGTTAATCTGCATGTTTAATTGATATATGCAATATGAATAGATTGAATATAGCTTAACATAAAAAGAGGTTATTTGCATACTTTGTTTTTAGATTTGCAAACATTATTTTGCAAGCTGACAAAGCAGGTTGTGAATGTGATACAATTGTGTAAAGCATAAAATAATGTGTACCAATAAGAAAAGAAGTTGTTCAAATAAATTTCTTAAAAAAAATAATCATAATATGATATTGAATAAACATTTTTTTCTTTTTTTCTTTGGAATGCAAAAAGATATATATAAACTAAAGCTTCTAGAAAGAAGCTAGAATAATAATTACAACGGTTTTCTTAGCCAATCATGCTAAGCTAAACAATTAGAACTTTTACTATTTAACCAAGAAAACGAAAAAAGTCGAATACTATCATAAATGTCACACTTCCTCAAGTTTTGAGAGTTAAATGTGACGGAAGTGCAATAGTTCCAAAGACACCAACAAGTAGTAACAACAATCACGATCATGCGATCCTTGAGAGTATTTGGAATCCGAAGATTCTCAATCCAATCCAGCCAATCCGAGTGAGAGTTCAATATCGGGATGGACATGTCGCACTAAATACGAATCAATCTCCAAATGTTTGAAGCCACTTCACAATAGAAGAAAAGATGCTCACTTGATTCCACCCCATTCAAGCAAACTGGACACATAATCGATGGAATAACTAACCCTCTTTGAGACATATTCAAGTGATGAGGAAGCTGATCGAGTCTCAATCTCCAAATGAAAATATTTACCTTTCTAGAGAGAATTTTGTACCACCGTGTTTCAAAATCCATTGTTGGAAGCACGAGGTCGTCAATGTGATTTCTTGTTTCTCCAACCATAAACGACACATTTTGTTGCCAATGTTCCAACGAAATGTGTCCTTGCCTTCAAGTCTCGTAATATGATTCAGTTCATCCGTTAAACGCGCTAAAAGATCATTACTCCGGCATGTGGCTTCTCGCCGCCACTGAAAAACCCAAATCCTGCCTGGAAAACGATCTCGAACCAAACAGTGGGATTGTAAATCCAACCTAAACAGTCTATTGTACCGGTGGCATAAAGGACTTTCACCGATCCAAAGATCCTTCCAAAACCTCACACGCGAACCAAAACCTACTTTAAAGACACTTTTTTTGTGTATCAACAAAAATGGGAGTTATGGTATGATTAAAATTTTCGTCTCCCATTCTCATTTCAAACTACAAGAAATATAAACAAAATAATATGTTTTATTCTATGTCGTTTTTAAGAGTCACAAACGTAATAGATATTTAGTACAAGCTTAAAAGAATACACTTATATACACAGTACACAACTTAGGAATATAATACAAGTTATTATAGAAACAAAGTACGATTAAAATCAGGAATTAATTATATAGTATAAAAGGAAACCATTGAAGGGATTACTTGATGGTGCGTGTTAACTTAGAAAACCAGTCAACGAATATTTTTTTTTTTTTAACTTTAATATAAGTGGTAGTTTTTTAATTTTAATATATTAATTTTTAACAACTAAGGGCTTGTTTGGTATGCCAATGGGATTTGTGTTTATGATAAAAACATTTGTTTGGTATGTAAAGACACGGATTAGAATTGGTGATCATGGCCAAAAATATAGGTTCTACAAAAGTTATGTACTTACTCTGGCCTTCTTATTTTCTTTCATACTAGTGGGCCCATATTTATTCTCCACCTCTCATTCTTATTTATCTATTTTTATATATTTATTTAAATCAAATAAACTTTTATTTAAATTCTATTTTTAAATATAAAACAACTTTAAATATTTTTATCTCTTTTACATCAAATCGAAATCAAAATTCTAAATCCAAATTCAAATCTTAGGGTGCGTTTGGTATGCTGAGAGGAATGACAATGGGTATGAGTTTGATAGTACTCAACTATGAAAGTTTAATTCCCCACTCTCTAACCATATATGGAGTATAGAAAATAATGGACTTTCATAGTCATAGTTGTAGGTCCAGGGACTCTAAACAAACACCAACTATCACTTTCATAGTGATAGTTGATTCCCAGAAATAGGTACCAAACGCACCATTCTAACCCACCTACAAACCAAATGGACCCTAAACATTGGGTTCATGTTTTATATGTAGTATATACTATATATAATTCAATATGATATTGAGAAAACGGAAAACATAGGTGATGGCGCACATGAAACATAGGTGATGTGCAACTTGTAGTTTGTATACACTGTAATAACATGAGAAAACGATTTCATCGTTTTAGTATCCCTAAAAATTTATGTGTGTCATATCGTTTTGCCTATCGTTCTCAAGAAACCTTATGGGTGTTAAAAATCTATATCTATAGTTGTCATTATAGATTTATTCTATATCTCTACTTTTAAACGTGTATAAAGTAATATACTTATGCACACATCATTTTACAAAGGACGAAAAGAACAAGAAAATCCATGGAGAATGTGAAGCATTCAAATTAGAGCTCACAAATTTTCAAACAAATTTTGTAATCGTAGCTTGATAGATATATATACCAAGAATGTGGGAACCAGTATGAATTGTAAGCCCAACTTTCATAATGTACACGAACGAGATTTATTTATTTATTTTTTATTATTTCTTTTCACGTTGTAACGGATATAAAAGCACTTATTCCAGTACCTATGAAATTATTTGTATCATTAATAATATACTTTTCAATTAAAAAAAAAGAAAAAAAAGAAAAAAAAAAAAAAAAAAGAGAAAAAAAAGAAGAAGTATACGTGAACGAAAATTACTAAGATGGTGCGAAAAGAATTAAAACACCATACGAATACTCACGCAAAGTGACGGTGTATAGCGGCAAATAATTATACTCGCAAACTTATGATTTTTGTGTGACCTTGCGGATTCAATTTGTAGTCATTGTGAGAAAGAAAGTTTATGGGTTAGAAACAAAAAATATATAAATTTGATGATTAAACAATATTTAAAATATTAAATCAGCGGTAGATGTTGTTACCATTTTTAATGCGTTCTCTATATATAGCATAAATGTAAGTTAATTATTTTAAAAGATATTTTAGGGAATCAACTTTACTCATTTTTAAGAATTTTAAGTTTTTAAAAAAGAGGTGATTCACACACCATTTTTTTTATTATTCTACCACACATTGTGTATTACATTGTTGTATTGTGTGCTCTCTGAGCATTACAGTATTGTACAAAATGGTGTAATAATAATAAAAAAATGATGTGCGAATCACTTCTCTTTTTAAAAACTAAACGAGTACCCGTGCATAACAACGAAATTTTATAATGGTATATAATTCATTGATAACAAAAAGTTTGTGGGTTATAAACTCAAAATAATAAAAGTTTGAGAATTTGTAGATTAAACATAATATTTTAAAACCCGTTTTGACCCGGACGGTTCAATCGGTTGAAACCGTTCGGGTCGAAAAAATGGGTCAAATTGAACCGGTCAACCTGCTTGGTTAGGTAAAAAAAAAGGTCAAATTAAAGCAGTCAACCTACCCGGTTTGAAGTGACCCGGGTCAACCCGGTTTTTTATGTATATTAATAGTGTGTTAACAGTTTACAGCTTTTTCATATGCTTTCCGAAAATAATGTAAGTTTCATTAGATAGATGGCTGAATTTTTAAGTTTTTCTGAAAATAATGTAAGTTTTCTTATATAGATGACTAAATTTTTAAGTTTGACTAAAATTAAGTTTTTCACTTTTTCACTTTAACCGTTTTCTCTTTATAAATGGTATAAATAACCGATTTTGTTTTATAAAGGGATTTAATCGTTTGAGCCTTGAGGGGTCAATTTTTGTTTTACTAAATATAAATGAGTATTTTTGTTTTTAGTTTATTTAATGTTTATTGCTCATAAACATTTCATATTCGTAAGTGTTATTATAGAAATATCTGTTGTTCGAATACCTAATACTCCCTCAACAAGAATTTTACAAATTAACATAAGTGTAGTTAATACATTATTTATCAAGGGTAAATTGCAAAAATGGTCTTTCACGTTTCACGAAATTGCAAAAATGTGACCGAGACAAAAAGTAGAGCAAAAAAGACACCAACTTTCCGAATTTTCGCAAAATCGCCACCGAGAGGCCTTTTCCGTTAGTTTTCCCGTTAAGTGCCATGTCCATGAGTGTAGTATCGTCATTTTACTGTTCATACTTATTAAATTTGCCGCCATAATCACCTCTGTGCTTGGTATCAATGTGATTAGACCTCAATGGCTAAATTTGCAAAGTAAAATTAAACCTCTACCCCCATAAACCCCCCTACAACCCACATCTTCTCCACCACGACTCGAGTTGACCGGTGTAAAAAAACGATTACGCAAAAAATGCAATCACCGCAAATGTCAGAAAACACAGCCATCATAACCACCACCATAACCACAACCACCACCACCAACACTCACCAGGAGACTTCAACGTTGGTGACAACAACTGTGACACAACACCCACAGCAAAGGCCATGTCCCCGTTGTTTCTCAGAAGATGCTAAGTTTTGCTACTATAACAACTACACCACATCGCAGCCGCGTCACTTTTGCCGTAGATGCCGCAGACACTGGACCCATGGCGGCGTGCTCCGGGACATCCCTGTTGGAGGTGGTAGCTGGAAAAACACAAAAAGGAAAAACCCCATGAACCCCACCATCACTTCGGCTTATGTTACCACGTTTGATCAGCCGGAGTACCAGGACTACCAGAGTGTGATGCTGCCTCCCCAGAGCCTGCTACCGCCTACCCAGGGCCTGCCGCCGCCTCTACGTGTTGATGATGCCGGTGATGTGAGTGTTCCGGATGAAGAGAATGGGTTTGTGTTGTCGTTGTTGGAGGATGTTTGTTTTGAGGAAGGTGTCTGGCCATTTTGTGGCAATTAGTGTAGTTTGTTAGTTGATGTGTTAGTTTTAGTGGTTTATGTACCCCATCCTTTTGGTCCCGATCTTTTGATGAATGGTAAATGCTATGGTTGTAAATGTAACTTACTTTGATCTTTTGTTTTGGATACTCGTTATATTTGACTTTTGCACATAGGACCCAGAATTGCCCAAAATGGATCAACTTGTTAAGAACTTAAGATTACATAATCTTCCACTAAAAGACCATAGCAGAAGCATAACAATTTATTGATCTTTTGGCTAATTCGTAGTAGTTATATTTACATAGGACCCAGAATTGCCCATTTTGACAATCATGTTTGACTTTTGCACATGATTGTACATGCACCAAAATACCCAGAATTGCCCAAAATGGATCTAAAAAGAAGGCACAAAAAATAATGCGCAGGCACAAAAATACCCGAATTGGCAATTTTGACTTTTGCAAATAACATTATGGTTGACTTTTGCAAAAATACCCAATGGTTGACAAGCAAAACATAATAAATCAACATAACAAAACATAGATGACAGAAACAAAACAAAATCTGGTATGGTAACTCGGTTGAGTTAGCAGCAGCAGCGAGTTCCTCATGAAGGACAAATTGAGACATTCTTTTGCTAAATTTGATTCAAAATAGTTTTACTGTGTTTGTTTACTGGATGGATGAGGAAGTTACTCAGGGTATAGGCTTTAAATAGGCGTGATAAGTACATGTGAAACAGTGTTTTAGGCGTGTTTGGGTAATAAATGAAAAACGTTTGGGTTACCAAGTTTTTGGCATCCCAAAATTGCCAAGTTTTTTTGCTTTCATTAGATTTGATAACATGTTATGCAACCATTGAACCTAGTTAAGATTACATAACCGATACATAAACATTAATAAAGTAAACATTGTTATAAATGATCTACTAAAAGACCATAGCAGAATCACAACAATTAATTGACCTAAACATAAAAGCATAACCATTATTTAGCATCATCCTTGGGATTCTTGTCAGCATCATCCTTGGGTTTCTTGTCAGCAGCAACCTTGGGTTTTTTATCAGCCATCAGTCTTCGCCTCTTGATTGATCTTCCTTGGTCTTCAAACTTGTCCTCTGCGATCACTCCATCTTGCCCAACTCCATTTTTTTAAAGCACTTGAATTGGCTCATCTCCTTGTTTAGCAACCTCTTTGTCCTTAATCACATCTCCTTCAACAACTGGCATACATCCCTCATTTCCAACTACTAGAGCACACTGATCATCTGGTATCACAGCCACATCACGAACTCTTTGTTCACCATCATCACCATCAACACCATCAATATCCAAATTTGCAAACCTTTCTTCACCAACGACCATAAGTGGAACCAAACTGAAACTAATTGGTTCAGCAAAAATAGCATACACCTATGTTCCTTCTCCAGCTGCAACTACGTCATCAAGTTCATCCAATGCTTGATCTATTTCAGCAAACATGTCACTAATCTCTTGAGGCTCTTCAATCGCATGCATCTCTTCAGGTTTAGGAACATCAACTAAATGGTATGGCTCATCATTCCAGTCAACATCTTTTCCTTGATCAACCTCTTCGTCACTAATCCATGTGTGAAGATCTCCTTCCTTTCCACTAATAGTACAGTCATCACTTGTGTCATCATAATAAGCATCATCAAATTCGACCACATCTGTGGCCTCCAGGGAATCCTCACTTGAATCCTCCACCATAAAATCTTGGTCAATCTCTGCCAATAACCTCCTGAATTCAAACTCATCACTCAACCTCTTTGAATGATTTGCAATCATTTTTCCAGCACAAAATGTTGCTGGGAAGCCATTGTCAGAATCAGAATCATAAACAGGTCCAACCTTATCAGGTTGCCTTGTCTTATGCCACTCTAACAATAGTAATTTCCCACTGTTTCCAGTCTCACCGTCAACACCCCTTCCAGCAGCCTCATTCATATCATCATCCACTATTTCTTTTATCACCACACCATTGCCCTTAGTTATCATTCGATCCATCATCTCACACTCAACAATTGAAACACCGGTTTCAATATACAATTCCAATTGTGTAAATATAGGAACATACTCCACAAGTGTCTTCACGTCTTCGTCAGACTTTAGTGGTAGCAAACCATCATCCAGTGACTCCCCAGGTAACCTAAAGTGAGTATACACAAGGGTACGATCCGTGTAATCCAAATCCTCTAACATTTCGCCCAATAAGCCCATGGAGAAAACGTCACAGTGAACTCCGTCAAACCAATCTGTATCTCTAAAGAGATAGATTCTCCCTGGTGTTGAGGTAAATTGACCATTGTGATGGATTTCCAAAGTAAACATTTTTTCATTCAATGTTGTGCAACACATACAAACAATCACTAATTTCGAATAACAATAACAACTTTAAATGGAAAACAAGAAAATGGAACAGAATAGGCTTACCGTACAGGACTCTTAAATCAGGTATCGGGGAACTGCGTGCACGATTTTGCCAAAGCTTACCCATTCTCAAGATCTTTACCTGTGAAATTAATGTTCTCCTTGGAAGAAATTGAGACCCGTATATAAAGTATTGCTCTAAAGGACTAAATTTGTAAAACAAAACACTGGCAACTGAAGTTATTGGCGGGAAAGGGGTAAAATGATGATACTACCCTCATGGGCGTGGCACTTAACGGGAAAACTAACGGAAAAGGCCTCTGGGTGGCGATTTTGCGAAAATTCGGAACATTGGTGTCTTTTTTGCGCTACTTTTTGTCTCGGTCCCATTTTTGCAATTTCGTGGAACGTGAAGGACCATTTTTTCAATTTACCCTTTATCAAAGCAATATCCCTTTTACCTTTGTATTTAAAGCTATGTTGACTTTTCGGTCAAAGTTCTCAAATGTTTAAAGGCCCGTTTGGTATGTGAGATTTGCTTGGGTTTTGGATTTAATAAATACTAATTAAATGTTTGGTTGTATTTATAGGGTTTAAAATTGGGACTCAACCCCAATAGTCTCACACTTTTCAAAAGTAGGGGAGAGGTGAGGTTGATAAATATTTATATTTTTTTGAGCCCCACTTACAACTCTACTCTCATTTATCTCTATATTTATTTTTAATAATAATATTTTTTATTACAAAAATATTATATAAAATAATTAATACTATTAAATATTATTTTCTCTCTCTTACATCAATCCAAACCCAAATATTAATCTACAACTTTACATTCAAATCTAAATCTTAATATAAACATATCTACAAATCAAACGGGCCCTAAAATTAAAGATCATTTACATACCAATTTTTTTTTACATATATCAATCTCCACACTCCGGCTATGTTATGCAAAAGTAGCTGTGATCTGTGAGCAGGAGTTGTGAGCTGTAGCCACAGCTCACTGCTCACACCTTCTTAAAAAAACATTGAAAAAATGAGCTTTCCTAAAAAATAGCAAAGCTCACCACTCTTTTGCCAAACAAACACTAAAAATTAAAAAGCCCATTGTTCACCGCTCATAGCCCCAAAAAGCTCTGCGTCAAACATAGCCTCCATCTTTATTTATTCTAATTGATGAGATTAATCCCAAATTTAAAAAACCACTTTCACCATTTTTTCCATATATTAATATCTTTCAAACCGTTAATCGTTAAGGGAAAAAATATATACATACAATTACGACAAACATTTAATTATCTTTCTATAGATAGGCATTTTGATATACTTTATATATATATATATATATATATATATATATATATATATATATATATATATATATATATATATATATATATATATATATATATATATAAACTCCTGTTTTTCACGTTTTTTTTTTTTTTTTTTTACTTTTTTTTGTTACTGAAATTTGAATGAAAAAATCAAATATGATTAAACATTAATTTGAATATTCTAATAATATCATATGTGATATTAGTGTTACATCACATATGATATGTAATATCATATGTGATTTAACACTAATATCACATGTGATATTATTAGAATATTCAAATTAGTGTTTAATCACATATGATTTATCATGCTATTTTTAGATAAGAAGAAAAAAGAGTAAAAAAAATGAAAAATACATAAATAAACATGGAAAAATGAAAAACAAAAAGTTTAACGAAAGTATATTAAAGTGCCCGTATATAGATAGATAATTAAATGTTGGTTGTGACGGTATAATTTGTTTTATCTAACGATTAACGGTTCATGAGATATTTAAATTATAAAAAATATGTGAAATATTAAAATACTTTTATTTTCAACCATTGCTTTCATTTTAAATATATGATAGGGATGAGTCTCTTGATATGTAAAAAAAGTTTGGTATTTAAACTAATTATTTTCAAGGTTTGAGGGCAAAATAGAAAAATAAGTATTTGTAACTCTTACTTAAATGATATATAACAATCTTTTTTGCATGAATATAAATAGTAATATGGACAATAAAAATGAGACGGAATGAGTGACACAGTATTACGAGTAGTTGGTATGCCAACTTTTCAACGCTTACACATTCATTAGTTGATATATTAACTACTACTAGGCGAGTACCCGCACCTAGCGGCAAACAGTTAACGATATGCGATATTGTGGTAAGTGTTTCGTATAACGTTTAGACAATTTAAAATAAATAACGTTGATCTATTGCACAATAAATCCGAAAAGTGAAACAAATGAGAATTACGGTAGAAAGAATAACTGTTTGTAAATGGATAAAAAAACAAACAATCAGATCCCCAAAGAAGGACATAAATTTAATTAAGCAAAATTCCTTGTGGATTAACTTCCGGTCATTTTTAATGCGTCATGACTTTAAGCAATGCTTGCAATAAAAACACTTCAAATTAGAACTCCAACATTGTAGTCCAAAATTTTCTTCATGAGTGTTAACTGCATCAAGTATAGCCATCTCTTTAATCATTATATTCACATGGAAATGTATGAGTAAGTTGCAGTTTGAAGAGTAGTGAGACAATTTCATAACTTGTAGAGTTAAAAACATGGAAGGCTTGAGTAATGGGTAAAAATAGGTCATTTTTTATGTGGGTCAGATTAAGTTGACCCGCAATTACTTTTTCTATCCAATGTAGTGAGTCTTGTAAACTATTTATGTGTTAAGTATTAGAGTACTATTGATTACAAAAGCTACATCACCAAAATTCCAAAATAATGAAAGAAGAAAACACTCTAGGTTGAATATGTTTCATCCATTTGTTCTTTTACTTTAATCCTTAAGCATAACATATGAGACCTAAAGATAATAAGTTGGCTAAAAACCATTTCTAGTTTAGAGCGATTAACGGGATAACATCTCACTGAAGTGCAACTCTAACAACTAAATGGTCCACTCAATTTTAAGGTACTTTTCATTAATGAAATGCACCTGATCCACGAACCGAATTTTTACTGTGTCTAAGCTATGAATATTTCGTGTATGTTGTAAACTTGCACTACTCCATAGTTTTTTGCCATTAGACTTCTTTTCCAAATAATTACATGTCATGTACCAAAATCTCTTATTTACTCACAAAGAAAATGTTTTACAAAAGGCTAAACTATAAAAACATTCCAAAAAAAAAAAATCAAATGATACAATATGGTCTAATTACCAAATGACACACAAAGCAATGGTCATTGAGCTGGTCTTAATGCAAAAATAACAATTTTGCTAAACGACTTCTTTTAGACATCCGAAATGCTTACACTATCGCAAAGACTAGCCTATTTCTTATCAGTTATCCAACCCACCGCCTATTTTGATACCTATGAATTTTTGAACCCATAAAACAATAACAAATTATAACATATAGGATGCCATCAATGGCACAAAAGCAATAAAAAGATACTAATTGCAAAACAACTGTCATTATAATAAGAGCCTATACCTCAAAGAGTTCGCCTAACTCATGTGAGAGTATTAGTTTGTAGTATGCTTTCAAAACTATGTGAAACTTCGCATCTTACCAATGCCATCCCAACTGGACAACCTGCATAAATGAATACTCAATGATAAGAATTTTATCATTTTATTGAATTGATAAAAGGACAAAAAAAATCTTGTTAACTGGTGAAAGCACAAAAAAATCTTGGGGCTAATGATTTGAAAATGCATAAAATTTGACACTTTTTGTTGTTCTATGTAGATTTTTTTTCCTATTATAACACAAACCTTTTGAAATGCGTTTATTGTGTGTATTTTGTGGCTGTTTTTTCATGTAAAATGACCATTTTACCCCTCAAAATTTAAAAAAAACAAGGGTAAAATAGTCACAAAACACACACAATAGACGAAATTCAAAAGGTTTGTGTTATAATAGCAAAAAAAAAGTTGGCTACATAGAACAACAAAAAGTGTCAACTTGGAAGTATTTTCAGGCCATTAGCCCAAAAAGTCTTGTGTATTCACTTTTACATGAGCGTAATTGTACATTTGCAATGTCTCCTAATGATCCATCCATTAACAATTTTCACTTAATGGAAATTTAAAGAATCGTTCATTGAAATTATGCATAGTGTTATCATATTAGTTTGGCAACATTAACATGTTCATGGTCGAATTAAGTTTAATTATGCTACATGTGTTGGTCTTTGTTTACATTCTTTTCTGTTAGTTTTGGTTGCTCCACCTTGAAGTTTTATTGTATTTTAAGTACGTAATTTAGTTTCATTCATCCAAACTGGGTCAAAATAAAACAAAGAATTGATACACCTAAAACAAAATAAAAGATACTCATTACTACTAAAATTGATAACTTTACATATATACACATAAAACAATGCTTTTTAGATTACGTGAAAATAAAGCAATCAATGTATATGGATAATTCAGTTATTACTATAACCTGATAGAGGAATAACACATTTTCTAATAGAGACACCAGTTAAAAAAGAAGATAAGGCGTCAATATAGATAGTAACCATTGTCGGTGCTACACTGCACATACTTTTTGCTCTACTTTCACTTAAATGACCATATGGACAGAACGGAAAAGTCAAGTCAATCAGCCCCTATAAACAATCCCAAACAGCCCCTATAAGTGGTTTGATTAGCAATCCCAAACCACCCATAAAAATAGATATTCTAGTAAGTAATCCCAAACACTCTCTGTCAGTTTCACAGACCGTGTGATTCCATCTGTTTCAAATATTGAACACAACCAAAAGTTCAAAACACACACATACTACATAATCTCAAAATTATTCGCCTATGCTAAAGAATCTATACTAATAGTAACATTAGTTTTTGCTTATAGTTTTGCCTTCAGATCAATCATTAAATGTCTAAATTAATCAACTACAAATCCAAAAAATCAATTTGCAGCCACGAAACCTAACCAAAATAGTATCAAACTAAGCACCAATCATCCACGGTCACCAATCTAATAAATTAATGCAAACCTTATAGCTCACAGACATGGATGCCAAATAGCTTATGTTTAGTGGCTTATCTAACCTACTTTTCTTTTAAGGTTTTATAACTTGACATAACCTTTCTTAGCACATTAGAGGTCTAAATGGAGACCAATTGTATGTTCATTCTGTCACCAAAATACAGGCGTACAAATTCAGTTCATCACCATCAACGAAAGATTTAAAAGATAACTCGAAAAAACTGATTAAGGAGTCAATTCTATGCAAAGTAAACATCAAAATTAGTGAGTAAACTTTTTGAGTTCTATGACTATAAACCTACAAAAAATTGTGTATGGGCTTACCTTTTTGAGATACAAAGCTTTTTTTGAAGAGAAACGACACCAAGTCACCAAGTATGACTTGGGTGAGCTGTACAATACAAAACCACCAATGCTTAAGGATGATGATTTTAACACCAAAATATACAAAAAAATAAATTATCAGAACCCATAACAGTAACCGAAACTCTCACTCAGGCCAATATTAATTTACCTAAAAAACCTACAAAATATTAACAATTGTAAGAATAACCCAACTCATTAATCAAATTGATTTCAGACTAACCTAGATCAATAAAACTATAGTTTACAAAAAGTTACCTGTTGTTGTGTAGAAACTGTCAAAATCATCATCTAAATGGGTATCACAACAACCTGTAAACAAAAGACACATTAAAAGGATCCTAATCATTGTACTGTTAGGATTGAAACTGAAAGGAGACTTTGAGATAGGCATCGTACAGGAAGTTTGGTTTTTTGAAATGGTGATATATTAGAAATTGGTGAATATCTTTACCATTTTTGGTTGGTTTTTTGAATCGTATACAGGAAGTTTCAATCAAAGACTTTGAGAAAGTTTTTCTGATTAACATTGAAATGAATGCTATTTAATCCTTTTCAAAAATATCTTATATGGGGAGTGTACAGAAGAAGGATTTCAGAACATTTCAAATGCATGCTAGCTTGACCAATTTCAACTTTTCAACTTTGACCATTTTTAATTTATATGTAGTATAGATATGACGGTTATCTTTTTACCCATGCTCCGGTGCGAGCCACTTGTTGTTACTTGAATAAAACTTACGTTATTTTAAGATCTTATTTAAACTAGTTTAGTTTTTTTACTTATAAAATTTTTAAACACATACAAATAACTCTAAATAGTAAAGTAATAATATTAAATTTTATTTTAAAAAAGAAAGCAAAATCTTGCTAATTTAGTTATATTTATAACTAATAAGCTAATAAATATACAAAGTTGAAAGTATTTATGTAAAACTTGATAGGGTAAGGATCCAGTGAGAAGAAAACTTATAATGAGAGGGATGAGAAATAACTATAACGATATATTTGAGATGCATTGACTTAAATTAGATGCATCTCTATTCATTTAGATGCATCTCAATTAGTTTCAAAAGTAATTTTTAAGTGAAAACGATGCAAATTAGTACTTGCAACAAATTTGACCCGCAGAGGACGAAAAATACACAGGATTTTCCTAACTTGGTATATGTACATGCATCTAATTTTTAGCTAGAAAATATATTAGGGTGCATAAAAAAGATTAGGGATGCATTTAATTCAAGTCGATGCATCTCTAATATGTGGTTATAGTCATTTCTCATTCTTCTCATTTTAAGAGTTCTTCTCATTTGATCATAAGTCAAACTTACTAATATAAAAATTTATTATTTATTTATTTATTTATTTATTTATTTTATTATTATTATTATTATTATTATTATTATTATTTTAACGGAAATTGAATTAAAGCTCATAAGATGCTAGAACATGAGTTACTTATGCAACTTTTCAATTGTTTTTGTAAAGCGTAGCAACTTGCAAGGATTACTTATGCAACTTTTTATTTAAGGATGATTTTCGTAAGTAAGATAACGAAGATAAGTATAAGGAATTATTTATGTATTTTTTGTGAAACAACCAGTTCCTACATTTAACTCAGAGATTGTTTTTTAATCACAATGTTAATCTATGAACTTCTTTTGCCCTTTTTCTAGGATAACTTGTGTAATAGTCGGTAGAAAACCAGACTGTTTTTGGCCATCTTTTCATTGAAAATTGTAAGCCATCTGGCACAAACACTTCCATTGAAAATCTATAACTGTCGTGGATAATATTTATTACATATAACAAGTATAATGAGTTAATGAAAATCATATATTTAAAAGAGAAAAGTTCAATTAGAAACTACTCCGTATTATTTTCCTTCATATCGAGGGAAATTGCGACTTATTTTATAAAGGAACAAAAATGATTAATTAATATTATTATTTAAAACTCACTTTCACTCATCATTTATAAAAAAATTTACGTATCTCAAAAATTGTAAACCGTTAACCTACATACTCGTAACGAGTATTTAATTATTTTACAATAGATGAACATTTTCGTATACTTTCGACAAACTTTTTTTTTAATTCGTATTTTTGGTTTTTTTTCGGTGCAATATTTTGTTTGATATATCAAATATGATATAACACTAATCTGTAAGTTCGAATACTCAACATACTTTCGTAAAACGGATATAAATATTTGTGTAGAAATCCAAATGATTCATCGTTTTTGGCATTAAAATATGCATCCTTACCTTTCAAACCATTTATCACATATAATTTTTGAACCTTCAAATCAATACTGTTTATTCATAAAAGTTTGCGAAAAGAGAAGATTTTTTTTAGTAGTCAAACCCGTTTGATGTGTTACATGTGATATAACATTAATCTATAAATCCGAACACTCAACATGATGTCGTGAAATGAGAATAAATATAACTTCAATTGATTAATCGTTTATCTCTTTAAAAAATACATATATTTAGCTTTCCAACCATATGTCAAACATAATTTGCGAACATCCAAATCAAAGCAATTTATTCATAGAAGTTTGTGGATAAGATTTTTTTTAAAGTCAAACTAGCTTGATGTATCACATTTGATATAACACTAACATGTAAGTTCGAATACTTAACATGTCTTCATAAAATGAGCATAAGTATTAGTATAGAACTTTCAATGATTCACTATTTTTTTATTAGAAAAAATAGGTAGCATTTATTTGTAGAAAACGGGCCAAAACGTATAAAAACGGATGAAAATGTAAGAAAACTGGCCAAAACGTATAAAAACGGATGAAAATGCAAGAAAACGGGCCAAAACGTATAAAAACCGAAAAAAACTTATGTAAACGTAAAAAACTGGAAAAACGTAAGAAAAACGGATGAAAATAAAAGAAACTGGGCGAAAACATATAAAAACAGACGAAAATGTATGAAAACAGAGAAAAACGTATGAAAACTGGAAAAACATAAGAAAAACGAACAAAAACGTAAGAAAAACGGATAAAAATGTAGGAAACTGGGCGAAAACGTATGAAAACGGAAAAAACGTATGAAAACGGAAAAGAAAAAAAAACTTAAGCAAAACAGACAAACACGTAAGAAAAATGGATGAAAACATAAGAAAATGGGCGAAAACGTATAAAACGGATGAAAACATATAAAAACAGACAAAAACGTATGAAAGGACTAACGGTGCAAATGTTTATTGCAAACGGTTGTTAAAGGACTAACGGTGCAAATGGACTAACGAAAAAAACTAACGACAGTTAGTTTGAGGGACCATTCATGTTATTCTTTGACAGCGACAAGGACCATATATGCAACTTTTAAGTTTGAGTGACGGTAGGTGAAATTTTGTACAAATCACAGGGACCATCCATGTAATTTACTCTACTCATTATTAGTATTTTTGGTGTATGCTACACCATATCTCATTTTTCAATGACATTTTTATTTTAATATATATGTTTTTAAAATGATACTTATGCTGATGTCGTAACTATTTTTCGTATAACATTTGATTGCCAATAGATTACGTGGGCGCTTGTTTTAAATAAAGGAATAGGAATGGGAAAGGTAAAGGGAATGCTAAAGAATGTAATGAGTATTGCATTAGCCATTGATTTCGCTTGGTTCTACAACAAACAAAAAAAAAAACATATACGACACATCCACAAGAAACAATTGTAGGGTAATAAAATTTTGAAAAAAGGTGGAACGTAAACAAATTTTGAAATAAAAAATGGATCAATGGAAGTGAGTAGGTGGTTATATGGGTGATAAATTTCATAACCATCAATTTGTAAGGTAATGATCTATTATCTTATTTTGGGTAATGGTCAATTGCATAATAGTAAACCAATCGTAAGTAATGATTACCTTTCTCATTGCCCACCCTCTAATACCTCCTACCAAGCATTCCCTAAATTGTAGGGTACCCGTCACCAACACGCGAATACTCAACTATTTTGTATGTTGGTCCCGAGATTTGGGTAAAACAACAATATGTTTAAAAATTGAAAAAAAGTTTTCCTCAATACCCATTTGACAACTAATAACACCATTTATACTTTTCAACGTTTATAATTCTCATTAGAAATGAATCAAAGAATTACAAAGGATAATCGCGGAACACTATCCCAATTGAATGACAAATGAAAGTCTCCTAATATGAACAACATAAGCATGCTAACTTAGCTTAGTGTGTTCTTAGGAGAAGATGACTCTATCAACTTTAATACATTTGTATTATTTTGAGTTTGTTTAGAATCACTTACTTTCTCTATTACAAATATTCTCTTATATATGTTTTGATACAAGGGTAACATGTTAGGATTGTTGAGACCTGTCATGCATCTAGTGGAGAAGTACATATTCCATTCAATGCGCCAATTCTTGGAAAGGAAACAACCGTGTTTCAAAAAACACTGTTGACAATTGTTTTCACCTTTATGCCAACTCCTCGTACTTGTTTGACTTTCTTGTAGTTGCTTTTAGCTTATCTTCACAAGAAAATTTCTCACCCATATTTTATGTTTCCGTCTAAGATAGAGTATCCAGAATTAGAGAGACATTTATCATATCTCAATGACTCGGATGTTGTTTATGCTCCAGAGAATGACTTACTCTCTAATTGTCAAAGAGTGACTTACTCTTTGATTGTTATCAGAAAGTGACTTAGGGCTTGTTTAATTTTTTTCTTAGCTAAGGGTTATGTGGTCCCTCTTCCCTTAATACCTCTTAATGGGGATGAGTGGGTATTTTCACTCTCTATGCACAAAGACCATCAAAGAGAATTGGTGGGCCCAAATAAAAAAAATAATGATATTATATACCCAAGTGGTCATTAAGAGGCATTAAGGAAAAAAGTAAACACACCCTTACTCTTTGATTCTTATCAGAGAGTAGAATACTAACTAATTTTTAGTGAGTCACTCAAGCTATTTATGTTCAAATATTTGTGAGATAATTGGGGCAAATTTTGACCTAACACCGCAAAATATTGCAAGGTAGGTTTTTTTTTTTTTTTTTTTTTTTTTTTTAATTGTAAATCTTGTCTTTGGTATTAAGTATATTTTAGGTGACGTTTGTTTGATGGGTATAGAATGAAAGATGTCGGTTCTACAATTAAAAACGCAATTTGGTTGAATTATTATGTTACGCAATAGTAACTAATATACCCTTAAACGTGGGTATTCATGATACCAATCGAATTTGGTGACTTTTCTGACAAGGATTCAGTTATTCTTATAGATTTGTACTTTTAGGCTTTATTTTCTTATATTTTATGTTATTTAATTTTTTTAAGTGGTCTCATGTTCAATTTATTTCGTATTTTAATATTAAATAATCAAAGATTTTTCATTTCAATATTAAAATAATAACTTATATATTTTATAATATATTTTATCTTACCTATATCAAATCCAATTTTAAATCTTAATCCAAAACCCATATACAAACCAAATGGACCCTTAGCGTAAATTGTGATTATGTGGTCTAAGGGTGGTGGCAATCATGTCTCTGAAAAAACCACATACCTCCCAACCAACCAATAATATAATTCCACCTCATTAATTATTTTTTCATACCTCTCAATCTTTTTTTAGTGGCAACCATGATCCATACCTCCCAACCCAACGGTTCAATTTGCTCCAACGTTCGACTTGATAAATGCTCCATGCCGTTGAATCATGAAATGCCGCCTAGCCAAACCGCTCACCCATACCGCCTAGGTGGCGGCGGTGTTCACCGCCGGTATGAGCCATACAGATGCCATTGCCACCACCCTAACTTTATCATGCAACATAAAATTTCGAACACATGCCCTAAAACTCAAATATAAAATTAAAATGTGTATCTAGCTTTAGCACGAAGAGCATAGAAGCAACATCTGTGTATTATCCAGAGTAATTTACATGTTGTAACAACGTCATTGTAAAATAATAATAATAATAATAATAATAATAATAATAATAATAATAATAATAATAAATTCTATGAATCAAATAAATAATATTGTAAATTGATAATAAAAAAAATTAAAATAATAATAATAATAACAATAACAATAACAATAACAATAATTAATGACGAATTTCCAAAAATGTTTACTTCCATTATTATTCTCACCGTCACTAGAATATACATTCTTGAATCCAAGGTCATTTGGTTTTGACATAATTGAAGTGTATATTTTTTAGGCCAAAACACGTATTAGTACTTCCGAACTAGGCAAACAGGATCATTTATTACCTGAACTTTAAGGGTGCATAGTGATACTTCAAACTTGACGAACTGAAATTACTACTACCCTATACTAAATTAGCTCTTTGCGGTTCACAAGCCTCGGAAAGCGGTGATCTTCGATGATATTGTTGAGCGTTCTTTTTTGTGGTGTTCCGCTAGATGTAATTCTTCCATTAGTTGGGATAGTTAGTGTCAAAACCCTTCTTTGATTTCTTTGTAACTTTGTTCTAGCTTCTTGCTAGCGTTTTTGTTAATATAAAGTTGCCGTTCAAAAAAAAAAAAAAAAAACTAACGCCTAATGTAATATGCATGATTTGTAGTTAAACTTAAGGTAATTAATCATATTTTATTAAAAATATAGTTAATTTTTTTTTAGTTAATATAGTATTATATTTATTTATCGAGAATAAATATATGTTTGAGACAATACTTTATAAAAAGTGAATCTACTACACTAAATTTAATATATAAATATCTGTATTATATACTAAGTGTTTGTTTCAAATATATTTGAGAGCATAACAATTTAACCATTTATTTCTTCGTATGCATATGTTAAATTAAAAATTACAAAAACTCATATATGATTAGTTATATGTTGATTTAAAAATTATTTCTTACAAACGTTTAATAATATAATGTGGAAGATATATTACGAGTAATGAATTTAAAATATTTTAGAAATAGAAACCACATCTATGTTCTTTATATGCTTAATAATCAATTAAAAATAATATATTAATTTTAAAAAAATGAAAAATAATTAAATTTTAAGAATATGTGTATTTACTTAACCAAAGTTTTACTATAAGTTAATTATTTAGGAAAAAAAATTAATGTTGAGCTAATAAGTATATGGTAGTAGAAATTTCATTTTGTCAAGTTTAGGGTACGATTTCACACATTTAAAAGTTCAAGATACTAGATAATCCAGTTTGCCAAGTTAGATGTATTAATATATCTTTTGGCCAATTTTTTTTTGTGATTGCAAGATCTAAACTTTAGCATGGAGTAATTTTAAAAAAGATATGCAGATCATACCTGATACAACTAGAAAAGTTTTGTCTATGTCAATCTTTAATTGACCACATTTATAAATGCATACCTTTTGGGAAAAGTAGCTTTTTATTTAATGAAAAAACCGCACATTCGTTTGGAAATTGGAACTTTTAAAATGATGTACGGTTGCTTGTTAATAGCGTCAGCATTGTGCCTTCTTTGAAATCTGTATAACTAGTTGGTCGGAGTTATCAGTTTATCACATTGTTTGACCGAACATATGATATGGACTTATATTACGATTCTAAGGCTCTCGAAACAAAAGGAGTTCACTCAATGTAGTGGCTAGCTCACTTTTTCATTCAAGTCAATCACAAAAAGAGAGAAACTATTTGAATTTACAAGTAACTTTAACACATTATTATGTGAATTTTTTTTGTAGAATTTTTGTAGACATAGGATTTCTCAAACAAAAAAGGAAAATGATACTACCTCCGTCCCATATTAAGTGTCCATTTTCATAACGCACAAATTTTTAGAAGATTCTACTAACTAAACTCTCCACCAATAAAATATTACTTTCACCCACTAAACTCTTATTTTATTGGTTGAAAGTTACAAGTGAACACTTAATTTGGGACATCCAAATATTTCATTATAGACACTTAATATGGGACGGAGGGAGTACATCCAATCACAAATCCCACACAAAATATCCACACGCTGAAGCGTCAGCCACTGATTGGTGGGTTGGGATATACTTCTCTCTCATCCCACCTATCAGTGGCTGACACCTCAACGTGTGTATGTATTGCATGAGATTTGTGAGTGGATGTAGCATCCCTCAAAAAAAAAAAAAAAAAAAAAAAAAAAAAAAAAAAAAAATGTCACATGAAGTTTAGCTATATATATGGCTTCTTCTTTATTACAATTAAAAAACTTTAAGGTTTTACTAATGACAACTTTTGGGATTGTGGTTGAGAGATAGTAAAATTTTATTACAATTCAATGTAGGAAATGGAATCATCCAATCAAAATGAAGTATTCATTATGTTTTCACTTCTTTTTAGACGTTGTCCGTGTTTTCATCAAGTGATAAGGGTGGTGGCAGTGGTAACAACTTAACCTCCCAACCAACCAATAATATCACTCCACCTTACTTACACCTTTTTCAAACCTCCCAACTATTTTTAGTGGCAATCATACCTTTTTAAACCTCCCAAACTACCAACTATTTTTAATGCCCACGCTCCACTTCCAACGTATATATCAACGGCTAGTTTTCCTCAAACCGCACCGGTGAAGTTTACCTCCGAAACAAACCGCCGAGCCAAACCGTTTAGGTGGCAATGGTGTTTGCCGCCGGTTTGGGTTCACCGGTGGTGAAACCGGCACCACTGCCACCACCCTAATCATTCGGTGATGATTCATCTGGTGATGGTTATAAAATATATTTTAACTACAATCATAAGGGTCGTCGTTAGCAAAATCTAAAAACTTAAAACAAATAAGTCAAATCAATGCAGCTTTCGTGCCTAGCCTAAAGATCATATCCTCTTGCAGCCGGAGATCTTGATGACACGTTCAAGCGAGTTTATGAATGAACGAAAGCAGTTGAAGGAGAGAGTTTTTTTTTTTTTTTTTTTTTTTTTTTTTTTTTTTTTTTTTTTTTGTCAATATTTTCTCCAAAATATGTCCCACTTCATATTTGTTAACTTAGGTGTTGCTTGAATCCATTATTACATGTTGTTGATATAAATAATGCTCAAAAACGTTATTAATATTTTTCGACATCTCTACGTTTTGATAATCACAAAATGAAAACTCATTTAAATCAAAGATTACGACTTAAACAAATATTTAGTCATAAATATTTATTTCAACAACCTAATCACTTAAGGTATGAATAAACAAAGTGACTAATGCATTACATGATCAAAGGAACATTTTCTTTACCACTAGATTTTTTATAAAATGTCACAAACATTGTATATCTTTTAGAAAATCATTGTTGGTACTTAATTAAAAATGTATAATTAACCATAAATATATAAATTCAAATTTTCTATCAAAAATGACAAAAATGGTCCAGAAAAACCTTCCTCACAAAAGAACAATTCTGGGCAATGTTTAAAATGGGCGGCCCCCTTAATTATACTAGGCGGCTCCCTTAATCATTATGGGGACCGGCCCCTAATTAAGGGGACCGGCCACGCTCCTGCACAATATTTTTCTCCCTATAAATACTGGACTATTCCTGGATTTTTTCCTCACCTTTTGCACTAAAAACTTTTTGATCTAAATCTTCATTTCTATTCTCTAAAATCTTTTGATCATATAATCATAAGTCTTTGTTTCCAAGTGATCCAAAGCTTCATCCACACAAGTGCAAAAGAAGAACACTCCTTCAACATCCATACAAAGTAGTAGTGTTGTGATTAGTTAGTATCAACTTGTAGTAGTGGTAGATTATTTGTAAAGTGTTGTGTGATTAAGTTGATTGTAGATGTTAGTTGTGTTGGAAAGAAGTATTGTAGAAGTTGTGAATTAGTTGTGCAAAAACGAATGTGTGAAGAAGACGTGAAGAAGTTGTGAAGCTATCGTGAAGAAGTTGTTAAGTTGTGGAGAAGTCGTGAGATTAGTTCTAGCTAGGATTAGAACTCGACATTTAGCTTAGTGTCGTTAATCGGTGTAACCCAAGGTGTGTATGGTTTCTTCGCCAAAAGGAGTTTGTTGACATAGTGAAGAAAACTCTCTAGTGTGGTACTCGGTGAGTGGAGTAAGGCAAGGAAGGTGTCCTTGTAGCCAAACCACTATAAATTCGCGTGTTTTGGTTTGATCTTTCCATCTCTATATTTTATTTCATTTCATTACATTACTTACACTATTTGATTATACTTGATTATATTTTCTCATATTTTTTAACAATTGAATTCACATAAGATCGAATCAAAGTTTTAATAAGCAACAAAAGTTTTTCGAAAATAAACACAAAAAGACGTAAAATTATTCAATCCCCTCCCTTCTAGTTTTCCACACATGTGTTCCATTGTCACTTGAAAGACCAAATTACTACGTACTCCAATGTAACACGTTATGGAATGAAATCAAATTCCAATTCAATCAAAATCCTGAAGATTCCACGAATCAAACGGGGCCAGAGTCACGGAAAGAAACTGAATTGTTGTAACTCTAGGAAATAACTATCATCATGGTTTTACTAGCACGTTCATGTTAATTACAATAGATATGAGATCAAAACAGGTTACAAATTGTTTAAATATCAAATGGGCAAATCTTGTTCATTTATTTTTACATCAAAACAAAAATACCAGTTTTTTTTTATTGAAAATAAAATATTTTGCAAATGATAAATCATCAAGTGACAAATAATACACCATCGCGACGAGAATATCTTATTTTTGGGTAGATGAGAACTTCGATATACCTTCGGCGAACTTTTTAATCGTTCTTTTTTTCTTTTTTTTCCTAGTATTGAAATTTCCGTCCTTAAAATCATATGTGATTTGTAAAACCACTTGTGATTTATATTTTTATAATCACATGTGGATTTGCACTTGTAATTTGTTATTTTAAAAATCACTTATAATTTCACAAATCACATGTGATTTTAAATAATAAATCAACTGTGATTTTACAAATAATATGTGATTTTTCAGGGCGAAACGAAAAGAACTCGAAAAAAAATCCATCAAAAATATATGTAGGTGCTCCTCCATATAAATATGATTTGATTATCTTCGCGATAGTATAATTCGTTCGCGTAACAATTAGCGGTTTGTACGATAATTAATTTTTAAAAGGAATGATAAAAGTGAGTTTTTTTAGTTTTGTATTGTATTTCTTATTTCGTATTCTATTTTTAATTTATAGTAAACGAAAATTTAGTTTGTATGAAAATTTGAAAAAAAAATGAAGTGGGCCCTAAAAAGTGTGAAACGGCATGCAAACGTCATGTGAAACGAAGGAGGGGTATTTTGAGTATGTGAATATGAAATGCTGATTTGGGAAAACGGCACGCGAATTGGCATGTGATTACACCCCTTTCTCTAATACAACTCCAACACAAATACTAATACCAATCTATGAGGAAGGGGTGTGGTAACATGTCGTTACTGTGCCATTTGTGTCAAATTAGCGCCACCTCAGCCTTTCACATTTCACATCTACACACCAAAAATACCCATCTCTCGTTTCACATGCCAGTTGGGTAACGTTTCACACTTTTTGGGCCCCACACCATTTTTTTAAATTGTCACACAAACTAAATATTCATTCATAAATAAAAATATAATACGAAATAAGAAAGCAATCTGAAACTAAAAAAAATTACAAAAGTTAAAAACCATACGAAGCTTAAAAAATACAATACTAATTGGGGTAATTTTGTTGTTGTTGATATTTATTCATTATTTTATACTTTTGCCATTCTGAACCTTGCTCGCTCTGGTGGAAAATTGGGGTCGGTTGGCGTATTGAGAAACTTCAACTATTCCATTTTCATTATGACCCCGTCTTTTTTCCTCAGCGTCTCATACGCCGTTAAAGTGGATTTAAGTCACAACTCATTTTGTTTCATACTCGCAAATTCTGGTGGGTTACTTCCAACAGTGCTCGACGAGCTTTTGGATCTTGTTTAGGGACGTTGTTCCTTGCCCGAGGGCCGGGGTCTCGGGTCAGCGGCGAATAGGCCAGCATGTTTGATGAGATCAATCGGGTCGACGGATTCATGCCAATCCCACTTGTGGTGTTCTTTCAAAATTTCTCAAACCCGGTCTTGAGTAAAATTTTTATTTCTCGATTGGGGCTCATCACGATATGCTTGTCGACTACACTTCATAAAATCACCCTCGTTTTCCCCACTTTTTCCCATACGCCTTAAACGTTTGTAGAGAGCATTGAACCTTTGACAATTAGGGTTCATCATTGCCCACTTTCCAATCAACATATCCTTGGTACGTTTACGATGAAATTGTCCGTTGAACTTAGCAAGAACCATTTTTCCAAAATGGATCGTCCTTTTGGTCATTTCCGACTTGTTGATCCTCGGAAATGGCAACATAACATGTAGTTAATAAAGTTTCCTCCGCCTCCGTCCAACGAGAATGAGCTCGTACGGTTTCAGATTTGGATTCGGTGCCAGGTATGTCGATTGTGGTAAATTTTGCGACTCGTGGGTTTTCTTCCGCCTTTTGACGAAGAGGGCTTGCTTGGTTGCAGGATAGATTGGTTTTGTTGTGTTTCTTGAGGTGTATTTTGTTGAAGATTTTTAAAGTGTTGGCTAAGCATGGCATTTTGATACTTATTATATATTTGTTCGGGGGTCGGCATAATCGGCATTCCCGACATACCCGAAATAGAGGATTGGGGACCAAAAGGAGGATATTGATGACTGTTGCGACGTGTTTAGTAGATTTTGAAAAAATGGATCGGTAGGAGGGTTTTGAGACATTTTTTGTGAGTGAAATTGAAAGTAAATATATTAAAAAAAAATGATGATAGAAAATTTAGTATTGTGAGTAAATTTGATTGAGTTCATACAGAGTGGTATATTATTGTTATTATTATTATTGTTATTATTATTATTATTATTATTATTATTATTATAAACATCAATTTCATTAGAAATAAAACCCATAGGATTACAAGAAATTAGAGGGGAGCCTCGAAACTAGCTTGGCCCCCACCCCTTTAGCAATAGCGAAACTAATCCTACTAATGATATGAGTAGTAGCACGCGCCCCAATATCTTGAGTTATAGAGAATTTCCGGATCCGCTTGAGTAAGGTCACAACATCTGCCTCAAGTTCCCCTAAAGAGAAAAATGAGAAAGGGATGAGTAGTAGCATCCTAAGCCATTCTGAAGTGTAGTCGTCCTTTTGCGATCTCCAAAGTGCCATTTGTCGAGGAGATAGGCAAAATGTGGATTCAGCCATTTGGGTAACACGTTTGAAATATATATCTGCTAATTTCTTCATGAGTTTAGGGGCAGCGATCTCATCCGGGTTACTCGGAAGGTCAATCGCCATTTTCACATTAAAAGCATTCAAGGCCTCTTGGAAAGAAGGTCCAGGGTGGCCAGTCTCCATTGCCAGTCACATGAAGAAATGTGAGCACGCTCAAAGACCCTGGGAAGACATGTGCGCATAGAGAAATATAACTTTGAGATGACGGCATCCATGAGCTCAATAGTTTTAGCAACCCTTTTAATAACAAGCTCACTGCTAAACTCAAAGTCTATACTAGTAGGCCCACCCAATAATTTGACAACATGCAGCGGTCTAGCAATATTGGGCGGGAAAACACCTGCAAGCATGCTTTTGGGATTTCCTTTGGCCAAAAAATCCTCGGTTTTATCAACATTGAGGTGCAAGCCACGCTGTGGTCCATCCAACATAATAAGCTCTAAAGCCTTCCCCACGACCAAGGTATCTCCAATAATAGTGCCATCATCTAGATACCACGCTTGATGAAGGAGACTAAAGGAGTCTCTAATATTGCATATCAAAGGATGTAACACGAGGGCGAAGAGAAGGGGTCCGAGTGGGTCACCTTGTTGTACCCCTTGGTGCGACCATAACGCGTGTTCTCCATAATATAATCTAGTTGGGCTAGAAAAACAGAACTCCACCCAACGTGAAGTGGCAGGACAACGCAGGCGAACCTCCTGTAGCATGACCTCACGGTCCACCAAGTTGAAGGCATTTTTGAAATCCACCAATAACATCGAAAGACCTTTCTCACCACCACGGTCTTCAATAAACCTGTTCACAGCATGAAGAATAGCATCGCCCCCACCAGGAACCCCAACACCAAACTGAAGATCATTTAAATAACCGTCTAAGGAGTGACCGATCATAGAAGCGCCAACCTTGGAGACCAAACGCCGCCAAACAGTCCCCACCGCAATGGGACGGATACCACCTCCTGTCTTGACCAGCGGTGTGAGCGGGGCACTGGCAATATACTCTCCCAACATCCTGGGGCATTTACCATCAAGGAAAAGGTTTACCACTTGGGTGATAGAATCGATTAACTCATCAGAGATAGCTACAACAACACCACTAAAACAATCCAAAAGGTGTTGCTCACGCAAACCATCTCGACCACAAGATGTACCACGGGGGAAACTCTTGATCATATCACGGATCACAGCGGGAGATGCCACGAGGTTATGATGGTCAATAGGTATATCCAGCAAGGAAGGGGCAGACTTAAATGGGTGTTTGGCTTTTAAGTCCTCAAGAGTGGCATCATTATAAGGAGCAACCCCTGAAGAGGAAAGAACTCTGACAGCCGCAGTATAATGACCATCACAGACCTTCCTCCTACATTGCTTGACATTTCGTTCTCCCAAGTCCAGGTTTTCATCGTCAATGTTAGACCATGCAGGTGATGGATCGGCTAAAACCTCTTTAACAAGCTGCAAACTCCCGCCAGACGTACCCCATGAGTGAATGGCTTTAGTGATATATTCTTCTTGGCGTTGGCGTTTAGTGATATATTATTATTATTATTATTATTATTATTATTATTATTATTATTATTATTATTATTTGATGCGTGGGAATTGCACCAGGCTTTACCTCGGATCTTGAGAAGTTTACAACCCCCACCAGGTAGTGTACCTGATCGATGTAGTATAGTATAATGACAAATACCGAGGGATTGATCGTTCAGCTAGGAATAGTGTCGCTAGGATTAGAAAACCTAATTACTAGTTCTAGAGATGAGATATGATTCTTTTTGTATTTTTTATATTTTTATGAAAGCAAGTAAAAATCTCGGGTTTGAAGGATTTGGGCGGAATTAGTTGCTAGTCAACTAACCCAATACTAAAGATGCAATCAAAATAAAATACTAAAAATGAAAATAAAACTAAATTAAACTAAGGTTGTGAGCAATAAGTGGAGAAATGTGTTTACTTAGATTTCATTACTCCCTAGATATCTTTTACACGTTAATTACTTGTTATAGTTGCGTGGATGACGGATTGTATTCCTTAATACCATTCATGGGGTGGCGTACTTAACTCCCCAATCCTATGAATGCCTACTTCACTCCTATGTCGAGCCGGCTAAGAAGCTCCTAACATGGGATCATTAGAATTTACTCATGCATTAAATACAACCAGTAAAACCTAGTACACATCGGTTCATGTTTCCTAAGACGTTCAAGCATGTTACCATTTGGAGATCTGCTAGTTTTCTTAAGCCTAACATTGAAATCATTTATCCAATACAACCATAAACAAGTAATCAACACATAATCAACATCTAGGTTTCATTAGATCTAAGCAAACACAAGATAGATCTAGCCTAACATGGTGGAATCAAGACAAGCACAAGATATAGACAACCAACACATAGACATACTGATTGAATTAAAAGAATACTTATCTCAATAACACATGTAAGGGTTCAAGGGCTGAAAACCCTTGAAAAAGCTGTAAAATACGTATATGGTTCGGTCTTAGGGTTTCTCCAAACTTGTTCCTCCTAATGAATGAAAATTAGAAAACTATATATAGAAAATAGAGGCTGACGGCGTCAAGAACAACCTCGTGACGCCGTCATCTCGCAGCCAAAATAATCTTCGGACTGCCTTGATCTACATCTGACGCCGTCATGTATTCCATTTTTCCAGGCCGTCACACATTTAACTCTTGATGCTCTTCTTTGTGACGCCTTCATTTCTGTACTGGGTCGTCATGATCTTTACTCTTGACGCCGTCAACTTCTTACTCTTGACGCCGTCACACACTGTTCCCAGCTTGGAAAATTAAGTCTTTGGCGTTTTCTTCACTTTTATGCTCCAAAAACGTCCGAATTACTTCCTTTTTCAGATTTCACTCCCAAAGTACCTAAAATCACAAAAGGAACGATTTAGGGCAATATTTGATCAAATAAATTCAATTCCGGGCTTAAATGACCCCCTAAAAGTGATTCATTTTTTGCCTTATTATTATTATTATTATTATTAAGGTAAAACAAGCTGTTTGTTTCAAACGGTCACAAGAATTCAAATTTCAAGCCAAGCAGCGTTCCTGAATTCACTCACAAACCAAATGGCCCCTGGCTATGGTGGTGTGGTGGCGCCGTTGTGAAGGACACATAAGAATGGTGCTCGTGAAATAATGTGGTTACACCCCTTCCTCAAATACAAATATACTAACACACACATGATACATCACTACACGACCTACGTGTTAGCCAGTATTATGTTTTGTAACGGGCCCAAGCCCGAATCTAAAATATTCTGTGTAGTGCTATTTATAGTACGATGTAATTGTAATCAATCAAATCAAATCATTCTCAATCATTAACATTCTACATGGTATCAGAGAATTAAATTTCTGCCACTTTCATCTCTAACCCTAAACCTAAACTCTTCCGCCGCCACTTTAATTTTTCGGGCCGTCGGCTTCAGCCGGCGGTCCGGAGCACTTATACCCTATTGTTACCAGGTTTCTTGTCCATTAAATCTAAAACACCTTTCTGTCATCATAACATCTCTGTCTACATCATCATCACAGTCAGCAATCAAATCCAACACTCTCAAACCAATCTCAACCAACCACAAAGATTCAAAACCAAATACTAAAAAGAAAGAAGATCGACGATGTGGTTTAAGGTGATTGACGGTAGTTGCTTTACGGGTGTTGAAACATGTGTCAATCTGTTAAGTTTTTGTTGAGATATTTTAAAGGGCTTGTTGGTATCTTGTTTCTTATACTATACTAGTACGATAATGGTTTTCTAATAAGTTTTGTTACGGTGACTAAAAAAAAAAGAAAAAAAATTAATAAATAATAATAATAATAATAATAATAATAATAATAATAATAATAATAATAATAATAATAATAATAAATAAATAAATAAATAAATAAATAAAAATGGTGGATTTTTATGTTTTTCTAAAGAAAAACACGCCCCGTTTGTTCGGAAGGTTCTTTGGGGTTGAAGTTTTAGAACCAACTTTCGTTAATGTTAGTGCGTGAGTCTTAGTTCGTTTGTTTTAGTTGTAGAGGATACTTTGGGTTATCGCATTTATTTTAGTTGTAGGGGATACTTTGGGTTATCCCGTTTAGTCAGGATACTTTGGTTTATCCTATTTAGTAAGAGATATTATGGTTTATCCCGTTTGGTCAGGATACTTTGGTTTATTCTGTTTGGTACGGATACTTTGGTTTATCCGTTTTGTTGCCTGCTGCTGAAGATGTGTTTTCGCTTGCTGTCGAATGTCTTCATCAACAATTATTTATTTGCTTTAATGTTTTTTAGCTTTTAATATCCAGTCCGAGCTTTTGCGATTTCGCCGCTCGGACTGCGGGGAGTGTTAGCCAGTATTATGTTTTGTAACGGGCCCAAGCCCGAATCTAGAATATTCTGTGTAGTGCTATTTATAGTACGATGTAATTGTAATCAATCAAATCAAATCATTCTCGATCGTTAACATTCTACACTACGACCACACATTCAAATTGAAAGAAAGCAATATAATTGACTTGGTAAAAACATAGGAAATCTGGTCACTATCGGACTCGTGTTTCATGGCTATCATCATTTACACATGTTAGCATCACCATCTTGGGTCAATGAATGCTCATATCGTCTTCAAACAACAATGAATGCTAATGATGATGCTTATGTGTAGTCTTATCCAAATCAAGTTTCTCCCTTCACTAAATTCAGTTTTTAGAAGCTCAATCCTCATATTTTCAGTATCATTTCACATACTAAGAACACCTGAGGTTTATGATGACACAGTATTCATACCCTTAAACGTCCCATTAGAATAGTAAGGTCATAGAAGTCTCTAAGGTGAGAGAAAATAAGGTTTACACTCAAAAACGGATGATAGATAAGCTATTGTGAGTTACTGTAGTTATACGAGGGAGAAGTGATGGTCGACCCGATTGTAAAACTCATGTAGTGACATGACGTGACATTGCAACTTCATAGTATTGGAGGTGCTAGACAATAACAATGAGACAAACCAGTGAACTTCGATTCATTTAATATTTCAAACAATCTGTACTATTAAAACACAAATGTACTTCTGCATACGATTTTGTTAGTCGAAATAAAACAGTGTATATATGATAGCGCCATCATTATTTTGTTTTTGGAAGCCGAAATGACCAATTTGCCTCTTGCTTTGTTGGTATATCTGACTATACATAACACACATTCC
Source organism: Artemisia argyi (assembly GCA_030686995.1). Classification (NCBI taxonomy): domain Eukaryota; kingdom Viridiplantae; phylum Streptophyta; class Magnoliopsida; order Asterales; family Asteraceae; genus Artemisia; species Artemisia argyi. The sequence goes on from CM060709.1 coordinate 33,566,386, forward strand.
TTTTTTTTACTAATGCGTTAGAATTACCCATCCGATGAATAGTGTTTATGAAAGTCTTAGGCCTCGTTTGTTTTTTCAAAAAAAGCTCTTACTGCCTCTTTTCACTTCTTTCCTCTGCGGGAGCGCAGATGAACATGTTTGTTTTTTTTCAGACAAAAGAGCTTCTTTCCTCTTCTTTCCTCTTCCAAAATGCAGACATCTCCTTCCTCTTATTACCTCTTCTTTCACTTCTTACCTCTTTATTCACAAACCATACATCTCTTTCTCAATATTCATTTTTTTACGTTTTCGTTTGTTTTTTTACGTTTTCATCCGCTTTTTTACATTTTCGTCCATTTTTTTACGTTTTCGTCAATTTTTTTACATTTTCGCCCCTTTTTTACCTTTTCGACCATTTTTTACGTTTTCATCTGTTTTTGTTTGTTTTTTTACGTTTTCAACAATTTTTTCTTTTTTACTTTTTTGTTTGTTTTTTTACGTTTTCATCTGTTTTTTAACATAAAAAATAAATAAAAATCGGGCAAAACATAAAAAAATAGACAAAAATGTAAAAAAAAACCGACGAAAACGTAAAAACCGGTGGAAAACGTCCCAAAACGGTAACAAGCGGAAGAAAACGAAAAAAAAACTTGTGAAAAAGAAAAAGGAAGAGATAAAAAGTACTTCAATAGCACAAAAAATAGTTTTGAAAAAAAATAAAAGAAGTACTTAAATAACACAAAAAACAAACGGTCTTCTTCTTGCAGATGAAGAGCTTATATGTACCTCTTCTTCTGTAGACATGGTTTGCAAATGAAGAGGTAAAAGCTCTGAAAAAACAAACGACACCTTAATCGACACACTAATTGTACAAGTCAATGAATTTACGCTTAGATAGCTATCTTACACGACACGAATGCTAGACTAGAGTACCCCTGCCTCTAGCCACTATACTTCTTGACTGGTCAAGATTTTTGATAAAACAGTCGAAATTGAATGTATGATGAGAAAACCCAAACCGCCTTAACTACCATATAAAGTGTCGATGAAAAATCGTTTACAGTACAAAGTATATGGATGAGGAGAAACTTCAATATGTGAGGCATTTCCTTGACATTTTGCAAAGGCTATCTTTGTTACTTAATCTGATATCTTCGGAGGATTTTCACAAAAGAATACTAACAATGACAAAGTAAATAAAAGTACTTTAAGGATAATGAAATACAACAGTATCCTTGTACCCCAAGTAACCATACATTGCTTTCTCATTATTTTTCAGTACTATACATTTTAAGAGGCACCACCAGACTTGAGTGACATATTGCTTAACCTGACAAAAAAATGCGATATGAAATATCAATACAATTTTCAGCGTCTATAATTAGATAAATTGACATATTATATGTATGTGATTGAAATACCAAAAGTGTACAGTAGTCGGTAGATGTAACAAATGAAAATGGACACATTAACGGGTCACTTTGTATTCAAGTGAAGTTGGGTAACGGGTTAAAATGGGTCATTTTTAATTTAAATTAGGTTAGGTCAACCCAAAGTACTATTGTCAAAATAAATTTATCTAGTATAAAATTGTGTAACGTGATTACAAATATATAATTTTAAATAATAAGATGATAAAGATGTTGTATACGTAAACACTTTGGACAACTTTCGAACAATTTCACCCATTTCTTTATAGCTGAGTTGTTTTAGCTGTTAGAGATTAAATAAGAAAATATTAAAACATACCCAATTCAGTCAACATGGCCATTTTAAATAGTTGGTAACCTGAAATTTCTAATCCTATTTAGAAATCCAAATCTGCACGATGATAACGTGTTAGTAGCAAGCTATCAGACCAGATATATACTATCACTGATTCACTTCAGTCATATAAGTATTGCAAATGTTGTATGCAGGGGACAAGGCTACAAGCTACAAATATTTTCCATCAAAATTAAAAATCAAATTCTATTAGGTGTGTACCAACCCTCCGGTGCTAACTAAATTAATTCCTTGATAGAGAAATTGAGAAGAATCGAGTCTTGCATACCGATTGAGACCCTTAAACAGACCTTCTCACTTTATCGCGGAAATTTGTTATATTGACCAATTGTTATAATTTTGTGCAACTCTAATGAGGAAGGACTATGTCACAACAAGTGTCAAGTGAACCATGAAGATCATGTACTCCATATATATAACATAAGTAAATCTAGGCTTATAACAGTTGCTTGTTTACTATCTCGTTAAAATTGCAGATTTTGATGTGACTAAAACGTTTGAGTATTTTGTGAAACATGCAAATCCGTTTTAAGTAAAGACTAAAAATCAAATCCTGCGGGTAAAACCCTTTACCCTAAAAAGCAAGTCCTGTGGATCAAGATCAATGTCTTCAACTAAATTTAATTTGCTTGCAATAATGCCAAAGGGTAAGTAGGAACATTAGCAATAATAGCCTAGCGGTGTCACTGGAATCAGCCACAAACAATATAGCTCGAGTATTTAGAAAATAGCATCTTGAATATGGCCTAAGTAACCCACCAAACATTTTATATTACCACAACACCAATTCAAAGTAACATGAGCTATTATAGAAGTATGATAATATTGACAGTATTCTGCATCCCGATGTGGAAAACTGATTCTAAGCTTGAAACGTGCGTAATTATTTCATAGAAACAAGTCATTTACCACCATCGACATGTTGTATATTCTGCAAAAACGGGCGCTGCACATGCCCCAAGTTGGTCTCTTAGAGGAAGTCAATTGAGCCAATGTAAAATTAGAAATTATTTGAAAGAAGGATAAGAGATGTCAAACACACTTCCTCAGTCCCTCTAAATCATGCAATACTAGTTCATTGGCGTAGTAATCAAAACTGAATTGAGACAGAGCAGCCAAACACTAGCTGATGCTGGTGTGCGCAATTGTATCACAAAGAACACTACTAGTGTTAGTGACATATATTAACATGAATCACATTCTAAAATTTCCCACATTAATTATCTAGAAAACACTTTACATAACAGCAAATAACTAAGACAAAATCAATAACAAAGAAACGTGCACATAAAAAAAATAAAAATAAAATAAAATAAAAGCTTCACGTAGGCCTTTGTTTCACGTAGACCGTTTGATCAATCCCACATATAAGATTGTATTATTAGTCTTACTAGAATGATTCATAATTATGTATTATGAATCAGAACTTCTAATAGTCTTTCTAAACGTACAATAGCTAGACTTCCTAACTAATTAGTTAGGGACCAATTATGTTGATGTTTTATTTGATAGATTAACATTATAAATAAGCCAGTAAGTTTTCTCAATCTTTTGGTGTTTTATTTTCTGTCTGGCCAGTATATGACAATGTCCCAGTTTCCGTTCAATAGCACGACATTTATTACCTAAAATGCTGGACAATACATAAATTGTCAAATCTGTAGTTCGTCCCTCATTATAGATTGGAGAACAAAACCTAGTGGACCAGAAATACACTATCGTAAGTTTAGATTTAGATACCTCAACAATAATTTATAATGTGTCTCCCTATTACCTGATTTTGATTATTCAGTATCACATAATTGTGTTCAGAATGCACATAAAGCACCTCGTAACTTATATTTATTTCTTTGAACAACCAAAATACCTCCAATTTATTTTAGGGTTTTGCTAACAACAACCCAATGGGTGTTGTTTAAGCTTGCCTGAAATACGTGTACTTATTAAGCAAGATTTCTATATACTTGTACTATAGCAATAGTAATTAAACTCAAAGCATAATATTTGAACTCGTGTCTCCTAAGTCGAAAAAGCATTTCCATTCACGGTCCCTGTAAAACAGTATTCCGGTGCTTGCACAACTGAATCAGGCAACACAGCTCCAATCTCATAAGTCATCACATGCGTAGAAATCCCTACGTTTCAAAATATACCGAATCATTTGTAACAAGTATTCATTTTCAGTCTAAAAAGGACAGCAAAAAAATAAATACGTAATAAAGTTGGTAATATAGTTACCATCATAAAAGTCCCAACGAACGGGCCTTTTTGTCGCAACATCTTCATAATACCAAATGAACTCCACTTTCTCCCACAAATCACACAAGAACCCATCAGTCACAACACGACCCAAATAATGTGCACCATCAAGAAAATCTGGTCGAGGTATGCCAACACCAAAGTCTATTACTTGGCATGTTGCATTCGCGCCTAGTGTGTAATAAAAAGACGTGCCATTGTTCCACTCAATGTCATAAAGCACTACGCCTAGTTGTTTTTGAAATATGTTAACATTGCGACCTTTGGGCCAGTCGTACCAAAGGTCGCTTAGTTGGAGATGTGTAGAGGTTAGGTTCATGTATAAAAGTGCATGGAATTGTTCGGGCCATGGTGTTGGTGTTGGTGTAGGTTCGAGTGTGTCGAGCCATGGCTCGATGTTATGGTTAATGGCTAGATGATTTGGTAGTCGTAGTAGAATGCAAATTAGCACTGAAGTAAGTTGAAAGGCTAGCTGCATTTTGTTATCTCTATGTGTGTGGCTATTTTTTTGTTTGGAATAGTGGTAGTAGGTAATATGAGATATCAAGTCTATGGGGACCATTCGATCGACACTTTCTAAAACCATGATAGGATTATTATTATTTGAGGATGTCACATCTACTCACAAATCCTACACAAAACATTCATATGCTGAGGTGTCAGTCACTAATTGGTGGGATGAGAAAGAAGTATATCTCATCACACCAATCAGTGGGTGACAACTCAACGTGTGGGTGTTTTATGTGTGATTTTTGAGTGGATGCAGCATTTTCCTTATTATTAAACTTATATTACTGTATAAGTTTTTATGTGGTTATTTAAACCACGAATCGGGATATGGAGATTTCGTAATCGAGTCTGTTTTGATCTTTCTCCTCCTAGGAAAGACACACTCGAGAAAGACATAAAAGTATTTTTGCGTTCTTGGATTATTAATAGGTTTAAAAAACTCGGTTCCCATATATGGACCGAGTGGATTAATGATCCGAAATTAGCGTGTATGAACTTGTTGTAACCCCTTTCCTTTAGTCTCTTGCGAGAGTTAATTTTTCAATGAATCTGTTCCAAAAAATGAAGTTACGAAAGTAAGTAACTTATGTTTATTTATATAATCATATCTTTCTGTAGTTTTATCATAGTACTTATAAATACTTAATATAGATATAAGTTACTTGATATTGAGTCTTTAAAATATGTCAACGATATGTCTCCAATGTTGACAAATTCCGCCTGTCAAATGTGTGCACTTGAACATCTTTGAAGTCTTGGTCCAACTCTGGCCACTAATATAGCATAGGTCATGTTTGAAACTCAATGCCGACTTTGGATTATTAGCTTAGCTACTATGTAGCACTCTAAAGTAGAAAACTATTAACCCTATGGAGAACCACATCTATGCGCTGCACATCAGTAGTAATCTCTGATTGTATCTCACATAAAAATGTCTTTCGGTAAAAGTTGGTGGGCCGGACAAGCAGCTAGAATAACGGGTTAGAATGTACTGGGCTAGGATGGGTTGGCTCAAAACAATTTTGTTCGAATTTCTGTAAAATTTTTCACGTACAATTAGTTTGCGTTTACTCGGAGACATGAGACATTTTCCTAAAAAAAAAAAAAAAAAAAAAAAAAAAAAAAAAAAAAACCCACCCTGAAAAGGTACAAGCGTTTTCGGTCGCAAATTTTGAAAAGTTCTTCTTAAAAAGCGAAACGTTCAAATTTTAAAGTTTAACTATACTTTAAAAATAACTATAACTACAAAAAATAGTGCGACTTTTCACACTTATTTTGTTACAGTATGGAAAACTGTGAAGTTTTTTTTACACGGATAATAATCTTGCTACATTTATAAATTTCACAAATATTTAAAAAATAATCCCTAAATATAAGTGTGCACAATTACAATAAAGCTACACACTTATAGGTGTAGCAAATGTCTCCACATTTTTATTTTTGAACATTTATTGCAAGTTTGACACACTTTTAGGTGTGAACACTCAAAGAATGTTTTCACACTTTTAACTATAAACATTTGGTTAGGGGGTTGGACACTCCTCTCACCTCAAATCTCTTCACTCACAAACAACCAATCCCCTTATGCCACATCACCCTCCCACTTTTTCCTTCACTCACTCACTTTTTGTTGGCATCACACCCCTCACTCTTCACACACTTTTTTTTTTTCTTTTTTTTTTTTTTTTTAATAACCATGAATCAAATACCACTTTGATATCAATAATATCAGTCAGACTCACATTAAGACATTTTATTCTTTAAAGTTTAAACCCAAGAAAAAAGTATTTCTCAACAGGCTAAAACCCAAATCACACAACCAACAATCAAAAGCTCAGAAGCCCAAACAAAAAGCCTAAAACACATCATATAACACTCCCACCCTCATTTGTGCCTCTTCTTCTTGTTTGTCCCTCACCCTTCTTCTTCGTTCTCTTTATACTCACAGATCAAGAAAAGAAAAATTAATAACAAAGCCCAACGTTCCAATCCAACTGTAACAAAGCCCCAACGTTCGAATTTTTCTCCCCTCCCCGTGCTTGAAGACTTGTCGTACCTGAAGGCTACCACGCGGTGTGGAGGCACAGGCGGCGGTGTTCCCGCAGGGGAAGGGCACCGTGCCGTGCCTCCCCGCACCCACTGCCAAGCCCCTTAATATCTCCACACTTATATATGTAGCAAACTTTGTCACACCCATTATTACTGCACATGAGAAAGTGTAGAATTAATAATTTTATACATTTTTAAATGTGACCATTTGGCCTTTAAAATGTAAAGAATTCAACTAGTTTTTTTTTTTTTTTTTTTTTTTTTTTTTTTTTTTTTTTTAGTTTTTTTTTGTATTTACATTTCTCACATTTTTCCTTTCCTAATTTTACAAATCCCTTGCACTTGTCAGATTTTTAAAAAAATATATATGTATATATAGATTTAAGATCATTTGCATACAAAAATTTATTAATATATCAAGGAATCGATTTCCACGCTTTATCTCTATTAGATTCAATGGATGAAATTAAACTCAACTTTTTAATAAACCCACTTTCAACTTTTTTTTATTCAAATATTAATATCTCTTAAACCGTTAATCGTTAAGCGAAAAAAATATACTACAAGTACGATCATTAATTCTCTTTCTATAGATATGCACTTTGATATACTCTCGACAATTTTTATTTATTTTTGTTTTTTCACCTTTTTACGTTTTTTTCTTTTCGTTTTTTACGTTGTCTTTGTTTTTCTTTTTTTCCTCGTTGTTGAAACTTGCATTAGAAATCGCATATTATTAAACACTAATTTGAATATTCTAATAAAATCACATGTGATTTTATTAGAATATACAAATTATTGATTTTATTAGAATATACAAATTAGTGTTTAATCACATGTGATTTGTGATTTTATTAGAATATACAAATTATTGTTTAATCACATGTGATTTCTCATGCAAGTTTCAACAATGAAAAAAAAAACATGAGAAAAAACTGAAAAAACCAAAATTTGGCTAATGTAAATAAAAGTGTCCGACTATAGAAAGATAATTAAATGTTGGTCGTAACGGTATAATTTATTTTGTCTAACGATTAATGGTTCATGAGATATTCAAATCATAAAAAATATGTGAAATATAAAAATGTTTTTAATCTTAACTATTAATTTTTTTTATATAGATGTTGGGGATGATCCGTTTAGTATGCAAAAAAAATTTAGTATCCGAAATAACTTTCTTAAAAAATATCATCTAAAAATGTTTATATAAACGAACAATTTAACATGCATAAATCTCTTATAATAAGGGAAAAGAAAAGAAAAAAAACTAGATTCTCCGCATCAACCAATATGAGAGCTCAATTTCAAAATCGAGGCATCATATTGGGCGACTGAAAAGACAAGATTGCTTAATTTTTCATCCAGTTAAAATAAATGCATAAAAGTACGTGCGTCAAAATTGTAAAAGAATGATACTTTTGGATTATCCCAATTCCCAACAACATTTGGCATTCTGTAATGCATTCGATATCACTTTTCGATGTCAAGTTAAACGACAGGGTTATTGTTTGTATCATTGCGAGTCAAATGTAATATTGTCGTTAGTAGTCGTTTTTATAGTAGGTTCATAAGTCTGGGTGTTATTCTTATGATAGGTTTGGTTTGAAGCACATAAGGTGTATTTGTGTTCGCTTATGTAAATGGGTTGAGATGCGGGATTTTACCTACATTCTATGTACTTAAACGTTTTTTTGGAGTAATTGATGAGTGTCTAAATACTCATCATTTTATACCAATCTGAACTGCCAAAACATACAAAAACACTCAAATATGCATTATAATACTTAAAATATCTTAGAAGTGTGTTTTATATGTTCCAACTGCCAATTATGCAACAAAATTTGATTCCTCCCGAACCGTCACTTATTTATCACACAAGCCAACCACTTGTGAATGGTCAACCGTAACATCTAAATAGAGCCCGGGAGGAACTAGCAAAGTTAATCCGTGGGAGTTAAGTACAGAAAAAGTACGTGAGTACAGAAAAGTACATCCCCAGGTCGTTATGTCCCAACGAGGTGTGAACGTGATATTACCATGACTTGTAATGTGTTGAAATAATATGTATATAAAAATGGGAATCTGAATGACTAACACTGGAATGTGAATAGTAATAGCTCTGTCACAGCTACTTCATTTAAGAAACGTACAATTAGAAACTCTAAAATAAATGATATTTACAAACGTACGTTTAAGTTTAAATAAACGTAAACGTAACGAATAAAACAAAACATTCCCAAAGAGGGAATTTGCATGCCTTAACGGCTTAAATGCAAATTAAAAGAAAATAACTAACTATATTTACAGTATTATATTTATAAGAAAACCTAGAAACCTAAAACGCTTACGATTACGTAACACTTATGTAACCGTAACAAAATAAAAAGTAAATACCGTCAAATATAACACCCACAAATGTGAAAATTATATTTTTGGAATCCTAAAAGAATAAGAAAATTATTAGAAAATTAAAAATATTTATTATACAATTATATTAATTATTATTAATTAAAACCTATTATTTACTATTTAATAATTACCTAAAAATAAGAAAAATATAAAAAATGCTTAGAAAAATAAAATTAAAACTTAAAAAAAAAATTAAAAATATTATAAAATGAATTTTAAAACTAAAAATATATTTATTACACAATTATTGTATTTATTATTAATTATTTACTATTTAACAATTAACTAAATATAAAGAATATCTAAAATAAATCTAAATAAATGAAATAAAAATTTTGAAAAGTTTAAAATAATATGAAAGAATTTCTAAAACAAAAATTATATTTATTATACATATATTCTATTTATTATAATTAATTTACTATTATTTATTTATTAATACTAATATTAATTCTAATAATTACGGATGAACAGTAAAAAAATGTGAAAAAATTACAAAAAGTTTATTTACTGATGAGGAAAGTGGGAAAAATATTTGGAGGTCGCCAGCTTATTGGAATAAGCTGCTATAAGCTAAACAGCTTAAATAAGCCAAATGGACCTAAACTATATTAAGTATTTAATTTGGTAAAGAGTGAATGAAAAAAGACCCAAGGGCGACTGGCATCCAGGTACTCACTATCACTCTCATAAAGGGGGAGGTCTCAGGTTCGACCCTGCCTCACCCCTTTTTACCAAATATTTATTTTTGGTATTTTCTTTTTGCAAAACTTTCTAATAAGCTAATATATAAAACTTTAACAAAGGAAAAATTATTAATATTCACAAATAAGCTCTGTGTGAGCTTATTTTTGGCTCAGATCATGGTTTTAGGCAAATAAGCCATAAGCCCTCTAAATAGAGGCTATCACTTAGCCTTAAAAGGTGTTTTTGGCTTTTACTTTTTTCTATTCTATTTACATACTAGTATTATACATATAAAATGGAGATGGAACTTTACATACTAAGAATTAAGCTGTTTCACAGCTTATGACCACCTCAGTTAAGCTTTTGGCTTACAGTTGGGTCATAAGCTTGAAACAAGCTTGAAAAAGCTTAACAATGGTATGTGTGTGTATGTACAAGTATATTGGGTATATATAAACAAAAATAAGCACTGATAAGTGCTTATTAGTATAGGCTTAAGGTTTAGACAGTTGAGCTTTTGATAGCTCAACTTGGATGGAATTGAAGCTCAAATGAGCTTGGTATAAGCCCAAACTGAAAAAGAAAGTATAAAAAGGTTTTGTACAAATATAATAGGTAAGAATATACAAGCATGTGCACTGGAATTGGCAAATAAGCTTGAAATAAGCAAATAAGTACTTCCAGTGCACTGTAGATCCAAACACCCCTTGCAACCTTTTAGTTAGGCAAAATAAGCTCAGTGAATAAGCTTAAATACCCAAGTTGTGAATTGAAGTTGCAAGTTATGCTGGTTGGCTTTCCAAAAAGCCCAAGCTCACCTAGTGGGGTCCACTAGTGAGCTTGTAGGAAGCTTATGAAAAGTCTCCCATTTGACTGAGTATGGTGGAAGAACAATACACACAATCAAATGGGACAAACTAAAAGCACTTTGCAGCCCTTATAAATAAGCTGCACAGGAACAAATAAGCACTGGATCTAGAAGCTGGGTAAATAAGCTCCCAAGGGAACTAAATTCCATAAGCTAGATCCAAGTATATAGCTTTTAGTGAGCTTATGAAATAAGCTAGTATTGGTAAGATATGCTGAGGAATCAGCATATCGTTTCTAGTGGTGATAAGTTAAAGCTTGTTGCAGCCCTATGAGGAGAGCTGCAACATGAAATTTAGGCACAGGGTCTTATACTTGGGTTGCTAGGCTTCATGAAAAGCCAAGCTTTACAAGCTTATGACCTCTAAAGAGCTTCTGAGAGGCTTGTGGAAATGGTGTAATACCCCTGAGTAATCAGGGGTATGTTGTGAGTGGGCAAACACAAGCTCTCAAATCTTATCTATAAGCTTTAATAAGCTCAACTCATACTCAGACATTGAGATGGGTACCTTGGCTTTGTGAAAAGCCAAGGGTCACATACTCAAGCTCACTGAGGAGCTTATTGGAAGCTTTGGTAACAAGCCCCACTCAACTGTTTGCTTCAGTTGAGTGGGCTAACTGGTACAAAAAGATGGGTTGTAGAAAGTGGCTAAATAAGCTAAAGACTGAAAAATAAGCACAAACATAAACAATTAGCTACTAGGGCTTCATAAAATACAAAGAAACATAGCCACAAGTCCAAAGATCAACAAGCTGCAGGCTTGTGAACTTGGGCTTGTGGCCAGAATACAGGGCAAAAACACCCTAAAATAAGCACTTAGAAAAGCACTTAAACATTAATAAAAAAAAATTAACAAAAATACATAAGACAGATAAGCAGCTAAACATTGAAACCCTAAAAGCATTTAATCAGAAACTTAATAATAAAGACACACTAAAATTAAACATTTAATCAAAAATCAGGTTTGTGGCAATTTTGACTTTTTGAGTCCATGATCAAAGTTGACTTTCATCAACTTTGATCTGAATTTAATCACTGATTTTGATATATTAGACATAATAAACATTAAATAAACAAATATTAACAACTTTAGAACACATAATTAAGATTTGGACTTGAAAACTATAACAGATAAGAGATTAGACAGATAAAAAGAAAATATTGACTAATGAACAAAACAAAGCTTGAACATGACAGTTGAACTGAGTTTAATGACCATTAGTTAAGAACAATCAAACAAGAACAACTTAACCAATACCATTTAACACAGATTAGACAGAAATCAAAAAGTGGCACTGAGACATCTTTGAGAAAGTTCAAGACTGCAAACAACAAAACCATTAAGCCTAAAAGGTTGTCAAGCCTTTCATTAACCTAGTGATCATGCAGGCACAGTAAAATACCCCTCAAACAGTCCCAATACCCTGAATCACACCCAATCCAAACAGTCCTTAAATTTTCAAGTGTCAAATGAATTTTTAAGTTTTCAATGAATTAGAATGAGAACCTTATTCCAAACATCATTTTATCATTTAACAAGTACATAAGAACAAGAAAAAGACAGATTTAACAACAATACATAAGGATTACTCATAATCTATAAATACAGTGAAAAATAAAATATTAAGCAACTACACAAACTAACATATAAGCATATAATATTATACTTTAAAAACACTTATTAACAACTATTAAACAGGAAAACATAGAAATTAAGGTAAATTAAGAACATGAACAGTAAAATGCAATAATTAAAGAAAATGCTTACAAATTAGAAATGAACTGAGATTATGGAAACAATGAACAAGGTTACACCTATCAGCTTACCAATAAGCTCCTAATACCCATTGAACTCCAAATTCACCACTGCATCTCCATTTCCTTTATTAACTTGCTATTTTTGATTTTTCATTATTTTCTCTATTTTTTAGTATTTTCTAATTTAAAAGATCTCAGTCTGTTAAATGGCTTCTAAAGGCTTGCTAAAGCTTACTGAGAGCTAAGTAGTGTCATATAGAGTCCATTAACATCTTTGATCAAACAAAATTGAATTGACATGTATTTAAATGACATTTAAAGTAAAAACTTGAAATTAAAGTTTATGAAACTACAACTGTAAATAGCTTTGTAATTAAACTTTGTCAAGGTTCACTTACAGAACTGAAAGCATATAAATGACATTGTAATTAAATTAAAGCAGTAAAAGACATGATAAGTAAACTAAGTGACTATGGCTTAAGGCCAAAAGTGCTCTTCTCTCTTTCATCCTCAACCTTTTATAACCTTCTGAGTCCTCCCCAACTTGTTAGTCAAATCCCACTTTAATTCACAGCCTTTGATTGAGCAGAAATGATCTTAGCCATTTAAATGGCTTTTTGGCGCCAAAAGTCTCTGTGGTTGCTTGAGGCCGTTTTTCTGCAATTAATGAAGTTTGGGAGCATGTGTGAGGTGGGAAGACAAGTAGGGTGAGCCAGGGGGTGGTGGAAGCAAGTTGTTGTCAGGTTGCAGTTGTAGGGGAGGAAAGTGGTGTAGGTTTGGTACGTGGCATCACCTGGTGAAAACCCAGGGGATGGGTTTTGGTTTAAGAGGTGACAGAGGTGGAAGAGAGTGGGTAGTAAAGTAGGGGGTGAGGTGGTGGTGAAGAGGTGGCATTTACAGGTGGAATGGGAGAGGTGGAAGAAGGAGAGGGAAAGACGGGGGTGTGGGTTTGTCTGTTTTATTTATAAACAAAGGGGGTGGGCTGGTGTAGGTTGGGCCTTGTGGACTGGTATGTAACTGGGTTTGGATTGTTGGGTTATTTATGAAGTAGTAGTAGTGTGGATCCGTTTGGTTTATAGTAATTTTAGAGCCCAAGGACCAAAGTTGTAGTTTCTGAATTTTTGGAGGACTAAACCTGCAATATTTCAAAAGTTATCACAAGGACTTATAATGTCAAGTTAGATAAACCAAAGGACCATTATTGATTTTATTTACAATTTAAAACACCCGGGGACCATTTATGTAATTTTCCAAAGTTTAGGGGGTTAAATTGTAATTAAAATCAAAGTTATCAAAATAGGTCCAAATTGTAAATTCATGCATAGTACAAGGGTATATTTGATAAATTTCAAGTTTTAAATACCCAGAGACCATTTTTGCCAATTTTGTAACTTGAGGGGTAAAAGTTGCTATTTTGTGTAAACTTTCATCCAGGGATCATTTGTGAACATTTTTGGTTTCCTAAGGACTTAAGTTGACTTTTTGTTCATTTTAAACCTTCAGGGACTATTTTTGACAAATTGTGAAACTTGAAGGACTGAAACTGCCAATTATGCAAACTTTGTACGTTTTTCATCTGTTTTTGCATATTTTGCATTTGGAACATATAAAACATACTTCTAAGATATTTTAAGTATTATAATGCATATTTGAGTGTTTTTGTATGTTTTGGCAGTTCAGATTGGTATAAAATGATGAGTATTTAGACACTCATCAGTAATACATTTATCGGGGAAGATACAAAGATGACGCGGACAGTGAATAGGTATAAAAGAAAAAACTTATATGCTAAAAAAGTTACAGTGTGCATATTGGAAAAAAAATTTGAAAGTTTGTAACAAAAAAATGAAACACCACCTTTTAGTTAAGATTTTAAGGCGGGACATGACGATAAGGACATTATTATTTTATTACTTAAACCAAACATAAAAACACAGTTGACACCTTGAGAAGTAAATGGTGAACACTATATTATTTCCGGATTTTTAACTGCATTAGACCAAACGTAAGAAAATTTGAACAACTTAATTAATTGGTTAACAGATTTTTAGAGTGAATGTCTAAGAGGGACTTTCTGCTCGGTCGGAGGACTTGATTATTGGGGAGGCGGATCAGATGTGGAACACCATTTCTTACATCAATAAAGACGCGGCAAAGGATTCCCTAGGTGTGGCTAGTGGGGTGATGAGAACCCAAACGACCCGCAGGGAGTCTTGGTGGTTTAAAGAGGAGGTGCAGACCAAAGTCGCGGTGAAACAATTTAGGTTCAAAGAGCTTCTTTTGAGCAGAGAGGGCCACCAAGAGGATATGGCCTCTACAGAAGAAAGATATAAAGTAGCTAAAAGAGAAGTGAATAAAGAAGTAGCCCAAGTGATTGACAAAGCATATGAAGATTTGTATAAGAACTTGGACTCCAAATAGGGGACAAACGATATCTTCATGATCACTAAAGCCCGTGAGAGAAGAAGAAGGGATTTAGGAAACTTAAGATATATCAAATACGAAGGATGATGAGGCAAAAAATGACCCGTTTTTAGGGGGTCATTTAAGCCGGAATTGGAATTTATTTGATCAAATATTCCCATAAATCGTTCCTTTTGTGATTTTAGGTACTTTTGGAGTGAATTCTGGAAAAGGAAGCATTTTGGACGTTTTTGGAGCATAAAAGTGAAGAAAACGGCAAAGACTTAATTTTCCTTGCTGGGAACAGTATATGACGGCGTCAAGAAGGATTTTATGACGGCGTCAGGAGCAAAATGGATGACGGCCCAGAGAAAACGTGCGGCGTCAGAAGTAGGGCGTCAAGAGTAAATTTGGTGACGGCCTGAAACAAGATTACACATGACGGCGTCAGATATAGATCTAGGCAGTCCGAGAACTTTATTGGCGGCGAGATGACGGCGTCAGAATTTTACTCTTGACGTCGTCACCTCATAAAATCTATATATACTTTTCTAATTTTCATTCATTAAAAGAGGAACTTGTGTGGAGAATTCTAGGCCCGAACCTAAAAAACCCTAGCTCGTTTATAACAGTATTTTCAAGGGTTTTCACCCCTTGAAACCCTTCATGTTCAATTGAGATAAGTTTTCTTTCAATTCATTCAATATGTCTATGTGTTGTTTGAATATATCTTATGCTTGTCTTGATTTTAACATGCTAGGCTAAATCTTTTGTGTGTTTGCTTAGATGTAATGAAACCTAGATGTTGATTATATGTTGATTGCTTGTTTATAGTTGTAATGGATGAATGATTTCAATGTTAGGCTTAAGAAAACTAGCAGATCTCCATTATGTAACTTGCTTGAACGTCTTAAGAAACATGAACCGATGTGTATTAGGTTTTTATGGTTGTATTTAATGCATGAGCGAATTCTAGTGATCCCATGTTAGGAGCTTCTTGCAGGCTCGACATAGGAGTGAAGTAAGAGCTTATAGAATTGGGGAAGTAAGTACGCCACCCCATGATTGGTATTAAGGAATATAACCCGTCATCCACGCAACTATAACAAGTAATTAACCTGTAAAAGATATCTAGGGAGTAGTGATATCTAAGTAAACACAATTCTCCCATATATTGCTCACACCACTAGTTTAATTTAGTTTATTTACATTTTTGTTATTTTACTTTGATTGCATCTTAGTTATTGGGTTAGTTGACTAGCAACTAATTCCTCCCACTCCTCTAAAAACTGAGATTTTACTTGTTTTCATAAAAATATAAAAATACAAAAAGAATCATCCCTCACCTCTAGACCTAGTTTTTAGGCTTTCTAATCCTAGCGACACTATTCCTGAGTTGAACGATAAATCTCCCGATACTTGTCACTATACTATACTACAACGATCAGGTACACTGCCTGGTGGGGGTTGTAAGCTTCTCGAGATCCCTCGAGAGGTAAAGCCTGGTGCAATTCCCACGCATCAAAGGAGGACGAAGCATTGTCAAAGAAGAAGATATTCGGAAAAGATGGGGTGAATATTTCTCCTCTCTTTTCAGCAATAGGATGGCCGATGGAAGCGGGGAGGGTGAAACAAAGCAGTTGGCCCGAACCAAATACACATAGAAGCTTGAAAGTGTTTAGGAGATTAGGGGTTAAATGCTTGACCTCCCTTTTCAATAAGATCTTCTTAAGCGCTAAGATGCTAGAAGAATGGAGACTCAGTGAAATCACCCCATCTACAAGAACAAGGGAGATGCACAAGTGTGTAGAAAATATAGGGGTATTAAGCTTTTGGGTCACACCATGAGCTCTGGGAGAGAGTTATCGAAAGAATACTAAGAAGGGAGACGAGGGTCTCAGAGAACCATTTTTGTTTTATGCCAAGAAGTACCTTGATCGAGGCTATTCACCTCCTTAGAAGTCTCTTGGAGAAGTATAGAGAAAGACAAAGAGACCTGCATATAGCTTTCCTCCATGTGAGTTGATTTGGAGAACTCTGATGATAAAGAAACCCTAAGAAGATACTTCAAAGTTAATAAGGATATGTACGAGGGGGCGAAAGACCCGCCGCGTATGGTCCATAGTAGGGATCACATAGTTTTTCCCGGTGGAAGTGTGACTTCAATAGAGATCGTCCTTTCGCCCTCACCTCTTTGCCTTGATTCTTGATGAGTTGTCATGAAGGATTCAAGAGTGCATCCCTTAGAGCATGATATTCACAAACCATATTGTGTTGGTGCCAGAATCAGTAAATGTATTAAACAACATACTTGAGCACTTGAAGGTGACCCTTGAAGACAATGGCCATCAGGTAAGCAGAGAAATGACTGAGTACTTGAGATGTGACTTCGGTAGGATCGAGATTGGCTAAAACAAAGAGACGAAAGTTCGTATCGGTGACCATATCCTCCATCCAAATGAGTCTTTTAGATACCTTGGTTCGGTGATACAAAAGTCAAGGAGGATAGATGATGACGTAACCCACCGTATTAGAAGAGACTATGAGAAATTGAGGGCAGCATCAGGAGTACTATGCGATAAGAAAGTCCCCTTTAAGCTAAAGAGAAAATTTTTATAGGGTGGCAATTAGTCCTGCTTTGTTGTACAGGTCAGAGTATTGGCCTATCATAAAGCTCAAGCAAACATGGTGGAAGTGGCAGAACTGAGAATGCTAAGATGGAATTGTGGCAAAACCATGTCTGACATGATTCCAAACAGAGTTTTCAGATCAGTAGTTGATGTTGATTATATTATCTCGAAGATGATAGAAGGAAAGTTAAGGTGGTTTGGTTATGTCAGGATGAGGCCACAACCAGTGCCTGTAAGGAGAGTTGAAGCGCTTATAGTCAATGGTCTGAAAAGGAAGGATAGACATATAATTAGGTGGGAGGATAGACTTAAGCAAGACATGAAGGAGCTTCTCTTATCCGAGGAAATGAATTCAGATAGGAATACGTGGAGGGTTAAGATTTGAATTTGCTGGTAGTTTGGGCTAGGTTGTACGAGGGTAGTTTCCCTTTGGGCCCTTGCCCCTCTAGCTAGTTTTGGCTCTATGCGCTTTTGTTGCTTATTTTGTCCCTTCTGCTTTGCGTTAGCTATAGTCCCCTTTGCGTTGCCCTGCTTTGTTCTTGTTTTCCTTTTGCCCCTTTCTTTTGCTTTCATTATGCTCTGCATGCTTAGTTGCTAGTTTTTGCTTTCCCTTTTATGGGCTTCTTGCGGCGTTTGCTTATTTATGCTTTTTGGTTGGTTTTTTCTGCCTTTCTGCTCTGCTTGTATGCTTCGTTCTTTCCTTTTGTCTTTTGCATGTTTTTCTTGTTATTGTGCTCTTTCACAACTCACTTTCTTATTTGCCCTTTTTATGAGCACCCTCGCCGCACATACTTGCAGGAGGTCTTCCTTGAAGCAGTCTCCTTACTCTTGGGTTTATCCTGAGATAGGGGTAGGATCTGTGTATATTCTACATTCCCTATACCCCGCCCCCAACGGGATTGGGTATGTTGTTGTTGTGTTATTGTTGTTGTCTCTTCGAAATAATTTTCGTCTTTAATGTTAAAGATTAATGTCCACTATAAAAGTATATACTTTAAGTCAGTGGCGGAGCTACATCAAATATATTGGAAGGGCCATTGATGGAATCCTTGTATAATGAAAAGGTTAACAGCTAAACTATATATTTTTTGCGCATGAAAAGCTTAGATATTACAATACTGCAAAAAGTTCTAAAGAGCCCACCACCACCTTCTCTAGTCTTCAAGTAACAGCTATATAATGTTGGTCTAAATATATGGATTATAGACATGCATAAATACACTTAAATCTGTGTCCCATTTATGTGGAATTTCTTGAAAAAAAAAAAAAAAAAAAAAAAACCTTTATTGAATGCTAACATCACCCTCGTAGTATTCCAGTTGTATCACAGAGTTGTCAAAGTTCCTAGGTCCCATTCTTGCCTTTTCAATTTGGCCTTTTCGTTCAATTCCATTTAAATTGCAATAAGTGTTTAATGAATTCCTTGTAGTATAAAAATAAAATATGTTTGGCCAAGTATCAATAACTAAACTATTTTGTAACAAAGATAGATACACGAAATTGGTTTCCACCTCTTCTTTTAATATGAAAAAGTTAGGTTTATTGTAACCTGACGATCTTGAGTCTTGAGTAGCATAAAGTTATGGCATCCAATGTTACATCTATGTTTTGACAATGGCTTACACCCTTTAAAGAAAGTTAAAACAATAATGTTTCATGTATAAAAAACGCAATTATTACAAATTAAATAAATCGACAATTCTTGTCTAGGATAAAATATATTTAGGATAAACTTGTAATATATGCTATTACAAATAAATCAACAATTCTTGTCTCTTTGACTCTTTTGTAGAAAATTAGAAATCGTCTAAAAAAAGTTGACATTATATCGTTTATATCATATCATCAAGCACATAATAAGAAAAACGAATGACCATTTACTACATTTGGAACCATAAAAAGATCAATAATATATATAAGCATGCGAATTTGAAGACATGCAATGAATAAACAAATAAATATAAAGGAAAAAAACACACATAATTATACATGTGTGTTTATATAAACATAAAGATAGCATAGCATAGCATACATTCATCACAAAATGATGAGGAAAAATTTAGTAAGGTTTCTCACCTATATAATTCCCAGGTGGATCATAATTACATATCATAAAAACACCTCTACCCTTAGCACAAATCACTTTAGCACAACCAACTCTGCAAGTGGTCTTCCAAACAATTTGTGTATAATGTCCACACTCTTGTCCACCGTTGCACGAGTTCGACCAATACGTATACCAACGTCGCTCTCCGACCCATGCAGCAGCTGCTTGAGCCGGTTTCCAACCAGTACCACTACCCCAAAAGATGTTCTCACCATATGGCCCATTTGAATGCCTTAGCACGCAGTCTTGTTGCCTTTGCTTAGCATACATTGCCGCGTAACGCGCTAGTTTTGGATCCCATACGAGTGGTGGCACCCGGCGTGCGGCTCGGGCTTGGTTCTGAAGAGCTAAAAACTCGTTAATGACATTTTTGGATACTTGTGTTCTATTTGTTATAGCATTGGTTGTGGAGATTAGGAAACAAAAGAAGAGAGCCAATGTGATGGGAAAATACATTGGGAGATAATATGATATGTGTTTCCTGTTGGAAACCCTTTTTTTATGGTATACAAAAAGCAAGATAAATATAATATATGACTGAAAATATAATATGATATTATTTTATGGAGATATAATATAAAAAGGTGGTTGGATTTGTGGAGAATTTAAGTGGTGCCCATGATCGAATATGATTGCCATAATGTTTTAGGAAGGAAAACCAAGTCAGTTTTCAAGCATTCAATAGTTCAGAATCCATATGATATGACATTATATTTTAATTGAAAAATTAACTTCAATGTTTATAGCTTATAAGGCTTTAAACGGATCCGACGAACATGAACGGAGCATTATTCATGTCCGTTCGTTTAGTTTTAAGCAGTAATTAAAATTAATCGGATAAGAAGTTTTTGGGTAGTGTTTAGAATAAACTTAAATATTGAATAAAGTTATTTCTCAAAAACTTCTGCGTAAAGCTCTTTTTGCTAATCAATAACCAATGAATTTTTATTAATAAGTGTTTGAAAAAACTCATTCTATTACTCTTATCACATTGCAGTTTAGTGCGAAACATTGACCCCTACTAATAACCTTAATTATCTTAAGTGATTTAAACGGAATTTAGAATGGAAAAGTCATTAGTTGTAAATCTCTAGTTAGTCGATTATCTTCATTATTCCCTTTTCTTTTCTTTTTTGGAAATTTTGGTTAATATATTTTGATTAATATTGAATCCTGGAAAATTTATATCAACTGGCAACAAAAATTCAACAATGGTTTAGTCAAAAAACCAGATATAGACAATGCTATCACGCATCAACTAATTTTTCATTTGTATCAAGTTATAACCTCTTAGATGTTAAAAGTACTTTAAGAACAAAGAAAATAAATGTTGTGTAAACTTAATGGTAAATGGACCTTTTCAGGATTAACCCAAGGGTCCAAGCCTCTTAGGTTCAATTCTTCTTTCATCGATTATATTTTATTCGCCAAACATAGATAGCCCAACATACTATTGCCCAATATAGTTAGCCCAACATAGTTAGCACCTATTTGTTGGCCCAACACTATAAACGTTTTAATTCTATTATGATATATGATATATGTTGGCCCAAAAACTATTTGTGTTGTTGCTTGAATAATTACATCAAAACAATTTTGCGTTGTCGTGTTGGGCCGTTAGGGGTCCTTGGATTTGGCCAGGATAAGGGTGAGCAAAAAAACCAAAATATCCGAATAAACCGAAAACCGAAACCTAATCAAACTGAAAATAACCGAACCGAACTAATAACCGAACCGAATTTGCCAAAACCGAACCAAACCGAACTTTTAGTTCGGTTCTCGGTTTGGATATTGTTTTGGTAATCAAAACTGAAAACCGAATTCATATAAATTTATATATTTTTATATATATAAAAAGATCAATAAAATGTTATATATATATATATATATATATATATATATATATATATATATATAGTTAGGATCAAATAAGAAGAATAATTAAGATAGCAATAATAAGAAGTAACCACAACCACACATTTCAGATACACCTACAAAAGTTGATGCATCTTCCTTCAAAATTTCTCTCATAATTTGAAATGTGTGGCTAGAATTACTTCTTACCCTTCTTATTTTAATTATTCTTCTTACTTGATCCCTTCCCTATAAATATATATATATATATATATATATATATATATATATATATATATATATATATATATATATATATATATATATATATATATATATATATTAAACTTTACTACTGGAAATTGGGAAGGGCTATAAGTAGGCCGTTTGTTATTGCTATAAGGGCTGCTCGCCTTTATACGGCTTGGCTTCGCTATCGCTTCTATGTAGTGTAGTGGTCGACCTAAAAAGTAGTATTCCTGCCATGCCTATTATCCAGTGCTAGAAGCTTCGCCAGAAGCAAGCAAGACGAGGTCGCTCTGCTTCGTAGACAAGGCTCGTTCCGTACTTTACTTACGAGCTCGTGTAGTACTCGCCCCTATCTTTTCTCTAAAGGGGCGCACACTCGCTGTCTACTAAATGAGCTCACGAAGCGATCTGGGAGCAAAGCCTTAAATTGAGTTGCTTCCCCCTTTTCCTTTCCCTCACCCTGCCCTTTCATTTCCGCTTAAGCTTCCCCGGTTTGGGGGATTAATTGATTGGATACCCGAGAACCATAATCTTTCCTAGGAACATCTTCTACGACGATAGATAGGGGTCAGGTTTGTTTGGCATCTATGCCCCCTGCCCTCCAAACAGTATGGGAGCCTTTCAGCTCGTACTGCTCACGCTCCTAGATCTTCACGTCACCTCCTCCACCATAGTGTGAGCTGGGAGCTGCTCCGAAAGGCGAGGCCTACTTATATATATATATATATATATATATATATATATATATATATATATATATATATATATATATATATATATATATATATATATATATATATAGCAAAATAGCCCGGTTGCCCTGAGTTTAGGCATATTTAGCCCGATTTTGAAATATTCCCGTTTTAGCTCGGGTTGCCACAAGTGTCATTTTCTGGGGCAACTTTTGTGTTTTTTGGGCAACTTTTGTAATTTTTAGGCAACTGGAGGACACGTGTTATCATGCGGTTGGCTATACGGTTGTTGCCCAGGGCAACCCGAGCTAAATCAATAATATTTCAAAATCGAGCTAAAAATGCCCCTACACCGCAGGGCAACGGGCCATTTTGATAATTATCCCTTATATTTATACGAGCAGGTTTGCCCGCGCGTTGCTGCGAGGATGCTTTATCGATGCATAGAACATTTATGATAATGCAAATGTAAAGTTCAATTGATGTCAAATGAAGTAATGAATAGTGTTGGAGTTATATATGGAGATACCGACACCTACAAACAATGTATATATAGAGACACCTACAAATAAATCTTGTTATAATGTCTAAAGGTATCGTATTTAAAACAATGACGCCCCTTTTGGTTTGTAAAATCCAAAAAGTGCACTATATCAAAGTCAATGTAAAATATCAGCAACTTTCAAGAATATCAAATCAAACAATCTTAGTTGGACTTTAAATAAGTATATCATATATATCCCCTCGGCTCACTAAATGAACCGGACCAAATAGGTAAATTGCAAACGACACAATTTGTACTACTAAACACACCCTTTTCGGGGCAGAAAATACGCAAACCAAACAACCCTGATGGGTTGAAAATAAACTGAACCAAACGCCCTAATGGCTGAAAATATGCAGCACCAAACACCCCCCTTTTGTGAAGAAAAATAACCAAACAAAACGCACCGTTTTGTGCCGAAAAGTCAGCAACCAAATGTACCCTTTTGTGCAGAAAAATTAGCTACCAAATGCACCCTTTTATGCAGAAAAATCAGCAGCAAAATGCACCCTTTTGTGCAGAAAAATCAGCAACAAAACGCACCCTTTTGAGCAGAAAAATCAGCGACCAAATGCACCCTTTTGTGTAGAAAAATCAGCAACCAAATGCACCCTTTCCAGGCTGAAAATAAGCAGATCCAAACTCACTCTTTTTGGTTCAAATAAGCAGATCCAACGCACCCTTTTGGGCTGAAAATAAACAGATCCAAACACACCCTTTTGGCTTTGCCGTAACTAAACTCATACCATGCATTCTAAACTGTTGGGCACTTGAGGCTGGAGTTGTGAGCTAAGGACTAACGTCCTCCATCTTTGCCTCTCCAAAAATCACATACATTTCTGAATTTGGGCTTTTTTAAGACATTAGATTTTGAGATGTAAAACATCATCTGCATCACCATCATGAAAATTCAACCTTTTAAACAATGTAATTATAGTTTTCGACACCATCCAATGAAAAGTTGACTTGTGGCCTGGGTGTGAGTGAACTCCCCTCTACTTCCAACGTAATAATCAAAAAAACACCTGACACTATGTAAACCCAAAATTCTCTTACTTATTTTTAGTCATTTAACCATTTTAACTTTTTTGACACAACAAAGCTTTGAGCGACAATATAAGTGTAAAAGAAAAAATAATAGGTAAACCGGCCAACTGATTACCAAAATGGCTTACTCACGACAAAAACGTTGCTCCAACCCGTGTCAATCCCTACCAAGACCTACCCAATTTTACCTGTTACCCAACATGCTTATTTTTATCAGGAGTAGGCCTACTCGTGGTCATACCCCCTTAGTCTACTTGCTTATTGTTGGACATTTGATTGTAGATTAGCAGAATTGCTTATTTTAGATAGGTTATTTCCTAACCTTATAAGTGATTATTCTAGAGTAAAATAACAAAATAAGCAGTTTTATCCAAATACCTCAAAATAAGCAGATAAATAATTCAAGCTTAAAACAAAACACAAACACATTACTCACCTTAGGCGGTGAACAAGAGTGAGCATTCAAGCAACTATTTGAAATAAGTCCAAGATTTGTTTTAAGCTTGAATTATTTATCTATTTTTGAGGTATTTGGATAAAACTGCTATTTGAAATAAGTCCACCAAAACATCAATAAGCTCACAAATTATTCACCGTATAAACCATCAAAGAAATAAAACACATTTCAATTTTTTCGTAAAAGGCGATTTACCAATGTTCAACGCGTCTCGGTCTCCTAAACCGCCTCTCATAATCATACCTAACCCATAAATCATCAAAACAAAACATCAATTAGCTCAATACACCAAGTAATTAAAACATAAAACAAAAACAAAGATATGAATTCTATAATAACTAAAGATTTTACTACCAAATTCAACCCACCAACACATAAAAAAACTAACCCGTACCAATTGCAACACGTAAAATATGCACCACATGAATAGCAGACCGCAAAGCTCAACCGACAAACACCCTTCACTAACAACCGTTGCCATATCCAGAACCCAAAATTGAGTCAGCTGCAAAATTGCACCACAGAAAGCTAAATGAAGAAAAAGGGGGAAAAATCTAAAATTTTACCAAAAAAAATATCGTAAATTATTGTATAAAAATTAGTTAGTACCTACCTCACAATTACAAATTGGTTGTTCTTCAATCTTTAGTTTGTTCTACCTAATCAAAACACATATAAAACACACAAACCGAAAAGTCTAAATTCAATGAAAAGAAAACACCCCTTTTTTTTAAGATAAATACATGAATAGGATTAAAATAAAGAAAGTATTTCTTACCTTTGGAAGAATTATTGTTTTGAAAATTATCTTCTTGATGACCCCTTTTGCTTGATTTCATTTTTTTAACCTAATTTTTTAATAAGGGATTCTTTTAGGTAATGATTCAGGCATTTTTTTTCTGTTTTGTTGTAGATGAAGAGCTGATCCAAGTTTTTTGGATACTGTTTTGTTTGTGTTTGTGAATTTGTGTTGATAGAGAAAGAAAGAGTAATACTTGGAGGAGGAAGGAGAAGCAGAAGAGTGTGGAAGTCTGTGGAAATTTTGTTCAGCCGGTCATATGTGGGAGAGGAGAGTAATATTATAATGGGGACCATGGGGTTACTGTATCCTCACTCACAAAAGGCGTATTACAATAGTCGTTATGGGAAAAAGTACGTGAATAGTTACCGGGCCAAAGTTTCTAAGCCAATAGGCTTATGCCAAGGATTCCACTAACTACTGCTTGGCCCTATTCTTTCTGCTAATGACTAATTTTTCACGAATGAGGAGCAAAATTAGTAAATAACGGGGCACGTAAGATTCTAAATAACGGCCCGTTCATTTTTCTCTATTAGAATATATTATAATATATAAATAACAATAAAATTTTATCCTAATATTAAAAAATACTTTTTTGTGTTTGAAATAACTTTTTTGACTAAATATATTTGTATATTTTTCTTTTTTTTAAAATAAAGTGTGTAATTCGGTTAAACCAAAAACCGAACCGAACTAAACCGAACTAGAATTCAACCAAACCGAACCGAAAATCGAATTTGAATTCGGTTTGGTTTGGTTCTCGGTTTGACCCTAAAAAAACTTTTAACCGAATTAACCGAATAACCCGAAAACCGAACCGAAGAACACCCCTAGGCCAAGATGCAAAAAAAAATTTGGTGGAGATGTTATCATTGACCTTAAGTTCCTAGCGATCGAACATGTGATATTTCTAACCCATTGTCACATATCGAACACCAAGTGCTGCTCAAGTTAATACCATGTTCATCCAAGTTACACCTCGTAGGAAAATGATAAAGAAACGCCGATAGTAAATGTTTATTTTTAATTGGAATTACTTGTTGCAGCTGATATGATCCTCATTGGAAAAGAAGAATAAAATCTTAAATTCGACGCCTTAGTGAAGAACAGAATATATGTCTGTGTTGTTAAGATCGAAAATCTATGAATCATGACGTTAGAAGTGGAGAAGTTTTGAAGAAGGTCCAATCCTTTTTCCATTCTAACTCTTATGGGCTTCTTCAAAGACCATAATAATTAGTGAATTGAATTTGCGATTAAGGATTCTTTTAAGTTTAAAGTGAACAGGGTCTTGAAAATTTGATTTCAGATCATTAGTTCCATACTGCACATCCTTTTCAAAATTGGGTTGATGAACCGTTGCCTATTTTCCTTTGAAAGATGGATACTAAATCGACATCTCCACGTACAATTGGTTATTCATATAACTCAAGTACAGACTCAAAGGACAAGGTGGAAGCCAAGAGAGGTATCAATCAAGTCAAATCCACCATGATCATCATTTATAACTCATGTAACGCTCTTTCCTCCCATTGTATCCTTCCTTAGCACCTTGCTAGTTTTCTACTATTACAATTGCCATTCAAAAAATATATATATTTGTATAAAAACACCACCACCATTTAGC
This sequence comes from Artemisia argyi, assembly GCA_030686995.1. Taxonomy (NCBI): domain Eukaryota; kingdom Viridiplantae; phylum Streptophyta; class Magnoliopsida; order Asterales; family Asteraceae; genus Artemisia; species Artemisia argyi. The sequence goes on from CM060709.1 coordinate 33,593,099, forward strand.
TTGCATTGTGAGGTTGGAAAAAAGTGAACTACCAATGGTCTGATACCCACAACATGACTTAGAGTAACTTTCTTACAAACAATCCACGACATCTTAGGTTCGTCTACCACGGCAGCATATAAGAAAATGCGTCTAAGTTTCTTTAAGAGACTTATTACCATACCCAGGGCTTTAAATAGAGAGAACAAAAATTACAAAAGGCCCAAGAACCGACCTAAGAAGAGTTAGGGGTGTTTGATTTCGACTTATTTGACTTAATATGAAAAAAACTTAATTAATTAAGTCGTATGAAACTGTTTGTTTATGACTTAATAATAAAATATGACTTAAAATATTAAGTAATAAAACTGAGATTGTCTGTATTAAATCATATCTTAATTAAATATGATTTAATTAAAAAATTAAACAAACAAGCCTTTAGTCTCCTTAATAATTTCTTTTGTCATTGGTTGATTTCTTTGTCTTTAAAATATTAAAAGTGTCATTGCAGCTTACAATGTCGTATTGCTCATTTTTGCTAGGTATCTTTCGAGCGACCTAACAAGTTCATGTACTATATGTGTGACCACAATCAACAACCTAGTATTAAGTATTCTATTATATCACCTAAGGTAAGCGTTATTAAACATGTCACTAACGAGATGGTAACTTAGAAGGGTGTTTAAATATATAGCCTACTAATAATTTTAAGAGTTAACTTGATAGTTTAGTAAAATTTTGAGGCTAGCTATTAGTGAGTTTTTTCATAGATCTTAGCAATCATACAACTTCACGTTTCATCTCAACGTTATATAAGTTTTTTTTTTTTTTTTTTTTTTTTTTCTATTTTTATACTTTATCACTTTTCACTGCCAATAACTCACAGCATTCCACAGTCCACATTCAAATTCATTTTATTTATTTATCAAAACTAAAATGGTACTCGCGCAATGCGGCGGCGGGTATCTGTACTTTATTTTGCGTTATTCGATTACACATTTAGTTGTTTTTATGCTTTATAAGTAGAGATGATTAAGGCAAATAATTTTAGTTTGAACAACCAACCTACTTCCTAACAAACTTACTAACCAACTTGCTTTCTAACCAAGTTGCTTCCTAAACAATTAATTTTGAAATTCTTTTATAATACGCAAATATAAGTCTGAATTTTAAGCCTTTTTAATTATATAATAGTCTCAAATGCATTATATAGTAGTATAGATATTCATTGTTATACAAACATACCTTACTAAGTATCTCAAACACTTATAAAATAAATAACAAATAAAATAAATAAAAAATAATAATAAAAAAAACATTAAGGGACCCCGGGCATGCAGGGGCGCAGCTTCTAAGGGGGGGGCGCCCGACCCCCCGAAATTTTTTTTGCGATGTAGGGGTATATAGTTTTCGTGTAGAAAAATTTCGGTATATTCAGTTTCGACCCCCCGAACATTTCGGTATACCTGAAATATAGCCTTAGGAAAAAAAAAATTTAGATCCCGACCCCCCACTTAAAAATTCCAAGCTTCGCCACTGCGGGCATGCAGGATGAATGGAGGCTTGCTGATGGCTTGCCATGCGTTGCCGGCACCAGCGTTAGGATCATGATCTTAGGTTCCTTACCGTATGATCTCACGATCCCATCTATATTAAAATTGGGGTAAAATATAAAAATGTTTCCGAACATTAATTCAAAATTGTATATTTCTTACGTAAGATTACTCCAAAATCCAAATAAGTAGTATAAACTTTTACTGTGTTACGTAAGATTACTCCTTAAACTCAATCATATATATTTAATTAATTAAACCTTTGATTAAATTTATATACCATATCTTTTTGCTATAGCAACTTTTTATCCACAATATATCATATATTACTTCAATTAGCGATAAACTTTGGGATAACATTCTAGGACCAGAATATGAACGGCGCAGCCTAAGTGTCTGACATAAGCCACTCTATCATTCATCATGCAAGCCTATATACTCGATAACGATTGTCTGTTTTTAATTTCTAAATATAAGAAATCGTAGCTCATGGTCTCATATTAACATCCCATAAAATCTCTAGAAGCTAGTAATGCTTTCCCCTCAAAATTTTCAGATAAAAGTGATATGATAAACTTTATGAAACTTTTTCATATATCTAAAGTAGCACACAATTAGTTTTAAACAACTCAAAACAGAAAGATAAATTGATATTCTATAACGAAAAAAGTGATTAAAAAAAAAAAAAAAAAAAAAAAAACTTATTTTGTGTAAGCAAGAATACTAGTCTCAAAATCTTCTCTTCTAAAAAAATTTCAGTATGTAATACAAAACTGAATGGTTTATAAAAAATCACTTGTATTTAATTATTCTAAGAGTAAACTGCAAAAATGGTCCCTGTGGTTTCCTGAGATTGCAAAAATAGTCACTGTGGTTAGCTAAGTGCAGAAATAGTCATTGTGAAGCAAAAGTCGACATCATTTTGGTCCCTGGTTTTAACTGGCGTTAAATAATTCCGTTAGAAGTTACACATTTAGCCCCTGTGGCCCATGACCATTGCAGCGTGCATCCTTCTTTCGTCCCTTTTACGTTTTCATCCGTTTTTACGCGTTTTCGTCCGTTTTCACGTGTTTTCGTCTGTTTTTTATGATTCACTCTGCTTTTTTTTTTTTTTTTTTTTTTATTACTTTTTCGTCTGTTTATTGACGTTTTCGTATGTTTTTTTACATTTTCGTCCGTTTTTTATGTTTTCGTCCGTTTCATTACGTTTTTGTCCGTATTTTATGTTTTCGTCTATTTTTTTTACGTTTTCGTTCGTTTTTTTACAATTTCATCCGTTTTTTTAAGTTTTCGTCCGTTTCTTTACATTTTGCTCCGTATTTTTACATTTTCGTCTGTTTTTTTACGTTTTCATCTATTTTTTTTTTTATGTTTTCATCTTTTTTTATGTTTTCGTCTTTTTTTTACGTTTTCGTCTTTTTTTTTTTACATTTTACGTTTTCGTTCATTTTCTTATGTTTTCGTCTGTTTTTTTCTTTTGTTTTTTCATTTTCGTCTGTTTTTTTTACGTTTTCGTCCATTTTTTTATGTTTTTGTCTGTTTCATGATGAATGACAATGAAGAACAAGAAGAAGAACAAGGAACGGGAACATAATGAAACGGACAAAAACATAAAAAAATGGACGAAAACAAAAAAAATAAAAGAAAAAAACATAAGAAAACGAGGTAAAAAAGCAAATGAAATCGTAAAAAAATGGACAAAACGTAATAAACTGGACTAAAGCGTAAAATTATAGATAAAAACGTAAAAAAATAGACGAAAACATAAAAATTAGACAAAAACATAAAAAAAAAAAATGAAAACGTAAAAAAAAAAGACGAAAACGTAAAAATACAGAGCAAAACGTAAAAAAACGGACGAAAAAGAAAAAAAAGAAAACAGAGTAAATCATAAAAAAACAGACGAAAACACGTGAAAACGGACAAAAACGCGTAAAAACGGATGAAAACGTAAAAGGGACGAAAGAAGGATGCACGCTGCAATGGTCATGGGCCACAGGGGCTAAATGTGTAACTTCTAACGGAATTATTTAATGCCAGTTAAAATCAGGGACCAAAATGATGTCGACTTTTGCTTCACAGTGACTATTTCTGCACTTAGCCAACCACAGTGACTATTTTTGCAATCTCAGGAAACCACAAGGACCATTTTTGCAGTTTACTCTTATTCTAAATAGAAAGAAATGGCAAAAATGTACGTTACAAATTTTGAAGTAATGAGTACTCCGTATACGATTAAAAATTGACAAATAATTAATCACTTTAAAAAGAAAACAAACAAAATTGATCTAACAAAACGCTTAAAACGAAATATATACTGTATTCTTTTTACTACATTTCACTTGATTATTAAGCTAAATGGATAAGTGTTAAACTGCATGCCGAACTTGTGTGGGATAAAGCCGATAAAATCAAGCTGTTTAGAAGCATAGCTAGTTACTGATCGAGGCTATGAAATGTTTTTATTTATCTTGTTGTATATCGTTTATTATTATTATTATTATTATTATTATTATTATTATTATTATTATTATTATTATTATTATTTTCTTTAAATAACAACTAACTATCTTGCAATATATACATTACAAACTATCTCTACGAATTATCTCTGTTATTTTAAACACTTGTACTCACAATCATTTAGTTGATAAATTTGTCACACATCAAAAAGTATCATTAAAACACAACCCTTTTAATATTTTATCTTCTAATTTCCTTTTCTATTACTGTACAAGATTATGACATTTTTCAGTAGTTTCGTTTAACTTGTGTCACAGTGACACACGTTTTTTAATTATTCAACAAATCAAAATTAATATATTTACATGTTAGTTGACATTAATAGTTTTTTAAATTTGTGATGTTTACAAAACTTATCAATATCTTACATAGAAAAAAATAGCCGTGGCCATCCACACCGGTTCCTGAATCGGAACCGAAAAATAATCCGAATCCGAATCCGGTCAACACCGGTTCCTGCAAGAACCGGTCCGGTTCCTAGAAAATCCGGGGGTTCCTATCCGGTGCCAAGTTTCTGCGCCTAGATCCGGTTCCTATCCGGATAATTTCAAACCGGTTCGAGATCCGGTTCTTGGGAACCGGTTCCGAACCGGATCCAACGGTCATAAGCTAAAAAAGAGACAGTATGTTCAGCAGCCTGCAAATAAGGACGTTGCACCCTTTTTTTGCCCGTTTTCTAACGGTAACAACCATTAAAACACTCCATTTTGACCTCTTAAACAATCCTATAAATACCTTTGATGATTTTGGTTGAATCACAACAATCAAACACACTAAAAACACTCAAAAATTGCTCACAAACTTGATCAAAAATGTCTAGAAGAAACCAAGCTTCTCAATATCAACCAACATCATCAAACAATACCGCTTCTCAACCTCAAGGTTCTACAAACCAACCGTTTGAGGTTGGGATTGAAAAAACAACCCGAAACCAAGAAATTTGGTGTCATTTCGACTTGGTTAGGTTTTCGGATAATTCAAAAAAGGCTCGTTGTAAAGCTTGTAACACTTTTATCAATTTCGATGGGAACTCTACATTGAAGAAGCACACGAATAATCATTGTAGAGCAACAAAAGGCGCTTCGGGATCGGGACAAAGTGTTATGGGACAAGATGGGAGTATTTTTGTATATGACGAGAGGGCGCTTCGTCAAGATTTAGCTCACTTTGTGATTCAAGAGGGTTTGCCGTTCAACCACTTCGACAACCCTCGGTTAACGAGGTTGATTCAAAAAAGGCTTCAACCACGCTACACTCATGTAAGTTGTCAAACTCTTAAACATGATTGTATTAAATCTTGGGTAAAGGTTAAAAAGGAATTAATAATTGGTTTTGATGCTTTAAAAACTAGTGTAAGCTTAACAACCGATGTTTGGTCGGCGGGTCATTGTTTGCCGGGTTCGTACATTTGTGTTACCGCACATTGGGTTGACCCCAATACTTGGCAAATGATGAAACGTACTATTGGTTTTGAAATATTTCCAAATCCGCACACTGGGGGGAAAATTTAAGTTTAATGTTGAGATATGTTATGAAAACGTTTAAAATAGAAGACAAGGTTTTTTCAATATCATTCGATAACGCTTCTAATAATACAAATGCGGTTACTAAAACTAAAATACCGACCGATTGTTGATGGCATTTTTTATCATAGTCGATGTATTACACACATCATTAACTTGGTTGTGCAAAGCGGACTAGCGACCGAGCAAATGTTTAACTTAAGAGAATCTTTTAGGAAAATGTTACAAGATACTTTTCAAAATGGACCGACAAGATATTTGGAGTATATAAAATTGTGTCATGAATCGAATTTCATTTTTTATCACCAAATTGGGACGTTCCTACAAGATGGAATTCGACTTACAACATGTTTGTTTGTGCTTTACGCCAAAAACACACGTTACAACATTTTCATGATGACCTTTGTGCTAGACAAAGGCGTGGGGAAAATATGGTACCATTTTCGGTTGAAAATTAGAGTCTTATTCAAAAAATAACCGAGTTACTCAAAGTTTTTAAAACCGCAACAACTTTGTTATCGGGTGTTTATTATCCCACGAGTCATTCGGTCCTCAACCAAATTTATTTGATGTGTAAAAAATTAGGATCATACGAATGATGGCCCACTTTTTGCGAATATGGTTATACCGATGAAACAAAAACTTAAAAAATATTTTCAAGAAATTCCACCGGTAATTACTTGTGCCGCCGCATTAAACCCATGTTTTAACCTTAGCGGGGTGGAATATCTTATCGAAAAGATTGGTAACGACTTGGATTTGAACCAAATAGACCCTTTTTATCTAACAAATGCACAAGAATCGTTTAAACAAAATTTCAAACGTTTATATGATGTTTATTTTGAGAAATATGGTGTAACAAATGTGGGAGCGAGTTCGGTGCCATGTATGTGGTCTTCGTCTTCAAACGTGGATCCGGATTTGGATTTATTTTCAAATTTAAGACAAGAAAGCGGTAAACGGGCTAGGAGTGAGAATTTGAATAGCAACGAATATGGGAGATCTACGGGAACCGATTGGTTAAACACTATCACGGCCGAAGAGTTCAAGAAATTTAATCGTTTACTTTTGAATTGGTGGAAACAAAGGGAATCTCAATTTCCCGTTCAAGCCGCAATGGCCCGGGATTTACTAAGCGTACAAGCTTCAACCGTTGCTTCGGAATCCGCTTTTTCTACTAGTGGAAGGGTATTGTCGGTAAGAAGAACAAGACTCACACCTTTATCGTTGGAGATATGTGTTTGCTTGAAGGATTATTTAGATGGGAATGAACGTATACAAGACGTTTCAATACTTGAAGAACCGATGGACTACGAAAAACAATTACAAGAGATCGAGGTGGAAGAAGGTTATGTAATCAATCTTAGCGAAGAAGAAATCGCTTACGATGAAGCTACAAGCGCCGCAAGGTCCGCCGTTCAAGATGAAGATGCAAATGAAGATGAAGCCGAATTTGAATAAATAGTCAAAATGTATTAATTTGTGATTCAAGTACTTTATGTGTAACGTTTATTAGTTTTTTTTAATAAAAGTCGAAGTTTATTAAGTTTATTGTGTGGAAAATGCGAACGAAAAAAAAACCTCGGAAACAAAATTTTTGCAAGCCCACTGTGAACAAATATGTCGACCGGTTCTTTGGAACCGGTTTGACCGGATCTTGCACAGGAACCGGATTTGGAACCGAACCGGAACCGGGTATACCGGTCCCGGATTTTTACCCTCCGGATCCGAAAAGAACCGAACCAGATTGGAACCGGATCCGGTTCTTTGACTTTGACCGTTGAACCGGACCGGATTGGAACTGGTTCCGGTTTTTGCCCGATCCGGGAAATGGCCACGGCTAGAAAAAAAATATATGTTATTAAAAAAAACGAATATATTTATTTAATGCTTTAAACTTTGTGCTACAATAAAAACCCTTTAACAAAATATGTTAGACTATATACATGTAAAGAACAAATTAAAATAGTTTCTAGAAACATACAAGCATTACATTTTACTAGAAAATAAGATATTGCCATTACCATATATCTTTATACATTACCCACATCCTATACATTACCCACATCAAACGTCGTCGTTTCATGTAGGGCTGAATATTGAGCCCAAAAGCAACAATTTAACACAACCAAAGAAGCATGAAAACAACTAAAAAAGAAAAAAATACAAAACAACCCGTAAATTATGCAACAAGTTGTGAAAATTACCTTGAATTTTTTGCTATTTACGATTCTTTTATATAATAAACATAATTCACCAAATATCTAGCGATCTATTCAATAAAAATTATACCGCCGAAAAAGCCTCTTAATTAGCGAACAAAACAAGCTAAATATGGATGATGTGGAGCAGCTTCATGTTATACATGATTCTAAATCGTCTTCTAAAGGCTCTAAACAGCCTAATGTGGAACAATTGATAGCTAATGCGAATAAGAATTTTGATGATGCCATGAACAAAATTCAAAGTGAAATTGGTGCTTCTAAAGCTAATTTTACAAGTAACCGTCTGTCGAGTGCAATTTCTGGTCGTAATGTGAATATGAATAAGAGTGCAACTTCTGGTCCTAAGGTTGGTACTACTAATGGTACTGGAGTGAAGTCGGTTTCTTACGCGGGTGCTACTTCTAATGAACCTCAGAAGCATGTGTCTAATTTTCGGAGGTTGGAATGTAGCAAAAAGAAGGATGATGTTGACCTTTCAGTTCCAATGAAAGTAGTGGAAGAGGTGAACACGCGATTTGAGAATACTCTCTACGGTTACTTCCTTGGCCAACGCCTAGCTTTTCCTGTTGTTGATTACTATGTCCGCAATGCATGGGCTAAGTTTGGTGTGCAAAAGGTAATGATGAATGCTAAGGGGTTCTTCTTCTTTAAATTCAACTCGAAGAAAGGTGTTGATGATGTGCTTGAAAACGGTCCTTGGTTGATCAGAAATGTTCCTATTATTCTTAAACCATGGACTTTGAACACAAGATGCCGGATCCTTTGCAAAGTACCCAAACATTGCAAAGCCTAAAAAGAAATTTGGTGCTGCCACGTGTCCCCCTTTTATTTTATTTAAAAAATCTGGATAGGGGCAAAATAGTAAAATTACTCGTTTTTTCTTTTTCCACCTCAAATTTCAAACGCACATATCTCTTAAACGACAAACTTTTAGAAAAAACCGATTTCACCATAATTTTTAAAATTTAATCCTATTTAATTTGGTATAAATTTTGTTAAAAATTTCGAATTTTTTTTTACATACGAAATGGGTGTTAATTTTCTTTATTTTTTGGGCATTTTCGACCTTATTTTGTACCATCATAAATGCCGAATCGTGAAAAATTTAAAACATGAAAGTCGTAGCTTCTTGGCCATTCTTTACCCAGAAATTTGAATCACCCAAATCCAATATGATATGAGTGAGATATCGTATGTTAAAGATGACGTTTTACTCATATTTGTTGCACACAACATGTTTGATGAAATGTTTAGCTTAGATTTTTAGTCTTAAAATCGAGTTAAATTCACTAATTTTTGTACAACAATGCACCTTTAGTCATTTTATTAATGTAAGATTCAAAAAGATTTTTTTTTTTTTTTTTTTTTTTTTTTTTTTTTTTATGAATCTTATTAACTGATGAACCTTATTAACTGATTTAATAAGTTCATCAGTTAATATAGTTCAACCAGTTAATAAGGCTGATGAACCTTATTAACTGATGAACTTTATTAACTGATTTAATAAGTTCATCAGTTAATAAGGCTCTTTAACTGATGAACCTTATTAACTGATTTAATAAGTCCATCAGTTAATAAGTTCAACCAGTTAATAAGGCTGATGAACCTTATTAACTGATGAACCTTATTAACTGATTTAATAAGTTCATCAATTAATAAGGTTCATCAGTTAATAAGGCTCTTTAAAGCGCGATATGTCTTTTTTAAAAATCAGTTAATAAGGATCATCAGTTAATAAGTTCATAAGTTAATATAGTTCAACCAAAGTAACTGATGAACAAAATGTCTTTTTTAAAAATAAGTTAATAAGGTTTGTTGAGCTATAGACCTTGATAGATCTTCTTGAGCACTCTAGAATCGTTAGTAATGTCACTGTAAACAATAACACACTAATAGACAATCTCTGCAACTTGTATTTATAAAGCAAAAACTAAACACAAGCTTGATACTAAGAACTCTTGATCCTCTATGGATCTTTTAATTATAATAAGAGTATTCACTAAAAGTTATTCAATACATAAACCGTGTGTTCCTTTTATACTCAAGGAACCCTAAACCGTTTCACAAGAAACGTATATTCTAAAACTTCTAAAAGATATGCATTATCACTTCCTAAATAAACTCATGCATATCCAAACTACATTACATAAAATACGGAAATACTATATCCGCAGAAACTAATAAAGCTGAAACTAGTCTTCAGCAGATACACTGCTTCAGCAGAAACCAACTCTTCAGCAGAATCCTTTCAGCAGAAACAGCAGCAGAATTCTTACTTCACAGAATTCCCAACAATCCTCCCCTAATCTTGAATTTGACCTAGTTAAGTTCAAGATTCTTGATAGATCTTCAAAATAACATACCAAGAGGATTGTAACAAAGCACCAGCAAAGAATCATCTTCAGCATAATCTCTATGATCAGCATATACTTGAAAGCTCCATTCTTTGCAGCAACAAATGACTTAATGTACATCAAAACAAATTAGTTTCATACTATTCTCATCACTTCCAGGTGTGTTAACTCCTGAGAGAGGTGAATCATTGAAAATAATGGATTTGATGTCTCTTTACCAATAGTCATCACTACTGGAGTAGCCAAGTGTTCAAAGGTACACTGATAACCACATGATTTTTAGCAAATCATCAGCTATAAACGGATTTGAGATGTCTTTACCTGTAGCCGTTTGCTCAGGACTAGCCAATTATTTTGATGAAAATCATCTTGGTTAACTGATTACCAAATATGGTTTTCCACTGCCTTTACCACAAGCCATATACATGTGGGCTAGCCAATTATTCAGAATTCATAAAGGAAAACTCCATGGTCAATTGACAACCATTTCAACTACTCAGCAACAAAGCATGGGTGAGTTGAAAACCCTATGGTTTTGAGCAAACCATTACAGCTATCAACAGATTTGACATGTCTTTACCAAAGCTGTACCCTTTGGACTAGCCAACTTTATGATGGAATAGTCAACATCAGGTAAGTTGATAACCAAACCTGCAGACAAATACTATACAACAACTTTTTTTTTTTTTTTTTTTTTTTTTTTTTTTTTTTTTTTTACTAAGAACTAAAACAAATATACAATATGATATCCCTATTCAGATCCTGCTCTGGAAGTCTTAATCCTTTGTTTGAAAACCTTCACCAAAGATTCAGCAAACAATCTTGTATTACCAGCTGGATCAGGAGGAATTTCCAACTTCTGTTGTAACATTTTCTCCATCAAAGATACCTTCAGAGGATATTTGTTGGTAATATCCATAATAATCCTCAGACCAGTGGTAGTTTCCAGCACATGAACATAAGACATAGGATAGAACTTCTAACTCAGAACTTTCCATTTTTGATTGTTCTTCCAGATATCATAACTTGCACCAGTGTGAGTAGAAGAATCAAACAACACTTGAAGATCACCCAACAAATACAATCCAGAACCTTCAGGAGTATGAGTGACATAATACTTAGTAACCAACTCATATAGAGTGACCAAATCTTGATAATTTACAAGATGAAGAATCTGCTGAAGAAATGCAAAGGATATGGATGTCTTATCCAATCTATAAATGGTATTGATTTGACCATCTTTACTTAACTCCCAACTCACCAGAACAACTCTAGTTCCTTCTGGCCAATCATCAGATGATCCTTCCCTTATAAATGAAGCATCAGAATCATTCACATTAATTAGACTTTGTTTTAAATGTGATGATCCTACTTTAGCCATTCTCTTTCCTCTTCTTCCAGGAACATAAATAGCATCATGAACTGCTGCTTCAGCAGAATCACCTTCTGCAACATCAGTATCCACTGATGGAGTATCCAATGGTTCATCAGCAGAATCTTCAGAAGATTCAAGTGCAGCAGAGGCATATTGTTCATCCATAGCCTTCCTGATTTGTTTGTTTCTAGCAGCTTGAATTTCAACTTCTCTTGTCTTCAGTTCATGAAATCTAGCAAGCTCAGCCCTTTGTTCAGCTTCTTGATCTTCAGTCAACTTTCTAGCAGTTTCTTCACCTAATCTTTCCAGCTCCAATTGTCTCCTAGTTCTCTTCCTAGTTGGAGCATCTGATGTTGTCACTTTGGCTTTACCTTTATCCATAGAAACATCAACACCAGCAGAAGTATCAGGTAAAGATACTTGTTCAGCAGCAATATGAATATTCTCAGATGAATCAGCATCAACATTGAGAAGTGGAATATTCTTTGAAGCATCCATTCCAGCTTTAGCATTCCTAGCTTTGATCTTATTATAAATCTCAACTAGTTTTTCAAATGGAAGTCCCCATACATGTTTCTTAGACCAAGCAGAATTATATAATGAGCTGCTCTGATTTTTCACATATGTTCTCATATACTCTGTTTGCTGTGCTTGAGTCATGGGTTTTTCCCTTTTTGCTTTAGCTTTTAATTCATCAGCTGCCTTCTTCCTCATCTTTAACATTTTTACAATCTCAGATTCATAATCTTGTTCCTCTACTCTCTTTCCAATAAGTTCAGCAGTTACAGTAGGATTAGCAAGCATCTGTTTTCCAATCATCTGCCAGTCTGACTCATCAAACTCTAGAACAGCTGCATCCAATTCCCTTTGTCTTGCAATAGGTAAGGTAGAAACATATCTTTGAGTCTCTGAATCTAATTCTGCATCAAACTTAGCTTGTACTTCCTCAGCTAGATTTGCACTCTTCATATAATTTTCCCATTCTTGTAATAATTTACCTTGTCCAACTCTATCTTCAGCAGTTACAAGCTCATCCAAACCATCATGAGAAACATTAGCTGCAGCAACATCATCATTAGACACATGCACATCTTCCATAGGTTCATCATGTACATCTTGAACCTCTTTATCAGTAGAAACTTGTATATTCTCAGATGAATGATGAACAGGAGAATTCAAGTATTCTCTCCCAGCTACAAAATATGTTTCTCCTGATGTATTTCCTTTGTCAGCAGATTGATCAGCAGCAACCCTACTTAATGATTGTTTCTCCTGAAGTATATCCTCAGCTTCAGTCATCAGCACATCATTATCACCACCAGATATTTTTGAAGCTTCAGCAGCTTTCCTTGCCAAATACTGTCTTGTACTTCTTCTTTGAACTAGTATTATTGGTTTAGATTGAGGTGCTGCAGCAGCTTTAGGAGGAACAACATGAGACTGTCTAGCAACTTCAGCTAGAATCTCAAGTGAATCCAAATTTGCCTCCTTTGCTACTTCAGTAGAATCCAATCCATCTTTGCTTTGCTTCTGCTTACTTAGCTGTGTCCCCAAATCTTTAACTTTGCTTTTCAGACTTTGAATTTCATTACCAAGAGTAGTCTTGGTCTCAGCAAGTTCTTTCTGGAGATCTTCAGTCATTTTTATGTACCTGCTAAGTGAATCATATACAAAAGTGAGAGTAATAGGGTCCTCTGCTCTACCAACAGATTGCTCAGTGGTATGTGGAGCTTCATTGAACCCAGTAGGAGAAACAGACTCATGTACAACATTAGGAGAACCTACATTAATTTGCTCTCCCAAAGAAGTGGGTGAAGGTAGTCTAGTAAGATCAGGTTCAAGAGTCTGTAAGTCATCTTCAAACTCATGAATTTGCTCAACTGGAGCATCCTGAACTGGTGAGATGGTAGGACTTGTTGACATATGTACAGGGGTAGGTGGTGGTAAGTCAGTAGAATCAGGTAAAGGTTCAGCAGTTGTAGCTGGCACTTCCTCCATTACCACTGAAGGATTACCATCAGCAGCAACACCAGAAGATGATGGATTACCATCATCAGCAGCATTAGAAGCAGGCACATTACCAGCATCATCACCCTCAACTACATTGGCATTGCCTTGTGGCAACATAGCTTCCAACATAGGGTGATGTTCCCCAGTATAATTAGTTTTCATTGAGGCAAACAACTTAGAACCTAGACTTTTAATGGGTATATGGGTTCTATCTTCAGTGGTTATGTCTAAGATTATTTGTAAAAATCTAGGGTACATTAAAAACTTATGTTGTTCCTTATCTATATTTTCTAGCATATTTTCAAAAATAAACTTAGAAAAATTATAAGTTTCACCCTTAGAAAGACAAACAATACCACAACCCAATTGCAGAGAGAACTGATTCCATCCACCACACTTGTTGCTTATACATTGAAGCAGCAGATGCACCTAATACCTCCACTTTGGACAAAATTGATTCTTGTGCCACTTGGATGTGTCAGTACTTTGATATCCAGCTTCTCTTAATCCAGCAAGAATCTCTGCAGTGTTGGAATGATACACCCCATTTTCATCATCCAACTTAAGCTTTGCCCTTATCAACCCTTCTGTCACCACATATTCTACACCATCTATTTCTGCTACAATCTCTGTAGCAGATCTCTTGGTAGCAGATGCCCAAAATTGCTTCACCAGGGATTCACACACCAAATTAGGACAATAAGTCAAAGCATAATGAATCTTCGACCTTTGAAGAAACTCCACCATCAAATCGAATTCTTCATGTCCCCTCTTTGTTTTCAGAATAACATATTTGTTATGATCGCCCTTCAATTCAAGTTGAGCCATTTGACTGAATGTGTGTGAGAATGTTATGAATTACTCCAGAGAATAATGGGTTTATTTGAAGTGATAAGCGAATAATTTTGATTCGAAAAGATATGCAGAGTAAGTTAAATTTGGAAGTTCCCCAATCGTGGTCAAAATTATCGGAACAACTTATTGACCAAGTATGACAAAACTTCTAATTTGAAAATTAATCCTTCAACAGCAATGAAAGTCAAACCTGCTGAAGCATAATCAAACCTCAGCAGAATCAACCAAAGGTAAAAATATCTTCAGTCAATATCTTGATTTTACTATGCCACCCAACTCGCATTAAATATCGTAACTCCTAAAATTAGCTTATTTAATCACCTCAGATAACACATCTCATTCATCAATTTTCCCCAAATTGTTTTTCAAACCCTAATTTTTTTTATTTACCCCAATTCTCCATCCAAATTATGTCTTCATACCCAAAAACCTCAGATCCAAATTCCTCTTCTCCATCAGCAGAAGAAGATGTACCACCATATCCATGGGGGCTTGAAGGTTCTGACTTTGAAAGAGCATTGGAGAACCACTGGGATGCACAAGAAAGACAGTGGAATGCTCATTTGAAGGGTCAACCAAGCAATGTACCCAATCCTGCTGAGAGAGAGAGAGAATGTCTCTCCCTTCATCTATACCTCTGATGAAGACTCTTCAGAGGAAGAACATGAAGATCCATCCTTTCTTCCTCCTTCCACACCAGAGAGATCCCAAGCAAGATCAAGTGCTAGGGATCCATCTCTTCCAACATCACAAAATTTGGTGTTGGATCTTCCTGCTCCAGGACCTGGTCTTCCACATCAAGAACATATTGGACAGAGCAAGAGGTCTGAGATCATACGTAAGGGAAAGGAGAAGCAGAAGTAGGTGATTGAGGAATGTAACCATGAGGCAAAGTTCTTGAGTATTCTCTTGACTTTAATTCATGAGCATCTTCCCAGTCTTCCTTCTCTTCTTTTTCCATTTTCATCTTCAGCTTCTTCATTGTACTTGTCATAGCCTCAAGTATTTTGTAATAATTGATAGAAGCTAGTAGTACTGAATTAGCCAATAATTTAGGAATGGTCATTGTATCTCATTTGTAACATTGAATGTAAGCTGTAACTTGTTTCTATGAATGAATGAAAAGATCTTATTTGAATTTATCCATTTTGTAAGACCTTCAGCATGTTTCAATTGATCAGTAGAAACCATGTTCAGCATATTGACCACATTCCTTTGACTTAAGCTCTTGGTGACATTTATCATGGGATTTTCATTCTCAGAACATCTGCAAAACAACCATCAAACAAGCAAATACACCAAACAACTTGCACAACTGTTAGAGGGTTAGTGTTAAAAACTTGTTAAAAACTCAGAAATTATACAACTTATACAAATAGTACAAAGTTTACAGTCATCATCCTCCCCTGAGGCATATGCCTCCCCTGAGGCTTATGCCTCCCATTAAACTTTGCAGTTAAGGGTTTAGCATTCCAATATGGACCACCAAATATTGAAACCTTGGTCCATCAAATGCCTTGGTTAATAAATCTGCCACATTTTCATCTGTGTGAATTTTGACCACTTTAACCAAATGTTTCTCATAAGCATCCCTTATAAAGTGATGTCGGATTTCAATATGTTTGGTTCTATTATGAAAAACTGGATTTTTAACAATGCAAATGGTACTTTGATTGTCAATGAAAATGGTAGTATTCATGAAGTTATACCCATAATCCAGTAATTGATTCTGAATCCATAGAACCTGTCCACAACAATTGGCAGCAGCAACATACTCTGCTTCAGTAGTAGAGGTAGCAACTATGGTCTGTTTCTTGCATTGCCAAGAAATCAGTCTTCTTCCAAGAAATTGGCAACCTCCAGTTGTGGATCTTCTATCCAAATTGGCACCAGCATAGTCACTATCACTATAAGCTGCTAGCTGAAATGGAGACTCTTTGGGATACCAAAGACCTAAGTGTGGTTGGCCTTTAAGATACTTAAAAATCTTCTTGACAACATTCATATGAGAGGTAAGTGGAGTGACTTGGTGTCTTGAACATGCACTCACAGCAAATGTAATGTCAGGTCTTGAGGCAGTCAAGTACATCAAAGAACCAATCATAGACCTGTATAAATGAACATTCACAGGAAGATCAGGAGTAAGATTGTTCTTTGGTTTGGGAGCCTCATATGGAGTAGTGGCAGTCCGGACATTTTCCATAGCAAACTTAGACAACATATCTTTTACATATTTCTCCTGATGTATGAAGATACCATCAGGTTTCTGCTGAACTTGTAAACCCAGAAAGAAAGTGAGTTCTCCCATAGCACTCATTTGAAATTCTCCCTTCATCAAATCCTCAAACTCTCTACACCATGCTTCTTTGGTAGAACCAAAGATAATATCATCCACATACACTTGCACAAGAATAATATCCCTAGAATCTTTCTTGAGAAATAAAGTCTTGTCAATGGCACCTCTTCTGTAGCCATTCTTCAGCAGAAATGTGGAGAGTCTAGCATACCAAGCTCTGGGAGCTTGATGTAGTCCATAGAGAGCTTTGACAACTTTGTACACATACTCAGAATGATCAGGGTCTTCAAATCCCTTGGGTTGAGTCACATAAACCTCCTCTTCAATCTCTCCATACAAGAAAGCACCTTTAACATCCATCTGATAAACCATAAAGCCCATATATGAGGCATAGGCCAAAAATATTCGAATTGCTTCAACTCTGGCCACAGGTGCAAAGACCTCATCATAGTCAATGCCTTCCTCTTGTCTAAAACCTTGAGCCACTAGTATTGCTTTGTTCTTCACCACAATACCCCTGGCATCTCTTTTATTCTTCAAAATCCATTTTGTCCCAATGGCATATTTCCCATCAGGAAGAGGAACTAAAATCCAAACCTGCTGATTCTTAAATTGCAGCATCTCCTCTTGCATTGCCTCAAGCCAACTTGAATCAGCCAGTGCTTGAGGAACACTAGTTGGTTCAATCTGAGAAAGAAAGCATGCAAACAAACAATGTTTGAAGTCTGTGTGATTGTTCCTCTGTTGATTGTAGACATAAGAGATAAAAGCAACTTCTCCATATTTTGTATTCTTGGCAGTGCTTCTAGTTCGAACAGGGTCTTTAGGATCACCAATAATCTTGGATAGGAGATGAGCATTGTGAATCCTTTTGGTAGTTGTAGGTGGAACATCAATGTTGGCATCAATGTTGGTGAGTGTAGGCTCAAACTCAGTATCATAGGAAGCTGAGTTAAATAAGCCAGGCTTTGGTTGATAATTCCCAAGATCAGAAGGACTTGGAAATCTGGTAAAGGGCTTATCAAAATCTGCAGAGACTTCAGTAGAAATGGGAGAGTGAACATCAGCAGAATCAACATCTTTGACATTATCAGTGGGAATAGGTGTGCCTTCAGCAGTATCCTTGTTTCCACTGACTGCTTGTGCTGACTGATGTAGGATAGCCTCAGTCTCTTGTGTAACCTTATCATTGAGTTTCTGAGCTTCCTTAGTAGCAGCATGTTCCTGCTTCTGCAATCTTGCAAGATCTTCTGCATAATGTGACTCATCATCTTGTTCAGCAGCAGAGTGATTACCTACAAAATGATTAGGTGGAAAAGATGGTATAACAAAAGTATTCTCTTCTGGCTCAGACTCACATTCTGAGTCATCATCCATGAAACCTGCAGGGTTAGTACATGAATCTTTGGTACCTGCATCAGGATTAGAAGCATGCCTAGTGTAACCCAAATAGTCAGTCAAATAGTCTAGGTCAAAATACCAAGAATGGCCTTGTCCCTGAATATTAGGCTGATCTTCAAGAAATCTCAGATTAAGGGTCTCTTCAATCTTTTTAGCATTCAGATTATAAACCCTATAGGCGTTGCTATGAGCTGAATACCCAACTATATATCCCTCATCAGCTTTCCCATCAAATTTACCCAGTATATCAGCAGTATTCAGAATAGTCACCTTGCATCCAAAAGGCTTAAGGTAATGTATGTGTGGAACTTTCCCAGTGAGAAGTTCATAAGGTGTCTTGACATGAAGTCTAGTGATGGATACCCTGTTCAAGACATGACATGCAGTACTGACTGCTTCAGTCCAAAACATGGTGGGTAGTTTGGAGTCTGCAAGCATTGATCTTGCTGCCTCAATGAGGGTTCTATTTTTCCTTTCAGCAACCCCATTTTGTTGTGGAGTTCTTGGAGTACTATAGTCCCTTCTAATCCCTTTAGACTTACAGAATTCTATGAAGACAACATTTTTGAATTCTGTACCATTGTCACACCTAATTCCTTTCACCTTTTTATTCAGCTGGTTCTCAACTAAGATAATGAATTCTTTCAGAATTGGAGTTGTTTCATCCTTAGTTTTGAGAAAGAACACCCAACAAAACCTGCTATAATCATCTGTAATAACCAGGCAGAAGTACTTGTGATCAATACTTCTAATGGGGGTTGGACCAAAGAGATCCATGTGCAGCAACTGAAGAGGTTCTGAAATGGTGCTCACTGCTTGGACTGTTTTGTAAGAGGCTCTGTGTTGTTTTCCTTTGTTGCAAGCAATACAATTGTGTTCATTTGTGAAGAGTTTAGAAGGAAGGCCCTTAACAAGACCAAGTTTGGATAACTTGTTGATGGTCTTATAATTCACATGGGCCATTCTTTTATGCCATTTATTAGATTCATCCAGGGAAGCTTTGGCTACCAAACATGTTAGATCCCCTTCAGGCTGAACATCATTCAGATTGAATGTGTATAAGTTGAAGGTTCTAGGAACTCTCAGCAATACAGTTGTGTCTTCTGGGAGTTTGAAGTCCTTGGAAAGTACAAGACACTCATCTTCAGAGAAGAAAACCTTATGCTTAGTGTCACAAATTTGTGATACTGAGACAAGATTAAAATGCTCCAGTTCCTTCACATAGTAAACATTTTCAAAGTCTAACAAGGGTGTCTTTATGGTTCCTTTCCCTGTTATTTTGCCATCTCCACCACCAAAGGTTACAGTGCCTCCTCCTTCAATGGGCTCAAAGTCATGCATCTTATCCTTGTTCCCTGACATACTTCTTGAACAACCACTATCAACAATACCAACTTCAGTACTTTTCAAAGGATGTTCCTACAACAACAACAAAATATACAAAATTAGTACACATTGGAGACTCAAGTCATTGCTGACTTGAGCCTGCCTTGTGGATCATTAGAAACAGGCCATGTAGATGTTTTAGATCCACCATTGTTCTTGGGCCTGTAATGCATATTAGGTCCCTTCTTAGTCCAAGAACAACCTGCTGAGGGCTTCACAGCAGTATTCCATTTCCCACCACCATTACACATTGAGTCAAAGTGATTAGGCCAATAACCATTATAAAAGAAAGAACTAGTGGGTCGAACATATGGTCTAGTACTGGTTCTTCTCCATGAAAAATGAGATTCAGAAGAATTAGGTTTCTGCTGATGTGGAACAAAAGATGGTATTTCACTAACATTCTTCCATATTTGCCTAGTTTTTCTTTGACTAACACATGCACCCATTCTTTGCTCATGATATGTACAATCCTTAATCAAGTGATATTTACTTCCACACACAAAACACTTCTTCCTTTTAGAAGATTTATGCAAACCAAAAGAATTTCCATAACATGAAAAAGTATTCAAATCACCATGACAAACAGAATTGTTTTTAACAAAGCCAAAAGTATTATTATGCAAAGAATTTAAAAACAAGTCTTCAGTAGAAACTGTCTTGTTATCAGCAGCAACTCTAGAAGGCTTGTGGGGAGTCTTGGGTGATGTCTTTGGTGTGGTCTTGGGCATGGTCTTGGGCAGGTCCGACTTCTCACTTGAATCACAACTAGAAAATGAGATAGACCCTTCATCAGAAGACTTGTCACAGTTACAACAAGAGACAAAGTCATTAGATTTCACAATAGGGTCTTGCAAGTCAGTTGACTTTTTGCCATATAAATGATGTGATCCATCAAAGTCAACAGGTTTGGACAAGTCTATAGGCATGTGTTCCCCTCTTATAGGTCCAGGCACAACATTCATTCCCCCTTCCTTAACATATTTAACAGGTGTTTGATAAGCTAAGGCTGGTTCAGGGTCAAAAACACTAGACATATCAGGATAGGTTAGCTCTTCAGGGTCTATATATTTCTCATATCCTAATGCCTTTCTAGACCTAACAGATTGGCGACCATCAATTAATTTACTTAAATTATATGCCCCTTCCTGCCATTTCATACGACCAGCTATCTCTTTATCTAATTTAGCTTGTAACTCTTGTTTTTCTTTTTCTAAATCAGACTTCTCTTTTTCAGTACGTTTTAAGTCTATCTTAGCAACCTCTAAATCACTTTCTAGAACTCTTATTTTTTCATCATATTTAACTTGATTCTTTTGAAACCATACTTTTTGTTTCTCTAAAGTTTTTAAAGCCATTTTATAAGACTCTACTTCAACATAACACTCATTGTATTTTGGTTTCAATTCATCAAATTCTTGTTTAAGCTCATTGTATCTTACACTACATCCAAACACACAGTTGGTTACCTGAGAGATTCCCATCAAGGAGACTTGCTCCTTCTTGTCTTCTGAAGGTGTGAATGCCAACAGATTCAATTGTGAAGAAGTAGAAGCTTCCTCTCCAGCAGGTTCATGATCAGCCCAATCAATTTGGTGATCCAGAGTCACCATTGCCTTGGAAGGTACAGTCTTGTTATTCCCTGCTTCCAATGGATAAGAGCCATATCTGACTTCATCTCCAGCCTTTCTGTCTTTGCATTCTCTTGAAAAATGTCCCACTTGACTACAAGTGTAGCATTTAACCTTCCTTCTATCAAACCTTGCTGCTTCTTTTCCATTAAAACCAAACTTTCTTCCAGACTTGGCTTCAAACCTTCTGATGTTCATTGAGATCATTGCAAGCTCCCATTTTAAGTGCATCTCCTCCATTTCCAATGGATCTACCTGTTCAAAGTCCTCATAAGCAATAAACTGCTGAGGTTCATATTCAGCCACAAATGAATGAATAAGATCCTCCAACACATTACTTGCTCTTGATTTAGGAGCAGTTTGATTATAAGTTTGAGAAGATGCTCCTGATGTATATGAACTTGAGGCTTGATGCACAGGTTTAGTAGAGGCACCAACAAATGCAGAATGAGTGGATGGATGTATGGGACTTCTAACATCAGGCTCAAGTGATTTAAGCCTATTGTAGAGGTCATCAAAAGACATCATGTCCAACCCACCTTTGGTCTTGAGAGCAATACAAACTTGTAACCAAGATGGCGGCAGAGATCTCAAAAACTTAGAATTGCAGTCTTTGTTGTCGGGTCTAGCCTTCAACTGATTAAGTTGACTCAATATTCGATGAAATCTGTCATAACCCTTATGAATTCCCTCTTCTTCAGATATCTGAAATTCTTGGAATTTCTGCTTCAGCATAGACTTCTGCAACCTTCTTAATTCCTCATTCCCACCAAATCTTGCTTTTATAGCCATCCAAATGTCCTTGGCATCCTCCATAAAATGGAAGTCACCCATATGGTCATCTGGAATAGCTTGGAGCAAAATAGTTCTGACTTTACTCTCCCTCTGCACAGCCAGAATCTCTTCAGCAGTTTTGGGTCCTACAATAGTAACAACTCCATCAGCATCTGTAACATGCTTCTTCAGACTATTCCCTTTCTTAACAACCTCCCACAGATTCCAATCAATGTTTGTGATCCAGTTCTGCATCTTCATGGACCACAGATGATAATCTTCTGCATTCTTCAAGTATGGAAACTTAGCATTACTGTTGGAGAGATTAAGTTGTTGAAGAGAAGTGGTGTTAATGTTCTGGGCTATATCAACATCATCATCCGATCCAGGCATGTTTGGTGATTTGTTTGGATTGTAAAGGTGTAAGATTTGTGTTTCTTAGTATGGCAGAGACTCTCTTCGAGGCTCTGATACCACTTGTTGATCTATAGACCTTGATAGATCTTCTTGAGCACTCTAGAATCGTTAGTAATGTCACTGTAAACAATAACACACTAATAGACAATCTCTGCAACTTGTATTTATAAAGCGGAAACTAAACACAAGCTTGATACTAAGAACTCTTGATCCTCTATGGATCTTTTAATTATAATAAGAGTATTCACTAAAAGTTATTCAATACATAAACCGTGTGTTCCTTTTATACTCAAGGAACCCTAAACCGTTTCACAAGAAACGTATATTCTAAAACTTCTAAAAGATATGCATTATCACTTCCTAAATAAACTCATGCATATCCAAACTACATTACATAAAATACGGAAATACTATATCCGCAGAAACTAATAAAGCTGAAACTAGTCTTCAGCAGATACACTGCTTCAGCAGAAACCAACTCTTCAGCAGAATCCTTTCAGCAGAAACAGCAGCAGAATTCTTACTTCACAGAATTCCCAACAAGGTTCATCAGTTAAAAAAAACAACAAAAAAAAAAAAAAAAACAAAAAACAAAACTTTTTGAATCTTACATTAATAAAATAACTAAAGGTGCATTGTTGTACAAAAATTAGTGCATTTAACTCGATTTTATGACTAAAAATCTAAGCTAAACATTTCATCAAACACGTTGTGTGTAACAAATATGAGTAAAACGCCATCTTTAACATACGATATCTCACTCATACCATATTGGATTTGAGTGATTCAAATTTCTGGGTAAAGAATGGCCAAGAAGCTACAACTTTCGTGTTTTAAGTTTTGCAAAATTCGGCCTTTAAACTAGACAAAATTAGAGCCGAAAATGCTAAAATTTTCAAGAAAATCATGACCCAATGAATATGTCAAAAAAAAAGTTTTGAAAAAATTAAAATTTTTTTATACCAAATTAAAGAGGATTAAATTTTAAAAATTATGGTGAAATCGGTTTTTTCTAAATGTTTGTCATTTGAAAGTTATTTGCATTTGAAATTTAAGGTGGAATTAAAAAAATGAGTCAAATGACCAAAATACCCTCTAACCGAAAATATTGAAGAAAAAAGGGAGGGAGTGGGTGGGGGACACATGACACTAGCTTAGTGGCTAGAAACCTTTTTAGACTTTTTAATTTTGATCCCCTTTTTAGGGGATCGCAACTCTTGAACACAAACCTACTTAAAGAGGATTTGACTAACATCTCGGTGTGGGTTAAATTCTATGATGTTCCCCTTGCTATATTTTCTGATGATGCCCTCAGACTTCTTGCCACACTGATTGGCACGCCTAAAAGGTTAGATGCTTTTACAAGCCAAATGTGTAAAGAATCATGGCATTGTAGTAGTTTTGCTAGATGCATGATAGAAGTGAAGTCGGATGAGGTGCTTCGGGATAGCCTCACTGTTGAGATACCATTACTTGATGGTTCGGGTTCGACTATTGAGAAGATACGGGTTGAATACGAATGGAAACCACCCTGTTGTGATAACTGTAGGATCTTTGGTCATACTCTGGTTGATTGTCTTAAAGTTGTTGCACCTCCAGTTCAGCCTACCAAGCCTGTTAATGGTGGTTTCACGACTGTCAATAATAAAAAGAAAGGTAAACAAGGTGGTTATACTACTCAGGGTAAAGGAGGGTTTACTAAACCTGTTGTGGGTAAGCAGTTTCAGTATCAACCCAAAAAGAATCCTCCTGAACCTAAGAAGGTGGGTGGCACAATGAAAAGGGATTCTGATGTGCCTAGTACGAGTGGAACGAAGATTTCTACATCTAATCAGTTTGCTACTCTTAATATGGATGATACGGATGCTTTTGGTATTTCGTCTAATGACAACAACAAAGATGTGGATGCTAGTCGTACAATGGAAGTTATCGTGGATGAGTCTACTAAGACAGGTAATACAATGAAAGTTAATGAGGAAGAGTCTCTTGAGATAGGTTCTGTTTCACAAGATCCTCTTGTGAGTCTATTTAACGTTAATGCATCACAAGAACCGCTTGTGAGTGATTCAATTGGAACAAAGGAAGTTGGTTCTACTCCTATAGTTAAGAAAATTGGGAAGCTTGAAAAACTACTTATTGATGGGAAAGCTACTCTTGTGGATGATGATGGTCTTCCTATTCCGTCTACCTCTTACACTAAGAGGGCTAACCCATTTTCAAAGTTGGGTGAGATTGTGGTTTCTGATAGTGATGATGATGAGGTTCTTAAAATGTTCGACGAATCAGCTAATCTTTTTGGTGGTGGTCATGAGCGTGAGGATGAGTTTGATGAATATGATGATTATTCGAAGCAAATTTATGATCTTTCAGGGAATTTGGACGCTCTTAATGCCATTTATGGCTTTAATCTCCAAGGTCGTAGGAAGTAGTTTATATTTTTGTCAGAGTCTTTGGTTATCATGTGGTTAGTGGTTTGTTTCTTGTTCTAAATAGGAAGTATATTGTTATTTAAGCTTTGCGCCTATGTAACGGGCTGAGATATGGGATTCACCCATATCCGTTGTAATTAAATGCTTTTTGGTGTAATATATTTACCGGGTCGTTTACTTTTTACTCAAAAAAAAAAATTATAAAAGATTTTGTAGGTTAATATATATTTTTGGAAAAAAGAGAAACTTTTAAAATGTACTCTTAACATACCAAATAACTTTAAAAACCACTCTAAACTTTGTTTAGACATAGATTTATTTAAAGAAAAAAAAAATAATTACGATAATTACCTACACTTTTATCTATTTTGCGATTTTTTTAAATGACAAACTTTATTTATCACACATTTGTCTTTAAAAAATGAAGACACATAAGCTAAATGATTGCATGATAACAAACCGACCTAAAAATTTAGATAACAAATTTGCTTCGTCGCAACACACGGATAGCTGTATTCTCGTTACAGTACAGTACTTGTCTAAATTTCTATACTTAACCTACGGATAAACTCATAAAAATCGTTGTTTTTAATCTTATCTGATCGCTAGATGATAATCATGTTATAACAAATTACAGTACTATATTTAACCTCTGCCACTCAGCCACTATATACAAATCCGTAAAAGGCTGCACATTTTTCAGTAAGTTTTTAATTACACCGAGTGTCAGAGTAGTAATCCTTCTTGGGATAGCATAATGCCTGATACTGTCGGTAAATCTTTGTGTATTCCCATGCAAATGCTATCATTAAACAGCCAGCCCCTTTTTTTCTCCCTAGTATAAAAAGCCATGCTCCATGCAACATCTTCATTGCACGTACATCAAAAAGTATTAAGAATCTAAAGATCAATAATGGAGAATGCAGCTTCGAAAGTGAAAAGTACTGCTGATGATAAGCAAGGAAAGGTGAATAAGCCCGAGAAGGTGGATAAGCAGGAAAAGGTGAATCAGCCCGAGAAGGTGGATAAGCAGGAAAAGGTGAATAAGCAAGAAAAGGTGGATAAGCCAGAAAGGGTGAATAAACCAGAGGAGGCGGCTTCAGGGCCTGATGATGTGCAGGCATCATCAGTTGCCGTTGACGTGGCAAAAGTTTCCAACGTAGTTTCTGCAGGTGCTGCTGCCGTAGGGAAGGTGGCGCCGCTAGTTGGAGTTGCAGCGGGGCCGGTGGCAGCTGCTGCTGGTCCAGCGGCGGCGGTCGCCGCCACCGCTAATGCGGTGAAGAAGCTCCTCACATGATGCTTCTGGTAGTTGTTTCTTTTGAATATATGTCTATGTATAGATGTTAACTTGTAACGTTTTGCTTTTCGAATATCCTATGTTAGATGTAAACTTGCTATATTTTGCTACTGCGGATACGCAGATATTATGTATAACTAGCTCTTTCGTAGAGCTTGTGTTAAAAATCTTGATTTTAATTAGTTAGCTAAACAAATCATGTTTGCATCGCCCAATCTGATCAAAAGTTGGATTAAATATGATTAGACTTTAGTCTCCGGTATAGCAATAAATTTTAGTTGGTCATGCTAGAAAAAGATATACTACCCCCGTCTCATATTAAGTGTCCACCTTTATAATGCATAAAGTTTTAGGAGATTCAACTAACTAAACTCTAAACCAATCAAATATTATTTTCACCTACTAAACTCTCATAAACTCTCATAATGAATATTTAATTTGGGACATCCAAAAATTTCATTGTATACACTTAATATGGGCCGGAGGGAGTATTTAGTTTCTATGTTACTAAACATATTATGGAGCCATTGACCAAACACGAAATTTAATTTATTGATCATGTAAAAGTCACTTTGATAACTTGATATATCATCGCTCGTGTTAGATCGTAAAACATGCAAAACAAAATGACGCTAGACTGCGAGCCGATTAATTACTAAAAATTTTCGTTAGGAATAGTGTGAAGTTTTAAAGTGTCGGGTAGCTAATTGGATAAGACACATACGAGTTACATTTTTTTTTTTTTTTACACGCGTCGTGTAAAATCAGTTATGATTTAATTGAATGGTCAATGTTGCATGCATTCTATAGCTCTAACAAAAAACACTTTTCACATAAAAAGATTATAAAATATTGAAGGTGCTAAATAACTACTCGTAATTCACATTAGTACACGAAGAGTTTTGATCACAACAAATTATACTCCCCTTTTCCTTGGAAATACGACATTTATACATCATTGTCTTGGAAATTACCACTAGTAACATTTCGTATTCCTATGCAAAATGAAATCAAAAAACAAACTAGAAGATCCCAGTTTTTCACATATAAATAGCCCAACCTACATGCAATACAAACACATCTCATCTTCTTCCACTCAAACCAATTAATCAGAAAAGAAAATTTAGTTATCAGTAATGGCAAATTGGTTTGCTGTTGTTCACAGTCAGATACATAATGCTGTCGTGGGTGGCATACTACCCGCTATAGCTCCTGTTCACAATCAAATACATAATGCAGTCGTGGATGCCATAACGTCTGAAAAGGTGGCTGCAGCTGCCGATGAAGTTTCAAAGGGAGCAACTGCTGTTGCAGTGTGTGCCACCGTTGTGGGCTCCGTTCTGCCCGTGGTTGCTGCGGTGGCCGCACCTGCAGCTGCAGTTGCGGCCGCTGCAAATGCAGTGAAGCATGTTACTAAGTGAAACATGCAGTTTAGTTGTTTTTGCTTCTATGGCAATGTCGTTGTAATGGTTTTTTTTTCTTTCTTTTATTGTTGCATGCTTATGTTATTATGATGATGAATATGGATCTTTTGTGGTGTTTGTGTTACAGATCTTGTTTATAACTATCTACTTCATGTTTATGTTCTCATCAGATAATAATTATATATTTCTTACAGTAACATTTATTCTTAAGTTTTTTCTTAACAATTTGATGATCTCAAGTGGAATGATAATAACTAAAATGAAGAGAGATGGTGAATTACATTTGTTATGTTTTAGTTGTTAGGACTTATAGAAAGATGATTTAAGAAGAAAAATCGAAAATAAATAGCATTGCTTTTTTTATCCCGACTGTAGTAGTTTAGTACGATTGATTCTGACCACTATTATCTTTTTTTTTTTTTTTTAATCAAATTCTCAATATCTAAAATATTTCATTTTACGACCGGAATACTATTTCTAGTTTTTAGCACATCACAAAGTTGATTTCACATATAGACTAAACAATAATCGTGTCATCCTTACTTTCTGAAAATCAAAGATTATACGGCCCTTTTTATTCCTACATCTTGTTCTAAGTGGAACACACCATGCAAAAACCAAAAAAACAGGCCAATATGTTAAGTGCACATCAACTTGTGGCCTGTTCTGCATCTTTTACGTTCTTTTATAAATAGGCCCAATGTTATAAGTGATCTCACCACTCAACCCAATACACTTTTTTTAGAAGTTTTACTTTGCGTTGCGGCGGCGGGTACCCTCAAATAATTTTTTTTGATAAATCATGTATTTTAATTTATTATGTTCTTTTTTACAAAAAATTTACGGATATCAAAAGTTTCGTATAGCCCGTGCCCGTTCGGGCTCAAGCGCATTTGGTCCGTTACACGTTCGGGCTTGAATATTTGTATAATGTGCTTTATTATTTGTGTTAGTGATATTTAATACATGAATTATGTTTAATTTGGTTGTACAATATGCTTGATAGTTTGTATCTCTTATGTAAATGGTGTTTTAATAACTGTATTTATTGACAAGTTAATTAATTGAATGCATTAAATAACATTAATGTGGTGTTTTTTTTAATATGTGCATTAAAGTAGTGTACATTATGCTTCTTGTCTTGTATCTTTGAAAATTATGTGCATTAAAGTGTTGTACACTATGCTTATTTTCTTTTAAGTCTTACAATTTGGAGAGAGAGTCATCCATATATTATATGGAGTACTAGCTAAAGGCCCGTCCATTGGGCGGCTAGCTTCAAGAATTATTCAAGATAAAATTAGTAATATAGTTTTTAAAATATCGATAAACTTACTATAATGTTCACACTAAAAATAAGTTATCTGAATCATAATCGTGAAAGGAAAAGATACATATCCATTATAGTTGGAAAAAATAGCAACTTATAAAGACAATCATAATCTGTGAAGAACCTCTTTATACACATAATTTGTTATAGCATTGGTGTAATTTCCATCTTTATCATAAAATAACATGTATACCTTCTCTCATTTTGTATTTTGAACTCACTATCCATGAAATATGTACACCTTCTCTCATCTCTATATACATCTGTCATAAAAAAATCAAATTTGCACTTTAATGTATCTCGTCTAACGCTAATTTCTGTGTTTATTAAGAACATATGAAGTATCCTATATGAAGAACTTTTTTTTAACAAAGGTAATAATCAAACAATCTCTTCCGAATATACATACAATCCTAAACACTCTTCCACCCGTAGTAGCTCATATTTCCTCTCTTTAATCTTTTTATCGAGCTCCCCCTACAACATGAATAAAGCAAATGAAAATAATGTTTTTGGTCACATTTATGGACATCAGGTCTAGAACAAAGATGAAACAATAAACAATATCCATCATAGAACATAAAGTTCAAGGTAGCTTAACATAAAGTTGAAAAGTATAAAATGTTCTTAGCATAATATTTATCTACTTTGAAACTATAGTTGAAAAGTGGTTAAAAATAAGTTATAACTAACCAACCTGTATTCACGTTATGAACATTTTCTGTATTGTTGGTAGTGGAGACTCAGGTATTAACACTGATCACTTGGCTTTCCGTTCTACTATTGTCAGCAGAATCTATATTTATCTCTCCCTCCTTTTCCATATTTTGTGTAGCAATTGGTGACTTTGGCAACACCGGTTCGTCTAAACTTTGTAATTCAATTGGTCGTGACTTTGGTGACTCAAATTCTCCAAGGTCTTTACAAGTCTGCCAAGACTTAGTTTTACTTCACATGTATGAACCAATAGGTACACCTATTCATGTAGCATGAATTTGAAAATTAACCTCAACCAAACTATATTGAACCTACGCATATTGAGATAGTTTAGTTTATTAAGCTTAATTTGAGCTCTTTATTTATCTGTGAAAGAATGGGTAGAATTGTAACTCCTACATGTCCTCCGATCACGGGACACCAACATCTCTTGGATCAACTCCCAAATGCAACTCGCAACCTGATATTTCAAACAACTTATTTCGCTCAGAAATCATCAAATGAGCAATTTATATATTAAAAATAAAATAAAATAAAATAAAATAAAAGTCTCAAACACTGTCCAAACTGCTTATTTATTGAATTAATCATGCAATAAGCAATTAGTTTAGGTTGTTTTTTTAGACTGCCTACTCTATCATATAATTTATTTTTTGAACAGCTAAACATAAACTGCTTATTACATTATACTCTAGCACGAAATACGCAGTTTGGCATTTGGACTTTGTAGTTGGACAAAAACACTAATTTGCTTTAGAAATAGTAAAATAAACAAAATTTTGTAAGTAGCTTGTTTCCATCTTATTTCAAACTACTTAAGCAAATAACCAGTTCTAATTAACAATCCAAGACACCCCTAAAATATCCCAATCACCCAGTAATAAATCTTGCAATAAGTTCATGGCACCTTTTTTTAATATGTTACAAAACTTTACCTGGTTAATTAAGAAGATAAAATAAAATAGTAGTACTCTGAGGCTGTTCAAGCGGCTTATCGTGGTTAAAGAGTGATGACATGGTTTGATAACTCAGAGCATTATTAGTCCATCTACCATTTTCTAATAAAAAACAAAATTCAAAACCCAAATTAGAATGTAAATAGTCATCAGGAAACATATTTATTTTTATTTTTATTTTTTTTTATATTTTTTTTTGGTTTGGTAAAAACAGGAAACAAATTGAAATGTACATATCTGTAACTTGGACTACCTTATAATGTGATTTATGGTGGACTCTACACCTCGCTGCAGATAATGGCTTAGGCTCGGTGTAAGTCTCGAGTATTGGAGCTTCTTGAATTTGTAATCTTCTTGATGTAATCAATCTCGAACCGCTCTTATTATTGTTTACCTTCTGCTACATTGTCATTACCTCCTCCTTTATCTCTTCTATTTCGATCCACAACTTCAAATATATCATCCCTTGTCACACATTCAGCACCTGAAGTATATCATTACAATTACAACATTATTATAACACTAATTATTATTGGGTCAAAATCATTTGGGATAGTTTAGTACAAACCTCTTGTAACAGTAAGAAGGACCGCTCCTCGAAAAATATTTTCAAGATCAGCCCCAACTAAGCCTGGGAAATTAAATGAACGCGAAGATCCTTTATTGGCCACCGGTAAAGGAAGAGAAGGGTCTTTCCTCAAAATAGCTTGCAGATATGAACAATTAGAGTTAAATAGGTCTTTTAGGGTTATACTTTACTGCTAACGTGTAAATAATTCTCATAAAAGAGGTAGCCGATACCATATTCAAACGTTTAAAATTTCGGTCAATTGTTTAAAAATAGTTTTTCTTAACCATATATGATATATTTATTATTATTCGTAATTCCAATAAACGTTAATTGGTAAACAACCAATTTTGACCCAACCATGTTGCCACCTATAGTATTATTTCTGAGAAAAAAGTTGCGTAAATAGCATGGAGTATGAAGCTAAATATAGATGTAACTAACCTGAAGCATGTATCGTTCCCGTATACAGTTGAACAAAAAGGTCAGATTAATATAATCTTTTGATTCTCTTCTCTGATGTTAAATAAAATAAATCCAATATTTTAAAGAAATAAATGGTCTCTAGCAAAAGTAAAGAGTTTCGTACTTACCTACGGTGGCTGAGTTGTATCCAAATAATTATGTTAAGTCACCCATACGCATTGCAAACCGAAACACATAATTATTTAGAAAATCGAAGTCATAAGCATATGTAGCGAATGAATCGCAACAGATAGCATGCTAAACAGTATCATATTGCATGTTACAAAGAGAGTATTAGTAACATGATCATATTGAGCAGCTGAGTTATATTGCTCGTCCTTTTGTAGCATGATCATATTGAACAGTTGAGTTATATTGCTCGTCCTTTTTTGTAACATGATGTTCAGATTTCAGTCTTCATCTTTTGCAGTTTCTGATCACTAATGAATTACTTGTAAAATGACCCATAACCAATAAGATAATCTGAATCTATTTTGGTACAGCTAGTCCTAACTTGGTGTTTAGGATTGCTTAATATAACTGCTTCTCCACTATTCCTTCTTTTATAAGCTCATCGATATAAGTAGTGGCAAGCTGCTTATTCAAAACAGTTTATTTAAATCACAAATGATAGGACAACCAATCTGCCCGAACACCCTTGAAACAATTTATCTATTATATCTAATTTAATGAAACTCCAAATTCATACCTGTCAAATCTATATTAGGTGTTTGACATTTCATCTGCTGATTTAGAAGTATCAGTTTTTTGCATCTTAGGAATCTGCTACCTGGAACAATGCCACAACTTTCTTGAAGGGTAAGCTTCTGATAATTCCTATATATATTCTGCCACAAAGAGAGTAATAATATATGAATTTGTTTCCATGTTACAAAAAGGAGGAGAAATATAACTCACCTGCTCAATATTGATAGTGACCGGGCCCTTTGATTTGCATTATGGGCAGGAATCAACGTTGACCTCTAAATACGATGAAGTAGTAGCTGGATAGAGTAATGACTTAGAATCAACACCAACTCACAGGAATATTCGGTTTTAGAATCAGAAACTAATTTAATCGCCATTAAACTTCAGGAGTTGACATTTTTTACCCTAACCTGTTAGCTACAACTCGTAATGCCTTGTCAGCGGAAAATGCAACAAGCAGAATATTTGCAAGGTTCATCTTTGGAGAAATTGAAATTCCTGTGAAGAAGTAAGAAAACAAATAAAAATGAACACACATTATCTCTATTTAAATCATTCATTGTCTACACTGTAGCCAGAAAAAAAAAATGGTACCTGATGTGCCTCTTCCAAGCCAATGAAGACAAACATGACATAACGCGTTATTTTTTATACGCCACCAAAGTTGTATCAATACAGTTCTCTTCTACATGGTTCGAGCTCCCAAATGTCAAACAACGATCCAGATGCCATCTCTAAAAAACACACAATCATCAAACATACCACTCTTCATCATGTGATACAAAACAAACTATTTAATAAAAAAGAACCAAACCATTTATAAAATCAAAAAGAAATTTATACCAGTGGTAGCTTCTAATAGGCATTGTTGACTGCAATATCAATGCACCTCTTTTTTAACCCGAAAACTTGATAAAATTCAAACTTTTGATGACCGTCTATCACCATTTTTCAAACCTAATATTAAAAAAACTACAAAATTTACTTATTTGTGTCCACAGATTCGACAATATATACACTCTCAAAAACAATAAGAATATACAGACTTGAAAAAAATGCCACTGTCTTTAGCGTCATCCTCATCATCTTCTTCAGCTTCCAAATCAACATCAGCTTGAAGCTCTTCTACTCCACATCTCATTTTCAAGATACTCATGAGCTCTGTAATATTTCAAAAGTTGCATTAGAAGAATGTTCTTCACTAAACATCTCCTTCTAGATTCATTGAGATACCATTCAAAAAAGCATAAAAGTGATCACTGGTCAAATG
This sequence comes from Artemisia argyi, assembly GCA_030686995.1. Taxonomy (NCBI): domain Eukaryota; kingdom Viridiplantae; phylum Streptophyta; class Magnoliopsida; order Asterales; family Asteraceae; genus Artemisia; species Artemisia argyi. The sequence goes on from CM060709.1 coordinate 33,626,565, forward strand.
TGATTAGAGTTTGTAGTGTATTCAAATTTGGTTAAAATTATACTATAATTAAAGAAATGATATTTCATTTTTTGAAAACTTAAATCATAGCAGTAATTTAGGCAATTTACAAAAAACTTTCGGATTTTTTGTTACAAAATTTATGGATAGGTCCTTCTTTGAATCTTTTTGAAAGTAAACATTTAATTTAAAAATTAAATATGGTTTTTGATTGCAATTGAAATAAAATTTTTTAATGGTTATTTCTAAATTACTCGATGGAATTATTCATAAAAAAAATAAACATGAACAACTAGAAAGTTTTAATATCCTAATCATTTTCTTTGAAGATAAAAACATGTAAAATTCTATAAAAACAAATTTAGCCCAATTCACAAAACCCTAAAAATCAAATTCGAAATTTGGTTAATTCATACAAATAATAGACAATATAATGAAATAAAATATGCAAAAAAAGGCACCATCATTAGTGGATTGCCAGGTTTATGTTGACGAACATATCATAATGATCCAGCTTTTTGTGTCCCTTTTTTACAGGCGGCATGATTTAGAAATTAGGTTATGTAAATGCTAGGGACGATTTCTTAGATTCTGTGTAATTCGCCGGCATGATTTAGGCGGCATGATTTTTGTGTTTTTTAGTTAGGGTTTGTGTTTTAGGGATATTGTGTGTGTTTATTTGATCTCATTGATGTTTATTTGGGGAGATTGTTGGAGATGATTCATAGGAAAGTAATATTGGATCTGATTGTAATTTTAGGATTTTTATTTGAGTTTTTTTTATTAAGGATAGTTGAGCGGATAGATGTATGTGTGTGTTTTTTGGATGTGTAAAAAATGAATGAGATACATGGTCTTCTGCCCAATTCCTTGCTTCATTGACTACTTTGAAGTGAAATTGAAGGACAGCCGTTGGATAGGGCTAATTTTCATGTGCCAGGTTTAGAAGATTTTTGGGGAGCAGATGAATTTAGAAAGCCTTGTTTTATATAGATAGCAAATAGATAGTTCATAGTAGAGAAATTACGGCTTTGGAGCAAATAAAAAGTGTTTTAGGATAAAATGTTTATGTGTCAATAATGTTGTATTCACAATTGAAAATTATATGTCAATTACAAGAAGTTATGTGCAAATGTGCCAACATATCTAGCTAAAAAAATTCATGTGTGTGTCAATAATACGTCAATTATGTGTCAGTTACATGAAATTATGTGCAAGTGTGTCAAACATATTTAGTTATGTGTCAAATGTGTCATTATTACCTTAATTTAATATCATTAATACTCCAATTTAATCTTATAATCCTATGACTACAAATCATTCATATACTTTTTACCGAGTTTTTACAATAACCAATACTCGAGAAATTATAATGTGTGATAAATAACCAATTTGAAATTTACAATAGCTTAAAGCCTTAAAGTGACATCTCATATTAACTTTTCTCAAAAGAAATTTAATAAAATAAAAGACCAAAGAAAATAATATCTCGAGGCATCAACATTGCTGGTTAGAACCACTATTAATTACGGACATAAACTTGATTGAATTCAAAAAATAAATAAAATGGAATTGTTACAATCATAGAGATCCCAAACAAAAATTGCAGCCACAACCCAAATCCCAGTAAATTGTTTTCTATCACATTTCTTGTCCCCCCAATTTCTTCAAAAATGTTCATTTCATCCACTCACCTCTGTTTGATTATTTCAAAAGTCCTTCTAGCAATTGACTCGTGTGACAACTAACTCGTAGGGAAGAATATTGGAGTATTCGAATGTAACACTCTCTCCTTGGTTTATCCTCCCTCCACCTTTTAAAAGGCAAGTGCAACAATCATCTATGCGACGAAAGACCATTGGATCAACAAAATTAAAAGAAGCAAAAGCAGTACAAGATATCTCAACATTAAACACCGCGTTAACTTGCCACGCCTCGTTAATCACTTCCACCATGTATTTTGGTATGGTTAGGGACGTGAAACCAATTTGGCTTTGATATATTCTCATATCCCTTGTACTACATGTTCTTGGCAATCCGAAGATATCCCGACCTATTACATGACAACAATAATGATAAATTAAAACATACACAAACACAAAAGGCAAAAATAAATATTGGGTAGAGATATGTGCTTACATAAACCAATGATCGGAAATAACATAATTAAGAAACCAAGTAACAAGCTCAGCTTTGCCATGTATATTATTGTGTGTCTTGTGTCAAGATATCTTGAGAGAAGGAAGATTTGTGCCGCTTTATGAGAAGTTCTAGAGCAGAAGTTTAATGCTATGAATAATGTTTAGTTTTAATATCACCAACTCCTTGTAATTTTTGCTTTCTTTCTGTTATGGAAATTGAAATTTTGGTATAAGCTAAGTTCTCAAACCAGGTAATATAGTTAAATGGTTTAATGAGTCATTAATATGATCGGCAAGATATGAAGCATGGTGGTCTTCTACATTTGAATATGCATTTAATATTATGAACATGTGTTTTGAGGCAACATATTTATGCAATTTTGATATGTTTAATTTATTGCCATACTGTGATCAATAAAAAAAATTGAAAACGTTCACGGTAATACAATCATGTAGAGAGATCTTTTCTCCATTTATTCATTTGCATTATGGAGTACACCATTTGATTAATATGGTGCAAATAACTAGAAACATCGTTTTACAAACTATCTGAAAAAACTCTGGATATTGTTTAGTAAACAAATTAGATGTTTATCAGAGCATTTAGTCTGTGACTCTGTGTCTGTGTTGTACTATGTTGGTATAAAATAATATACTCAATTCATAGATAAATTAACAAGCGATTATGTTAGCACTACAATGGCTAGGAATACTGATGGCAAGGAAAATGGTTGGAAACGGTGAGGGGGTTACCCCCGTTATGCACGTCGCCCTTCCTAGTCAACTTGAACAGGGAAAAACTTCGTCAGATTCATGTTAGCACTACCAAAAGAAATTATGGTTTCTAAATTTTCGACAAGTATGTTTAATGTTCGTTTGCATCATAAAATACTCAGTATATAATGTCTATTTGAGCAAAGCATTTAGTGAATTTTCTATCTACAATTTACAAGCTTAGGGGTTGCAATTCATGGTTTACCATAACGATGTACTGGTAAGAAGTGTGTACTAGTAGCATTCATATCTTTGAGAAACTAGATATATAGAACATAACGTGATAAAACCAAAGCACCTGGATAGAAAAGTTAGAAAGGAATTTTGTATAACACAATGCAAGATGCACAAATTAAAGACGTAAAAGATATTGATAGCACGATGCACAAACACACATCCAATCATTTAGTAACAAACATGAAAAAAAAATATATATGTGAAAGAATTACAAAGGAGAATAGTTTTTCTGAATGTATATAGTAATATAGAACAACCAGAAAGTCACAAACATTATTACACAAATTTACAACATCATTTACTAGTCTTCCATCCTTCCACTTTATCATGATAATTGAATTTGAATAAACCTTAGCTAATACGAATACCTCATACCTTGTTAGACCCCTGTACTAACTCTGCTAGTACTTTATTTCTCGTTGCTGGTGATCTACGACGCCATTGGAGTCCCAGGAGTTTGAGGAAGCTGAATTTGCATCGAACTCGTTAGACCACCAAGTCATCATGTCCTTGGCACCGTCCATGTCCTTGAAACATTCAATCTCGTTTGCTTGTGTCTGATCTAGTGATATAGAATTAGCTCCTTTGTTGCTCAAGAACTCATCAATTTCAGCTTGAAATGCCAAATATTGCTGGAATTCCATGCTTGGCTGTTTTATGCCATCCGATTCTGGTATGTGTGGTGATGAGCTAGGAATGTTGATTCCATTCATGGAATTGCTCATTTGGTTAACCAACATATCATTAGATATGGAATACAGTTGTTGATGGCGGTTAGTTGATGGTCCACAAAGTTCAATCTTTTGAGGGGAACTAGGTAAAACATGTTGCATCAATAAAGGATTTGATGATTCATTTAGTAATTGGAGATTTTGCATCATCTTTTCTTGAACAGGGTTCAACTTGCAGGGCCACATAGTGAGATTAGAACCGTGAGACATATTAGGGTTTTCAAGGCTTTGGAGTTGCATGTGGAGTTGGAGCCTTTCAATTGCGGAATTACTTAGGGTTTCCATTCCGTTCCCATCTTTCGGATCCTGGGTTGAACCACTTAGCCTACTTGCATGAGACTGTTTACGCCTTCCTAGCAATTTCTTCTTCAATCTTGTGTTCCAATAGTTCTTGATATCGTTATCAGTTCTTCCAGGCAATTGGGCAGCAATTATAGACCACCTATGTGATTTTACAAAAGTGATTTAATTAGACACAATATTAGCACAGCAATATGATATAGATTGATTATACTCTTTGAGCATGTTATGACATAGGTTATATTCCGTGTACAAAAGCATCATGGACAAGTGCAAAGGACAAGCAAATAATGGTTCAAAGTCTTATAGCATGAGAGATTATTACCTGCTGCCAATACTAATATAGAGGCTGCAGATTATGTTGTCTTCTTCTTCAGAGAATCCACCATGCTTAATATTAGGCCTTAGATAATTCAACCATCTTAGTCTACAACTTTTTCCACACCTCTTTATGCCTACATACAATCAATAGTCATTAGGTTATAGCACATACAAGGGTGTTAGAACCTCTCGAAAAAGATAATATTATGAGCAAATAAGATGCATACCAATCTTTTGAGGAAGAGCGATCCAATTTCCACCAGTACCATATTTTTCAATATAATCTTTGAGTTTCGCGTCTTCTTCAGGAGACCATGGCCCTTTCTTCACGTTTGCTTTGTCACAACAAGGTGCTCTTCCCATCTTTCTTGATTTCTTGTATCTTTGTGTTCAACTGTTCTATCTTGGCGTCTGTGATTTGTTTATGAAATGATGTATGGGTGAAGACCCAAGATTTATAGTGGGTACGAAAATTAGGGTTGGATGTGATATATTCTATTGAAAGAAGAAAAAGTCATACAGTACTCTAGGGTTTTGGTGTCTTTTTGACAACTTGAGTATAATATAAAAATGTGATTTCTTTTTCTTCGAAACTACCATTTACAATATCTGTGGTGAACTCAAATATTTGTGTTTGTTATTTCTTGACTTCTGTTTTTAATTTGTATTATCATGATGGTTAATTTACTATATGACTAATATTTGTAACATTTTGCTGAATTAGATGCAATAATGTTCCAATTGTAGCACATTAAACTAAAATAAATACGTAGATAATAAACTAGCTAAGAATATGTACATAGGAATTTAAGGAATTATAACTTGAACATATAGTTAAGATACTAGCAGACAAACAACTACGCACATATCTCTTTGGTATGTTTAAAAACTATTTTTTAAATTAGAGTCTGAGAAAATAGTTTTATTTTATTGTTTAAAGGTGATGGCGCAAGTAAAATCAAGAAAGAAACCTCCATGCTCTTTGTTTGTCGACAACCTCCTGTGTATTGTTCCATTATTAGCTCCAGATATATTTGTCTTAAAAATAACAAGTGTCTTGAAGTTTGGTCCATTTCTTACATTAATGAGCTAAAAACTAAAAAGGGTTAGGATTTTTTATTGAGGAAAGTGCAAAATACATCCCTGTGGTTTACACATTTTGACATCTTACATCCCTGTCAGAAACTTTTGGCAATATACATCCCCCGTTAGGCAAATGTTTGCCACAATACATCCCTCGTTATCAATGAAGACTAACGGTGCAAATTTTTTCTCCGTTATCTCTTAACGAGAGTGAAAGTATTACACCGTTAGCCTTCGTTAGCCAAACATTTGCACCGTCAGTCCTCTTTTTGAATTTTTTTCCGTTTTTTGTCAGTTTTTCCCCTTTTTTGTACGTTTTATCAGTTTTTTAACGTTTTTATATGTTTTTTGTGCGTTTTATCTATTTTTTGTCAGTTGGTTTCCGTTTTTTGTATGTTTTATCACTTTTTTTTACGTTTTATCCGTTTTTTGTGCGTTTTATCCATTTTTTGTACTTTTTATCAGTTTTTTAACGTTTTTATCCGTTTTTTGTATGTTTTATCCGGATAAACGTACAAAATACGGATAAAAACGTACAAAAAACGGATAAAAACGTAAAAATAATTGATAAAATACGGATGAAACGTACAAAAAATGGATAAAAACGTACAAAAAACGGAAAACAACTGACAAAAAATGGATAAAACGTACAAAAAACGGATTAAAACATAAAAAACCGATAAAATATTCAAAAAATGAATAAAACCATAAAAGAACTGACAAAAAATGGATAAAACGTAAAAAAAAACTGATAAAATACGGATGAAACATACAAAAAATGGACAAAAACGTAAAAAAAAAAAAAAAAAAAAAACCGATAAAACGTACAAAAAACTGAAAATAACTGACAAAAAATAGATAAAACGTACAAAAAACGGATTAAAACGTTAAAAAAACTGATAAAACGTACAAAAACAGAAGAAAAAAAACTGACAAAAAACGGATAAAACGTAAAAAATGGAAAAAAACTAAAAAAGAGGACTAACGGTGCAAATTTTTGGCTAACGAAGGCTAACGGTGTAATATTTTCAGTCTCGTTAAGAGATAACGGAGAAAAAATTTGCACCGTTAGTCCTCATTGTTAACGAGTGATGTATTGTGGCAAACGTTTGCCTAACGGGGGATGTATATTGCCAAAAGTTTCTGACAAGGATGTAAGATGCTAAAATGTGTAAACCACAGGGATGTATTTTGCAGTTTCCTCTTTTTTATTTTTTATCTTTTTTTTTCCTAATAAATTCATTACTGTAGTTACTATTATCAGGTGAATGCAAATTCAGTTAAAAACTGAGTGATCCTAGAAAAAGAACATAAAAGAAACCGAGTGATCCGTGACTGCTTTAACCAGAAGAAGCAATCTAAGTTTTTTTTGAACGGCAAAGAAACTAGCTATTAAACTCTAGATCTAACTATATATCAAAACCACTGTTTATGATAAGTTCACGTTGTAAGGTTGAATCTCTATCATTTGTTGATGTTCTTTGGCGTTCAGTCTATTCACCAAAAAGAACACACGCAGATGAAGAAATGTGGAAAAGTGATGTCGTAACATATCAAACACTTGGTTGATGCATTTGTGCTTAAGCTAGATCACGCGGTTAAGTAAAAACGATCATACTATGTCCGGTACAAGATTGGAAAACATAATATTTACTTATGATTAAAAATTCACCTCAATTTAAACTCAGTAATGAAACTAGATTGTGTTGGTAACTATTTTTGTTATAAACTTAACGGTACCAAACATATAATCTTCCTTTTGTTATGATAACCAAAGAGGTACACGACTAGATCACTACACATTGACTAAATCCGGACTACAACCGGGTGTTATGGCAAACAGACTGTGACTATGTCTCTTAGAGTTGGATCCAAGTATCACACCTCTAGTTTATACGAAAAAATGCCTAAATTATCTCGTCTTTGGCTCAAATTCACCCCGTGAGGGTTTAGATTAGCTTAATTGGTAGGTTACAAGGGATAAAATAAGCTTAGCTAACCATCTTCCATGTCTAATAATATAAGTTTAAAACTTATACAAGATATATAAACGTATAAGTAAACACGGAGATATTTTTAACGTTTAAATTGTTATTAGAAATGAATCAAAAAACTTACTTAAGATTAATTAACACCCTAAGTTGAATGACAATGCTTGTTGATCTCCTTACTAAAGTTAAACAAAAACCTAATTAGTTATCATTTAAGTAAGGAGTATGCTTAACCAACTGAAAGCTATCAAAGACTTAATTCTATTTAGAGGAGTAAATACTCTCTTGAATGTGAAACACTTTAATTGTAAGAGATAAACATTTACTCATTTACATCATTCCTTTTATAAGCAATGATCGACGTGGATACCCGTGAGGTAATAGCAACGTGTCAAGCATTTAACTGTGCAGTACACTTACATTAAATGCTTATATTATTGCAACAAGTCCAGCCATGCTTTAAGAAACAGTGTTGACAACTGATCGTCCTTTTTTTTACCAACTCTAGTAACTTAGTTTCCTAAGAAAGTTCATGCCTATATTTCAGTGACTTAGATACTTTTTCTAAGTATCTAAGTTTCAGGATGTCTTTGATTTGCTGGGAGGATCTTTAGGGAGCCAGTGAGTTATTGTCATCACTCACTGACTCTATAGTCTTCTTTTTGGTTCAGGTACTTCACTCACTGAGTTCCGCCTCAGTAAGTGTTGAGTCCTTCTTTTAGACTTTGAAGATGAGTCCCTGAATATTTCTTTCCATCTAGAGACTTTAGTTTACACTTGTAGTATTTTCTATTCGAATCCTAGACAAAGATCATTGGGCACTGAATTGGTCCAACAACTTGTTTGGCAACATGTGGCTATTCGCATATTTTTTTAAATATTACTCTTTGTAACGCTGCTAAAATAAGCTTTCATAGTCTAGCGCTACTTTTGCGTCATTCTACACATTATGATAATACTTACAACTATGTTAGCAAACACTTTTATACTTGTTAACGGCTACTATTAGTTTCACCAAACATAATCTTTGAAAATCATTTTTGTGTACCGAGTGTTTAACCGACATGCATGTTAAACTAAATTCGCCTTGTAACCCATCTTTGTTAACATTGGAGACTCTTCATTCCATTTAGTTAGTCTACAAACTAGCTTAATAACCCGTTAACTTCCAAAGCATTTCACAAGAAATTGTAATTAAGTAGATTTTATACCAAAAATGAAAATATGAACATGCCGAGTAAGAAATATGCATCGCTCGCATGAACACTACAAATTAAATAAAATAATAAATAATAGTATAAGAAACCACCAACAAATACTACCAAATAAAAGGTAAAATTAATATATGTTGTCCTTTATTTATATTGTCCATCTCTTGATCTCTTGTAACTTTGATTGTTGTAGACAGAAACTATTATGATGTTCTTCATCATTTTTCTCCATTACAAGCTGAAGTTGTTAAAAATATAGTTCGATGTCTTGATCAACATATGAAATGATCGTTATGTCACAAATCACAAATCTGTCTAATGAAAAAAGGGCAAATACCAAAAAAATGCACTATACTTGTCAAAAATAATACTTTTATGTATCGAACTTTTTTTTTCCTCATTGGTGTACTAAACTTCAATTTTTTTTACCACTTTTACGCATTTTGGGACATTTTTGCCTCTCAAATCTTTGAATCCAAGGGCAAAAATGTCATAAAATTGTACGAAAATACATAAAAGAGGCAAAAAAATGCAAGTTTAGTATACGAATGAGGAAAAAAAAATTCGATACATAAAAGTACTATTTTTAACAAGTATAGTGCATTTCTTTTGTATTTGCCCTGAAAAAAATGACATGATGATAAACGATTTTGACTTTAGCATCTTTGTAGAGACAAACTAAAAACAGATAATTATTTATTAGTTAGAATGCCTTTCTGGTATTTCAGTGTGTTACAATATAAAGTTACAAAATTAGCATACTTAGCTGTACACAAAAAGGAGGAAAGGCAAAAGCTTATGGATTAATCTACTTTAATTAATTGAAAACATTGCAAGCTTCTTGTGCTTGGCTCCTCCCTCCTTTTCTAATTATTCTTTGATGTGAAACCTTCAACAATATTTAAATTAATCCAAAACATATCCGTTTAATCAGCAATATTCCCGTACATAAAAGATTTAAAATAATTGCACACAATCGAACACTTTATAACATCTCGTCCCGCATCAATATGAGATAACACATTTGAATACATTATATGTCTATAGTAATGGACTACTATTGGCCTTTCACCTTGATTTTTTAGCCTAAAGGGTATCCAAGTAGTCAATTACTTCTGGCCATGGTGGCGGTACAAATGGTTAATTTTAGAGCCATAGCCTTTCAGGGTGTAATGGGCACGCGGCTCACGCATGTCCCGTGATAAGGATTTTTGTTGTGTAGGCATGGCCAGAAAGTTTTTTTGGGTAAAGGGTTTTCATGGTAAACATTATTACACCAAAAAAATAAGTAAGTACAATGAATGTGGATGAAAACAAACACGGATGAAAACAAACACACCAACTATGCTTCGAACCTAACCTAACATAAGAATAACAGGCTAAACACCATAATCATTTGCAAACTTTTTTAGATCATTAGGCAGGACAAAATCATCAAAGTCATCATTATCATACAGGTCTTCATCATAATCCTGTTTCTATCTTTCTTAAAACATTTACCCCCCCCCCCCCCCCCCCGCTCCTACACACACTGCCACTTTTAGCTAATTTTGAACTTGTAGAAGCCATAAAGCTGGCAGTTTCATCAAAGACCTCCTCAACCTCATCATCACTATCACTATCCGTATTATCCGGATCAACAACCTTTTTAGAACTAGGAAGCGTTGATTTACAAGGTTTTAGCGGCTTCTCATCATCACTCACTAGCACAAGCTTCCCATCAAGCATCTGGCATGACCAGCAAGTTAGGAGATTAAGTGGGGAGTTTTCTAACAATGCACCAGACATTGGTATTAAATAAGACACTTAAGGGGTGTTTCTTTTTTTTCTTAGCTAAGAGAATGGGTCCACAAATCAATTTAATATTATTTTTTTTCTAATTAGGACCCACTGTTTCCCTTAATTAGTCTATATCCACAAGGAATAAATTGTAATATCCTCCTCAATAAGTGGCTCATATAGATGTGGAGCCCACGCACTCTCTTAGCTAACAAAAAAAAGAAACACTCCCTTAGTTCCTATAGATATAATGTAGTGGGCTACTATTATTTTTCCACCATAGTTTTTAGTTGAACCTTATGGGTTACTTGATCTATATATTGTTTGTGGCTATGGTGCATCTACGTATCACATAGTTTATAGTAGTCATTGATGTAAGAACTTAAGCTAAAAAATTTAGGAATGAACATTGGTTTATAGAAATGGACAAGGATCCAACTGATACGACCTGGTTATGGGTTGCATCGGGATAAGGCATCACTTTTAACGTGTGTGAGCTTCTTAAAAAAATAGAGAGAAGAACTAGAGATTTGTTTATCTTAAACTTTGATTAATTCATTCATAACATTATGACACCTTAAATACTAATTTATAAGATAACTCTCACAAACATAAGACTTATCCTAACATGACTCAAGAAATATCCTAAACAATGACTCCAACACTTATCCTAATAAAACATAATAAATAAACTATGATAGTTATCCAACACGCCATGCCGGGATAGTCGTCCCTCATCAACCACGAGCGTATCGCTCCACACTCCTTCAAAATCACCTTACCCTCAAGGTGTTGTCTAAAATAATTTTTTTTAGGGTAAAAGTCTAAAATAAATCTTAATTCCAGGATCCCATGTTCTTCTTTGAATTTTAGCCTCCATTCCCATGGCAACATTCATGTTTTCAAAAGTTACCAATAATAGCAATGTCCTTGATGTGCTGGTCTGTACTCACTTTATAATAACAACCAAACTCCCACCAATATCAAAAACACCGTCTATCGCGCTTCTAACCTCATCAACACCAATATCTTCATCAACATCTAAGGACCTTTTAATCACAGTGAAGCAAATTCACTTTTTAATGGTCGAATGACACACATATTCTTTTCAACGATATGATATTTCTCTTCCATTGCAATTACCTCAAAACGAACCTCGGTGATACGAGCTTTGAGGAAATATTTTCCTAAAGTTAAAGAATTGGACCTCAAAAATTCCTAACTATCTAGGTTAGCGAAGCGTGTTTCTGCCGCACGGGTTAATGAAAAAGCTTCGTCTAGAGTTTTGTGATTTGACCGTAATAGTAAACATTGTAGATCCAGTTTAAGTCCAGATATATAACACGATGTAAGTAAAGATTCAAACATCACTGTTACTCGATTTGCAAGTACCACAAACTCACTCTCATATTTGGCCACCGTACCCATTTGCAAGAGCTTAGAGAGTGCGTATTCCGCGTCCTGATTGCTGCCGCCTGATGCCATGAATAATACCCAACATGCCATGCCGGGATAGCCGTCCCAACGTCCCTCATCAACCACGGGCATATCACCAACATTAGTCTTTGTATTTACTTTTCATTTTGTGTAAAACTGGGAAGAAAGTTGATGTCACAGATAATTTCATTGATAGGACTAGCAAGGAGCTTGGATTACAAAGTATCAAGCAAAATAGCAAATAATACGGTGAAATAAAAAATGGTTAATCATGAAACAGGAGAACTGCTATTAAATCAAAACCAAGACGACCTCATAAAAAAACACCAACACTAGCTCGACACTTTGCTGGCCAACATCAAAAACCTGTACCACACCTTGACAAACACCATTAAATCGCTCAAGCAAAACCTAGCTAAGAAAGACCTCTCAAACACCTTTTCCAACTATCGAAATCAAATTCAGAAGCGGAATCTCGGAATGGTCTTCACCCAATTAGCAATGTAAAAACAAAAAATTTAATTAGAAAATAAAAGATAAAACAATTAAAGGACCGTTAATTCATATCTATCGTTAATTACGGCATTCCTACCATCGCTAAAGTCATCCTTTTTTACTTTTAAAATGGCAAGGATTCTTTAAATTAATAACAAAATTATTGGAAGTAGCCTTTAATCCAATCCAGAACACACACATAAAATATTAGCCATGGAATTTATGAAAAAAGTTAATCAACTGTGTAGGGAAGGGTACCACCACATTGACCTGTGTTTTCAACATAATTAACATTGTTTACTTATTTAATAAATAAGATATTATTGAAAAGTGGAGATAGAGAATGGAACAAAGATGTCCATGGAAACACAACAAGCAGAAAACTATGAAAAACTTGATTAAAGTTACTCACTCCCACAAAACCTTTCTTATACTCTATTAATATATTCTTTATCAACATATTGAGTCAGATTTGTTGAGATGGTAATCAAGCTTTCTTCTTGTCTTTGTTACAACTTTATATTCCCTCTCCCTCTCTTTCTCTCCCTCAACATATATACATACATATAAATGGATATTGACATATACATATATATACATAAATAATAATATTAAAAAATAGGCCGGGTCGATATTAGCTAAGGATGACATTTTTTTTTCTTGTTTTTTTAGCAGCAAAGTTATCATTCAAATAAAATTCCCTAGCAAGAAGCTAGAGGAAAAAAAGAGTTACAAGGGGATTGTAGAATTGAAGCAGTTTTTAGATCATTGATCCAATTGATCCAAGAGTGTGAAATGATTTTAATTTCATCCTCAAGGGTATTATTTCGGAGTAAGAAAGTATTTTAATGACATATTACTTTCTAAGTTTTTTTATGGAATATATTGCGATGTCTCATTAGGTTAATATTTCACGCAAATGAAAAAACTTTGGCAACATCCATGAATATACACATTTCTAACAACCAGGTAGCTAGATACTATATCAACAACATTTCTCTCGATCCTCGCAATTCCAGTGACACTATTTAACAAGACATCTAGTAGAGACGCTTGGTGAAGCTTATTATTATTATTATTATTATTATTATTATTATTATTATTATTTTCCCTTCCTCCTCATTTCAAACAAAAAAGAATTAAGAAACCCTACCTAGAGGACACCATTTATATCATATCAATTAATTAAGGGTGCAAAATATGTTAGTTACTACTTTGAGCCTTAGGTGTTTGTAAGGGTGGAAACGAGCCGAGCCGAGCCCGAGTCTGGCAAAGCTCGAGCTCGGCTCGTTTATATTTTAGAAAGCTCGAGCTCAGCTTGATTCGAGCCATAAGATGAGCTCGATTCGAGCCTTAAGATGCTCGAGCTCGGCTCGTGGTATGATATATAAAGCTCGAGCTCGGCTTGTTTGTGATGTGCCTAAAAATCTGCTTGGCTTCTTGAGATTGCGTGTTCGAGCTTGGTTATATAGATCTCGTTTATTTGTTTTGAGCTCGTTAGTATACTTACACAAAATGTACTAAAACTTGTTTAGGCTCGTGAGGCCAGTCGAGCTTTGCATATAAAGCTCAGACTCGTTTATCAAATGTCTAATTTAGGCTCGAGCTTGGGCTCGGGCTCTTCTAGGATTGGCTCGTTCGAGCTTTTAACGGATCCGATCCCGAGCTTTTCACGAGCGGCTCGGCTCATTTCCACCCCTAGGTGATTGTACCACCTCGTCGATTGGCTGTTGTTACGATCGCTACATCATTTTTTGAATCATAATAAGGGGGAAATAATATATATTGTGTTTTCCCAAACGATTTATCCCTATTTGATCAGTAAAACATTATGCTTGATTGTACGGTATATTAGATCTCAAGATTTGTATTACAAAAATTTTCTTAACGCCAAAGATAAGCAACTCGTACGTTGAACTACATAAATCTAATGAGTTGTTAACTAAGATTCGAACTGTTTGTGAATCATTTGTGTGTCCATCTTCCCTTCCCGTTGACCCTATAAAGAAGGGTTGTGGAAATTATATATACAAAGTACCAAGATAAGCCACATCTTGTGTGATGACGATATGATTTACTTGATGCATCACTATGAATAAATTCACCATAGAATACGCTTTTATTTAACTTTAACAAGTCGAAGATAAACATGAACCTAAGCTAGCTAGAGACTGCTAATTCAACAATAATGATCGTAATGTATCATTGAAGCTTACATCTTTTGACTTATTTGTTAGCATATATTTAACATTTTGTTTATCAATCATGGGAAAATGAACATTGACTTTTGGTTAACCAATGATTTATGGGTCAACAAAGTCGTACCCCATGTCAAAGGGGTAAGTACATTTGCTACCATAAGAACAGGAATTGAAATCAAATCCAGGCAGCAACTCCATTGGTCTTTTTGTTTCGATTCCATTTGTCTTTTATAATTCTATGTGACAGTATCTACCACCCAATAAAAATCACAAAATGGACTTGTTTTCTTCTGTTTCCTATCAATAAAAGATAATATGTCATCTAAAAGTTAAAATACGAGTAGGTGTGCTACTAATTATTAGTACCAAAATTTTATTTGATTTTCAAAAAAGAAAAATATATAATGAGAAAAAAACGCTTAAGAAGTAGGTTAACGCATTGTCGCGCATAATTGGTAGCGACTAGCGCCTGACTTGGGGGCATATATAGAGCATTCTTGTAGCTTTTCCTTTTCTAGAGTAAGTATGGAACAAAGTTTTTTGATGTATAAAATATAAGCTTAAGCATGAGCACAGAATCAAAGATAGAGAATTACAGCTACATTTTAAAAAGGAAAAAAAAAAAAAAAAAGGTTGTTAATGGAACGATGCATACATAATATTGGATATACATTTATAATCAGGAATCAACAATCACCGTGAGAAAGCTGTCATTTAGTGAAAGAGTGTACAGAAGTTTCATGTGAAAGAGCGTCACAAAAGCTGTCGGTAGACCTATATATACAATAAAACAAAACAGTGTGGATATTTTTGCATTTTGGGATACGATTTCTTGATAGAAAATGTCATCGACATAAACTTTAAAGGTACGAATTTTTATCCTCACTAAAGAGTCACTTTAAAGGTACGAATGTATTCATAAGCTAGTACACAAAAACATCTACAATAAATCTTACAAAAAAGATGGAATTCATGCATCAAATCACGACAAATGGAGTTGAACAAAATAAGCAATAAATTAAAGTCTTTTAAGTCCAACTTGATTACATCATTGTAATCGTTTAATTGGATGTTTTGAAAAGCTAATAAAAATGATCCAATTGTGCATCTTTCTTCCTACCTTCTCATTTTGTTTCTTCAACTTGATAGGTCTAAATTGCAACTTGCAAGAAAAGACTTAAATTTGAAGGGTGATTAAATAGTTCTATCGAAAGTCACCATAACTAATTCATTATAGTTCAAAGAAACATTTCTATTGAAAATCAAGTCTCATCTATCAAAAGTACAAGAAGATAACTTCCAAACACCAAAATCGAACGCGAGGTCAATTTTAGCATTAGTTGAAGTTTCGGAATATATCATTTCTTTTTTCACTAAGAAAAAGAGATATACTAGTCATCGACTGATCGTATCTGAAACTTACATCTATATGATGTAATATGTTCTCACTTAACGGGTTGCTAATTAGTGTCTTGCTTGCTTTATAATCAGTTCATCGATCTTAGCCTTCTTAGAAAAGAATATGAAACTTTTTTTAAATCTACAACTGATAAAAAAAATTGTGAAACAACATGAAGCATTAATTATAGACAATTTTAAGCCTCTTTAAATCTACACTAATTTTATATTAGGTATAATTGATCATATATTTGTCAATTTAACTTGATCAATTATAGGTAAATGACGTGTACATGGCTTTATGGGCAAGTAAAGGTGTCTACTTTCCGCAATAGGGTTGACAAAAACATCACATAGAATAATATTAGACTATTAAAGCTTATAAAACATTAGTTTTTGTATAACTAATACTGTATTCTTTAATACAAACTTGTTTTGTACGTTGATACAGACACAAAATTCCTTGAAGGCGACACCTAATTACTAACTCCGTTGCTTTAAAAAATATGAACCAAAATGTTGTTATGTGTTCTTACAATATAAGAAAATTATATGTTCGGAACTAACTTACCAATTAATTACTTAGAATATCATGTCTAGAAAGGTCAAATAGCATCTTCCTAGCTAACAAATCCATTTGCTTTGTGCATCCAAGAAATTGACTTGTCTCTTATCGTACAATCATTTAATCATAATTAGCAATGGAGGAAAAATTATATAACCACTGCTTTGTCTCTCAAGTAGAAAAGCTGCCTGTGTGATATTAAATATTCATTTCTTTAAATAAAAATCCAAAAAAAAAAAAAAAAAAAAAAAAAAGAAAAAAAGAAGAAGAAGAAGAAGAAGAAGAAGAAGAAGAAATTAAGTCTTCAAATAAAATTTCTCTTGTAATTCTAACTCCATGCCCTAAGTGGCTTTATCGGATGGTTAACCTGAAAGTTGTATATGTACAAATCATCCTGAAAGTTGTATGTACAAATCGATTGTAATCCCTTTCTAACTTCTTCTAGCATTCAATAAAATCCATTGTTAATAAAAATAATAATAAAAAAAAAAAAAAAAAAAAAAAAAAAAAAAAAAAGAAGATCTCCTCTAAACTCAATGACAAATGCTAATTTAATTTTAACTTTTGTGACCTTGTGTAATTTTTTAGTGTTAATTAGCATGATTAGTATGAAGAAGTTAAATATATGCAGATTTTAAGTTTCAACAAAATCAAACATGAAATAGTTCATTGACTTAATTAAAATTTCATCTTTTCAAAATAATAACAATAACCATAACTTGAGAAAAATAGTATTCACTAGTTTGGTTCTTTAAATGATCACCTATAATTCATCATATGAGTTACTATATTTGTGAAATAAAAATGCCAATTAAAATGTAATTTGTGAAAAGGAGACATTTTAAAGCTTATATAGGACTTTTGTTCCTCTTATAATTTAAATGTTGAGGAATGTATAAAGTAACCGAAAAGCAAACATTTTGAAGCTAACAAGTAACAACATTTTTCTATTGAGAAATATTTAGGAGGCTATATGTGTGCTTAATTCATGCCTAAACTTGTACGACAATATCTTGTTGGTTGCAGTTAAGTAACTTAGTTTTTCACAAATCAAGATAAAACTCACTAGCATGAAATGAATTACAGTATAAATATATGAATCCCAATTATTTCTCTTTTTCTTTAATAGTACTTGAGAAAGAAAAATAAATCAGAGAGACATGATTGACTTTGGTTTTTGTATGCATTACTAAAAAGATGAACTAAACATTTGTCCTGTGCTACACATCGGATGAAGCCGAATGGTAACGCCATAACGGTAAATGATAATTAGGTTGACTTTGATCTGTAGCTTAAAGGTCAAAATAGGTATGAAGGTTTAAGGCAGTTGTTGAAGGTTGATGAATGAGGTCATGAAAATTGACTCTTGTAGGGTATATATTATATGTAACCACCCAAATAGCCGTTACCTCTTTTGAAAATTCTCAATCAAATTACTGTTTGAATTTTAGAAAGATCCATTTTATAATTTTAAATTAAAATAGCTACAATACTATTATGTTATAATGTATGTTTAGTTAAATGGTAATTCACTCAATTTTGGCATAAAAATTAAATAGACATACAACTGTTAAAAAAATCATTTGGTACACTACAAAAAACCATCTCTCTTGACCCGAAAGTGAGTCACAAAAGTCATATTTATCACTAAAGGTATCCATTTGACAGAAAATGAGTGTATGATCACTAAGTTGGAAGGTTTTGTGACGCGAAATTGTAATCAGAAATCCAATAAAAGTCACCACTATTACACTAATAGCTTTTTCAGAAATTTTTCAGTAGATGTTTGTAAGTATATAACTTTTTACCACTTTCGTAACAAACTGTCACTAAAACAGTTAACAAGTCAGTAAAAGTCACTGTTAACAAATCTGATGGAAGTGTGTCGAGTGGTAGTGGTGGTACTAATGTGACATCCTCTTCTAGTTTGGCTGATCAAACTAGATTGAATACAGTGGTTACTATGGATGTTGATACAAGTGTTGTTGTCGCTATTGAGGGACCTATTATTACTGATTGGACAGCTGATGGCGGTGATGTTAACTTGGTTACACTTGCGGACACGAGTGGCCATGACACGTCCGTGCGTAATACGGATGCTTCTACGCCTCCAAAGGTGACGAAATCATCTTTTGCTAATGTCGTAAGTGCTACTCGTAATGTCCAAATTGTTAACTTTAGATCATGGGTCAATGAGGATCGTGTGGAGAACCATGATACGATGCTTCCTATGGCTGCTAAGAAAAAGGTTTTAAGTCGGTATGATAACATGCTTGTTGGTTACTTTCTTGGTAAGACCATTGCTTTCCCTCTAGTCTAAAATTATGTCACTAGTACATGGGGAAAATTTGGCTTGCAAAAGCTAATGAAAAATGGTGATGGTGTGTATCATTTTAAGTTTGCTACCAAAGAGGGTGTAGATCGTGTCTTAGAACGAGGTCCATGGTTAATTCGTAACTCGCCTATTATTCTTAACAAATGGACTCCTACTTTATCCCTTAATAGGACTGAGGTTAACAAGGTACTGGTTTGGATTAAAATGCATAATGTTCCGTTGCTTGCTTATTCAGAGGATGGTTTGAGCTTAATTGCTACGCAAGTAGGGAAACCTATTATGCTGGATGCTTTTACAAGTTCCATGTGTGTCGACTCATGGGGACGTATTAGTTTTGCCTGTGCTCTAGTTGAACTAAATGTGGATCCTGCGTTGAAAAGCGAAGTTAATATGGCTATTCCTAATGAGGATGATAGTGGCTATACTACGGAGATCATTAAAGTTGAATATGAATGGACGCCTCCTCATTGTGATGTGTGTGAAGTTTTTGGGCATGATCGTATTCAGTGTCCTAAATGTGTTAAGGAGGTGGTTCGTAGTGACAATAATGGGGCAGCTAAAGCTGCTACTACATTGGATAAGACTGATGACGGTTTCACTGAGGCTCAGAATCTTAAGGCTAAAGGAAAGAAGGTTGGTGTTCAAATGCCTCAGAAAAAGCCATTTCGTGGTATTAATGTGGGCAAATGGGCTAAATTTAGCCCTTCTAAACCTAAGCAGGTGTATGTAGCTATGTCGAAGAAGTCGGATGCTACTAAGGGAAAAACGTAAATAAGGCAAGTACGAGTGGGGCAAATATTGCTACATCAAATCCTTTTGATGCTCTTGATATGGATGCTACTGATGAGAATGGTATTCCTTGTTCTACTCCTATTATTGAGAAAATTGGAAAGCTTGAATAGTTAATTATTGAGGGGAAAGGTACTCTTATAGATGATGATGCTCATCCTCTAAAACAGGTTGATTATCCGGATGATCATATTAGTGAAGATGAGGTTGCATCTGGTGATAACGTGAAGGAGCATGTGGTGGCTACTAAGCCTAATTCTTCTTCTTCTCCATATATCTCTTCTACTAAGGCGGGTAACCCTTTCTCTAAGGTAGGGAAAGTGGTTGTTTCAGACAGTGATGATGAGGAGGTGCTTGAGCCGGATAACCCTGTGGCTAAATTTCTCGCATCAGCTAGTGGCGGTCATGAGCTTGAAGATTATTATGATGACTATGCGGATCAGGTCTACGATTTACCAGGGAAATTGGATGCCTTTTGTGACCTATATGATATCAAGCTTAATGGTTGTGGTAGGAAGTAATTGTCTGTTTGGCAGTTGTCAAATGTAATCTAGTGAGTAGTGGTTTGTTTTCTTGTTTAAAGAATAGGAAGTGTTTTGTTATGTAAGCTTTACCGCTTATGTAACGGACTGAGACATGAGACTTCACCCATATCCTTTGTACTTAAATGTTTTTTGGAGTAATACATTTACCGGGAAACCCTTTACAAAAAAAAGTCACTGTCCCTCTGAATTATGCTACCAGAGCTTTAAGACACTACAAATGCTCATATCACAAACAAAAAAAATTATCTAAAAACTATTGTACTGAAGTGTAACTACTTCACAATGAAATACCTTGAACTAGCGAACGCTAAAAAAAGTAGTAACATCAAATTCTGTTGAAGCTTTGGGCAATATAGTGGATGTGGACGACGGAGGAAGTATCGACCGACGTAAAAATCCTATTGCACAAGAGGCGAGTTGTGTAGACAGAAATGGGCAAAAGGATAAACATACGACCGAAAATACTATTGGTTCATGTGAATGTGTGATCAACAATCGAACATTGAAAAGGGGTGAATTTGGAATCAGCATCTATGCCTAGTACTTCAATGGGAGATCTATCAAAAAGGTAATTTGGTTAGTAAATTTGAGGAGGTTTATGATGAAAAGGCTCAATTCATGGCTTCCTTAGTGAATCGAGCCGGTGGTGGTGCGATGCAAGCTTTTTCAAGGATGAAGATTATGATATATATAATGGTTATGAGAATGACGTTTTTGGATTAACAGAACAATAGTTTGCATTCTGTAGTGCGTTCGATATCACTCTTCGAGGTCAAGTTAAACGGTAGAGTTGTTTTTGTTATCATTGCAATCAAATGTAATCTTGTCGTTAGAGGTCGTTTTTTTATAGTAGGTTCATAAGTTTGTGTCTTATACTTATGATATGTATGGTTTGAAGCACATAAGGTACGTTTGTTTTCACCTATGTAATGGGCTGAGATATGGGATTTCACCTACATCCTTTGTACTTTAACACTTTTTTAGAGTGATACATTTACCGGGGAAACCCTTTACCAAAATAAATACCTTGAATCTAACTAAGACCGATTATTTCCATCTAGCACAATATGGAATCTTTGTACTATGTCTTTACTCCTTGCATATATTGAACACATTTGGAACAAACTTATCTGCCACCATACTAGTAGACTTACCCATACCATTTCCCTCACATTATCAGGGAAGAACTATAAGATCATTGTACACCGTGGTTTGAATATTGTGTTACTTATGTTCAATCATGTTTTAAGGCAGTCACAGAATCACACAATATTAAAACCAATACCCCGGATATAAAAATGTGGTTATTGTTGGAATATGTAAATCATAACTAATATATAAACATATAAACACACCAAGCACGCAGCGGAATAGGATCAAATACATGTAATTGAAATTAACCGAATATAAATAAATGCGTACCTCTTTTGTGATTTCTTGCAAGAACAAGAAATCAATTGAACAAGAACTTATAAACACTAATTAGGGTTTAATGTGGATCGACTATGGTGAAGTCGAATGGGCAATCACAACGTTAGCAAAAGTATGTCAACACTTCGTTCTCGAACACACGTACTATTAGTGTTTCAATAAGAAAAGCTAGGTTCTTAATTCACAAGCAAGCACTACTAGTTGAGCCTTAATTGATCCTTGTGGATCCCCTATAGCTCAAGGGAAAGAGAGGAAGAAGAGAATTGGCTTGATAATGAACCAAAGAATGAATAGAATGAATAATGAGGGCATGTATTTATACTATTCAGGTACCTTGGAGCAAAAGACACAATCCCTAGGACTATGGATCGGCCGAACATGGGTTTAGCAAGCCCATTCCATGCTTTTCTTGAACTCTATTTCAAGTTAAAGTTTAGTCCTTCATCTTTCGTCTAACGGTCGTTCGGTACCGTTAAGGGCTTATTTTGTGAATTTAATAATTATTCGTAACTAAAACAATAATTATTAATTAATTGAAACTCATACGTAAATTGTGCAATCCCGAAGTCTCGAGTTCGAGTCCGGACATATTTATTAATTTATATCCGTTAAAACTAACAGCTCCCACTCGGATATTCATTAATATAATAATGACAATGGTTAGTCTAGCATAACACACCAATGTCCCCAGAACGATCATGAGTATGGTTTCCTGGAAAAAACCACATTTGATGATTCATCATCATACTTATTCTTTTGATTCTAATACTATGTTAATATGGATATGGATCGAAGACATTCCATAATTAACTTGTGTTTCTCGTTATTTATGATCAAGCAAGATTACCAATTCATCTGAACGTATTCCAGATAGACCTTGGGCATGACCATGCAAACATCTTGTTAATCCTACGAGTGGCCAAACAGTATTAAACTTCAAATCAAATTTAAAGGAACCAAATCCTGTATTGACTACAAGCATAACCTATGAACTTCGCATCACCTCTGAAAATAATCCTTATAACTACCAGTTACGAATAGCGTTAGACTATCTCACAGAAAATGAGCTACATCCACAGTAGTTACCTGGTATCTCAAGTCTGAGGATAAATATTCATGATTTACTATAATGACAACATCCATAAGTATAATCATGCAATTGGTATTTTGTCTTATATTCAATTTTTCATTTATTGAATATCATGTAAATTTGGCATGTCTACGCATCAATATATTTTAAAGTATATTATACCAAAACTCAGATTTGTCTTAGTTCATTGATACTCCCATATCATTAATTGACAACGGACCATTTAGAATAACTTAAGTTATTCATGGATTAAACATGCAAATATAAGATATAATATTTATAAATGGAAATAAACATAACAAAATACTTCATTTCATTTGAATAATTATTGTTTATAATATCCTTTATCCAAATACTAACCATAGATCTACATGAAACTACTAGCTAAACGAAGTCCAATGCCATTAGCATGTTGAGTAAGCTTTTCCTTAGATAAAGCCTTCGTAAATGGATCAGCTAGATTGTTATCTGTGTAAATTTTGAGTAAATTGATTTCACCTATAGCGACTTGTTCTCAAACATAGTGATATCTTCTAGGAAAATGTCTGGCGCCCTTCATAACTCCAGGTTCATTGGCGAATGTAACTGCGGCAGAGTTTTCATAATAAATATTAATAGGTAATTCAATTGATGGCATAATACCAAGCCCCGAAATGAATTTCCTAATCCAAACTGCTTCCATCGCAGCTTCCGATGCAGCAATATACTCAGCTTCTATAACGGACATCGAATTGTTGTCTGCTTCTTGCTTTTCCAGTCAACTGCTCCTCTATTAATAACAAAGACATAACCCATCTGAGACTTCGTATCATCTTTATCAGTTTCAAAGGACGCATCATAGTAACCTGTAACATCAAGTTCTGCATTTGGATTTCCACCATACACTAGAAACATATCTTTGGTATTCCTCAAATACTTAAGAATGCTTTTAACAGCGTGTCAGTGCTTCCCACCTGGATTCTGTTGATAACGACTGGTCATATTTTGTGCAAACGCCACATCAGGTCTTGTGTATCTTACTGCATACATGATAGATCCTACTGCTGAAGCATATGGAACTTTCTTCATGAGTGCAACCGCTTCAGGTGTTGAGGCACATAGTTTACTACTTAAGCCGTGCTCTACTTGCATTGGCAAATATCCTTTCTTGGAATTTTGCATATTAAATCTCTTCAATACTTTATCAATGTAAGCACTTTGACTTAATCCAATCAACCGCTTTCATCTATCTCTGTAGATCTTGATTCCAAGGATGTATGTTGCTTCTCCTAAATCCTTCATAGAAAAACATTTACCAAGATAGGCTTTAACTTCCTTTAAACTTGGTATGTGATTTCCTAAGATTAATATGTCATCGACATATAGGATAAGGAAAGTAACATTACTCCCACTAGCTTTCTGGTATACACATGGCTCATCAAGATTTTGTGTAAATCCAAAACTTTTGATTTCAGCATCAAATCTTTTATTCCATTGACGTGATGCTTGCTTTAATCCATAAATGGATCTTTGAAGTTTGCATACACGGTTTGGAAATTCTGGATTCACAAACCCCTCAGGCTGCGCCATATAGATGTCTTCATCTAGGCGACCATTTAAGAAGGCGGTTTTGACATCCATTTGCCATATCTCATAGTCATAGTAGGCAGCTATAGCTAAGAGAATCCTAATAGCTCTAATGTCAGCTACAGGAGAATAGGTCTCCTCATAGTCAACACCAAATGTTTGAGTATAGCCTTTAGCTACCAAACGAGTCTTATAGGTGTGTACAATGCCATCCATGTCTGTTTTCTTCTTGTAGAGCCATTACTTCCAACTACCTTGACATTTGGAGGAAGGTCTACTTCTATCCAGACTTCGTTGTCTCTCATGGATTGCATTTCCCCATTCATAGCATTCCGCCATTTCTCCTTTTCAGGACCATTCATGGTACCACTTCAACTTCAGGTGGAGGACCTAAACTTTCAGGTTCCACAGGAAGTGTGCCAGTGTTTTCAGAAGGTGGTGTATCTTAATCTTCTAGATCATAAACTCTCCCACTGAATTCTTGAGATATGAGATTCTTTTCAAAGAAATCTCCATACCTAGCCACAATGACTTTATTCTCTGGTGGAAAGTAAAAGTAGTAACCCATCGTTTCCTTTGGGTATCCTACGAAGATACACTTAACAGATCTTTGTTGGAGTTTATCTGGTGAATCACGTTTAACAAACGCGTCACAACAACCCCAGACCATTAAGTAAGAAAAGTTGGGAGCTTTTCCTGTCCATAATTCATATGGAGTCTTATCAAACTTCTTAGTTGGAACCATATTCAATATGCGAATTGCAGTTTCAAGAGTATAATCCCAAAAGGATAAGGGTAGAGTTGTAAGATTAAACATTGATCGTACCATGTCTAGCAAAGTACGATTTCTCCTTTCAGATACACCATTTTGCTGTGGAGAATAAGGAGCCGTGAGATGCTGGCCTATACCACACTCAGCTAAGAAATCTTTAAACTCTTGGCTTATATATTCACCGCCTCTATCGGATCGAAGGGCCTTAATCTTCTTACCGAGTTGTAATTCTACTTCACTTTTGAAAACCTTGAATGTGTTAAAGACTTCATGTTTATGTTTAAGTAAATAAGCATAACCAAAACGACTATAATCATCCGTGAAGGTTATGAAGTAGCTAGCACCGCGTTTTGACACATGTGTAAGTGGACCACATACATCAGTGTGTATTAATCCAAGTAGTTCAGTTGCCCTTTCCACTTGATGTGAAAAAGGTTTCCTTATCATCTTCCCAGATATGCAGGATTCGCATTTATCAAATGATTCATCGTTGATCTTTTGCAAAAGCCCATCATGTTGCAGCTTTTCCATGCAATCCTTGCCTATATGAGCAAGACGACAGTGCCAAAGATAAGATAAATCCAAGTTAGACTTGATTCTCTTATTGCTAATGCTATACACAGAATTATTTCTATTGGACACGGAATTTTCCATATCAATTTCAAACACACCATTTATTAGAATTGTATTAAAGTAAAAAACATTATTTAAAGAAACAGAAATTCCATTATTAATAAATGTGTGAACAAAACCATTATCCAATAACAAAGAAACTGAAACAAAACCCCTAACATTAGAGGGTGCATAATGACAATTATTCAATGCTAGTATCAAACCCGAAGGTAAAACTAAATCGAAAGTCCCTATGGCTTCAACTGCTGCACATATGCCATTCCCTACGTACAGGTATCTTTCTCCATAGGCCAGCTTTCTTGCTCCTCTAAGTCCCTGCGACGTATTACAAATGTGAGTACCACATCCTGTATCATATATCCAGGAATTATTCTTACGAGGAAAAGAAAATAATTCAATCATAAACATACCTGAAGTGCTTGCGACGTTACCAGGCATTTTACTCTTGTTGAGGCGCAACTCCTCTAGTAACAATGGACAGTTCCGCTTCCAATGACCAGGAGTGTTGCAATAGTGACAAAAGCCATATCCTTGTTGGGAGTTTCCTTCTTCTTAGGAGGAGGATTTTGCTTCTTAGGCTTCTGTTGGTGAGTCGCAACTTGTTTGCCTTTACCATTACCAGTGCCTTTACCCTTGTTATTCGCATGTTGCGGTTTGTTGGGTTTCTTATTGGTGATCCTACCACTTTGTATCGGCATTACAGCAGGTATAGGTCCAATTGGTCCAAATATCATTTCATCTCCAATACATGGACACTCACGGTCATTAATACGCGGGATTGCGCCCTCGCAATAGGTTTTACCATTCAAGGGATCTTGAGAAGCTTGCAATTCCCGCCAGGCAGTGTACCTGATCGTTGTAGTATAGTATAGTGACAAGTATCGGGGGATTGATCGTTCAACTCAGGAATAGTGTCGCTAGGATTAGAAAGCCTACTAAACTAGGTCTAGAGGTGAGGGATGATTCTTTTTGTATTTTTTTTTATATTTTATAAAAGCAAATAAAATCTCGGGTTTTGAAGGAGTGGGCGGAATTAGTTGCTGGTCAACTAACCCAATTAACTACAAAAGCAATAAAAAAAAATAAAAAAAAATGAAAATTAACTGATGTGGAAACAATAATGAGAAAAGATGTGTTTACTTAGATTTCATTACTCCCTAGATATCTTTTACCGGTTGATTAGCTTGTTACAATTACATGGATGACGAGTTATATTCCTTAATACTAGTCGTAGGGCCGTGTACAATATTCCCTAACTCTATAAGATCCTACTTCACTCCTATGTCGAGCCGACTAAAAGCTCCTAACATGGGATCATTAGAATTCACTTATGCATTAAATACAACCAAAAATCGTAGTACACCTCCGATCATGTTTCTTAAGACGTTCAAGCAAGTTACCAATGGAAGTCTGCCAGTTTTCTTAAGCCTAACATCGAATACAATCATCCGTAACAATTATAAACAAACAATCAACCAATAATCAACATCTAGGTTTCACTACATCTAAGCAAACACAATAAAAACCTAGCCTAACATGTTAAAAGAAAGATAAGCATAAGATAGAATCAAACAACACATAGACATATTGAATGATTATTGAAGGACTTATCTTTATTCAAACATGGAAGAAAAAAGGGTTTGGAACCCCTTCAATAAGCAGAAAATTCGACCTAGGGTTTATGCCTTAATATTCCACAACTTGTTCCACACTTTACAATTAAAAATTGGAAAAATATATATAGACAAAGCATCCTAACGGCGTCATGTATTAACTTCTGACGCCGTCAACTCGCCGCCAAGTTAAGAGTCGTATTGCCTAGATCCAGTCTTGACGCCTTCATGTAGAAATAGACTCTGGGCCGTCATGTGTAAACCAATCCTGACGGCCTTGGTGACGCCGTAAGGCCAATTACATTGAAAATGTTTTGGGCCGTCACGTTATAAATTCCACTTCCACCTCTTTTACCACTCTTGGCGCCGTCATGTGTTAATCCTTGACGTCGTTAGGTACTGTTCCCAGCAAGGAATTTGAGACTTTGCCGTTTTCTTCACTTTTTTTGGATAAAAGGTCAACGACCCGGTAAATATATTACACCAAAAAGCGTTTAAGTACAACGGATATGAATGAATCCCATATCTCAGCCCGTTACATAGGTGCAAAGCTTACATAACAAGATACTTCCTATTTAGAACTAGAAACAAACCACTAACCACATGATAACCAAAGACTCTGACAAAAATATAAACTACTTCCTACGACCTTGGAGATTAAAGCCATAAATGGCATTAAGAGCATCCAAATTCCATGGAAGATCATAAATTTGCTTCGAATAATCATCATAGTCATCAAACTCATCCTCACGCTCATGACCACCACCAAAAAGATTTGCTGATTCGTCGAACGTGTTCAGAACCTCATCATCATCACTATCAGAAACCACAATCTCACCCACCTTTGAAAATGGGTTAGCCCTCTTAGTGTAAGAGGTAGACGGAATAGGAAGACCATCATCATCCACAAGAGTAGCTTTCCCATCAATAAGTAGCTTTTCAAGCTTCCCAATTTTCTCTACTATAGGAGTAGAGCCAACTTCCTTTGTTCCCATTAAGTCACTCACAAGTGGTTCTTGTGATGCATTAACACTCACAAGAGGATCATGTGAAACAGAACCTATCTCAAGAGACTCTTCCTCATTAACTTCCATAGTATTACCTGTCTTAGTAGACTCATCCGCGATAACTTCCATTGTACGACTAGCATCCACATCCTTGTAGTTGTCATTAGACGGAATACCAAAAGCATCTGTATCATCTATATTAAGAGCAGCAAAATGATTAGATGTAGAAATCTTCGTTCCACTCGTACTAGGCACATCAGAAGCCCTTTTCATAGTGCCACCCACCTTCTTAGGTTCAGGAGGATTCTTTTTGGGTTGATACTGAAACTGCTTACCCACAACAGGTTTAGTAAACCCTCCTTTACCCTTAGTAGTATAACCACCTTGCTTACCTTTCATTTTATTATTGACAGTCGTGAAACCATCATTAACAGGCTTGGTAGGCTGAACTGGCGGTGCAACAACTTTAAGAGAATCAACCAGAGTATGACCAAAGATCTTACAGTTATCACAACGGGGTGGTTTCCATTCGTATTCAACCCGTATCTTCTCAATAGTCGAACCCGAACCATCAAGTAATGCTATCTCAACAGTGAGGCTGTCCCGAAGCACCTCATCCGACTTCACTTCTATCATGCATCTAGCAAAACTACTACGACCCCACGATTCTTTGCACATTTGGCTTGTAAAAGCATCTAACCTTTTGGGCGTGCCAATCAGTGTGGCAAGAAGACTGAGGCCATCATCAGAAAACATAGCAAGGGGGACATCATGGAATTTAACCCATACCAGGATGTTAGTCAAATCCTCTTTAAGTAGGTTTGTGTTCAAAGTCCATGGTTTAAGAATAATAGGAACATTTCTGATCAACGAAGGACCGTTTTCAAGCGCATCATCAACACCTTTCTTCGAGTTGAATTTAAAGAAGAAGAACCCCTTAGCATTCATCATTACCTTTTGCACACCAAACTTAGCCCATGCATTGCGGACATAGTAATCAACAACAGGAAAAGCAAGGCGTTGGCCAAGGAAGTAACCGTAGAGAGTATTCTCAAACCGCGTGTTCACTTCTTCCACTACTTCCATTGGAACTGAAAGGTCAACATCATCCTTCTTTTTGCTACATTCCAACCTCCGAAAATTAGACACATGTTTCTGAGGTTCATTAGAAGTAGCAACCGCGTAAGAAACCGACTTCACTCCAGTACCATTAGTACTACCAACCTTAGGACCAGAAGTTGCACTCTTATTCATATTCACATTACGACCAGAAATTGCACTCGACAGAGGGTTACTTGTAAAATTAGCTTCAGAAGCACCAATTTCACTTTGAATTTTGTTCATGGCATCATCAAAATTCTTATTCGCATTAGCTATCAATTGTTCCACATTAGGCTGTTTAGAGCCTTTAGAAGACGATTTAGAATCATGTGTAACATGAAGCCGCTCCACATCATCCAAAACAACCTTATCATTGTCTATAATAACGTTATCAGCCCCATGCAAATCGTTAACAACATTACCAAGTGAAATCGGCTTCCCTTGGTTTGGTAGTTGCTCCATGTTGTCATCACGTGGTGATTGGGATCCCAATTCATTAACATCATGACCAGCAGCCACGTTTTCAACACTACCTGGATTATTGACAAACGAACCCCTAGTACCCATGTTCACCTTGGAAACCGACTCACCAAGACTTATGGCAACAGGGTTATCATCTGATTCATGCGATTGCTGATCAACATCAACACGAACACTAGATGCAGACTTGGACTCGCTCGTGTTATTAAGAAATCCCTTGTTCATCTCTCACAAAACACTCGTACAATAATACCAAAAAAATAGCAGCATGCACAACCAATAAAATAAAGAAAACCCTAACTAATAGTTAGGGTTTTAAATCGATTAAGCGCAATACGACTAACCAGCTTCCATTATGATCGTACCTTATGATATGTTAAATCGATTCCAAACAGGCTAGAACCGACAATCAAACAGAATGGAGGTGCGATCAAAAACCCTTAGTCGGTAAAGATGAAAACGATTTTAGAAACCCTAATAAAACGATCACACTTAGGACTAAGAAAACGATTGATAAAAGCAGCAACAAAGGACTCTGATCAATAAGGTGAAAATGATTAAGGGTTGTTAGGGTTTTAAAAAATCGCCAGAGAGAAAGCGTAGGGTGTTTTTTTTATCCCGTTTTCTTCACTTTTATGCTCCAAAAACGTCCAAAATGCTTCCTTTTCTAGATTTCTCCTCAAAAGTACCTAAAATGACAAAAGGAACGATTTAGGGCAATAATTGATCAAATAATTACAAATTCGGGCTTAAATGACCCCTTAAAAGCGGTACACTTTTCGTCTTATCAAATACCCTTACACTTGAGATTTGCTTGTCCTCAAGCAAATGCGCTTTTATTCTAATCAAAATACAAGTTAGGGGTCATTTAACACTAATATAAAAGTAATTACAACAAATAATCGTTCCACATAAAACCAAAAACAAGCACGAAGGTCATACACTAGCACCTCACAAATAGTGTTTAGATACTCACATCTCTCGGGTGTAATAAAGTATATATCACAATATGGAAATGGAAAACATCTCTCACTACCTGTCATAGCAAATAGATTACCATAGGCTTGGGAAATGATCAAACCTCCACCACTTGGCGCAAGCCCCTAGGATAAACTATCAAAGAGGTCTTTTAAAGGGTTATAACGTTAGGTGTATGGATATGGAAAACACAGTTTTGTTAGATAAAGACAACATTTACTGGTGGCGAGTTAATCATCTTGGTTAATTACATGTACAATAACGCGTTGCTAAGCCAAGACTCGACTCTACTTAAGCTAATAAATCAAAAATAACAATAACTTAAAACAAACATAGAATGGAACGGGATGGTAGTCCGTATGTTTTTTTTTCTTTTTCTATTTTTATTTATTTTTTTCTTTATTATTTCAATTTTTTTTTTTTTGCATACACTTTTACCCTACCATCCAAAATAATACATCATAGAGAATTTGCATTCCCCTTACACTTGATTTTTTACATACTTTACAATAAACTACTCTAATGACTCGAATCAAGATACAAAACACTTGGAGTACTTTTTAAAATTAACGCACATATGGGGGTAATAATTTGATGTTCTTCCCCATTACTTCATAACACCAGTACTTTACCCATGAGTCCCAATTGTCCCAAAACAATATGTACAAGATATGACTCGACTTAGCAACCATGTAATCAATTAATTAACTAAGGGTTTAAACATGTAACAATAATGCACTAAAGATGAGTGCATACACGGAAGACTAAGGCGATTTGGTTGCATATTTGGGTGGGTTGTAATAAATTCTTCCTTTAAGTAAGATGCTTAAAGTTAGAAACGAAAAGATAGGCTCGGAGGGGTGTACTAGGGGTATCGTGTACTAAAAATGAGTACAACGCTAAGGTGTGGGAGAAACTAATTGACTTTATTAGTCAAGTAATACGACTTAAATGGTCAAGTAATTATGATACGGGTTTAAACACAAGGGTGATCCTAATGCCTCTTATCATGTAGTAAATCCTACTACACGAATGTAGTCTCACTAGCGGTCTCGGGATGTATCACTAACGCAAGTTCTAGAATTTAAATGTTACCGGTACACTCATAAGCACTAATAATGAATGCTTTTTTTTTTTTTATCAAATCTAAAGGCCAACCTCACATATTTAGGTGGAAAATTTTTTAAGTGGTACGGTTTTGTGCTAGTCATACAACTCCTATCCATGAGACACTTGTTAAGGCTAAAGTTTCACTCCCAAATGTTATAAAAAAATTTAAATTTGGCGCTAAAATTACACTAACAAGTATTTCTCTTAGTTTTATTACACACCTACCATCAAACAAACAAACTCAAGTGCAATTGTATCCTATAAGGTATCATCATTTACCCTCCCCTTACACTTAGGATGAACATTGTCCCCAATGTTCAATTAAAGGATGTAAAAGTAAAGCAGGTAAAAGAATGAAAATAAATACTCCCTTGATTCATTTGGTGTGGATAGTGTGTCAACAAGGTTAGATCTTCATCCAAGAAAATGAACGTTGAAAGCTTCCCTCTAGAAATATAAATCATCTTCTTGTCATATATAACCTGTTAAACTTGAGAAAACAATCAAGGCAAATCTCGCGTAAAATCGGCGGCAATCTATATATATTAGCAAATCCTAGAAAGCAGATTAAGATATAATGTTTGTGGAATGAATGTTTGCAGATTTCCTGGAGTTTATAAAACTAAAGAATTAACAAAAACATTAAGACTCTGGTTTAAACAAAACTCGCAAAATTTTTTAGAATTTTGGTACCTGACGCCGTCAGAATGTTCCTGGAAAAATCTTATGTTAAGTTTCCGGAAAATTTCTGGAAAAACTTATCCTTATTTCCTGGAAAATCCTGCAAAATATCATTATGACTCGATACAAGCATTTGACTCAAATAATTACTAATATACATGTTCATTTAATATTGTGGCGAATCATGCTCATTTTAGTTCTTAGAAACAAATTTGGATTTCCCTTACACTTAGCTTTTGCAAAATACATTTATATGTAATTAAGACGAAGTTAAAAAACAAAATAAAGCATTTTCACAATTTACCTTGAAACATGATTTACCAACAATAAAAATAAACATGCATACGGAAACAAAAAAATCAAACAAATAAAACACACAAAACATGGGTTGCCTCCCAAGAAGCGCTTTTCTTTATTAACGAGTCTTGTAGCTAGACTCAAGGTCACAGGCAATTACGTGGCCTCATCATTGGTCACATTCTCTAGGTCATCTTTAATCTTAGTTTTGTATTCCGGACCTAGTTGCAAACATTCCTTGTAGAAACGGAATATTCTACTCATGACATAATCTACTCCTCTACGTCTATCCTCATCATTCCTATAGCAGACCGCTTGCTTGTGTTCCTTTTCAAGGTTTGATAGAAGACGGAATTGTTCAATCTTATAGGGCATTTGGTAAGCAATTTCATCGTTCTCATCCTTGAATCTAACTATCCCTAGGGACGGGTCGTAATTCATCTTAGAGGCTTCAACAAACGGTTTTCCGAACACTACTTGACTTAGGCAACCATCTATTACTGGACGAATATCTTCTACAATCATAAAGTCGGTAACATAAGTGAAGTTTCCTACCAAGACATGTAACCCTTTCACTCTTCCTACAAAGTTGCTCATCCAATTCGTGTTGGGCATCATCCTATATCTAAGTTGCTTCTTCATTACCCAATTATAATAGGTCCTATTCATAATGTTTATGGGAGACCTAAGATTGATGTAAGCTTTCCACACATGCATATGCCCAATGTTGCATGGTATGTTGATGTTAGAGGGATCACCCGCTTTGATAAGTGATGAACCAAGAACGTATGGTGTCTCGGGGTCATCGAATAGATCCTTATGGTATTCCCGTTCTTCCTTGGTGGGTAACTTATCAAAGTATTCTTCTACATTTTCTACTTCCTCTAACTTTTCTTCCTTAATTTCCTCAACTCCTTTAATCTCATCCTTAGGTCCAGTTTCTATTCCAACTTCATCCTTGTCACGTTCTCCTATATTCTTATCTATTGGCTTAATGGTGACAACATTGACGAAGTGCACATGTTTGGATGATGAGGGGTCCTTAATTTGGATTCCGCTACTAGTGTCCCTAGTGTCCTTCCTAGGTGTAGTCAGCACTTGGTTGTTGAGGGCTTTCAACAAGTTGTCAATTTTATTGGTCATCTCTGTTTGTTGTTGATTGAATTCGGTTTAAAACTTAGCTATGCGAGCTTCTTGAGATGCCATAAACTTGGGCATCAATCCTTCAAGATTATTGGTACTACCATAGTTATTGAAAGGATTGTTGTTGAAAGTACGGTTAGAGGGTGGACCGTTTGGTTGGTAACGATTAGGTGGATTGGAAGAATTGTTTTGGGGCATGTTTTGGTTTTGTTTCCACCTAAGGTTTGTGTGATTTTTCCAAGAAGGATTGTAGGAATCACCGTAAGGGTTTGGCTCGGGTTTGAAAGTGTACCACTTGTCTCCCACTTCGTCGGTACGCGAGGATGCGTAATCCACAAAAGCTTGTCCGAGGAGTTTCACGCAATCATGGGTGTCATGGGGACCACTACATAATTCACATGAAGAAGTGATTTTGTTCACTTGGCTTGAAGGCTTAGGAGCTTCGTAGGAATTCATGAGAAACTTGACTTGGTCCTCAAGTTCCATGATCCTACGGTCGGGAGTGCTAGAATTGTTCGAAGGCAAAGATATTGCCTTGACCGTTTTGTTCAAATCACGGGGATCATTCCAACTTTCGTTGTCATAGAGAGCAAGATCTTCTATGAGTTCCCATGATTCTTCCGTACTTAGATCACGTTGCTTGCCACTGGCCGATTGGTCAATGGTTCACCTTGTGGAGAGATCGATATGGTTATAGAAGATTTGGACTTGGAGCCAAAGATCTATGCCATGATGAGGGACTTTTTGGAGTAAGTCCTTGAAACGAGTCCATGCTTCATATAGAGTTTCACCTTGATGTTGTTGGAACATCAAGATATCATTTCTAAGCTTGGTAGTTCTCCCCGGTGGGAAAAATTGAGCAAGGAAACGAGAAGTGAGATCATCCCAAGAGGTGATGGATCCCGCGGGTAAACGTTCAATCCATTGACTAGCTTGGTCATGTAGAGAGAATTGGAATAGACGTAATCGGGTTGTCTCTCTAGTTGCAACATCAAGGTCTATGGAATCTACGATTTTTAGGAAATCTTTAAGATGTTGATTAGGATCTTCGGAATGAAATCCATGGAATGCACATCCGCTTTGCACCAACCGGATGGTGTCGGTTCGCAAGGGGGACACATTGGCTCCTTGAGTGAGCTCAATGGTGTTTCGATAGCCTTGGTGGCTAGGACGGGAATACTCTCCTAAATTTCGGGGTCTAGGAGGTTGGTTTGCTAGTGGTGGGTTTTGTTGTGGTGGGTTGATGGGTTCAAAGATATTACCACCTTCCATAATGTCGGATGGTAATGGTTACGAACAAAGGAACAAAGAAATGAGATAGACTAAAGAAAATCTAAAAATAAAAATAAAATCTTACTAGAAAGTAATCTAGCAAGTAGACCTAATAAAAAGAAATTCTAACCTAGACAAAAACTATTCCCCGAGCTGCGGCGCCAAAAACTTGATACGCGGGATTGCGCCCTCGCAACAGGTTTTAGCTCTCAAGTGATCATGAGAAGCTTGCAATCCCCGCCAGGCAGTGTACCTGATCGTTGTAGTATAGTATAGTGACAAGTATCGGGGGATTGATCGTTCAACTCAGGAATAGTGTCGCTAGGATTAGAAAGCCTACTAAACTAGGTCTAGAGGTGAGGGATTCTTTTGTATTTTTTTTATATTTTATAAAAGCAAGTAAAATCTCGGGTTTTGAAAGAGTGGGCGAAATTAGTTGCTAGTCAACTAACCAAATTAACTACAAAAGCAATCAAAATAAAATAAAAGAAATGAAAATTAAATAATGTGGAAACAATAATGAGAAAAGATGTGTTTACTTAGATTTCATTACTCCCTAGATATCTTTTACCGGTTGATTAGCTTGTTACAATTGCATGGATGACGGGTTATATTCCTTAATACTAGTCGTAGGGCCGTGTACAATATTCCCTAACTCTATAAGATCCTACTTCACTCCTATGTCGAGCCGACTAAAAGCTCCTAACATGGGATCATTAGAATTCACTTATGCATTAAATACAACCAAAAATCGTAGTACACCTCCGATCATGTTTCTTAAGACGTTCAAGCAAGTTACCAATGGAAGTTTGCCAGTTTTCTTAAGCCTAATATCGAATACAATCATCCGTAACAATTATAAACAAACAATCAACCAATAATCAACATCTATGTTTCACTACATCTAAGCAAACATAATGAAAACCTAGCCTAACATGTTAAAAGAAAGATAAGCATAAGATAGAATCAAACAACACATAGACATATTGAATGATTATTGAAGGACTTATCTTTATTCAAACATGGAAGAAAGAAGGGTTTGGAACCCCTTCAATAAGCAGAAAATTCGACCTAGGGTTTATGCCTTAATATTCCACAAATTGTTCCACACTTTACAATGAAAAATTGGAAAAATATATATAGACAAAGCATCCTGACGGCATCATGTACTAACTTCTGACGCCGTCAACTCGATGCCAAGTTAAGAGTCGTATTTCCTAGATCCAGTCTTGACGCCTTCATGTAGAAATAGACTCTGGGCCGCCATGTGTAAACCAATCCTGACGGCCTTGGTGACGTCGTCAGGTCAATTACATTGAAAATGTTCTGGGTTGTCACATTATAAATTTCACTTCCACCTCTTTTGTCACTCTTGATGCCGTCATGTGTTAATCCTTGACGTCGTTAGGTACTGTTCCCAGCAAGGAATTTGAGACTTTGCCGTTTTCTTCACTTTTATGCTCCAAAAACGTCCAAAATGCTTCATTTTCTAGATTTCTCCTCAAAAGTACCTAAAATGACAAAAGGAACGATTTAGGGCAATAATTGATCAAATAATTATGAATTCGGGCTTACATGACCCCTTAAAAGCGGTACACTTTTCGCCTTATCAGTCATATAACTCTGCAGCACGTGGTTTCTCAAACATTCGTCTGAGTTCATCAATCATGTCCCTGGGTCCATAGTGCTCAAACTGTTTCTGCAATTGAGTATCCATTTCAGCCAACATGAGACAAGCCACATCATTGTGCTTTTCATATGCAACATTGTACGCATCCTTCTATGCTTGTGTTGCATCCGCGGCAGGTTCAGTAGGAAGAGGTTCACCTAGATAATCATATCTTTTAGCCATCCTTAAGGTAATTCTTAAGGATCGATACCAATCATTGAAATTTTCACCTGTCAACTTGTCTCGATCAATCATTTGCTTGAACCAGAACTCATGTTGCTCATACTAGTGTTTTCGGGGGTAGCCATTTCTACAGAAAAAATTCAAAAGTTAGTACTTTCGATAATAAATTTCAAGAAAATTAAATACCCTTGGTTCATAAACATATAACCATTTAATTTTTCATTGAAAACTAGGATCCAAATTGACATAGATTCATCACATCAGTTGATCTGCTAGTGATGACGGTATTCAATAAGGTACGAGACAAGTCCCAATTGCCAATATTCAATTGCAATTCCTAGAAAGGATGGGATTTACATATTTGCCAACTGCAGTTGCAATGTAAGCATGTTTTATCCTCATCTTATGCCTTGAGTGATCAGAACCCGCTATCAACTCAATTAAGTTTACCAACTTAAGAAACAGCAAACTTACATAATTCCACCACACCAGTTGATCTGCTAGTGATGAAAACATGTAATTTGCCCTTCCATTGCAATCTAGCCGGGTTACGCCTTGACGTAGACCCAATTTTAGGTGTTTCTGTTTCATTGGATGGCATATAACTTAAATTTAAGGGTAGTAAATTTGATGTGTGTAATCAAAATATATGTACAAAGATGTCATGCATTCATCTTCTAGCATATGCTTCATGTAAAAAACTTTTACTCTTTAGTTTCTTTACGAGCTTAAATATTCAAAGTTTTGATTGAGGCGTTGAGAAACTTACAACTTTGCCTTAAGTGCTTCGTAGTTATCATGGTTGTTGGGTAAAACTAAATTTTGACTCACATGCGAGCGTTAAGCAAGAATGGAGGCTATCTAAGGCCACAATTTAATGCGAAGCCAACCTTATACCCACTTTAATAGTTTGTCAAAATTAGTCTCATCTTCCAACCACTTAATACAGTCGCGATCAATCAATCAAAAGTTCAAGATTTTTGTAAGCTCAAAACAAGATTTCACCATTATTAAGTCCGTTTAGTATTTTATTTATAAAATTACCATTTGCTTACTATCATGTCACATAACATATAAAAACAAAAGTAATTAAATAAAATAAACAAGCAACATAAATAATGGACATGCAAATTAAATCAATTTAAAACACACAATTGATTAATACACGATTTTAATAGAGTCTTCCCTAATTTTATAATTAATTAAATTTTAGTAATCTTTGTAGTCATAATATTTACTAAAATCATAGCAATTATAATTAAATCGCATAATATAAGCATGAAATCTACAAAATCACCATAATCCATAACAACACATGCATTGTTTGTTATGGATGCCCACATTGCACATATTATAGTCATATAATCATGTTAAGGAACGCAACCAAAACGGCATATCACACATATCCATTTTAAATACACATAAATATTACATGCAACCTAGGGTTTCTACAAGTTTTATAACAAAATTCAAAAACCCTAAATTTTCTTTTCAAAAAAAAATTCGACATATATAAAAATAAATAAATAGAAGTCGACATTTAAAAAAAATAAAATTCTAGGGTTTATGAAAAATTTAAAAAACATAAGAACATCAAGCAAGTAATAATCATAACGATTCAATTTTATGTGTTTCGGTAATTAATTACAACGTATTAACGGCTCTTGATGCCACTGTTGGAATATGTAAATCATAACTAATATATAAACATATAAACACACCAAGCACGCAGCGGAATAGGATCAAATACATGTAATTGAAATTAACCGAATATAAATAAATGCGTACCTCTTTTGTGATTTCTTGCAAGAACAAGAAATCAATTGAACAAGAACTTATAAACACTAATTAGGGTTTAATGTGGATCGACTATGGTGAAGTCGAATGGGCAATCACAACGTTAGCAAAAGTATGTCAACACTTCGTTCTCGAACACACGTACTATTAGTGTTTCAATAAGAAAAGCTAGGTTCTTAATTCACAAGCAAGCACTACTAGTTGAGCCTTAATTGATCCTTGTGGATCCCCTATAGCTCAAGGGAAAGAGAGGAAGAAGAAAATTGGCTTGCTAACGAACCATGGAATGAATAGAATGAATAATGAGGGCATGTATTTATACTATTCAAGTACCTTGGAGCAAAAGACACAATCCCTAGCCCTAGGACTATGGATCGGCCGAACATGGGTTTACCAAGCCCATTCCATGCTTTCCTTGAACTCTATTTCAAGTTCAGTCCTTCATCTTTCGTCTAACGGTCGTTAGGTACCGTTAAGTGCTTATTTCGTGAATTTAATAATTATTCGTAACTAAAACAATAATTATTAATTAATTGAAACTTATACGTAAAGTGTGCAATCCCGAAGTCTCGAGTTCGAGTCCGGACATATTCATTAATTTATTTAAAACTAACAGTTATTGGTTATTTCCAACGTAGTTTGCCATCAGTGAACTGACACTATCTGATAGAAAAGGGAAGCACAAATAGAGTGTCTGCACATATCTTGATTCAACAAAAATTATAATATATAATTGAAAATGCTTTTAAAATTCTGTAAAATTTTAAACCAGTTCGTTTTGTGTCTGCTCAGCCTAATATATGTATTAACATTAGAAATTGAAGTTATTGAAGACACTTGACAAAAACACACATGAAAACTTAAGCATACCATTTTTTAAGGATTAAACGCGCATATTACACCAAACATACATACCCAATTTAAGGAAAATACGTTAGTTGCCTTCAGTACTGTTTAAGATTAGTTTTTCGATATTTGAACGACACTCAATATTTAGTTCAAAGCTCTTGCTTTCGATATATGGATCAATTCTAATAAGGAGTGTTTCCATTGTAGATTTTGTAATACGATTAGTTCTTGCACTGTCCCAGATTGATGGCATGTACTTTATGACTATGTTGTAGGGCAATTTTAATTTTACCATTGGTTTCAGATAAAAGAAGATTCCATAGTTCATCTAAAAGAATGCGCCAATCCGCAAGCTTTTCCTTAGGGAAACAATGCCATCACTTTTTGCCATTGTTTTGGATATGAAAGTCAGATTAACAATCTTGACACAGAGTCACAGTAGCATAACTTGAGCATATATGTCTTTGCTCATATTGACTCGTACGTATGTAAAAAGAATGATGGAAAGTTTTTCAGATTTTTTGCTACACATATTTCTTATAGTTTCAAACACTTTTTTACTACTCTGTCGAAATGTGTTGCTAGAAATGTGATCTAGTATTCTAGTGACACCTCTATTTCCCCCTAAAGATGTCAGATTGTCGCGTACAAGACATTTACGTGTGGTTACTGTTTCAACCTTTTATCAAGCACATGATGACATGAAGCTACATTTAACATAAAAATTAAGGAGTACTGCTGTTTCTGATATCTGAGAAGTTTTGGAAAAAAGATGGCGTTTGTTCTAGATCAACTGACCAATAATTACATAATCCCACTAAAGACTTTCATATGGTATTGCAGTACGAGCCGAATCTGTGGAAATTTATACTTATGATTAATTCTAGCTAGAAGATAAAAATAAGCATATTTACTTCATCCATTATTTATATGCCTAACTGGTGATCAAGGAGTTAAAACGTGCTGCTATCAAACTCACTGGACCAGAAAGCCATGTTGTTCTTGGCATCATCCATGTTGCCAAAATAATCAACTTCTTTCACTTGTGCTTGATCTTGCGATAAAAGATTAGCGTTGCTGCTCAAGAACTCATCAATCTCAGCTTGTAATGCCCAAAACTGATGCAATTCTATTCTTGACTGTTCTGTATCACCTGATTCAGATACATGTGTGGACAAACCAGGACTGGTGGTTTCATAGATGGCATTTTCCATTCCATTGACAAACACACTACTGAATGGTGGATACTCTTGCTGAAGGCTATTATCGGGATGTGAATAAGGGTCAACATTTTTAGTGACATTAGGTGAAAAATGTTGCATCATTAGAGGATTGGATGATTCATTTAAAAATTGGAGATTTTGAATAATCCTTTCTTGAATAGGGTTTAACTTGCAAGGCCACACTGTCAAGTTGGCACCATTGGAGATATTAGGATTTGCTTGGTGTTGGAGTTGCATATGAAGTTGAAGCCTCTCAATGGCTGAATTGCTCAAAGTTTCCATGGTGTTCACATCTTTTAGATCATCGCTCCTATTGGCGAAAGACTGTTTGTGCTTTCGAAATAGTTTCTTCTTCAGCTTAGTGTTCCAATAGTTCTTGATGTCATTATCTGTTCTGCCAGGCAGTTGGGCTGCAATTATGGACCACCTATTCAATTTCCAAAATATTAGAGACATATCAAGAACTAAGAAATCTGAAATAGAGATTAAAAAACAAAATGAAATCAAAGAAACTAGATATTGCAAATTAGCATAAGAAATTAAGGTAACATGATTATAAATCAAAAACAAACTTGAATATAGTATTTAACAAATTAAAAGCATCATGGACAAGTGAAAAAGGACAAGAACATAATTTTGCTATAGCATTAGACAGGCACATAACGCGCACTCACGCGTAATAGAGAGAGTAATACTATACCTGCTGCCAATGCTAATATAGAGACTGCAAATGATGTTGTCTTCTTCTTCAGAGAATCCTCCATGCTTAATGTTCGGTCTTAAGTAATTCAACCATCTTAGTCTACAACTTTTCCCGCACCTATTTATGCCTGAAAAGATTGCTATGTTACAACTCCGATGGTACAAAAAGTTGAAAAGGAACATATTATGAGCAGTGAACCAAAATATATACCGATCTTTTGAGGAAGTGCGATCCAGTTACCACCGGTACCATAGCTTTCGATGTAATCTTTAAGTTTAGCATCTTCTTCAGGAGCCCAAGGACCCTTCTTCACAATTGTTTTGTCACAGCAAGGAGCTCTGCCCATATTTCTTCAATTATTTTTTGTAACCTAAGATAAGTGGGTGAGTATGAAAATTAGTATGGGTTTGATGCATATTT
Organism: Artemisia argyi; assembly: GCA_030686995.1. Taxonomy (NCBI): domain Eukaryota; kingdom Viridiplantae; phylum Streptophyta; class Magnoliopsida; order Asterales; family Asteraceae; genus Artemisia; species Artemisia argyi. Next base: position 33,668,916 of record CM060709.1, read on the forward strand.
ATAGAAAAAGAAAGTCATACGTACACAACTAGATGTTCTGGTCTCAACTCTATCTGCCAGTAAAAACAGTCCATGTGTTAATACACTTTTAACTTGAATATGACAATATGTATTATTCTCTCTTACACAAAAATTTACCGACTAAATAAAAATATTAGTTGGAACATTTCATTGGCCAGATTTTATGGGAAATACATTGACGACTATGTTAGTTGCTGCTTTTTTATATACACCTTAAAGGATTTTATGAGCAATATATATTAGTTCTCAATTGTCGGTTTTTGTGAGATTTTGTTGAGGTGATACTTGTTTGGTTTTAGGAGTTCTAGGAGTGCTTTGCTTTGGTTCATTTACTCGAGTTTGTATTGACGTATAATCTCGCTGGCTTCTCGCTAGTTTTTAGATGATTATTCTTCGCCATTTCGGAAAAAAAAAAAGTTGAGTAACTTTTATTGTATATATATTGGAGCCGCCTAGTTAGAAAGCTAGCTTTGATGCACAAAAAGTAGGTGCTAATATATATCAACTTATGCGTACCATATATGTATGTACCTTTCTGTTTGTTAATCATAGGGACATCATGATTGACTTTAGGTTAAGCAATGATTTGAGTGTGAAAGAAAGGCCGTACTCAACCCCAAAGGTTAAGTACATTTGCTATCATAAGAATGGTAAGCAAATCAATGTAGAGACTTTTTTTTTTTTTTTTTTTTTTTTTTTTTCATATTTGTAAATCTAGACTACAGCAGAAAACTTGTGGTATGCACTTGATTTATAAATGTGTTGCTGGATCTTAGTTGAGTAAAAGTGCACGTCAAGTCGAGTAATTCCATTTGTTACCATTATATATACTATAGACCTTTGATTTGCTACTTAGCAATGTTTGATCTTTAGACATGTAGGATGATGGTTTTTATGTTAATTTGCCTAGTAATTTCTTCTTTGGTATATGATATGTCATATGTTCATATTTGTTTTATAGACAGGAAAGAAAGGATCCATTTTTTCACCAGGGTCCAGGTTGACAAAGAGGCATATACTATATTGACTTGCGAACATAGACAGAAAATTTTCTTTGTAGAATGCACCTAATTAGTGACCAAATCTGTTGCTTTATTGTTTGTATACATATTTAAAACAAATTTTATTATTAATCACTGCACTTTACGCAATACATTGAGCCCTATTAGATAATTAAATTAATTAATCAATTTACTTGTCTTTTTTATTGTTAAAACATAAATTGTCAACACTATGATCCTAACAAATGATTTTCTATAAGATTAAGTTTTGTTCCTTACTGATATAAACTTAACGTAACTCTCTTTATGTAATTTGATGTATGTTTAAATAGTTTAAAGCAAGAATATTTAAGGTAATTTAAACAAGATAGTCAAAAAGGTTTTTCAACGTTTATATTCTTATTAGTAATGAATTAAAGAATTTACTACGATTGTTTACAGAATAACAATCAAAGTTAAATAACAAAGTATAGTGATCTCCTCACTTTCTTAAACAGTAACCAAAGTATGTGTTTAAGTAAGATATATGCTAACACATGCACCGAATGAATTCAGGGACTTAGTTCTTTGAAGAGTAAATGCTCTGGTAAATGTGTATCACATTAAATGTAAGAGGTAACATTTACTCCATTACAAAATTTTCTTATATAGAAAAACTCGAGGTTGATACTCGTAAGGTAACAGTAACGTGTCAAACATCTAACTAGAAAGGTATACTGGTACTTTACTGCATTAAATGTTTTTATTCTTAGAATATGTCCAACTTCAATTTAGAGTACAATGTTGACAATTGTTTTCCCTTTTTGTACCAACCCTTGTACTTGTTGATTTTCTTTGATAAAATGTCTTTCATTTATCTTCCCAAGAAAGTTATCGCCTATGCATTTAGAGATAAAGTTATCGTCTTTGATATGTTAAGTAGATCAAAGGAAGTTAGTGAGTTATTATCGTCACTCACTCACTCCATAATCTTCTTTCATGTTCAGGGACTTCACTTGCTGAGTTCCGTCACAAAAAGTGGTGAGACTTTCTTTAGTCTCTGAAGAACTCTGAAGATGATTCCCTGAACGTTTTATCATTCAAGGACTTCATTTACACTTAAGATATTTTATATTCAAATCCTAGTCGAAGATCATTGAGCTTTGAATTAGCCTAACATTAATTTTTTGTCCTCACTCACTAATTACCCTTCACTTAGGTGTCACTTTAACGCCACATCATGTCCCTTCCTTCTCCTTCATCACTCACACATTAATGCCACATAGCTCTTAAACACACACACACCTTCATGTAGTCATGCGGCTCTCAGTTTGCCTTCCAACAACAACCTTCATGTGTAACGTATATCCCCTGTGATGCAGTTGACACGTAAGTGAGACCCTCACCGCTGATAGCTCACGCACGCCTCAGGTGTTCTATTACATCCAGTCTAAGCATCCAACATCTTGTTTAAGCAATATTTATCATAAATACAAGTGGTCAACAAAGTCTCCTAAGAATAACAATTCTTAGAAATTCAAGTTACTATACGTAAATGAAACTTCAACTTTTCCTAACATCAAATACAATTAAGATACTTAGGTATTTACATAAATAAATGAGTGTTGTTTTGACTTTTGATGACTAGGTGTTCTGTGAGCAAATATTGTTTCACAACAATTAACTTTTGAAACACGAAAAATAATTTGACTTATGCTTAAGTTGATTCAGTTAGATGATAAGTACTCCCTCCGTCTCAAATTATAGGTTCATTTTCATATTTCACAAAGTTTAAGAAAAGTGGAGCCCTTACAATGCTAACCAATAAAAATTTATTCTCACATAGTTACAAACATTTTGATTGGTTGAAATCAAAAGTGGACATTAATTTTGAGACAATCAAAACTAGCAAAGTGGACTTATATTTTGAGACGGAGGGAGTATGAGAGTCTAGAGCCTGTTAGCACAAACATATATAATCAAATTTGTATCATTGGAGATTTGGAGCTGCCATATATTGACTTATTTGCACCATAACTTTACCATTTTCTTTTTGTCATTTATAGGGACTAGACGAGTACACACGCATAGCAACGAGATTTTATAGCGACAGATAGTTTATTGATAAAAAAAGTTTATAGGTTATAAATGAAAAATAATAAAAGTTTGAAGATTTGGGAATTAAACATAATGTTATGAAACCCGGTTCGACCCAGGTGGTTCAACCGGTTGAACCGTTCTGGTCGAAAATTGGTCGATTTAAACCGGGTCAACTTGCTAGGTTGGGTCAAAAATGGGTCAAATTAAACCGGTTCAACCCGTCGGGTTTGAAGCGTCCCGGGTCAACCCGGTTTGTGATTTGTAATAATTGTTTTAATTGGTTATAAATGAAAAATAATAAAAGTTTGAAGATTTGGGAATTAAACATAATGTTTTGAAACCCGGTTCGACCCGGGTGGTTCAACCGGTTGAACCGTTCCGGTCGAAAAATTGGTCGATTTAAACCGGGTCAACTTGCTAGGTTAGGTCGAAAACGGGTCAAATTAAACCGGTTCAACCCGTCGGGTTTGAAGCGTCCCAGGTCAACCCGGTTTGTGATTTGTATAAATTGTTTTAATTGGTTGTACAATGTGTATAAATCATTGTACTTTTAAGTAATGGGGTGTTAAGAGTATTAATTACATTTCATAATTTTCTTTTATAAATTTTTTCAACATTTCACATTCCTTGACTTTTCACTTTTCCACTTTGACCATTTTTGCTTTATAGGTAGTATAAATAAACTTTTTTTTTATCAATAAACTATTTGTCGCTATAATATCATGTTGCTATGCACGGGTACTCGTCTAGTCTAAATAAAACACACATTTTAATAACTGGCTTGATTTTTAAATATGCAACTAAAATACAATTTTATCCTTTAACAATTAATTAATGCTTTCATTTAATTTTGTAAATAATAATTTGATTAGAGGTAGTATTATAAACTTAAACAATGGCCTAATCACGGTCCGAGAACGGGACCAAACCGACCCAGACCAGACCAAAAACAAATTTAGCCCAAAATACAAGACCGAGAACCAGACAAAAATGTTTGGTCCAAATCCGAGTCAATTCTGTCAAGTCTAACAAAGCATAATGGTTTAAAGTAAAACCAAACCGGACTGAAGAAAATGTTGAACCGAAGTCCGGACTTTAGTTCGGTCGCCATCTATTATGCTCAGCCATAGCAGTGCACAATCTTCGACAAACAAAAAAGAAAGATCCACGATAACATTGAAATATCAAGCACTTTATTGATATGTACCAATTATTTAAATTAGTATTAGTATATACTGCAATATAGTAATACACATAACATAATCATATCAAGATTTCATTTCCAAATCTACTCAGCAGTAGCAGTAACATTTCATAAAAATAATCGTTACCTCAACAAACAAACAAGAAAAAAAAAACTAATTACACATAACGGCGTTAACTAACTAACTAACGGTGATGTGAGAAATCAGAAGGCAAACGAGAAGTAATAGAAAAATTATACATCTCCTGCGTTTCAACCGTCATCATCCTCAGCTTCTTCACTTTCTCATCGCTAAAACTAACCGAAGATCTAACTGTTCTCCGATCATTTTCCATGCTGACATCACATCTTGCTGGAAAAGTGTTGCTATTAGTGGAGTCATCAATGTAGTCAGGTTCATTTTCCATGCTGACTTCCATGTTATATATGTAAAAACCAAAGATTAAACATACATGACATCTACTTAGAGAAGAGGTAAGAGTGTTTACCTTGATAGTAACATCAATCCGTTGAATTAATCTTCACTTAGCCCAATCATAGAAACATATAAAATCATTTGAGCATATGGCGAGCAAAGATCCTCCATATATGCGCTCAGCAGAAAAAGTTGGTCTGATACTCTTCTTTTCCTGTTTAAAAAAAGGACGCCCAAATAAGCAAAAGGATACATACAAATTAACAAATAGCAGTTACTTTCTGCAGGATATATACAAATCTCTTATACGAATAATCATAGACGAATGTGCAATGATGCTAATTTAGTTCTGCAGTTCGTCATTAATTATTGAGACATCCCATAGGGTAAAGGTGGCTATTAATGGGTCGATTGTATCTCAAATAGAAAAATGTAGCTAAAAGAGAATGGGTCAAGGGCGGGTTGAAAGTTCCGTGCAGTGTGTTATAATGCATACCTCTTTAATTGTTTTATCCAAAGATATAGATTATTAGTGTAAGAACATTGTGAATAATAGTTAAGGTGTTGTTTTTTTATAAAAAAAAAGTTGTCATAGGAGCAAGGAAAAAGGGTTTGTGGTTAAACATGACCTGACCCATTTTAACTTGAATTCGAAAGAAAAAGCTTGCGACCTCTACCAGAGTGGATCTGTTAGATGCCACGTACTAATTTTAACTGGTTACACCCACATGCTGATGCTCAGGAACTTATACTATCTTCATCTGAACATTGGGAGGAAGTAGTCTCTTTCAACAGCGAGGCTTCTCTTATAAACCATCTTCAATCACACACCACCATGATCACTTCATAAAGCATGTATTATGGTTCACCATGATTTCTGATAAGCAATAACATGTATTAAGGCACTTTACAACACATATTCAATCAATTAACTAACATCCAATTTGTAAAACACAAAGAATTTAAATTAGCAAAAAGGTATTTAAAAGTAACGATTTTACTATTTTATTATGTTCCACATGGCTGCCCACTTTTGGAAAAAGATTAATCTTATTTTGCTATGTAAAAGTTGTAAAAAAAGAGGGATTATATATCTTAGTACCAAACGATCAGCATCAGCTCTAGTTATGCTCGGCACATAATTAACTCTTAAATTTAAACACAGAAGCGATATAACTATAAAAGCATGAAAAATTGTGTGCAGTGTGGCATATCAAGGAAACCTTTATTTACTAACTACAACAAAACAAACTTACAGTGAATGCAGAAATAGAGAATGAGGTATGTGGGTCTTCCTTTCTTAGTTCTGTTTTCTTCTTCACAGAATTGGCATCGTCCTATAAATTGACAACTGAAAATAACATTAAGACTAAAAAAGCATATCAAATTCAAACACAGAAAAGACGGAGAATTGATACTCAGGCATGTCCCATATTGCACCTCGGGTCCAAAATATGTACGACTCAAAAACATATATAGAGCACTGTCCAAAAGAGGGTACAAAAGATACCTGCACGCATTTAAATAAGATGATAGCAATTGACAAACCCGTATATTTTGATAAGTAGATAAGCAGTCAAATACAAAATATAAGTAATCCCAAACAACTCCTTTGTACTTGTAAGGATGCTGTCATGGTCGAGTTTAATGAATGAGAGAATTAGTTCACTATGTGTGCTACATTTGTAAATACATGTAGGCTGTTGTGCAGCAAACCAGAAAGAATAAGTAATCCCAAACACCCCAATGAGTTCATTGTGTTTCTAGCAATTGTGAATTATTGTAAGTTGATGTGCAACAAAGCAAAATTAATAAGTAATCTCGAACACCCCCCCCCCCCCCCCTTTTACTTGTAGGCAATGTCCTGTCTATATGGACCTAATTGTATGTGCTTATAAAGTGGTTATTGTCAATTGAATCATGATACAAACCTTACTTCAAAATGTGTTGTCTCTAAGCTATGACCCAAAGTGCTTGCTTGCAGCCACACTGACATGTGGTAATGGTGACATCCGTGCGCATAAACATATTACATACCTGTGCTAATGGTGATATCCGTGGGCTCACACGACCCTCGCGCTCCATGTGTGCAATTCTGCAGCAATTCTCAGCTTTCTACAACAAAAGGAAGTACTAAAATTTAAGACAACCATTTTCATTAGCTTATAAGGTTATGAAGTTGATGTCTTATGGCTTAATAAAGTCGATAAGCCTAAACTAATACTCATGAGATGGAAAAAAAGTTCAATTCAATCAACTAAAACAATGTTGACTCAGGCATTTCATCGAACACATAATATGCAACTATAAAAAGTGCACATTTCATATAACATTACACGCACCTGATACCTGATGGAATTTCACCTTCTGATATCAATAACCTCTACACATTCTACACATAAAAATCATTACTACACATACAAATTGGAACAAAAAAACCCGTAGAAAACCTCGTAAGCGCGTTATGAACAACAACGAATACCACGATTATCACTCCTCGCAGGTTATCTCAAAGTCAAAAACAAAATTAATGAACCAAGATTCTTAAAACAAAAGATTACCTGATGAAGATTAAGCCCATCAATAGGAAGTGGAATTGGAGGATGATTAATTTCTCTTTGGATGTAACTGTGTGGATATTAATGGAGATGGTTGATATACTTGCCCAGGTTTTTGTTACAACTGCACCATTATGTGCAAATTAATTGAGAAGATGGTTGATATACTCCAAGCTTTAAACAGCAAAACCAATGCGTGAGACATTAATAATGAGGCCCATTGAAATCCATTATTAGTTGTGTTATTTTGTGATGGGTTGTGTTAAATTACAGCCGTGTAAATTAGGAATTTCCATATATAGTGTGATCAGTTTCAACTTCCAGCCGTGTAAATTAGGAATTGCAGCCTATATAGTTTCACTTTTATAACTGTGATTGATTGCAGCCATATATAGTTTCAGTTTCAATTAATTCCAGTGATGGGTCAAAATTTCGTTTCACATGTCCAGGGGCAAAATCGGGATTGACCAAAAGTTCAGTTTTTTCACAATTCCACATTCCCCTTTGACCATTTTTCCTTTATAAGTAGTAAAGATATGATGAATGACTTTTGGTTATGCAGGTGTTCTAGAGGCAAAGAAGCCGTACCCCATGTCAAAGGGTTAAGTACATTTTCTACCATATAAAGTTGACGGTAACAACTTCTTAAATTTCTTGGTCCATTCTTTTTGTCATTATAAGATTTTTGAGAAATATGTTATAGACTGTAAATAACTTTTTGAAGAAGAGAACTTAATATTTTTTATAAGAAAACTTAAAATGAGAAAGATGAGAAATAATTATAACCACACATTTGAGATGCATCGACTTGATTTAGATGCATCTTTATTCATTTAGATGCATCCCAATTAGTTTCGAAATTGATTTTGAAGTAAAAACAATGCAAAGTAGTACTAAAAACAAATTTGATCCGCAGAGGACGAAAAATGTATAGGATTCGTCTAACTTGATGAAATGCATCTAATATATGCATATGCATCTAATTTTTTGCTAGAAAATATATTATGGTGCATCTAAAAGACTAGGGATGCATCTAATTCAAGTCGATGCATCTCAAATGTGTAGTTATAATTATTTCTCATTTTTCTAATTTTAAATTTTCTTCTTATTTGATCTTTGGTCTACCATTATATTATACTTACTAGAATTTAAATGTACAAATAACTTCATGAAAAAGACAACTTTATTAACGGTTGTTTTTGATGAAGTAACCATACTAAATTAAATAAATAAACTACTACATTAAAATTTTCAACACATTTGGTTTTTAAATTGTTAAAATGAAAATTGTCAACACGGTTATCCTACCAAATCCATATACTTTTAAGTATCCAAGAAAATTGACATTGTCCTTATCTTTAATTACTTGTCTTAATTATTTTAATCTCTATTATAGGGTGAGTAACCCTTATACAATACTAGAAACAAAAGAACATCAATCAGAAAAATTCTGTTGTTTTTCATGACATGAACAAAACAATTTGGCTTGTGGTGGACATGAGGTGAAGTCAAAGGGCTAGTGACAAGTTTGACAATTATTATATATCAAAAGTCAAAATAGGAGTATTAGGTATGAAGGTTTAGGGCAGTTGTGGGGCAATGAAATGAATGAGGTCATGATGATTGACCCTTTAATTTTAAGGCTTTGTCCTGCAAGTAGTTACTCATAATATCTATTAACTAACTCATAGTGAGGCCACATGAAAGAGGTCAAGTGTTCATACAAGTAAGGTAGCACAAAATATAGACATCAAAGTATGTGAATTCCAGATCATATAAAATTTTATATGTGAGATAAAATGAGATACATGGATTAGGGACGTCGGTTTTTCGTAAAAATCCTAATCGAACCTCTAAGGGTCTAACTTTTGTTTCTGTAAACAAAATAATAACCGAGGTGCCATCATACATTTGGATCAAAGTTTTTTTCGAATGTCAGGTCTGATTTCAACTCAACTTAAGTATCCAAGTAAGTGATCTTTCATAACTAATGACCAAAATGTTTGTGTCTCAATAGTACTTATTGTTGTATGAGAAGCTCCTCAACCAAATGGTTGTAAGTTCAAGTCATACTTAAGATATGTGAGATAGTTTGTAATGCATAATGTGAGATAAGTAGTTGCCGTAATGCCGTTCATAAGAAATATTATTTCATGACTAATGAACCGAAGTAAAATAATGCTTAATTATGCACATAACCTAACAAAAGTTTATAGATTAATTTATTTGTTTTTAAAAGTTTTTATCGTTGAAACAGCAGCGTTTTATAATTCACAATATAAAAATCATTTAATTTGCTACAACGACAAAGGCCTAACAACTAAAGAAAATTCTAATCATAGAGTTAATAACTTAATATGCTAAAACTCGTACCCTTAATTAATTAAATTACTACGTATCATATATTCGTTGACGCAATAAGTCAATCATTATGGCCCATGGTGTCAAAACTCAAGATCTCAAAGTTTATTTCACACTGATAATAATGTAATAAATCCTTTCTAAAAATAAAAATTTAATATATATATATTCTTTTTTTGGTGCAGTTAATAAATACGTATTACTATATTCAAAAGGTGTATATCGGTGGTAACACCCCGAACTCATGCATCTTTTTTGGTGCAAACACAAAGTTGAAGCAATAGTTGCAACTTGCAAACAATCTTGAAAATTTACCACACAAACTCCAAAAGAAAAAGTACCTCAAAAATTCAAGATACAACACAGTTAACAGTTAGTTGTATTCGGGCCGAGCTAGTAAATAGCCAACGAACGATTTTGATTCATCTTGTAGTGAAGTTTTTCGCCACAAGGATGTTCTTCCAGCAGAGTCAGTTGTGCGCGTAATTACATGCCATCAAACTATTAGTGCCAAATTTGTGTTTGCAATAAAATACACTGCAAAGAACTTAACTTTTTTATGTCGAATAATTATAATAACGCACTGTCCAAATTTTGGACAATGGTTGGTTCTTAGTTCTTCATTTTATATGCAAAGCGCAACCTTTTTATTGCAACCCCGTATGAAAAAGCCGATGAGCCAAAAATGTAAGTGAAATAGATCAGTGATCACCCATGCCTCAGTTGCTCGTTTACAAACCACCAGATTGCACATCTAAATAAGTATTTCGATCATGTCAACTTTGGGTTCATGCAAATGTCAATTTAAAACAATACAATCAGAATGCAGTTTATTCCCCTGAAGTGCCAACAAAACGTACGTGTATAAAGTATTGAAGAGAAAATCATAAGATCAAAAATGATCTATGTTTTACACGGAGATGCTACATATATTATTGCCTGCTAAAAATGAAAGACAATAATAGTTGCGACTTGTGAGTTATTATATACAGATGCATTCCTTGAGCTTCAATGACAGATTCTATAAGGGCTGCAACCACTCTCAAGTCTCGGCCTGCAAATTCCATGTCCAGTACTGTCCATGATGACAACTTTGGAAGTACTCCATATCGTGTTACTTTGGGATCCCACGTATTTCTGCACTTTATATAGTGTGGTGATATAAAGGGTGTGTGCAGTTATGATCCAATACCAGTTGTTGATGAGCATATCATTTCACGTTAATAGCTGCAGCCATAGTTCTCAACTTTTGAGAAATTTCAGAAAAGGATGGCCTTTCTGATGGTTCAGCAGACCAGCAACGTTCCATTAACGCCTTCCATTCAGGATCACACCATGTTGGGATTGTTGGACGTAACGAGTTGTTCACGATCCCCCCTACAAGAGATAACATCATATTCAGAAATTATTAACTTGTAGAGAAATATTTTCATTCGGAGATATAGTGCTTACTATAAGTTATTTCACACACATTTCTAGTATACTATGTAATCCTAATTATAGAGATCGTCAAAGGTCGTCACTTAAATGTTTTGTGACAAAAAATGTAAGGGTATAAGTTGAAAGTTTGGCAGGTTGAGTAACGGCCGAGTCCATACGGGTAATTTAGGTACCGGGCAGAAGGGTTGGTCGGGTTGGGTTGATACAAAACACTTGGCCAGTTGGTCTCCTTGCATTTACAGTTATAGCCTCCACTACATTTACCGCATCCTAGAAATATTTTCTGACACTTTTGATGTTCATTATCCATTGTTCTCCGGTTAACAGAATCTGACAAGCTGATATGAGTATGAAGGAACGTACCAATTATGGAAGCACAATGCATATCTCCATAAGGTTCATCTCCGGTGAGCAACTCCCACATGACAATCCCAAATGAGTAAACATCAATCTAGATTATGCAAGAAACAGAAAACAAATATAAATAAATTGTCTTGTAACATAATATTCCAAGAGTAAAAAGGGATGAGGTATGGGGGAATCTTAGAATGTTCACACTTGGTGCTGTACCTTTTCCGATACCATGTGACTTTTGCCACTAAGCAGCTCAGGTGCCATCCAGGGCAATGTTCCTCTAACACCTCCAGACACCAAAGTGTGTTGTTTTACTTTTGATAAACCAAGATCCCCTATCTAGAAGGATGAAAATACACAAGTGAGCATATATGTTTCTATTAAATTATTAAACAATTTATTATGTTTCATAAAGCTCATCCAAGCAAAGAAAACAGAATTGAACAGAATTGAAATGTGATGATTTTACTGCATACCTTGCAAATTGGTCGATGTGGATCTCTCATATTGACAAGTAGGTTTTCACATTTTAAATCGAAATGCACAATATTCTTTCCATGCAAATATTCCATTCCAAAAGCAGCATCCATAGCTATGATGAGCCTCTTACGGCGATCAATAGTTCTGTCACCAAATGTTATACAAAATTATTGTAAATGCCATCAGTCTGGTAATGAATGCAACGTTTGATTGTACACAATTTGATAGAAAAGTATTTGATGATTAGTCAAGTTTCTAAATATCCACTCAGCAGTGAGACAATATAGACGAATCTTGTAAGACCAAAATCAGTAAATGATTTAATGATTGAAAATGGCTGAAGACTAGTTTCTAACTTCAGAAAAAAAGGAAATTCTTGTAGTTCTTATTTTAAGATATCCTAAACAGGATATTATTAGTTTAATAGAATGTTAAGAAAATCTATGCAAACAGGGCTTATAATTCTAGATTAATTATGCTTGATTTGAGACACTCATTTGGTATGCTTAAACAGCATCATCAGGAGTCAGGACGGTTGGTTTACCTCCAAAAAGTAACCCCTATCTAGGAGAGTTGGCCCTTCTCTTGAATATAAGCAGTTATTCTTCATCAATATTTCTAGCTATTTTATTCAATTTTTAGTGTTTTCTATCCTGTTCTGATCACGGGAAACACAGCTTCCAATAGAAATATTTGAAATTGCGTATTGGAACTAATGATCTAAATATTACGATTTGAAAAGAAAAAATAAATAAATAAATAAATAAACATCACTGTTAGTGTTTCTATAAGCTAATTGCGTACAGGACTGGTTATAAAAGTACATTTTCACCTATTTTGTAACCTAACTAAAAGTACATTTCAATCATTTTATTAATCAGCTCAGTTTCGTTTTTCCAGGCATCCCAACATCTGGTTATGTAGTTATTGTCACTTCAGACAACAAATGCACGTCCAATAACTATCTTCTACACCTCGCTTTGTTACAGCTAAATATTCTGATTATTCAATATTATATAATAACTTTCAAACAGATCTCGAAGCAACCCTTATATACTAAGAATCTGGTTGTCAGAGGGTGGGTGGGAGATGAGATGATGAAATATCTATATATTCACAACAGATACAAGTAAAAATGTTACCTGTCTTTTTTCTGTAAGAACTGCTTGAGAGATCCATTAACCATGAACTCTGTTACAGTGGCCAAAGAGCCATCTGGTCCATCACGAACTATACCATAGAAAGAGACAACATTCGGGTGGTGCAATGAACTTAAAATCAGCGCCTCCTTCCAGAAATCTGCAATCTGTACACATAAATAAATGAAAAAATTAATTAAAAGGGAGGATCCAGTAGAGCAAATTTACCAATCACCACTACAAATAATGAATGCAAAACCATCTTCAAGATAATTTCTGATATATAAATGGTCCTAATATTGACGGTCTATGACATCAACCATATCAAACTCAACAACAATGACAGTTATAATATAACACTATTTACACAAAGGATAGACAAGAACATCCACGAATCTTTGATAAAGCATTCAATTAGGAACCAGAAGTTTGCCAGTGGATTCTTCTGAATACCTATTGATGGGCTTATCTATTAACATGGCAAGAATAGACTTCTTTGTTTAATCTAATTACCAACTGTATAATTTATCAAACACACTTTAAGTAGTGGTAAATCCAGTTTTATGAATTACAGAGTAACTAAAGGATATTTGTTACTAAAAGTAGACATACTACGAACTTGCGGAGAAAGAGGCACCCTACTAAAATATGCTTTAGTTAATCAGATATTTATAATACAGCACATGGAGAGCCAAGTTTATTGGGGAGGATGGAGAGGGTTGATCTTGATATGCCATCTATCGTTAGTCTATTAAAAAAGATGAATCCTACATATCGTTGTTAGAGGGTTTTTTACCACGCAGAACATTCTTCATTGAGTGATCTTATCAAATAGTATATGCATACCACACAGGCATTTAATATTTACTCATGTGTTATACATCATCATTATTCATCCGCCAACCCATAACAGCTTCAACCCCCCACCCCAAAACCTCAGATTACAAAAATTAAGAAAAGGTCCAAATATTCAAGTATATGGAGAGCCTTTTAATCCCTCATAGTCTTCTTAAAAATGACACATGAACTACAATGTGATCAATCACGGATACATATATAAACTAATAACTAATCACCTTTTTAATTGTGTTATGCTATAAGATTTATACATATAGGCTATCAATATGGAACAACACTCAGTCCTTTCGTTAAGTAACTTGCCACGGCAGGCCACTAACAGTGATCGAGTAAACTCACAAGCAAATAACACATAGAACATATTGAGCAGTTAAAAAGAAAATGACAGAAGAAAAGAGCATTAATGCAATCATACCAAACGCTCTCTTTCAGATGGCCTCCCAGCAAAACAACTGGCTTTAATTCTTTTGATTGCTACATCTGAACCCTTCCATTTCCCATAATAAACAGCTCCATATGTACCAGATCCTAACTCCCGTATTTCCTCCAGATCATCATTCTTTATCGTCTAATGAAACACAAAAATTAGAAATATATGGTCATTCAGAGTTTTCAATAAAGCAATTACAAACATGATATATAACTCATTTACATTTTGCAAATCAAATATATAAATGAGAGTAAAAAAGAACCTGCAAACCCCTAGCAATAGCTTCCTCCTCAGCCTTTGTCGGTTCGATCTTTGCATTGCTTTGAGTGTCACTCCCAGAATCCAACTCTAAATCCACAGGTACATCCTAAAAAAGCAAATAAATATATTAGGAACTAACGATAACTATTGTTCAGAACTTAATACTAGTAGTTTAGTAACCCTTCTTACCACCGCATCCAATTCCTGCACGGTTTCTTCTTTAATCACAGTATCATCATTCACCGCAGCAGAAGCAGCATCTCCTTGAGGTTCAGCTTTCACCTCCTTAACACCTTCTAATTCTACTTTCTTTACGGATTCAGTAGGTTGAGGCACGTGACTCAAACACTCAACCTCACGTTCTTTGCTCTGAAGAGCAGAAGCATTGTCTTGATCGGATTTCTTAGCTCCAATAATTTGCTTGGCGGGTGAATTTAACTTTTCTTTTTCGTCATCATCTTTTTCCTCCAACTTGCTGACTGGTGTCCCGCTACTAGAATTATTTTGTGCTTCCGTGTTCAAAACGTTCACAGAAAGTACCTTCTCATTAACCAAAGTTGGTGCTGGACCAGACCTTGCCACTGGTTCTATTGGAACTGAGTAGTTTGGCAAGTTGGAAATCTGAGTCGGTTCAACAATTCCAGGAGTGAACTGACCAGGCTGAGGAGCAAATTGTGTAGGTGCAGGTGTGAACTGGGCGGGTTCAGTTGGTATATTTAAGGTATTTGGCATCGCATTCAAAGAATAATCAGCAACTTTCGGAGATGAATCAACCAAAGAATTCGTATTCTCCACCCCGACCGGAAGCCCAGGACTATAATCTGCAGTAGTCCGAACATACCCATTATCTTGCTGTGGCGAACCTGATGCTTCATAAGGAGGCCGTCCATGCACTGGACTTTGACCATTTCTCCAATACGCATTCGCAGGCACATGCCCATGTGTCGGCGCATGGTAAAGATTCTCACCCGCATAAGCATTCGGATAATTCCCATGCCAAACTCCAGGCTCCTCGTGTGGAGAGTGAACATGCGGACTGGGAACCATGCCCGGATCATGAAAAATCTCATTAACAAACTCAGGCCCATGACGAATAAAACGCGGGCCACGGTCCTCATGATGAACATAATGTGGCGGCACATGATTCCCATCAGGATAAGCAGGATGGCCAGCAGCAATATTCATATTATTATTATTACCATCTACTCGCGCATTTGCCTGATGCATCATCCACGCTCTTTCTTGCGGGTGACCCTCGTTATAGAAGGGTCTATTCGACATATAATTCTCCCTAGGACTAACAACCTGATGAGGCCCATTCCCCGTATTAGACCCATGAAGTATATTACCAGGAAAACCAGCCTTATCGCCCGATAAAGGTCCCGGCGGTAACCATACAACATTCTCCGGTTGCCTAAAATAATCATCCTGATTAACTCTATCAAAACTTTCGCCATAAGGACTATGATACCGCGAACCCGAAGGAGAACTAGGAAAATCACTAGCATGATGTCTAGGTGAATAATACGCCGGACTCCAAGGTGACTCCATTTCACTATACCGTTGACTCAAATTCTGCGGATGCGGAGGTATCCTAACATGTTGCAAATTAACCGGCGGCAACTGATTATAACTACTCCCATCAATACTTAACTGATTATAATACTGGTCTATCAACTGCCCATCATCCTCACCGCTCGTAGCCTCGTTATGACTGTTCAACGCAACAACGTACCTCCGTTCATTATCCCTCTCATCAAAACACCCCATATCATCATCACTACTCGAAAACAAAAAGATCCTTAAACGCGTAAACCCATCACCCGTGCCCAACTTCTCATACTCCTCAATCATATTAATCACATCATCATCATTAACAACCGACACTAAAGCATCTAAATCCTCATCAGGCTGCTGATACTTCAACACACTAACATTATCAAACAACTCCTTCATTTTCGACATAAGCTCATTAAAGTTTACATCTTTCGGCACACTCACGATACGCGTATCGCCGCCTACGTATCTAAGCTTACCGTCTAACGGCCTAGGCAATATACTACCATTAAAACTACACAAAAACTTTAACCTATCATCATTAGAACCCGGACTATCCATTTTATCAATATTCTGAGACATGGGTATTGTTCCTTACACCTTCAAATGTACTAAAACCCGAATTGATCCCATTTTAACAACTGCATCAAAAAAACAAGAAAATGAGCCAAATTTGGACCCACCAAATTTTATAAAATTTCTCCAAAATCTAAGATATGGGTATTGTTTCTTACACCACTAATTATACAAAAATGAAAATTAATTTTGTTTTTGACAGCTGTATGAAAATATCCCAAAACTGAACCAAAACTGACCTAATCTTGAAAATAGGGCACAAGATTATGAAAATAAGGCACAAATGTGAGATTTTGAGATATGGGTTTTGTTTCTTACACCTTTAATTGTATAAAAGTGGAAATTAATTTGATTCTTGATAAGTGTGTGCAAAAGCCCTAAATTAGGATCAAATTTGGAATTAAAAAAGAAAGTGTGGATTTAGGGCCACTTACGATTTGTGATTGTTTGATCTGAATCTGTGTGTGAGTTTGAAGCTATGGCCACAAGGAAGAGATGGTTTTTTTTATTATTATTTTATTTTTATTTTTTATTTTTTTGAAGTGACAATATATATAGTGACAAATAAGGATCTACTATTAATGGCATATTCTATGTATAGAAAAGAAAGAAAGAAGAATTTGTTCCATGAAGATTGAAAAGTAAATTTTACATCATTCTAATTTTTTTAATGTGAAAACAGATCTATTGATTTAGAAAGTAAAAAAGAATAATTTGTTCTATGAAGATTGAAAAGTAAATTTTACATCATCCATACTTTTTTCTTTTTTATGTGAAAACAGATCTATTGATTTAGAAAGTAAAAAAGAATAATTTGTTCTATGAAGATTGAAAAGTAAATTTTACATCATCCATATTTTTTCCTTTTTTATGTGAAAACAGATCTATTGATTTAGAATTAGGAGCTAATATACTAACGGGTCTATACCCTTTTCTGCAAACTCTCCCTGCCTCATAGGGTACCTTTTGCAGATTTTGTCTCTTTTTTTTTTTCTTTTTTTCTTTTTTTTTTTTTTGTCTGTTGCTGTTTTTATTTTTGTGTCCCATTAGCTTTTTTATGGGGTATTTTTTGTGTAAAGTCCTAGTATTTTTTTTTAAAGTCCAAAGTTTTTTTTTTTCCCCAAGTGCATAAGCACACAAGCAGTATTGCACACAAGCAGTTTTTGTCCAAGTGCATAAGCACACAAGCAGATTGCACACTTGCATTTAGCACACAGGCTCAGATTAACAATCATCATCGCCGATTTAGAACACAAGCAGATTACATTAGCACACAAGCAGTCCAAGTTTTTTTTTGTCCAAGTGCATAAGCACACAAGCAGATTGCACAAAGGCTCAGATTAACACGTAATCATCATCGCCGATTTAGAAAACCATTTTCACAAGTGATAAAAAAGTGTTAGGCTCGGATATGAAGGTTGCAAAGTGATAAAAATATCACTTTGCCGTTCTTTCGGTTATAAAACCATTCGTCATCGCCTGTTTTGAAATTTTTTTTTTGTCCAAGTGCAAATTGCACACAAGCAGATTGCACCTAAGTGCACAGATCAGATTGCACACAAGCAGATTGCAAGCAAGTTAGATTGCCCAAGTGCACAGATTGCACCCAAGTTACAAATGTTTCACAATTCTCACAGATTCCACAAGTTACAAGTGAAACACATGTTTCACAATTCTCACAAGGTTCACAAGTACCAAAAGCAAAAGCAAAGATTCCCAAACTGCAGGAACTCACAAGGGGAATCTCAAAGTGTTAGGTACAACAAAACCTCTCATGATATATTGAGCCTCACCACAAGGCAGTATCACACAAGCCAAGTGAAACACAAAGCAACTATCTCAATCACAAATCCAACAAAGCAGATTCACAAAGTAACTCTCACCACCAAACAAAGCAAAACAAGTACCCCCAAGTTACCACAAGCATATTTACAAAGTAACTCTCACCACAAACAAAGCAAAACAAGTACCTTTAAGTTACCACAAGCAGATTCCACAAGTTACAACAAGTGCAGATTCCACAAGTTACAACAAGTTACAGATAGGGTTGGGTTATATTGATGGTGCCAAGTTTTTTAGTTTAACCCTCTCTAGCACCTAGGGTTGGGTTATAACACAAGCCAAGTGAAACACAAGCTGCAAGTGAAAGCCGCAAGTAACAAAACCACAAAGAAACAAGTGCAGATATGTCTCAATCACCATTTCACACACAACAGGTAATCACCATTTTACACATTAATAAGACATCGAGATAACATTAGTCTCAGATTATAAGCTGTTTCACATAAGCAAGTTAAATCATATATGGCTGCAACATCGAAAGTTACAAAATTAAGTTTTATTTTGCCGTCTAGTCGGAAATGCTACGCCAAAATCATGTTTTTTTTTTTAAATCATCATTGCCTTATCTCAGTTTCTTTCTTAAAAAAAAAAAAAAAAAAAAAAGGTTTCAAATCAGCTTAAAATAACAAACTGCTTATATGCTACTGCTTATCAAGCATATAAGCAGTTTGTTATTTTCAGATTCATAAGCAGTTTCATCACCCCGTTAAACTAAAAAACTAGCCACAGTCAATATAACTCAACCCGTAAAGTATATAATAACGGGGTCTAATCTGAGCCTGTGTGCAAATGGTTTGCTTGTGTGCAATAAGCACATAAGCATTTTTTTATCATAAGCACATAAGCAGTTTGCCAAGAAACCACACAGAGCCTGTGGACTGGGTAGGCCAGAGCAGGTTTTCATACAACTCAAAGGTGGCAGATCAAGGTGTTAACCTACCCATTTGCACCCACACAACTCAAGCAATTTCATATAAGCACAACTGCTAAAGCAGTTTCAAGAAACCATCAAAACTGCTAAAGCAGTTTCAAGAACCAAATAATAACATAATCACCCACCACAACTTGATAGATCCGGTAAATTAAACAACAAATTCTTCAATTAATCACATAATCACCCACCACAACTTGATAGATCTGGTAAATTAAACAACAAATCTTTCAATTAATCACATAATCACCCACCACAGACCCTAAAAAACCCAAACCCTAATTTCTAAAATTTAGGCGTTTCATAGAAAATTAATAGATCTGGTAAATTACACAACAACAGATACTTCAATTAATCACATAATCATCCACCGCAGACCTCAAAAAACCCAAACCCTAATTTTTAAAATTTAGGCATTTCATAAAAAATTAATAAATATGGTAAATTAAACAACAAATACTTCAATTAATCACATAATCACCCACTACAGACCCAAAAAGAAACCCAAAACCCCCAATTTTTTTATGAAACCCTAATTTTTCAAACACATAATCACCCACCACAACTTGATAGATCTGGTAAATTAAACAACAAATCCTTCAATTAATCACATAATCACCCACCACAGACCCTAAAAAACCCAAACCCTAATTTCTAAAATTTAGGCGTTTCATAGAAAATTAATAGATCTGGTAAATTAAACAACAAATACTTCAATTAATCACATAATCACCCACCACAGACCCCAAAAACCCAAACCCTAAAAAGAGATAGAGATGATTAGCGTGTGTGTGTCGGGGGGTTGTGATAAGAGAGAAGCGTGTGTGCGTGTGTGTGTGTGTGTGACAACTGTCCCACCCACGCGTTTTTAACTTTTTTTTTATTTATTTCTTGTAAATGGTAAGTAATAAAAAGTATAAAATTTGTAAAATGTTGTAAAAGTTATTTGTTATAAAAGTTAATAAAATTTGTAAAATGTAAAAGTTATTTGTTTAAAATGTAAATAAAATTTGTAGTAATAAAAAGTATAAGTAAAAATTTAGTACATGTTGTAAATAAAATTTGTAGTAATAAAAGTTAAATAAAAGTTTTAAAAATGTAAAAATGTAAAAGTTGTAAAAAAATTATGTAAAAATGTAAAATTTAGTACATGTTGTTAAAAAAATTTAGTTATAAAAGTATTAGTTAAAAAAAGTATGTTATAAAAAATGTTACTCCCTCCGTCTCAAAATAATTGTTAGGAGACAATAATTACAAAGATTAATAAAAGTGTGGTCACTTTAGTTTTCAACCACCAAAAGAGAATATTCCCCTATTATATTCTTTAGTTTTTACTTAAAGGGAAAATGGACAATCATTTTGAGACAACCCAAAATAGAAATATGGACAATATTTTTGAGACGGATGTAGTATATATTTTCTCATAAATAAAAGGTGTAAATGTTTTAATAAAAATGTAATGTTTTAATAAAAATGTAATGTGTAAAAATATAAAAATTGTAAAAATGTAAAGGTGTAATAAAAATGTAAAAATGTTATAAATGTAAGTTATAAATGTAAAAATGTAAAAGTTAAATAAAGGTTGTAATAAAAACTAAAACAAAGGTATTAGTAAAAAATGTGATGTATTTTCAGGTTTTTGGTTCTCACGAGCAAGTAACTGAGTGGGTGCAAAATATAGCTCGAGAGCTCGGTTTTGTAATTGTTAAAAATAGAACCAAATCAGAAGATGGTCAGATGAACGAAATCAATTACAGGTGTACATGCAAAGGGTGGGACGTATAAACCTCAAGGTAGTGGAAGACGGAAAACCAAAACATGTAAAACCAATTGTCCATTCAGATTAGTTGCGAAATATCATCGAACAAAAAATTATTGGGTTTTGAGGGTGAAGGATGATACGCATAATCATGATATGCTAGAGTCGTTGCATGGTGTGCCATATGCAATGCGATTAAAGGATGATGAGTTGGGTTTGGTCAAAGAATTGACAGATTATAACGTACGACCACTTAATATACTTTCAACAATACAGGGTTGTAATCCGGATAACGTGTCTAGCATTAGAACTATATATAACGCACAAGATAAGTTCTGGAGAGCCAGAGTAGGTGATAGAACTCCAATTCAAGTCCTTTACTCGCATTTACGGGATTCAGTGTATACAAGGTACCCGAGGGTAAATGAGCATACCAACGAGCTTGAGGAGCTATTTTTTGTGCACTCCACGTCGTATGCTCTATGGTGTACATTCCCTGAAGTCATGCTGATGGACTGCACGTACAATACCACGATGTTTAAATTGCCGTTGTTGAAAATTGTTGGAGTAACTTCAACAAATAAAACATTTTCGATGGCGTATAGCTTTTTATCCAGTGAACAAGGGCATAATTTTAGATGGGTATTGCAACGTATGAAGCAAGTGATAGACGAAAGATATTACCCACGTGTTATCGTCACTGACAGAGATTTAACGTTGGTTGGGGCAATAAGAGAAGAATTTCCTGACGCTCACAAATTACTCTGTCGATGGCATATAGAGCAAAACATACTTAAGTTTTACAGAAATAAATTCACCGATGGGTTAAATGAGTATGAGTCCGTTAAACACCGATGGGATTGGATGGTTAAAGCCCCGACATTCGAAACGTTCGAGCGACATTATCAACGCCTACAACAGCTATTGGTCAACCATCCGTGTACTTAATTATTAATTAATAATTGTTTTTAATTATTTAATAAATAAGCACCCGAATGACCTTTTATTAATTCATTGTTTTTTTCAGATGTCGTTATGTATCTGGATAACTGGCTGCGAGATTATGCACCCATGTTTGTCTCGTATATTACCGACCGATATCGCTCCTACGGCCAGACAACAACGTGCAGAGTTGAGGCTCACCACGCGTTGTTGAAATTATATTTGGACGGCACACAGTCCAAATTAGACAGGTTGTTGAGGTCGATCGATAAGATTCTCATTTCGCAAGAAAATGCGATAAAAGAGACTTTCAATAGAAGCATCAACGAGAAACTAATTAAGTGTAATATACCACTATTTCAAGAATTGTGGTATAAAGTTTCCAAACATGCTTTCAACCTCATGCACAAAGAACTCCACCTGTCGATCACCCCAGAAGAATGTAGCAATAAGTTGCGGGCAAATTTCGGACTACCATGCTTTCACGAGATGCAAATCTATATATATCATGGTAAGTATATTAAATTTATAACTGTCAAGTTGTTTTCCACATTAATATCAGTAATTTATACATTAATATCAGTAATTTATACAAGTCACTTTAATTGAATTCAGGATGCCCCATTCTATTGGAACGGATTGATATTTTTTGGAGAACCCTATCTGTTTCGTGGCCTGTTATCAATAGGCCCCCGCCTGAAGATGGCTCTTCCAACGAACCTGGTGATGATGATGATGATGACGATACTTCGTTGAACGATGGCGTGCGATAATTCAAGAATATTTTTAGCAAATCAACATCGTTTGTCAAGAAAAATATGTTAACGAAGTTGAGAGAGATATTCCAGCCTGAAGTTGTTGACACACGTGAACCAGCTATTCAAAAAATTACCCGTGGACGTCCGAGCGCAAAGGACAAAAAGGGCAAGGCTACACAAGTCCTGAACTTGAATGAAGTCCCTGACTTGGATGAAGTACCAATCGTAGATCACCGAAGAAGTAATAATCAAGATCTACAAAAGTCCCGAACTTGCGGAAAGAACCTGCAAGACATAGCTCTTACACGGGTGATAGTCTACGCCATAGATTATATGCTGGAGATAGTGTGAACAATGAGTTTATTGAGCATATTCCATATATTTTCCGTCCATACGTAATAAGCATACATAATGTGCGGGGTGATGGAAATTGTGGGTTTCGGTGCGTTGCCCACAGTCTTGTTCAAAACGAAAATAGGTGGGCCGAAGTCAGACATATGTTATTGCAAGAGTTAGATTATCATAGGCAAACTAACATAAATATGTGGCAGCAACATGACTTTGACCTACTTTGGTATACAATAGATTGGTTCAATGGAGGTGCACCTATCGGTCGCTGGATGGTGATGCCACTCACGGGGCTGGTTATCGCTTCAATGATTCACCGACCTGTTGTATTTATTTCGAGCAAGGTTGGAACACATGTTTTCCGCTTTTTACCGGGCCAAACTTATCACAAGGAACCGGCCCCCTTGTGATTGCCAGTGTGGGGGAGAGAGACTATGCTCACTACATTTTACCAACGCTAGATAGAGATTCTCCACTACCCCATATCCACCCACAATGGAGGTATTTCAGAGAGCCAGTTGCAGCCGAATGGGAAACTTTGTATCAACATCGACTAATGGTTCATTGATTTATGTTGTAAATAATAGAGACACCGACAAAACTATTGTAAATGATTACTGATTTATGTTGTAAATAATAGAGATACCGACAAAACATAATGAATCATATGTAAAAGTTATTTGTATTTGTAATAATGTAATTTTTTTAATTTTTGTATTTGTAAAAGTTGTTAAATATAAAAGTTGTAGCATAAGTTGGTGGATGATCAAAATCAGGTGGTGCAGCAACAAAACGTGGTGGAGCAGCAGCAAAACGTGGCGGACCAGCAGCAAAACGTGGTGGAGCAGCAGAATAACGTGGTGGAGCAGCGGCATAATGTGGTGGAGCAGCAGCAAAACATGGTGGAGGAGCAACGAACTGGGCTTTTAGACAGCTTGGTGGAGGAGCGAGTCTACCCGGTTATCAAGCATCAGGAATTGTTGAATTTCGTAAGCAGGATTAGGGCTCATGAAATTTTCTATGAACAATTGAAAGAAAAGAAGGATGAGACGGAAAGGGATGCGAACAGGGAAGAGAGCTCTGGTTCGAACCGGTTGGGGTGAAAGTTTTTAATGATTATATTGTTTATAAGGTTTTAGTATGTTTGTAATCTGACGTATGGAATGGTTGCTACTCTTTACTCATTGATTGTAGCAGTACATTCTTTAAATAATATGTTAACGTTGTCATTTAATTAATAATAACAGTTGTTGTTGCAGTTATTTAATGTGGTAATATTTATACGAAACATTATACATAGTGAATGATTATTGATTTATATTGTAAATAATAGAGATACCGACAAAACATAGTGAATGATTACTGATTTATATTGTAAATAATTATATCGACAAAACATTGTAAATGATTATTGATTTATGTTATAAAGTATGTTGTTTGAGAAACCTTTGAACTCAAATGTTCATTTATGTAATTCGAATGATTTTTTTTTTATTATTATTTCAAAAAATTAATTTGTTTAAATTCTTTGGTCAGGTGGAACGCAACAATCCTTTCTTTTGTCGATGTGAGAGAGGATTCATTATAGAACGGCAATCCTGAAAACTAGCTACTCGTGGGCAACTGTATTATGCATGTCATGATTCAGTGGTAAATAATCATACGTTTGCTTAGTTATGTAAATATGTAAATAATTTGTTTGTTAAAAATAAATTTCTTATAATTTTCTTAACATGTAACAACCAGGTACAGATAACTATGGGTGTCGATTCTTCATGTGAAAAGATGAATTTGAAAGGAGGTACTTTAATCAAGCCTCTTCTTCAGCGCAGTGCTCAAACTGCGTTGCGAAAGATAATAAGATTGACGAGCTTGAAGCAAGAAACAAGCTGTTGATGACAAGAATTAAGACACTGGAGATGGAGTTAGAATTGACAATGAATCCTGAGGATTACGCTTGTCAGTCGGGTGCAAGGCTCCATGATCTTTTAAATGAAATGAATAATCTTCATATGTCGTAGATGTTGTTGTTTTTAAATAATATGTTAACGTTGTCGTTTAATTTAATAATAACAGTTGTTGTTGCAGTTATTTAATGTGGTAATATTTAACGTGTTATTATACAAACAAAATAATTATACAAAAGATTATACATATACAAAACATTATTAAACACAAATATACAAAACATTATACATATACAATACATTATTATTTAAAAAAAAAAAAAAAAAAAAAAAAAAAAAAAAAAAAAAAGAATCAAAAAATACCCCTAATGGGGTAGACCCCGTTAATCTAAAAAACTAGTACCTAACCCTTAGAATTTTGTGTTCATATTTTATTTGTTTCACATCATTGGTTTCAAGATATCGTTGATTTTTATATTTAGTTTGTGTTACTTTTACATAGAAGTTAAATAAATAGATCTTTACAAATTCATAGTTTTTTTTTTTTTTTTTTTTTTCTCTTTTTTTCTCTTTTTTTCTCTTTTCTTTTTTTTAGCTAAATATTAGTAATTCTTTCGATTTACATAATAGATTTTTACAAAAATGATGTTGCATTATGTTATTGAGGATGTTTTTGAAAAATTTATCTAAGATAGTGATTTGTTGTTTGCCTTCCAACTCTAGTAAATCCAAATATTTATGAATTTGAAAAGGTTAATTTACTAGTTAAAAGAAAATTAAATAAATAAAAATAAATCCATTTTTTTTTAACTCCATATAAATTCACCAAACACACCCTTTGTTTGATTATGTGATCGATTAAAAATTGAATCTCCTACAAAATTACTCTTTTTTTAATTGGCTTTGTTTATTGATACCCCAAATTTACAAGTAATACCCCTTTATTTTTTTTTATAATTTTGTTTTTATATAAAATTGCAAAATAAAAAATAAAAAATAAAAATATAAAGTTTGACAAGTCAAAAGTAGTTAAACACAAAAAATACGGAACAATTGTCTTGTCATGTTAATTAAATAGGTAAAACTGTCGAAAAAAAGTACGGAACATAAAATATAAAGTTTGACAAGTTAAAAGCAGCAAAAGAAGAAAAAAAATACGGAACAGAAAAACGATAAAAATTTGTTTTGTCCCGTTAATAAAGCGAGTACCACGGGAGTAAGAGGGGTAAATGGTACTAATAGTAGAACCTTTTTAATTTCTAAATAATGAAATTAAGTATTTTATTAGTCCAAAAACAGAAAAACTATAAGCTATATTGTCATTAGAAATGAACTAAATTGATTATCCTTAACAAATTTTTAGTTACTGCTAATATCATCAAGATTATCATTGTTCCTATTTGAGGAGAAAATTGGTATATGACAAACACAAGTGCAGGATCAACTGCATAAAATAAGTAGGCAGCTTCATGTACATTTCTGTTTTGGGTAAAAATGTAAAATACACAACAAAGGTGTAAACAATACATACATCATACAATGATGGCCAGATACATTGATTTAAAGTACATTGTACATAACATCCATATGAACACATCATGAACAAATGCATGGTTATCAAATATGACCGAAAAATAACATAAATAAGTCACAGAGTGGTTACAAGGTTACAAGAAGTGATACCTCTAAACCACTTGATATAAAATATCAGTGTATCAACATCATCTTGTCACACAATGATATATTTACTTAAGTTTAACCACCAAAATGGAAACCAGCATCCTTTGAAGCCCTTATGGTGCTATTATTCCTTGCAACTGTCATGTCCTGGTTCCAGCGTATGTGGCAGTGGACATAGACCCGTGGTCAACCTAGTTGAATATTATGGTTAGCAACAAAAAAATAAAAAATAATATGTGACTATTACAGCTGATATCAGGTCACTTACAACACACATAGATCGAAGATGCATGAGTTAAAAACAAAGATTTATTCAACATTTTAGCAAGAGATAGACCACATAGCTAGCTACATAGATCACGAGTTCAAACACATAAAATAAGTCGTGTACCTGAACAATACTGGAACTTGATAAGGATGCAGACATGCATGGATAAAGGGATGTTGATCAATTTTGGTGGATGATGATTGGTAAGCTTGAAGCCTTATCTTCCTTATCACCCACTTAAACAATGTCGATCATCAATTGGTGCTTTATATTTATCCAGAATCCTAATGTTGTCGTCAATGTTAAATTCATGAATCCCATCTTTATGTTCAAACCAACTGTAACCAGGATCTTTTACAGCCTGATTTTTGATCATTAACTCCCTAATATACCTTACATCATCCCATCTTCCTAAAGATGAATACATGTTAGCTAAAAGTACATAAGGAGCAGAATTACGTGGGTTTATACGAATAAGCTCCTCTGCTGCTCTTCTTGCTAAGCTCACATTAGAATGCAGTCTACAAGAACTAAGAAGAACCTCCCACAAAATTGAATCATCTACAAATGGCATTTTCTCTAAAATAACCTCAATTTCATGGAACCGACCAGCACGTCCCAAAGCATCAATCATACAAGTGAAGTGGTCAGAAATCGGTTCCACTCCATGTTCTTCTAGCATCGAATTAAATATCTTAATCCCATGATCAATCAATCCTGAATGACTACAAGCAGTCAAAACAGCAATAAACGTTATGGCATCAGGTTGCTCACCTGATTTATTAATCATTTCTTCATAAAGAGAGACACCTTCTTCACCCTGCCCGTTTTGTGCATACCCATGAATCATTTCATTCCATGTAACGGTGTTCTTTACAGGCATTGTATCAAAAAACGATCTTGCTTCATCAACATCTCCACACTTAGAATACATGTCGATTAAAGCACTTCCAACAACAACGTCATTTACAATTTCGTCTTTTAGAGCGCGTGCATGAATTTGTCGCCCCTGAGATATCGATGATAACTTTGCACAACAACTAATTACAGTAGCGTAAGTAAACTGAGTAGGAAGCATATTGCTTTCTAGCAGGTTCTTGAATAGCATGAAGGCTTCGTTATCAAGATTATTCATTGATAATCCTGAGATCATGGTATTCCAACAAACTATATCATCTTGCTCTTTTATTCGATCAAATACACATTTCGCAAGCTCTATCTTATTGCACTTGGCATACATCCCGATAAGTCCACTAGCAACATAAACATCGTCATAAAAATAATTCTTTACCGAAGCTGCATGAACTTGTCTCCCACCCTCTAAAAGCCCCATGGAAGCACACGAACTAGAAACAACAGCAAAAGTTGTTCGGTCACCTCTAACATTATAAAATTGCATATCTCTAAAGATCCTAACAGCCTCCTTATGTTTTCCAATCTGGGAATAACCAGAAAGCAAAGCATTCCAAGAATTTAAGCTCGGGTACGCCATTTTATCAAATATTTCACGTGCGGCATCAATATCTCCTGATTTCAGACATGCCGTAAGCATATTAATATAGGTCACTTCGTCAGGTTCAAACCTTAAAATCTGCATCTTTTTCATACACTCTATTGCCTTTTTGATTTGTAACTTTTGCCCATACCCACCAATCATCACATTCCAAGAAACAACACTAATTTCCGGTAAACTATTAAATATCGTTTCAGCACTTTCCATATCTCCATCTTTCGCATACATATCTAGCAACGAATTACTCAAGTGTAAATCATTATCAAGCCCGAGTCTAATCGTAAGCCCATGAAGTTGTTCCCCATTCACACTATTTCTAGCACACACACCAAGAATACTCGACAGCGACACAGCATCAATCTTCACCCCACTCCTACGCATCAACCCAAACATACTAAACACCTCCTCAACATGCTCACTCCCCCCTAACGCCCCCATCAAAGCCGTATACGAAACCTCATTAACTTCCTTCAAATCCTCAAACGCCTTTACCGCATCTTTCACACACCCACATTTCGCGTACATCCCCAACAAACCATTCCCTACATACACATTCCTATCCAAACCAGCTTTAATCCCTAAACCATGACAAACCCACCCACATTTCACCTCATTAACCGCCCCACACGCGCTAAAAACACTCGCTAACGTAAAACTACTCCCCGAAAACCCCTCCCTATTCATCTCATAAAACAACCTTAACCCTTTTCTCTCCAACCCATTTTTCACAAAAGCACTAATCATAGTATTCCACGAAACCGCGTTTCGTTCAGGCATTGCGTTAAAAAGGCGCTCTGCGTCATCTACATTACCCCTTTTGCAGTAAGCGGATAAAATCGCGTGGTAGGAAAAGATGTTTTTGTGTGGCATTTTGTCGAACACTTGGTGTGCAGTTTTTAAGTGGCTGCAAATGTGGTATAGTTCGATTAAACGGTTTGATAAAAAGGTGTCTGTGAAATGAAGTGTACGGATTATATGGGCGTGGATTGTTTGTCCTGTTTTGTGGGATTTTGTGTTTATGCATGTTTGTAAAAGGTTTGCTAGTTGGTTTGTTGTTTTCAGTTCCATTTTTAAACCGTTTGTTAATTGTTTGTGTGTGGTGTTATATGCTGAAATAAGGGGTCACGTGCGGAACACGTGCCCAGTTCAAATAAGTCAACCGTGCCTTAACCAACCATAACTACTTTTAGAGCCGAGCAAAATCACCCGAAAATCGACCCGAACAGACAAACTGGTCGAAACTGAGCCGAATCGAATGGAACCGATCTTATTGGTTTTGGTTTTCGGTTTTGTATAAATATTTCGGTTTTAATCGGTTCGGTTTGGTTTCGGTTCCGGTTCACTTTGGGTCAAAACACATTTTTTGGTTCAAAATAGCTTTTTTCGGTTTCGGTTCAGTTTTGGTTTTGATAGTTTTTCTCGGTTCACATTTTATCCTTATTCGGTTTTCAGGTCAAGCCGGTTTTAATCGGTTCGGGTCGGGTTTGACCCGTTGCTTAGCCCTAACTAATTTTCCCTCTAGGCTATAAATACAAGCATTTGACCTCATTAGTTAGTAGACTAATTCATATCCTTTCTCTCTTTTCTCTGTAATTGAGTTACACCTGTAACAAACACTATCTCAATAAACATTTGGCTCCGAGTTCATCTTCTTGATTCGTGAATTCCAATTACTTGTTTGTGATTAGCTACCAATATATAAAGGGTTCTAGCTAAGCACGTTACATGTGGTAACAAGACTTTAAAAGTATGCAAAGTGAAATGGCTGGAGAAAAGTCTTTTTTGTCTCTTATGTTTAAAAAATGTTTAAAAGCAAACAATTTATTTTCTTAACGCCTGCAGACAGAATACAAAGCAAACAATTTATTTTCTTAACGCCTGTCAGACAGAATACAAGAAAAGTGCTTAAAAAAAAAAAAAAAAAAAAAAAACGCCTAGTTGGTTAGAAGTTTACTTTCCAATATATTTTGACAAAGTAGCTAAAGCTTATGTGTTAAAAAAAATTAAAAAATAAATAAAAAATCTCTTTTCCATAAGCTTGTACAACTTCAACAGCGATATGAGAGTGAAAATAGCAAGAATTATAAACTGGAGTACTCAGGTGGAATTGTGAGACTAATAGACACATAAAAAGTGGGTGGTCGTGTGTAACTGAGGCCACGCATGGGTAAGTTATGGAGCAGGAAAACGGGTGAGGAAGTGTTCCCATGTGTGGAGGGTGATATGTGAGAGTCACGCTAGCTTCCTGCGGAGTATTCCAGCCCCTCTAGAAGCTTGAGCTCGTAATATATGTTTTCATAAGCCTGCCACTCATCCATACGGAGCTTGTAGTTGATATGAACATATTTTATAAGCTTAGACTCTCATATGCTTTCATTGCGGAGGATGAACATTAGAGTCACGTCGGCTTTCCCTTACTCTAGCTCCTCGCAATGCTTGAGCTTATGATATAAGATCTCATGGGCTCCTCCAAACATACTTGTAGCTAGTATGAGCTTTCTTTATAAACTTAAACTCTTATAAGCTTCCACAAGCTCCGTGCCAAACATATTCCCAATATTTCAATAGGAAAATGATGATACCTAATTCACATGACTATATTATGCCTAAGCAAATTTAATATTTGACAAGTGGATTACACAATTTCTCACTCATAATTACTTAAATGGTCCTTGTGGTTTGTTGATTTTTACGGATCTTGTCCCTGTGTTTTTTTTAAGCGGGTTTGGTCCCTGTGCTTTTAGAATGTTACGGATCATGTCTCTATTTCGACCCAACTTCAAACGACCATTAAAAAGGACATCAGTTGAATTAAATGGACTAACGTGAGGGCTAAACTTGTAGTTTGAGTTTTCCCTCTCAAAATACAAACCACAAGGACGATTTATGAAAAAAAAAAAAAAAAAAAAAAAAAAAAAAAAAAAACTTTTTAATTTTTTTATACAATTTTTTTTAATTTTATTATTTAAAAAAAATAAAACTTTTTAATTTTTATGATACGAATTTTTTTTGACTTTATAATATATAACCAAAAAAAAAAACCTTTTTAATTTTTTTATACGAAAATTTTTTGATTATTTTATTAAAAAAAAATATTTTTAATTTTTTTATACGAAAATTTTTTAGTTTTATTATAAAAAAAAAATAATAATTTTTATTATACGAAAATTATTTGACTTTATTATATATAAAAAAAAACTTTTTAATTTTTATTATACGAAAATGTATAAAAAAATTTTTTTTTCTTTTTTATTAAATTTTATTGTAATAAAATTTAAAAAAAAATTCATATAATAAAAATTAAAAAGTTTTTTTTTTTTTTTTTTTTTTTTTTTTTTTTTTTTTTAGTGTAAATTACATAAATCGTCCTTGTGGTTTGTATTTTGAGAAGGAAAACCCAAACTACAAGTTTAGCCCTCACGTTAGTCCTTTTAATTCAATTGAGGTCCTTTTTAATGGTCGTTTGAAGTTGGGTCGAAATAAGGACAGGATCCGTAACTTTCTAAAAGCACAGGGACCAAACCCGCTTAAAAAAAAGCACAGGGACAAGATCCGTAAAAATCACCAAACCACAAGGACCATTTAACTAAGTAACTCTAATATTTACCTATTATCTTGTCACATGTCATCATCTCTTTTTTAGACTAATGAATTAGGCATGTCAATCAATGCTCATTTCAATTAATGTTAAATATAAGCGAAAAAATAAGTGAACATTCGAAGCCATGTACCGTGATACTCGCGTTTTCCACTGCTATTTTTGTATCGGCTAAATTATAGTATCATTTTGTGCACACAACAAAAACTAATTCTATATTCTATAAACCTCAGGCAGGATTAAACCAGTATATATTGAACCCAGTTGAACACCCAAAGACAAAGGCTTAATGTTGAAAAGATTATTTCAAACTTTAATTCCTGTTATAATAAAGAAAGACTTTATAAAAAAAATGTTACAACTAACAAAGGAATGCAGTATGAACTTTGTTGGTTGCTGATTGCCAACCAAATGTATATAAACTTGTAAACATTTACGAATATATAATGTACTACACACAAAAAACACGTTCCCTCTAACAAATTATCACAATAGTATTCTCTTTAATGATCTTTATATATACGTTGAGAGGTTGGAATATGTTGTCAGGTCAGTGCTTAAAGCTTGCAGGAAGTGTCGATTCTGTAAAATACTCCTTTCTCACATCATCTGCCGAGCAAAACCTTACCTTCAAATGATTTAGATAGGTGTTAACTGTTAAGGCTCTTTGGTGACTAAATTATAGAAGTGGAAACTTCAACACACATATAAATGTGTCAATTCGAGTCATTATATCTGACAGGTAAAAAAATTAGCTTAAATGGCGACTACTCACACGAGGATAAATGCCACCCATGGCATCTTTCTATTGGAGTAATGTAATTGTTGTAATCATATTGGACAAAAGTGTTTCAAGTCAACCCTGACGCATTTCGACCTGTATATAAGTTACATGTTTTGACCCAAACCCATTGTGAATATTTGACCGAGTATGTAGCCCACGCATTTTACATGCTTTATAGTGACCAGATTGTATGGAGGAAAACGAAAACAGAGTAGAAAATGTTTACCAGAGAAGCATATGACTTAACAAGGGGCTTGGCGAGCTGCCAGATTGGTTGAAATACAAAAGGAGCATCAACGAACAGAACTTGTCCCAGCCGCCTTGGGTAGTAGTAATATAACACATCAAACTGCCAATATTGAATAAATATATTAGCTTGCAATAGTCCCATTTATATGTCAAGACAAGACAAGAAGCGGAATTTCATAGCTCACCAAAAACGTCAAGAATGAAAGGTCGGAATTCTTTAAACCAAACCCACGAAGATCAAATATTCCAAGTATCTCTTCTTTACCATCGGGGAGTTTACTTAATGCCTTCTCTAACAAAAACACACATAACCGCTCGTCCTCCAACCGATCATACATCTGCAGAAAATCATATACTGCAATCATTTTGGGACAGGGGAATACCATTTTGGATTAACATGTGAATTGATTTGAGTCAACTTCCTAGTTTAGGTTTATTTGATTTCTTTGTGTAACCCATGATGTCAGTACTCAGATCCGGGCCCATACACACGGATAAGTCCCAACATGGCAACATCCACTAAAAAGTTCATCTCATCTGATTAGTAATGACTTGTTCAAATATTTTTACCTCTGGGATATGTTTTGATGGCACTACAATCAGTACTGGCCTGCCATTCACATCAAGCGAATCATGAACATAAGACTTTCCAGTTGCAGCTGCTCTTCTAACTGATTGTTCTGTTAAATCAGACACACCAAATTCTTTTCGCCATTTCTACAAATATCATAGAGTTAAATCAACAACAGATAGTACATAGATAGTGAAAATTGAAGCAAATAAAGGGTATATATTAAAGATATACACACGATTGCTTTGGTGAGTTTTGAGATAGCCTCGTCTACTTCAAACCGTCGGTCCTTTAAAAACCAAAGAATTAGCTCCTCGTCGTCTCTTCCATTTTTACCCGTAGGCAGATTGTAATGATCTTTCTCAAGCTTCTCTTTCACCTTCATCACAAGCTGAAGAAACCAAGACAATATATTATTTTAGGCTCAACCATGTGCATCATATGCAATGCAGCAATGGTAGAACAAACACCATTGTGCCTTACTTCAAGGGTAGTTTATACATTTGCAAAACTGCTTTTACAAAAAGTGCTCGAAAACGCAATCCCAAACACCCTCTAAGCACTGATAATGTGTTCTACAACTAAGAGACCTTCCCAAGGATCTACGAACAAACTTCAACCGAATCGTCAATGAATGTGATAAACTTTTATAATGTTACCAACACAATGACATTCTATAGCAAGTAAAATGGTATCTAAATGGATGGCTTGGCACTTTCTCATGAACTGTCAATGTTTCATGTAACTATTTTGTGTGTTATATTCACTAAACAGACGAGGTTTTCTCTATTGAGGTTACCTCAAGAGAGCGAGTCTTTAAGATATTTTTATAAAAGTTTATTTAGTGTCTGAGAAAAAATTGCGAGTGTTACTTGTAATGGTAAAGCTCGTTAGTGTAATTTCTAAAACAAAAAGTACCATACAGAGAGTGTTTGTGAAAATAAGTAAGATTCTGAAAGAAAAAAAAAATGTTTTTCTGCTAAAAAAGAGCAGAATGCCAAACACCCTGACAGTAAAATTCCACTGTTTTCTTAAAAAGTTAAATAAAATAATCAGCAAAAATATAGCAACTCAAACATTAAATCATAACAGAAGAGAATATGAAATATAAAAAATAGAGTAAATAAAAAATTACTACCTTGCGTGAGTTGTCAGTACTGGTGTCAGATGAGCGATTAGTGACGGAAAACCTAACAACTGGACGGAATGAAGATGATTTCTTAACCGTCGCTGCTGAGGAGAGGTAACGGAACGGGGCAGGTGGTAACCGTACTGACATTTTTTTTTTTGTTATTCCGATTTAACGGCGGTTAAGTAATTTGAAATGAAAATGAAAAAATAATGTTAGTTGGTTGGTGTTTGAGATAAGAAGTGTCGCGTGGGTAAGTTAAAAAAACGTGTTCCGCTTGAATATATATGGTCCCGTCACGCTATTACATATTCCAATTTTACAAGTTTCTATTTTCATTCACAGTTTTTGTTTATAGGTGTTTGGTATTGCGTTTCGGATTCGATTATCAGCGTGCGTGGTGCAAATTTGGTCGACTCATCTATACGAGGGTTTAACATTTTTTTTATATCTACTCAAACCGGGTAAAATCTTTTTTTCTCACATAATCATGAGTAGATATTCAGTAAGAAAGAAAATTATAATGAGAATGATGAGAACTAATTATAATCATATATTTGAGATGCGTTGACTTGAATTAGATGCATCTCTGCTCATTTAGATGCATCACAATTAGTTTCAAAAGTGAATTTGAAGTGAAAACTGTAACACCCCAATCTTTTCAGGTACTAAATCTTGTAACAATTTCCTACCAGGGACTAAAGTTGCCAAAGTGTGAAACTTAAAATTTTAATAACCAGGATTCTTCGTTCCCAGGTAATTAGAATGTCCAGAAGTCTCTCTCTTTCTCTCCATATATCACGACATATACATATATATCACATCAAGAAGCTAGGGTTTGATCCAAGATTAATTTTATACAAGTATTAAGCAAGGTTTCACCTCACATAAGCTTACAAACGAATAAGCTAGGGTTCCCACCATCCAATTTGAGGTAAAGATCATGTCTTGTTGTTAAACTTGTATGTTATGACTACCTAGTTGTGGGTAAAGCCTAAAGTTCATATCATTATGCCATTTATGGGGTTATTGTGGAATTTTACATGTTTATGTGAAATTGTGATTTTGATAAATCACCAAGAACCCTAGTAATCATGTATAAATGATAAGAAAAAGTGATGGGTACCTTATTAAGGTGCTATAACACCATTTTGTGGTGCTAATATTCAGAAATTATGTTGGTGTGATTATATAAGCCACAAACCAAACACCCCCTTATGGCTTATCTATCCTTTTAGTGCTTATTATGATAAGCTTAGTTATGTCCTAAATAAGCTCCATGTCATTTATGTGTTCCTAGGTTATAAGAGTTAGTCAGGGACGTGTTTAAGGGAGCTCATGTTCTATTCAAGCGTTTACAAGGTGAGTAACATATTTAAGCATAGAAACGGGTCCTTGGTAACCCGTTAGTGTGCCACTTTAATTGTGGTATTCATGGTAAGGTTCATGTATTATATTTGAGTTATAAGTTCATCGTGTTACAATTATACGTTATGTGCCTAAATGAGTTACTTGTAGTATGTTTATATGTGAATTATGCTAGACGGGTCAAAA
This sequence comes from Artemisia argyi, assembly GCA_030686995.1. Taxonomy (NCBI): domain Eukaryota; kingdom Viridiplantae; phylum Streptophyta; class Magnoliopsida; order Asterales; family Asteraceae; genus Artemisia; species Artemisia argyi. The sequence goes on from CM060709.1 coordinate 33,705,483, forward strand.
CAGCCCCGAATGACCCGTTTGGGTTTAGTTATGTGATTTTAACTCTATTTCCACGATACTACTTGTATAGTGTCCTAAGTGGACGACACATGTTATTATGTCATAACATGCTCCGAAATGGAGCCTAGACATCCTTAGTGGATGACCGAGCCTTTATTAGTGTCTCATCTCGTTAAATGGGACTTAGACATCCTTTGTGGATGATCAGTGTGTATAAGCGGCTCAAAGTCATGGAATATATGACTTAGACGTCCTAAGTGGACGACTAGAACATTTTCTGTTATATTGAACCAATATGGGTTCAATACGTCCTTAGTGGGCGACTAGTATATAATAACAATACGAAGCAACCATAGTATTATGCCATGTTATGATTAGTATCTTTTATATATTATCTCACTAAGCTATTGCTTACGTTGCTTCGTTATTGTTGATATAAATAATGCCTAAAAACATTATTAACATATATCGATATCTCTATGTTTTGATAATCACAAAACGTAAACTCATTGAACTACAAATTATGACGTAAACAAGTATTTAGTCGTAAATATTTGCTTTAGCATCCATATCACTTAAGGTATGAATAAACAAAGTGTCTAATGCATTTTATGATCAAAAGAATTTTTATCTTTACAAACCTTACATTTTTTATGAAGTGGGACAAACAATTTTAAACTTATACAAAATATTTTTTGTATTTATAAGAAATGTTTTATTCAAAATAAATATTTTGAATTCAAATTTCTACCCAAAAAACGGCCATATTCTTCAAGAAAAACCTTCCCCACAAAAAGACAAAAATTTTGAAGAAAGAATAATTTTTTATTAGACGGCCCCCTTAATTAATTAAGGGGACCGGCCACACAATTAAGGGGACCGGCCACGCTCCCAAACAGTATTTTTTCCCCTATAAATACTGGTTCATTCCACAGATTTTTCTCACCTTTTGCACGAAAATTTTCAGTCCCAATCCCTTCAAAACATCCTTCTAAATCCTTTGATCATAAGATTATAAGTCTTTGTTTCAAGTGATCCAATCCTTTACCACTCAAAGTGCAAGAGAAGAATCCTCCCCATCATAAAGCCAAAGATGTATTAGGATCTAGTTAGTGTTTATGTAATGTTGTGAGTTATGTATATGTAATAAGTAGATCAAGATGATCTTACTTAGTAGTGAGTTTATGAGTGAGTAAGAAGTAGTGGGAAGAAGTAGTATTGTGGAGAAGTCATGAAGTTGTGAAGAAGTAGATGTGTGAATATGTAGTGGAGTATAGAAGAAGTTGTGAAGTAGTGAAGAAGTCGTGAAGTCGTGAAGCCATGAAGAAGTCGTGAAGTCGTGAAGCCATGAAGAAGTCGTGAAGCCATGAAGAAGTCGTGAAGTCGTGTAGAAGTTGTGTAGTGATCGAAGTAGTGTTGTGAGATTGGTTCTAGCTACTATTAGAACTCGACATTTAGCTTAGTGTCGTTAAATGGTGTAAGCAAAAGTTGTGTACGGTTTTCTCCGCCAAAAGGGAGCTTGTTTAGTTGTGAAGAAAACTCTCGAGTAGGTGACTCGGGGAGTGGAGTAGGGCAAGGAAGGTGTCCTTGTAGCCGAACCACTATAAATCATCGTGTCCGGTTTGCATTTCCTTTCTCTTATCTCTTTTCATTTATTCTTGCATTTATCACTTTACATCTATGCTTGCCTATATGTCTTAGTTGTTGCTTATATAGTTGTGATGATTGATTGTGTTGTACATAGAAGTTAATATTGTGATTGTGTGTATAATTATATGATATGGTCAAATAGATTATTATTCACACTTCTCATATTAAGTTTAACTTGATAGATAATTTGATACAAAACGTTTTAAGATTTTAAAAGGAAAACGTATTCACACAAAGACCGACCAAAGCTCCATTCATAAAACTAAGTTTTTCCGAAAGCTTACGTATATAATTGATCATATTGATTATATGGTGTTTTCATACTAAACTCTAATTAAAGGTTTTCCAAACAAACAATTGAATAAATTTGAATCAACATTTTGAAACAAAGTTTTTATAAAATGAAAAAGAGGGGAAAACTATTCAACCCCCCCTCCTAGTTTTCCACAGCTATGTTTATTATAGGTGAAGCTAGTGGTAGTGCAATCAAGGGTACGAAGACCGAGAACTAGACCTCGGTGAAATACTTGGGTATGGAGCCTTTTTCCCTACACGCTCTCCTACCAAGAAACGCCCTAGGTTATATGCTTTTGTGTACGAACATATAAACTCATGGTTATGTAATGATCAAGTAGTTAAGTGGTTTCTTTATTGTTTAAAGGGTGTTTGGCATAGTGCCATTCTTGCCCATATTGACCCATTTTGATCATGTACGGGTCAAGGCGAATGATACATGTATTGTACAGTTTTTAGGTGTTAATATAAGTGTGATGTTATGCTAAATCAATTTAAAAAAAAAAATATTAGCCTGGGCGGTTCAAGTTGGCATCAGAGCTGTGGTTTAAGGGATTTAGGTATCCACTGTAGATGGGTACTTAGACTTAAACCTAGGCTCTATGGGACCTATAGTATTAGATACGTTTCTACATTATTATGTAGCATCAGTATTAGTATTAGCATACGTTTCCGCATTATTAGTGTAATATGGTAACAGTAAGAACTTGGTTATCTGATGGAATTATTACGACGTCTGGCCAACGTGGTAATAATCGCATCACATAACGGGAACTTAATGGTGTTATGTTACACTAAAGGAATGAATTATGAATCTTACAGTGAGTCTTATTATTCCCTTATCGTGCAATATGTTTAACTTTAAGCGTAGATATGGCTGAAAGACCTCCTGAAAGCTCCGAGTGGCCGACTCATGTAGACATACCAGAACAGGATGATCGGGAGAAAACCCCCGATCCACCAGAAACAGATGAGCATGATAATGCTCCTATTTCTGATGCTATGGCTAGACAGATCAGAGATATGATATCTCAAGAAGTAGCCAAGGCACAGGAAGTAGCTATACCATATTATACAGAACATCTCAGTAAGATCATAGCTCAGGCTATCACAACAAAACTTGATCAGAAGTTGGTTGCACGAGTCGGTCTAACTAAGGAAGTTACTTATACTGACTTCTCAGCTTGTAAGCCCCCGACTTACTCCGGAGAACAGGATCCTTTTAAATGCCACAGATGGATCCAGGATGTTGAAGGGGCGTGATTGACTCCAAACCGTCTACCTAAACTGACCAGGGAATGGTCAGCAAGGTCAAACAGCTCAGATCAATGCTCCGCGGAAGTATAAGGTTTCCCCGGGTCGTATGTCCCGACGAGGTGTGAATTGTAATCAAAACGGTTATTTGATCGGGTGAAATTGGACAGGAAAAGGTTTATAAAGGGTTTTGAATGATTACGCTAAGGAAAAACGAATAAGAACGATTAAACAAACTATATTAACAATGACGTGAAACCTAAGTAACTTAAAACGTAATCTAAAAACTTAAAATCAGAAATTGCTTATACGTAAGCAGAAAAATAAGCCAAACGGCTTAAATAGAAGCTATCACTTTATTTATGTTTTTGGTTTTTCTTGTTTTAACAAACTACTTTTAATAACGTAACCTAAATTTAAAAACACAAAAGTTATTTAAGTAAAACGCGAGTTGCAAATAACGTACGAAAAGTAAAATTAACGCAACTAAAACATGAATTCGAACAAGGAGTGAAAATTAAAACTTAAAAACTACTTAAAATCCTACGGGAATGATAATAGGAAACTAGGGAAACCCTAAACGCAATCTAATTTAAAAACGTAAAAGTAACTTTAATAAAAACGCGAGTGCGCAAATAAAAACGTGAATTTTGAGCTACGCTAACCCTACGAACATGAAAATTATATTTTTACGATCCTAATGATAAAAGAAAATTTTAGAAAAAAGAAAATTATTTTTTTGGCTTTTTAATTATTTATTATTAATTAAAAAACTATTTATTAACTAATTAAACTATTTTGATTTATTAAAAATACTAAATAAAGAGTAATAATTATAAAACTTTTTATATAAATACTAAGTAGTAATACTAAGCTAACAACAACAACAACAACAACAACATACCCAATCCCGCGAAGGCGAGGTATGGGGGAGGTAGAAATGTAGACAGGTCCTACCCCTACCCCAGGTAAAACCTGGGAGTAGAGAGACTGCTTCCAGGGAGACAGTAATACTAAGCTAAGAAAAATATAAAAGTTTAAAAAAAGCTTAAAAATAAGCTGTAAAATAAGCTGTTAAGCTTATTAAGCTTAAAAGGAAATTGAACTACTATAAAAGGAACTTAGGAAATATAAAACACAAGATATTACATAGCCCAGATGGTGCACCCTTTTGGTCTAAATGTTGACCAGTCAACACTAGAGGTCCAAGGTTCGAATCTGGCTAAACCCCATTTTTGCTAAACTATTTTTTTTTCAATTTTTTCTTTTACAAACTGATTAAACACATGGAAATAAGCAAAAAGTAAAACTACAACTATTTCTAAAGAGCAATGGATAAGCAGTTAAAGGGACAAAGAATAAGCAGTTTACTACTCCCTCCGTCCCATTATAAGTGTCCACTTTGACTTTTTTGAGTCTTTCTTATTCAACTTTGACCATTAATATTTTTATTTGTGTTATATAATACTTGATGAAAATTATACCAATAGAAAAAGCATTTAAAACCTAATCCATTTATATATTTTTCATCAAATATTATATAATATCAATAAAAATATTTATAGTCAAAGTTAAATAAGAATGACTAAAAAAAGTCAAAGTGGACACTTATAATGGGACGGAGGTAGTAATAAGCTAAAAATAAGAAATTGTGAAATCCTAAAAGCTATACAAAAGCTTCTACAAGCTGATCTCAGGGGGAAATAAGCTAAGGGGACCTAAGGGGAACTTGATAAGCTGGAACTAATAGAAAAAGCACAAGGAATAAGCTTATAAGCTTCAATAAGCAATCCAGACCCCTTGAGGCTTATGCAGGCCAGCAGGCAACTTGGAAGGCTTGAATTAGCTTATCAGGTAATCTAAAAAGCCAAGAATGACTCTCAAACCAACAAGCTTACTGGGTGAGCTATCCAAAAAACCTACAAGCACAAGCTAGGACCCACTAACAAGCTCAGAAAGAGCTTGTGAAGCAAGTTCTACACACTGAGTAGTCAGTGTACTATGGGTCAGAGTGAACTAGCTTAGGGTCAACAAAAGCTTATCAAATAAGCACAAAATGGAACATTAGGCATATGCATAAAAAGAAGGTTCAGTGGGGAACTCAAAACACCAAAGATCACAGGATAAGCTTAACTAGAGAACCAATTACAAGCTTATGAAAAAGGGCTGTGGAACAGACCATGGTGCAGGGGAGATGACTCTCCCTGCAGGTAACTTTGGGCAAGAGTGGGGCCCACCTAGAAATTCATAAAAATAAAATAAAATTAGAATTGAAAACACAAGCTGGGAGACTACAAGTGCAAGAAATTTCAAGTTCTCAAACCTAGTACAAAAATCACAAAAAGTCTTGGGATTTTAGGAAAAATCTGAGTTCATGCATTTTTGACTTGTCATACAAAACTTGAAAAATTTACTTTCATGAGATTTGATTGGATGAAAATGATTGAACATGAATTATAATGGTGCAACATGAATGATTTAAACTGAAAAACACACTTATGCATCAAAATTAGTGAGTATGCAATCCTACTTTCTAACAGTTAACAAGATGAGAGGTACACAAGATGATTTTGACTTTCTCAGCAATTACTTATGACTTTGCTGCTATAACTACTCTGAATGATCCTGACCTGACCTAACTCAGCTAAAAACAAGGACTACAACAAGTTCAATTCAACATTTATATAACTAAGTCTAGGGAATGAGAACCTAACTACACCTAATGAGCAGACAACATCCTTATAACTACCATTTTGATTTTCTGCCTACATGAGCTAAGTCTTATGGTTTATATATCCTACATGAACCTAACATGGCTTGTACCAACTGATTTTAATGAACCAAACTAACTACAACTCAGGAACCAAGCTAATCTAAACATCCCTTTAACTTCAACTGTTTTGTGTCTTTATGAGTTTTCAGTGAGAGTAAGCTATATAAATGATGTAACATGATTAACTAGACTGTTTTACTAATTTAAAAGCTAAAGTGACAGAAGATTAAGCACTAATTAAGCTATAGCTACCTTATACTAATTAGAGCTAAAACATATACTAACAAGCAAATGTCAGATTAGGCAAATGCAAACACTAAAATAAGCAATAATCAAACAGACATAAGCACTAGTATATATAGAATATGGTACTAATGAGCATGAATGAAAAGATAAACAGTGGGATTAAGCAGTACAAAATAAGCAGAATGCAAATAAGCTAAAACAACAATTTTAGAGAAGTAGTTTCCAAACTTTGAAATTTTTCATTAACTGGAATTGCAAATTACAAACTTAAACAAACTTAATTAAACTAAAACATAATTAACCCCATTTATACTAAAACTATCTACTCTAAAATCCTAATAATCTTTCTGCTTCCCACTTCTTCCTTTTATAGTGACACTTTTAGGGTTTCTGAGAACCCACTCTTTCCCACTTCTCTTGTTGATCGTTGGATGAGCAAAATTATATCCTGACCGTTGGTCTGATTTGGGCGGGAAAATGTATTTTGTGTTTTGGCTTCTAGCTCTTGGCAGGGGGGGGGGGGGGGCAAGAATTGTAGTTTAGTGGTGGAAAGTGATATAGGGGTGGGTAGAGATGGAGTGTTGACAGAGGAGGGGGGATGGAAGTGTGATGATTGTGTTTGTTTTTGCAGGTTTGTAGCAGTAGGCTAGGGAGAGGGATAAGGGTTTGACTTTGAGCTTTGACCCTGGGGTAAATAATACGGGGTGAGGGTGTTTGTGTTATTTATTTGTGTTGGGCTGGTTGGTAGATTGGGCTTGGGTGAGTGTTGTGGACCAGGCTGGAGGGGTGGAGTAATAAGGTGTTGGGTTTGGTTGTAAAAATTGTTAAGTGGTCCGGATGGTATTTGTTATGAACACAAGGACCAAAAGTGAAATTCCACTAAACCATAGGACTGAAAATGTAGTTATCCCATAGTACCAAGAGGGACCAATGTTGCCAAGTTTAGTATTCCAAAACCCATTTTTGCAATTTTGTACTTTTCAAAATTCTCGGGGACTAAAAATGTAATTTTCCAAACATGAGGGACCAAACTTGTAATTTCCTCAAACTTCACACCAAGGACTGAAAATGACTTTTGTAGCTTCCCAAGGACCCAAAATGATTTTTCTTTCAAAATTATCCCACCAGGGACCAAATCTGCCAAAGTTTGAAACTCCAGGGACTAATTTCGTAAATTTCCAAAACTTTCCAATTTTTCACCAAAGGACTAAATATGACATTTTATGATTTCAAAATGACCTTTGGCGATAATTTTCTATATTTTGAATATCCAGGGACTAGTTTTATCATTTTATGAAAGTTGGGGGACTGAAACTGCCAATTTTGCAAACTTTGTACGTTTTTCGTCTGTTTTTGCTCATTTTGCATCTAAACATATAAAACACAATTTTGAAATATTTTTTAGTATTTTGATGCATTACTGAGTGTTTTTGTATGTTTTTGTAGTTCAGACTGACTAAAAATGATGAGTATTTGAGCACTCATCAATCCCCCACACTAAACTATTGCTAGTCCCTAGCAATACTGTTTTGAAAACTTTATGGATTTTAAACTCTTTACCAAAAGCCATCACTTCTGGAGTAGCCAGGTGTAAAAACTGTGGCACACCTGATAACCGTGTGATTTTGAGCAAACCACCAGCTGTCAACGGATTTGATTAGTCTTTACCAAAAGCCGTTTGCTTCTGGACTAGCCAGCTCTTGATGGAATAGTCAACATCTTGGTGAGCTGATTACCAATTATGGGTTTTCCACGGCCTTTACCACAAGCCATAATCTTGCGGGCTAGCCAACTCATTTGTTTTTGGGGAGTTGAGGAACCATACAATTTTGGGCAAATTGCAAGCCATAAACGGATTTGAGATGTCTTTACCAAGAGCCGTTTGCTCCTAGACTAGCCAATCCCTTTTGTCGCTTAGACAAGGCGGACTGATTACCACAAAAATTTTGAAGCACCAGTGAAAAAAAATTTAAAATTTTTGAAATTTTGGCAAAAACGGGGGTATTATATAGTAAAATGTGATAAAATTCGCTAGAATAGCGAATACCCCTCACACTTAGCATGAATATTGTCCTCAATATTCAAAATCCCGGCTATTATGCCGACATTTTGAACGTAAAAGGGCAACATTACAAGCTAAGCGTGGAAAACACCATTTTGTTTCTCACTCTTGTAATCATAGCATGGGGGACTCCCCCACACTGAGGGTGAAAACCCTATAAGCATGCTCTGTTTTTGTTTACCGAGTCGCTAGCTTGACTCGACCCCGAATTCATTTGTCCTTGGGGAATGTGGAAGAAGTGATCTCCATCGGACTTTCATTCAAAATGTTTGGACAAACATATGAAGCACGTGAAAGTTCCACGCCGATGAGATAAGTATCCGGCTCAAGATAATGATACATGAAAATGCCGGGATCAAATATAGTATCTTCATTCCCGAAGGAGTGAAGAATAAGAGAAGTCACCCTATAGGTGAAGAAAAGGAAGAAAACCATGATGAAAATCATGATTTGATATTCTTCCTCCAGAACAGGCTCCATAGCCTGAGTTTGGATTTCAAAGGGTAAGCTCGTAAACAACCCGGGAGGGTGGGTGGGAATTTGCAAATTCTCATAATTGAGAGCATCTCCCCCCGGGCAATCAAACTGATGAGCGAGTTCACCGGAGAACTCCTCATGAAGAGAATCATTCACAAGATGTGAATCTGGGAACTCATGTTCCTGAATAGACTCATCACAATCCTCATTCTGAATATCAAAGAGTGGATTATCAGAAATCGAAGTGAATTCAGATTCGAATTCAAATAGAGGATTAGTGAGAGTAGTATTGAACAGTGTTGCAAAAATCGGCTGAGGCGGCCGATTAATCGGCGATTAATCGGCCTCGGCCCTGGAACTTGTAGGAAGTTCCAAGGTAATCGGCCGATTAATCGGCCGAGTCAAGAAAATCGGCCGATTAATCGGCCAAAAATCGCAACTCGGCCCCTGATCGCCTCGGGACCGATTCACGATTTTTGCAACATTGGTATTGAATGTTTCGGGAACAAAGTGAATATCATTCTCTGTTGGACTGTTGGGATCAGAAGTGAGTGACGGATCATGAGATAGGAGACTTTCAATTTCTCCCAGATCAGCTTCGAAGTCAAGGAGACCATCATCACTTTCCAAGGAAAGTGGATCGATGTGAGTAAGTTCATCGGTGAACTCCTCGAGAAGAGGATCAGCATCAGACTGAGGGAGTGGTGCCTCAATATACTCAATGTCTCCATGAGATATACAATCATCGCTATAATCTGAGAAAATCTCAAATTGATCTTTAGGACACTCAATAGGGGAAGGAATATCACATACATGATCCAAAGTTCCCTGTGACTCTCTCGAGATTGGGACAAGGATCTCAACACTAGACTTTATTAATTCGTCCGATTCCTTATTAGGAACAGTGCTAAGATGCTCATCCCCCATGTTTAGAGAGTGGGTGTGAACTTCGGGTGTGATAGCAGTTGTTTGAGATGGAATCTCAACTGCTGGGGTATCAACTGATGAATTTGATGAAGTTTTATAAAATTCAAGGATGTCAAGTGTATCCTCATCATCACTGTCATCAGGAATGAAATGGAACAAAGAGCTAGACTTGGCTGCTTTTTCTTTTGCAATGGATTCCCTCACAGATTTTTCATATGCATCTTGGGAATTTATTCTAGCAGCCTGCTCTTCAGCAAGCAATTCTTCCATGAATTTTTGATGAGTGTGTCTTTGGGCAAAGTCTTTAACTAAACCCTTAAGCTCATCAACGATTTTCATCATATTTTGCATTTCTGGAAGAAGTGCTTGATTCATATCGTACTGTGGAGGTTGGTCATAATAAGGTGTGTCAAAATTGTCACAAGGATATGGATTCCCCGATTGACAATCTGAGCTGAAGTGTGGACCTCCACAGTAATCACAACAGGAAAACTGTTGAGACTGTGGGTTGTACGTGCTAGAGTCATAATCGTTATCAGGAAACTGCTCATAGACAAGCGTGTTTCCCGATTGACAATCAGAACTGTAGTGTGAACCACCACAGTACTCACAACAGTAAAACTGCTGAGTATCATGGTGTGGCAGCTGATGGAATAAATCAGTCGTGTCATGGTAAGAATAGGGATCTTGGTTATAGACAGACCCGTTTCCCGACTCTACCATGCCACAACTGGGGCAATTGCCACCATTATAAGGATTACCACACCAATGGCAAACCAGAAAGTGTGGATGAGACATAGAAAGAATCAAATGTGTATAGAGGGGTAGGGATGAAGAATCAAAGGCGTGAGAGGGTAAAGGTAAATATTTTTGGGTTTTTGGATAAACATTTTGTACAAATAGGAAGAAAAATGTTTTTGTGTTTTTGTGTTCGTTGAAAACTTGATTTAAAAAGTTTTCGGGAACGGTTTTGTTTTGATAATGGGAAAATATGAACAAAGGATGGATAAATGTACAATGGAACGAATTCCAAAGACACTAATCAGAAAAACCGTTTAGATAACGCGCACAACCTCCCCGGCAGCGGCGCCAAATTTTGATTGACTCCAAACCGTCTACCTAAACTGACCAGGGAATGGTCAGCAAGGTCAAACAGCTCAGATCAATGCTCCGCGGAAGTATAAGGTTTCCCCGGGTCGTATGTCCCGACGAGGTGTGAATTGTAATCAAAACGGTTATTTGATCGGGTGAAATTGGACAGGAAAAGGTTTATAAAGGGTTTTGAATGATTACGCTAAGGAAAAACGAATAAGAACGATTAAACAAACTATATTAACAATGACGTGAAACCTAAGTAACTTAAAACGTAATCTAAAAACTTAAAATCAGAAATTGCTTATACGTAAGCAGAAAAATAAGCCAAACGGCTTAAATAGAAGCTATCACTTTATTTATGTTTTTGGTTTTTCTTGTTTTAACAAACTACTTTTAATAACGTAACCTAAATTTAAAAACACAAAAGTTATTTAAGTAAAACGCGAGTTGCAAATAACGTACGAAAAGTAAAATTAACGCAACTAAAACATGAATTCGAACAAGGAGTGAAAATTAAAACTTAAAAACTACTTAAAATCCTACGGGAATGATAATAGGAAACTAGGGAAACCCTAAACGCAATCTAATTTAAAAACGTAAAAGTAACTTTAATAAAAACGCGAGTGCGCAAATAAAAACGTGAATTTTGAGCTACGCTAACCCTACGGACATGAAAATTATATTTTTACGATCCTAATGATAAAAGAAAATTTTAGAAAAAAGAAAATTATTTTTTTGGCTTTTTAATTATTTATTATTAATTAAAAAACTATTTATTAACTAATTAAACTATTTTGATTTATTAAAAATACTAAATAAAGAGTAATAATTATAAAACTTTTTATATAAATACTAAGTAGTAATACTAAGCTAAGAAAAATATAAAAGTTTAAAAAAAGCTTAAAAATAAGCTGTAAAATAAGCTGCTAAGCTTATTAAGCTTAAAAAGAAATTGAACTACTATAAAAGGAACTTAGGAAATATAAAACACAAGATATTACATAGCCCAGATGGTGCACCCTTTTGGTCTAAATGTTGACCAGTCAACACTAGAGGTCCAAGGTTCGAATCTGGCTAAACCCCATTTTTGCTAAACTATTTTTTTTTTCAATTTTTTCTTTTACAAACTGATTAAACACATGGAAATAAGCAAAAAGTAAAACTACAACTATTTCTAAAGAGCAATGGATAAGCAGTTAAAGGGACAAAGAATAAGCAGTTTACAGTAATAAGCTAAAAAGAAGAAATTGTTAAATCCTAAAAGCTATACAAAAGCTTCTACAAGCTGATCTCAGGGGGAAATAAGCTAAGGGGACCTAAGGGGAACTTGATAAGCTGGAACTAATAGAAAAAGCACAAGGAATAAGCTTATAAGCTTCAATAAGCAATCCAGACCCCTTGAGGCTTATGCAGGCCAGCAGGCAACTTGGAAGGCTTGAATTAGCTTATCAGGTAATCTAAAAAGCCAAGAATGACTCTCAAACCAACAAGCTTACTGGGTGAGCTATCCAAAAAACCTACAAGCACAAGCTAGGACCCACTAACAAGCTCAGAAAGAGCTTGTGAAGCAGGTTCTACACACTGAGTAGTAAGTGTACTATGGGTCAGAGTGAACTAGCTTAGGGTCAACAAAAGCTTATCAAATAAGCACAAAATGGAACATTAGGCATATGCATAAAAAGAAGGTTCAGTGGGGAACTCAAAACACCAAAGATCACAGGATAAGCTTAACTAGAGAACCAATTACAAGCTTATGAAAAAGGGCTGTGGAACAGACCATGGTGCAGGGGAGATGACTCTCCCTGCAGGTAACTTTGGGCAAGAGTGGGGCCCACCTAGAAATTCATAAAAATAAAATAAAATTAGAATTGAAAACACAAGCTGGGAGACTACAAGTGCAAGAAATTTCAAGTTCTCAAACCTAGTACAAAAATCACAAAAAGTCTTGGGATTTTAGGAAAAATCTGAGTTCATGCATTTTTGACTTGTCATACAAAACTTGAAAAATTTACTTTCATGAGATTTGATTGGATGAAAATGATTGAACATGAATTATAATGGTGCAACATGAATGATTTAAACTGAAAAACACACTTATGCATCAAAATTAGTGAGTATGCAATCCTACTTTCTAACAGTTAACAAGATGAGAGGTACACAAGATGATTTTGACTTTCTCAGCAATTACTTATGACTTTGCTGCTATAACTACTCTGAATGATCCTGACCTGACCTAACTCAGCTAAAAACAAGGACTACAACAAGTTCAATTCAACATTTATATAACTAAGTCTAGGGAATGAGAACCTAACTACACCTAATGAGCAGACAACATCCTTATAACTACCATTTTGATTTTCTGCCTACATGAGCTAAGTCTTATGGTTTATATATCCTACATGAACCTAACATGGCTTGTACCAACTGATTTTAATGAACCAAACTAACTACAACTCAGGAACCAAGCTAATCCAAACATCCTTTTAACTTCAACTGTTTTGTGTCTTTATGAGTTTTCAGTGAGAGTAAGCTATATAAATGATGTAACATGATTAACTAGACTGTTTTACTAATTTAAAAGCTAAAGTGACAGAAGATTAAGCACTAATTAAGCTATAGCTACCTTATACTAATTAGAGCTAAAACATATACTAACAAGCAAATGTCAGATTAGGCAAATGCAAACACTAAAATAAGCAATAATCAAACAGACATAAGCACTAGTATATATAGAATATGGTACTAATGAGCATGAATGAAAAGATAAACAGTGGGATTAAGCAGTACTAAATAAGCAGAATGCAAATAAGCTAAAACAACAATTTTAGAGAAGTAATTTCCAAACTTTGAATTTTTTCATTAACTGGAATTGCAAATTACAAACTTAAACAAACTTAATTAAACTAAAACATAATTAACCCCATTTATACTAAAACTATCTACTCTAAAATCCTAATAATCTTTCTGCTTCCCACTTCTTCCTTTTATAGTGACACTTTTAGGGTTTCTGAGAACCCACTCTTTCCCACTTCTCTTGTTGATCGTTGGATGAGCAAAATTATATCCTGACCGTTGGTCTGATTTGGGCGGGAAAATGTATTTTGTGTTTTGGCTTCTAGCTCTTGGCGGGGGGGGGGGGGGGGGGGGGGGCAAGAATTGTAGTTTAGTGGTGGAAAGTGATATAGGGGTGGGTAGAGATGGAGTGTTGACAGAGGAGGGGGGATGGAAGTGTGATGATTGTGTTTGTTTTTGCAGGTTTGTAGCAGTAGGCTAGGGGGGAGGGATAAGGGTTTGACTTTGAGCTTTGACCCTGGGGTAAATAATACGGGGTGAGGGTGTTTGTGTTATTTATTTGTGTTGGGCTGGTTGGTAGATTGGGCTTGGGTGAGTGTTGTGGACCAGGCTGGAGGGGTGGAGTAATAAGGTGTTGGGTTTGGTTGTAAAAATTGTTAAGTGGTCCGGATGGTATTTGTTATGAACACAAGGACCAAAAGTGAAATTCCACTAAACCATAGGACTGAAAATGTAGTTATCCCATAGTACCAAGAGGGACTAATGTTGCCAAGTTTAGTATTCCAAAACCCATTTTTGCAATTTTGTACTTTTCAAAATTCCCGGGGACTAAAAATGTAATTTTCCAAACATGAGGGACCAAACTTGTAATTTCCTCAAACTTCACACCAAGGACTGAAAATGACTTTTGTAGCTTCCCAAGGACCCAAAATGATTTTTCTTTCAAAATTATCCCACCAGGGACCAAATCTGCCAAAGTTTGAAACTCCAGGGACTAATTTCGTAAATTTCTAAAACTTTCCAATTTTTCACCAAAGGACTAAATATGACATTTTATGATTTCAAAATGACCTTTGGTGATAATTTTCTATATTTTGAATATCCAGGGACTAGTTTTATCATTTTATGAAAGTTGGGGGACTGAAACTGCCAATTTTGCAAACTTTGTACGTTTTTCGTCTGTTTTTGCTCATTTTGCATCTAAAACATATAAAACACAATTTTGAAATATTTTTTTAGTATTTTGATGCATTACTGAGTGTTTTTGTATGTTTTTGCAGTTCAGACTGACTAAAAATGATGTGTGTTTGAGCACTCATCAGGGCGTTTGCCACCAGCAAGGTCCCTGAGGATCGTTGGGTTAATTTTGTTATTAATCTCCTTCGCGATCGGGATAAATCATGGTGGAATTTGACCCTTTCATCAAAAACACCAGAAATTGCTAGGAGTATGACTTGGAAGCAGTTCAAGGAATTACTCTTTCAGAACTTTGCTCCAGAGGCGGAACTTAATAAGATTCGCCGAGACTTCTTGGGTACTCACCAGACCACGGAGTCAGTACATGATTTCTCCATGACATTCCTGGACAGAGCACATTTTCTGCCTTAATATGCTAATGATGAAAGGTTGCTTATGAAACATTATGTGGATATGTTTCGAAAGGATATCCATCATTGTATTTCAGCCAGGGATTGGAAAAACATGGATCAGCTCATGAATGCAGCTTTAGAGCGAGAACAGGAAACAAAGAAAGAGGAAGAGATTCCTCCTAAGAGAAAGATGGAGCAGGCTAGTTCGTCTCGAAAGAAAGTTAAACCAAATGAGGCTTACCCTAGCACGGGGGGTAGGAGCTTTCCACTGTGTGCGAATTGTAAAAGGTATCACCCGGGGGAATGCCGTGCAGGTAGCCGGACCTGCTACAGTTGCGGCGAACCTGATCACATCAGTAAAGATTGTCCAAAACCAGCTCAAGTTTGCAGGAAATGCTATGATCCGAATCACACGACTGAGTCTTGTCCAAATGTCAGACCTCCTCCTCCACGTCAACAAGAACCTAGGAGGAATACAGACAGGCGAGGGGCGCCATCTACTTCTAGACCTTCAGGAGCCCCTAGCTTTCCTACTGCCCAAAGACCACATAGACCCCCAGCTCGTGTTCATCAGATGAATGTGGATGAAGCTAAGGAAACATACGACGTTGTGACAGGTACCTTCTTTGTGAATCTATTACCTGCTCGTGTGTTATTTGATTCTGGTGCAGATAGATCTTTTGTATCCGAAAGGTTCAGTCGGAGATTTTCTGTTCCAATTAGCCAGCTTAAGCCACCACTAGATGTGGAAGTAGCTAATAACAAAGTGATACGTGTAGTTGATGTCTTTCAGAACTGTGAAATAGAAATTGATAATGAAAAGTATCCGATCGACCTAATTCCTATCCCTATGGGAGAGCTTGATGTAGTTATCGGTATGGACTGGCTTGGCACAAATGAAGCCATCATTTTGTGTCATCATAAGCTAGTCCGACTCAGAACCCCAAGTGAGGGAGAAACAGTTATTTATGGTGAGCATAAAAAGGCTAACCTTGCTATTTGTACTTACGCTAGAACCAAGAAATACTTGGCACGTGGCTGTCAAGCCTATTTAGCTCATGTTGTCGATATTCAGAAACCTGTCCCAGACATTAATAAAATTCCAGTTGTTCAGGAATTTCCTGATGTCTTTCCAGAGGAACTCCCAGGTCTACCGCCTGATAGACAAGTAGAGTTCCGCATTGATCTTATTCCAGGGAGTACCCCTATTGCTAAACTCCCTACAGACTTGCTCCATCAGAAATGCAGGAACTCATGAAGCAGTTACAAGAACTGCTAGACAAGGGCTTCATTCGCCCTAGTAGTTCCCCGTGGGGAGCACCAGTTCTTTTTATCAAAAACAAAGATGGTAGTATGCGAATGTGCATAGACTACCGAGAGCTCAATAAAGTTACCATCAAAAATCGTTATCCTCTTCCTAGGATTGATGATTTATTTGATCAGCTCCAGGGCGCAAGCTTCTTTTCAAAAATAGATCTTAGATCAGGATATCTCCAGTTAAAGGTTCGGGAAGAGGACATCCCGAAAACAGCTTTCCGGACCAGGTATGGGCATTACGAGTTTACAGTTATGCCATTTGGCTTGACGAATGCCCCAACAGCATTTATGGACCTGATGAATCGGGTCTGTCGTCCGATGTTAGATCAGTCAGTTATTGTTTTCATTGACGATATCCTGGTTTATTCCAAATCAGCTAGTGATCATGAAACCCACCTGCGCCAAGTCCTCAATATGTTAAGACGAGAAAAGCTTTATTCTAAGTTCTCGAAGTGTGAGTTCTGGCTCCGAGAAGTTCAATTTCTCGGGCATGTTGTAAACAGCGAAGGCATTAAAGTAGATCCAGCTAAAATCAGTGTCATCATGAATTGGGAGCGACCAAAAACTCCCACAAAAATTAGATCTTTCCTTGGACTTGCGGGTTACTACCGCCGTTTTATCCAAGATTTTGCAAAGATTGCTTCTTCGCTCACTGAGCTCACCCGCAAGAATGTAAAATTCGAGTGGGATAAGGATCAGGAACTCGCTTTTCAGACTCTTAAACAGAAGTTAAGTCAGGCTCCGGTCTTAGTATTGCCAGAAGGCAATGATGACTTGGAAGTTTATTGTGATGCATCGGCCAATGGCCTCGGCTGAGTTCTCATGCAGAGAGGCTGAGTCATAGCTTATGCTTCCAGACAGCTTAAAAAACATGAGGAAGATTACCCCATTCATGATTTAGAGCTACGAGCAGTAGTTTTTTCCTTAAAATTGTGGAGGCATTATCTTTATGGAGTAAAGATCAAGATCTTTACCGACCATAAAAGTCTCAAATACTTCTTTGATCAGCGTGACCTCAATATGAGGCGACGACGTTGGTTGGATCTAGTCAAAGATTATGATTGTGAAAGTCTTTACCACCCGGGTAAGGCCAACGTTGTGGTAGATGCCTTAAGTCGAAAGACAAGGCATGATTCTCTACTAGTAAAATCACTTCAGATGGTGATTACTCCAGACTTTTATGAGAACATCAAAACAGTTCAGTTAGAAGCATGGGAGAACGGTGATGTAAACTCAGAACGACTCGTGGGTCAGGTGCACAACTTAGTTGTGGATTCACGAGGACTCAGAACACGCTTCGGTAGAATATGGATACCGAATAATAAAGAGCTCAAAAAGTTGTTGCTCGACGAGGCTCATAAGTCGAAATATTCCATTCACCCAGGTGCCACCAAGATGTATTATGATCTTAAAACAGATTATTGGTGGCCAGGTATGAAAAGAGATATTGTAAAATATGTCGAGCAGTGTCTTACTTGCCTTCAAGTTAACACAGAACATCAGCAACCTTATGGTAAGCTACAACCTCTCGAGATTCCTGTCTCAAAATGGGAAAGGATCACTATGGATCTTATCACGAAATTACCCAAGACACCGCGTCAGCATGATGCTATATGGGTAATTGTAGATCGTTTAACAAAGAGTGCGATTTTCCTTCCTATTAAGGAATCGATGTCCTCAGAAGCTCTCGCGGAGTTGCATCTTCGCGAAGTAGTAGCTAGACATGGATTACCAGTCTCTATAGTATCAGATAGAGATATCAGATTTACCTCTAGATTCTGGCGGAAATTCTAAGAGAATCTAGGTACGCGTGTCCATTTTAGCACAGCTTATCATCCGCAGACAGATGGTCAGAGTGAAAGGACCATTCAGACACTGGAAGATATGCTTCGAGCCTGTGCTATCGACTTCGGTGGTAGCTGGGATAAGTACTTAGCGCTAGCAGAATTCTCTTATAATAACAGTTATCATTCCAACATTGAGATGCCTCCATATGAGATGTTGTATGGAAGGAAGTGTTGAACTCCTATATGTTGGGGTGAGATCGACAAAGAGAATTAGCTAGCTCAGATGTTGTTCAACAAACGAACGATAAGATTGATCAAATTAGAGAAAGGCTTAAGATGGCCCAGGATCGACAGAAGTCTTATGCAGACAAGAGGAGACGACCTATAGAATTTCAAGTTGGTGATCGTGTCATGCTGAAAGTTTCTCCCTGGAAAGGTGTTATCCGATTCAGGAAGCGTGGAAAGCTAGGACCACGTTACATTGGTCCATTCAGAATAATCGATAGAGTTAGAAAAGTAGCATAGAGACTTGAACTACTAGAAGAGTTAAACAGTATTCACAATACTTTCCACGTGTCTCAGTTACGAAAATGTCTTGCAGATGAGGCACAGTATATCCCTTTAGCGGATATAACAGTTGATGAGAAACTTGGCTATGTTGAAGAGCCAGTAGAGATTCTTGACACCATGGTCAAGAAACTTAGAAAAAGAGAGGTCCTCCTTCTTAAGGTAAGATGGAAGCACAGAAAGGGGTCGGAGTGCACATGGGAGCCCGAAGAGGATCTCATCAAATACTACCCCGCTTTTTATCAGAAATGGTTTGTGAGGACCCAAACTGAATAAGTGGGGGAGAGTTGTAACACCCCAATCTTTTCAGGTACTAAATCTTGTAACAATTTCCTACCAGGGACTAAAGTTGCCAAAGTGTGAAACTTAAAATTTTAATAACCATGATTCTTCATTCCCAGGTAATTAGAATGTCCAGAAGTCTCTCTCTTTCTCTCCATATATCACGACATATACATATATCACATCAAGAAGCTAGGGTTTGATCCAAGATTAATACAAGTATTAAGCAAGGTTTCACCTCACATAAGCTTATAAACGAATAAGCTAGGGTTCCCACCATCCAATTTAAGGTAAAGATCATGTCTTGTTGTTAAACTTGTATGTTATGGCTTCCTAGTTGTGGGTAAAGCCTAAAGTTCATATCCTTATGCCATTTATGGGGTTATTGTGGAATTTTACATGTTTATGTGAAATTGTGATTTTGATAAATCACCAAGAACCCTAGTAATCATGTATAAATGATAAGAAAAAGTGATGGGTACCTTATTAAGGTGCTATAACACCATTTTGTGGTGTTAATTTTCAGAAATTATGTTGGTGTGGTTATATAAGCCACAAACCAAACACCCCTTTATGGCTTATCTATCCTTTTAGTGCTTATTATGATAAGCTTAGTTATGTCCTAAATAAGCTCCATGTCATTTATGTGTTCCTAGGTTATAAGAGTTAGTCAGGGACGTGTTTAAGGGAGCTCGTGTTCTATTCAAGCGTTTACAAGGTGAGTAACATATTTAAGCATAGAAACGGGTCCTTGGTAACCCGTTAGTGTGCCACTTTAATTGTGGTATTCATGGTAAGGTTCATGTATTATATTTGAGTTACAAGTTCATGGTGTTACAATTATACGTTATGTGCCTAAATGAGTTACTTGTAGTATGTTTATATGTGAATTATGCTAGACGGGTCAAAACAGCCCCTAATGACCCGTTTGGGTTTAGTTATGTGATTTTAACTCTATTTCCACGATACTACTTGTATAGCGTCCTAAGTGGACGACACATGTTATTATGTCATAACATGCTCCGAAATGGAGCCTAGACATCCTTAGTGGATGACCGAGCCTTTATTAGTGTCTCATCTCGTTAAATGGGACTTAGACATCCTTTGTGGATGATCAGTGTGTATAAGCGGCTCAAAGTCATGGAATATATGACTTAGACGTCCTAAGTGGACAACTAGAACATTTTCAGTTATATTGAACCAATATGGGTTCAATACGTCCTTAGTGGGCGACTAGTATATAATAACAATACGAAGCAACCATAGTATTATGCCATGTTATGATTAGTATCTTTTATATGTTATCTCACTAAGCTATTGCTTACGTTGCTTCGTTATGTTTATTATAGGTGAAGCTAGTGGTAGTGCAATCAAGGGTACGAAGACCGAGAACTAGACCTCGGTGAAATACTTGGGTATGGAGCCTTTTTCCCTACACGCTCTCCTACTAAGAAACGCCCTAGGTTATATGCTTTTGTGTACAAACATATAAACTCATGGTTATGTAATGATCAAGTAGTTAAGTGGTTTCTTTATCGTTTAAAGGGTGTTTGGCATAGTGCCATTCTTGCCCATATTGACCCATTTTGATCATGTACGGGTCAAGGTGAATGATACATGTATTGTACAGTTTTTAGGTGTTAATATAAGT
Source organism: Artemisia argyi (assembly GCA_030686995.1). NCBI lineage: Eukaryota > Viridiplantae > Streptophyta > Magnoliopsida > Asterales > Asteraceae > Artemisia > Artemisia argyi. Next base: position 33,726,247 of record CM060709.1, read on the forward strand.
GTGATGTTATGCTAAATCAGTTTAAAAAAAATTATTAGCCTGGGCATTTCAAAAACGATGCAAAGTAGTACTTGTAACAAATTTGACCCACAGATGATGAAAAATACATAAAATTTGTCTAACTTGCTAAAATGCATATAATTTTTACCTAAATATATTATGGTATATTTAAAAGATTATAGATGCATCTAATACAAGTCGATGCATCTATAATGTGTAATTATAGTTATTTCTCATCTTATTTTAAGATTTCTTTTCATTTAATGCTAAGTCTATAATCATTTCAAAATTGTTTGCAATTAGTAGAATCTTAAAATTCAGACCTCTGACATTTTAATTTTAGTAATAATAGTCACACATCTTTTCCTACTAAATCACCCCTGATTGGTTTTATTATTCTACCGTTTACATCGACAAACTCGTCATCCATTTTGAAAATATTTCTTAGACACCTTTAACAAAATAAAAGGTAACGGACCATCTATCGCTCTAGTTACACAGCATGACAAAAGTAAATTGCTTAACGTTATAATTAAATACGCGTGAGAACATGATTTGAGCTCATGACATTTGTTTTACGCTATACGTCTCCGAGCATTAGACTACCATCGCCAAGACCGTTAAATACAATAATGTGGACGAATTATCTAATTTATTTGTACAAATTAATAAGCAATTTTAAACATGTTAACTATAGATTAATTTAAAACCAAAGATCGACACACAGCCTTGACTTTTGTATCTAAAATATTTACTAGGGTGATTGGCAGTAACATGTTAGGAAGATACAAGTATTAGTTTTTAATTTTGCTAGGTTAATCAAAATATCAAATAACCTCATTTGAACCAAAAACTGATTATTCTAAACAATAAAGTTAGAAAGTTGATCACGTAATACTACAAGTTTGATGTCGATTAATTGCTTAGAGTCTGCGGACACCTCTATCGTGACTTTGTTGCACTACCTAACTACTGTCTAGCTAGTATCAAAGGGATGTTATAAAATATCTTTAGCTATAAAGAAAGACTAATGCATAACAAGACTCAATCCCACCGAAGCGGGGAATAAAAGCAAGGCTGTCAAGATCGCGATCCCGCACAGGATCATTTTGTCTTTGCAAGATTGAGATCGTCGCGATCCTACGATCCTACTAATTTGTAATATTTTGTAAATAAATGATATAAGAGTCAAAGTCAAAGTGTCAAACTGTTTTACATTTCTACTCAACGTCAAAGATAAATTCATACAATATCATCTTGAAAATGACAAAGTTCAAATTTCAAACACCAAAGTAATAGTAAACACAAAAAGCCAAGTTTCAATCGTTACATTAACGATTTAGTGGAATAATATTACATAACATAGGTCCTAAATGTCTCAAAATATACGAGCCATCAACATGATTTCAAGAAAAGAAACGTTTCATAAGTGGCATTTCAAAACATACAATTTGATTAGTTTAAGCACAGTGAAGTAAAGTAAATTAAACTATTGAACAATTTTAGACTATAATTTATTTAGAAAAGTAGAAAACTATGTATAAACTATAATCTATTTAGAAAGTGAAACAATAGTGGTTTACTCATTAGACATTAGTAAAACACACGTTTGTTTTTTAGCCTAAGCAAGTGGGATGGACTTAAAAGATTAGAAGAAGAAGAAGAAGAAAAAAAAAAAAAAAAAATGTGAACTCGGATCGAGTGTAAATCTTACGTGCGATCCTACGATCTTACTTACGATCCTACCTCAGATGCGATCCTACACGATTTTGACTGGTATGTACGTAAGATCGTACGATCTTACGTGTAAACTCGCGAGTTTGACAGCCCTTTGGCTATAAGGGCTAATGTCCTTTTACTTCTTTTTCCAAGTAGTGAACATCATTGTCAGGAGTATTAGCTATCGTCCCATTAATCCCACCAAACTAATGTCTGGTGTGAAGTCCTCAAAGCTCCTCAACTGGGTATTGCTCGTCTGCATGACCAAGCAAGCATTCTGTGTAAGTGGTGGATCCCAAATGAGTAAGTTGCAGTTAGTTGTGAGTGAGGGGTTGTATGAGGAGGTTTGTTAAAATGATGTGGCACCCCGTGAGGCCCGAATGAGGAGCTTTACCTCCCCTCTAGTCTAATCTGGGAGATTATTTTGTAACCTGGCTATAAAGACTAATTTTAAGCAATAGCAACTAATGTTAGCTAGTTTATCATCATTTACATGATGTCCTATTTCAAGATATAACGGTGAACTTCGTAATTACTAGCAATCACAGCTTGTTGCCTGTCATCGTTTGCTTGTTCTCAAAGTTTGATCATTTTGCTCATTTGAGTTATCCATCTCAAGGACAAAAACAATATCACACAGGCAACGTTAGGGATGATCGTAACAAAAAGAAGTTTGACGACAAATTTTATAAACTTCTGCATACCAAGAGGAGGAATGTGATTGACTTCACAAACTGAAACTTAAATAGATTGTATGATACTAGAAGAACTGTACGTTTAAGTTGTCGTAAAACCACTTTTTTAGTTTGCAAATGGTCCAAGACAGTTATTAACAAATAAAAGGATTCAAGACAATGCTTCAGCCATGATTGAGCGGTAAGAGAGCTGTTGTTCATAGAGTTGCCTGAATATGCGGTACTTAGCATCATGATACTTTTTCACTCTAGGGTCTTTTGATGGATGGATCACCTGCAAATAACCAAAAAACAATCAAATTACTTTCAATCTTATCCAGTTTCCTTTGTAATTAGACAATGATCAACAATGGATCAATTAATTAGTATTAGCATTTGAATCACCCTAAGGAGATTATCAACTGAGAAGAAACTTGGAACATGGTCTGTGTAATCTTTCATCATCTAATAATCTAGTCTTAAGATATAGATCACATATCAACTCCTTTTGATTAGTCAATGACCAACCCTTCCTATTTTGATATACATTACAGCTAGCAATTCGAGCCATTTGCCTGTGAATTGGTTTTTGTGTTTTATCTCTAATGGGTCCAACATGTAAAAGAAGTTGCCGGAAGTGTATTGATGTATTTTTAACGCATAAAGACTCGTATTCATTTCTTAAGAAAACCATATTATTCTTGAAGTAAATAAAGTTATGTAATCAATTTTAGCACGTAAAGCTGTTATAATTAAAAGAAATAGAAAAGAAAATGTTTGGGGATTCATCCAACCCACACAACCTGTTTTGACACGTTCCCTGGCCCACCCAACCTGCCCTTTTGTCGCAGGTAATACACATGTTAGGGACATAGGTGCAACTACCCATCCATCTTGTTTAATTGGTATCAACATGATGGGACTACGCAGTTGAGAAAGAATATATGTGTAATGTGTTCACTAAAACAAATGTGGTACGAAATGAAAACTTCATATACCCTAACAGCAATAATAACATCAATGAGACTGATAATACTATTACATACCAGACCAGCTGCATTTAGTGCCTTCATGGCCCCTCTGAGCCCAGGATATTTCTTTGCAGCAACAGCCCCAAGAATGGCGGCACCTAAAAGCACTGACTCACTTTCGCGTGGTAGAATAATAGAACAACCTGTATAACACATGGATATAACCATAAAATCTTTCATATACTTACTAGCATCGGAATGTCATGTCATAACTATTAGAGATGGCAAAATGAGGCTACTACTTTAACAGATCAAAACGGGGCGGGTTGGGTTGACCCGAAGAACTTTTTGTTCAAGTATACGTTTAAAAAATTTATGGATAATTAGTGACTGATATATGATTACAGATTTACAGAAATTAATGTAAATAAGGATCTAACTTTTAGACAAAAAATGATTCCTAGGGTATATATGCAGTAGAATCATAAAAAATTGTTGTCGTTAGTGTATGATGGCTGGCCCATAGAGAGTAGAGAGAGAGAGAGTGAAAGACCAGTGATATCAGCATGCTCTTGAATGAATAATGAGTTCTTTGAAAGTCCACCAGAAGCTAACAGAGTATCAATCTGAATACACATGAAAAGGAGATTGGTGAGAGTCCCTTAGGTAATAATCACTTATCGAGTTTGTTTCAATGTTTTTGCTAGGACACTCAGTGCAAACAAAAGGGTGTCTGATGCACCGCTAACAGACTTTGGCTGGACCAAAAATATGCTATAGCTGTGATTATAATTGTGTGAGTACATATAGAACTCGATTAAGTATAAATATATTCATATTTTTGTATTATTAAATATCGTACGATTCAAACGTAAACTCTAGCGGGGTCATGTTGGGTTGTCTTGAAACATCTTACTGTCCAAAGAATTTTATATGCATAATACTTAATGTAGCAATATGATTACAAAACCTGTAATCTTTCTGAAAGATTAAACACTTGAATATAAACATTTAGAATAATGTATTTGAGGTCTAAATTACCACATATAATCCATCTAGTAAAAAAAACCTGCCAGATATAACGACACGCATATTAATACTAAAAGAACACTTACTTTGTGTCCATGCTCATTGCAATGCTCTATGATATGACGTGTACCATATGCAAGGCCCTGTACAGTGGCAAAGTATTGAAGAGCCAACTGTTTTTCACTTGTATCGAGATTCAAACCGCAAATTATTCCTTTTGCATTTGGGTCTGCAATGGGAGACCTATATTGAAGAGTTCAGATTTAGCTGACTCGACTAAAGAAAGATATATGTAAATGTGACAATTTTGACTAATTTCTCATATTATGGGTCGATTGAGGTTATGTTGAATCTCTAATAGGCCAGATGGGTTGAAATGCATCTTTAAATAATAAGTTCCAAGAATTCTTTTTAACTTGTATTATATGTTTGACACACTATGACTCCTAAATAAACTAAAAGTGAAGACAAGAAAAACATTTTCAGTCAACCCAAACCCGCCCACGTTGATAGATACCAAATTTAACCGTTAGGATCAGTTAACTAAAATATGTTACAACATGTACCTGTTACCATGGAAATCAGGCAGAATATGCAGATCACTCGTTAAAGCAGCAATAAATGGAATGCCCCTGTCACTCATCATATTTGCTAATAGATCGTTCAACATTTGGAACAGAGAAATATCTGGAAGATTAACATGAAATAGGAACCAGCTCAGTATAATATACTTTTCTTAAGGAGAAAGATAACAAGTCTTGATAAAACAATATATGTGAATACAACACCTTTCTAAATAAACAAGCCTCATGGCTTTTGCTTCTCATTTTACATGAGCCCTATGATTCTTGCTAAAATTTAAAAGAAATACACTCCCTTGTCGTTTCTTAAAAGGTAAAAGGACACTCGATGGCAAATTAAAGCATAATCATCAAAATTTGCAAATTAAATGTTGTTGATAACATCACAATTTCCATACATGAACGAAGAATTATCACTTACTTTTGGAGGCAGCGCGGTTTGCAAGATGTGCTGATGCACCATGATTATCAACTATATAATCCAAAAGAGCACCAGTTGCACTCTGACCACCTTCAGTTAGCCAATACTCGGGAACCATTGCTACGCATTTAGAGAAAAACAAGACAAAACAAAATTTTACAAACCCTACAAGAGAAAAGAAAAAAGAAAGGAAAGAAAACCATAAAAAGTCAACAGTTGACACATTTTGACCTAAAGATGTACCTGACCAAAATGGGCCCCAAACACCTGGGATAAACAGTTTGCTCCTTGAGACAGCCATATGACAAGTGGAAGTGCCACATACCAACACCATACGCCGGCATATAGCATCATCGTCAGATTCTGAAATAATCATATTTGATCAGGACCAAACATAAAGATAATTATATCGTATAAACAGCAGAAAAGAAACATGGTAAAATAAAGAACAAGAACCATTAGCTTCAGAGTCGGGCACACTTTCCATCACTCCAACACCACCAGCATGAGCATCAATTAGTGAAGTTCCTACAGGAGTCCCAGCTACAAGACCCAATTCCTGAAAAATTAGAATTTACTACTGAGTATGTTCCTAAAAGTGGCAATTTCAACCCATTTACTTTGTACTGGGTAGATTTGGTTTAAATGTTTTTTTCATAATAATTTGGACATAAAGAGTTCAAAATTTTGGCTTAATTTTATTTTTATTTTTTTCAAATTTTTGAACAGGTTTTCTTATTAATTTGGATAAAATTTTTGGCTAATTTTGACTTTTCCAAGAATTTTGGTCATACTCAGATGGCAATTTCGACCTATTTACTCATGAATGGATTGAAACACTAACAAACTTTAACAAATATCAATAATTTTGGACAGAAAGTGTTACGGACCAACCCAACCCATTTTTGCATATTAATTAGCGAGATCCATCCATTTTGCAACCTGTAATAATCCATTATTGAGATCCAAGTAGTGAAAAGCATCTGTATTATAATTTATTATTAGAAAAAGGATGTCCATATTCTCCTAATTAAAAGATTTTGTTTGCTTAATTAATGAACCTCAATGGAAAATGGAAACGGTACTTGAAATCAATGTGATATCTCCATTACAAAATTTCTTGCCTTCGCAGCATCAGGTGTCAGACCACTGCCCAGAGCATGACCAGGGAAAGCTACACTTCTTCCTGCACATTGAAAAAATGAATTTTATAACAGCAAGAATTTATTCCAAATACAGCATGAATCGGCATGAATACTAAAATAGTAAAATATAAGTTTCTTAATTATATCAACTATGTATATAAGCAGCAATGCATGTTAAGTTTGGAACAAGAAACTACAAAATGTGTCAAAGTTGAGTCAGCCACCAGCAAACACTTATTACTAAGAAAGAAAAGTTAAAAAAGAAATTACAGTAGTTAATGTAATAAGTTAATAACAAAACTGTATTGTTGCAATAATAATCCAAACCTTTTTTTGGGAAGAACCTTCACTAGGTTATTATGCATTTTAAAATACATTTCGGTTGACTCACGACAAGTTTACTTTTAGCTAAATAGACCACCTTAACAAATTTGACCCTTTAAAGATAAACTAACCAAAATCAACTGGATTGAAAATCCACCTCTACTATTATTAAAATCTTACCTATCTTAGAATGATGTCCATCCACAAGGTCACCTAAACCAATCTCTTCCCAAAAATCATCATCCCATCCATTGGCTTCCATGTCTCGAGAGTTGTTTTCATCAATGTGTTGCATGTGTGCATGACCTAAATACGTCCATTTACAAACTGTTGTACACATACTGCGAGTATCATCTCCTGTTGCTCTAGTAAAATTATGAGAAACCAGATAAAATAAACTTCAATACTTTGTCTATGTGAGAAAAGGAGGGGTAGGTTGGTATGTTGGATTAGCAAGAAAAAAACATGAGTCATGGTTTACCTGTATGACAACCAATCACTCAAGTCCATCCATCTCCACGCCATTGACCAAGATTCTTGTAAATTTTCTTTGACCCACAAAAGCTACGATACCAAGTATTAAAATTCTAATCAATTTTTAATGTTTGGACTAATAAATTTTGCTTCTGGTTATCCGATTATCTAAAAATGAAACATTTTGGTCTTTCGAATAATGAGATTCATATATGCTGCAAGGAAGATGATTCTGTAAGAGTAAAACATAGTACCTATTTACCCCTCATTTTGACATAATCTGAGACTCTTACTCTCATTCCAGAAGACGTCTCTTCTTTTTTACAGAAATGTTCTTTTTTGTTATTTTATGAATTCATTTGTTAAATAATCAGAATTTGACGAATAATTAGCATCTGATTATTACAACTTCAAACACCAGAAAAAAGTTTAAAACTATCATCCACAGCCCGTTTTATTACAAGCTCATTATCTTAAATAGAAGGAGAGAAACTACATGATCTGAGATGTTCCACTCAACTGCATACCCAAAAAAAGGAACTCGTTAATTTACATCAAAGGAATTACACATCCATAGAATTAGGTTTAAACTAACAATTAGCACAAAGGCATACAGGAGCAGATACAATTTTAAGTTTACTTAAGAAAGATGAGCATAATATTACCATTGGTTATTTACGTACCTTAGGTGGCTGCATCTCAGGAGATATCGAACCACCACAGTACTGTAACACAGGCGAATTGCATGAATTAATTCTTTCAGCTTGCTTTACAGCTCTATGGTCCATCCATACTATTACATTTCTCCTTGTGTCACCACTCCAAGAAACTGTAACAGGTTGGCCTTCCGAATCCACAGCAACTGCAAAATGGGAACCAGGACAGATATTTATATCATATCAAAAGAGTAACTAGTAGAGGTAGCAAAATGTGCGAGTTGGTCGGGTTGGGTAACGGGTAATCATTTGTACGGGACAGGTCGATTCATGATATCCAAAACACTTTCTATCCGCTTTGAGCGAGTCTCGGCCATTTTTGTTCAAGCTAACTGATTAAAAATTTGCCCATTTGACCCATTAAAGTTAAAAATATATATAACCCGAATTGGCCGATTTATAAGTAAATGGACCAAATTGCTGCCTCAAATAACTAGCTTCACAGCTGACAGAATTGGTGAGAACTAACCGAGAGAACATGTAGCTGCAAAACCTATGCCAGTTACTTCTTCCCCAGCAACATCAGAAAGAGATAACGCTCTTTTGACAGCAGTGCAGATTGCAAGCCATATATCAGTTGAAGATTGCTGGACTTGCAAAAATTTCAGAAAAGAATAAGCAAGTAGAAATTTAGTGATATCTAAATACTTTTGCTAATGTTTCTTTTTCCCAGGACTATAATTTTCTATTTCGCAATAAATTATCATCGACCAAGGCTACTAAATGTAACATTGTCAGCAAGCTCGTCTAACATTAAGAACCAAGACATGCAAGTAAATAATTCCAAATATAATGAACATTAAGCACTTCTGAGAAAACCAATCTGATATTTCAGGTCATCCGATATCTAATTATCAAACCTTCTTCTACTGATGTAATTTATAATATCATTTTTAGCAATATGACCCTGGATGTTATTTTGTAAACATCTAAGTGTTCATGGTTCAAATTACTACTAAAGAAACTAGTTTATTACCTCAACACAATCTCCTTCTTTCCAAATTTGTATTGGGCTGCTAGCGGAACCCAAAAGTTTCCCAGCCTCATCAAAAAGACCTGCAACATCCAGTAAGTTATAAAGAATGCAATACATAACAAAGTTACAATATTCTTTTGTTTGGTCCGTAGATCAAATACTTCCAAAATAAAATGCCTAACTTCTGATTATATTGTACCGAAAGAAATTTAATATTCATTCGTTGCAAATTTATCAGTCTGGTTTTTCATTTCTGCCCGTTAGCAACTAATACTTTGATATATGAACTTCAAATTTGGAAAGCATAGTGGAAACCATCACGTTATAGTGGAGACTAAGGAAACAGCAACTTACTTTCTATGCCCCTATATATACAATGATTGCTAGGAATTAGATATGGATGTATCACTTATCCAGTTATCCATATCCATGTTATCAAAACTCTAACAAATACTTCATCTACGAATCTACGATTACTTTTTTAATCCAACTGGACGCTTTGAGCTCTATAACCAGATTACATTTCTTTCACAGTCATTCACTCATTCATATGTGAAGATATCTAACCAGTCTATTAACGCTACTCAAGCAATCTAAAGTACCTCAACCAATCCTAAATATCTACACACAATGCAAATCCTACTCAACCAAAACACGCTCAAGTGTCATAGAATGTAACTAATCAGAACAGAAGTTAGTTATTTCAGTCATTCTAGATAGTTAGTTGTTAGGTATAGACTCAATGTCAGATCTTTAAATACTTTTTTGAAGCAGATAGTACACAGTGCTCGCAATCTCAACATGTATCTTTCATTTCGCAAAATCATGTCATGTTTGACAAAACTACGTAGTAGTATCTATTTCTCTAATAAAAGCTTCCGTTAACATACTTGTATATGTAATCATAAAGTGTAATCGTAGAGTGTGTTTGGCGCACGACGTTTATGAGCATTTAGAAGCGGTGAGCGTTGAGCGTTGTAATTTTAATGCTCATTTCGCAAGCAACAAGTAACTTTTTCTTTTCAGAATGCTCATTTTCCAACACTCCATGAAGTAGCATTTAGAAGCGTTGATCATTCAGAAGTAGTAATGATACAAAATTAAGTCATTTTACACATTATGATTACAGGCTACAGCTACGTTACCAAAAGTTTTTCGGATTATATTCTAAGCGCTAAACGCTCCAAAAATTTTGTCAACAAACAAATTCAATATCTCAAATTACAACCTAACATTTGCACTCGCTATAAAAACAGTGCTACATAAGTACAAACTGATATATATCAAAACTACGCCTTAAAATCGCGATAATTCGAATATAGTTGACTTCACCAATATAACACCTAAATTGATAAACTCAGCTATTCACCTAGCACTATATATAATACTCATATTATATAGAATTACAGTAATTTATTCAACTGATAGAGAATAAGAAGTAGACCTGCACGGGCGCTACCGGTACCGACGTCGATACCGAGGAAGATTGAGCGACGGTGACGTGCGACGGCAGCGGTGGTGGTGGTGGTGACGACGGTGGTCATGTTGAGAGAGTAGTGGTGACTGATGGTGATTGTGTCAGAAGGTGTGTTTTGTTGACCATGTATTATTTTATGCTTTTTTAAACATTTTTTTATCTAATCACTTAATCAGCTTTTTCTTTTTTTTGAGTTAATTACAGGAATAGTCCCTGCGGGTTGCATTGACTTTCACTTTTGGTCTATTGACATTTTTTTAGCACATATACTCTGAAAACCTTAACACTTATGGTCCTTTGATCAAATAATGTTAGGTTTAACTGTTAAACACACCTTATGTGAATTGCACATGAGAGCTCTTGATCCAACTAATACATACTTACAAACAAAAAGCCACCATCCCTTTCAAATATATTCCCACATAATCTCCCTCTTTACTTACCTTAGACTAAGTGTAATAAAGGTAGACAAGTCAGTCAGTTTAGCCGAACCGACAATTCTCCCTTATTACATTTGGTCGGCTTGAGTCAGTCGCAAAAGAAGGAAATGGGGAACTAGGTCAGTTGACAGACCGATTCATTTCACACAAATAAACAAAACTTGTCTAAGGCTTATGTGTGTAGTATTTATTTAATATATTTTGTGGGGTATGTTTTTTGTTGTATCGGTCAATTTGGTCATGAAGTAGTACAGGAAAGTAAAAGTTGATGTGACAGAAGAAATGTAGGTCATTTGGGGTCCTTATTACAACTAGTCTTATCATATCCGAAAGAAGTATCTCAATGAATTAAATGATTAGTTTACATACTCAAAACTTGTGTTTGATGAGTATCTAATCTTTGACAGTTGTGTTTTGATGAAAAAAAGAATTTTTGTTGCCAATAAAGCTTTTACACCATGAGCATATAAATGAAAATTTAGAGAATAACTTCAAGAAATATGATAAAATTGTTAAATTTACCGGGTTAGAGGAATGACCACAACAAACGATATCAAGATCGATAAACAAATCCGAAATCCAAATCGAGATTTAAGAAGTTGTTGGAGTTAACACCATTCGTGGATCAGGCCCATCCACTTCAAAAAGAGGGTTTGAATTCTAACAGGGGGTTCAATAATCCAAGCTGCAGGGTCAATGAGGGTTCAGAACACATTAAAGGTTCATTAGGTAGATCAGGGGGTAATGAAATGTTTAAATATTATCAAAGGTCCAATGAAGGGTTTAAATATGAAGGGTTTCTATTTCAGCATCGATACTAACACCACCTATATTGATTCACACACCACACTCATGCATTCATCATGTTGTACCATGTGCATTAGTTTTGAAATATTGTGGTAAAATAATAAAAAAAAGTGATGGAAGTATCAACTCCCTTTCTATATTACCTATATTACCGATTTACGGCTTCACATTCTTAGCTGGACGAACTAAATAACAAACTGAGTTTCATCATCAATCACACAATCATGATTAAACACAAAGTATATATATAATCTCAAGAACTTTAAGCAAAAAACATAAATCACAATGGTCGTTTAATACTTCTTATTCACTTACTTCTACATTACATTTACCCAGAAATATATAAAAGAGCTATTTTTCGCACGTTTAGTTCTAATAGAATATAAGTAAATACTCAAAAGAAACATATGATCATTTTACAATAAGTTTTTTTGTCTATGTCAATTTAGTTACACGTTTGTGAGGTATACACATATGGTACAAGAATCGAATTTGATACAGAAGCTTGGTTTATTTATAAACCAATTCACGTTTATTACTTTTTTAAATTATTACATCTAGCTAAATATGAAATGTCTTTTGTTAAGTAAAGTATTCGAAGCAACCCCTTGATCTTAATGATCATCATATGGTTTTCGCTAGATAAATAGTGTGGCAAATAAACGCAAGTGAAACCAAAAGTTCGAAATTTTTGTATGAACCATATATATTTAATCTTCATCTACTTGATCTTGCTTTTTATTATGTTTTCGCATCGGATTTTCAAGCTATCACTTACCAACCATTTCGACTACATCATCGAATTTATTGAAAGGAGTCGACACATAGCGTGTTAGTCGTCATTCGTCAATATAATATTCCTTTTGCTGAATACAATGGTTAGGACCGGTACAAATGTTTTACGATATGTAGCATACTAGCAGCATGTGAATATCACGTTTCTATTTATATACCTAAAACATCATGTTGCATTTTTAGACAGGACATTGGTACTCACATGCTCATAAAATTGACTAACTAGTGCTGATTAAACTTTAGTACGTAAGACATCATAAATAGTATATTTACAAAATTTCAAATTTCTGAGTTCAGTATATAGCTCATACAAACGAGCTAAAGCAGAAAAAAGGATCACGTTTCTTGGTTTTTTGATAAACCGCAATCGATATTACTATCACATTTTGTCTTTCGTGACACTTAGAAAAAGGGTCACCAATGTTAAAAAAGTGTCATCAAAGTAAAAAGTCTCAACAAATGTATAAAAGAATTTCACTAAAATTTTTATTTGTTTCTCCTGCACTTAAAAAAAAAGTATGTAGAAGTCTAGTAGGTAAAAGTATATTTATAGTGACACAAAAAGATACGAGGGTACAATTTTTTCCTTTTAAAAAAATTTTGTACATAAAATGTTTATAGTTAAATTTCAGAATTTTAATATTTTTAACCACACTTTTTAAAAAGTGTCACTAAAATTTAGATTTAGTGACACAATTAACCTCTGTCAGTTAGAGATATCTGGTGGGCCGGCCCATACCTTCTTAGCCCAAAACTGGGCTTATTGTCGTTGTATTTAGTTTGTGTTGACGAGGCTATTAATTTTTTTACGTTACATAATCGATTTACATTCTTAGCCGGACGAACTAATTAACAAACTGAGTTTCATCATCACTCACATTATGATTGAACACAAACTATATATAAAGTGATGGATCAAATTATCAGATGCACTTCATAAGATTAAAAAAAAAAAATCTTTAGAACCAGATTCATTTTCAAAAAATCAGTGCTTTTAACGAACTTTTACACCACCCCCGAAACACCCTCGGTCCCTGTATATATATTTAATCTCAAGAAGTTTAAGCACAACAAAAATCACAATGGTCGAAAAATACTTCTTATTCACATACTTCTCCATTACATACAATATAGTTCATATAACATACCCAGAAATATATAAAAGAGCCATTATTCGTATAATTCTAATACAATATAAGTATACTTTATGTAATCTATACATAACTAGAGAGCAAGTACACTAGTGATTAACCGAGCATTCCCTCGGAAAACCATGCGGAAATCGCTTAGTATCAGTGCAATAGTTGTAGATCATATGGTTCTTCTTAACCCATCTTAGTCTTTGATTACGAACCGCATCCAATTGAGTCAAAAGATTAGGTTTAACAATAAAATTGCGATATGAAGCTGTAAAAGGAGCTTTGGTCCAGTCAGTCTTGACTAGACCACCTCGAGTTGCCCATTGATCGGCATTCCATAAACTCGAATATAGCCTCATCGGTTGGCGGTTTGGAAATGGCACACCTATTCTTTCCATGTTCCTGAATTCACGTATCGGTGTTTCGTCTACAAGAAACCTGCATGAAATCAGTAAAAGTGACAAGTTAGATACATTTATACAATATATATGTCGCATTTTTCGTACTTGAAAATAGAAAATTGTGGACAAACTTACACTATGGTTTGAGGAGTCCATATGATGGAATAAGTGTGGAATCGTGAAGTAGGGTCGAACCACATTCGAAATTGTTGCTCTCTTTCGCCTTTGCCTTGAGTGTACACGTTCGTGTGAAGCGTGTATGGTTGGCCAGTCTCATTGCCTAAGAACTCGAAGTCTATTTCGTCATGGTTCGGTCCTTGTGATGACAACTATTTTTTTAAACATCGAAACACAAGTTAATACATGCAACATATAAAGCAAGAGGCTGTGAGCTCAAGTCTCGCCGTTTTCAAACTTGTAATAACAGAAGAGTTATAAAACCGAGGCGAAACATACATAATAAGCAGTGACGGTTCCAGCAGAGTTCCCGGGGACGAGCTTAAGTTGCATATCGATTCGTCCGAAATGATACTCTTTTTTCGACTGAAATCCAGAGCCCGAAATTCGATCTAGTGACAATGTAAGAATGTCACCAGCGATCCTACCACGATCACCACCCCAAGTTATATCGAAATCGTTGTTAAAGTTGCTAGCATTAGCAATTACAAAAAGTACAAGAAGTAAACTTGTGTTTAGCTTGTAAGAAGCCATTGTATTATCAAGAGTTGGTTTGTTGCTATATATGCACCTTATGATCACTTATATATAGGTCTCATGTGTCGAACGATGTTGTATTTTAAAATAATATTTCGTACTTGGAATGCATGCAATAATAGTATAAAGATATTTGGACACTTATCTTATAATTTTATAAAATGAAGATAAAGTATAGTTTTGATTCATTACTCTTTTTCTTTTTCTTTTTTTATAAGCGGACCCTTTGTAAAGTATATACACCCTACATCAACTTTGTATCTCATGTCTTAAGGCCGGTTAGCATGAGAGGTGGTCTTTGTATCTCATGTCTTGAGGCTGATTAGCATGAGAGGTGGTTTACGACCACTTTTCACCTTTCACGCGCCAAAGCCATAACACTCATCATCAACCGTGCGGCATCTCCAAGTATTTGCATTGATCGAACATTTATTATGTTTATGTGTGTTTGTGAGGTATGTTTGTATAAACTAAAGTATTTTCATACTTTTGGTTTTATGATGACTATAATACCTGTTTGTGGTAGGTTTAGTAGAGTGTTGAATGATGGGTTTAGACGTTTAATAAAATGTTGAAATGGTGATTTGGCGCTAACATAAAGACAATGCGTTTGATAACCATAGCATCCGGTCTAACAATATAGTAGTATAATGGACTGGTCTATACATGTGAGTTTGGTTACCATTCCATTATGAAGTTATAATTTTACGCTCCATTCTTGATTAATTTCTTTTATGTAAGAGTGAAAAAAATTTATATCTTGGAAAAATAACTAAATAGTTAATTTTATAGTATTTTTCTCCTCAAAAAGTGTAACTCATCGGAGGAAGACCAATTATGTATAACCGTGGGTGTCGATTGATCATTCATCAAAGGCCAGTCTCAAACTGTTTCTGCTAACCAATAGCAATTTGACTTTATTAATGACTAAAAATTATAATAAAATATGAATTAAACCCGCCTCGTAATCCGATATGTATGTCTCGCCCCGCCCCAATAAGTTCCGGTTTTAGGTTTCCCCGTCGAGTTTAGGTTTTTTTGCCACCCTAACTGGTTTGGTCTTACGGAGTAATAAACTATAATAATTTTAGTATATAGATCTCGATATTATATACCTTTCTCAAAACTTTACAACATATGCAATATGGGGTGCTTCTTTTTTATTATAGGTGGAGGGATCATGGGGCCCACACCTATATGAGGCACTTAATGAGGATGATATAAGAATTTTTGCTTTGGAGATATAGACTTTTTAAATGAAAAAGTGAGTCATATTTAAAAAAGTAATAATATTAAATAAGTGGATTTCACTATCCCTCCTCATATAGTAAAAAAGAAACACCCCTCGCTCTGTTTAACAAAATATGTAAAACCTAAAACTTGTCAACTACTTAAAGTAATAAAATATGCTTGTTTTCATTTCCAAAGTAAGTTAATACCAGCGTCCAGCGCTCACCCGCTCATAAACATGCAAATTGAACTATTGGTAGAAAATAAAATTGACAGCCTGTATTATGTTATTATATTTTACAAGATTGTTAAATATATACCTACATTTTTATTGTTTATGTTCTTTTTGGGAAGGCAATATCTAGGTGTTATGTTATTTAAGGTGATATGACGATAGACATGAAGAAAGAAAAATGTCTTGTAGTAAGTTGATGTGACACATTTGATTCATATGGTGGAATTTGTATGGTATAGTCAGATGTGGATGATGATGCTGATAAGCATGCTCTGACCGATCTCCTTGAGAAACTCACCTGATTATTCTTCAATGGAGGCCAGCTGGGCTGTAGCCTTGAGGACGTACTTCCACCTGTGACCAAAACTAGGGGTGGAAACGAGCCGAGCCGAGCCCGAGCCTGCCAGAGCTCGAGCTCGGCTCGTTTATATTTTAGAAAGCTCGAGCTCGAGCTCGGCTCGAGCCGAGCCTTAAGAATTGAGCTCGAGCTCGGCTCGTAATATGATTTATAAAGCTTGAGCTCGGCTCGAGGCTCGGCTCGTTTGTCTAAAGCTCGTTTATCTAGAGCTCGTTTATTTGTTTTGAGCTCGTTAATGAGCTCGTTTACCGGAGCCAAATTAAACAAAAAAAAAAACTTAAAAAAGTAAAGATGTAGACAGAAGGGATTTAAACCAAAGTAAAACATTACATACAAAATATAGCAGATTAGCGTCTATTGTTATTAGTTATTACCAAGAAAAGATGTCATGTATCATATAGATCAAAAGATCTAACAAAAGTTCTAGCAGACCAACAAAATATTAACTTGATCATAGACATCTGTATCTGCATCTGCATTAGATTCTTCTTGACTACGAGGATAAGATATTAACTTGATCATAGACATCTGTATCTGCATAGGCAGCATCCACCCTACAAGTTAAAACATAAAACTTTAAGTGATGTTCAAATTGTTTAGACATTATATATGTATATATAAAGTTATGAACTAAACCATAAACACACACCGTGTTGAAATCAGTATGCAGGTAGCTCAATGTAACAATTCCAATTTACACATAAACTATTCATGATTTACCTAGTCAATTTTTCAAAATAAAACTTGTTGTCGTTTGGCAATAGAACTTCAGTTATATAGTTTTAAAATGTATACTTTTAATCATAAGTCATAAGATATATACCTTCAGTTAGCTTCTTTTCACATCTGGCAATAGAACTTCAGTGGGTATATCGTCCTTCTATAAGAAAGCAAAATACACACTTTGACGTGTTGCATTAGTATGTTTTTTTCAAACCAAAATGTACCTAAAACAAAGTGATGTGGTATAATTAGAGTCTAACTAATCAAATGAAAGTGCATATACACTTCATCATAAAGTGTTTCGATCATTACCGAAATAATAGCTACAACATGCATCACATACTTAACTAAACCAAAATCCTAAGATAATACAGTGATATTCAACATTCTCAAATCTCAATGAACAAATAGTGGTATAAACATTTTTTTTAACATCAATCAATAATTTTTTAAACAAAATAATGATTTAATACTTAAAGATATATACCAGTTGTTATAGTCAAATTCATGTTATAAAAAAGTTAAAAACCAACACAAATCTTTCAAAAAAACAGAGTTACCTGTGGCATCGGATGTAAGAATCGAAGTCAGTGTGAATGAAAAGAGAATAGAGAATATTGGTGGCCGGTGGGTAGATCTAGAAGAACTGAAAAGACAAATCTCAAAACTCTAATATGTGGCTTAAACTAATTTTAATAAATTATAATTTGGTTCTAGAAAGTTACATAGGAAATCGGAATAAGAATAGGAAACGTTGCATTTTTTTATACATAGATTTGTATTATTTTATCACTTTAAAATACATAGATATACCCATATACACGTTTGTATATGTGTTATATTATCATATATGTATACATACACAAAACATACTTGAGCTCGTTTAGGCTCGCGAGCCTAATCGAGCTTGGTATATAAAGCTCGGGCTCGGGCTCGGGCTCGTTTATTAAACGAGCTTTAATGTAGGCTCGGGCTCGGGCTCGAGCTCGTTTAGGCTCGGCTCGTTCGAGCTTTTTACCGATCCGATCCCGAGCTTTTTACGAGCAGCTCGGCTCATTTCCACCCCTAACCAAAACTATGGAGGAAAACAGCATGATACCATTAAATTGATATACCATGTATGTATGTTTGTGTACACACATTGAAAGTTTTTCTGCCTAGAATGCATGTTTAAGTAACCAGATTTAGACATATGATAGAATCATGTAGTTAAGGCTAAGAATGAAGAAAATATAGATGTCATATATGTCGAGTGATAAACTAATTATATACACACATTTAACCATACTCTTGATAATGTATACATGTTCAAGAAATCTACTTTGCAAAAGTTGGTAAATCAGGACCTCAAAACCACTATCAAAAACCAAAATGGCCCGATGGTCAAGCATTTTTTTGATATTCTCATAAAAAGTCGTGTGTTTGAACCTTATTAAGTTGACCTTTTTGGGTGACTATAGAAGAGTTCGAACCGGCATATCCGCTTTTCAACATGACTTTAGTTAGCTTGGACGATATTGCTTCTACTTAATCGTTATACGACTAGTTTATCATCGGCATTGTTAACATCAAAGTTACATTTATGAAAGGGAAATAAATAAGAATTTATGACATGCTACCGCATGTTATTTCATTTTTTTTGTTCATCGATCTTTTGGTCCTCATCTATTTATATTTGCCCACATATGTGTTTCCATCTTTGCCTTCATGCTAATTGCTAGCGGTCCTGTGCAAGCGGCGTTCATTAGTCAAACGACGTACGTTTCTACTATAGGTGAATCTTATGACTCAAAAGCAAATTAGCATAAAGAACAATCTATGGTGACTCGATCTAGGGCGTGTTTCTTTTTTAGTTATGGGGAAGGAATAGTGAGCAGGGACGGAGCCAGAAAGAAATATGACCGGGTGCACAATTTTTTTTAACCGTAATATAATAAAGTTAAAAAGTGGATTAAAACAAAGATTTCATTAAAACGATAAATAAATGAACATATTACCATCTAATTAGTGATTCTACGATCTCCCATAGCAAAAAAACACTTACGTGCACCCTCATTTTTAATATTAATAAGTTCTTCTTTCTCTATAGCACAAGTTAAAGCGCCGTTAAAATAATAATCACTCATCCGATTACACAAATCAGTTTTAATGAGCTTTATTTTAGAAAATATCTTTCAACCGTAGCGGTAGCAACAGGCAAGACTAAAACCAACTTCATTTAAGCACTACTTTTCATATATATTGTAAATACGACAACAATAAAAATGCCCCATGACAATACAATTGGAGTACTATTCATATTTTAATATATTGTTGACCATCACTTAAATTTGTTATCCATATTTGTCTTAATAGAAATTGCATAGTTATTCACTTATTCTTGTTGCCCTAAGCCCTTATTTATGAATGATGATGATAGACTATACAAAACCAACAAATTAGCTAGTCAAGATTTCATACAACCAATCAAAACATGAAAACTTTAAAAGACATAATAAACAAATGAAAAATATATGTTACGACTTACGAACCTGTTTCATCTTTGTGGTGTTGGTTCAATTTTGGATTTTGTAAATTGTTAGGATGATGAATAAACTTGTTCCACTAAAAAACCTATTTCATGGGCTTTTGTGCTTTAATTTATTAAACTTGTTTCATCTTTGGGCTTTTATAAAATTTTATATTTATTTTTTATTTGTAAGTATACGAACTAAATAATACTATAGACACATTTTAATGCACCGGGTGCATTTAAGATACATTTAGAAAAAATCGATAATTTTTTCAAAATTTAACACTATATCAAAAAAATTCATGGGGTGCACGTGCACCCGCGAGCACCCCATTGGCTCCGTCCCTGATAGTGAGATACACTAATTTAATAGTATTTCATTTTTAAATTGGACCCATTATTTTCTTTGGTTGATCTATATCCACAAGACTTAAATTATAGTGTCCTTCCGATTAAGAGGCTCATATAGACGTGGAACTCACATGATCCCTTAGTTAAGGAAAAAAATAAACACAACCCTAGTTGCTCTACCACTAAGACATGTACAATGTTTTGTATAAATTCGTTACCCAAAGCTTGCGACTTAAATTGTGTTAATTATTGATCTGTAAAGTTGCAGTGTGCACACATGAAAATAAATAGTTGATCGTTTATACATGACTAGTATCGTACCCATGAAAAGCGACGATATGTTCACAATTGATTTTGTTAATTTTTGCGGTTGATGTTGACAGTTGATATACTATTTCGTAGTCTTTTGAAGAAAAGTGGTCACTTGATTTTCCTCATTAACATATAACCGCAACAAAATTGGACCATTTTTAGAAAATTACAAACACAGTGGCGTGAAACATTGTCTTCGAAAATTCACTAGATGTAAACGTACGGGAGCAAAA
Organism: Artemisia argyi; assembly: GCA_030686995.1. NCBI lineage: Eukaryota > Viridiplantae > Streptophyta > Magnoliopsida > Asterales > Asteraceae > Artemisia > Artemisia argyi. The sequence continues at coordinate 33,747,004 of CM060709.1, forward strand.
AGAAAGTGCATAACTAATGAAATGTGCCTAATAATATACAAAAAAGAAAAAAAAATTAAATTAAGTTGAAATAAATAAGTTGTTGAACAGTGTAGGGTTGAGAGTTAAGACGCTCAATATGTGTCGATCATGTCACGCCCTAAATCTCGAGGTACATTTTAAATATAATAAGGAATTGAACAAGTTACAAAATATGTTACGTCCTAAATTTCATACTTGATTTAGGGGTGTCTAGAGGTGCATTGTCAAAAATAGTTAGTACGATCGACAAACTTATATCCTACCGATATGACTTATGTTTAGTTATAGGGCGCAACTACTTACATATGTCTAATATTTCCTGTCGACCCGAAAACAACATAATAGTTAGATTTAGATCCGTTAGCAAACAGCGTAACGATAGAAAATTGCATCACTAATTATATATTTATACGTAAGAGTGTAACGAGTTTATACCACATTCTAATTGAACTTGCATTCGGGGGCTGGACCTTTAAGGAGCCTCCCCACTTATCCGCGCAATAGTTATAGACCCTGTGGTACTTTTGCACCCATTTCAGTTTCCTCCTAGCTGCAGTGTTAAGTCTTTTGTCGAAACTATGGCCTTGTGGTTGAGTTCAAGGGGCACGAAGATCCTCTTGATGGTGACCAAATGCAAGCATCAGCAATAAAGTTCTTGTACGAAGCAGTGAATGGAGCTCAACCCCAATCTGTCTTCACAAGGCCACCTCTTGTAGCCCATTCTTCGTCATTCCATATACTTGAGTGTATTCTCATTGGTTGCTTGTTTGGAAAAGGAACCCCTATCGCCTCATCATTTTTAAACTCTCTCTTATCAGGATATCATCAACATAAAACCTAAAGATAAACCAATATGCGAAAAAATATGTGATCAATAAGCTAAAGTTTCGTATGAAGTTCATTTCCTTATTCTTTTAGGTGCATTTGCAAGATTATGACTGTTTTAAACTTACAATATACGTTGAGGGTTCCAAATGATAGTATATTTGTGGAAATCGGCGGTGGGATCAAACCAAAGGAAGAATTGTTGCTCTCGATCGCCTTTACCTTGGCTATAGACATTGGTGTGGAGTGTATAAGGCTCACCACTTGTATACCCCAAGAACTCAAAATCCATCTCGTCATGAAATTCACCTTCTGATGACAACTTAGACAAGCAAAAAACTATCTTCTGTAATTATTGTCTTGGAAGAATTATTGAATAATGAAAAGATTATACTAGGCTAATGTGATTTTTACATAGTAATTAAGCAGTTACGGTGCCAGCAGAGTTTCCTTCAACTAGCTTAAGTTGTATATCGATTTTTCCGAATAGATATTCATGTTTAGACTGGAAGCCTGACGTCTGTCAAGGCTAAGCGTGAGTGATTCTCCATCTCCAAGTATCTTGGCACGATCATCTCCCCACATGATCTCAAATGATCGGTCGAAAGTACCATTAGTTATAACCCTTTTATGAAAATACCATATGTTATCAACAACGTAAACATATATTGCATACGTAAAAGCACATTCTTTTCAATAGCTGGTGAATTGTGATAAATAATGAGTAAAACAAACCTCAATACTAGAAACAACATACTATATACGCATGCCGCATTACATAAAACCACGAATGGGTAGAATAATAGGTCATACCATGATACCTTGGTTCAAAGTTATAAGAAATGGGGCTACGCACATAAGCTGTGGCTTGGTAGCGTCGTGGACCTCGTCTAGTGTACAATATATACATCAATCTGGCGGACAAAAAATCATTAAGATAGCAATGGCACACAACCTTATCACTAATTGATAAGCTTGAACGGAGAAAATTATATACGTACCTTGTATAGAAGGAAAATAGAGGCCGAAAGAAATAGCATAAAGGGAATGCAGTTCTGGCCATTGCCATGGGGTCGAGCAAGGTTTGAGGTCAATAGCATTGAAGACGATATTGATCGCAAACCCATGGTTTAAAGTGGTCGTTGTTGTGATGTTGATACAGCCAAACATGCTGTCTTTCCCTAACATATCTCTTTGCCTCATTCTTGTCAATGTTATTCTTGAGGTCTCACTCTTTTATTTGTTACTATTTGTTAAGGTTCCAAATTTTAAGTAGAATTACAAGCCACCCATTTGGCAAAATGTAGCAGATTCCATGAATTTTGGAATCCAAAATTCCAATTAACAATCAAACACATTATTTTATTTTATTTTATTATTATTATTATTTTTGTCGTGGCTATGTGTTGGACTGTTGATGATAAATGGGTTAACCAGTTGGTTTTGAGCCCATCATGATAAAACAAGATGCCAAGATGATTTGTATCTGATTCATGATCAACAAACTCATGTCTAGAGAAATCACGACAAGGTTTAATTAGCCGTTAGGCACTTGATGTCCTCATAAAAGTTATAGAGTTCAAACCTTACTATTTACATATTTGGGGATGGTCAGGGAATTGAGGGGTCGTCGGAAATGGCCACGAGGATATATACCCGGATTAAGATGCTCTCCCTGAACATGAAAACATCATCTAGCTTTTCTTATAACTGATGTATAGAGCATGGAAAATCAGAAAGATGAGTATGGAGTATTTTTTTTTACAATAACAATGAATATTTATTTATATATTTCCTCTTGTAAAAACTAGATACAAATGAATACATATAACAATTACAAAAATAAAAAATAAGCACTCAAGACTCAAACCATCCATGATCAACTCCAGCCATCATAGTATGGCGTTACAACATTTAAATGATTAAATCAGTTGTCGAACCCGAATTCACATATCTAAGCCATGTTGCATTCTGGTGGATATCCTTGAGGAAACCTCTTAGAATCCGAACAATAGTTATAAATCATATAATTCTTTTGCACCCATAACAACTTCTCTTGTTGGCTACTATCCAACGCCTCAGTGAACCACGCAGCATTGCTAGAGGCTGAGCCACTGCCACAAGATGTCGATGTGCCTGACACTGCTACACAAGCATTCGCGCTAAAGTTTCTATAGGAAGCAGTGAAAGGAGCTTGGCTCCAATCCGTCTTCACAAGTCCACCTCTTGTGGCCCAATCATCTGCATTCCATAAACTCGAGTGTATCCTCATTGGTTGGTTCTTTGGGAATGGTACTCCTTTTGACTCCGCGTTCTTGAATTCTCGTATAGGTGTTCCATCAACCGAAAATCTAGTGAAGTCATTATTGGAATGTTGTTAAGTATCACGATCATAACTCTAAGTTACATGTAACACGATGCAAAAAATATTTTAAACAACTAAATGTGCTAAGAAAGAATCAGAAAACTTACAAAATGAGTTGTGGGTTCCAAAGAATCGAATATGTGTGGAAATCAGCCGTTGGGTCGAACCAAAGGTAGAATTGCTGCTCTCGATTGCCTTTTCCTTGCGAAAAGACATTTGTGTGAAGAATATAAGGGTCTCCGCTCAAGTTACCCAAGAACTCAAAGTCGATCTCGTCCCAATTAGACCCCGTTGAGCTCAACTGCAATCAAACGTATCTTAGTTATCAAAACAAGCCCAAAAAAAATAAACTACAAATAAACAAAATATGTAAAGTATATAGTTAAATGATCATAACATGCACTTACGTAATATGCAGTAACAGTACCAGCCGAATTTCCAGGTACCAACTTAAGTTGCATATCAATCTTCCCAAACAAATACTCATTCTTCGACTCAAACCCCGACCCTGATGACTTATCAAGCGACAGGGTCAAAAGCTCGCCGTTTTCAAGTATCTTACCACGTCCATCACCCCACGTAACATCAAAATCATTATAGAAATTCGCCGATACAAATGAACTACCACATCCAAGACAAACCAATAACAACAAAATCATAACTTTCTTAGACAAAAACAAAACCATGGTAAGATTTTCACTTAAAGTTTGTTGTATTTATGTTGTGACATTTTGTTGTGACCTTTTCTTATACTTATAGATACGAAATTTCAAAATGAAGGTGCTAAAGAAGGTCATATTAACAGCTGGAAAGTGAGACTAATTTTAATGGATATGAATAATATTAATAAATATTTAGTCAAAGGTTTAGCCATCAGTCACAAACTATATTCACCTTCACTAGTCACGTATTCTATATTCACCTTCACTAGTCACATACGTATTCATTAATACAGCTGCATAAACCGGGTTATGGAAGGAACGCGGTTTTTTAATGGGGTTGGTGCATGCATAAAAAAAGTTGAAAAGGCACGAGTGGTTCTAGATGCCGGCATAGATATCAAACGGGCCCGGTTGGACCTTTTCCAGGTTCTAGTCCCATCTCGCAAGTTGCAAGTTACAAGTTACAAGTTACGTGGTATCTTCTTGGCCTATTTAAAGTAAAATCGACGAGTAAGAGTAGGTTATTTGCATGCAACATTTTCTTGTTATAATTAAATGGTGTGTGTCGAGTATTACGTACATGTTAAATCACTTTGTTTGTATTTGTTGTATGCAAATCAAAATTAAATGTGTGCAAATCAATTCTGATTAATTAATGTTATACTTGTTTCATTTATACTAGCTTATCTATATCTATATCTATACTATTATATAATGCATTTGAGATTATTTTATAATTAGAAATATTTAAAATATAATTCAGACTTTTACTTGCTTGTTATGGAAGTGTTTTAAAATTAATTGGTTAGAAAGCAGGTTTGTTAGGAAGTTCACTAGGAAATTTGTTAGGAAGCAGGTTGATTGTTCAAACTAAAATTATTTGGCTTAACAATCTCTATCATTTCTATTTATAAAGCATAAAGACAACTAAATGTATAACCGAATAACTGAATAACCGAATAACGCAAAATATAGTCACAGGTACCCGCCGTCGCATTGCGGGGTACCGTTCTAGTACAAATTAATTAACAAATGGGTAGAAATTGTTATCAACCTTAATCTTATACGTTCTAATAGTTGTTTCTGTGTATGGTACATGATGATGAATGTGTTATCCGAGCTAGTTGTGTATGTAAGAAACGACGATAGTTGTGCGCCTTTGTTGCGGATCTGCATGTTCCGATTACGTTGCGATAGTTATAAAGACTTGTTATTTTGATTTATACTTTTCCTTGTACAGTAAAGCATAGTAGATAGCCGTTCTGAAAAAAGGCATAATAGATATGAACTTATAGTTTACTTGACAAAACATATATGTAGTTTCTTAAACAAATAAGCTCTGTTATAATGTCTTAATTAAATATAATCTTATAGCCATATATTTTCCGTTTAAGTTAGCGCTTTTATACATGACAACAACGTTCGTTTCAAAACTATATAAAGTTACATGGTATAAGACAATTTATGTTATTTATTTTGTGAATGGTTAAAAAAGTCCAACATATAGACTACAGACTACATAAAGTATAACAAAAAAGACATAGTTTAATGAGATAATAATAATTATTATTGTTCTTACTTATGTTTTGCAAAAGATATTTACCCGTATTTAATTCATCAATTTATTTTTAAAAATTTGTAATAATAATTTTAAAAGAGGGTTATATGGTAAAAACAATAAACCCTTTTTTTTCAATATCTGTTTTTACTAATATATAATTAATCTAATATGTTTAAAAAAAAGGAAAAAATAATCTAAAATGCAAGAAGTGCATATAAATCTTCTAAGTAAAATTGTAAAAGTACAATCATACCTGTAACTAATTCATTAATGTATTTATTAGTTTAGTTAGATATATATAAAATTAGTTGTGTTTTTAAGGGGATATATGAAATTCACCCTTCGCTAACTACAATCATTGTCCTTACAAATATTAAATAGATAGAAAAACACATTCCCTTTTTTCTATTTTTCACTTAAGTTAAATGTTTAATGTATATATTTTGAAAATAAAATAAAATAAAATTGAGTTGCTTGTATTGTTTCCATTACCAAAAAAAAAAAAGGGGGGGGGGGGGGGGGGGGAATTATATATATATCCTTCTAAAATTTAAAATTGCGTATATATCCAACTTAAATTCACAATTGCATATATATCATTTCAAAAGTTAAAAAATTACATATGCATCCAACTTAAAATACTAATTACATATCTATCCTTTCTAAGCTTTTTTTTATTGCATATATATGTTGGGTCACTGAATTCCCCAATCTTCTTCTAACAAGGATTTGAACGTAAAATAACCTAAGTATAAACAAGTCACTGAGTGAACAGTAACTCAGTGAGTCATCTTCAGGATGCTTAGACCGAGCCTAAGAAGAAAGGTTCTCCATTCAGTGAGGCGGAACTCAGTGAAGTGTGATTTAAGCCAAGAAGAAGGTGATGGGTTCATAGAGGATGACAATAACTCACTGAACCCCAAGACTCCTCAACAACTTCATGGTACTGAAGACTGATGACTAGAAGACTGAAGTTTTGGCGGGACTGGGCGGGAAAGTTTGATCTGTTTCACTAAAGTGCTTTATCACTTTAAGGTCAAACTTTCCCCAAATGGTAAAACCAGACTGTCATCAAAAAGTGCCTTTTGGACTTAACCCAAAGAAGTTTCCCTTGCCAGAGAATAAAATCTATCAAGATTTTATTGAGGAACACTTAGGACCATTGTATAATATGGTTGTTCACATTTGTGTATAAATAGGTAGCATAAGAGAGGTGTAAAAGTGACAAGTTTGTGCAATTAATGCAAAGCATTCACAAACCACTTTCACTCCTCCAAAGAACAACATAACCCATGAGATAGCTCAGTGGGTCCTGAAAGTTGTTACTCAACATAGATTGAGTTTAGTGAGGAGTCAATACCATACTTGTCGTTTTCAATCCCAAGTGTTATTCCGCAAACACTTGGGTACGATTCTTTTTGATTAACTTCTAATAAAGAATTAAACGTTGAAAAATATTGTCTCTTATGTTTACGTTTCTTTATTGTTAATCGTTTTATACATTTTTGTTTAAAGTCATATAACTTGGTTACTTTAGCTTTGTAGTTATAGTTAACCAAGTAAAAGGGACCAACAAGTGGTATCAGAGCCTCTGATTTATAAATCTTAAACCTGTTTTCAAAACTTAAGAGTGCTCAAGTTTTTAAAATCAAGATCCCACTATGACTGACATAGATGTTCCCCAACTTGTCGACAAAAAGGGTGGAAGTTATTCAGCAACTGCCCCTCGACTAGAAGTTGGCAAATTTAATAAGTGGAAAAAGTGAATGCTTTGCTACTTAACTGGGATGGAACCATATTACATTAAGTTGATTAATGATGGTCCATATGTCCCAACAACTGCCCAAGGTTTAATTAAACCTGAAGCTCAGTGGACCCCAGATGAAAGGAGGGTGGTCAATCAAGACCAGCGCCTGAAAAGCATCATTATATCATGCCTTCCTGATGATATAATGGAATCAGTGATCAACTGTCCCACTGCCCAGCAGACATGGACTGACCTGGTTCATAGCTATGAAGGGCCTTCTGATACCAAAGAGAATAGAATCATGGACCTGAAGCTTGAATTCAATACCTTCAGGGCCAAGGATTCTGAAAGTCTCCCTGAGACTTATACTCGGTATAAGACCCTCCTGAATGAGCTGACCAATGATGGTGTTATACTGTCAAAACATGAGATCAATGTTGGTTTTGTCAACAGTCTCCCTGAGAAGTGGTTAAACTTCTCTCAGGGATTGAGAAATGCAAACCACATTCAGAACCTTGAGCTCCCTGCCATCTATGGGAAGTTTTTCTATGAGGACAATCTTATCACCAGGAGATACCCTGGTAAAGCTCAGGAGACCAAAAAGGCCTTGACAATTTCACCCATATCAACTGCTTTCTATTCTAAAGGTGTTGTGCAGGATTTTCAGGATGGTTCTGATGATGAGGTTGACCAAAGAACCAGTGAGGAGTACCTGAATGATCTTCAAATTGAATTTCATGAAAGAGCACTCCTTGCTAATTCAAAAAGATTTTTCAAGAAAAACAAATTCCCTTCAAAAGCAAATGATAATACTGAATGTTTCAAATCTGGTAAAATGGGACATTTTGCTAAAGATTGTTTTTCAAAAACAACCTCAGAACCATCCTTCAAATTTTCAAGAAATAACTCTTTTTCAGGCCCCAGCAAATTTCAACCAAAGATGCTTCAGTCTAGTCAAAGATTTGAAAAAGTCCCTCAAATTGACTTTGAAGCCAAGTATAGAAAGGCAAAAGCTAAACTTGCCCTTCTTGAATCATCCTCAACAGTCTCTTAGCCTCCTCAGGCTCCAAAGCCTTCTCAAGCCAAGAACAAAGGGCTTGTTGCTGAAACTTATGACTGGGATGAGGTTGAAGTGTCCTCTGATGATGATGAAGTTCACATCAGTGCCCTGATGGCTCTATCAGATGACAACAAGCTTGCTGTGGGGAAGAGTCATGCAAGAAATGGTGAATGGGTCAACATCACTATGAGGAAGGTAAATCTTTTACTTTCTATGGATGATGATGATGATTGGAAATCTTACTTAGATTATATTAATGTTGATCTTAAGTATGTTGAAGAACAAAGACTGAACTTGTTTTCAAAATTTAACAAACTAAGTTTTGAATTAAATCATAGTAGAGATGAATTACTTGCTTTAAAACAAGCCAAGCTTGAAAGTGTTACACTTCAAATTCAAAACTCTGAACTAGTAAAACAAAATCAAGCTCTTCAGGAAGAACTTAAGAAAGAAAAGGAAACTATTTGGAAATGGACTCAGAAAAACCCCAAACTTTATGAAACACTGAGTCTCTCACCCAGCTCCAAAAAGACTGGTTTGGGTGATGATCAACTCACTGAAGTTTCTGGGGAAAGCAGCCATTCAACAACTTTTCTGTCAACAAACATACTCTCTAGCAAAGAACTTGCTCCTAAACCCAGTGATTGGATTGAAAGAAACAATCCTGATAGTAAAATGCCAAATTTTAATACTGGAAGAATCCTTGAGCCTGAAAGTCAGGCTATCAAGGAGCTGCTAGGAGTCACCGATGAACTTAGTCCTACTGAGTCCATCACTGAGTCTAAGTCTGATTCACCACTCCCTCCACTGAAACAACTTCAGGGAGCGGAACCCAATTCTGACCTTGCACCATTAGTCTATCAACCACATTCTCCTAAAGAGAAATCAGGGTTAGGAAGGATTATTCTGAAAAGACCAAAAATCTTCAGTACCCACTGAAGTGAAACATGAAAGCACTGACTCAAAGGTTGATCAGCTTGCTGAACTTGTCAGGATGCTGAGTGAGAAAATTGAGTCTACTGAGAAAAACTCTGACTCAAAATCAACAAAGCCCTCAGTATCCTCAGGTTCTTCCAAACCAAAAACCACACCTAGACCCTCAGGGAGATGTAAGCTGTGCAATTATCCAAATCATAGCACTGATAAATGCTACAGAGTCCTGTTTTGTATGACATGCAAACAAGAGGACCACAGAACTTGTGATCACATTTCCCACACTGCTTCTTTAAAAGCAAGAGGTCTATACAAAAACCAATGCTATCAGTATGCCACACCTTCCAAACAAAGACTGAAGGCCAAGCCTTTCTCACCATGTCCTCACTGTGGTTTCAATGATCATCTTCCTGATGATTGTATGATGAAAGATTGCTGTGACATCTGTGGAGATCCCTCCCATGAAACCAGGGGACATGACAAAGTGATTCAGTCCAGAAGGAAAAACCAAACTAACACTTCTCAGTCACCTGAGGCATCAACCTCCACAAAATGCAAAACATGTGGAAGCTCAGGACACACAACTTCAGACCATGATTCACTAACTGAGTTCAAAAAGTCCCTGAGGACTAAGCCCACTAGAAAGTGGGTCAACAAGAAAAACTAACCCAATTTACTGTTTGTGCAGAAACACATCAAGGATCCTACTTGGCATCTAGACAGTGGGTGCTCCAGAAGTATGACTGGTGTGAAAAGTTTTCTGCACAAATATGTGAAAGAACCAGGACCCAAAGTAGTATTTGGTGATAACTCATCAGCTCCCACTGAAGGTTATGGTTCAGTAAACTGCAATGGTATAGTTTTTACAAGAATTTCTTATGTTAATGGTCTCAAGTACAACCTGATAAGTGTTTCCCAACTATGTGATGCCAAATACATAGTTCAGTTTGATGACAAGAGAGGGACCATCTTTAATGCCAATAAGGAAGTTGTGTTGATTGCCCCTAGGAGGGATGATGTATATGTCCTTGACATGTCATCCCTGTCTCAGAATGGGACTTGTCTATTCTCAAAGGCAAGTGAGACAATCAACAACCTGGCAAAACAGAACAAAGTTCTGGGCCTTCCATCCCTGGTGTATACCAAAGACAAGCCTTGTTCTGCTTGTGAAAAAGGAAAACACCACAGGGCATCATTCAAAATCAAACAAACATTTTCCATCAAAAGCTGCCTACATCTTCTTCATATGGACCTTTTTGGACCTGTCAGTCCAATGTCCATTCACCATGAGAAGTATACTCTGGTCATTGTGGATGAATACTCAAGATATACTTGGGTTTACTTCCTGACCAAGAAGAGTCAGGCAGCTGATACCATCATGTCATTTGTTAGGAACATTGAAAATCAAAATGATGTCAAAGTTAAACAGATCAGGACTGACAATGGCACTGAATTCAAAAACCAAGACCTTGAGTGTTTTTGTGATGAGAAAGGAATTTCTCAAAATTTCACTTCTCCCTATACTCCTGAACAAAATGGAGTAGCTGAAAGGAGAAATAGAACACTCATTGAGGCAGCAAGAACAATGTTAAATGGCTCAGTCCTCTCAAAACATTTTTGGACTGAGGCAGTTAAAATAGCCTGCTACACTCAAAATAGGTCAATCTTGTGAAAAGGCATAATAAGACTCCTTATGAGATATTCAAAGGAAGGATCCCTGACATCAGCTACTTTCATATATTTGGGTGTCCTGTGTTTATACATAATCACAAGGATCACTTGGGTAAATTTGATGCCAGAGCTGATGATGGATACTTCCTGGGATATTCCCTGGTTTCTAAAGCCTTCAGGGTGTTCAACACAAGGAGACAACAAACTGAGGAAACTTATCACATTACTGTTGATGAGAGCACTGAATCCATCAGATTCTCAAATTCCTCAGTAGAAGAAATTGGTATTGATGACTCATCAAGGTATCCTCCTGATGAGTATCATCCTGATAACAATCCCTCAACCCAATACCAAGCTGATGCTGACGTCTCCTATTACATCATCCCTCACAACCTACCCCAACCACCTATCAGTGAGTTAATTGAAACTCAGCCTGTCTCAAATGAGACTGATACCACTGAACAAATTGTTCAGGAACCCTCAGAACAAATTGTTCCTACTAAAGTCACTGAAGCACATAATAATGAGTCACCTCATGTTCCTGAGTCTGAACCTAATCAGGCTCCTTCAAGCTCAAATTCTTATCCCAAACCTCAGGATAGCTGGACTAGATCCAAAGTCATTGAGCTTGTGAACATCATTGGTGAACCCACTGAAGGCATGCTCACAAGAGGCAAGGCTGCTAAACTGAAGGCCGCCACTGCCAATATATGTCTTTATGCTGACTATCTCTCAGAGATTGAGCCTAAAAATGTCAAAGAAGCCCTGACTTATGAAAGTTGGGTTCAGGCCATGAGAGATGAATTGGAACAATTTGACAGAAATGATGTCATGACCCTTGTTGAATGCCCCCAGGGTGTTTTAATCATTGGTATGAAATGGGTCTTTAAAAACAAGACCGATGAGAATGGCACAGTCATCAAAAACAAAGCAAGAATGGTTGCCAAATGATATAATCAACATGAAGGTATAGAGTATGAGGAAACCTTTGCACTTGTTGCTAGAATGGAAGCCATCAGGATCTTCCTTGCCTATGCAACTTACATGAACTTTAAAGTTTACCAAATGGATGTTAAAAGTGCATTCTTGAATGGTAACATCAAAGAAGATGTTTATGTACAACAACCTCCTGGTTTCGAAAGTAGTGAATACCCCAACCATGTCTACAAGCTTAACAAAACCCTTTATGGACTGAAACAAGCACCCAGGGCATGGTATGAAACTCTTTCAGCCTTCCTGATCCAAAACAAGTTTGTTAGAGGAAAGATTGACAACACACTGTTCATCTACAGAACAAAGGATGATGTCATTCTTGTCCAAGTATATGTTGATGACATCATCTTTGGCTCGACAAGTTACAAACTTTGCAAACAGTTTGAGAAACTGATGACCACAAAGTTTGAAATGAGCATGATGGGTGAACTCACATACTTTCTTGGACTTCAAATTAAACAAACTGAAAAAGGAATATCCATTTGTCAAGAAAAATACCTCAGGAACCTACTGAAGAAGTATGAGCTCACTGACTGCTCTTCAGTAAAAACTCCTATGGTTCCTCCAAACAATCTTGGCCCTGATCTCACTGGAAAATCAGTGAATCAAACTCAATACAGAGGAATGATTGGCTCCCTGATGTACTTACTTTCCTCAAGGCCTGATATTAAATTCTCAGTCTGCCTGTGTGCAAGATACCAGGCTGACCCTAAAGAATCACATCTCACTGCTGTCAAGAGAATCATCAGGTACCTGAAGGGTACTCCAAACCTTGGTTTGTATTACCCAAAATGTTCAGGATTTGATCTCAAAGGGTACACTGACTCTGACTATGCAGGATGTAACATGGATAGGAAAAGTACTTCAGGATCCTGCCAATTTCTTGGTGGTAAACTTGTGTGTTGGAGTACAAAGAAACAACAGTCAGTGGCCATGTCCTCAGCTGAAGCTGAATATATGGCTGCTGCAGGATGTTGTGCAAATGTATTATGGATGAAGAGCCAACTGAGTAACTATGACATTCAGTATAAGATGGTACCTATCTTTTGTGATAATAGAAGTGCCATAGCCATCTCAAACAATCCAGTACTTCATCAAAGAACTAGACACATTGACATCAGATACCACTTCATCAGGGACCACATCTCTAATGGAGAAATTGAACTACATTTCACCCCCACTGAATATCAGCTAGCTGACATCTTCACTAAACCTTTGGATGAACCCACTTTCACAAGATTGAAAGCTGAATTGGGCATGTTGGACATAGAATCAGGAAACTGATCAAAAGTGTTCCAACCTGATGTAAATTCTCTAAGTCCCTGATCACCCCCTTCCTGAAAAACTCTTTTTTTTTTAATGAAAAATTCATTCAGGGGGCTCAGGATGAAAAATGGCATTGAATACCCTAACTAAATGCTCTAAGTATCTAGTTAGTTAATGTCCCATGTAGGTAACTGAATCCTATTAAATATAGGAATATATGTCACTTACACAACTGGCATCCACTCCTCGGGCCCCCACATCTCTCTCACCAAACACCACTGAGCATTAAATGCTCCCTCACACACAAAAGTTGTGATGATTTTTTCTCTGCAAAAGTGCATTATTTGCAGAGCCGCACAACTGTTCACCCACGATGTGAGAGAAAATAGGGTAATTGGAATCGTGATATTTAATGCGGATATCAAACCAACATTATTATGCCGTTTCGGTTAAATAAATTAAACCTTTGGTATCCGCAACATCACTACCCTAATTCACACCCTATAAATACCCCACAAAAAAGAAGACACACACGCTTTTAAAAATCCTAACAAAATTTTTGCAAAATTATTTCAAGAACTTTTGCTTTCAAAATCTGTGTGTGCTTCTTCTTTATTCAAAACCAGACCTTTTTAAAACTAAAATGGCATCTTCTAAGGTCATAAAATACGCACCCAATGTGGAATTCCAAATGGAAAGCGTAGACCTTACCAAAAACAATGTGGTGGGGAACTTTGCCTACCCTGAAGGGTTCCCTACTTACAAGGATGTGGTGAAGTTCCTACAAAACTGTTTTCTCACCACCACATTCACAAAGACCCCCTCAGTAATCTATCATGACTACTTGAGGGAATTTTGGTGCTCAACGGTGGTTAAAAACCCTGATGCGCCAAAGGAGGCCAAAATCAAGTTCTCAGTGAAGAATGGGACAAAGTCCCTTATTCTTGATTACAAAACCTTTGTCAAAGCCACTGGCCTGACCTTTGTTGCCCCACCTACTGAAGAGGAGGTTAAACAACTCCTCTTAGAACTAGGGCCCTATGATAAGAATCATCCTGATGTTGCTCCAGGGGCCCTACTGAACAAAGCCCCCATCATCAAAACATGGTTCCCTGCCCCTTGGAGGATCCTGTTGACATTCGTTATTCAGGTCCTTGGGGGGAATAAGTCCTCAACTGAGCAACTGAACACTACTCAATCAATGATAGTGTACTGTCTTATTGAGGGTAAAAAGATTGACCTTGGAGAAATTATCTTCAGGGACCTCATAGGCAAACTGGGTGGGAAGTCTAGGCAAAAACATATGTCTTACCCTAGATTCATTTCCTGCGCCCTGAATGACCTACTAGGGTCTGAGTATTTCAAGCCTGACAGTGTCGGCTTTGAACCTGATGTCTTACATAAGGCAAACTACTCACGTGACCCTAATGAGGTAACACCTGTCGCCCTGACCACATACATGCTGACTGCTATCCAGGGTGACAACATTGTTTCACCAATTCCCTCTCCCACCAAAAAGGTGAAGAGGAAGAAGGGACAGGGGTCCAGGAAGGTGGCTCAACCTAAGCCACTCGCCACTGAGACCTCTGCCCCTAAGCCTGACAAAAGGGGGCAACAACAACAGACCCTGACTGCCGACACCCTCAGGATCATAAGCCAATATTTGGCCCCAAAACAAAGGCCAACGGAGGGCACTGAGACGTCACACTCAGTGTCCTCGGGCGAACCCGTTCCCAAAGGCCCTGCTGGCATAAACAAGTCAATAGGGTCGAAACCAACTAAACCTTCACATCCTGCTAAAGACTCTTGCAAATCACAACCAGACTATCAGGGAGTAAGGGGTCCTATACCCTCGGTGGGGCAGCACTACTCCACTGAGAAGGGGACCCACAAATACTCATATCCTGCCAAAGGCTCGGGTAAATCACAACCCAAGCAACAGGGAGTTTGATGAGTGTGTAAATACTCATCATTTTTACCTTTTCTGAGCTGCCAAAACATCTAAAAACACTCAATATTGAATCAAAATAGTGAAAATATCCCAGGAAAGTGTTTTACATGTTTCAAATGCAAAATAATAAAAAACAACTGAAAAACGTACAAAGTTTGCATAATTGGCAGTTTCAGTCCCTCATCTTTCAAAAATTGTCAAATCTAGTCCCTGGTTGTTCTAAAAACTTGAAAAAGTCACCAAAGGTCCTTTTAAATCAAAAAGTTACACATTTAGTCCTTTGGTGCAAAGTTTTACAAAATGTCAAGTTTAGTCACTGAACTTTGAAAATTGTCAAAAATGGTCCCTGGGATATTAAAAACTTTGAGAAAAACAAATTTTTTCCTTGAACTAACCTTTTATGGTAGGATTGGTCCTTGGTGGAAAAGTTTGGTGAAATTACACAAATGGTCCCTGAAGTTTGAAAGTTTGGCAGTTTTAGTCCCTGGTGCATTTAAAATGGAAAAATCATTCCAGGGCCTCATACTATTCATCACTTGACATATTCAACCCCATGGAATACTTTAGAAACATGCCAAATCCAGTCCTTACACTTTACCAAAATTGCAAAAATGGTCCTTGTTAAACCAAAAACCACACCAGCCCATCCCATTTTACCCTTGGCCAAAAATTATAACCCAAAGCCCAAACCAGAGATATACGTTTGACCACGGTCAAACCTTTCACCCCGTACCTCTCTTTCCCTCCCACTTGACTGCAACTCAGTCCCATCTCCACCACCCTCTCCCACTTGTTCCACCGCCCAAACCAACCCACTTCACCTAACTATCCCACCACAATAAATGCTGCCACCCCCTAATTGCTATAACAGTCCAAATCCTCTTATCCAATTTTGGCGCCAAAATCCAATTCAAAGGTTGAGATCATTTCAGAGCAATTCAATAGCCAAGATCAAGTGGGAAAGACTCAGAGATATCCAAGAAACCCTATAAGTCAGCTATAAAAGGAAGAAGAGTGCAAGAAATGTAGTGTGTAGTTAATTAAGTATTTTTATTGTTGAATTAAAATTAGTTTTCAAATTCAGTTGTAATCTTCTTAGTTCAAGCATTGTAGTAGTTAACTTATTGTATTTCAAGTATTTGCAAGTTATAAAAATCAAGTTTCAGTTCTGTTTTGAGTTATTACCATTTATTCAAATTTCTGAAATTCTCAACAAGCTTAGTGGTGGTTTGTATCAACGAACATGGACTGAATTAAGCTCACTTAGGTTCATTAAAGCTTATTGAAGCTTTTAGAGACAATAAAATTCAGTATTAGTAGAAAAGGATAAAAAATATAAAAAAGTCAAACATAGTCAACTGTGGTGTTTTGATTTTTATTTCAGGTGTTGAGGAGCATTGAAGAGCAATTTTGGAAGTGAATTTGGCCTATCTAAATATAGGCATCAGTGGAAAACTCCTTGTTCATGCTAGGAGTGATTCGTAAGAATTTGCTCATTTAAATTTTCCTCTAAAAACTTAGTTTCTGATTTCTAGCTTGTATCTGACAATCTGTGTTTGTTTGTGCTTATTTGAGTGTTGTTTAGTTAATTTATAGCTTAATATAGATAGCTTGTTCATTAAAATTGGTAGCTACTTTAAGTCCTAGGTTTCACAGTCAAATTAGTTAAGTGGTATTTTTGTGTGTTTTATGGTTAATCTCTATTTCTAAGTAGTCTTTTAAGTCTAATACATTATAAAAAGTTGATTTTGAAAGGTCTCATAAGCTTTCACACCCCTTAGTTTCTAAAAACCAAAAACAGTCTTGCTTAAAGGGGTGTTTGGTATTAATTGTTACATAGCACTCAGTGGTGTTTTGGTTGAAGTTTGTAGTTGAAACACACCACATTAGGTCCAAATAGGTCGACTCAGGCATAAAACACCAAGGTCCTTTTTCAAAAAAAAAAGTCAAAATCATTGCTAAGACCCCATAACTGTTAACTGTTGTGGTGTTTTGATCCATAAAACCTCACTTTGGCTCATAAGTAATAGATTAAGCTTGTTTTATGTTCATTTCATCTTAATACATCATAATCAGTACCTAGGCTCAACTCAAAACTCAAGAAAGTCAAAGGTCTAAGTTTTTCTTAGAAAGTCAAAAGTGCATATTCAGTTTTTCTCCAAAATGGCATGAATTCCCATGATTTTTGTATTTGGTTTTAAGCTTTGAAACTTGTTGGGTAGTTAGTCTATCAGCTTAAGTTGAGATTTGCATAATTGTTTGATTGTTGTGATTTTATTGTGTGGACTAAAACACCCCTGGAACACAGCTGCAGGGCAAACCATTGCCTTGTGCATCAGCTAACCACCTCACCATCACCACTTTGGTAGCTGTTGTAGACCAACCCAGTGGGTCCCACAACCCACATTTGTCTTTAGTCAACCCCCTCCTACCAGGGATCATAGTTTGACCTTTAGGTTAACCTAGGAACAAGTGGACCCCATCTGGAATCCACCCCAAAGTCTGTCCCCATTCTGTGTTAAGTTTCAGTTTGCAAAAGTGCTTATTTGGTTCTTATCAGCTTATTTGTGTTCATTACTTGTTGTTTCTAGCTTATTCAAGTTCCTTTAGCTTATTTGTACCTAGTTTTACCATTGTGGATCCCACTTTCAGTCATTTGTGCTTATTTTCAGTCAACAAAAGTCAAACTGCTTAAGTAAAGGGGGTGCATACTGCTTATTTTTAAGCTTTGTAAAAAGTTGTTTCACAAAAGTATCTTATTTTCATCTTTTATTTAGCTGTTTAAAAGAAAAACTCCAAAAAACCAAACATAAAAATAGTGATAGCTTCTATTTAATAGAAACTATCTTTTTCATTTTAGCTTATTTAAAAGAACTTTTCCATCTTTATAATTTTATAAATTTTCTAGTACCTTTAAGTATTTAAAATAATTTTCTTAGATTTTTTCTGATTAGTTTACTATTTATTAGATTTAAAACTATTTTAATTAATTAAATAGGTAATATTAGTTATTAATTAGTTTTCTTAAATTTTTAGTAACAACAGTAGGTTGTTATAATTTTTCTAAGTTTTATAAATTAGTTAAGACTTTTAGAAAATATATTTTTAGTTTCTACTGTTCATTTTCCATTTTTCTTATTTTAATTATTTAAATTAGATTTAAAGTAATTAAAAGGTAATTAATTAGTGGAATAGCCTTAAACATAATTTTTAGAAGTTTTTATAATTTTGTTGGATTCCTGTAATGGTTAAATAATTTTATAAATTTTCTCATAATTTTCTAAGTTAATTTAGTATTAATTGTAATTTAAAATAGTTTAATTAGTTTAATTAAGTTAAATAGTTTTTAATTAATAAAAAACCCATAAAAAGACAAAAATATTTATCTTTATTTTTGATACTTTCTTCAAGTTCAATTTTAAGTTTAGAAATTGTTTTTGCAAATTTTTAGTTTAATTTGTAATCCTTAGTTAATTAAAATTAGATATAAATTAGATTTTAATTAGTTTAATTAATTAAATAATATTTAAATAGTAAAAAAATCATTTTTATAATTTCATTTTCATTTTCAATTTTCTTTTAATTTTAAGTTTTCAAAAGTTTCAAAAGCACTCCCTGTAGTTTATAATTGTTCAAATCCTACTTTTCTGTCTGATTGCGTGAATCTTAATTGTGAATTTGTGCATATACCTGTATATCTGATTTTTGTGAATATTATATCTGTGTACAAATACCAAAATAACAGTAGCAAAATCAATTCCATATCATCTGGGCTACTGTCCTCAGTGCCACTCATTCCTAAACGATTTCAAATAACACCATTTCAATCTCGCTGGGACTTTAACGACCCGGGGACACACTATACTATCACCGGAGAATTAGAACGAGGCTGTCTTTGACTTATTGACCTTGGTCAATAATATCTGACTGCTTTGACACCAACCAGAGTTCTCGCCCCTAAATCTTCGACAGGCCAGTACAAGCCTGTTGGAAAGGGGGGCATAACCACTCAGGTGCCTGATGAAGACATTCGCAAATAAAAGCTTTTGTCTTAGGGCACAACAGCTTCGTTCCAAAATTTGGCGCCTCGTTCCAATTCTCCGGTGAATTAAAACACGCAACAACCTCCACTGCTTTGACACCAACCAAAATTTGGCGCCGCTGCAGGGGAGGTTGTTGCGTGTTTTAAAAAACCGTTTTAAGTTTAGTGGTTTTCAAAACCCTCCTTGTACAAATTTCACACAAATTTGTAAAAAGTATTTGTAAAAATATAATCATATCAAAAAAAAAAAAGTTCATTAACACCTTTCCTAAAGTGTTAAAAACACCAAAAAAATCAAAAACAACAAAACAAACTGTGAAGTTAAATTACTTCGTTTTCTTTAAGATTACAACCTGAAACAACTGGTTTAAGGTAAGTTCTGACATTAAATTGCGAACTGAAGAGGAAACCTATTTACTTCCTCCCGCCAGCCTGCGAGTAATCTTAAAAGAACGATTTCGGTTAACGAATCAGTTCCAAAAATATTTCCCAAGTTTTCTGCACACACATAAGCCTAAAACAGTTTTTCAAATTAATAAATACATAAAATCTTACCACCGCAAACCAAGGCTGAACACCTACCAACTAGGGGTGTGGACATAATAAGTTCCCAAACTTAAGATTAAAACTTGCCTTTATATCCCTGTGAGTGGTGTACCTTTTTTAAAGAAGCCATTCACTTGTGATAATTGGTTTAAGTTCACTGTGGTTTTGCCTCGATCTTGTTTTGAAAAATTGTTTTTAGCGCATGCGCACTCGGTCACAAACAAAACGTAAACTTCAGAAAAACGTACCCGAGCTACGTTCTGATACACAAGAACCAAAGACCGAAATGGCCGCTGGGCCACCACCACCATTATCACCCCTTGACCCTCCCAGGGATGTGCCAGCTCCCGATCTCCGAACGATGGAGGAGCTGTGCCAGCCTACCATGCAAGGGCGGGGTGGGCCTATTGCACCACTCACTATTGAGGCTACGGACTTTGGCCTCAAGCACCACATGATCCAACAAGTCCAGAATTCGTGTCAATTTCACGGATTACCGGGTGACGATGCTAACAAGCATCTTGACAAATATCTCACGGTCACCCAAAGCATGAAACAACATGGTGTCACCGATGATGCCCTCCGGCTGTATCTCTTCCCCTATTCTCTCACTCATCATGCCACTGCATGGTTTGACCGACTCCCAAAGAATTCTATTCGTACCTTTGATGAAATGGTAACCAAGTTTTTAGCAAAATAGTTTCCACCTTCCATGGTTACCAAGTTACGAAATGATATCAGCAACTTCCGGCAACGTCCCGATGAGTCTCTTTTTGAGGCTTGGGAACGTTATAAGCTAGCTATTGATCGGTGCCCTAACCACAATATGTTACAAGTTACCATCATAGACAACTTCTATAATGGTCTGACATTGAGGCACCGGGATATTCTCAATGCTGCTGCTGGTGGGACCTTTATGAAAAGGCGTCACGAAGAGTGCTATGACTTAATTGAGAACATGATTGCGCACCATAACTTTTGGGATTCCTCTGCGGAGAGGGATGCATCATGTAATTCAGTTACTCCTTCATCATCATCTCCTGAAATAATTGCTCTTACCAAAAAGATGGATGATATTTCTACGGCTGTGTTGAGAATGAACCAAACAATGCAAAATCAGGTTCAAAATCAACAAGTAAAAGCCGTGGCCCGAAGTTGTGAAAATTGTGGGGGGCCACATCTTTATTCCGAGTGTCCAGCTACTGCTGACTTTCCTCAAGAGAACGTTTATGCTGCTCACGGTTCCTACAACACGGGGGGTAATTCTTACCAACCGCAAGGGGACCGAAATCTCTTAAGCTATCGTTCCAACAATTTTCTCGGACCTCCCGGTTTTAACCAAAATCAAAACCGTAACTCAAATCAGAATTTTAACCAAGGTCAAAACTCAAATTTCCAAAACCCGAACCAAAATCAAGGCTAGTTTAATCAAAACAATTTTCAAAATGGCAATCAAAACCAAGGTTTTCAAGGAAATTTTCAAAGAAACCAGAATCAAGGAAATTACAATCAGGGTAATTTCAATTAGAGAAACAATTTTCAGGGTAACAACAATCAAAATCAAGGGAATTTTCAAAACAACCGTGTTCAAAATCCTCCTCAAAATGTTGTTCCACCCTCGTCTTCCTCCGATGAAGTGCTAAAACAATTCATGAAAGCACAAGAGGAAACGAATCGGTTATTGATCAGCAAGATCTCTGAGTTTCAGAAGTCTTTAAATGATCAACCCTCGGGCCAGGGTACACTACCGAGCAACACGATCGCTA
Organism: Artemisia argyi; assembly: GCA_030686995.1. Classification (NCBI taxonomy): domain Eukaryota; kingdom Viridiplantae; phylum Streptophyta; class Magnoliopsida; order Asterales; family Asteraceae; genus Artemisia; species Artemisia argyi. The sequence goes on from CM060709.1 coordinate 33,768,413, forward strand.
ACCTGAGGGGCGATGTTAAAGCGATCACTACCCGAAGTGGGGTATCATACAATGGACCCGCAATTCCCTCTACATCTTCTTCTCCTCCTACTAAGGTAGCGGAACGTGAAACTAAGCTTACCACGGACACGGTACTTCCTACTAATAACGGAGGTATCAACAACGTCCACCCTCAAGTTGTCCCGGTCCCGGCTCGTAAGCCGAAAGTTGTATTTGATCCTCCTGTGAGTTCTGATGAAATCCCAAAGAATGATCCTAAACCGTCAATTCCATATCCTTCACGTTCAAATGGTCAAAAGAACCGTGAAAAAGCTAACCATCAGAGGGAAAAATTTTATCAAATTTTCCAATAATTACACTTTGATATTAGCTTCGCGGATGCTCTTCTTCTCATGCCTAAGTTTGCTTCGACAATCAAAAATCTGATAAGCAACAAAGAAAAACTCTGTGAGATGGAAAAAATTCCTCTTAATGAGCATTGCTCAGTAGTGCTCTTGAAAAAGCTTCCCGAAAAGCTTGGAGATCCGGGAAATTTCTCATTCCTTGTATTTTCCCTGGGATGGTTGAATGCTTTGCCTTGGCCGATCTCGGTGCAAGCATTAACCTCATGCCTTACACAGTCTGGAAAAGACTCTCTCTTCCTGCTCTCACTCCGACCTGCATGACACTCGAGCTTGCAGACCGTACTATATCCCGTCCTCTCGGCATTGCCGAAGATATCTTCGTGAAAGTAGGAAAATTCCATTTTCCGGCAGATTTCGTGATTGTTGATTTCGATGCTGACCCAAGAGTTCCTCTCATTCTCAGGAAGGGATTCTTAAGAACGGGTCGTGCTTTAATCGATGTATTCGAAGAAGAAATCACTCTACGTGTTGGTGGTGAAGCCATCACATTCAATCTTGATTAGACTTCAAGATACTCCTCCAACTATGACGCTGAAACGGTTAACCGAATTGACATCATCGATGTTGCGTCTGAGGAGTATTCTCAAGAAGTCCTTGGTTTCTCATCCAGTGGCAGTACCACTCCTTCAACTGATCCTATCATTTCCGACTCTTCCCCTTCCCTCACTCCGTTTGAGGGAAGTGACTTCCTTCTGGAAGAGGTCGAGGCTTTTCTTGCTCAGGATAGCCCAATCCCAAGTGGGGTTGATGAAAACTATCTTGACCCGGAGGGGGACATTCTTCTCCTTGAAAGATTGTTAAATGACGATCCTTCACCCTCTCCGTCTCCAAAAATACTTCATAAAGCGGAAGTCAAAAATGTTGAAATAACTGAAGACTTTCCCGAGGTTGAGCTCAAGGACTTGCCTCCTCATCTAGAATATGCATTTCTGGAGGGCGATAATAAATTACCCGTCATTATTGCTAAAGACTTAAAAGATGAGGAAAAGGCAGCACTCCTAAAGGTTCCTAAAGCCAACAAGCAAGCAATTGCTTGGAAACTCTCCGACATTAAGGGCATAAGCCCGGACTTTTGTACACACAAAATCTTAATGGAGGATGACTTTAAGCCAGCAGTGCAACAACAGAGAAGGGTAAATCCCAAAATCCACGAAGTTATCAAACAAGAGGTTCTTAAACTTCTTGATGCGGGATTGATTTATCCTATATCTGACAGTCCTTGGGTTAGCCCAATTCATTGTGTTCCTAAAAAGGGTGGCATTACCGTTGTCACCAACGAGGATAACGAGTTGATTCCAACTCGTTTGGTCACAGGTTGGCGAGTATGTATTGACTATCGAAAGTTAAATGAAGCTACCCGTAAAGACCATTTTCCTCTCCCTTTTATTGACCAAATGCTCGAAAGACTTGCGGGGAATGAATACTAATGCTTCCTCGATGGTTTCTCGGGTTACTTCCAAATCCCCATTGATCCCCAGGATCAAGAGAAGACTACCTTCACATGCCCCTACGGAACTTTTGCTTACAGACGTATGCCTTTCGGCTTATGTAATGCACCAGGCACGTTCCAGAGGTGCATGATGTCTATCTTTTCTGAAATGATCGGGAAAACCATGGAGGTATTCATGGATGACTTTTCAGTCATCGGGGATTCATTCCAGTCTTGCCTCTCCCACTTGGAACAGATGCTTAAACGTTGCAAAGAAACGAATCTAAGTCTCAACTGGGAGAAGAGCCACTTTATGGTCAAGGAGGGCATTGTCCTTGGCTATAAAATTTCAAAAAACGGGATTGAGGTTGACAAAGCCAAAATTGATGTCATTGCTAAATTACCTCATCCCACCACCGTTAAAGGTGTTAGGAGCTTTTTGGGTCATGCCGGCTTCTACCGTAGGTTTATCCTATATTTCTCTAAGATTGCCCGACGTATGACCCATCTCCTCGAGAAGGATGCTCCTGAGTGCATTAAAGAAAAAGCTTATTGAGGCACCGATTCTTGTTGCCCCCGATTGGGACCTACCTTTTGAGCTTATGTGCGATGCTAGTGATTTTGCCATAGGTGCGGTCTTGGGGCAACGTAAAGCAAAATACTTTTAGCCTATACACTACGCAAGCAAAACTATGACTGAGGCTCAAGGTCATTACACCACCACTGAAAAAGAACTCCTAGCTGTGGTGTATGCCTTTGAAAAATTCTAGCCATACTTAATCCTGACCAAATGCGTGGTGTATACGGATCACTCGGCTTTGAAGTACCTATTTGCAAAGCAAGATGCAAAGCCGAGGCTTCTCCATTGGGTTCTCCTCCTCCAAGAATTTGATATCATTATCCGTGATAAAAAAGGAGTTGAGAACCTGGCTGCTGATCATCTCTCACGATTACAAAACCCTCATCAGGATGTGTTCGAGAAAAAGGAAATAAATGAAACATTTCCTCTCGAGACACTCAATGCGGTTGCTTTTCGTGGTGACTCTACTACCCCATAGTTTGCCGACTTTGCAAATTACCATGCGGGTAACTTCATCGTTAAGGGGTTGACGTCCCAACAGAAAAACAAATTCTTCAAAGACGTTAAACATTACTTCTGGGACGACCCCTACCTCTTCAAAATCTATGCCGATCAAGTCATCAGGCAATGTGTATACGGACAGGAAGCCGCTGATATTCTCAAGGCTTGCCATGTTGGACCCACCGGGGGCCACCATAGTCCTAACTACACCGCCAAAAAGGTGTTTGATTCCGGTTTCTATTGGCCCACGATCTATAAGGATGCCCACGAGTTAGTCAAAGCTTGTGATGCTTGTCAGCGTCACGGGAATATTTCATAAAAGAACGAAATGCCACAAAATGCCATTCAAGTTTGTGAAATCTTTGACGTCTGGGGCATTGATTTTATGGGGCCATTCCCATCTTCTCGTGGAAACAAATACATCCTCGTGGCTGTTGACTACTTGTCAAAATGGGTCGAGGCTAAGGCTTTACCCACTAATGATGCCCGAGTTGTTGTGAAATTTCTGAAATCCCTCTTTGCTCGTTTTGGAACTCCACGTGCCATCATTAGTGATCGCGGTACTCACTTTTGCAATGATCAATTCGCAAAAGTCATGCTTAAGTACGGTGTTACTCATCGTATTTCTACCGCATATCACCCACAAACAAGTGGGCAGGTGGAGATTTCCAACCGTGGTATAAAACGGATTCTTGAGAGGACAGTAGGTGAAAACCGTGCTTCCTGGTCGGATAAACTAGATGATGCACTCTGGGCCTTCTGTACAGCTTACAAAACACCCATCGGGTGTACTCCACACAATCTTGTATACGGGAAGGCGTGTCATTTACCGATCGAGCTCGAGCACAAAGCCTACTGGGCCTTGAAACATGCTAACTACGACCTTCATAAAGTGGGTGATCACCGTAAGGTTCAACTCAATGAATTAAACGAACTTCGTGATCAAGCCTACGAGAACTCTTTGATCTACAAAGAAAATACAAAGAAGATTCACGACTCTAAGATTAAGAACCGTGTTTTCAACGTCGGTGACAGAGTCCTTCTTTTCAACTCAAGGTTAAAGATCTTCTCGAGGAAATTAAAAACCCGATGGACCGGACCATTCACTATTGCTAAAGTATATCCATACGGGACTGTTGAGTTATCTCAACCCGAAGGTCCCAACTTCAAAGTGAATGGTCATCGTTTGAAACATTATTTTGGAGAGGACATACCACCCATGGTTGTCCCGGATCTCCAAACTTTCCCCATGGACCAATGAATTCGGGTATCGAGTCAAGCTAGTGACTCGGTGAACAAAAATTAGCAACATATATGGGTTTTCACCCGTATTTCTGACTTCTTTCTACTTTCTACCACCCTAGTGTGGGGGAATGGCCGTCCCCCACCTTTTTGAAAAGTAAATATGTATATAAGTTTTAGTTAAAAAAAAAATGTTTATATGTACAGTTAAATAAAGTGAAAAATAAAATCCATATTTCCACAGTTAGAGAATATTAGCTTTTTCCGTTCAGAGATTCGGCATAATAGCCGGGACTTTGAATATTGAGGACAATATTCAACTCTAGTGTGGGGGGGGGGGGGGGAATTCTTATGAATTTTATCACAAAACTTTCTAAGTACCCCCATTTTTAGGCCTAAATTTTTCACTTTTTTTTGTTATCAGTCCGCCAAAGTCTAAATGACAAATGGATTGGCTAGTCCAGGAGCAAACGGCTCTTGGTAAAGACATCTCAAACCCATTGATGGCTTGCAATTTGCCAAAAATTGTATGGTTCCTCAACTCCCCATATCCCATAAAGCGAATGAGTTGGCTAGCCCACAAGATTATGGCTTGTGGTAAAGGCCGTAGAAAATCCATAATTGGTAATCAGCTCACCAAGATGTTGACTTAGTCCATCAAGATGCTGGCTAGTCCAGAAGCAAACGGCTTTTGGTAAAGACTAATTAAATCCGTTGACAACTGGTGGTTTGCTCAAAATCACACGGTTATCAGGTGTGCCACAGTTCTTACACCTGGCTACTCCAGAAGTGATGGCTTTTGGTAAAGAGATTTTCAAATCCATCGGGTTTTTCTCAAAAGATTGCTAGGGACTAGCAATGTTTTAGTGTGGGGGATTGATGAGTGTGTAAATACTCATCATTTTTACCTTTTTCTGAGCTGCCAAAATATCTAAAAACACTCAATATTGAATCAAAATAGTGAAAATATCCCAGGAAAGTGTTTTACATGTTTCAAATGCAAAATAATCAAAAACAGCTGAAAAACGTACAAAGTTTGCATAATTGGCAGTTTCAGTCCCTCATCTTTCAAAAATTGTCAAATCTAGTCCCTGGTTGTTCTAAAACTTGAAAAAGTCACCAAAGGTCCTTTTAAATCAAAAAGTTACACATTTAGTCCTTTGGTGCAAAGTTTCACAAAATGTCAAGTTTAGTCCCTGAACTTTGAAAATTGTCAAAAATGGTCCCTGGGATATTAAAAACTTTGAGAAAAACAAATTTTGTCCTTGCACTAACCTTTTATGGTAGGATTGGTCCTTGGCGGAAAAGTTTGGTAAAATTACATAAATGGTCCCTGAAGTTTGAAAGTTTGGCAGTTTTAGTCCCTGGTGCATTTAAAATGGAAAAATCATTCCAGGGCCTCATACTATTCATCACTTGGCATATTCAACCCCATGGAATACTTTAGAAACATGCCAAATCCAGTCCTTACACTTTACCAAAATTGCAAAAATGGTCCTTGTTAAACCAAAAACCCCACCAGCCCATCCCATTTTACCCTTGGCCCAAAATTATAACCCAAAGCCCAAACCAGAGATATATGTTTGACCAGGGTCAAACCTTTCACCCCGGACCTCTCTTTCCCTCCCACTTAACTGCAACTCAGTCCCATCTCCACCACCCTCTCCCACTTGTTCCACCGCCCAAACCAACCCACTTCACCTAACTATCCCACCACAATAAATGCTGCCACCCCCCAATTGCTATAACAGTCCAAATCCTCTTATCCAATTTTGGCGCCAAAATCCAATTCAAAGGCTGATATCATTTCAGAGCAATTCAATGGCCAACATCAAGTGGGAAAGACTCAGAGATATCCAAGAAACCCTAGAAGTCAGCTATAAAAGGAAGAAGAGTGCAAGAAATGTAGTGTGTAGTTAATTAAGTATTTTTATTGTCGAATTTAAATTAGTTTTCAAATTCAGTTGTAATCTTCTTAGTTCAAGCATTGTAGTAGTTAACTTATTGCATTTCAAGTCTTTGCAAGTTATAAAAATCAAGTTTCAGTTCTGTTTTGAGTTATTACCATTTATTCAAATTTCTGAAATTCTCAACAAGCTTAGTGGTGGTTTGTATCAATGAACATGGACTGAATTAAGCTCACTTAGGTTCCTTAAAGCTTATTGAAGCTTTTAGAGACAATAAAATTCAGTATTAGTAGAAAAGGATCAAAAATATAAAAAAGTCAAACATAGTCAACTGTGGTGTTTTGATTTTTATTTCAGGTGTTGAGTAGCATTGAAGAGCAATTTTGGAAGTGAATTTGGCCTATCTAATGATAGGCATCAGTGGAAAACTCCTTGTTCATGCTAGGAGTGGTTTGTAAGAATTTGCTCATTTAAATTTTCCTCTAAAAACTTAGTTTCTGATTTCTAGCTTGTATCTGACAATCTGTGTTTGTTTGTGCTTATTTGAGTGTTGTTTAATTAATCTATAGCTTAATATAGATAGCTTGTTCATTAAAATTGGTAGCTACTTTAAGTCCTAGGTTTCACAGTCAAATTAGTTAAGTGGTATTCTTGTGTGTTTTATGGTTAATCTCTGTTTCTAAGCAGTCTTTTAAGTCTAATACATTATAAAAAGTTGATTTTGAAAGGTCTCATAAGCTTTCACACCCCTTAGCTTCTAAAAATAAAAAACAGTCTTGCTTAAAGGGGTGTTTGGTATTAATTGTTACATAGCACTCAGTGGTGTTTTGGTTGAAGTTTGTAGTTGAAACACACCACATTAGGTCCAAATAGGTCGACTCAGGCATAAAACACCAAGGTCCTTTTGCAAAAAAAAAAGTCAAAATCATTGCTAAGACCCCATAACTGTTAACTGTTGTGGTGTTTTGATCCATAAAACCTCACTTTGGCTCATAAGTAATAGATTAAGCTTGTTTTATGTTCATTTCATCTTAATACATCATAATCAGTACCTAGGATCAATTCAAAACTCAAGAAAGTCAAAGGTCTAAGTTTTTCTTAGAAAGTCAAAAGTGCATATTCAGTTTTTCTCCAAAATGGCATGAATTCCCATGATTTTTGTGTTTGGTTTTAAGCTTTGAAACTTGTTGGGTAGTTAGTCTATCAGCTTAAGTTGAGATTTGCATAATTGTTTGATTTTTGTGATTTTATTGTGTGGACTAAAACACCCCTGGAACACAGCTGCAGGGCAAACCATTGCCCTGTGGATCAGCTAACCACCTCACCACCACCACTTTGGTGGCTGTTGTAGACCAACCCAGTGGGTCCTACAACCCACATTTGGCTTTAGTTAACCCCCTCCTACCAGGGATCATAGTTTGACCTTTGGGTTGACCTAGGAAGAAGTGGACCCCACCTGGAATCCACCCCAAAGTCTGTCCCCATTCTGTGTTAAGTTTCAGTTTGCAAAAGTGCTTATTTGGTTCTTATCAGCTTATGTGTGTTCATTACTTGTTGTTTCTAGCTTATTCAAGTTCTTTTAGCTTATTTGTACCTAGTTTTACCATTGTGGATCCCACTTTCAGTCATTTGTGCTTATTTTGCCTCTCAGTCAACAAAAGTCAAACTGCTTAAGTAAAGGGGGTGCATACTGCTTATTTTTAAGCTTTGTAAAAAGTTGTTTCACAAAAGTATCTTATTTTCATCTTTTATTTAGTTGTTTAAAAGAAAAACTCCAAAAAACCAAACATAAAAATAGTGATAGCTTCTATTTAATAGAAACTATCTTTTTCATTTTTCATTTTAGCTTATTTATAAGCACTTTTCCATCTTTATAATTTTATAAATTTTCTAGTACCTTTAAGTATTTAAAATAAGTTTCTTAGATTTTTCTTGATTAGTTTACTATTTATTAGATTTAAAACTAGTTTAATTAATTAAATAGGCAATATTGGTTATTAATTAGTTTTCTTAAATTTTTAGTTACAACAGTAGGTTTTTATAATTTTTCTAAGTTTTATAAATTAGTTAAGACTTTTAGAAAATATTTTTTTAGTTTCTACTATTCATTTTCCATTTTTCTTATTTTAATTATTTAAATTATATTTAAAGTAATTAAAAGGTAATTAATTAGTGGAATAGCCTTAAACATAATTTTTAGAAGTTTTTATAATTTTGTAGGATTCTTGTGATGGTTAAATAATTTTATAAATTTTCTCATAATTTTCTAAGTTAATTTAGTATTAATTGTAATTTAAAATAGTTTAATTAAGTTAAATAGTTTTTAATTAATAAAAAACTCATAAAAAGACAAAAATATTTATCTTTATTTTTTATACTTTCTTCTAGTTCAATTTTAAGTTTAGAAATTGTTTTTGCAAATTTTTAGTTTAATTCGTAATCCTTAGTTAATTAAAATTAGATATAAATTAGATTTTAATTAGTTTAATTAATTAAATAATATTTAAATAGTAAAAAAATCATTTTTATAATTTCATTTTCCTTTTCAATTTTCTTTTAATTTTAAGTTTTCAAAAGTTTCAAAAGCACCCCCTGTAGTTTATAATTGTTCAAATCCCACTTTTCTGTCTGATTGCGTGAATCTTAATTGTGAATTTGTGCATATACCTGTATATCTGATTTTTGTGAATATTATATCTGTGTACAAATACCAAAATAACAGTAGCAAAATGAATTCCATATCATCTGGGCTACTATCCTCAGTGCCACTCATTCCTAAACGATTTCAAATAACATCATTTCAATCTCGTTGGGACTTTAACGACCCGGGGACACACTATACTATCACCGGAGAATTGGAACGAGGCTGTCTTTGACTTATTGACCTTGGTCAATAATATCTGACTGCTTTGACACCAACCAGAGTTCTCGCCTCTAAATCTTCGACAGGCCAGTACAAGCCTGTTGGAAAGGGGGGCATAACCACTCAGGTGTCTGATGAAGACATTCGCAAATAAAAGCTTTTGTCTTAGGGCACAACAACTCATCCCAAAGACTCAGAGGGAAACATACAACCCGCTGATAGGGACACAACATTCACGGCTCCTAATGATGGTACTGAGAAACACCAATCAGTGCCTGAAGGGGTCACGAGGGATAAAGATTCAGAGGGACACATATCACCCGCTGATATGGAACTCACAACCAACCCCGAAGGTGCGCATAACTCGGGAACTGACCCTGAAGACCAGGTAGATAAAACCCACTCTACCGGATTTGAGGAGTCAGGACCTGGCCAAAACAAAGGCGAGTCTTCTTATGAAGAGGAGCCGGCTAACCTTTCTTTGCAGATTCAGTCCCTAGCTGAAGCTCAGGCAGTTTTGTACTCTGATGATGAATTCAACAGTGATGAGGAAGTCTTCAAGGCCGGAGAGGATATGGAGCTTGAGGAGACAGTCCCTGAACCAATTCCTCAGTCTCCTCAATCTTCTAACCATGACGATGCTGACACACAGTCCGAGCCAGAGTCCTCAGGAGATGATCAGGCTCCTCTCATTATGAAGACCTTTACCAAATTCATCAAAAAGATTACTAACATTTTGTACAGGGGGATCACTGATGAGGTCTTTGACATGCACACTAAACAGGCGGTTCACTTTCATAATCTCAAAGATGCTGTCGAAGACTTCGATGAAGATGTCAGGGAACAAAATTCCTCAGTCAACCATTCCCTGACACAGATGATCACTCGCCTGAATCAGTTTTTGATAACCCTCAACCAGCTGAATGTAGGGGTTCAGTCAGTTCAAGAATCAATCAAGGATGATCCTGAACTCACCAGGAAGCTACTTCAGGCATCCGAGACGTATCAGGTAAACTCAGTGGCTCTTACTGAGTTACTTGACTTGCTGAAGGGTTCTAATCTTCAGGGTCTCACCACTACGGTGGAGTCTCTCAAATCTTCCTTCATCAAAATGGAGGAATCAGTGACAGCTCAGTCCCAAAGGTCTACATCTCTGGCATGGACCTTGGGATCCAGGATGACAGCTCTTGAACATGCACAGGCTGCACTTGACTCCAGGGTGTCCATCATTCAGTAGGATACTCAGGAGATCAAGTCTATGGTGACTGAAATTTTTCAAGCCTTCAAGGATGCATCTCCTTCGTCTTCAGTACAGCCAACACTTGCCATCACTGACACTCAGTCAAATGTTGAGGGGGAGAATACTACTGAAGCCCCTAATACTGTTGAACAAGAAGCTGGACAACCCTCTCACACTGAGGGGGAGCATGTCACTAAAGCAACACCAATCACCGATGTTCCACCTCAGGAGGAACCAGTCTCCTCTTCTCTCAGAACGGACAGAGGCAAAAGTATTGCTACCACCTCTAGTCCTGAAAATGTGCTCAAGCCAGCCTCAACCATGGTCAGATTTGACCCTGATGCACCTATCAGGGTCCCGTTTGAAATCAATGGAGTAGTACAACTTCTCACTAATGACGAAATTCAAGCTCACATGGAAAGGACTGAGACACTACTCAAGGTGGCTAAAGAAAAGAGAATGAGCAAGCCTGTTTTCATTAAGGCTGTTCATGAGGAAGCTGAAAAGATTGGGTTGAACACTGAGGCACTAGCAACTGAACAAGCTGGTGCAGCCTTTAAAAAGGCTCAGGAAGAAGAGCTAAACGCTCTCAAAAGGGAAAGGGAAAACAAGCTCAGGAAGGATGCTCAAATCAGAAAACACAGGATCGAAAAGTATACTTGGGTGATGAAAGAGAGATTAAGACCTGAAAAGATCACTGACATTCAAATCCACAGGAACACTGATCCAGCAATGGTCACAGTCTTCAGGGGACGTGAAAAAAGAATACTTGACATCCATAAGCCTTTCAAGTTTGCAGACTTTGGCATCACTGAGCTTGATGAGCTTCGTTCTATCATTGCCAAAAAGAACAACGTTGTGGTACCTAAACTTCTCGAATCACTGAAGGATAGGTATGACAGACTGATAGCAATGCCTGAGGCTCTTAACATTCCCTCACTTTTTCTTGACTCAGCAGAAGAGACTGCTTCATCTAAGGCTTCCAAGAGGAAAAGGAAGCAAATAGAGTTGGAGCCTGAGATCAAGGTACCAGGGTTAGAGTGTGACAGGTCGCTTCCTGAAAGGATCACGTTTGTGAACAATGCGGTCCTTGAAGCTCCTGAAAGAGGCTTGTGCTTCACTGATGAATATGGAAGCATGGCCTTCCAAAGGTGGTCTGATATGGATAAGGCAGGAATCAAAGCAATGCTCATGTACCTCATGTTGGCGTCCCCCAATCAGAGTGATGAGAACAAAAGATTCTGCCAGGACTTGGAAGCAATGATCAATGAACATCCTGAAAGACACCTACTCAGATCAAAGAAAGCAAAGCTTGAAAACCTTGGATACCACCTGAACATCTGATCTGCAACAACTATCTTTTTTTTTTTTTTTTTTTTTTTTTTTTTTTTTTTTTTTTTTTTTTTTGTAATTTGTAGGACTTGTAATAACTATGAATAAACTTTGATGTTTTGTTTAAAATTATGTGTCCTACTTATAATTACAACAACATTCAGTAAGAGATGAAGACCCCTGCCAACTCACACTGAATCAAGAAACACTTAGGCTATTTGTATGTTCAAATAGGGGGAGATTGTTGGGTCACTGAATTCCCCAATCTTCTTCTAACAAGGATTTGAACGTAAAATAACCTAAGTATAAACAAGTCACTGAGTGAACAGTAACTCAGTGAGTCATCTTCAGGATGCTTAGACCGAGCCTAAGAAGAAAGGTTCTCCATTCAGTGAGGCGGAACTCAGTGAAGTGTGATCTAAGCTAAGAAGAAGGTGATGAGTTCAGAGAGGATGACAATAACTCACTGAACCCCAAGACTCCTCAACAACCTCATGGCACTGAAGACTGATGACTAGAAGACTAAAGTTTTGGCGGGACTGGGCGGGAAAGTTTGATCTGTTTCACTAAAGTGCTTTATCACTTTAAGGTCAAACTTTCCCCAAATGGTTAAAACCAGGCTGTCATCAGAAAGTGCCTTTTGGACTTAACCCAAAGAAGTTTCCCTTGCTAGAGAATAAAATCTATCAAGATTTTATTGAGGAACACTTAGGACCATTGTATAATAGGGTTGTTCACATTTGTGTATAAATAGGTAGCATAAGAGAGGTGTAAAAGTGACAAGTTTGTGCAATTAATGCAAAACATTCACAAACCACTTTTACTCCTCCAAAGAACAACATAACCCATGAGATAGCTCAGTGGGTCCTGAAAGTTGTTACTCAACATAGATTGAGTTTAGTGAGGAGTCAATACCATACTTGTCATTTTCAATCCCAAGTGTTATTCCGCAAACACTTGGGTATGATTCTTTTTGATTAACTTCTAATAAAGAATTAAACGTTGAAAAATATTGTTTCTTATGTTTACGTTTCTTTATTGTTAATCGTTTTATACATCTTTGTTAAAGTCATATAACTTGGTTACTTTAGCTTTGTAGTTATAGTTAACCAAGTAAAAGGGACCAACAATATATCATTTCTAAACCTTTGTAATTGCATATATATCTTTTTTAAAATTTTAATATTATGTCATATATATCAAAATAATTATTTAACATGATTTTGAACTCTAAATTATTATAATTATAATTTTATAAATACCGAAAACAATATTTGTTTCAAAAGTACGATGTCCTTAGGTTCAAAATTAATTAGATGACCAAAAATAATATATCAAGACAACATTTAACCTCACAAAAAAGTCAGCTTATCTCGTATATAATTTGAAAGCATGGAATAAACTCAACAAAAATATTCAACATAAATATTATGACTCTTATATGTAATAGATAAAGTATGTTTACAATGAAATGAAAGGGTATGTTCCTCCAACAAATTTGTAAATTAAGAAAAAAATATTTTTTTTTAATAATTATAGTTGTAATGTATTTTAAAGTTATAAATTTATATTAAATAGTTATTTGGATATATATATGGCATATTTAAGGTTTAGAAATAATATATATGCAAATATAAGTTTAAGTTAGATATAGATATAATTTTTTAGCTTTTAGGAGGATCTATATTTGCAATTTTAAGCTTAAGTTGGATATATAGGTAAATTTGAACTTTTAGAGAGATATATATGCAATTGCCTAAAAAAATATCACATGGTTTTTAATTTTTGTATGCAACCATTTAGTTTTCAAAACCTTTTTGTAACATACATGATACATCTCTCTCACACACTGACACATACACCTCTTACACATAACTTTCTCAATCATACATATCTGCCGCATAAAACAATCAATCATATCATTATCACAACCACTGTTCCACAACCTGTTTGCCTAGAAAGGGATGCCACTCCTAAAGAACATTACGTCACCGCCACTTTCAAATCACATGAACTCCAGGACATGTGTCTTTCTTGTACATAGCCTTTTTTTTTTTCAACGAACGATCATCGTCTTTCATATCTGCAAAAATCATATATCATACAAACACATATTTTCTTTTACACCCTTCTCGACATATGAAACATACACATGATACCCATATCTATGACTATTGTTGCAGGTCACCATCAACCTCTCTGGACAATTTTTATTATATTTTTTTTAATTTTCGTCAAACAATCTAGCACAACTTTATCTTCCTTTTACTTTTTTTTATTTTTTATTTTGGTCAAAGATTTGTATTACAAATTAATGTTCCTTCTCATTTGTTAAAGTTTTATTCAGGCTATTTATTGTACCTTTTTCTGGCTAATGTCTATACAAATATTCGCATACTTGTACGGATGGTATGTTTATAGATCTGAGGATCTATCTACCGTATGATATGGTAATATGCATGCGTATCGGTAACGGGTGTTCTGTATCATGGGGAAATATGAGATGAAATGTGGTACTATTTGAGAGATTAGGGGATTAAGATGTTGATGTTGCAAGGTCGCATGACCTGTGTGTAACACCCCAACCCGACAAGGGTCTAAGTGTAACATTATGGTGTCATTTCAGAATATAAAGTGCAAGCGGAAGACTTAACGCAATAAATTACAAGTCTTGAGACTAAAAGGACTAATAAAACAATTATAATCAAAACCAACTTCTAAAATAATCAAACAAAAACCTAAAATAAAATCCATGAATAATAAGGTGGGGTTGGTCCACTAAAAAGCTCCTACTTTCATCACTCATTCCCATCCTCCTGCTTGTAACCTGCCGCAAGGAAAAGAAAATGCGGCTGAGCTAACGCTCAATGAACAGATATAATCATATGGAAGATAACTGAACAAAACGAATAAACAAACAATCCAATGAGAACCTGCTGAGATACAATGTCATAAAGAATATAGAGGGTCATATGAGAATGAAAGTCAAAGAATAATACAGAAATGGTAAAAGGGATAGTAACGGAAGTTGCTCAAGTACCAAAACAATCAATCAAACATTTCATATCACAAATCATATACCGTCAATTCATAAGTTGTACAAGGAAGGGAAACCTCTCAAGTACCAAATGGAGTAGCTAGCTCCCAAAAGTGAAATGGGTGCATGGCACGCACAACCAATCACTAATCATTTCATAACAGAACATTATGCCTAGGATGCATCCATACGCTTCCCTTCAAAACAGATTAGCACATACCCTAGCTCAAGGCTAGCATACATACTCAGATAATGGCCACAGATACTGATAAGGGAAACGCCGTGGATCAATCACACCTCCACAGAAAGTGTCATGCCATTGGTGCCTCAATGACAAGGCCATGTTACCTCCATGGCTAGGGATAGTATCTTGAGCAATGGGTCAAATCAAATGGATCGAAACAAAGGGTCATAACAATGGGATCATATCAAACGGATCACAACAAAAGGATCATATCAATGGTTCAAATCAAATGGGTCATAACAAGTGGATCATAAACAAAGGTTCAAATCATAGTAAATGAATCAAGGTCATTCGATACAGATCATGATAAACGAATAATCAAACAAACGAACCAAACGATAACGATGTAAATAGAAATGAGTATCCAGAATATCCGTACCAGTACGAAATGCAAATGAAATAATGTCTAAAAGTAAGCCTGAATATCCGTACCTTAATGCAATTGAACAGAAACAAATGAATCAACGTACGTTACGTTTTCTTCAAAGGATCTCTAAGCAAAACAAAGACGATCAAAACCAAAAACATGAACATGTACGGACACAATATTCAATGAGACGCAACCAAAACTCAAAACTCCGACGTAACCGAATGGCTAACCGCAACCCAAACTGTTTACCCAAAATTCTTTGTTTGATTGTCAAAAAGGTAGCAGCAGCAACTATGTCAATATATATATTGTTCGTTGTGTTGTCGAATGGATGGAACCAAAGAAAAGGCAAGTCTCGATTGCTTAAAGGGTTGTTTTCGCTGTTGGTTGTTGTTCGAATGGGGTAAAAATGGGAGAGGGTGAGGGTGTGAATTGTTGTACGTATGAGACAAGGGAGAATGTGAGGGGGAGGTTTTGGTTTGACAGTATACGAAGGAGTGATTGGGTCAAAAAGAAAATGTGTTTCTAATCCAAAATCATAGGAGGTGAGATATATATATATATGCATGGTATTAAAGAACATCTTCAATTTGTATTGAATGAAAATTTAAGGCCAGTTATATGTTTTAAATGTTGACCGAATAAATAGAAATAAATGGGGTCTTAATGGGCTCTTAATTCTTAGCTTTGAATGGTTTAATGATGTTTAATTAGTTTTCAAAAATCTTAAACATTTGGTTATTAGGATTTAATTAGGACCAACTTTAAAGATTTAAATATGGCTTAGATAATTGGTATATCAATGTGTAAAAATATGTTACATAACTAGTTAATAATTTCAAAACATGTCGCAAGGTTTTTAAAATTTCAAATTTATACCAAATTTTAGAATTTGAATTTTAGGGTTTTACAACTCTACCCCTCTAAAAATAAAATTTCGTCCGCGAAATTGAAAAGATCCAGATAGAAACATACCAGTTCACGAAAGGAAATGAAAACGATTCAAATGAACGGAAGGTTAGTTTCTCATGGCTCGATTCAGAAGGTTCAGAACGTTTCAGATTCTTCAATAATAATGGATTATTTCAAACTGAATCCAACAGATCCGGAACACATATATAACAGATAACAGATCACCATTAGGAATATAGGCAGATATGATGATAAGGACTAGATTCCGACTTTGATTTATTAGCAGGTTCAAATCAGAAATTCCAGAAATATAACAGAAAGTAGCATAAATGAAAAAATGAACCGAGGAATTCACTAACCGCCAACCCACTTCTTTTTAGGAAAGTCACCAAACTTATGATCCATTGAACTGCACTCCTAGACTTAGAAACATGATAAGAATTCCCATTACGAATAAACGAATCAGTGAAGACAAAAATCAAAGATGAAGATCCAAATGTGAAGAAGACAGTCAAAGCAGAAGGAAGCCTAATGTCTACCCAATCCTCACAGGTCATAGCCTAAGCTCTACAGGTCGAATCCTAATCTCTGATACCATAATTGTAATACCCCAACCCGACAAGGGTCTAAAGTGTAACATTGTGGTGTCATTTCAGAACATAAAGCGCAAGCGGAAGACTTAACGCAATAAATTACAAGTCTTGAGACTAAAAAGACTAATAAAATAATTATAATCAAAACCAACTTCTAAAATTAAAAAAAAAAAAAAAAAAAAAAAAAAAAAAAAAAAAAAAGATAAAAAAACCTAAAATAAAATCCATGAATAATAAGGTAGGGTTGGTCCACTAAAAAGCTCCTACTTTCAGCACTCATTCCCATCCTCCTGCTTGTAACCTGCCGCAAGGAAAAGAAAATGCGGCTGAGCTAACGCTCAGTGAACAGATATAATCATATGGAAGATAACTGAACAAAACGAATAAACAAACAATCCAATGAGAACCTGCTGAGATACAATATCATAAAGAATATAGAGGGTCATATGAGAATGAAAGTCATAGAATAATACAGAAATGGTAAAAGGGATAGTAACGGAAGTTGCTCAAGTACCAAAACAATCAATCAAACATTTCATATCACAAATCATATACCGTCAATTCATAAGTTCTACAAGGAGGGGAGACCTCTCAAGTACCAAATGGAGTAGCTAGCTCCCAAAAGTGAAATGGGTGCATGGCACGCACAACCAATCACTAACCATTTCATAATAGAACATTATGCCTAGGATGCATCCATACGCTCCTTTGCAAAACACATTAGCACATACCCTAGCTCAAGGCTAGCATACATACTCAGATAATGGCCACAGATACAGATAAGGGAAACGCCGTGGATCAATCACACCTCCACAGAAAGTGTCATGCCATTGGTGCCTCAATGACATGGCCATGTTACCTCCATGGCTAGGGATAGTATCTTGAGCAATGGGTCAAATCAAATGGATCGAAACAAAGGGTCATAACAATGGGATTATATCAGACGGATCACAACAAAAGGATCATATCAATGGTTCAAATCAAATGGGTCATAACAAGTGGATCATAAACAAAGGTTCAAATCATAGTAAATGAATCAAGGTCATTCGATACGGACCATGAGAAACGAATAATCAATCAAACGAACCAAACGATAACGATGTAAATAGAAATGAGTATTCAGAATATCCGTACCAGTACGAAATGCAAATGAAATAATGTCTAAAAGTAAGACTGAATATCCGTACCTTAATGCAATTGAACAGAAACAAATGAATCAACGGACGTTACGTTTTCTTCAACGGATCTCTAAGCAAGACAAAGACGATCAAAACCGAAAACATGAACACGTACGAACAAAATATTTAATGAGATGCAACCAAAACTCAAAACCCCGATGTAACCAATTGGCTAACCGCAACCTGATGCGTGGGAATTGCACCAGGCTTTACCTCTCGAGGGATCTCGAGAAGCTTACAACCCCCACCAGGCAGTGTACCTGATCGATGTAGTATAGTATAATGACAAGTACCGGGGGATTGATCGTTCAGCTAGGAATAGTGTCTCTAGGATTAGAAAACCTAAATACTAGTTCTAGAGATGAGGGATGATTCTTTTTATGTTTTTATATTTTATGAAAAGCAAGTAAAATCTCGGGTTTGAAGGATTTTGGGTGGAATTAGTTGCTAGTCAACTAACCCAATACTAAGATGCAATCAAAATAAAATACAAAAATGAAAATAAAACTAATTATACTAAGGTTGTGAGCAATAAGTG
The DNA here is from genome assembly GCA_030686995.1 of Artemisia argyi. Taxonomy (NCBI): domain Eukaryota; kingdom Viridiplantae; phylum Streptophyta; class Magnoliopsida; order Asterales; family Asteraceae; genus Artemisia; species Artemisia argyi. Next base: position 33,786,783 of record CM060709.1, read on the forward strand.
GAGAAATGTGTTTACTTAGATTTCACTACTCCCTAGATATCTTTTACATGTTAATTACTTGTTATAGTTGCGTGGATGACGGATTGTATTCCTTAATACCATTCATGGGGTGGCGTACTTACTTCCCCAATCCTATGAGTGCCTACTGCACTCCTATGTCGAGCCTGCAAGAAGCTCCTAACATGGGATCATTAGAATTTACTCATGCATTAAATACAACCAATAAAACCTAGTACACATCGGTTCATGTTTCCTAAGACGTTCAAGCATGTTACCATTTGGAGATCTGCCAGTTTTCTTAAGCCTAACATTGAAATCATTCATCCAATACAACCATAAACAAGTAATCAACACATAATCAACATCTAGGTTTCATTATATCTAAGCAAACACAAGATAAATCTAGCCTAGCATAGTGGAATTAAGACAAGCACAAGATATAGACAACCAACACATAGACATATTGATTGAATTAAGAAAAGACTTATCTCAATAACACATGTAAGGATTCAAGGGTTGAAAACCATTGAAAAGCTGTAAAATTCGTATATGGTTCGGCCTTAGGGTTTCTCCAAACTCGTTCCTTTTTATGAATGAAAATTAGAAAACTATATATAGATATTAGAGGCTGACGGCGTCAAGAACAAATGGATGACGTCGTCATCTCGCCGCCAAAATAATCCTCGGATTGCCTTGATCTACATCTGACGCCGTCATGTAGTCTATTTTTGCAGGCCATCACACATTTAACTCTTAACGCTCTACTTTGTGACGCCTTCATTTCTGTACTGGGTCGTCATGATCTTTACTCTTGACGCCGTCAGGAAAGTACTCTTGACGCCGTCACACACTGTTCCCAGCATGGAAAATTAAGTCTTTGGCATTTTCTTCACTTTTATGCTCCAAAAACGTCCGAATTGCTTCCTTTTCCAGATTTCACTCCCAAAGTACCTAAAATCACAAAATGAACGATTTAGGGCAATATTTGATCAAATAAATTCAATTCCGGGCTTAAATGACCCCCTAAAAATGGATCATTTTTCGCCTCATCATATACCCTTACACTTGAGATTTGCTTGTCCTCAAGAAAATGCACTTTTATTCTAATCAAAATACAAGTTAGGGGTCATTTAACACTAATATAAAAGTAATTACAACAAATAATCGTTCCACTAAAGACCAAAGACAAACACGAAGGTCATACACAAGCACCTCACAAATAGTGTTTAGATACTCACATCTCTCAGGTGTAATAAAGTATAAATTACAATATGGAAACGGAAGATATCTCTCACTACCTGTCATAGCAAAATAGATTACCATAGGCTTGGGAAAGGATCAAACCTCCACCACCTGGCGTAAGCACCTAGGATAAACTATCAAATAGGTCTTTTAAAGGGTTGTAACGTTAGGTGTAGGGATATGAAATACACGGTTTTGTTGGATATAGGCAGTCTTTACTGGTGGCGAGTTAACAATCTTGGTTAATTACATGTACAATGTGGCGTTGCTAAGCCAAGACTAGACTCGACTTAAGCTAATAAATGAAAAATAACAAAAACATAAAATAAACATAGAATGAAACGGGATGGCAGTCCGTATTTTTTTTTTTTTTTTTTTGCATACACTCTTACCCTACCATCCAAAATAATACATCATAGGGGATGAAAATTCCCCTTACACTTGAATTTTTACATACTTTACAATAAACTAATCTAATGACTCGAATTAAGAAAATCAAAACACTTTGAGCACTTTTAAGATTAACGCACATATGGGGGTAATATATGATGTTCTTCCCCATTACTCCATAAAATAAGTACTTTACCCATGAGTCCCAATCGTCCCAAAACAATATGTACAAGGATATGACTCGACTTAGCAACCATGTAATCAATTAGATAGTTAACTTATAGGTTAACAAATAACAATAATGCACTAAAAATGAGCGCATACACGGAAGGCTATGGCGATTTGGGTGTACATTTAAATGGGGTGTAACAAATTCTTCCTTTAAGTAAAATGCTTAAAGTTAGAAACGAAAAGATAGGCTCGGAGGGGTGTACTAGGGGTTTCGTGTACTAAAAATGAGTACAACGCTAAGGGTGTGGGAAAAATTAGTTGACTTAACTAGCCAAGTAATATGACTTAAATGGTCAAGTAATTATAATACGGGTTTAACACAAGGGTGATCCTAATGCCTCTTATCATGTAGTAAATCCTACTACACGAATGTAGTCTCACTAGCGGTCTCGGGTTGCATCACTAACGCAAGTTCTAGAACCTAAATGCTACCGGTACACTCATAAGCACTAATAGTAAATGCTTTTCCTATCAAATCTAAAGGCGAACCTCACATATTTGGGTAGAAAATTTTTCTGAATGGTACGGTTATGTGCTAGTCATACAATCTCCTATCCATGAGACGCTTGCTATGGCTTAAGTTTCACTCCTAAATGTTGTAAAAAATTTTAAATTTGGCGCTAAAATTGCACTAACAAGTATTTCTCATAGTTTTATTACACATCTACCATCAAACAAACAAACTCAAGCGAAAGTGTATTTGTAAGGTATCATCATTTTACCCTCCCCTTACACTTAAGATGAACATTGTCCCCAATGTTCAAGTAAAGAATGTAAAAGTGAAAAAGTAAAAAGAATGAAATCAAATACTCCCCTGATTCGCTCGGTGTGGATAATAAGGTGGCCAGGTTAAATCTTCCTCCAAGAAAATGAACAATCAAAGCTTCCCTTCCAGAATATAAATCATCTTCTTGTCATACATAACCTGTAAATCCTGAGAAAACAGACAAGGCAACCTCGCATAAAATCGACGGCAATCTACATATGTTACTAAATCCTAGAAAGCAAAGTAAGATATAATGCTTGTGGAATGAAATTTGTAGATTTCCTAGAGATTATAAAACTTAATAATTTAACAAAAACTTTAAGACTCCGTTAGAAAAACAAAACCGGTAAAATTTCCAGATTTTTACCTGTGACGCCGTCAAGAGCAAGCTCATGATGCCGTCAGAAGTGACCTGCAGAAATTCTTGTGTTAAGTTTCTAGAAAATTTCTGGAAAAACTTGGTCCTACTTCCTGGAAAATCCTGCAAAACTTCATTATGACTCGATACAAGCATTTGACTCTAACAAATACGAATACACATGTTCACTTAATATTGTGGAGAATCATGATCGGTTTGTTTCTTGAAAACATATTTGGGGTTTCCCCTTACACTTATCTTTTGCAAAAAATACCTTTTGGTGAAGTTAAGACTAGGCCAAAACAACAAAGTAAAGTATTTTCACTTTTTTAGTTTAGAAACATGATCTACCAACAATAAAAATAAAGCATGCATACGGAAGCAAATAACAAACAAACAAAATAAAAATCACACAAAACATGGGTTGCCTCCCAAGAAGCGCTTTTCTTTATTTACGAGTCTTGTAGCTAGACTCAAGGTCATGGGTTACTACGTGACCTCATCGTTGGTTTCACTCTCTAGGTCGTCTTCTAAGCCAGTTTTGTATTCCGGACCTAGTTGCAAGCATTCTTTGTAGAAACCAAGCATCCTATTCTTCACATACTCTACGCCTCTACGTCTATCCTCATCATTCTTATAATAAGCTGCTTGCTTGTGTTCCTTTTCTATATTAGAGAGAAGGCGGTATTGCTTAATTTTGTAGGGCATTTGGTAGGCAATCTCATCATTCTCTTCCTTGAATCTAACTATCCCTAAAGTCGGATCATAACTCATCCTAGTGGCCTCAACGAATGGTTTTCCGAATACTACTTGGCTTAGGCAATCATCTATCACCGGACGAGTGTCTTCTACTATCATAAAATCGATTTGGTGAAATTACCTATAATCACATGCAATCCTTTCACTCTTCCTACAAAGTTACTTATCAAATTCTTATTGGGCATCATCCTGAAATCAAGTTGTTTCTTCATCACCCAATTGTAATAAGTCCTAGTCATGATGTTTACGGGAGATCTAGGATCGATATAAGCTTTCCATATATGCATATGCCCGATGTTGCATGGTATGTTGATGTTAGAGGGGTCTCCCATTTTGATAAGGGGTGTGCCAAGGATATATGGTCTCTCGGGACTATCGAATAAATCCTTATGGTATTCCCTTTCTTCCTTGGTGGGCAACTTATCAAAGTACTTTTTTATAGTCTCTACCTCCTCTAATTCCTCTCCCTTTTTAACCTCAGCTTCCCTACTTTCATCCCTAGTCTTGGTTTCTACTCCAACTTCATCCTTGTCACTTTCTTCTATTTCCTTATCTATTGGCTTAATGGTGACAACATTGACAAAGTGGACATGTTTGGATGATGAGGGGTCCTTAATCTGGATTCCGTTATTGGTGTCCCTAGTGTCCTTCCTAGGTGTGGTTAACGCTTGGTTGTTGAGGGATTTCAATAAGTTATCTATCTTGTTAGTCATCTCCGTTTGTTGTTGGTTGAATTCGGTTTCAAACCTAGCTATGCGAGCTTCCTGAGATGCCATGAACTTAGACATCAATCCTTTAACATTGTTGGTACTACCATAGTTGTTAGAAGGATTGTTGTTGAAAGTACGGTTGGAGGGTGGACCGTTTGGTTGATAACGATTAGGCGGATTGGAAGAATTGGCTTGATTTTGTTTCCACCTAAGGTTTGGGTGATTTTTCCAAGAGGGGTTGTAGGAATCACCGTAAGGGTTTGGCTCGGGTTTGAAAGTGTACCACTTATCTCCCGCTTCGTCGGTACGCTAGGATGCGTAGTCCGCAAAAGCTGCTCCGGGGAGTTCCACACAATCACGAGTGTCATGGGGACCACTACATAATTCGCATGAAGAAGTGATTTTATTCACTTGGCTTGAAGGCTTAGGAGCTTCGTAGGATTTCATGAGAAGCTTGACTTGGTCCTCAAGTTCCATGATCCTACGATCGGGAGTGCTAGAGTTATTCGAAGGCAAAGATATTGCCTTGACCGTTTTGTTCAAATCACGGGGATCATTCCAACTTTCGTTGTCATAGAGAGCAAGATCTTCTATGAGTTCCCATGATTGTTCCGCACTTAGATCACGTAGCTTACCACCGGCCAATTGGTCAATGGCTCGCCTCGTGGAGAGATCGATATGGTCATAAAAGATTTGGACTTGGAGCCAAAGATCTATGCCATGATGAGGGACTTTTTGGAGTAAGTCCTTGAAACGAGTCCATGCTTCATAAAGAGATTAATTTTGACGTTGTTGGAACAACAAGAGCTTAGTAGTTCTCCCCGGTGGGAAAAATTGAGCAAGGAAACGAGTGGTGAGATCATCCCATGTGGTGATGGATCCCACGGGTAAACGCTCAAGCCATTGACTAGCTTGATCCCTTAGAGAGAATTGGAATAGGCGTAGTCGGGTTGTCTCTCTAGTTTCAACATCTAGGTCTATGGAGTCTACGATTTTTAGGAAGTCCTTAAGATGTTGATTTGGATCTTCGGAACGAAGTCCATAGAATGCACATCCGCTTTTCACCAACCGGATGGTGTCAGATAGCAAGGGGGTCACATTGGCTCCGGTGAGCTCAATGGTGTTTCGATAGCCTTGGTGGCTAGGTCGGGAATACTCTCCTAAGGTTCGGGGCCTAAGAGTTTCTAATGGTGGGTTTTGTTGTGGTGGGATGACGGGTTCAAAGATGTTCCCATCGTCCATGATGTCGGGTGGTGAAAAGTTACGAACAAACACACAAAGAAATAAGATAGACTAATGAGAACCTAAAAATAAAAATAAAATCTTACTAGAACGGAATCTAGCAAGTAGACATAATAAAAAGAGATTCTAACCTAGACAATAACTATTCCCCGGGCTGCGGCGCCAAAAACTTGATGCGTGGGAATTGCACCAGGCTTTACCTCTCGAGGGATCTCGAGAAGCTTACAACCCCCACCAGGCAGTATACCTGATCGATGTAGTATAGTATAATGACAAGTACCGGGGGATTGATCGTTCAGCTAGGAATAGTGTCGCTAGGATTAGAAAACCTAAATACTAGTTCTAGAGATGAGGGATGATTCTTTTTATGTTTTTATATTTTATGAAAAGCAAGTAAAATCTCGGGTTTGAAGGATTTTGGGTGGAATTAGTTGCTAGTCAACTAACCCAATACTAAGATGCAATCAAAATAAAATACAAAAATGAAAATAAAACTAATTATACTAAGGTTGTGAGCAATAAGTGGAGAAATGTGTTTACTTAGATTTCACTACTCCCTAGATATCTTTTACACGTTAATTACTTGTTATAGTTGCGTGGATGACGGATTGTATTCCTTAATACCATTCATAGGGTGGCGTACTTACTTCCCCAATCCTATGAGTGCCTACTTCACTCCTATGTCGAGCCTGCAAGAAGCTCCTAACATGGGATCATTAGAATTTACTCATGCATTAAATACAACCAATAAAACCTAGTACACATCGGTTCATGTTTCCTAAGACGTTCAAGCATGTTACCATTTGGAGATCTGCCAGTTTTCTTAAGCCTAACATTGAAATCATTCATCCAATACAACCATAAACAAGTAATCAACACATAATCAACATCTAGGTTTCATTATATCTAAGCAAACACAAGATAAATCTAGCCTAGCATAGTGGAATTAAGACAAGCACAAGATATAGACAACCAACACATAGACATATTGATTGAATTAAGAAAAGACTTATCTCAATAACACATGTAAGGATTCAAGGGTTGAAAACCATTGAAAAGCTGTAAAATTCGTATATGGTTCGGCCTTAGGGTTTCTCCAAACTTGTTCCTTTTTATGAATGAAAATTAGAAAACTATATATAGATATTAGAGGCTGACGGCGTCAAGAACAAATGGGTGACGCCGTCATCTCGCCGCCAAAATAATCCTCGGACTGCCTTGATCTATATCTGACGCCGTTATGTAGTCCATTTTTGCAGGCCGTCACACATTTAACTCTTGACACTCTACTTTGTGATGCCTTCATTTCTGTACTGGGTCGTCATGATCTTTACTCTTGACGCCGTCACACACTATTCCCAGCATGGAAAATTAAGTCTTTGGCGTTTTCTTCACTTTTATGCTCCAAAAATGTCCGAATTGCTTCCTTTTCCAGATTTCACTCCCAAAGTACTTAAAATCACAAAAGGAACGATTTAGGGCAATATTTGATCAAATAAATTCAATTCCGGGCTTAAATGACCCCCTAAAAATGGATCATTTTTCGCCTCATCACAACCCAAACTGTTTACCCAAAATTTTTTGTTCGATTGTCAGAAAGGTAGCAGCACCAACTATGTCAATATATATATTGTTTGTTGTGTTTTCGAATGGATGGAACCAAAGAAAAGACAAGTCTCGATTGCTTAAAGGCAGAGGCGGAGCTAATGGGGTGGCGGGCGGGTGTTGGGCCTCCTCCAACTGCTCCAACCGTCGGGTTTAGCCGGTGAAACGGACGACGACGAATAAAGAAACGATGCCTAAGTTTGGACGAAGAATAGAAAATAAAGAGAGACGGAACATGTGATAAAAAGATTCTGCAGGAAAATTTTCAGTGAGTAGAAAAAAAAACCCAGAGGGAGACTTTAAAAACTTAAAATGAAGATGAAGATGAAGATGAAATACTCATCTTTTCTGATTGGTTGAATGGTCATGTGGAGCGTTCAGAATTTTGTCCCTTTTTGTATCTGGGCTAACCTACCTTTCTGGGCTGCTGCTATTCGTTTCGGTATCCCACGGTTTGGGCTATTTTTCTTTCCTTTTTTTTTTTTCCTTTTATTTGTTTGGCTTTCCTTTTCTTCTAATGCAATATAACGGTTGCGACTGAAAAAGCAGTTAACAAAGTCGCAAAACCCACCTGCACCCCATGCATAAACCATATGAATTATTAAAAGAAAAAAGACACTTATAATCTATTTTTAAAAAAAGGGTTTTGCAATCCTAAAAAGATTATGTTAAAACAAAGTACCGAGTATACTACATAAAATAAATAACATACATTTCCTAATTGTTACAAATACCATCGTCGACATAAAACGGTCCAAACAAATAAGCCCCGCCACAACGCGCGGATTTATTCCCGCTCGTTTACATATATATATTGTTATGTCATCTTTCATAGTCGATAATAAAAACAACCAGAATCAAGTTTTGAAAAATTGATTTGGAAAAGTTGATAGTATTCTTCCATTTAGATCTTATAGGATCTTCTTCATGCATTCATCTTTCTTATGTATGACATTTTACGGCATTCAAATGCAAAAGTTGTTGCAAAAATAAAAAAAAATTCGGCCCCCCTTAATTTGAATTCCTGGCTCCGCCCCTGCTTAAAGGGTTGTTTTTGCTGTTGGTTGTTGTTCGAATGGGGAAAAATGGGAGAGGGTGAGGGTGTGAATTGTTGTACGTATGAGACAAGGGAGAATGTGAGGGGGAGGTTTTCGTTTGACAGTATACGAAGGAGTGATTGGGTCAAAAAGAAAATGTGTTTCTAATCCGAAATCATAGGAGGTGAGATATATATATGCACGGTATTAAAGAACATCTTCAATTTGTATTGAATGAAAATTTAAGGCCAGTTATATGTTTTAAATGTTGACCGAATAAATAGAAATAAATGGGGTCTTAATGGGCTCTTAATTCTTAGCTTTGAATGGTTTAATGATGTTTAATTAGTTTTCAAAAATCTTAAACATTCGGTTATTAGGTTTTAATTAGGACCAACTTTAAAGATTTAACTATGGTTTAGATAATTGGTATATCAATGTGTACAAATATGTTACATAACTAGTTAATAATTTCAAAACATGTCGCAAGGTTTTTAAAATTTCAAATTTATACCAAATTTTAGAATTCGAATTTTAGGGTTTTACATTGTGGGTGTTACAAGCTTAAAATGTTACAAGCTTCGAATCAAACTTCTGGTGTTAAGTGGAGTATCGTGTGTCATGAACTTCAAAGTTTCATTTTCGGAACTTGCTAATATGATTAAACCGTTAGCCTCACTATGGGGCCTCGCCTTGACCAAGCTCCGACGTAATAATAAGTACTGGGATGGAGAATAAGAGAATATAAGTGAGAGAGAGAGAGAGAGAGAGAGAGAGAGAGAGAGAGAGAGAGAGAGAAAGAGAGAGAGAGCGTAGTAAATGCTTACATTCAATGTTTACCACATGAAGTAGTTGAGGGTTATTTATAATACTCTTTAGCGCACCGTTTACCTGATAGATCGTGGCTCAGGCTTGTTCAGCAGATAATACGCTAGCCTCACCTATCCATTCGAAGTCACAGAACCAGACGAGGTGTTCTTGGTGTTATTATTATTTGTTCATGGTGCTTGTTTTCCGATCCACCAGCGAGCAGTTTGTTCCTCTTAGGATGCTAATACCTTCAAAACTGATCGTTTATACCCAAGGTTAGTGTCTTTGGAAGACTGTTCTAGCATCTAGAGACTGCTTATGCTATAGATGAATCGGGTCTAGGACTGGACCATCGATACATCGTCAAGTCCCACCCAGTCTAGTTTTATCGAGTCCATGGTCGGTGATGCTGGAGTTCAAAATTCTTTGTGCGTTCATTTCTTGGGCTCAGGTTTTTTCTTTCTTTTTTTTCTTCTCCTTATTGGGCCTTTGAACTCTACTGGCCGATGTGTTTGCCGATTTTTTACTGTTGCCCTAATTTACTTTCTTTCTTGCGACATTTTGTTCTCAAAATCTTTTCCATTCATTTTCTGACTTGCTGGATACGTGTACGTTGCCTCTGCCTTTGATTTTTCTGTATCCAAATGAGTCATTTTCTTCTTCTTCCCCTTGTAAATAATCGTTGCTTATTGATATTACCGCTTTGCTCTTTTCATAATTACCTTAATTCAAATTTGTTTAGTACTTCTCATGGTTGACGCCGCTTCTTCTTCGACTCTTTTGTCCAACTCTTCTGGGTTGTCGGTTTTGTTCTCCAGTCTAAATAACGATATCTTCTCTACTGGAGTATAATACTGCCAATACTTTCACACAAACCCTTTGAACTAGTCTGTCAAAAGAATAGATGGCACGGTTCTTGAAAAGGAAAACTGTTGGATCGAGTTTGAGTTTAGATTAGCCAATCAAGTGGCCTCAACATGCTTGTTTGCGAGAAATTCCTTACTATTGGGAATTAAATGATCAAACACTTTGTACTGTCAAGCTAAACAGTTGGAACTGCTGAAGATTTACACTAACAGTACAAACTAGTTAGTACTGCTAGAGTAAATATTGGTACTACCAGGTTTAAGTTAGAACTGCTGAAGATTGCTAATGAAGAACGGTACTGCCAAAGGGATAAAGACGAGTTAAGAGATATGTACAGAAGATATTTAGTGTATATCTTATATAGTTAGAGTGATACAAATATTCTGCATGTTTAGAATATATTGATAGTTATCTTATAAATGACTCCTTATGTCTATAAAAGGAGATCTTAGGTTTAGATGTTTGATACGTATGTTTTGATAGCTTCAAGGTTGTAAACCCTAATACTACACAAAGAGTACTCATATTATTTGCTTAATAATATTGAAGGGTTTTAGTTATATTGTTCTATAAGTTTACTGTTTCATTGTTCATACAACATTGTTTATATTCCTCTAAGCATTGAAGAGTAGATTTCGCATTCTCTTTGGTGTTCAACAAAGTTTCTAACAAGCTCAAGCAAGATCCGTGTTTAGGACTCACACTTACCAGCCCTCCAACCCATGACAAACTTGCGCAAAGTAATGACCATTATATAGACTAAGATCAAATGAGAAGAATCATTAAAATAAGAAGGATGAGAAATAATAATAACTACACATTAGAGATATATCAATTTGAATTAGATTCATCTCTAATCTTTTATATAAATCATAATATATTTGTTGCTAGTACTACTTTGTATCATTTTCACTTTAAAATTACTTTCAAAACTAATCATGCATATTTTAAAATAGAAATGCACTTGATTTAAGTCCAATTACATTTATTTCTCGTTCTTTTTATTTTAAGTTTTCTCGATCCTTAACCCCGTTACAGAAAATTACTCCAATTAAATAACACGTCACATTTTGACGTGTAACGATTAGTATTATTTGGCGGTGAGTTTTTTTTTTTAGCCGCAGAAAGAGAAATGAAGGTAAGAACTGGTGGTCATTTTCAAATCATGCTTCCATCTTCACATCACTTTCATATATATAAAATAATAATACAAAGGATAAGATCAACTCAACTGCTTGTGGCTGGCTAACAAATTAAAATAAAAAGAGTAGTTCGATCGATCTAGTGCAAGTTTCAGGATGGGGCGAAGAAAGCTAGAAATGAAGCGCATAGAAAACAAAAGCAGCCGTCAAGTGACTTTTTCAAAACGGATGACAGGTTTAATGAAGAAAGCACGTCAACTTTCGGTTCTTTGTGATGTTGATATAGCCGTCCTTGTTTTCTCCGCCCAAGGCAAACTCTACCAATCCTGCAGCGGCAGTACTGCTAACAGGTGCTTGCTTTTCAATGTTTTATATACTGTAGCTAGGGTTTATTAGGTGACACGCTGACACTATAATTTGCTGATATTCCTTATTCCCTACAATTTGTCTAGGGATTCCTAGTAGAGTAGAGCTAATGCGAATTGCTTCCTTGTGCGTTTTGTTTGCGGTGCAATTACTAGTAGTGGAAACATATATTTGGAAGATTTCTCCATGATTTTAATTAGGTTTCAACCCCATAATTCAAAGAACTTTGGAACATTCATTGTCAATGTACTTCACGGTATATTCAAAGGCACTGTGATTGACCGTAGTAAAGGGGGTAAAACCGTTAAGAGTTTACCAAATATAACAAAATAGTCGGAGATGCTGATCACTTAAATGAAGTTACACAAACTTAGTACTCGATAAACATCTAAAAATTAGATTTTTTAGAAAGTATCCGTGATATCCTTGCACGCGATTTCAATGCACACACTTGGTGGTTCACTTTGAATTATATAATGAACTTATTATAAGCATAGAGATGATCATTTTCTTCGATCGTCTTTTGGGGGCTGGAGTAAGAAAAAGGTTGGGCAATATGTTGGTGGGTTACGTAAACCAACGACCACATATGTGTACACGGTCACACATGTAGGGACCAAAAATGACAACACGAAAGTAATTACTTACGAAAATAAAGAACACAATTTTTATCGGGCCAGCCGAAAGGATAATGACTTGCAATAATAGAGATGCTAGTGAGTATCTTTTATTAATTTTATGTTAAGGTAATAACTACTTCCGACTTTACTGTCCCAGTGACCTTCACAATATGAACTAATGCATCAACATGTCATGAACTCATAATTAAATCGATATCAGGTGTAGTTTTGTTTCAAGATCAACATTCCAAGCAATCATTTTTATCCTAAAGATCTATTTACATGAGTTAGTGTGCTTCATATTAACTATTATCTTACTGCTAATCGTACAAATACTCATTAACTACGCACGTTTCAGTGTGGAGCATATCCTCTCTAGGTATGAGAGAAGTTGCACTGAAGCGGGAGATAGAACCGGCAATGGAGCTGGTGGGCAGTTGGTAAGCAATAGCTTTTCAAGAGTTGGTCATTTTACACATGCTACAAATGATAACCTGTACAATGAATTAACAACTTGTGAGATTTTTTAAAAATCATGGCTTCAGGAGGTTTTATCCCAGTGCACAAAGTTCAGGACATGTAGAGAGCTTCTACAGACAGTGGATAGGTAACAATGCCAATTCACAACATATATACTATAGACTCATGCACACACACACACACATACGTGTGCGTGTGTGTGCATGAACATATTTTAGAAACACGGTCAACTGAACATTGGAGAGCAAGATCATAATGATATGATTCACCAAGCAGCATGAAATCCCAACTTTTTGCACAGGCTTGTGGAGGAGAATAACAGTGAGGAGCTTTCTGTGACTGATATGACAAAATTAGAACTAGAACTTGATGCTGCTCTCGTGCAAACACGATTGAGAAAGGTGATTGTCCAACGCTACTTAATCAATTAGGTTTCCCAGGCTGTTACTGTTCTATATGTTCTGAATCATCTTAGTAATTTTTATTGTGTTTATACATTTACTTGTTCAATTCACTCTCTTAAACTGCTTTTTGATCTATGTGTCGGTGTTGGACCATCCTCACAGTACAACTTGTGGTTATATGTTTTGTGTTTGAATCTATTGTTTGTTCTTTGTTATATTATAGTGTGAAGGTTCGTCAAATTAGTTTTAAACTTTCGTCGTCCTGTGGATGGATGATGGGCAGAAGAAAAAAATAGTGGGACCCTTAGCCTTATTGGTGTTGACAAAATGAGGACGAGACTAGAAAGGGATAGAAATGACGTACAAGCATCTGATACATCGGAATAGGTGGGAATCACTTGATCGTATGATCAATGGTCCATGTTCATTTTGAAAAATGCTCTATTTGGATTAGTAAAATATCATCACGTAAAGTCAATATGTAGTTTATGTGCGATTAAGTGTGGTCTTTTTCAACGGATTACTAGTAAACATTGTTGGATGGTTTTACAAATTAAGAGCAAAAAAATGACTTACTATATTAGTCTTCACTGAAACCGAAATCATCGATTATTCTTAATTAACTGTAAGTGGGTTAGACTTTATTAGCTTATAGCAATAATGAAGATTCTTGTCAAGTGCTGCAATTTCCTTTCTGGACTGTAGTAAAATAGAGAGAAAGTGAGTCCATGTAGTTGGCCCATGGGTCACAGATTAATCAGAGTTGGCTAATGGGCCTTCAAGGACATGGATGTGGTTTGTAAGTAAATTTGTATTAAGTTGGAGCAGTCTGGCTACATTATTGGAGGTTGTAGGCAGGAAGTCCGTAGTAGCGTCCAAGTATATGTTTGCGACAACGAATAGCATGAATGGTGCAAACTGCCAAGTAGCCCAAATATTCCCTTCAGTTTTAATCTAGTAGGCGTATGACCCAATGCTAGCTAGGGTGAACCTAATTATGCCTTGTGAACACTTCCTTGAGACTAGATTAGTGAGCTCTAACCAAGCACATTTTGGACCGAAGCCAGTTCTTTGAGATATATAGGTGACCAACTTCCAACTATAATGGAATCGATAAATGAATATCACTAGTAGCTGGTTTGATGCATTCACAAAGCTTATCTGACACCTCTCCCCTCTCATCGAGTGAAAGTCCCTTAGTTAAGAGCAATTCATAAAACACTTGAATAGGACAACTCTTAGCTAATCGGGTTGAGTGTCTGGTATTAATTGTAGGGCTGTAACATCTCCTTGGGCCCAATATATATGGATGAACTCGATTGATTTTGACGGGCCTATAATTTCTGCTCCTTGTGGATGTATGACCCTAAAATGAGATTAATATATTATGGTGCTATGTTTTATCTACGTAAGTCATAATGAACCATTTATGTAATGAACGCAAAAACCTTTTTTAAAACATCCACAATAGATCAAATATCCCTATATTTATATAATGTCAGTAATTACTGATAATAGACATGAGCCAAGACCGTTTAGCATACTGTGTTATACTAACGATTATAACCAGCGAATCATTTGCTCTATGGGTCAGCTGCTCATATCTATACTATTCGGCCACCCTATTTTGTTACTAATCTCTAGACAAACATGCGGTGCATGAATATAATTCAGGACTTAGAAATGATAGTTAAGCTCAAGTCTGCTTTGTCTGCAGTATTTGATGCAACTATGAAACTCATACAAGATGTTGGACACTGGCGGCATGCTTCACGTCTCTCGATCTCCGAAGATGTGGATATTGGCATCTTGGGAACATCTGTCCAGTACGGAAGATGGAGATGTCAGTAGTTTCGAACCGTTATGGAGTCGCACAGAAGTTCATGATGAACAAAGGAAAAAGACCTGAGTGGATAGTAGCAACATGATTGAGATATTGAATTTCCGATTCACCTAGATGGTAGTGGTGCACATTCCTTATGTATGACCATAGATGCAGCATGCATCCAATTATTATTCCTCTGTGAATTTGGGTGTGCAAAATCACAAGAAGTTACTATAGACACTTTTTGCATTTGGGAGTACAAAATTAGAAGAAACCACCATAGACACAGTCAAGCCTCATCAACATATGAATGCTTTCTGTCCAGCTTTGGCTGACAGGGTGGGCTTAGTTTTTTGTGGTTGATATTAATTTGCGTTGTCATATCTACTTGACGACTGGCCGTATTTGGTTACAATCCCAATCCTGATATCCCTTCATCCTTTAAAGGATTCTCTGAACGTCATACTATATGCGGAGCACTATATATCTTGATATGTGTACGTATTTTAATCTTCCGAATCATTCTACATATCTCAAACAAGAGCTCAGTCTTACAGCTGAGAATTCATTTTATATGATGAGCAGAACCTTTGTTAGAGTATCATAACATAACTGGACATTTTAGGTAGGAAAGCGGTGACTTTAGGCCAGTCTAGTGCACAATCAGTTACTGGATAAGTATATTATATTATTTGTTAATCACATTAGGCTAGATGTCATTACTGAATGATTTATTTGGCTGTATTTGATTATGTTCTCCTCCCTCACATGCAACAGAGATCAGAGAATAGAATTACCTAGTGCCTTTCACCTTAGACTTCGATATTTAAGCAGGTTTACTGCTACCGATTAAAATATCACATTGCATTAAACACCGCCTAATATGCTATCTAGTGGTGGGTGATCTATAAGTGAAATCATATTAGTAACATAAACAGTCGGTTCTTGATTACAGTTATAGTTAA
Source organism: Artemisia argyi (assembly GCA_030686995.1). Taxonomy (NCBI): domain Eukaryota; kingdom Viridiplantae; phylum Streptophyta; class Magnoliopsida; order Asterales; family Asteraceae; genus Artemisia; species Artemisia argyi. Next base: position 33,802,602 of record CM060709.1, read on the forward strand.
TACGTTGACTATGTGTGATTTTCGTGAATGCAGACACAATTGCTGATGGAGTACACATCGACACTCCAGAGAGAGGTATGCTTGTACTTGATTTCTATGCCTAAGACGCTCTCGAGGTACATCACATAATTTAGGTAGTGTTTGAGATTGCATTTTTCCCCCCTGTAAAGTACTTGCAAAACTGCTAAAAAATAAGTAATACTACATAAAATAGTTCTAATTCAATCATGAGAAAGTTCAATAAAAATCATCAATAAGGTTGTAGGTTGAATATGAAGGTAGGATAGGAAATAGTTATAGTTCTAATTCCATCTCATAATAAGCACCTTCCTACCAGCTTATCAGAAACTGCTCCAAAAATATGCAGCAGTTTGGGTGGAATACAACTGTTTTTGCTGAAAAAATAAGCAATCCCAGACAGCCCTTTGTATACATTGAGCTTCCGTACTAAATGGAAGCTCACGCGATTTACTATTAAACTACTCTTGCTATAAATATAAACTCCAAAAGGATTTGCCCAATGGAGATTAGATGCAGAAATAATTCATATATGTTGTTCTGTAAGGGCCTGCTATTCTTGAGTTATGTTAGTGTACATCAGTGGTCTGATAACTTTCTACAGTTACTTTTATATGTCAACCCCCATCGGCAAATGGTTCAAAGTTCAAACCATGGGCTACCCACATAGCCATGGGGGCAGCACTGTGTAAATTGCAACATCGATACCACACTCCATTTGTAGCTTCTGCTGCATTGCTGTGTTGGATAAAAAACATTAGAGCATCACATAAGGTATGAGAAAATAGGAAAAAAAGTATCAATTAGACATTTTTGGTCATAATTTGGAAAGGGTTGACCAAAATCACGGTGATACCAAGTCTGTTGATGAGGTATGTAGAGGCTAATTCATCTGGTTAATTGCAAGGTCGTTAAGATGAGATACACTTTGGCAGTATTCGTGTGCATCAAAGACCATATACTCCATTTATCCTGTTGAGAAGCATAGCATTATTAAAAACCGTGAACAAGCATTATATGAATATCTAATCTTGCTCTTATCTTTTGTTAGCAGGAAAAGAAGTTAAGTGAAGATAAGGAAGAACTGGAAAACCAGGTAAGTTCTTTACTTGGTTTTTGTCAAGAGTGCAGTCATATGTTATTTAAACAGTTAAGCTTAAAATTTCACCTTATCAGCTTACAACATTTCTAAAATTAGAAATATGCACTTTTGATTGCTTATTTTTAAGTGTCAGTTCTGAGTGTTTGATCGTGTGTTTATCAATAAGCAATCCTGGTGACCCTCTGAAAATAAACATATGCCGAAAACATATCAATCCCAAACACTCCTAAGCCATCCTTCAGAGTTACAGATTCTTTGGAAAATTTTCAAGCTAAAATCAGTCTTAACTGCTTAACATGCGTAATATCATTTAAAATCTTGTAAACATAGTACAAGTAGAATTACTTTTTAGATCTTGCTTTTTTCTCTATAATTTCATTCTTGGTGATTCATTTACAAAGTTCCCTTTATCTTAGCTTGTGAAAATATCTCATTTAAGCCATCCTTCAAATTTGCTTTTTTTTGGTAGATCTAAAACCAAAATCAATTTAAATGCTAAATCCTACTACTTACCATATTCAATATCATTTATAACCTTGAAAACATAGAAAATATAGCATTATGTTTTAGATCTCTTTTTGGTTATTCATTTTTAAGTTTCCTTTGATGTATTTAAGAGGATTGTCCAAAGTAGTTTAGATCTTGCTTTCATGTATGGGAAAATGATATCTGCAGTAAACTGCAGGTAAGTTACCCGCTGTCAAGTGTAAACTGAGGGGCTGTTTATGTAAAATCGTTCAATTTAAAGGGTGCAAAATGAAAATGTCAAAATTCATTTCCAAACAACATGAGGTAACTTGTGTGCTGTAAACATTAGGGATGTTATTCCCTTCATGTATATCTATATGTCTCATCTCATTTTCGAGTTTTCTTACAAGTATTTTGCAGTTCTGATATGTAAGTTGCCTGAACTAGCTCAGAACTCTAGATCTAAGCTTTTTATGAAGTATATATGTAGTTCAAAACTGAAACATTAGTCAAGTACAAGACTGAGTTAGATGTATGTACTTACAGGTTGCATCAGCAAAGCAGCTGCAGAAAGATGATGGTTGTGGAGGTCTCAACGACCTTGCAACTAACCAGACAAATTCACCCCAACATCTGGTTACACTTCCTCTTTTCAATAGCTAGATCTGCTCCAGAACAACACATCTCTACCTTAAAATTTTACAAAAAACTGAAGCTACAAAGCCAATAAAACCAGTGCAAGATACTGGTTTATTGGTTTTATTTTGCTACTGATTCTTATCAGCTACTTGAGCTTCTACACTAACTTTGTTATCTTATAACTATCAGTTCATTATTTGTAATAATACCAAATACAGATTTGTTATTCTTTGTGTTTTATGCAGATGATATCCTCTTGTGTTTGTGTGTGTTTGTTGGGTGAGAGATGAGGGGTTATTTATGTCAAATGGGTGACAATGGTTTAATAAAAAATGTAGTATACTGTAAATGTTAATGTACTAATAGGGAAAATTGTCTCTGCTGCTAACATTAGAGATGTTAGCTGCTGTTTTATTGTAAGAAATGATGATTCATATATAAGTCAAAATGTTGAAGGATTAAAAGTGTAAATATTAAAAAGAAAATTGTGCCTTGCTGCAGGTAAGTTATCTGCTGCACACAGCAGCGATGCTAACCCCGTACTAATAATATGCTTCACCACTAAGAAACAGTATGCGACTTGCAATTATATTATATATATACTAAACCCCAAGAGGTTACTGTAGTAAGCACTGTGCTTGCTACAGTTTTTTTTTTTTTTTTTTTTTTTTTTAGTATTAACGGTCGTTAGTTATTTAACTACTGTTATCTTTAACATTTTTTCAAAAAATGCTTTTAACGCAATTACCATAACCCAAAGCCGTTAAATATTTGCAACCACAAACAAAACTTAACCGACACCCAATAACTACTTAAAAAAATATATAAACTATTTCTCTTTTTTTTTTTACAACCAACGCATAACACCAAACTACTATTTAAAAAACCCGCCGCAACGCGCGGGTTACTAAACTCGTTTTTACTATAGAGAAAAATGATTATGTTTATGTGTCCCTACTTAAACTAAGCTGTTTGGCGGTGGATTTTTATTTTATTTGCATGATCAGAACTTACTAATATTTGCGACCCAAGTGAATTCAATTGTTATCCTTTAATTTCTTGTTTTTTGTTACATGATAAAAGCATCACATGTGTCTATTTTCTGTCCTTGTTAGTAAGTTGCATGACTTTTTTCTTTTGTGGTAACTGGTAAGGTTACGTACACGACTCTCTTCTCGGCAGATATTTATTTTCTGTCAATTTTGTAGTTATTATGTGGACGTGTATTTTGCAAACTTTATGTACGCTTATATTTTTACATTGTGGCTTACCTATCAACTACGCACATGCCGCAGTAAAAAACTGTTAGTAATCCAAGAAATGAAACAAATAACAAATTCAACAAACAAAACGAAAGTTTTATTCAAATTACTAAATCAATTCAAACAGTATCAAACCTGAAATTACAATTCTAACTCAAAAGGTACAAAGAATTCTAATGGTAATAATCTTTATTTATAGACTAAAAAAACCATTATAAAATAGTTTCTAATTCTTGTAGGATAAGTCACACAAATTACTAAATTTACCAAACAACATTTAAATTTTAAGTCACTTTTTTAACAATCTCTACCTTGACTTAAACTCTTTCACCTGCTTCAAATCAAATTCAAAATTCAAAATGCTAGAGATACTAGCCAAATTCAAGTCAAATGATAGATTCCCAAAAGCAATCCGAAACAAAATCGATCCAAAGCAAATGCCAATGACTTCAAAATGAACAATCAAACGTTAATCGACAAATTCAAAACGGCTAACCAAACAAACAAATCGGCTCAAACGATCTTCAACAAAGACAATCAAATTTAGGCAACCAACTTTAAAAGTCCGGCGAACGAAGATCTAAATTTTTTAAACTGACAAATTTCTAATGATCCAACAAAATTCAAATGACCTGATTATAACCAAGTATTCAAACACCAAATCGATCTTCAAATTCCAAAATTTAATGACCCACTTATGTAATAATAATTACGGTACAAATTCAAACTTATTATCCAACTATCAAACCAATACAAGTTAATTAAATAACTTGACGAACGTGCTCTAATAATTCAAACGCCCCAAATATGATCCGAATAATAATTTTAAGACAAAAATACACCGTTGGTCCCTAAACTTTCCACAAAACATCACATGGCACCTTAACTTTTAAAAAACGTCGTGTGGCGTCCAAAACATGGGATTTTGAGGCTGATTGCGTCTCTCGGCCCATAATAGGAACATCAATGTCCCGTTATAGTTCCCAAAACCCTGTTACATGTTTAGTTTGGAGGGTATTCCTGTCTTTTTACCTAGGCGCATTCTCTCTCTCTCTCTCTCTCTCTCTCTCTCTCTCTCTCTCTCTCTCTCTCTCTCTCTCTCTTTGTACTTCCCAGCAGACGTCTAATCCCTTTTCCCGACATTATGACTAATATAAGTAGCACAAGTACTCATTGCTCATCCCCAAACTTGTTTTGGAAGCCTACCAAAAAAAACCCTAATGCAATGTCACCCACCAAATCTAATAATTTAAATAAAAAATCAAGAATCTCAAACCTTGGATTTACATTATGGCAAATCAGGGATGCACCTTACTTTGATAGCCATGAAGTCGAGAGAAATTGGGCAATGAGGCAATATGGTTAGTGTTTTTGTTGATAATCTTTTACTAGCGTATGTATCTTAGATTGTTTAATGGTATTTCCCTTTTTTGTTAGAGAAGCGTAACAGTGTTTTGTTTACTTTTTCAACAACAGATCGACCTGGTGATTTTAGCATGAGAGTTCACCATAATGGCTTACTCAAAAACTGGCCAGACAGGATCTACGTAGGAGGTCAGGAATGTCAGGTTGATTATGTTGGTATTAATGAGATTTCTATTGACGAACTTGATGCTCTGATGACCCAAATCGGTTATGCTAAAGTCCAAACCAATTACTACTATTTTCTTAAACCTGGTATGACATTGGATGATGGCTTATATAGTTTTCGTGAAGCTCTCAATCTTGACATGTTGAAAGAAATTGTGGAAGAACATAAGCTGATAGATGCGTATGTTGAAATAGGTAAGACTAGGTTAGAGTTGTCTGAGATGTCCCCACAGTCTATTAAGACTGTATTTTTGGAGATGGATGAACCTAGTAGAAAAATAGCTCGTGCTACTATTCAATCGTGCTGCAGACGTTTGGTTCTAGATGACATAGGTAATGACCCAGACCTTAACCTATTTATGAAACTTACGCAACTACCTGTAGATGTCTCATATGTTGGGGAATCTAGTGACTTGCCACACATTGAACCTGGTTTTCAAGTCTTGACATGTCTGCCTTTGCTAGCCAACCTGTTGATAACAGTGATGGTGCATTAGTCATTATTGATAAGGAAAATAGTTTTCAGGACCTTGATGGTTTTGATGTTAGTCTGTTTAGAGTGACTAAGGATAAGCCATTGGAGAAAGTAGGGAGACCATTAGTTGATGGAAATAACACCTTTGAGGAACCTGATGTGGAAGTTACTCTATTCCAAGTCAATCAGGATAACCAGTTAGAGAATGTAGGAGGAGAACATGTTGGTGGCAATAACATGGAAGAGGATGGTGATGTTGATATCACTCTATTCCAACAGAGTGATACTAGTCACTTAGGCAATGTAGGTGATGACACAATTCAGGCAAATGAAAATAATGTTACTGAGGAGAATCATGTACAGGTTGCTTTGTTCCAACAGAGTCAGAGTCATGAGTTAGGCAACGCAGGAACAGCTACTAATAAAAGTGATGACTTGAATTTGGAAACTCAATTACCTGTGTTGGATGATGATGCATTTTACACTGCTTATGCTTTTGAATCAGGCATAGGTCACTCTGGGGTACCAAGGGTTCGGACAGATTCTGTTGATGATGGTGTTGTTGAAACTTTCTTTTTTTTGTGATCAATCCTTTGGTACTTCAAAAGATGTGAAAGAGAGGGTAAGAGAGCATTCTATAGAAACAAGAAGGGAGCTGCTATTTGTAAAGAATGACAAAAAAAGAATAAGAGTTAGATGTGTGGGTTGCGTTCCCCTATCTGGCCCAATTGCTACTGCTAGACTAGGTATAGGCCTAGTTAGAGGTCTATTAACAAGAAGGGGTTTGGAAGCATTAATTGCTGGTAAAAATGACCTTTCCCAAATACTCTGCCCATGGTTGTTGCTTGTCGGCAGGGATGGTACTGAAAAAGGTGCTTGGTAAGTGAGAAGATATAATGATCAACACACGTGTTTGCAATCAAGGGCGCTCAAACATTTTGACCTCAACTTTATCTCAAAGAAAATTAAAGATACGATTCAAACCAATCCAAGGATTCCTGTCAAGTCGGTTCATAATCAACTTACCAACCAATTTGATATTGAAGTCTCAATGTAGAAGGTTTTAAGAGGTAAAAGAATAGCAGTCGGAGGCATTAGGAAGGAATTCAAGCTCCAATTCACCATGTTGAGAGACTATGTTCAAGAGTTGCAGAAGAGGAACCCTGATACAACAGTTGTGATTCATGTGGAACGGCCTGCTGAGGATAGTCTTCCAACAAGAGAATTCAAGAGATTCTATGTTTGTTTAGGTGCCTTGAAGGAAGGATTTAAAGCCTGTCAGAGACGGTTGTTGGGTATAAATGCTTTTTCAATTGATGGTCCTATGAAGGGTCATCTTCTAACAGCTGTGGGAATTGATAGCAACAATAGTATATACCCATTAGCTTATGCTTTTGTTGAATCAGCAAACACAATAGCTTGGACTTAGTTTCTTCATTGTTTATCTGATGATCTTGAACTTGAGCCAAATTCAATCTTCACTTTTGTTACTGACATGAACAAGGTACTCCCATAAACTATAAATGATTTGAATTTCCTATTTTTTTAAACAAACAGTTAATATATCTGTTTTTGTGCAAGATATTACATCGGCATTAAGTTTTCCCAAATGCGGAGCACATTTTGTCTTAGAAGCATTCATGAGCTAATGAAAGTTAATTGGCAAGGTAGGGCCTTCAAAGACCATCTTTGGAGATGTGCAACAACCTCAACTGTTGTACAGTTTGAGAAATCTATGGATGCTTTAAAGACATTTAGTCAAGCTGCCCATGCTTGGTTAAGTCAGATACCACCAATCCATTGGTCAAGGTCACATTTCTCATGTAAGTCATCTAATTGTGTAAATTTAGTGGTATATGGTAAAGTAGTATGAAATGTATAAGTAATACAACTTTATTTGTCTTGTTTTAGGGCAACCCCATTCTGATGTGTTACTTAATAACACGTGTCAAGTATTTCATGAGAAAATAATTGAGGGTGTAAACAAACCAATTATTACATCATTAGAATACATCATGGAATACTGTATGAAGAGGATAATACATGTTGCAAAGGTCATTGAGAAGAGTGACGGGCCACTAACACCTACTGCACAACACATGTTAGAAGGTATTAAGAAAGAGGTGGTTATGTATAATGTTTTACGGAATGAGGGAGATAAGTTTCAGGTAAGTGGACCATGGGGAGACCAATGTGTAGTTAATGTTGTAGAGAAGTCTTGTACTTGCAGAAGATGGGAGATTACAGGTTTACCATGTAAACATGTTGCGCTACCAATTGGAATATGGCTTTAAATGGACAACAAGTAGGAGCTGTTGAAACATGGGCTCATCCTTGTTACTATCTCAACACTTGGGAAGCAACGTACAAACACAACGTCTCCCCCATAACTAGCAATGAGCATTGGGAAAAATCGTCTGTGCCAACAACTATTGTTCCACCAAAGACTCAAGCAAATGCAGCTAACTCAACTAGTAAAAAAAGAGTAAGGATAGCTCCTGAAACTGAAGAGATTGTCAAGAATGATAAACTGTCTAAGGCTTGGAAGAGTGTAAGGTGTAGTGTTTGTGGCATTGCTGGACACAACCGAAAAACATGTATTGGCTATGGTGGAACCCAAAGTAGTCAAACTGGCGGTAAAAAACAAAATAGTTCAAGTTCTAAGGGAAAAGGTAAACAAGTGACTCAAAAGGTTGCATCAAAGAAGACACATCCTACAGGGAACAAAGTTGCATCAGATAAACAAGCTGAAGGTACATGTGTTGATGAAAGTCAAGATGTTGCAGTTGAAGGAACATGTGTGCAATCTGGAATTCAAGATCAAGGTACTCAGGATGTTGCAACAGAGAAACAAGATGAAATTGTAAGTGTTCAATCTCAGAGTCAAGATCAACCTATTGATGAATCCCAGTGTCAATCCCAGCAGCAAGATCAATCACAGTCTCAATCTCAGGTCCATTCAAGTAATGTGCAAGCAGTTTCTGTTTCATCCCAACATACTACCAGAAGAGTGACTAGGCAGCAGGCTTTAATGGATAGAATGATGCCCTCACCATAGGGCTTTCTTTATGTTATGCTAATGAAGTAGACAATATTTATTTATGCTAACTATGAATAAGTTATGTACTCTGATTATCATGCTTCAAAAAGTATGAAATTTTATGCATTTGGAATTATATCCAATTGCATTATCTACATAACCATGTTATGTTTCTGAATTGTAATTGTGTCCAAAATATGTATGTTGTGTGCAACGTATGTTATATCTAACTGTATGACTACATAACATGCTACTGCAAATTGATGCACGCAAAACTAACCAAAACTAAAACTTCAAAAGAATGTTGACTATTCAAAGTCAATTATAACCAAATTTCTATGCATCTGCATATATACCCATAACGTAAACTCAGAAAAAGAACCAAACTTCATATCCATGTTGGAGACAATGTTACTACCATTCAATACAATCTAAACTTAAAACATACTAGTACAAAATAGTTTTGGTAAAGGTTCTAACACTACCAAGATGACCTAACAAGTAATTACATTTTCCACAAAACACAAAACATGGCCATCATGCTTTAAAGCTAAAAAGTTAACCAAGTGCATAAACACTCAAGAACAGTATCCAACTGAGCACCATGTAAATCTTCCACTTCCACACATCACCTTGAGCAACTTCTAATCTTTCCTCGAGCTCATTTCTCCCCCTCAAAAGGCCTGGTATGATCATTCTTGAACGGGCACACATTTCAGGATCATACCATCCTATCCACTGACAAGAAGACCCCTAATCATTAATATGACATTTCATTAATGAACCACCATTGTTACAATGTACTTTGCTACTTGCGAAAGCAAGGTAATACAATCAATCTTAAAACGCAATTACTTCATCAGGACAAGCATAGAATCGACGCCCTGGGTTGGCCGATGTCCACGAAGTGCGTGTTATAGCTTGCCTACCACACCAGCAGCGTACATATTTGATATGGGTAATGGAGAAATTTGTTGATCTGGTTACTAATAACAACATTAGTTTTAGATGTAAATGCTAGTTAAGAACTTGGTTCTTAAATAAGCTTTCATGGTTAATTTTTGTTCTAGGGATGAGCATGAGTACCTAAAAAACACTATGGTATTGGAACCTGTACCATAACTATGAAACAAGTGGAAAAAAAGGTTATCGTTGAAAATCGGTTTGAGAAAAAAATGGGAAGTCCTGGTTTCGGTATTGGAATATATATGACCAATTTTTTGAGTTATAGTTCCGATCCAAACACTCCCGATACTTCATATGTTAAAACTAAGATCGAACAAGTACCTAGATGCCGAGAACAGATTATTAGCAAATCCAAGCTAACTATTCAAGGTGCAAGGATAAAAAGTTGCTCATAATGAGTTTCATTAAATAGTGTCCAGACCAAATCTATGTATACTAAAGTACTGAAGTTAAAGAAATGATCCATTTATAACTTAAAATTCACCATTTAAATAATTAAAAACAAATCAATCTAAAAAAGAACAAACAGATCTAAGTAAAACCAAACCGTGGCGGTACAACGATGGTGGTTGTAAGCAGAAGCTGTGGTTATGCTTTGTAAAAGTGCAGAAATGATGTTTAATATGCTTTTAGTGTTTCTGCAAAAGTTTGATGTTTTTACGATAATTGTGAGTCGATTTTCCAGAAAATATTAAATTTTAGAAAGTTGTGCATGTCAGGCCCTAAACAGCCCCGACCGTTTAGGTTGGCCTCCGACCAGTTTGGGTCAGGACACAAACAACTGCCGGCTAAACCATTTGGTTACCGGCGAAATGGGCACTGTTGTCCAGATTAATTTATTTTTATTTCGTATTTTAGGCGTTTCAGTGACAATATCACGTAGGGCTTTTGACGGCGTCATGATGCCCGTCTCGACACACTAGTCTGTCATGAAAAAGATCAAAACTTTACTTTCAGGGCACTTTTGGTGAAGACGTCACAGATGCCTGTCACAATTTCCAATTTTGTCTTTTCTTCCATTTTTCTTTCAAAGTAAGCCTAAAACTGGTATGTTTCCAGCAAATGCATAACCCATGAGCTAAAAAACAAATAGGAATGATTTTAAGCCATAATATGATAAAATGATGTATATTGCATGAAATAATGGGGTAAATGACCCCTAAAATCGCTATCAAATTGCACCTCATCAAATATCCCTACACTTAGGATTTGCTTTTCATCAAGAAAATAAGCTTTTAACTTAGACAAAGTACATTTTAGGGGGCATTTTTTTTTTTGGGTAAAAGGGATAACACTCCCTGGTAAAATATATTACACCAAAAACGTTGAAGTACATAGGATGAGGGCGTACACCCCTCAACTCAGCCCGTTACATAGGCAAAACACGTACCAAAAAGTACTAACTAGAAAACAACCATAAACACAAACAAAACAAGACTATGGCAAAAAATGAAAACTACTTCCTACGACCTTGGAGCTTCAAGCCATATAACGACTTAAGAGCATCCATTTCACCTGGAAGATCATAAATTTGTCTTGAGTAATCATCATAGTCATCATAGTCATCATAGTCATCATATTCACCTTCAAGCTCATTACCACCACCAAATAAATTAACAGGTTCGTCTACCTCATCTTCACTTTCAGAAACCACGACATCGCCCACTTTAGAGAATGGGTTAACCCTCTTATTAGAAGATGTAGATGGAGCAGAAGAGATATTAGTCAAAGGAGGCTCAGCCTGCTCCGTAGAATGCATATCACTCACAAGAGGAACTTGTGATGTAGTACCAGTCGGAATCGACTCATCCTTATTAGCTTCCATTGTACATTCATCATCCACATCAATAATGGTGTCACCTGGAATACCAAAACCATCATTATCTTCCACATTAAGAACATCAAACTGATTAGAAGTAGTGATCTTGGTTCCACTCGTACTAGCCACATCAGAAGCCTTCTTCTTACTAACATTAACTTTCTTAGGAATAGTAGGATTCTTCTTTGGCTGATATTCAAAATGCTTACCCACAACAGGTTTAGTAAAACCTCCGCGACCCGGATTCAAACCAGCTTGCTTACCCTTCTTCTTATTGTTAACAGTCTGAAAACCATCATTTACATTCTTAGAAGGTTGAGCAGTCGGTGTCACACCCTTAGGACAATCCACCAATACATGTCCAAACACCTTGCATTTATCACAGCGGGGCGGTTTCCACTCATATTCCACACGGATCTTCTCAATAGTCGAACCCGAACCGTCAAGCAAAGGAATCTCAACAGTAAGGCTGTCCCTAAGTACCTCATCCGACTTCACTTCAATCATACATCTAGCAAAGCTACTCCTACCCCAAGATTCTTTGCACATCTGACTAGTAAAAGCATCCAATCTCTTGGGAGTCCCATTCACAGTAGCAAGCAAACTAAGCCCATCATCAGAAAACATCGCTAAAGGAACATCATGAAATTTAACCCACACCGGAATGTGAGTTAAATCCTCTTTCAACAAATTGGTGTTCAGATTCCAAGGTTTAAGAATAATAGGAACATTACGGATCAACCAGGGACCATTATCAAGCACATCATCAACACCTTTCTTCGAATTAAACTTGAAGAAGAAAAACCCCTTAGCGTTCATCATTACCTTCTGTAACCCATACTTAGCCCACGCATTGCGAAGATAATAATCCACGACAGGAAAAGCAAGACGCTGACCAAGAAAATATCCATATAGTGTATTCTCAAACCTCATGTTCACTTCTTCCACTACTTTCATTGGTACTGAAAGGTCAACATTTTCCTTCTTTTTGCTGCATTCTAATCTCCGAAAATTAGACACGTGTTTTAGAGATTCGTTAGAAGCAACACCCGCATAAGAAGCCGACTTCTCTCCATTACACTAGTAAAATCAACCTTAGGTGCAGTAGGGGTAGCAGTAGCATTCGAAAGAGTATTAGAAACATTACCATCAAATGAGGAAGCCTTATTAGCAGCAATATCATGCTGAATTTTGTTCATGGCATCCTCAAAATTCATATGCGCATTAGCTATCAATTGTTCCACATTAGGTTGTACAGACTCATGTGTAACATGAAGCTTTTCCTCATCATGAATAGGTAATGGTACCCCATTATCATCCACAAACACAAGCTTACCTTCAACAATTTTCCGTTCCATGTCGCGAATCTTATCATCAAGCGAACTCGTCCCAGCCTCAAGTGAAATCGGCTTCACTTGTTCAGGAACATGTCCACAAACATCACTATTACGCGTATCAGTATGAGCATCAGTTGCATGAGGATCATTCACCTTCAACCCAGACTTAATACTATTCGAATCAGTAACAACATGCTGCCCAGGACCATTCTTCATAGTAGTCGAATCCTTACTCACACTCTTAGGACTCAAAAAAACCCTTATTCATCTCTCCCTACCAGTAAACAAACCAAATTAAAACAACACAAACGTTACCAGCAGATTGCACAGCCAAAAAAAAATAAAAAAAATAAACCCTAATCGCTTAGGGTTTTAAGCATGAAACCCAACCAATCTAACCCACGTCCATGAAGGAAATCCAAGATATAGAACCGATTTAAGATAAAAACAATTCATTTGACAATACACTTTTGATAGTTTCAAGCACGGAAGTATAATACTAGCATCTCACATAACAAGTGTTTGCATACTACCGTCTTTCGGGTGTATATAAATGATACAACAACATGGAAACTGAAATCACTCAACTTACCATGTCATAATGCATAAATTACCATAGGCTTGATAAATCATCAAACATCTACCACTTTGGCGTAAGCACCTAGAAATTACTATCAAATAGGTATTTTAAAGGGTTGTAACATTAGGCTTCAGGTAAGGAATAAAGGGCAAAGATACAGGAATTTTTAAGGGGATGCAAGTTAACTATCAAAACTATTACATTTACGTTGTTGCCAAGTCAAAACTCAAACAAATAAGAAACTTAACAATGACACTTTTTGAATTTTCTTGACTCTCTCTAGACTTAACAATAACAAGATCAATAAAATCCAGATCATCTGTCTTCATTGTATCTACATTAGAATTGTATAGGAATCTTATCCTTTATAAAAGCATAATAGATTAACAACCCGTCCGATGGGCGGGCTAGTTTCGATATATTATTTATATATATTTAAGATATTTGTAATTTAAATTTATGTTGTTTAATATAAATTATCGTAAAACGAAAGAATTATTTAAATGTAACTTATACATACAACTATAGCTATAGTATTGATAAGTTATTCATTCTTAGAAACAAGTCACCATTGTTGATTCATAGAATTCTTTAAAACGAAAGTACATCACGTAGCACAAACCATCCGCCTTATCTAAGTTTGTGTAAAAAAATTAAAAAGTACAACATTGTTTGTTTTTTCATTGTAGTTACCGTCTCGGTCACAATAAAGAACTCTCAAATGTTCTTTGCTCTTAACCCTTGAAAAACCTACATACAACTGAATTAAGACTAAAAAATAAAAAATTAATACATAGCCAGGCACAAATTAATCTAAATGCACACATTTTTTCACAATTGTTTATGTTTAAAAAATAAAAGATTCATTTAGAATTGGGACTAAAATAGCACAAAATAAAATCTAGACATATCACACCTTTTAACAACCTGCTGCAAAACCTTTTATCACTTGAACATGAATATAGAAAAGTGTCATTTTTATTCTCGAGATGGTTGTGCATCTTGAACCTTCCTTAACGGTCTTAATCTCCTAGCCTCCATGTTTCGCGTGAAGTTTTGAAATTTGTCTTCATTGACGTCCAGGTTGAAGAAATTTTGAATGATTGCCCATTTCACATACTTTGCTTTTTTTTTTTTTTTTTTTTTTTTTTTTTTTTTTTTTTTTTTTCTATATATAGTAAATAGACATTTGACGTAGAAAATACTTATCTTCAAGTTGGAGAAACTATAGGCAGGCATGTATATGTGATGAACCTGTAATGGTGTTTTTCGTTGTTATCTTCGGAGATGCTAGCCATAAGCAATCCTCATTATGTGTTTATTTCATGCTTGTGGCCTATAAATAATCATCACAAGCACAATTATTAATAAAAATGAGATGGGAGAATCACAAGTGTTTCTTATTACAAAGATGAAATGTTATCACATAATACATGTGTTTCTAAAAGAGGTGTTTCAAGAAGATTGAAAATTAGACTTACTGTGCAAAGTGTATCAAGTAAAAAATGGACTTAGGACCAACATCAGTCACATATGGTTATCTTCATTGTCATCTTAGGTGATAGTGATAGGCACCGACTTTTCAAGGATCAAATGGCTATGGAAACCTTCAAGTTGAAAAATATATTAGAACTCCTGTCACGACATTGTAGTATTTTATTATGAATGAAAACCTTCTACTATTATTAGTATTATCAATTTATGCAGTAACTTAATTTTCTTATTGTAAGAATTTCCAAACACCCCTTCTTTATGTGGTGACCTGATATACAATAACTTTTTTTTTCTCTATTTCAAACATACAGTAACCTAAATATCATAATGCATTTTAGTCTGAAGCACCACCTACATCTACAGATCTCATTAAAATAATTGTTCTGTGTACAATTTTTTTTTTTAAAAAGATGCAGTAATATACTAAAACACAAACTATCATGCATAAATAATCATATAGACATATAGTTACTAAGCTCAATGTGCCAATATAATAGGCATGAACAGGGCATCATAATGCCTTACTTATCTCATTTGTGATATCTTATTAAAATCACCGTTGCCATGAAAAAATAATATCCAACATAATGCCATGATTCATTTAAAAATCATAATTCAATTAAAAATTCAAAGAGAAAGAGCAGTTACCTAAACTTGAAGTTCAAGCTTGTAAAAAATAACCATTTTCTTTGCTTTATATTCGTTATTCATGGGTCAAGCATAGTTACGTAGTATTAATTTGCATACCATTTGCAGCATAATTGCATCTTCTAATGCCTAATGTTATACTAAAAATACATGCTTATCCGATCTTTTACCTAACATAAATGATCCTTTACAGGTACATGGATTTATGCTATCATCTGATATGTTTGCTTGTTAAATATATTTTATATTACCCAAATCACATGAGAAAATAATGCATTGAATAAGAATCCGTAAAGAATCTAATACTAAAATTACCATGAGAATATACCATCAGTTTGGATCGCGAGGCCAGCAGAGCTTGCTGCAAATGAACAACATAAGTTCCAAGCCTCGTCCAACTCCAAGTACCTCCTTTTTCTTATCTCATTTTCTTTTCACCTCATGGAAATGATCTACAATATGAAAATAATTCATTTAAGGATTTATGTTAACATCTTATGCACATACATCATGAACTTGGGTAGCCTGTTATGAAAGTATATATTCCATAATGAGTACCACAAAAAATGAAATTGCATTTGCCACGTTTTAGCACTCCATGTCAAGTGTATATAATGATATACTAATATAACCTGAATGAGAGGATAATCACCTGTACTATCAATCAATTGTCCCCTTCCAAATAAATATGGTAAATGTGTCCCATGCACAATTGAGCCAGTGCGTGTAACATAAAAAAAAATTAAGTTACATGTCTATTATGAAATTTGACCAACTTTTCATATAAATATATACTATGTTTGAGAATGAACATTTTCCTCTGTAGGAGCTCGACGCACAGTCTTCCAACCACCACTACCCTCTCGGCATCATCCTTATTATCAGAGTCCTTGGAGGATCGCGATCCTCCTCCTCCTATTTGAGCACCATCATTTCCCCAGCTGTTGCAATAAGAGACATATTAGAGTTACAGGCACTTATCAATACTAATAGGAAAGAAAAAAGGTTATAAAAGTCACATGTTGGTCACCACTGGTCAACAACTACAGCCCCCAAACAATTCCATCTCCATCAAAGGTATTTGAAGCGCCCAACTCGCAGTTTGACCACCACCAGTTGCTTGTGCATCATCTTTTTTATCTGCCACTTCATTACTACTCCCCCATTGTTTAATTACCACTGCTCCATCCACTGAATTGTCCAAATATTTAAACATAATTAATTTCAAATATAAAACATTAAAAATCAAAATTGTGTACACATTAATTTCATGAGGTGAAAATTCAAATAGAAAACAATGACCAAAACTTTGTACACAATTTACGATAACTAAAAAAATTATTTTTGCATAAACTTCATCTTTGTGGTCTGATATGTGACATAGGACATAAATCATTCGTATTCAACAAACCTTTAACAACTGCCTATATTCGCATTAATCTAATTAGAGCTTATTAGTTTTAACGAAAATCAAAATGGTATCGCCTTAGTAGCACCTTTCATCCCATTATCTACCGAAGAATGTGCAGCTAATGCATAACAAAACCAATTTAAGAAAAGGACAACACTTTTAGCCTACTTTATCATAAGAAAGAAGTTCCAGTTCAACAAACTTGAATAATTTGAATTAATCAACAAACATGAATTTGTATAAATGGTATGGCTTCCTCCATAAGTTTTGCTAAACATTGATTTGAAAATAGATTTTCATCCAAAAATTTTTTCAACAAAATGCCTAGCTTAATGAGATGGTCAACACTTCCCAAATTGTAGCCATAACTTTAAATGTGTAGTTTCTGTCAAAATTCAAATTTGAAATCTTTGTTTCCTAAGCCACAAATCAAATCATATCAAATCATCAAATCCAATTTATGAATATTTTTGAATTATTTTGAAAAAATAAATAAATTACTTCATTATAATCCTTACGTAAATCATTATGTTCATCGAAAAATTGATCCCGTAACATAATTGACCGGATAACTGCAATAAAAAATAAATATAAATCTTTTATCAGAAAAGAGTATTCAAAATAAAAAACGTTAATTGATGCCGTAAATTAGTCAATGATTCAAACCTTTCGAATCTTAGTCAATGACTCACACCTTTTATATATGAATACAATGAAAAATGGTTACTTTGATTGTAATTCATACCTTTTTAATGCGATAAGGTTATCATCACAAACGTAGCCTTAAGGATGATGCCGTAAATTGATTAAACGGATAACTACATTAGAACTAAACATTAATCCTTAATTAGGAAATAATATTAAAATAAAAAATGTTATCGCATACCTAAATTAGTATTCAAGATAGCCGGACGTTTCTTGGTATCCGTGATGTCGCCGGAATTCAAGAAAAACATATTTGATATGTAATTGACAAGAAAAAGATATCCGTGATCTCCTTATTAAAATAGTATATCGAGAAACATATTGAAAAAAAAATATTCCGCCGGGAATATACACAATCAATATTTGATACTCCATGTTAGACAACTGAAATTACTGGAAACTTGTTCTTTATTTGAATTTGATATAGGGATTAGATGACAGAAACTGGTGGTGGTGTTTTTTTTGGATGAATTTGAAATGGATAACAATAGAAGAGATTATTTAGGATTCACTTGATAGGAGCGGAATGATGGAGGTAATTTCGGGGTTTCCAAATTAAATTGAATGCACTAATAATCCACCAAGAGTTTTCTGCCACCGAGGATGCCACGTGGCTTTTCTCTCTCCTCCACCTAATATTCTAGTTGCCATGTCATCAATTGAAAACAGGCTATTATATAGGTTGGGATTGGTTCTCCATTTGAGCCTTGAAAGGCTGCATGTCAACCTCAACATTTGTTATTATGGTTTCAACATCTTGGAAACCATCATTGTCGACATCTTCATTTTCTAGGTGATCATCACCATATTCTTATCCTTTTATAGTATCATATACTTTTTCTATATCTCTCTTTCTACACTAAAATAAATCTAATTCTAGACCAATTTCAAGATTATCATATATATATATATATATATATATATATATATATATATATATATATATATATATATATATATATATATATATATATATATATATATTTTAAAGATTGGTTGTCTTACCTTTATCAGTAATCCCATATATCTCATCAAGATCATCAAATGGATTAAATTCATCTAAAGTTTCCTTTGTTACATTAGTTGCCTCTACAAATGACTCGTCATTAGTACAATACTCTACCATGGGTTCCTTCCCCTTAATTACTACTTTTTTCTTTACCAATCTTGCCCTTAATATTTTCCTCTTCATCCGGTTATGTACTAATATATCAACATATTTTAAGAATGGTGGGTTGCCCAAGTAAACAACACCCTCCCTGGAAATGAAAGGACTTTTACTAGTACGCATATCACCTTTCTGCAAAATCATAGAACTAGCGAATAGTCAAACTTTACTAGTTACTTCCTTTGGTAGCTCAGTTACCTCAAGACATTCACCACTTTTACTAGGTGATGGAGGTGTACTGTTGGAGATTTTAGTGTAATTGGATTAACTTGTTTGACCAATTTCATCATAATAAGACATCATTTAGATTTGGAGGTGCGGATTGCACACCTATTTGAATTTATTATGATCTTAGGGGCGAAGCCCCTAAGGGACGGGGTCCGGGGGTAGCGCCCCTGGCAGGGTCCAAGGGGCAGCGCCCATGGCTGGGGATGAGCTGCTATGTTAAAAGTTCCTTAGAAAATCAAATTTTTAGAAATTGAGGGACTAAATTTGACAACTTTGAAACCTGCCAAAAAGGCGGTTATGATGGCCCTAATCCCGTTTTTCATAGGTATATATGTTTTTCTCCATTGGTCGTTTTATTTTCTGGTTCAAAAAAATCTCAAACAAAAACCATACAAAGCGTTCTCAATTTCTGAATTATATCCGATTGAATAATTCGGGAGAACCACCGAATTGATTCGATCTGAGAGTGTTTACACGTCTTTCAGAGATTCTTATATTATCCGGTTGTGTTCGTTGATTCTATATCCCCTACATGTACTTTCATTAAGTTCTTTTAAAACAACCACAATTTTTTTTATTTTTTATTTTTTATTTTATTTTTATTTTTTTTAAGTATGTGTCTAGCGTAGTGGTATCATGTGAGATACTCCATCCGTCCCCAAAAAAGAGTACATCTTACTATTTATGTTTGTCCCAAAATAAGAGTTCAGTTTTTATATATGAACAGTAATTATGACTGGTTTTCCTACTTTACCCTTATAATTAAAACTTGAATTAATTACTTATTTTTTATTCTATATTAACTATGAGGGTAAAAATAAGATTTGATCAATCAAAACTAACATTAATTACACATATCATAATTTCAACATTTTTTATTTATAGACTCTTTTAGGACGGAGGGGTACTAAATAGGTGAAATTGGTTTTGGTAAAGTAAGTTTATGTGTGTAGATGGGTGTGACAATGAGATGAGTTAATGAGAATACCATATGGATCAACACCAGACTCGTAACACTCGTAACACAGTTAAATATGTTAAGTGGATGATAAATGACTAATATACCCTCTTATTTTATAGTACATGTGAGGGAGAAACTCCTACAAACTAACCGGCGTTGGCAAAAAGAATGAATGCTGCAAGATTTTGCAACCACATGGACAAAACGTGCAAGAAGTTTGATAAAATGACGAAAGATATGAATTTGTCTAAGCTACATGAATGAAACATGTAATTAACTCAATAATTAATTAACATTTTTCTAAAATTTGTAATATTCATTCCAAGTATGAGAATATGAAGATGTGACACTAAACACGACACTCCCACGAAAGATTTGGTGGTCCAGAAGAACCTCGATTCATTATCCCTACCATGGCTCAGTAAACGAATGACAGTTTGACACGTAGTACATAGCCTTTCATCAGTAATAAATGGTCGGCAGGATGTAATGAAATTAATCTATAAACACCCAAAAAGAAAAATACAAAGGAATGTGCTTTCTTAAGAGTGAAGTTCTTTTCTATTTTCATTACAAATTAGGTGACAAATTTTATAGGAAAGTAATAAGCCATCATATAAATAGAATGGTTTGATATGGTTTCATGCTTATGTTTGTAAAGTGAAGTGTTTCTTAATTATAGATTCCAACATCACACAATATCGCATCATTAATACACAAGTTATAACATAATATATGCATAAGTACGATGTGTGCATCAAAAAATGTGGTGTAAATATCACCTCCATAAACATATACACACTCATACTGACATATGTTTATGCGTTTATTGACTTGGGCGTAATGCAGTGTTTGCGAATTTATGATAACTTTGGCCTTCAGGCACTCTTCGTCATTCAGTCGTTGAAGTACTGAAGATGGTTTTTTACTGCGGAGTATGCGTAGTTGATATGTAAGCTACAATGTAGATACAAGCGTACATAAAGGTTGCAAAAATACGCGTCCAAATAATGACTACAAAATTAACAGAAAATAAATATCTGCTCAGAAAAGCGTGACACATAACCAACTTTGTCTATAGTAAATATTGCAAGTCACACGTACTGTTTCTTAGTTGTGAAGAATATTATTATTACACAATATTTACAGTATACATTTTTATTAAACTATTGTCACCCGTCGGCATAAATAACCCATAAAACACACACAAACACAAGAGGATATCTGCATAAAACACAAAGGCAGATATATATCTCCTCTTGGGTCATATTCCACAACCAAATAAACATATCTTCAAATGCAAAAGAATAACAAATCTGTATTTGGTATTACTACAAATGATGAACTGATAGTTATAAGATAACAAAGTTAGTGTAGAAGCTCAAGTTGCTGATAAGAATCAGTAACGAAAAAAAACCAATAAACCAGTACCTTGCACTGGTTTTATTGGCTTAGTAGTAGCTTCAGTTTCTTGTAACAAGGATCTGATTTTTAAGGTAGAGATGTGTTGTTCTGGAGCAGATCTAGCCATTGGAAAGAGGAAGTGTAACAAGATGTTTGGGGGAATTTGTTTGCAAGGTCGTTGAGACCTCCGCAACCACCATCTTTCTGCAGCTGCTTTGCTGATGCAACCTGTAAGTACATACATCTAACTCAGTCTTGTACTTGGCTAATGTTTCGTTATACATTCAGTTTTGAACTATATATAATATATATAGTTGGACATAAAAAGCTTAGATCTAGAGTCCTGAGCTAGTTCGGGCAACTTACATATCAGAACTGCAAAATACTTGTAAAGGAAACCCGAAAATGAGATGAGACACATAGATATACATGAAAGCAAGATCTAAACCACTTTGGACAATCCTCTTAAATACATCAAAGGAAAATTAAAAATGAATAACCAAAAAGAGATGAGCATATAAATAAACAGGGAAGCAAGATCTAAAACATAATGCTATATTTTCTATGTTTTCAAGGTTATAAATGATATTGAATATGGTTAGTAGTAGGATTTAGCATTTAAATAGATTTTGGTTTTAAATCTACCAAAAAAATGCAAATTTGAAGGATGGATTAAATGAGATATGTTTTCGGTTTTCACAAGCTAGATAAAAGAAACTTTGAAAATGAATCACCAAGAATGAAATTATAGAGAAAAAAACAAGGTCTAAAAAGTAATTCTACTTGTACTATGTTTACAAGATTTTAAATGATATTACGCATGTTAAGCATGCAGTTAGACTGATTTCAGCTTGAAAATTTTCCAAAGAATCTGTATATCTGAAGGATGGCTTAAATGAGATTTATTTGCGGTTTCCACAAGCTAGATAATGGGAACTTTGAAAATTTTCAGCTTGAACATTTTCCAAAGAATCTGTAAATCTGAAGGATGGCTTAGGAGTGTTTGGGATTCATATGTTTTCAGCATATGTTTATTTTCAGGGGGTCTCCAGGATTGCTTATTTAAGCAACCTGCTTATTAATAAACAAGCTATCAAACACTCAGACCTGACACTTAAAAATAAGCAATTGAAAGTGCATATTTTTTATCTTAGAAATGCTATAAAAGCTGATAAGGTGAATTTTAAGCCTAACTATTAGAATAAAATATGACTGCACCCTTGACAAAAACCAAGTAAAGAACTTACCTGCTTTTCGAGTTCTTCCTTATCTTCACTTAACTTCTTTTCCTATTAACAGAAGATAGAGCAAGATTATGATATTCATATGATGCTTGTTTCACAATTTTAATAATGCTATGCTTCTCAACAGGATAAAGGGAGTATATGGTCTTTGATGCACACGAATACCGCCAAAGTGCATCTCATCTTAACGACCTTCCAATTAACCAGATGAATTAGCCTCTACATACCTCATCAACAGACTTGATATCACCGTAATTTTGGTCAACCCTTTCCAAATTATGACAAAAAATGTCTAATTGATAAAAAATTTATGTTTTCTCATAATACTTTATGTCATGCTCTAATGTTTTTTATCCAACACAGCAATGCAGCAAATGCTACAAATGGAGAGTGGTAACGTGGTTGCAATTTACACAGTGCTGCCCGCCTGCCCCGTGGCTATGCAGGTAGCCGGCCCTTGGTTTGAACCATTTGCCAACGGGGGTTGACATATATAAGTAACTGTAGAAAGTTGTACACTAACATAACTCAAGGATAACAGGCCCTTACAGAACAGCATATATGAATTATTACTGCATCTAGTCTCCATTTGGCAAATCCTTTTGGAGCTTATATTTATAGCAAGAGTAGTCTAATAGTAAATCGCATGGACTAGCAGATTCAGGGCCAATAAAGTAATAAACCCCAAATCAGGAATCAACAAACGATCAAGAGTTAGATGTTACATTTTAGTACGGAGCTCAAATACATTTATAAATTTATATTTTATAAATTTTGGACACCCTAAGAGATGATAACGAGGTTAGTACAGAATATATCAATAAATATATGACGAGGTTAGTACGAGAATATATCAATATAAGATGAATAAATAATAACTAAATAAATCAAATTTATAAATTCATATTCATTTTGTGGGTAGATTTATAATATATTTATCTTAACGTTTATGTTTATATGCGTGTTCTCGTGTCGTGTGTTTACTTGAGAATATATCAAAAATATATGACGATGAGTCGATGATCATACTATGTGTATGTTCACTTGCATGTGTGTGTCTCATCTATACGTGTGTAGTTATAGAATTATGCAATAAAGATTATTATACTTAGATTGACAAAAAAAAAGTAAATAAGAATAAAACCAATTTCTATGTAATACAAGTTTGTTGGTATAAATTTGCTATGCCCAAATATAAACGGTTATAAACCGAAAAAAACGAAAAACGAAAAACCGAACCGAAACCGATAATAAACCGAAAAAACCGAACTGCCAAAAACTGAACGGTTTCGGTTTTGGGTTCTATAAAAACCGAACATTTCGGTTCGGTTTCAGTTTTAGCCAAAAACCGACCCAAACCGAACCGTGCACACCCCTATAAATGTATTCAGAAGGGGGTGTTTAGGATTGCTTATTTTTTTCAGCAAAAACAGTTGTATTCCACCCAAACTACTGCATATTTTTTTGGAGCAGTTTATGATAAGCGGGTAGGATGGTGCTTATTATGAGATGGCATTAGAACTATTTCCTATCCTATCTTCATATTCAAGTATTCAACCTACAACCTTATTGATGATTTTGATTGAATTTTTCTCATGTTTAACATAACAAGCAAATCAAAACACTATTTCGTGTAGTACTAATTATTTTTTAGCAGTTTTGCATGTGCTTAACCAAAAAAAAATTGCAATCTCAAACACCACCTAAATTATGTGATGTATCTCGAGAGCTTTTTATGCATAGAAATTACGTACAAGCATACCTCTTCCTGGAGGGTTGACATGTACTCCGTCATCAACTGTGTCTGCATTCACGAAAATCACATATAGTCAACGTATTAACTACTACTGTAATCAAGAACCGACTATGTTTTTGTTGCTAATATGACTTCACAACTAATGCAAGATAGCATCTAAATAGTCGATGTTTCATTTAAAGAACAACTAATGCAAGGTGATATTTAATTGGGAGCAGTGAACCTGCTTAAATATCGAAGGCTAAGGTGAAAGGCACTAGGTAATTCTATTCTCTGATCACTGTTGCATGTGAGGGAGGAGAACATAATCAATTACTGCCAAATAAATCATTCAGTATTCTGAATCAGCAGGGAGACGACACCCTGAAGACTTATCACCAAATATCTTAATGCAATTAACAAATAATATGGTATACTTATCCAGTAACAGATTGTGTGCTACTCCGTCATCAACTGTGTCTGCATTCACGAAAATCACATATAGTCAACGTATTAACTACTACTGTAATCAAGAACCGACTATGTTTTTGTTGCTAATATGACTTCACAACTAATGCAAGATAGCATCTAAATAGTCGATGTTTCATTTAAAGAACAACTAATGCAAGGTGATATTTAATTGGGAGCAGTGAACCTGCTTAAATATCGAAGGCTAAGGTGAAAGGCACTAGGTAATTCTATTCTCTGATCACTGTTGCATGTGAGGGAGGAGAACATAATCAATTACTGCCAAATAAATCATTCAGTATTCTGAATCAGCAGGGAGACGACACCCTGAAGACTTATCACCAAATATCTTAATGCAATTAACAAATAATATGGTATACTTATCCAGTAACAGATTGTGTGCTAGACCGGCCTAAAGTGTCCCCCCCCCCCCCCCCCCCTCTTTCCTACCTAAAGAGTCCAGTTATGTTATGATACTCGAACAAAGGTCCTGCTCGTCATATATATTGAATTCTCAGCTGTAAGACTGAGCTGCTCCTGTTTGAGATATGTAGAATGATTCAAAAGATTAAAATACATATAAAAATCAAGATGTATAGTGCTCCGCATATAGTATGATGTCAAGAGAATCCTTTACAGGATGAAGGGATATCAGGATTGTGATTGTAACCACATACGGCTTGTTGTCAAGTAGATATGAAAACACAAATATCAACCACAAAAACTAAGCCCACCCCGTCAGCCAAAGCTGGACAGAAATATCCACTTTCACATGAATCTATGTGGTAGAATTAATATACAAAGATCAGACAAAAGCATTCACATGTTGATGAGGCTTGACTGTGTCTATAGTGGCTGCTTCTGATTTTGTACTCCCAAATGCAAAAAGTGTCTATTGTGGATGTTTTATAAAAGGTGGTTGTGTTCATTACACAAATGGTTCATTATGCCTTACGTAAGGTAGACAAAACTTAGCACCATAATATATTGATCTCATTAGGGCCATACATCCACAAGGAGCAGAAATTATAGGCCGGTCAAACCAATCGAAATCATCCATATTGCGCCCACAGAGATGCTATAGCCCTACCATTAATACCCGACACTCAACCCAATTAGCTAAGAGTTGTCCTATTCAAGTGTTCTATGAATTGCTCTTAACTAAGGGACTTTGAGTAGACGAGAGATGAGAGTTGTCAGTTAAGCTTCGTGAATGCATCAAACTAGCTACTAGTGATATTCATTGATCAAATCCATTATAGTTGGAAGTTGGTCACCTACATATCACAAAGAGCGAGCTTCGGTCCAAAATGTGCTTGGTTTGAACTCACTAATCAAGTCTCAAGAGTGTTCACATAGCATATTAGGTCCACCCTAGCTAGCATTGCGTCATACGCCTACTAGATTAAAACCGAAAGGAAGATTTGGGTTACTTAGCAGTTAACACCATTGACGCTATTGGTTGTCGCAAACATATACTTGGACGCTGCTGCTACTTCCTGCCTACAACCTCCAATAATGAAGATGCCACTGCTAGACTCCTCCAACTTAAGACAAATTTACCTACCAACCACATCAACATAGACTAGGTTGGAACCTTAGTACCTTGAAGGCCCATTAGCCAACTTCGATTAATCTGTGATCCATGGGCCTCTACATGGACTCGCTTTTTTCTATTGAAGGCCCATTAGTCAACTTCGATTAGTCTGTGACCCATGGGCCTACTACATGAACTCACTTTTTTCTATTCTACTACAGTCCAGAAATTTTAGTACTTGACGAGGATCTTTATTATCACTAAATGCTAATAAAGTCTAACCCACTTAAAATTTAAGAAAAATCGATGATTTTTGTGTCAATGAAGACTAATAGTGTAAGAGTCAATTTTGTTTTGTCCTTAATTCATAAGACCATCCAACAATGTTTACTAGTAGGAATGGCAATGGGGCGGGTTTGAGGCGGGGCGGCCATCCCCATCCCCAAACCCGATTACAAAAATCATCCCCAAATCCGCCCCAATCCCCATTGGGGATCCGTTGAGGTGAGATGCTCCCCCAAACCCGCCCCATTCCCCATTGGGGTCTTATCGGGTTATCTTTTTTGAGCGTGATGCTCCATCATACTCGTGTCATTCCCCGTTTACTCTTATTTTTACACTATTAACAATATGATTTTACGGAATAACTTAAAAAATCGAGAACCCATTAATAATATATTAAGCATTGGAATAAATCACAACTTTTTTAGAATATTATGATACAAAACAAGTTTTTATGACCTCACTTTGAAATATTACAATGAAATATTACAAAAGATAAAAATTAACAAAAATTAGAGAATTATATTTAGTACATAAATACGAACACAATATTTTAGGTATATAGATATATGTATATGTATATGTTTCGGGGCGGGGCGGGGATAATGTGCCCGTCTCCGCCCCAAACCCGATAAGAATCTCCATTAAGGCCCCAAAACCCGATAGGCATGCCCCGCCCAGCCCCAATAAGTTCAGGTTTCGGGTTTCCCCGTCGGGTTTGGGTTTTTTTGCCATCCCTATTTACTAGTAATCCCTTGAAAGAGTCCACGCTTAATCGCACAAAAGCTACATATCGACTTTTCGTGATGATATTTAACTAATCCAAATAGATCATTTTTCAAAATGAACATGGACCATTGATCATACGATCAAGTGATTCCTACCTATTCCGATGTATCACATGCTAGTGATATTCATTGATCAAATCCATTATAGTTGGAAGTTGGTCCCCCACATATCACAAAGAGCGAGCTTCGGTCCAAAATTTGCTTGGTTAGAACTCACTAATCAAGTCTCAAGAGTTCACATGGCATATTAGGTCCACCCTAGCTAGCATTGTGTCATATGCCTACTATATTAGAACTGAAAGGAAGATTTGGGTTACTTAGAAGTTAGCACCATTCACGCTATTGGTTGTCGCAAACATATACTTGGACGCTGCTACCGACTTCATGCCTACAACCTCCAATAATGCAGATGCCAGACTCCTCCAACTTAAGACAAATTTACCCACCAACCACATCAACATAGACAAGGTTGGAACCTTCATACCTTGAAGGCCCATTAGCCAACTTCGATTAATCTGTAACCCATGGGCCTACTACATGGACTCACTTTTTTCTATTGAAGGATCGTTAGCCAACTTTGATTAATCTGTGACCCATGGGCCTACTACATGGACTCACTTTTTTCTATTCTACTACAGTCCAGAAATTTTAGTACTTGGCAAGGATCTTTATTATTACTAAAAGCTAATAAGTCTAGCCCACTTAAAATTTAAGAAAAATCGATGACTTCTCTTTAAGTGAGATTAATAGTGTAAGAGTCAATTTTGTTTTGTCCTTAATTCATAAGACCATCCAACAATGTTTACTAGTAATCCCTTGAAAGAGACCACGCTTAATCGTACATAAGCTACATATCGACTTTTTCGGGATGATGTTTTACACTTTTACTAATCCAAATAGAGCATTTTTCAAAATGAACATGGACCATTGATCATACGATCAAGTGATTCCTACCTATTCCGATGTATCACATGCTTGTATGTCTCCCTTCCTAGTCTCTTCCTCATTTTGTCAACATCAATAAGGGTAAGGGTCCCATTATTTTTTCTTCTTGCCCATCATCCATCCACAGGAAGATGAGAGTTTAAAACTAAATTGATGAACCCTTGACACTAAGATATAATAAAGGAAAAACATCTTGAGCTAGATTCAAACACAAAACGTATAACTATAAGTTGTACTGTGACGATGATCCAACACCGACACATAGATCAAAAAATAGTTTAGAGAGTGAATTGAATAAGTAAATGTATAAACACAATATGTACAACTAAGACGATTCAAAACATATAGAACAGTAACAGCCAGGGAAACCGAATTGAATAAGTAGCGTCGGACAATCACCTTTCTCAATCGCGTTTGAACAAGAGCAGCATCAATTTCTAGTTCTAATTCCGTCATATCAGTCACAGAAAGCCCCTCACTGTTATTCTCCTCCACAAGCCTGTGCAAAAAGTTGGGATTTCACGCTACTTGGTGAATCATATCATTATGATCTCGCTCTCCCAATGTTCAGTTGACCGTGTTTTTAAAATATGTTCATGCACACACACACGTACGTGTGTGCGTGCGCGTGCATGCGTCTATAGTATACATGTTGGGCATTGACATTCAAGATTTTGTGTTACCTATCCACTGTCTGTAGAAGCTCTCTACATGTCCTGAACTTCGTGCACTGCGATAAAACCTCCTGAAGCCATGATTTTTAAAAAATCTCACAAGTTGTTAGTTCATTGTACAGGTTATCATTTGTATCATGTTTTTTAAAAATGACCAACTCTTGAAAAGCTATTGCTTACCAAGTGCCCACCAGCTCCATTGTTGGTTCTCTCTCCTGCTTCTGTGCAGCTTCTCTCATATCTAGAGAGGATATGCTCCACACTGAAACGTGCATAGTTAATGAGTATTTGTATGATTAGCAGTGAGATAATAGTTAATACAAATACAAAAGATATTAAGCACACTAACTCATATAAATAGATCTTTAGGATCAAAATGATTGCTTGGAATGTTGATCTTGAAACAAAGCTACACCGGATATCGATTTAATTATGAATTCATGACATGTTGATGCATTAGTTCATATTCTGCTGGCCCGATAAAAATTGTGTTCTTTATTTTCGTAAGTAATTACTTTCGTGTTGTCATTTTTGGTCCCTACGTGTGTGATTGTGTACACATATGTGGTCGTTGGTTTACATAATATTGCCCAGCCTTTTTCTTACTCCAGCCCCCAAAAGACGATTAAAGAAAATGAGTATTTATCGCTTTGCAGCTATGCGTATAATTAGGTCGTTATATAATTCAAAGTGAACCACTAACTGTGTGTATTGAAATTGCGAGCAAGGATATCATGGATACTTTCTAAAAAATCAAAATTTTAGAAGTTTTTCGAGTACAATGTTTGTGTAAATTCCTTCAAGTTATCAACATCTCTGACTAATTTGTTATATTTGGTAAACTTTTTACGGTAGCACCGCAAACAAAACGCACAAGGAATTGCATTAGCTTACTCAAAGGCTACATCTCGGAATCCCTAGACTAACTATAGGGAAATAAGGAATTTATAGAATCATAGATAATGATGTATTACACAGAGAATCACCTAATAAAGCCTAGCTACAGAACAGTATATAAAACACTGAAATGCTCCTGTTTGCAGTAGTGCCGCTACAGGATTGGTAGAGTTTGCCACGGGCGGAGAAAACAAGGACGGCTATATCAACATCACAAAGAACTGAAAGCTGATGTGCTTTCTTCATTAAACCTGTTCTCCGTTTTGAAAAAGTTACTTGACGGCTGCTTTTGTCTTCTATTCGCTTGATTTCTAGCTTTCTTCGCCCCATGGTACGTCTACTCAAACTAGCTTGTACAAGATCGATCTAACTTTTATATATTTTTTGTTAGTGAGCCACAAGCAGTTAAGTTGATCTTATCCTTTGTATTATTATTATATATATATATATATATATATATGCAAGTAAGTGCAAGTTGTGGTGAAGATGGAAGCATGAAAATGACCACCAGTTTAACCTTTGGTTCTCTTTCTGCGGCTAGAATTTTTTTATAAAAAACTCACCGCCAAATAATACAGTAATTGTTACACGTCAAATGTGACGTGTTAATTAAGTGGAGTAACTTTTTGTATGTAACGCTCATAACTTTGTCATTTGGGTAAATATATTTACGGAGTATTAAGCAAGTTAGATTGTTTTCACTCCATACGGTAATTGTTAAAAGAGATCAGGTTTTCAATTTCGTGAATTGTAGGAAGATCATGGAAAAGTCTGAAAACGGTCGCGAAATACCGGTTACGCTGCGTATATCATAGGCAAAAAGGCTTAAATTCTTTGTAAAACGAATGTCATGGAAAAGTCTGAAAGCGTGATCTCCGAGGGAAAGAAGGTTGGAAAATCGAAAAATGTCACCCAGTCATGGTCTATATCGTATGACAACGTAAGTAAAAATGAGGTGAGCAATGGAATCTTGACACTACCTTCATTGACTAGTTGATAGTTAGGATGGTTTTTGTTTCGAGACATGCGTTCTTTTGTGCATCGCTTTCATCACTCTAAAGAAGCTAAAACTTGATAAATGGGGGGTAGTACTCACCCTGACGTACTCTGATAGAATGGGCAAATTGGATATATACTTGCTAAAACTTGAAAATTTGAATATTTTTTTGAAATACAAGTTTTCAATACATAATATACAATGTTGTTTAATCAAATGTACTCACCCTGACGTACTATGATAGATAGAATGGGTGAAAAGGATATATACTTACTAAAACTTGAATATTTGCATATATTCCTGAAATACAAGTTTTTAGTACATAATATATAATGTTGTTTAATCATGATTTGAGTAAATATGCAAACATGCAAGTTTTAGTGAGTATATATGTGATAACCTCTAATATAAATGTACTAAACTTAATCGAGTGTCGATCCAAAGGAATGGTAGTTAAGATTTTAATATTCAAACTTCATTTAACTAATCAAACTAACAGCGTTAATAATGTTACAAGACTACAATAAAGAAAGCGTTACCGATAAAAGTAAACTATCCACTCAATCACAGGGGTGGCTTAGTGGCAAAAGGCTTATAACTATCATTACTAAAATGTGAGATGTCTCAAGTTCAAGTTTGTGCTAGGGACAAACAACCTTGAAATGTACCAACTGCAAATATATCAACACAAATGTACGTCGATCCGTCAAATATTTTCAATTCTCACAACTAAATATTGGCGGTTCTTCATCACCACCTCCACCTATGTATTCCATTCATCTGTTTGGTGTTGATGATTTGCCAATGTACGAGACTTAATTTTCTCCATCTATGCTTAGTGCCATTGATAAGGACTCTCCCGTCGAAGAAGTCCTACCCCAAAAGAAGAAGTCGTCAAAAAAACTTCTAAAGAGGACATCTAAATAGGACGATGTAATTCGGAACATTCCATGAACCACTAAAGAAGAAATCGTATTATTATATAAAGGTTGGGTTCGTACATCAGGTGATAGCGCCAAAGTAATACGTATAAGGAAAATGTGTTTCGGACAGAGGTTTTAGGTTACGTTGAGCAAACAATGAAGGTATCAGGTGTTCGAACCTACAATTCGTTAAATAGGAAATGGAAGGGTTTACGCCTCAGAGTGTAAAACCTAAAATTTGCCAAATATGTAAAATGACCAAATTGCCCCTATAACTTAAAAAAACCAAATAAATGCTTAAATAAAACACCAAATAAATCCCAAACACTTGGAAATGAGTAACATATGAGCAATATTATTTTTGTGGGAACATTTGAAATATTTTAACTTATACAAAAAAGTTATGCCACGCCTAAAATTAATATAAGGTCCAAAATGACTTAAAAAGTTGTACAAAATATTTAAATAAAGGGATATGCTTAATCTAATTATAGATAGAATCATTTTCTGATTTTTCTCACTTTTTATTAGCCCCAAATCTGGCCATAATCCCCCTCCTCTCCTATATAATTTATTTAGGTACCTATTTCATTTAAACTAATTTCAAAACCCTAATTCCATCCAAAACAAACAAAACCGGCGACCATAAAATTTTCCAAAGGTCTTGCTATTTTTATTGGACGTTCTCTAAGGTGGTGAAGGCTAGAAAAATAGTGGTGAAGGCTGTGGAGTGATCGGGTGTTCGATTTTCTTTTTGGTGTTCGTTATTTTGAGCCGAGAGAAGGATAATTGTTTCTACTTGTTCTATTCGATCCAACCTACATTGGGTCTTTTTTTTATCATTCCTTTTATCCTATAAAATCTATATAAAATCATGAATCGATCCAAGCATGATAACTAAGGCTATACGAATTAAAGATAACAAAACCCTAATAAAATGCAAAACCCTAATAAAATGCAAAACCCTATAATCTGCCATATATAATTTTTCGGGCTTCGAAACTATTTTTTTATGGTGTAATCATCTGTGCTAGATTCATATAAAATATGCTTAAAATTATTCGAAGCTTGTAGAAATCATTTTTGATTTATTTGTTTTGATCCGATTGGAATAAAAATGAAAAGGGTGCGAATGGTTTAGGGTTAGGGTTTTGGTTATTATTTTGTGATAATAAATGATATAATGATTGTTTAATGATGATGGGATGATTGGGAAAAAGTAGGGTTTGATGGTTGTGATTTATTTTGTTAGTCGATTGATGTTTTATAAAGTGTAGGGTGGATTTTGTAATTTTATAAACTTATGGGACATATTTGTAACTTGTATTGGACCAGGGGTAAATTTTATAAATTATAATACGGGGGTGTTATGTGCTAAATTTGAAACTAGAAGGTTTAAAAGGTAAATTAATTATAAATAGATTTGATTTGGAAATTAATAAAAGTAGAGGGGTTATTTTGTAAATTATGAAAATGGAAGGATCAGTTGTATAAATATCATGTAAAGGGTAAAATGTGTTAATTTTGATAATTAAGGGTTAAATGTGCTAATATGGAATTATTATATATTTGTAATTTAGTAATTAATAAGGACTCATTTGTAAATAATATAATTAAAGGGTGTAAAGTGTAATATTGTGAACTTGAAGGGTTAATATTGTTAAATTATGTGTAATTTGTATAAAATATGAAAACTTTAATAACTACGCATTAGACCTTTAACTATGGCATATTTGCATTTGAAACCCTAAAATATGGAAACTGATCTATTTAAACCCTAAAATCATTATGACTTATTAAAATGAACCCTAATTACATAATAAGTTTAATAAATGACTTAACTTGCATTTTGATCTTAATCTTTCTAATTATAGAAATATGCTATTTATGGAAACTTACAAAATAAGGAAACTTGTTAAAAATAGAAAGTTACTTAAAATGGAAAGATAACCTAAAGGGGAGTAATCTGATTTGCAATTAACTAGTAAATAATTATCGGCTTTTAATTCAGTGAAAAATGAGTGATTCCTATTTCTCTTTGATCCTTTCTCTTACTTGCTTTGTCATCTGGTTGAGGTACAGATATTCTGACCTTCCTTATAAGGTTTCTCATGACTCTTGATATTTGATTATAATTCTTTATCTTGATACGATCCCTTTGAACCTTTGCTTTTGTTCCCTTGATATTTGATATAATTCGTTCGTTACCCTGTGACATGAATATTCGAATCCCTTGATACTTTGAAAGTTCATTTGATATTGTAACTGGATTTGGAAACATTTCTTAATTATATCATGAAAATGTTTTGACAAAAACTATTTTAAAATGATGTTTATGAGCACGATGCGATACCACTTTTATATGAAATTTTACTAACTTTTATGAAAACTACTTTTAAAGATTATCTTTATGAAAACTGTTATTAAATATCACTTTTATGAAAGCCATTATTAAAAGATTTCTTTAAATGAATATTTGATATAAACTTTCGAATTGAACCTTTGCTATGAACCTTTGAACCATTTAATTGTGAACCCTTGATTATAAACCTTTGATATTCTGATGACTTAGACATTTGCCAAACTTTGACCTTGCCCTCTCATTACTATGTTCCATTTTCCCTACCACTATTATGATTTCTGACCTTGGTACATCTGACATCTTTGGTTCATTGATATTATATTTTTCTGAAACTCTTTTTGAAAACATAACTTGGTAATATGAGATAAAACTATTTGAACTAATTTTTGAAAATATGACAACATGTCAGTTTCTAAATGGAAGTTTAAATAACTTTTATCAAAAATGTTTTAAGAAAATACTTTTACGATAACCATGTTTTAAAATGAATTGCTAAGTTTTCCAAATCAGTTTGTTATAACATTTTCACACTTGTAAACCTTGAACCATTGATATGAACCTTTGCTTGTTTAGGATTCCCTATCCCACTACTTTGATACCCTTTTATTATTTGAATCTGTATTATATGGACCATATGATATGAACCTTTTGACTTACTTTTGACCTATTCAGTATGAGACCCAGGCTATCACTAGGCATGGGGGTTCCATGTCCATAGCATTGATGCACCGATGTTACTGTGTTCGAGTGATTTTCCACACCATCCCTTTTTGTTATATGATATGCGCGCTTTATGATATGATTTATTATGGCCAATCTGATTTCTGTGGGGGCGTATGCGTGTATCCTAGATCTGTTATATGTTATTTGTTATCTGTTATCTGGTGATTGATGCTGCATGCATGCACGTCCTTCACAACTCATTGAGGTCACCCCTCTGATTACATCTGATATTCTGAGGCCTCCCCTCTGGATTTCATATGAGGCGACATATGGTATGAATTGATTTGTTCCGGGCACGTGGTTGCAATACTGAATATGAACCTAAACCTTAACCTTTTTTTTCCTTTACTTAACTTTTACCTTTATATTATATCCATATTATACCTTCTATACTTATCCAATGCAACATATTCCGTTTTCGCAATTATGTTTCATATTATTTCGTTGTTATATCTGTTCACTGAGCTTTTTAAACTTAGCTGCATTTCTTTTCTCCGCGGCAGGTCTTTTAGAGGGAAGCTGGGATATGAGTGAAGAGTGCTTAAGAGCTTAGTGGACTTCACCTTGATAGCTATACTCTGGATTAGAGATGACTAGAAGAGATTTACATTTCCGACTTAGTATTTCATTGTTGTTCTCTTTTGTAACCTTGTATTTCAGTTTTCCCTTGTAACCTTTGAGATTCCTTTGTATTACGTATGTTGTATGCTTGTGCTTGCTTTGATATGTCACCATAACGTAATACTTCTACCCTTATCGGGTTGGGGTGTTACACAGAGTGACTCAATTTATTGGAGTGTATGAACAATGGGCAGGGACAGAGTGAAGAAGAAAGCGTAAGCATCATCAATTCCATCGGCATTGTCAGCAGCTGGTAGTGATGAAGCGTTGGCTAGGTTGTTGACCACCAAATATGCACGTCAAACCTAGTAGTTTATGTCAATGAAGAAATCAGACCGTGATACCTTTTTCGATGTCAAGAGGCAGAAGGTGAAAAATGAACAAAAAAAGCTTGAAATAAAGCAACAAATGTTGATCATGCGACAACAGAAACAAAGACAAAAGACGAATTGTTCTATATGAGCCCCCTTGATCACTTTGAGTAGATTCCACCTCGAAAAAGTGTTGCAGATGAAGCATGCGATTAAGGAGAAGTGGATTACAATATTAATTTACGT
This sequence comes from Artemisia argyi, assembly GCA_030686995.1. Classification (NCBI taxonomy): domain Eukaryota; kingdom Viridiplantae; phylum Streptophyta; class Magnoliopsida; order Asterales; family Asteraceae; genus Artemisia; species Artemisia argyi. The sequence continues at coordinate 33,838,670 of CM060709.1, forward strand.
TTTTAATGTCATACGTTTTTGTTTTTTGTTATCAATGTAATGTTTTTAAATTATAAATAAAAGTTGAATTTAGTTTTTAATCAAGTTTGCGAAAAAATGGTTTGATGATGTGTTAAGTGGTGACCATATAAGGTAAAGGATGATGGCTTTGGTGATATGTTGAATGGTGATTTGAAACTAATATAGAGGCAGTGGATTTCTAAGGTTACTCCAACAATCAACAAAATTCTATATTTGAGTCGAATCACAAAAACTTCATTCTATTTGCTTTTCAAAGAAGAAGAAAATATTAGATAATTTCAATTTTTTAAACAAAACAATTGGTGATAAGTTTGATGCTAAATTTGACTTAGTTGCTTATGTATATGTGCTTTTATTACACCACTTCTGAAAATAACTATTGCAACTATTACTGCTTTTCTATGTAGTGGTGTCAATAGCAAGAGCAAGAGCAAGAGCAAGATAAACTTGAATATGTGATAAACTATCAATTTATCTGGAACTATAACATTATTCTTTTTCATTTGTTTGATTATCATCATTTGTTATAAAATACGAAAACTGGGGTAAAATTAGTAGAAAAGTTGTATAATATTAATGCCTATAACTTTTTGGTTATGGCCTTTTATCAACAAAAATTAGTTACATGACAAGGAAAAAAAATCTAATAAATTTAACTAAGTTAGATGATCAAATAAAAAGTAGGTTTGAATTAAAATTATAAAAGTCACACTATCGTGACATATGTCTTTTTTTAGTGGGTTGAGTTATTATTAATGAAGATGTCGAGTATTCATGAACATTTAATGTTTGACGAAGTATTAACTTCGGCATAATGTTGACTAGTTATTCAGACCCGTGCGTTGCACACGGGCTCTATCTAATTGGTCATAGTGTAATGTGTGGTATTTATTTTCGTCGTTAGGTTTGTAAGTTGTGATGGTATCACAACTTTTGTAAACATCACATGAGTTTATAAATGAGTTTAATTAGTTGTTTGGTGACTTTTATATTTAGACCGAGTCATTCATACTCGTGCGATGCACATGGCCTTAATCTAAATGTTCGTTAGTGTATTGTTCAACACTAATTTTCGTCATTACATGGGCTGCATATAAGTGTTCATAGCGTAATCTTTGGCTTATTTTCGTCATTATATATCTAAGTTGTGATGTTATCACATTTTTTCTAAGCATGACACGCATTTAAATAGTTTATTGACATTAAAATAGTATATGTGAAGAGACTTTTTTCAAAATGTTACATTTAAAAGAGTCTCTTCACATGTAATTTTTTAATATGTATAAGTTACATACTAAATGTCAAAGGGAGGTTAAACGAAGACGGTTCTTTCAAAATAAATGTAAACCTTATATAAAATCATAACAAAGTGATATTCTCTATATTTTGAGATCTAACTTGTGGCATTGAATTATCCTTTTGGTTTATCATATCAAATACGGTAACTCGAAATTACTATGTTTAGTTACTCGAACTTTATTTTATCCACAAAAACCATTTAAGTTTCAATATTTTTTTATTGTTGTGAAAATCGGTCCAATATTGTTAGTATATTTAATTTGTAGCATATTGCATATATAAATATATTTGAAGACATCAATCTCAGCATATAATTTTTCTACTCTTAATAACTAATATAACAATTTCATTTTGCCAAATTTGTTTGTCATTCTACAAATGAAACTAAAACCATATTAAGATAATCAATTAATCTCCATAGTGATATTAACACACCGCAAGACAAAAAAACTACATTAAGAGCAAAAATATTAAAATGCACCAACAAAGTGAAGTAATAATTATTCATTAAAAATTGAACGCTCATCACATTATTTTCAAGAAACTTACTTGTTAACGAATGAATAGTATTAGCCCGTTTATCGGTATTACATTAAGTAAAATATTGTATGTTTAATTTGTTGCGTACAATTAATATGAATGCTAAGTATTCATTTCACCGATGGTCGTGACATTGTTCTTGTTTTTGTTGTTGTTCTTGTTGTTGTTGTCTTTGTCGTTGTTGTTCGTTGGCCTTTTGCATGTTTTGTTCTTGATATAATTTTTGTGACTTCTCGATCTCTTTCTTTAATGTTCTTGACGTGCTACAAAAAACAATTAGATATAGTTGATCGTTAGTAACTTAAATACAATTAATCAATATATTGCATTTTCGATCAAAGTAAAAATGCCCGTGCATGTTTCACTTAATTGATAAGACAACGATGTGTAGGATCTCTTAAACCATTAGAGAAGATCATGTTACTACCAAACCTCCTAAGCGCCATCTTTATGTCCTACATTGTTACACACACAAAACACACGTGAAATTTACATGAAACAATATAAATCAATATGCTAAATAAGTAAGACAATATGATGCTTACTTTACCACCATAATAAGTTGTAGCCCAATGTGCACGCGGTGTGGAGGAAGTTATGGTTTGTTGTGTGTGATTTTTGACACATTATATAGTTGATAAAATATTTGTAACTCATGGACAGGAAGGTAAAAAGACTAACCACTAATTGGTTTGTTTAATTTATGCATTCATGGCACCAAACACTTCATCTCCTATGTACTTATGCTTATGCATGACTATTTAATCAATGTACTAACAAATGAAGCATCCACATTTCACTTTCAATTCATGAGACATTTATTATGACCACTTACATTTATAAGGCTACTTAAGCTTTTAGTATATAAGATGAGCATAAGTTGATAATAAAAAAATGATAGAACATTTAACAAACATTTTATATTCTTCAACCCCAGCTACTATGGCTGTAAATAAACTGAAAATTCAGTGACATTTTATAAATCGTTCGGTAAAATGTCCGTTTATGTTCGTTACTTATGAAATGAACGAACATGAACAATAATTTACGTTTGTTTAGTTAAATAAACGAACATGAAAAAAGTCTTGTCCGTTCATTTATGTTCGTGAGCATCCGATTATGCATTCGTTAAGTTAATATTCATTTATGTTTGTATATCATATATTTGTTTATACACTTTAATATTGGTTAATTAAACAAAATAACACTTGTAAAACACATTATTATGTATATCTTTGAAAATTTTATGTTTATTAGTCTACGTTCATGTATGTTCTTCGTTTAAATTTGTTTGAATGAACATGAACAACCTTAGTTTTTTAATAAACGGGCATGAAAAAGAAAATTCGTCTGTTTAAGCAATCATGTTCATTTATTTGTTCGGTTAAAACTAAACGAACAATCATGAACAAGGCTCCGTCCGTATTCATCATATTCATTTACAACTTCAACTCCAGCTAATTTCGTCAAACATAACACTAAATTCTAGAAAATGTACATATTCAAATTCATACATGTTATCTCACATCACACAAAAATAATAATAAAAAAAACTAAAAAACACACACACACACACACACACACGGAAAATGTCCCAACCACCACCTTTACTCTTTTTCACACACTCCCGCCACGTTCTCCGCCGTCACTACCACCGTAAACCCCAACACCATCACAACCACATACTGACCCACCCAATCTACACAATTTGGACTTCCAACACCGGTCTCGGCAAAACCCTCATTTCCACCGGAATCACTGTCGCTGCCACCACTACCCATAAAATACTCACCAACATCAAATCCTTACAAACCGGCTACTCTTTCGACTTTGATTCCGCTTTTCTTTTCAACAAAAGCTGTCACACCACGCTAAAGCGGAAACACGAGGTGTAACTGGAAAGGAACACAAGCATAAGATAATAGAACATACCAACACTTAAGATTTAAAGGAAAGAATACATCATTACAATATCAGTTTAGCCGACATTGGCAATTAAAATATAAAGTTTAGTTCTCAAAAGATAGCGTGTTAATACATAATAATTAGTAGTGTCGTGTGAAAACTTCATTATGAAGAAAAGCTTACTGACGATCACCTGAAATGCATGAGAGAAAACGGGTCAACTATGAAAGTAGTTGGTGAGTACACACATTTTATATAATATGAAAACTTTTAAGAGAGAGTCTATGTTTTTGGTCTTTGAGAATAGTCCACAAGGCAATGGCATTGTCAATCCATTCAGTTGCAAGTCCTGCACATGCAAGACTTGTAACATATGTGTTCACAACCCATTGCATAAAAGTCGTATGTATGGTAGTCAAGTACACGTGGTCAATATAGTTCACAATAAGGGCACATAGTATATAATAAAGTATATGGCAAAACTCCTAAAATAATTAATATGCATTCCGTAGACAAGAGAATGAGAGGTTGGCTGATCTCTAGTAGCGCTATCCAAACTACCTACTGCTCCACACAAAGAAGCTGTACGAACGGTACGTATAAATTAGAGTGCGAACAGCAAACCAGTCGGAGATTAACAATTACGGATGTACGAATAGTACATCATTTCACAAACTATTATATATTATTAGAGTAGAGTTATTCTACAAACCAAACATTCTTCACATACCAAGGGACTCATCCCCACCATCCATCTAAAAATGAAATCAATGGTTGAGATTAAAAGCATTTTAATATTTCACCAATTTTTTATAATTTAAATATCTCTTAAATCGTTAATCGTTAAGCGAAAATAATTACACCATCGCGACGGACATTTAATTATCTTTCTATAGACGGACACTTTGATATACTTTCGAAAAATAAAAAAAAAATCATTTTTTTCACGTTTTTTTTTCGTGGCCGAAAAAATATCATATATGATATTACATATCATATATGATATAATATGTAATATCATATATGATTTTTTCGGCCACGAAAAAAAACGTGAAAAAAACGAAAAAAAGGTTTTTGTCGAAAATATGTCAAAGTGCCTATCTATAGAAAGATAATTAAATGCCCGGCGTAACGGTAAATTTTTTTCGCTTAACGATTAACGGTTTGAAAGATATTAATATTTGAAAAAAAAGGATGAAAGTGGGTTTTTTAAATTGTTGGGATTAATCTCATCCATTAGATCAAATAAAGATGGAGGAAAGATGAAAGGTGAAGATTAGTCCCTTGGTATGTAAAAAAAGTTTGGTCCTCAAATGATCTTATATCTATATTATTAAGTCAAAACTACTTAGTAGACAGTGGAGATTTTATATTGTTGTTCCGTAGACAGGGGAGACTTTAGGTCAAGAATGTTGTACGTACGGTACATTAAGTTCAAAAGTTTAAGTCGAGTTCAAAAGTTCAAGTCAAGTTCAAGAGTTCAAAACAAGTTATAAGGTCAAGACAAGTCAAAAGAGTTTGAAATAGTCAAAGGGTTCAAAAATCAAGTTAAAAGGTTCAAAAATAAGTCAAAGGGTTCAAAACAATGTTCAAAAAGTTCAAGTAGTAATTCATGCATCCACTCCAAAGCGATTAAAATAGTTAGAAAAAGGGGTTCGTTAATACTCACCTCAAGCAATAAGTAATGCGTCACAAGAGTGCACGGAAAACGATGTGCGATGCTCTAACCACAACCTAAAGTGATAATGTGTTTTAGGTAGTGCAATAATGTCGTGTATGCAATTTATAAAAAGTTATATCACCCGTACATGTTCGTTTTTAAGTTTAGTTATAAAAATAACGTTACTTTGGGAATCCTTAGAAATAGTCAAAGTAATACATTTTTGGATTTTTAGCAAGTGTGTATCGTAACTACGATACGAATGTTTCGGAAATATATATCTTGGAAAGTTTACGACTTGACTAAAATAGGAAACCAAAACACTACAACTCCCGTTTAAGTTATTTTATCTAATACCGCACCTAAAGTGTCCAAAATCCATTTCTAAAAATAAAAACTGGTTACTATTCCCTATTAGAAAAGCTGTCAAAATAATAATTTTCGTTGATAAATTCGTTAAGTCATAACTTCTTCGTTATAGCTCGGTTTTCAAAGTTCTACCTATCCCCGCGAAGGTATTTAAGTATACTAATATATTTTGAGGTCTTAGGGACTCGGTTTATCTGTTAAAGCTCGGTTTTACTAGCTTAAAAATCCGTTCAGCAACTATTATATTTTCTGAAAATAGTTATCGAGTATTTAGAAAACTCGTATCTTATTCGTTACAAATCCGTTTTAATCCATTCAAACGACTACATTTTCGTTTAGAAATCTATTTTCTATTTCTTTAACTAAATCCATGTGAAAATAATTTGATTTTCTAAAAATTAGAAATTTGGGCAGCACTTCTGCGCCTATTTTTAAATAGTTTTTTTAGGTAAGCTTGGTACTTTAAATTTTTATTTAACAAAATATGTACGCTTAAAAATAATTAACATACTACGTAATAGTATTTAGTTATTCTCTTTTGTCTTTGTATATATCATTAAAACTTCTAAAAGATGTGTAGATAGCCATCGTCCTCATCTGCATCAATGTTTCTTCTCAGATCACTAGAGATACTGATGATGATGAATGATATGACTCGGACTTAACCACTTGCAACATTACACTCTAGGAGAAATTTCCTTTTATGGTTTTGCCGTAAACATGATCTCGACATCATCGATGGCGTAAAAAAACGACCCTATACACATGAATAATATGATCAAAGAAACCAATACCATAACAAACTAAGGAACAATATATATACAGACCAATGGGCAGGAAGTTGATCGAACCGACTTTGAACAACATTCGACCCCCAATTAGACTATTATATTTTCAATTTGATCGTTGTTGGTAAGTTCGATCCAAGTCATGTCATACATCATTACCGTCACCAATAAAGGAGTTGGCAATGACAAAGACGTAGGAATTAAGGCGATGGCTATTTTTTTTGTTTTACAATTTCTTTTTTAGATATCATACAACTTTGATAACGACGATCATGGAAACCATGGTTGATATATTAGCTGCAAAAGAATTTTCATTTATGAGATTTTGTAGTTTGTTATAAGAAAAGAATATTAATGATATTTAACTAAACTAGAAGAGTACCCGCGCAATGCGGCGGCGGGTACCCGGTGACTATTTTTGTGGTGAGCAAATTTTTTTTATTTTTAATTTCCTTATCTAGCATGTCCCAAATAGTATAAAGTATTAGAAATATGTTTTTCAAAAGTAAAACGTCTAAATTATTAATAGTGTAAATGGTTAACACTTTTATGTTTCAAATATTAGCATTAAATTGATGGTTAATAGTGAGTTTTTCTTATAATCACTTTCATTAAAATGTACTAGTATCACTATTGGAGGGGGGTTACATATGGTTTAAATTAGACTTAAATTTTCATATTTTACATTAATTTTCTACTTTTCCTTTAATAGTAATGTTTTTGGTCTTAAAATTTTAAGACTTCCTTTTGTAGTAAGTCTCAAATGTTTTATAATGTAGTATAGATATGTTTGGGAATACTTATTCTGTTAAATACTTTTTAAAATTACTATTGTCATTTAAAAAACTCTATTTTTAAATAAGGGCAAATGGCACAAAAAGGTATCAAATTTATGGTCCATTTCCAATCAAGGTACATTTTTTTTTCTTGCATAAAAAGGTACCCAAGAAATTTTTTTGGCGGATTTGGGTTTCTTACTAACATTCGTTAACTCACTTCGTTAGTAAATTACATGTTTTGTCCTCGAATTCGTATAATCATTTCATGCAATATGGATGAACTCGATTGATTTTGACGGGCCTATAATTTCTGCTCCTTGTGGATGTATGACCATAAAATGAGATTAATATATTATGGTGCTATGTTTTATCTACGATACGTAAGTCATAATGAACCATTTATGTAATGAACGCAACAACCTTTTTTAAAACATCCACAATAGATAAAATATCCCTCTATTTATATAATGTCAGTAATTACTGATAATAGACATGAGCTAAGACCGTTTAGCATACTGTGTTATACTAACGGTTATATAACCAGCGAATCATTTGCTCTATCGGTCAGCTGCTCATATCTATACTATTCGGCCACCCTATTTTGTTACTAATCTCTAGACAAACATGCGGTACATGAATATAATTCAGGACTTAGAAATGATAGTCAAGCTCAAGTCTACTTTGTCTGCAGTATTTGATGCAACTATGAAACTCATACAAGATGTTGGACACTGGCGGCATGCTTCACGTCTCTCGATCTCCGAAGATGTGGATATTGGCATCTTGGGAACATCTGTCCAGTACGGAGATGGAGATGTCAGTAGTTTCGAACCGTTATGGAGTCACACAGAAGTTCATGATGAACAAAGGAAAAAGACCTGAGTTGATATATAGTAGCAACATGATTGAGATATTGAATTTCCGATTCACCTAGATGGTAGTGGTGTTGGAATTATAATATCATGACAATCATATAAAATAAACCAAACACATCAAGTGAACATAGCGGAAGCAATTACAAGATCATATAACAAGTAATTAATTAATCAATAATAAATAGTAAACATACCTTTATGATTCTAGCCCGAACAAGAATCAATTGCAATCTTCAATTCAAGAACCCTAATTAGGGTTTATGTGGATTATAAGAATTACCCCTTACCTCTTTTGTAATTCAATCCAAGAATCAAATGTTAGTGTGTTTGAATCACGTTCTTGTACACACGTACTAATTCAAGTAAAAGTTTATGCAAGTAAATCAAACACAAAAACCTTTTAGCTATGAAAATCGAAAACCTTTGGAGGTTTAGGTTTTGGATCGACAAGGACAAGAAGAGAAGAAGAAAACACCAAGATGTGTGTGTACAAGTTATGTGAAACAATGAATCTTGGGTTTGTATTTATACTTGATTTTACTTGGAGCACAAGGCAATGAGGAGGTGGAAACTTTTCTTGTTTCCAATTAAATACAAGTATTACTTTCCTAATATTCATCTAACGGTCGTTAGTCATTCTCCGTTAAATACTAACGGTCATTACTAGTTTTGTGTTTATTAATAATTACATATAACATTTATAAATAATTATTCTTTTACTCTTCATACGTATTGTGTGCAATCCCGTGATCTCGAGTTCGATCCTAACATACGACTACTAAAATAATGTCCATAATCTAACAGCTCCCACTTGGATATATTTTAATAGTGTAATCACATCGGTTAGCGTCTTGCAACATGCCGATGCCTCTAGCACGATCTCGAGTAAGGCTCCTGGACAAACCTTTTAATGATTTCTCATTATCATTATCCTTTTGTTTCTAATACCACGTTAATAAAGATATGGATTAAAGTCATTCCTTAATTAACCATTCTGTTTCTTGTTGTTTGTGATTGATCAAGATTACCAAATCTTCTGAACATATTCAGAGGAGATCTTGGGTGTGGCCACACATACATCTTACCAACCCTACGAGGGGCCCAGTAGTATTAAACTCTAAAAATAAATTTGAATGAACAAATTCTATCTTGACTACAAGCAAAACCCATAAACTTTGTAACACTTCCGAAAATAACCCTTATGACTACCAGTTACGTATAGCGTTAAGTTGTTCCACAAAAATGTACTACATTCATGACACTTATCTTGCATCTCAAGTCTGAGGATAACTTCTCATAATTTACTTAATAACAAAATCCATAAAGTAACATCATGTAGTTGGGATAAGTCCTATATTCGGTATCATTGAATATCATCTTAAATGGCATGACTACGCATCAATATACTTAAGTATATTATACCAACCTTCAGATTTTTCATGATTTGTTGGGATCATAGTTTTACTATTTTATGAAGTCTCGGTCATTTGTAATTATGCTAGGTTGCTTAGTTATTATTTACTATCATTTACATTTTGTATTAAGTTTACTAGGCTTAAGAATGAAGTCCATGGGCCTTAAGCCCATACGTATTATGTGAAGGGAAGGAGTAGGAGTGTTGCCCTAGCTCCTTTCCTATAAATACTAGTCTTAGGCCACTTGTAAACTTGGTTGGTTATTTGATTTCTTAAGGAAACTATTGCTCTTATATTTCTCTTTATCATATAATCACCCAATCTCTTCTCTCATCTCATTTCTATTATTTCTATGCTTGTGTTTACAAAATGGTGACCTAACAAGTGGTATCATTCGCCATATGAAGGTGTAGCTTTTGTTTTTCATTGATTTTGTTCTTAAACTTGTTCTTTAAATTCGATTTTTTTTGTGAAACATTAGTACTTTCTTGCTTGTTTCTTGGTTTTTATCACATATTTGCTTACAAACTTGTGCTACAAATCAAAACAAACAAAAAAGTTCCAATCTTTTCTTAAAAAAATTCGAATAGGGTTTTTGTACTATTTTTCGCAATTTTTTGAAATTTTGAAAAAGTTCTTAAAGTTTTCTACTTTCTTTAAGATCTCTTCATTTTACACATAAAAGTACAAAAATCTTAAAATAAAAACAAGTTTTTGGATTGCTTTCTTCGAAAAACAAAATCTACCAAGTTATCGAGATCTTTCATTGGTACCTATTTCGAGATCTACTCTACGTGCGCTACCTCGACTTCGTTTGTGTGGACTCAGTATTTTCTTTCTTGTATAAGAAAGTTAAGTACTTCGACTTTTGGGAAAGTTTTCGAAATTGTACAATAACTGTGCTCGTAACTTTGTGTTTTTTCGAAAACATCCATTTTTTTCGAAATCACACATTTATCGCAAACTTGTATAAGTTTCGAAAAGTTACACTACCTCACTCAATTTCGCAAAACCTAAAAGTTTCGCAAACCTTAATTTTTTCGAAATCTACAAGTTTCGCAATCCCAATTTCGAACTCACAGCTGAGAAATTTTTCGAAATCATTGGAATTCAAAAGTTTCGCAATCCTTATTTCAACATGGTTTCGCAATCCGAAGTTGTGCAAATTTTTTCGATACTTGGTTAATTCTACACTTTCTACAAGATCCATTTCTACACAAGTGTTCTAAGATGTCTCAACCACCTAATCACTACTTCCCTCATACTCAGCAACATCAACATCAGCAGTATCAGCAACAACAATACCTTCCGCACCAACTGTATCAACAACCTTCTCAAAAACAAACATACAATCCACTACATCATTACCTAATGATGCAACAACATCAGATCATTCCTCAACAACAACCATATCAAGTGCCACAACAAAACACTCAGTTGTCCTCCAAACAACCTCACTGGTTTGACAGAATGTGTGAAGTTATTACAACTCAACAATCCCGACATGAGGCAGGATCACTTGAAACACCTCCAATGCTAACACCTGGGAACTATGTTCAATGGTCAAGTCGATTCTTACGATTCCTTGAATTAAAGAAACCTCATGGGAAATTCTTGAAGCAAGTGATACTTGAAGGACCATTTGAGTGGCCAACAAGATTTGAAGCTGGTGATCCAACTGCTGATCCTCCACGTCCTCCTGGTGATCGACCTCTTCCAGAATCTCAACTCACTGAAGAACAGAAATTACATCGTGAAGCTGATGAGTATGCAATGGCTTATATACTTCAAGGAATACCAAATCCAATTTATCGAAGTGTCGATGCTCAGAAAACAGCCAAAGCTATGTGGGAACATGTTCATCTCCTTATGGAAGGCACTCAATTGAACAAAGATGATATGGAATCCAAACTCTACATGGAATACACTGACATCACAATTGAACCAGGAGAGTCCCTTGAATCCTACTATCATCGTTTCACGAATGTGGTGAATGATCTGGAACGTCACAAAATCACAGTACCAAGGATCACGGTGAACTCCAAATTTGTTGGTAGTCTTGGCCCTGATTGGCATAAATATGTGACATTTGTCCGTCAAACTAAGAATCTTCATGATGCTCCATATGGTTTGTTGTATGATTTTCTGAAATACCATGAACCTGAAGTGGAAAAAGATCGAGCTCTACGAGGAGGATACACACCAACTTCTACACCAAATTCTTTGGCTCTCGTAGCTCAGTCTCCCTACGCTCCACCACCAATGTCAAATCATGCATATGTTCAAGAGCAGAACTACTTCAGTTATCCACAATCTTCTACCTCGAACCAAATGGTCCCTTATGATTCATCTCCACAGAATGCCTCTACTCAACTGGTTCCATTAAACAACAATGATGCTGTGTATTACTCAAATTCCAATGACGATGACGATGATGACTTTAACACGTTGAATTAGGGACTTGCTCTTATTGCTCGTGCTTTCAGCAAATTCTCCAACAAAACAAACAACCGTCAACGTTCATCTTCTAACACAAGGAATCAAGCTGTTGTCAATGATGGAAGAGTGGAAATTCAGAATCGTAACTATGGTCGATCTGGTTCAGGAAGCTCTTCAGGGAATTATGGGAATGATCAGAGGTTTAGTAACAATACGGGGTTCAGGAACAACTCAGGATCTTCTCAACAAAGGTCTGACTCAGTTGCAACAAGGAACTCCAACTCAGGGAATGCAGTTTGGTGCTACAATTGCAATGAACAAGGTCATATAGCTACAGCATGTCCCAAACCGAGAACTCGGGGTAGTAAGTTTCACAAGCAGGCATTACTCATGGCTCTTCAAGATGAAAAAGATGGACATTTCCCTGAACAGGATAACAACTTCATGGCAAATGTGAACAACGATGATGACATGGAAGATCTGGAAGCCAATGGTGCTGTGATGCTTATGGCCAACATGCAGGAACTTAAGCTCAATGATTCAGGTCCAGTGTATGACACTGACGGCTTGTCTCAGGTGCATGACCTCAATGCATGCTTTATTAATGAAATAGTCTCACCTTCTGCTTATGAATCAGATATGGCGCAAGTTGTTCTATGTAAATCATCTTCATCGTCTCAAACAGATGAACAAATAAGCACAGTTGTCATATTTGATGATGACACAGTTGTTTCATTTGATGATCCTATTGAGAATGATAAACATGATCATTTAGAACAACATGAACCATCATTTGATCCAGACCCTGACCTAATATTGTTATCTAAACAACTGGATGCTCAACAATTGCAAATCATTAAATGCAACGAGACAAATAAAGTTTTGAAAGAACAAAATGCGTCACTTGCAAGAGATATTGAGTGTTATAAAATTCAGCTTTCAAATCAGAAAGACAAGATTAAAAATGCAAAAAGTTTTGAAAAAGCTTTTCAAGATTCTTATAACAAAGAACAAGATCTTCAACGTAAAATGCAAGATTTAATTGAGTCAAACGGAAAGTTGATTTCAAAACTCGAAAGTGAAAAGTGTGAATTGAAAATGAAAGCTGAACGTCTTCAAACAGTTCTCTCTAAAACAGAAACTGAATTGTCAAATTGCAAAAAGGAGTTTTGTGAACATAAAACAAGAAAAAGGAAGTACATAGATGACTTACTTGGTGATATTGTTGATCTTGAAAAACAACTCAAAGAATTTCGTCACATTGTTTACAAACACGGGAACTCTGTCACAACAATTCAGAAATTTGCTTTAAAACCGAGACCCGATAAAGGATTTGCACTTTGCGATTTCAAATCAATGTTTCTTCACACAGCATTTAAAGAAAATCCCAAGATTTACAGTATTGATCATATGTTTGATAATACAATTGTGCGTGCTGTTGTTTTTGATACTGAGGAAGAATAAGAACTTGAAGACGAGAGTCGATCAAAAATGAGTTATGTTCAATATTAGACACCATATGACTACTCAAAAGCTCCACCTCTTTCTAAATCTTTTGTTACTCAAAAGGACTTACCTGAGAAATCATGGTTTATCGAAGAGTCATATGTTTCATCTCATAATGCGGCCCCTGTCCAAACGGTAGCACAAATAAATGGTCCTTTACCATCATCCGGTGAACTTACACCTTTACCAAAAACTTGTCGTGTCTTAAACTATTTCAAAACCTTTATGGAAGACATCGAAATTTTGGAGGAAACAATTGAACGCAATTCTGAAATAAAAATTGAAACTTTTCAATCCGCTTACGAGCGAGAAAAGAGAGATATTTTTCAAAAACAAATGAAGCCAATTGTTCAACACCTCCGTCTATGTGCTACACGTTGGGATCAGGAACTTCAAAAGGAGGTCAAAAATATGATAAACGTTTTCAATGCAACTGAAAATGACATTTTGGTTCAAAAGCAAAGAAATAGAGTTTTAAAAAATGATGCTGATCGACTCTTGGAACAAGTTCTCAATGCTGATATTTTGTCTGTTATCATGAATGATCTCTATAAATCTGGTACTTCTATGCTTATGGATGATCTTTGTGTTGATAATAACTTGTTGAATGAGGAAATTGAGACACTTAAACAGGAAAATGATAAGTTGAGAATTAAAAATGATGATGTGACAAAACAATTTTCAAAAGAAATTTGTCAACTCAATCAAAGGCTTGAATGGTGTCAAGCTAAAAGTCTTGAAAGGGAATTGAAGTTTCAAAGTCAAAATGTTTCAAACTCTTGTCAGATTTGCAAAAACAACGAGTCTTTAAAAGGTCTGTGTCTCCGATACGAGAAAGAAATTGCGGATTTAAAAATTGAAAACGCCGAATGGCAACAAAACCGCGATGACATCAAATATTGCAATGGTTTACTTGAGTCTGAAATTCAGGACAGAAATCACATCATCATTGATTTGAAAGAGAAAATCAAGCTAATTCAAAAAGGAAAGTTTGTTGACACCACGGTAATAGCACCAGGAATGTATCATGTAGACAAAACTGATAAAGGAAAGGTTGTTCAAAACACTAATGTTGATAACTCCACTTCTACAGGACTAGTCTCCACTTCTAGCGTTAGCAGACCCAAGCGAAAAAGTAAAAAGAAGAATAGGATCTTGCAACGTAAGAGAGGACACCTAGAAGCTCAAGAAGTAGAAGACCAACTTAGGAATTTGAATAAAACTCATGTTGCATCAGATTTAGATTCTAATCTGGCAAATTGTAATCAAAATCTAAATGTAACGAATGACGAACCTTTGAATGTTTTGAATATTAATGCATCTTGTGTGTTTTGTCGTACAAGCGTATCATCTGGTGATCATACAAAATGTTTAGCTAATTCTCTTCTCAATCGTCATAAGAAACGTAGGACACGCATTCCTTCTAGGCCCATTCTTGCCTCTAAGTCTAACTTAGGAAAGCCGTCTACTACGGTTTCTAATGAAGTAGAAGTTACCCCCATAGGTGCCGAGAACAAATCTAGGAATGAGCCAACTACTAGTGCATTTAACATTAAGAAAGCAAAAACTAGTTGGAACTGGCAACGTTGGTTACAATACAAACCAGACTTTAAACGGATTCCTAAATTATTGAATACCTGTGTTTCTAACCAACAGGAACCCGCACTATCTTTGGGTTCCACCCTTACTTCTGTTCCATCCGTGTCTTCTTCTGGTGATGCAGGTGGTACAGATTGTTCTCTGGATTGTTGACAGCGGATGCACCCGACATATGACAGGCAATCTCAAACTGTTACAAAACTTTGTCTTAAAGTTTATTGGTACTGTCAGATTCGGGAATGATCATTACGCTCTAATCATGGGATATGGTGACTATATTAGCGGGAACATTGAAATCAGTCGTGTTTACTATGTGGAAGGCCTTGGACACAACCTTTTCTCTGTTGGTCAATTCTGTGATGGGGATCTAGAAGTGGCATTTCGTGAGAAAACCTGCTTTGTTCGTGACTTACAAGGAAACGATCTAATGTCTGGCTCACGTGGCTCTAACCTTTATACTATATCAATGTCAGATATGATTGCAACATCTCCGATATGTCTTCTCTCCAAAGCAGAATCGACTAAATCTTGGTTATGGCACAAACGTCTTTCGCACTTGAATTTCAAAACCATGACTGACCTTGCTCGTTATAAACTTGTTGATGGATTTCCAAGATTCCGTTTTACCAAAGATCACTTATGTCCAGCCTGTGAACAAGGAAAAAGTACTCGTGCTCATTTTCCATCAAAACCTGAACAAAGTACGAATCATGTTTTACAACTGCTTCATATGGATCTATGTGGACCGATGCGTGTTCAAAGTATCAACGGTAAACGCTACATACTAGTAATTGTAGATGACTTCTCCAGATGGACTTGGGTTTATTTCTTACGAAGTAAAGATCAGGCTCCTTCAATGATCATCACCTTTCTCACTAAAATTCAGGTTTGGTTACGCAACACGGTACGAATAGTCAGAACTGACAATGGAACTGAATTTAAGAATCAAACACTTCGATCTTATTATGAGAAAGTGGGAATTGAACATCAAACATCTATTCCTAGAAGCCCAGAACAGAATGGAGTTGTTGAAAGACGCAACAGGACGTTAGTGGAAGCTGCTAGAACTATGTTGATTAATGCTCAATTACCAGATTACTTGTGGGCAGAAGCTGTTTCAACCGCATGTTATACTCAAAACCGTTGCATGATCACAAAACGCCATCGCAAAACACCATATCAAATTGTTCACAAAAGAAAACCGAACATCAATTACTTTCATGTATTTGGAGCACTTTGTTATCCGAAAAATGATCGTGATGATTTAGGTAAACTTAAAGCAAAGGCTGACATTGGAGTGTTCGTTGGATACTGTGAAAATTCCAATGGTTTTCGGATATGGAATCGTCGTACAAGAGAAATTCAAGAAACCATTCACGCTAATTTTGATGAACTCACACAAATGGCTTCTGAGCAACACAGCTTAGGACCCGAATTCAACCGTCTTAACTCTCCGGAATCTTCGGCTGAACCATTGCCACTTAACCGCAAAGAATTAGAAACCTTGTTTGCTCCACTATTTGATGACACAATTGTATACCGTCCTACTGAGGTCTCACCTAATTCCGCTGCTCAACCTGATAACATTCCAGTACCAGACTCACCTCAACAAACTACTACAAGTGTTGAGAGAGACGGTCCTCCAATTGTATCACCATCTACAGCAGAACAAACTGGTTCTAACTCCCGCCATCCAGCTGAAGATCCAACACCACAATCAGTTCCCCAACCAGCAGAGCAAGATCCTGATGCGTTCGTTAATCCGTTTGCACCGGCTCCTATTGTTCCTGATATAGCTGAGTCGTCAACACGCAATTTGGATCCTGCTAACATGCGAGATACCTATCAACTACACCCTTCCACACACAAATGGACTCGAGACCATCCACTAGTTCATATTATTGGCCATCCAGATGCACCTGTTATGATAAGACAACGACTTCACACGGATGGAGAAACTTGTATCTATGCACTCACAGTTTGTCACGAAGAACCTAAGAATATTAAAGATGCAATGACTTATGACAACTGGATTGAATCTATGCAAGAGGAATTTCAGCAATTCATAAGATTGGAAGTCTGGGAATTAGTTGAAAGACCTGACGGAGTTTTTGTCATCGGGTTAAAATGGATTTGGAAGAATACGCTTGATGCTGAAGGAACTGTCATACGTAACAAATCACGCCTGGTAGCGAAAGGATACTCTCAACTAGAAGGACTTGATTTTGCTGAATCCTTTGCTCCAGTGGCTAGACATGAAGCTGTTCGGATCTTCTTAGCCTATGCTGCACACAAGAACATGGTTGTTTACCAAATGGATGTGAAAACAGCATTTCTTAATGGAGAACTCCGTGAAGAAGTTTATGTTAGTCAACCTGAAGGCTTCGTTGATCCTGAGCGTCCTAATCACGTTTACCGACTCAAAAAGGCACTCTACGGACTTAAGCAAGCCCCACGGGCGTGGTATGACAAACTGTCCACTTTCTTGCTGGCCAATAAATTTTCTAAAGGATCGGTGGATCCAACACTATTTACAAAAACCTACGGGGAGGACTTACTTGTTGTTCAAATATATGTCGATGACATCATTTTTGCCTCAACAAAAAGAAGTTACTCTAATGATTTTGCAAAATTAATGAAAGATAATTTTGAAATGTCCATGATGGGTGAACTTTCGTTCTTTCTAGGACTACAAGTTCATCAATCACCCCGTGGAATTTTTATAAATCAGTCCAAATATGCTCTTGAAATTTTAAAGAAACATGGAATGATGACCAGTGATACTTACAATACACCAATGGGCTATACCACAAAACTAGATGCTGACTTACATGGGACTCCAGTTGACCCTACCAAATACCGAAGTATGATTGGGTCCCTCATGTATCTCACAGCTAGTAGACCTGATATAGTATTTGCTGTCTACATGTGCTCTCGTTATCAGTCCAAACCAACTGAAAAACACCTCAGCGAGGTCAAAAGAATCCTTCGATACATAAAGGGAACCATTAACTTGGGAATCTGGTATCCGAAGGATTCTGGTTTTGAACTAATTGCTTTTTCAGATGCTGACCATGCAGGATGTTTAGACACACGCAAAAGTACATCTGGTGGATTACAATTTCTCAGAGACAAACTTGTGTCATGGCAATCAAAGAAGCAGGACTGCCCATCATTGTCGTCAACAGAATCTGAATACGTAGCCATGTCTGCTTGTTGTGCTCAAGTCATTTGGATGAGATCACAACTTAAGGATTACAGCTACCTATTCAACAAGATTCCTATCTACTGTGATTCTAAGAGTGCGATTGCTATCTCCTGCAACACAGTACATCATTGCAAATCCAAACACATCGATCTCCGATATCACTTCATCAAAGAGCATGTGGAAAAGGGTACCGTTGAACTTTATTTTGTTGGGACTGAGTACCAATTGGCGGACTTACTTACCAAATCTTTAGCACCATCAAGGTTTGTTAGTCTAGTTCACCAAATTGGTATGAGATGTTTGACGCCAGAGGATCTTGAAAAGTTTTTAAAACACAACTGATCGTCAAACATCATTACTATCTTTGTATAATACTTTTTCTTAAATATAAACCAATCAAAACACAAAAAGATTTTTTCTTCAAATTTTATTTTGCACTTAAAAAAAAAATAAAAAAAAAATGCAAAGTATATCGCTTCTCTTCAACACTTTGTTTCATTTTTACACGTGTTGAGGGGGAGTCACGCTTAATTTTTTTACCAATTTTAATTGGTATACTTGCATGTTTCTCGTATCTTACGGTACTTCGGAGTGTGTGGACGTTCTTTATACATCCCTTGTCTCATCCCGTAGTAAGGACTTCATAAGTTAGATTAACGAATGTATATCTTGATGCTACACATGTTTGCCATTTAACTTTAGGATTCAAGTAAGTATATCTAAAAGTTAAGGGACCAAAAGTGACTAAACTTAAAATTTCAAAAAATAACAAAACAAACAAACCGTATCTCACAAACCTTACTTTATTCAAAACCCCTTAAACCTCTTTTGAAACCTACGGCCCTAATTCAAACGAGTCATCCAAGCTTGTGATCATCAATTTGTAAGTTCCAAAGTAATCACTAGGGTATTACAAACATAGGATCTTGTTTAATTGATAATCCAACGGCTCGATCTCATGATTTTTTGATTTCGAGAACTAGGGTTTACGATTTCGAAAAATGCTATAAACATGTTTAGGTGTTTGATTCTTGATAGGGTTTTGTTACAAAGCATGTTTCTAACATATCCTCATCATTTCATCACGCATTCCATCATGTTTGTTTCGATTTAGAAATCTAGGTATTGGGTCGATTTGTGATTGTTAGATTCTGTGTTTGTTTCCTCTGTTTTATTGGTGGGATATGTTTCTAGGGTCACAAGTATGCATGTTAGTATTGATGTTATTGATCTACACCATTGATGCTTGGTTCTCGATAAGCTTGTATGCCTCGTTCTTTGATAATTTCGAACTAACTGAGTCCAATGTGTTGTATGCTGTTATAACATGTCTCATACATATGGTTGTGATATGCTAGAACCATTCATGCTCATTAGACTCAAAAAGATATACTTTTCGAGAAATTGTTCTTGACATTTATCGAGATCTTAGTTTAACGTGAACATGATTGTATCTAATTGGTGTTTATCAAATCTTTGTGACAGGCCTGAATCATTGGATAAGATATTCGCAAAACAAACGTACGTTTGACGTCAAAATCGAATGATTCTTGTATAAGAATTTTTTCGAGAAAATCAAGATTTTTCGCAATCTATGTAAAACTTATCGAGAAACTCATGATTTCGATAATTTTGTTCAAAATCAGTTTTTCGAAATTATTATTTTTTCGAAATTATTATTTTTTCGAAATAACTCTTTGAACAACAAATTTCGAAATCACTAGCTTCGCGAAAAGTTTTATCGTAAATTGATGTTTTTCGATAACTTGAAAACTTTCGCAATTCTTGGATAAAGAAAAGATCTCGATAAATTTACTGATAAGGATTTTCTCGATAATTAAGTTTCTCGATAAAATTCTTAGTAACATTTTTTTCGAAATCTTTTCTCAACACAAGTTTGCGATAAAAGGATTTTAGATTTTCTCAAAATCTCATTTAGGCCTTGTCATTTTGCATACATGTAACTTTGTTGTGATTCATTGTTGTTGTGTAATGTGAAGTAACTATGAATTGTGTATATCAATTGTGCTTATATGTAAGACATTGTGTTGTATAATTGATTTCGTGATTCTAAATGATCAATGATTTCTCATGTATGCATGTTACATTATGAAACATTTGTGCTTAATTGTCTTAAGTAGATATCAATAACCAAACTCAAAACTGTGCTAACACGTAATGAATTTGGATGTTTGGTTTATGGTGATGCTTTTCAGATTAACATGGCTGAACACAATGAGAACGTCACTGAACAAAGTCTTCCACTACTCACCATGGAGGACATCACTCCCGAAAACTACGATGTCACGATTGGCAATAACAATCCCCGAGTTGATTTCGACAAATTGAATATTAAAGAGAACTCGTGCATGATTGTGAAAGATATTCTACTTGCACATCCTTGCAAACATCTGCTCATCTGTTCTACTTCAGTTCCTCTGTTCTACCTTCATCAGTTCTGGCTTACTGCTAAGGCTAACTTGGATGATGAGTCTTTTACTGTTACATTGGATCGCCAAGACTACACTGTAGATCATGACATTCTTCGTACAGCCCTTCTCCTGCCTCAAACTGACAACGAATTTGCTCCCATACTACCTGAACTGGATCTTCTTGACTTCTTCATTGAGTTAGGATATGAGGTTGATGATGACGTACCGCTAGTCAAGCTCTCCCGATTTAATGCCAAGAATATCCCTCAGCCTTGGAGAACATTTTGTCTGTTGGTTGTAAGATCAATATCAGGAAGAAAAAGTGGTCATGAACATCCTAGGCTCGAACATTTGCAAACGTTCTGGGGAATGGTGACTCTGACACCTATTGACTTTGCAGTTCCTATCATGAATGATATCGTTCACAGCATTCAAACCGAACGTGTAAAGACTATGATACCATTCACAAGATTCACCAAGATTCTCATAGAACATCTCTGCAAAGATTCTCCAGAATTCATCAAGAGGATGGCTGATCCTAATGAGCCGAAGCACCTCTTCGAGGACGACTTCACCACCTCATTCATCAAGACGACCATTTCCTCAACCAAGATCAAAGGAATGAGGCTTCCCGAATACCTTCTTGATGACAAAATCAAGAAAAGTCTGAACTATAAGCTGTATGATAATGCTTACAACAGGGTACAGGAAGAAACAACAATACAGACTCGAAGCAAAGGTGGTGTGAAGTCTGGGAGCACTACAAGCACCACTGGCTCACTTCAGACTAAGTCTAAGGCTGCTCCCAAGACTAAACCAAAGACTTCCACCAAACCTATACCTACATCCAAACCCAAACCTGCTACCAAGCCAAAGAAGAAGGTAACTCCTGAATACATTCTTCATGATGAACCAACACCTCCACCTTCTGACACCGAATCCGAGTTCGACACAGAATCAGAAGAAGAAGAACCAGATTATGAACTGAGGGTAAGAGCACCTGAAGAAAGATTCCCTGCAACTGAGATTGCCATACAACAAAGTCTTGAAACTTATGAAGAAGAGACAAGGAAAAGAAAAGGAGTCACTATTAATGAGCCTAATGATGATGAAGACGAACCAATCGTTGAACCATTGGTCGATAAACACAAACTTAAAAGTATTGTTGTCGACACACGAGCTGAAGAAAAGCGACTTCGTAAAGAACAAAGGAAAGCTAGTCTCGAAAGCCGACTTATGTCTCAACCTCCAACACCACCACCTATCGATCAGTCAGAACATGAAGGAGCTACTAGCAGCATGGTTCCTCCCGTTGTATCCACTACGTTAGAATCAGCTCCACAGCCTGATGACACCGTTAAAGATACAGACAAAACAGGAGATGTCAATATGACAGAGACTGCAAATATAAAGGAGAATGTTGGTGGACAAGAGAACATAGCTACGGATCAGGAACATGAATACCTCATTACTCCAGAGTTTCTTGCACGAGAAGCAGAGGAAGCAGAGGAACGTCGTAGAAAGGAAAACGAAGAGAAGAACGCGTTCGACACCAACATATTTCTTAAGTCATCTTCTCAACAGACTTCCTCAGCACAACCTCCACCTCCTCAAGACTCTCCACCAAAGGATCCGAATCCTCCTGCTTCTTCTTCAGACTCTCACAACGAGTCATCGTCCGAATCATCACCTGAGCATTCATCTCCCACACCTTCTGAAACCGCATCAAAAAAGCATTCAATCAATGAACCGAAACCACCAGTTGATCTTCAGGAGCAAGTCAACAAACTCACCGACATGGTTACAAGTCTTACTAGACAAGTTGAGGACTTCCAGGAGTCAAAGCAACTGATCGATAAGTTCTTGCACTCTGACTACACAGGATTTATCAGGACGGCAACACATGATTTTCTCTCTGATAATCTTGTTGAGATGATCACTCCTGAAGTAGCAAAACTTCTTGAACCAATCAATGATAACTTGGATCACAGAATCAGAAGTGTCACAAGAAAAATGTTGTCAACTACACCATTCACGCTTCACACAGCTAAAGCTTCGTCTGTTGCTACTATCGTTCCTGAATTATCCTTCAATGAAATGCTCGCCAAACTCTTCGACAACATTGCCTCCAAAACCACACAGACCGCTGAAGAAAAAGCACTTTATGAGGCTATGGCAGCTTACATTTCTAAAGAGTCATGCAAAGATGTAGCTGGAGCCCGGAAAAGGACAAGAAAAGATGACGATCCTGACCCAAACTCTAAAGGCAAGAAACCTAAGTCTGGAACAGGTCCTTCATCCTCTCTACAACCACAAAAGGACTCCACCACTCCTGGAAATCAACAAGACACCTCAGCTACGGGTCAAGGTCAAACTGACGAAGAGGAAACATTCATGGAACCTACAGATGACTACCAGGGTCAACCTGACACCGATTATCGTGCTCCACCTATTCCTGATTCTCATGCTGGACCATCGTCACCATCCAAGGCTAAAGACAAGGATGCTACATCTAAGTCAAAGAAATCAAAGAAGAAAAGACGTCATTCGTGGCTCGACAATGATGACACTCCTCAGAATGATTGGCTGACAGAAATGGTTCAAGCTCAACCTTCTCTCTCGAAGAAGAACCCCTTCCTGGTAATACTCTACAGTTTACCCAAGTCATTATGAAGGATCTTCAGATCAACAAACTCACTAAGACGGAGCTTAGAAGAATCAATAGGGACGCACAAGAATTCCTCAAGAAAAGATCTGGAAACAAAGTCGAATACGAGTATCATATGCAGAATATAGCTAGTGCAATGTCTGCCGACTTTGACTGGCTAAATCCAGAAGTGAATATCGATCTCAGTTCCAAGAATCATGAAAAACCTTACTTCACTGACTGGACCAAACCATTACCTTTGAAAGGATTTCCAGACAAACCTAAGATACCTTACAGCTTCTTCTTCAACAAAGATCTTCGTAACATCCAGCTCACTCAGGAGACATCCAAGAAGAAATATGCTTCCTCACTCACAATCTCGGTACCTGCCGCAAGATACGAAATTCCTGCCATTGAAGAAACCACTCGAATTTTCAGCAACTCCATTGTAGCCTACGACAGAGATGCTCTACATGGAATTCAACACTGGCCAGAACGTCGTCGTCTCGGTTATACCAGCAGATTAGGAGAGACATCATTGGAAAATGTGAAGCAGAAATCTAAGATCATCGCTATCTTGGAGATTCAACAGTCGAAACGGTTTAACTACATATTCATGCGTGAAATTGTTGTTAAACGACAAGATGAAAAGAAGTACAAGTTCTCTGAAGCAGACTTTCCTGACCTTAATCTCAATGACATCGAAGACATGTATCTTGAAAAGGTTCAAAGCAGAATGCGTGGATTCGATAGAGATGTACAATACAACTTCATGGCATCACTACTTCTTTACATCCGACGTTTGATTGTTCAAGAAAGAGTGGAAGATCTTCAGCTTGGAGTGGAAAGTTACCAACAGAAGATCAATTTGACAAAGCCACAATTCTACTTTGATGGTATCTATCAAACACCACAGTTTACTCTCAACCAAGAACCTTTTGGCTTCACCTACATCAACAGCAAAAAGCTACAAAGTTTCATGAGGTTCGATGAGGTACACAAATTTTGTGATGTTACACTCAAATCTGTTCGTGATGGGCTTGTCAAACGGTTGAATGATGATCGCCGAAAGATAGCTAAGGGGGAACAACCTAGATGGAAATCCAGCATAAGAAGACAAGTTCGTAACTTTGTCTTAAAGATTGAAGAAAGGTTATTTCTACGGGAACAGATCAGATGACTGGAAAGCTATATCGGTGCCAGACCATCGTTTCCTGTCAGAAACTTCGAAAGACCAGAACCCAAGTTCACTGACTTTGATGCTCCACTTCCTGACGAAGATTAACTTGGTACATTTGGTTATCCTTGTTAATATCATATGTTTCATTTGATTGAATTTCACAATGGCTTGTGCGCGCATTACAGTGCACAACCCGTACTTGTAAAGAAAGGACCCTGAGGTACGCTTCAGTGCCTCAATCCTAATTTAAGGAGCGAAGGCTTCTTACTTTTGAGTAGAATTAATCAAACATTTATGATTTTTCATAATTCTGCTCAAAAGGACAAGTATTTCACCTCAATAAGACCTAATCACTTGTTGAGGGAGAGCATTTGTCAAAACCAAAATACTTTGCTCTAAATCAAAAGTTCTTGGTGAATCTCCCCGTAAGACTCAAAAGGCATATTTTAATCTAAAAGTTTGTCAAAAACATCATTTTATATGCTATTTTTGAGGGGGAGAAAATGTAAAAGTGATTAAAATATACGAAGTAAAAGCTCAAAAGGTGTATCATGTGCGAGCTAGACTCAGTACTAACCCAGGAATTGACGAGACAACAAAAGTCAGTAATATCGAAAGGACTTATCCTCGACGGGTAATAACATCAAGTTAGTTATTAGAGCTAGTTGTCACCTAAAAGCTGACAATGTATCTCTTTAACTAGCCACGTAAGCGTGTCTCGAAAAGGATATGTCCTAGTAGAAATGTACCGTCTCGAGAAACTTTCTGTGAACTTGATCAGGCCGGGTAATAACTTCAAGCTAGTTTAACTAGTGATGTAAGCGTGTCTCGAATCGGTCTTGTTCATGGAAAGTGGATCAATTCAAAAGTGCTTGCTCCTCCCACATGTGCAAATTTATTAAATACTTATGAGCACATGTGCAGGGGGAGCCCTTCAAAAGTGTACACAAAACTCTCAAAGTGTTAAACAAAATATTTGATTAACTTAAACACTTTGAGAGATTTTCAATCAAAAGGTTTCTTGGCTACTGTCGGAGTTATAAGGTGATTAAGATAAGAATATCCGTCCTATGATCCGCCAGAGCCGGAGGGATCTACCCAAGGACATCTCCAATAGTTAGAATTAGAAGTCCTTAGGTATGATACGATAAAAGGAGAAATGAATGAAAGGGAAAGAAGGAGTTGAAGAATTAAAAAGAAACGTAAAGAAAAGGGTGAAAAGAAATAGCCCTCCATATGTTCAACCTTAGGGCAGACACCGGGTTCAATACATATGCTACTGGTTGTTGCAAAAGACAACACCGGTATTGAAGACAAAGTCGTCATGGACCCAGTGACGCAATGCACTAAACCTTCTTAACCACTCAAGTTCTCTTAAAAGGACTTGTTTCATTCTCACGGGGAACCCACGTAACCTATCGACCTATCTCTTAGAGACGGTTGATATTGAAGAAGGAGACCCCTCCCTAGTCTCCGCATAAGAAACCTAGGTGTGCACTTATAGAGTCTAGAGCCTTGAGATACATCAAAGATCTCTTAGGAACACTTAGTATTTCTACAACTGGTGTTCTACATCAATGGGCATCAGTTGTAAATTATCGAGTCCTTCGCAGATCTTAGCAATCTGCCAAGAACGTTTATGAGAGGATTACGTAAGTATTTCTCAATGATTGAACGGAAATCCTGCCAGGGTCAACATCAAACAGCCCTGACAGCAGGTCACTTCGGTAACCTCACAAGGGTTACGCTTAGTGTTTACGGTGGTTCCATTATGGTCTACAGTCGTGGAGTGATCCCCAGCGACTCACCCAGTCATTGAGCTACTTAGTAGGTCTCGTAAGCTCCTTCGGGAGTATCTGATATGGGAACGGCCTGGATAAGGATTAGAAGGAGTCTTCACAATATGCTGTTGATGAGCTCTAATTCCTTATCTGTAAGTACCGGATGTTTTATTGCTAACTGTTTACATGCAGGGTTATATCATCTCCATGGCGACAAATTCCACATGCTCATACATGCATCTTGAAGTCATCAAAAGCTCCTTCAAAGATCAAAGCAACACAAAGTTCAAAGAAAGATTCTACGCCAAAAAGAAGAATCTACAAAGTTTAAAGACTAAAGATCTTAAGTGAAAGAAAGGGACAACGTGCATGTATAAGTCAGAATTCAAAGATGTATGAGCATGTTGGAATGGCGGACTACCACCACAGACGCAGGAGTGACGAACGGCAGAATACTTCATAACACATTCACTACATCATCACCAAAGAACAAAGACAAAGAGCAAAGTACATTCATTATCATTCAAATCATTCTTGAAGACGTCTAGAGTTTCACATGTCACAAGTCAACGACAAAGATGAAGACGTCAAGCAACCGTGATGACCGACCCTTAGGGGGAGATTGTTAGGATCATAGTTTTACTATTTTATGAAGTCTCGGTCATTTGTAATTATGCTAGGTTGCTTAGTTATTATTTACTATCATTTACATTTTGTATTAAGTTTACTAGGCTTAATAATGAAGTCCATGGGCCTTAAGCCCATACGTATTATGTGAAGGGAAGGAGTAGGAGTGTTGCCCTAGCTCCTTTCCTATAAATACTAGTCTTAGGCCACTTGTAAACTTGGTTGGTTATTTGATTTCTTAAGGAAACTATTGCTCTTATATTTCTCTTTATCATATAATCACCCAATCTCTTCTCTCATCTCATTTCTATTATTTCTATGCTTGTGTTTACAAAATGGTGACCTAACATGATTTAATAATATTCTCATATTATTAACTGACAACAGACAATTTAGAATAACATTTATTCATGGATTAAACATACAAATATAGGATACAATATATTATAAATTAAACATACCATGTATTTCAATTTATAATAATTGTTTAACATCCCTTATCCAAATATTAAATAGATCAATGCATGAT
Organism: Artemisia argyi; assembly: GCA_030686995.1. Taxonomy (NCBI): domain Eukaryota; kingdom Viridiplantae; phylum Streptophyta; class Magnoliopsida; order Asterales; family Asteraceae; genus Artemisia; species Artemisia argyi. Next base: position 33,866,269 of record CM060709.1, read on the forward strand.
AAATCTTGTTGATGAATTATGTCTCAAGTAATGATATTCATACTTGTTGACAAGGCATAAATCATCCAACTTTGATCTATTGTAATTTTAAGAATACTTATTTCAAGAATTCAACTATTGAAGTTCTTATATGTGCATACTCAACTATTTTGAAAATGCCATATTATATTTCATAAAATGTGTGTCATCCTTAACAACCAATTTATGATAATCAAACTTTCAAACATTTTAAATTTTAAATTATTCTTATTCTCTTAATGTATAATGCAACTATGCTTTTTGTAAGCATAACTAGTAATAGCCAAGGATGAAATTCTTACCATTCTAGTATTGAGTGTCATCTCAATTTCATTAGCATCATTGTATGCAACAACAATATGCTATTAAAACTTCCCGTAAATATTAATATCTATTGTGTAATGTTTGATGCCCTTCAAACTTTCGAGTTTGTTGGCTATGACAATTTTCACAACAATTGAAAAATTGTTCATCTATAGAATTTGGAAGCTGTTCTAGATTTAGGATGTAATTCTATAATCAAACATATTCTTTTTAGAATATTACACAAGTTATCTAATGACTTTTAATTAGATACTAATATTGCCAAATCATCTTGTAATCACGCATGATACAACAAAACATGATGTACATGAAAAATATTTGAGTCATACTCAGATTTTATTCATGTCATACATATTTATTTAGACTTTCTAAATAATATATCATGTTATATTAGATTTATTTACCGAACATGTTTCAACAATAAACATTGATTCCAAGGTTGTATGTCTTATTTTCTAAATCTTTCAAGTAAAGTTTTATTCCAAACTAAGACTTAACTTTTAACTTATATGGAATGTTACCTTTTATATGTTCTACAACATATATGATTTAAGAAATTAAAGATAATACTCCCACTAGCTTTTAGGAATACTTAGAAATTATCTTATTTCAATTACTGTATAAATCAAAACATGAATTTAATAATTAAACATAAGAGTAATCTTCTAGATGCATGCATTTATCCATCCATGGATTATTGCACTTTGTATACTTCCAAAGATTTATTTAAATTCATAAACTCTTTTTAATTACTTATCGTCCTCGCTTAAGTAATCACTCAAGAAAGAATTTTGATATTCTATTATCAATTTCATAAATATGACAATCATAATCTTTATATATATATATATATATATATATATATATATATATATATATATATATATATATATATATATATATAATGTATTTAGAAAAGAATATTCAATTACAATTAATTGCTTAAGTGTGATTAATAATCTTGTCATAAAACATACATTAAATACGCGCACAATTTTGTCCATATGATTTCTATACAAAGATTTAAACTACAAAGGTTACCTTATCTTTGAAGAAACTCGTCTTTATATTCTAGTCTAACTATTAAGATAAACCAAGTTTTTAAAATTGATTATCTTTATGGACAGCATCTTAATCATTCATAGCATGTGTACTTTACCCAATTTCATAATTGGTAATGTAGCATGATGATTATCAGGTTTACAATAATCCTGTAAATCATAACCCTCAGCATATTCATCAAATATCTGAGATATATTTCTATTCTATGAATGATAATTTCATCATCTTGATATTTGACATTTAAATGTCAAACTTTATTATCATCTTGAGATTTAACATCCAAATGTCAAACTTCATCATGATATTAACTAGTGTATTTTAGAAGATTATGTATCTTGTAATTTTATCTTTTAAAGATCAAAACTCCCACTTGCTTTTAGTAATTTAAAGACTATCTTTAAATACTTAGCAAATAAAGCAACAATACAATTTTCTCTTTTGGGATATTACAAATACTTATTGATAGTTCCTAACTTTACTTTGTTAATAACCTCTTCATAAGCAGTTAAACAAATTTAGAACTTCAATTTAAGACTTAATGTAATTCATCACATTCTATCATATGATGATGTCTTATTAATCTTCTAGATTGTAGTTTTATTAAATATGTCCAAGTCATACTCAATATTCTAACCTTGATAACTTTTTGAAAGAAAAGAAGTCATAGTTATCTTTAATCAAACAATATAACAAAAGTTTGATTTTCCTAACTGAACATACTATAAACATTTGGTATTTCATTAGTATTAATATTGTAAGACAATCTAACAATATTTAAGATAACCATATTCGTTTTGACTTGTTTATTTACCAACTAATTCATTTTAATGGTATAATAATTTTCAAGCCAATTACATGCTTTATAACACAAGTACTTTTTACAAAGTCATTTCATGTCCATGTCTTTACAAGAAAACATAAACTGTTATAATCTCACTATACGTTATAAGTCATTTAACCATTTAATAACTTCATGTATATGTCTTAATTAAAAGACATAACAATATAACGTCTTACTTTATTATAAGTCTTATAACAATTAAAAGACTTTATGTTTATATCTTTACAATGAAACAAAAACATGTTTAACTAAAGTAATTATGAACACCATCTTTTGGTTTCAATAGTAATTTCAAGTTAATTTATTACTTCACAATAATGTAAATAACATTATTTCTTTATTTATTTATGTCATTCCAAGAACACATAAAAATTCAGATTGAAGTAGCATTAGATTACTTAATTAATTTATGTCATTCCATGAATTCATAAATATACTAATTAAAGTAGTCTTGATATCATATTGACACATGTTCTAATAATTCTCATAGTTAATTACATTAGTTGATCTGCTAGTAATGAAAATATGAAATTCACCTTGTTGTTGCAATCTAGCTAAGCTTTCACATAACATAAATTGTAACACCAAGTGTTTCTTGAATTAGATTAGTATAATTCATATTAGAACATTATTCTCTTACTTTGTAGTCAAGAGAATCCATTAAATCATATCTTTATGAGTTGTTTCTTGCACACATTAAAGATAACATTTCTCCCACTTGTGCATGGAACAACCTCATATAGTTGATAAACAACACGCCATGCATTTGTTTATGTGTTCAATATGATTGTGTCATAGATTTTAGCATAACAATAGATGTAGAACAACAATGTCTAGTAAGAAAATGTACAAGACTATCCTTAAAAGTATAAGTGTCTACACTTGGAAAGTAATTATCCTTAGCTATCAAGATATCAAAGCTTGTAACTCCCACTGAATTAAAGATCATTACAATAATTTCTTATTCAGTAATAAGTACACAATACTCCCACTGAATTTGACAACATTTAAAATGTTTCATATCCAGTGAAATAAAATAGCGTGCTTTTAACTTTCCTACACCTTTGAATATACATATGTAACAATTACTTATGCACTAAAGAGTGTATTCTACTACGTAAATGATGGACTATCCACCAAATGCTATTAACTTGAAAAATTGGGCATGCAATTTCTTCCTTAATAGGTCTACCATCTCACAATGTATGTAGCACCTCTAGAATAGTTAAAACAACTAGTTTGTCTTTAACAATTTTGCGGTAATTAGTCTAGCTTCTAATTATAATAACTCATAAAATGTCATACATAATTTTCTGTTAACCAAATATCATATTTGTTACTAAGAATTTAATCACCGAATGAGGATGATAAAATCTCTATGGAAAATATTCACAATTTTCTTAACTATTAAAATTTTTGCTATGAGTTATATTAGAATTTAGACATATCTAATATTCATATTATCCTTTTTTCATTCATGAAAAGGAACATGATTGTCTCTCACTCTTCTTTCATAGAAAGGAGACTTCTTTTGTCTTTTAAGTAATGTAGAAAACTAGAAGGGGGGGGGGGGTTGAATAGTTTTGCGTCTTTTTCGTTTCAAAAAGATTTTGCTTTCAAGTAATTAATGGTAGTTTGTAAAAACTCTTTAAAGCTAAAGTATAGATACAAGTTAATTCACATATGTCACATAAATACTTCTTATTTAAAGTGTTGAATAGAAATTATAATTTCATATATCTCACTTAAGTATAAGTTTGTATTTATATATGTATATGTGTTTTAATGATTGTATATACTTTAATTTACTAATGTATAATTTATATTTTGAATGGAACCTAGTTTGATCTTTATGTGAAACCAATATATGCACAACACACAAGCAATTGTAACTATGAATGATATGCAAGTAAGTAATTAATCAAAGAGTTAGAGATGGAAAGATCAAACCGAGAGACAAAGGATTTATAGTGGTTCAGCTACAAGGACACCTTCCTTGCCCTACTCCACTCCCCGAGTCACCTACTCGAGAGTTTTCTTCACTAGATCAAAAACCTCCTTTATGGAGGAGAAAACCTTACACACCAATTTGCACACCACAATAATATCACACCACAATCACACCTTCAACACAACTTCTTCACACCAATCTTCTTCACACCTATCTTCTACACACCAATCTTCTACACTTCAAATTTCTTCACAACTTTCTACTTTGCTCCTAGCTTCTTCGCAACTTAATACTTCCTAAACCCTTTTCTTCACGCCACTAGTTTCTTCACACCTTCACTACTAAGTCCTATCCACTACCCCAAGATATATACTACTTCACAACTTCTAGGCTTCAAGGTCTTTTCAACTTCAAAGCTTCAGCTTCTTTGTCTTCACAACTATCTCCACTTCAATGAACTATCACACCTTATTTCTTTTATCACTAATCCTATCCACCTCTACTTCTTCACTTCTATTACTACTTCACGCCTTCAATAGATCTAGATCCTATATCTAAATCTATCTAACCAATGTATACAATATGTTCTCAAAGGAATAAATGATATACAAGATGAACTAAAAAAACAACTTAGATAGCAAGATGATACTAAGTTGTAATACTTCTAGTAGAAGTATTCTTCTCTTTGCACTTGAGTGTTGAGGCTTGAATCACTTTGAAACAAAGATCAAAGTATATAAGATCAAAGGATTTTTAGAAGATGGAGAGGGATGTTTAGATCAGAAAGTTTTAGTGCAAAAAGGTGAGAAAAAAATCCAGGTTTAAGGTGGTATTTATAGGCAAAAGAATCTGACAGAGGAGCGTGGCCGGTCCCCTTAAACCATGGCCGGCCCCCTTAAAATTAAGGGGACCGCCCTTTATAATTAAGGGGGCCGCCCAGCTGAAATGACTAGATTCTTTGTCTTTTAGTGCGGAAAGTTTATTTGGTGAAAAACTAACTGATTTTGGTTAAAAATTTGAATTCATATATTTAGTATGAATAAAACATTTTTCTTTATTACCAAAAGTGTTTTTCAAAAATATATAATGTGTTTATATAATTAAGTAAACTTTGTAATACTTAATTAAACTTTCCTTTGATCTTATAATGCTTTAATCACTATGTTTATTCATACCTTAAGTGATTAGATGGTGAAAGTGATTATTAACTACTAAATACTTGTTTACGTCATTATCTTTGATTTAATGTGTTTTCGTTTTGTGATCATTAAAACATAGAGATATCGGAAGATATGAATAACGTTTTTAGTCGTTTATTTATATCAACAATCTCCCCCTTTTTGATGATTACAAAACCTAAACTCATTAACTCTAAAAATTAATTTTTAGACAAGTATTTAGTGAGTTTACATTCACTTCTCCCCCTTTTTGTAGAATCAAAAAGGTTTAAGCCAATAAGATAAAAACTCCCCCTTGATGTATGCTCCCCCTCGTTTGAGAGCACCAAGGGTTCGAGAAATGGGGTTCTTGCAAGAAAAATATTAGAAGCACAAGCATGACACAAGCAAACACATATAGCATAGAACTAACTAAGAAAGAGCATGGCAAAAGAGATTTAGAAACATATATTAAGTCGTTCATTAAAAGAAAATGATTATGTCAACCCATAATCATTGTTACATAGGCTACAAAGATGAAATTCTAAGCTAAATAGAATGTCCTAATGTGCCAACAAGAAGTGTCACCAAACTTTCTTGAATCCCAAAATGGTTGAGGAGATTTATTTGAAAATGAGAAACATAAGCATGTAAAATGCTTGATGGTTTAGTGGAGGTAAACATTTGGTTGCATGGATGTTGTTGGGTTTGGAGATGTGGAGCTTGTAGGTGGTGAAATTGAAGATGGGTTTGTTGATTGAGGGTTTTGATGTTGTTCAAGTGATGGTGTTTGTTGAGATCTAGTAAGAAGATACTCAATCCAAGTAAAGTGCTCATTCAATGCAATGGTTTGTTGTTGGAGGAAGATGCAACAAGGGCAATTGTTAACATGCTTCTCAAGTTGGTTTTTGTTATGTGGTGATGATGGTGAGTGATGAGGCGAAAAATGATCCATTTTTAGGGGGTCATTTAAGCCCGAATCCGAATTTATTTGATCAAATATTGCCCTAAATCGTTCCTTTTGTGATTTTAGGTACTTTGGGAGAGAAATCTGGAAAAGGAAGCAATTCGGACGTTTTTGGAGCATAAAAGTGAAGAAAACGCCAAAGTCTTAATTTTCCATGCTGGGAACAGTAGGTGACGGCGTCAAGAGCAAATTCTTGACGGCGTCAAAAGCAAATTTCATGAATTTCCATGACGGCCCAGTAGAGTTTTGACGGCGTCACGTAGGAAGGGCGTCAAGAGTAAAAGAGTCATGACGGCCTGGAAGTGCATAACTCTTGACGGCGTCAGAAGTAGATCTAGGCAGTCCGAGGAATGTTTTGGCGGCGAGGTGACGGCGTCACAAGATTACTCTTGACGCCGTCAGACCTGTTTTTCTATATATAGTTTTCTAATTTTTCACATAAAAAGAGAGAAGTTTTGGGAGAAACCCTAAGTACGATTTTGGTGTAACTTTACAGGTTTTTCAAGGGTTCCAACCCCTTGATACCTTGCATGATTAATCAAGATAAGTGTTCTTCTAATTCAATCAATATGTCTATGTGTTGGTTGTCTATATCATGTTCTTATCTTAATTCTATCATGCTAGGCTAGATCTCCTTTGTGTTTGCTTAGATCTAATGAAACCTAGATATTGATTATGTGTTGATTACTTGTTTATTCTTGTCTTGGATGAATGATTTATATGTTAGGCTTAAGAAAACTGGCAGATCTCCAATTGGTAACATGCTTGAACGTCTTAAGAAACATGAACCAACGCGCACTAGGTCTTTATTGGTTGTATTTAATGCATGAGCCACTGTTTACAATCCCTATAGTTGTGCTGGGCATGGTGTAGGAGGAGATAAGAGCTCATAGAATTGGGGAGTTATGTGTGCCACCCCATGAATGGTATTAAGGAATACGATCCGTCATCCATGCAATTATAACAAGTAATTAACGTGTAAAAGATATCTAGGGAGTAATGAAATCTAAGTAAACACATTTTCTCCAATTACTGCTCACAACCTTAGTATAAATTAGCTTATTTTCATTTTTTGTATTTTATTTTGATTGCATCTTAGTATTGGGTTAGTTGAATAGCAACTAATTCCGCCCATTCTTCTAAAACCCGAGATTTTTATTTGCTTTCTAAAAAAATATAAAAACACAAAAATAATCATCCCTCACCTTTAGAACTAGTATTTAGGCTTTCTAATCCTAGCGACACTATTCCTAAGCTGAACGATCAATCCCTCGGTACTTGTCACTATACTATACTACAACGATCAGGTACACTGCCTGGTGGGGGTTGTAAGCTTCTCGAGATCCCTCGAGAGGTAAAGCCTGTTGCGATTCCCACGCATCAAGTTTTTGGCGCCGCTGCCGGGGAATAGTTATTGTCCAGGTTAGAATTTCTTTTTATTAGGTCTACTTGCTAGATTCCTTTCTAGTAAGATCTTATTTTTATTTTTAGGTCTTCTTTAGTCTATCTTATTTCTTCGTGCTTTTGTTCGTAACTCTTCACCACTTGCCATCATGGCAAATGACGAATCCCTTAACCTTAGGATCACTAGGAGTCGTAGTTCCACTCGAAACCTTGTCTTGCCTTATGCGGAACCCGAAAGAGAACTGCATAGATTGAGACAATATCGCTCAACTTCTGAACCATCCAGCGTTGCCATCGATTTTGATGCACCTCTCTCTGAAGAAAATTCAGAAAACCATGTCTCAACCCCTAGCTCCCAACCCAACGACAACACTAGTACTCCCGCAACCCCCATTCCTAAGCGTCTCAAAGACTACTCCTCCCCAACCTCTCGTGGCTTCTCAAACGCCATTGTCTACCCAAACGAACACACCAACGAGGTCTTGCACGCAAACGATGTTTGGCTTGTCAAAAGTGTGTGTAAATTTCACGGACTAGATGGGGAAAATCCAATCCAACACATCAAGGACTTCCTGAAAATAGTAGACACCATCCATACGGATGGGGCTACTAGAAACACATCCCGATTGCGATTCTTTCCTTTCACCTTATATGAAAAAGCCCAGGAATGGTATGACAAACTCCCATCCGAATCCATTTTCACATGGGAGCAACTCATATCCAAGTTCTATGAAAAGTTCTTTCCACCTAGAAAAACCTCAGCATTTAGAGATAGGATCCTCCGTTTCCGGAAGGGGAAGGATGAACCCTTCCATAAATCATGGACTAGATTCAAAGATTTAATAAGACAAGTTCCCCATCATGGCATTGAGCTTTGGCTCTTGGTCCAAATCTTCTACGATAATATCTTCTCTAAAGACCGAAATGGAATTAACCAATCTAGAAAAGGAAGATTGGCCAATCTTAGTGCCGAGGAAGGATGGGATAGGATTGAAGAATATGCTCAGGACCTGGATGACACTTGGGATGAAACTGAGTCGACTGTTAGCATTTCTGAAATCACCTCGGATCGGTTGAGAAAAATTCACAAGAGAGTGGAATTCCTATCTGGATTACAATTACCTAAATAGCTGTCAAATCCTTACTTGATCTGCAATTACTGTGGGGGACCGCATGAGGTGGAAGAATGTGAAGGGGCAACCACAACTGAGCATGCATGCTTGTCAGGAGGGGACATTTATGCTGATCCCTCCCTTTTGCCTTTTTACCAAAATGACGATTACACCCTTTGGGGAAATCTGGTAAAGAAAAGAGAAGGGGAGGAAGGCCCTGAATTCAAAATCAGGAGCAATTTCGAAGATGACCTTGGTCACTTCACTCAAGAAAAAGACTTACAAATGAAAGGGCTTAATGAGCTTTTCGACGAGCAGCAGGAGGGTATTGGAGAATTTTTCAACAAGCTTAACTCAACCCTAGATAATCTCCAAAAGCCATTAGTGAGAAAAAAAGACCCCATGCTCGCGATAACCACACGAGCTGGAACGACAACCAAGGACCCTCCTTACCCGAACTCGTCCCCCGTCACCCTCGATCCAGACAAACCTGGGGAGGAGGAGCAGGATGTCGGCGTTGGCACCTCAGACCAACAGCCTGTGACGACCCCTTCCCCATCAGCCCTGCCTAACCAACCTGTGAGAATCCCATTCCCATCCCGATTGAGGAACCAGAAAACTGAGAATGTTAAAAAGAGGTTCTTGTCATACCTAAAAGACTCAGTCGTCACCATACCTCTCCTTGATGCTTGCTATCACATGCCAAAGTATAGCACATACTTCAAAAAACTACTCGCTAACAGGAAGAAACTCGAGGGTCTTGTAACCCTGGGGGAAGAATGCTCAGTGGTGACCCATCGAGGGCTACCAAAGAAGGTAGACGATCCGGGCAGCTTCACACTGCCTTGCTTTATAGGACCTTTATCAATCAAGAATGCTCTTGCTGATTTAGGAGCAAGTATAAATCTCATGCCCCACTCTATGTTCCGTAGACTAGGATACACTGGATTGAAGCCTACCCGTATGAACATCCAACTAGCCGACAGATCGGTCAAGTACCCCGTAGGGATATGCGAGAATGTGCTAGTCAAATTTGGGAAATTCAAATTCCCGGTTGACTTCGTAATCCTAGATATGGAAGAGGATGACTTGGTACCCATCATCTTTGGTAGACCATTTCTTGCTACCGCTCGTGCTGTCATCGATGTCTACGATGGCAAATTAACATTACGAGTGGGAGACGATAGCAAAACCTTCGACTTTAAGGATTCTATGGACCTCTCCCTCGAAGCAGCCAACCGGCTCTATTTTATCGGGGAAGTAGATGAACTCATAGATGTTATTGATAGTTGTGTCGATGAACGGATCGATGAAGGCTGGCTACGTGACGAAGGATTTCTGCCTTTGCTAGAGGTAGAAAAGATGGAGGATGTTAATGCAGTCTCCTTCTACCCCAGACAAGAAGCAACGGAACAGCTCGAGCTCCGAAAGCCCGAAAACAAGCTCAAACCTTCTATTATCGAACCCCCTGACGTAGATCTTAAAGAGCTCCCTAACCATTTGGAGTATGCCTTTCTTCAGGGAGAAAGTCAACTCCCGGTAATCATAAACTCCTCCTTGGAACATGAACAAAAAGTTAAACTCTTAGAGGTCCAAAAAAAATACAAGGGGGTGCTTGCATGGAGTGTAGCCGACATTAAGGGAATTGACTCGACTTTCTGCACACATAAGATTCTCATGGAAGAGGATTATAAACCTACCGTGCAACCCCAGAGGCGCGTGAACCCTAACATTAATGAAGTAGTGAAGAAAGAAGTCATAAAACTTTTAGATGCAGGATTGATTTACCCGATCTCAGATAGCCCATGGGTCAGTCCTGTACAGGTTGTACCTAAAAAGGGTGGAATGACTGTAGTAAAGAATGACAAGGGTGAGATGGTGCCCCAGAGGACTGTCACTGGATGGCGGGTATGCATCGACTATCGATAGCTCAATGATGCCACGAGGAAAGATCACTTTCCCTTACCATTCATTGATCAAATGTTGGAAAGATTATCTGGACACGAGTACTATTGCTTCTTAGATGGATTCTCTGGATATTTCCAGATTCCCATAGCACCTGAGGACCAAGAAAAGACCACGTTTACCTGCCCTTATGGAACATTCACCTACAAAAGGATGCCTTTTGGGTTATGTAATGCCCCCGCCACTTTCCAGCGATGCATGACCGCAATCTTTCACGAACTCATGGAAGACAGCATGGAAGTGTTCATGGATGACTTTTCAATCTTTGGGAACTCTTTCGACCGCTGTCTTGCTAATCTAGAAAAGATGCTTAAATGGTGCGAGGAAACCAACTTGGTGCTAAACTGGGAAAAATGTCATTTCATGGTGAAGGAAGGGATTGTGTTGGGACATAAGATCTCAGGAAATGGAATAGAGGTAGACCAAGCTAAGGTTGAAGCTATATCTAAGTTACCATACCCCACGACTGTCAAAGCAATACGCAGCTTCTTGGGGCATGCCGGGTTTTACCGGAGATTCATCAAAGATTTCTCCAAAATCGCTCGGCCAATGACTCAATTACTTGTGAAGGATGCTCCGTTCGATTTTTCCCAAGAATGCAAGGATGCATTCGATCTCTTAAAAAGGGAACTGACTCAAGCTCCAATCATGATCACACCCAACTGGGAGTTACCATTCGAAATCATGTGTGACGCTAGCGACTTCGCTGTCGGGGTTGTATTAGGTCAACGACGCGACAAGCTTTTCCAACCTATTTACTACGCTAGCAAAACCATGAATCCCGCTCAAGAGAACTACTCCACCACCGAAAAAGAACTATTGGCCGTAGTATTTGCATTCGACAAATTCCGACAATATCTTGTCCTTTCAAAAACAGTCGTCTTCATTGATCACTCGGCTCTTAGATATCTCTTCGCGAAGTAGGATGCTAAGCCACAACTAATTCGATGGATCTTGTTGCTACAAGAATTCGATGTTGAGATTCGTGATAAGAGGGGAGCAGAAAATCTGGCCGCAGATCATCTATCTCGTCTCAAGAACCCCTTGGATGAGCACGATAGAAGTGAGATTAGGGATTCATTTCCTGACGAACAACTCATGTTAGTAAGTGACTCGGAGCCGTGGTACGCCGATTTTGCCAATTACCTCGCAAGTAGACTCGTTCCTGAACACCTGACTAAGTACGAAAGGAAGAGGTTCTTTTCCTAGCTAAAATACTACTTCTGGGAAGAACCCTTTTTATTCCGAAGGTGTCCTGACCACATTATAAGGCGTTGTGTTTCGGAAAATGAGGCAGTAAAGATTATGAGGGAATGTCACTCTGGTCCCTCTGGTGGGCATCATGGGATAAACGTTACCGCCCGAAAGATTCTCGATGCGGGATTCTATTGGCCCAAAATTTTCCGTGATGTAAAAGAAATGGTGCAGGCGTGCGATGCATGTCAACGAGCCGCAAATATATCACATAGGGATGAAGCACCTCAGAACTTTATACAAGTTTGTGAGGTATTCGATGTTTGGGGGATTGACTTCATGGGACCCTTTCCATCCTCAGGGGGAAACGAGTACATCTTAGTCGCCATTGACTATGTTTCAAAATGGGTTGAGGCACAAGCCCTTAGGACCAATGATGCAAGAGTAGTCATTCATTTCCTGAAAAAGCTTTTCGCAAGATTCGGGATTCCGAAAGCTCTCATCAGTGATAGGGGAACACATTTCTGCAATGCACAAATGGAAAAGGTCATGAAGAGGTATGGAGTACCCCATCGATTCTCCACCGCCTATCATCCACAGACCAATGGCCAAGTCGAAAACACCAATAGAGCTATTAAAAGAATACTTGAAAAAACGGTTAGTCAAAACAGAAAGGACTGGTCATTTAAACTCGACGAAGCCTTATGGGCATTCCGAACTGCCTACAAAACACCTATTGGAACAACCCCATTCCGCATGGTGTATGGTAAGGCATGTCACTTACCGGTAGAATTAGAACACAAGGCTTATTGGGCGCTTAATGCATGCAACTTAGATTATACAACTGCTGGAAATAATAGGTTTTTGCAATTACACGAGCTTGATGAGCTTAGACTAGAAGCCTACGAATCCTCCATCACATATAAAGAAAGAGCTAAAAGATGGCATGACCAGAGAATTAAGAAACCCAAAGAATTTTCAGAGGGGGACAAGGTCCTATTATACAATTCTCGGTTGAGATTATTTCCGGGAAAACTTAAGTCTAGACGGTATGGACCGTTCACGGTAAAGAACTCTTCTAAATTTGGAGCGGTAGTGTTAATAGATGATGAAGGTAGGGAATTCACGGTTAACATACAACGTGTAAAACACTACCAAGAAAATAACAATGAAATGATTAGTGAGGAGGATGTGACGTTTGATGATGAAGTCACGTAGTAACCCATGACCTTGAGTCTAGCTACAAGACTCGTAAATAAATAAAAGCGCTTCTTGGGAGGCAACCCATGTTTTGTGTGATTTTATTTGTTTGATTGTTATTTGCTTCCGTATGCATGTTTAATTTTTATTGTTGGTTAATCATGTTTCTAAACTAAATAGTGGAAATACTTTACTTTGTTGTTTTGGCCTAGTCTTAACTCCACCTAGAGGTATTTTTGCAAAAGATAAGTGTAAGGGGAAACCCCAAATATGTTTTTAAGAAACAAACCGATCATGATTCTCCACAATAATAAATGAACATGTATATTCGTATTTGTTAGAGTCAAATGCTTGTATTGAGTCATAATGAAGTTTTGCAAGATTTTCCAGGAAGTAAGACCAAGTTTTTCCAGAAATTTTCCGGAAACTTAACATAAGAATTTCTGCAGGTCCATTCTGATGGCGTCAGAGTTTTACTCTTGACAGCGTCAGGAGTTAAAATCTGGAAATTTTACCGGTTTTGTTTTTCTAACGGAGTCTTATGGTTTTTGTGAATTATTAAGTTTTATAATCTCCAGGAGATCTGCAAACTTCATTCCACAAGCATTATATCTTATCTTGTTTTCTAGGATTTAGAAACTTATATAGGATGCCGCCGATTTTACGCGAGGTTGTCTTGTCTATTTTGTCAGGTTTTACAGGTTATGTATGACAAGAAGATGATTTATATTCTGGAAGGGAAGCTTTGATTGTTCATTTTCTTGGAGGAAGATTTAACCTGGCCACCTTATTATCCATACCGAGCGAATCAGGGGAGTATTTGATTTCATTCTTTTTACTTTTTAACTTTTACATTCTTTACTTGAACATTGGGGACAATGTTCATCTTAAGTGTAAGGGGAGGGTAAAAAGATGATACCTTACATATGCACTTTCGCTTGAGTTTGTTTTGTTTAATGGTAGATGTGTAATAAAACTATGAGAAATACTTGTTAGTGCAATTTTAGCGCCAAATTTAAAATTTTTTACAACATTTAGGAGTGAAACTTTAGCCATAGCAAGCGTCTCATGGATAGGAGATTGTATGACTAGCACATAACCGTATATTTAGAAAAATTTTCCACCCAAATATGTGAGGTTCGCCTTTAGATTTGATAGGAAAAGCATTTACTATTAGTGCTTATGAGTATACCGGTAGCATTTAGATTCTAGAACTTGCGTTAGTGATGCATCCCGAGACCGCTAGTGAGACTACATTTGTGTGGTAGGATTTACTACATGATAAGAGGGATTAGGATTACCCTTGTGTTAAACCCGTATTATAATTACTTGACCATTTAAGTCATATTACTTGGCTAGTTAAGTCAACTAATTTTTCCCACACCCTTAGCGTTGTACTCATTTTTAGTACACGATACCCCTAGTACACCCCTCCGAGCCTATCTTTTCGTTTCTAACTTTAAGCATTTTACTTAAAGGAAGAATTTGTTACACCCCACTTAAATGTACAACCAAATCGCCTTAGCCTTCCGTGTATGTGCTCATTTTTAGTGCATTATTGTTATTTGTTAAACCCTAAGTTAGCTTTCTAATTGATTACATGGCTGCTAAGTCGAGTCATATCATTGTACATATTGTTTTGGGACGATTGGGACTCATGGGTAAGTACTTATTTTATGGAGTAATGGGGAAGAACATAATATTATTACCCCCATATGTACGTTAATCTTACAAGTACTCCAAGTGTTTTGATTTTCTTAATTCGAGTCATTAGATTAGTTTATTGTAAAGTATGTAAAAATTCAAGTGTAAGGGAAATGTTTATTCCCTATGATGTATTATTTTGGATGGTTGGGTAAGAGTGTATGCAAAAAAAAAAAAAAAAAAAAAAAAAAAAAAAAAAAATCAAGAAAAAGAAAAAAAAAATATAGAAAAAAGGAAAAAGAGAAAAAACATACGGACTACCATCCCGTTTCATTCTATGTTCATTTTATGTTTTGTTATTTTTCATTTATTAGCTTAAGTCGAGTCTAGTCTTGGCTTAGCAACGCCACATTGTACATGTAATTGACCAAGATTGTTAACTCGCCACCAGTAAAACTTCCTTTATCCAACAAAACCGTGTATTTCATATCCCTACACCTAACATTACAACCCTTTAAAAGACCTCTTTGATAGTTTATCCTAGGTGCTTACGCCATGTGGTGGAGGTTTGATCCTTTCTCAAGCCTATGGTAATCTATTTTGCTATGACAGGTAGTGAGAGATATCTTCCGTTTCCATATTGTAATTCACACTTTATTACACCCGAGAGATGTGAGTATCTAAACACTATTTGTGAGGTGCTTGTGTATGACCTCCGTGCTTGTCTATTGGTCTTTAGTGGAACGATTATTTGTTGTAATTACTTTTATATTAGTGTTAAATGACCCCTAACTTGTATTTTGAGTAGAATAAAAGCGCATTTGCTTGAGGACAAGCAAATCTCAGGTGTAAGGGTATATGATGAGGCGAAAAATGATCAGTTTTTAGGGGGTCATTTAAGCTCGAATCCGAATTTATTTGATCAAATATTGCCCTAAATCGTTCCTTTTGTGATTTTAAGTACTTTGGGAGAGAAATCTGGAAAAGGAAGCAATTCGGACGTTTTTGGAGCATAAAAGTGAAGAAAACGCCAAAGTCTTAATTTTCCATGCTGGGAACAGTAGGTGACGGCGTCAAGAGCAAATTCTTGACGGCGTCAAGTGCAAATTTCATGAATTTCCATGACGGCCCAGTAGAGTTTTGACGGCGTCACATAGGAAGGGCGTCAAGAGTAAAAGAGTCATGACGGCTGATTGGTCCCAAACGGTCAACCTAATTGACCAGGGAATGGTCAACCAAGTTAAACTGCCTAGAATCAATCTCCGTGGAAGTATAGTGTTTCCCCGGGTCGTTATGTCCCGACGAGGTGTAGATGGTATTAAAACGGGTTTGTGATCGGGTGAAATTGGACAGGCATGGGTATAAGAGATTTGTGATGATTACACTACTGGATTATAAAAGAAAATAGCTTAAATACACTATATTAACAAGACTGGAAAGTCAGAAAAACCAGAAACGTTTAAAACTTAAAACGCGTACGTTCACGTTTAAATAAAACGTAAGCGTACGAAATAAAAAGTGAAAACGGAAATCTGAAAACACCCAGGGGGTGAAAATAACTTTTTTACAAACTTAAAATGAAAAGAAATTTTAAAATGAAAATGAAATTATTAAAATGATTATTTTAATATTTAAATTCTATTTAATTAATTAAAACTATTTTAAATCTAATTTAAAATAAACTAAAAATAATAAAGGTTACAAAATAAACTAAAAACTTATAAAAATATTTTCTAAACTTAAAATTGAACTTGAAGAAAGTATAAAAAATAAAAATAGATATTTTTGTCTTTTTATGAGTTTTTTTATTAATTAAAAACTATTTATATTAATTAAACTAATTAAACTATTTTAAATTACTATTAATACTAAATTAACTTAGAAAATTATGGAAAAATTCCTAAAATTATTTTATAACATATAAAAGCTATAAAAAATATAAAAACTAGGTTTTGCTTAATAAAAACTAATTATACTATTTTAAACTAATTATTTATTAATAATCAATAAAACTAAGATTAATTCTAATAAATACTAAATGGTAAAATAAAAATCTAAGAAAATTACTATAAATACTATAATATATTAGAAATTTAAGAAAAATATAAAATAGCTAAGTACTTAACAAAAATTTAAAAATGAAAATTAAAATTAAATTACATTAAATAGAAACTATCACTTAAAATTACATTTGATTTTCTGGATTTTCTTTTTGGAAACTTAACTTACACCTAAAAACATGAACTTTTTGTAAAAGCAAACTTTTTAAAACTCAGAAATAAGCTAGAATAAGCCAATAAGTTGATACAGTTGACTTTGGTCAACTGTGGAGGGAAATAAGCCAAAATGGGCCTAAGTGGGACCCACTCCTGCTAAATCTGAACTAAATAAGCTAATGTGACATGAATAAGCTGGAAAAAGTACTTTGGGGACCACAGAATGAGCAAAAAGCTACCAATAAGCACTTGGAATTTTGTTTGAAACTGAAAATGGGGACAGACTTTAGCAGCCAAATTAGGTGGGACCCAGGGGGTTCAAGATCAAACCCAAGGTCAAAATGTGGTGTGTGGTAGGAGGGGGGTTGTAAGGAACCAAGGTGGTGGCCTGGGGCCCACTGGATTGATCAGAAAACCACCACATAATGGTGGTGGTGGTTCTGTGCAGCAGGGGCAATACTTGCCCTGCAGGTGTCTTTGGGGCAAAGTGGGGCCCACACAAAAATTTGCAAAAATAAAATGAAGATGGGAAATGAAAGTTGAGCTGATAGAGATCAAGTAACAACAAGTTTCACTAGTTAACTCCTGTCACAAAAATCAAAATAAATCTTGCAATTTTTAAGAAAAACTGATGAATGCAAATTTGACTTTCTATAAAAACCTAAGATTTGACTTTAATGACTTTTGAAAGCTTCTAGGAAGCTGTAAATGTTATGATAAGCTAATTTAAGGCTAAAATGAACTACATGGATTACTTATGAGCTAATGTGCAAGGTTATGGGTACTAACTGTGTAACAGTCAACCCATAAGCTCAATCAAAAGTAAATTTGACTTTTGTTCAAATGAGGGTTGAGTTTTATGGCTAATCTTTGATAAAATAGCTTAAAAGAACATGTAACAACCAAGTTTAACTACACAAACACCTCAGAGCATAGGTAAATCAGATTAACCAAACACCCCTTAATATTGAAACTGTTTTGATTTTCAAAGCAAAATGAACTCTTAAACCATGAAACTGACTCTTAAAACATTATCTAACCTAATTTAAACATAAATGAACTGAAATTGGTACCAAATTACTTATGCTACAGTAAATAACAAAAATTTGTAAAAAAATGCTTACTGAGAGATTAAACTGAGACAGATGATACCAAGGGAACACAACCACAACCTACACCCCCTTGGGGTTCTAATACCATAGCAAACCAAGATCCATCAGGCTTCCATGCTTGGTTCTTCACTTCTTTTGATTTTTTTTTTATTTATTGAGCTATTTTAATGGAATTTTTGGTATTTTTGGATTTTCCCACTAAAACTTGTTTAAATGTTTTCTAGTCTTCAAAAACCTATTCACAAGCTTGACTGAGCTCAATCAAACAGAAATAAACAACCTTCAAGTTATTAAATCCAAAATGAGATTTTTGATGAAAATGGCAAAAACTAAATTTGCAAAGTTAAACTGAAATTAAGCTTAAATAAGAATTGAATTACATAAATGGAACTGAGAACAAGCTTTTTAAACTAATTGCAATAACTAGAAACTTAAATTACATAAAATCGACCTAAAAACTATACTATGAGAAAAATAAAACCTAACTACTACTTTATCTTCCTTCTTTTCTTTTCTTTTATAGCCCCTTGCAGCTTCTTTGGACTTTCCCACACATTTCTGACCACTGGATTGGTTGAAATAATCTCAACCGTTCAAACACAATTTTGGCGGGAACAGTGGGATTGGCAGATAAGTGGTGTTTGGTGAGGTAATTAATGAGGGTAGGAGGGGGAAGGTGAAGTTGGTGATATCATTAAATGAAAAGGTGAGGTTTGGTGAGGAGGGGGGGGCATGAGCCTGGTAATTAGGGAGAGTTTAGGGACGATGAACAGTACCCTGGTTTGTTTTGGGGGTGTTGACTGGGTCAAAGACGGGGGAGAAGTATTAGGATGGGAGTGGACCGGGTTTTGATTGGGCTAAGGTGGGCTAGGGTGGATGGATCAGATTTGTGGTTTTGGGTGGGATGGATTAGTATAGTTTGGTTTTGGTTTTGTTAACTTTTAAATAATAAGGACCAATTATGTAGTTTGGTGAAAGTGAGGGGCCAAAGTTGTAATTATGCCAAAATATCATAAAGGACCAATCATGCATAGTTTAAATATCCAAAACCCATTTTTGCAATTTTTGTACTTTTCAAAATTCCCGGGGACCATTTATGTCAAAATTCAAAATCCGGGGACTAAAATTGCCAAATTGTGAAAATATTTTATCCAAGGACCAATATTGAACATTTTGAATTTACAAGGACCAAAAATGATTTTTCTCTCAAAAATATCCCACCAGGGACCAAGTCTGTCAAAATCTGAAACTCCAGGGACTAAACTGTAAATTTCCAAAACTTTTCCAATTTTTCACCAAAGGACTAAATATGACAATTTATGATTTCAAAAGGACCTTTGGTGATAATTTTCTATATTTTGAATATCCAGGGACTAGTTTTGTAATTTTATGAAAGTTAGGGGACTGGAACTGCCAATTTTGCAAACTTTGTACGTTTTTCATTTGTTTTTGCTCATTTTGCATCTAAAACATATAAAACACAATTTTAAAATATTTTTAGTATTTTGATGCATTACTGAGTGTTTTTGTATATTTTGCAGTTCAGATTAGACCAAAAATGATGAGTGTTTGAGCACTCATCAACGGCCTGGAAGTGCATAACTCTTGACGGCGTCAGAAGTAGATCTAGGCAGTCCGAGGAATGTTTTGGCGGCGAGGTGACGGCGTCACAAGATTACTCTTGACGCCGTCAGACCTGTTTTTCTATATATAGTTTTCTAATTTTTCACATAAAAAGAGAGAAGTTTTGGGAGAAACCCTAAGTACGATTTTGGTGTAACTTTACAGGTTTTTCAAGGGTTCCAACCCCTTGATACCTTGCATGATTAATCAAGATAAGTGTTCTTCTAATTCAATCAATATGTCTATGTGTTGGTTGTCTATATCATGTTCTTATCTTAATTCTATCATGCTAGGCTAGATCTCCTTTGTGTTTGCTTAGATCTAATGAAACCTAGATATTGATTATGTGTTGATTACTTGTTTATTCTTGTCTTGGATGAATGATTTATATGTTAGGCTTAAGAAAACTGGCAGATCTCCAATTGGTAACATGCTTGAACGTCTTAAGAAACATGAACCAACGCGCACTAGGTCTTTATTGGTTGTATTTAATGCATGAGCCACTGTTTACAATCCCTATAGTTGTGCTGGGCATGGTGTAGGAGGATATAAGAGCTCATAGAATTGGGGAGTTATGTGTGCCACCCCATGAATGGTATTAAGGAATACGATCCGTCATCCATGCAATTATAACAAGTAATTAACGTGTAAAAGATATCTAGGGAGTAATGAAATCTAAGTAAACACATTTTCTCCAATTACTGCTCACAACCTTAGTATAAATTAGCTTATTTTCATTTTTTGTATTTTATTTTGATTGCATCTTAGTATTGGGTTAGTTGAATAGCAACTAATTCCGCCCATTCTTCTAAAACCCGAGATTTTTATTTGCTTTCTAAAAAAATATAAAAACACAAAAATAATCATCTCTCACCTTTAGAACTAGTATTTAGGCTTTCTAATCCTAGCGACACTATTCCTAAGCTGAACGATCAATCCCCCGGTACTTGTCACTATACTATACTACAACGATCAGGTACACTGCCTGGTGGGGGTTGTAAGCTTCTCGAGATCCCTCGAGAGGTAAAGCCTGTTGCGATTCCCACGCATCAGTGAGCTTGATTGTGGTGGATCCAAATTGCGTTGAGCAAGATGTAATGCTAAAAGAGCACTAAGCTCATGTGCCTCTTTTAGCTCCTCAACGAACTTCAAGTGTTCGGAGGAAGGTGATGGTGGTGGAGCTTGATAGTTGTCTTGGGTGAAAGTTTGAACATGCAACATGGGAGTGGCATGTGAAGTTGTAAGATGTGGTGGTGGTACTCTTGGTAGTGGAGACATGGTTGAGCTTGGATAGTCATGAAAACATGAAATGTTTGGGAGAGGTTCTTCATGAGTGGGTGATGTTTTTGTTGAATGAGCAACATGTGAAGTGTTGATTGAGAGATTGGGATTGATGTTTTGGGATGGAGCATGCTCATCATAAGAAGAGGCATGAATGAGGGAATGAGTGGATGATAGGTTGTGAGATGAATCATTGTTGTGGTTTTGAGGTTTAGTAGTTGGTTGACTTGGAACAACATCACTTGAGTTATGACAAGAATCAAGTTTCCTCCTCCAAACGGGTTTGACGGAGATCCTTGCGGTTCTTGAAATCTTAGGTTTTTGGTTGTTGGGAGATGACATGTTTGGGTGTGATGGTATTAATGATGGGAAGAGGGTATTTATAGTGTATGAGAAATGTGGTTTAGGAAGGTAAATTTTGAGGGATAACATGGGATAAAATATGTTTGTGAATTTTGGGAAGTATAGGCTGAAATGGGTCAAAAAGTGATAAAGAAAACAGTATCCCCGACCATTAGATGGCCGGTCCCCTTAATCATTAAGGGGGCCGCCTTATATAATTAAGGGGGCCGCCCATCTGGTGTTTCCCAGAATGCCAGAAATGGATTTTTGGCAGAAAATTTTCAAAAAGGTTGTGTTTTTGGATTTGGATTCAAGTAAGTTTAACTCTTTGAGGCAATATAGGGCATACTATTCATGAATGTAGAGAGTGATATAAAATTAATAGAAATAGGCAATAAATTTCTAATAATCATGCAATTCATTTATTTATCAATTAAGATATGCAATTAAGAAGGCAATAAATTAAATAAGCTAAATAAGCAACTATATGAAAATGATAACACTTAGCCTAGAGCAAGCATGTTGATGATTGTTAACAAGAAACACATAGGTGGATATGATTATATGGATTTCAAGACTTGTTACAAACAAGATCCATATGGGCAAGTCATGATTCTCATGAAATGATTTGATTAAATTGTGAATGTCATTTCCAATAGAGGTGTATGATACATGTGAGAAGGTTAAATGTGTTTTAAGCAAAACGTTTTTAGTTTTATTCAACAATATTTTGAAGTGACTTCAAGTGTGCATTATAATAAAAAAAAAATTAATCTTGTTTTTTATTAAAATAATGGTTATGAAAGAAATCTTAGTTAAGTAAATAAATATTTCATTCAAAAAGAGAGGAGTTTTAAATATGATGTTTTAATCTTAATAATCAAGAAGTTGCAAGTGAAGAATTTGAAATGGAAGCTTGTCATTGTCATGAGAATCAATTAAGCCCATTGTCACATATAATCATCTTTAATGACACCTAAAGATATTAAAGTGAAATGATAGATACTTAAGATCTAAATGCAATGGGACAGGAAGAAACAAGGTAAATAATTCATGAAAACAAGATTGACATATGTATATATATATATATATATATATATATATATATATATATATATATATATATATATATATATATATATATATATATATATATATATATACACACACAAAGAACATCATAATATCAAGTTGCAAGCAAGTATCAATAATAATGCATCTATTAAGGCAACTAGTAAAACATATAGCTTAAGTAGAAGGGTTCTACTATAGATTATAGAGAATTTAATAAAAATGATACTGGACTAAACAACAAGAAGGTTAATAATGCTAATATCATATATGCATATATAAGTGTTGATAATCTAAGAGCATGGCAGCATATCAGTTAAATTATATTCACACACTAATTAAACATTCTAAAGTATAATATAACATTGACAAGTTTTAGGAAAGAAAAACTTATCTCAGGTCCAGCTTTTCAAAAAGGATGGGCATGATGGTGAAAGAAGAAATTTAGGAGGCTTCATCATGAAAAAGTAACCGATACACCATGATACCAATACTCCAAGAGTGAAGAACAAGATGCCGATACATGAATAAATCCGCAACAACATCATAGGCGAAACATTTGTAGAAAGTGAAACAATATGATAGAGACCAATATTCGTCAAAGGTAATAGAGCGAGATGAGTAGA
This sequence comes from Artemisia argyi, assembly GCA_030686995.1. Taxonomy (NCBI): domain Eukaryota; kingdom Viridiplantae; phylum Streptophyta; class Magnoliopsida; order Asterales; family Asteraceae; genus Artemisia; species Artemisia argyi. Next base: position 33,889,379 of record CM060709.1, read on the forward strand.
ATAACACGTAATAGGCTCTTCATTCATAAATTACCTAAACAAGATAAATAGCTTGGTACCCAGATTCACATGGGTCCTAGTTGGTTAGATGACAACATCCATTACATTTGAATGCACATGATGTAGATGTCGTCGATAAGTACAAGAATTCATCAATAGTTTGTTTTAATTAACAAACAATGATTTTCTTGACTAGAGTAAAAAGTAATGAATGTTAATAGTATTAGTTCTAAATTTACTCACTAGATTTAACAAATTTTATTTGTTTTAATGTATTTGTTGAAGGATCATTTACGATAAATCCTAACCCGGTTTTATCATAGAATGGCTTTTGAATGTCGAGAAGATATTTTAAAGACTTAGAGCTATTTTTGAATTTTGCCAATGTTTTTGCTTTTTCATTTTCCATTTTAATTTCATGTTTGTAATCTCGACATTTTTTACATACAAGATCGATTTCAATATTACTTTTAAGTCTAGACATTTTATCTTCTAAAATGATTTCTTTTTCAAAATTGTTTTCAGCAGATGTTGAAAATTTATTTTTAAAAATAATTTTTGAGTCAATGTTGCAAAAATGTTTGAAGTTGTTTTCCATTTTTAAAAATTCTAATATAAATTGATCATAACACAAATGTTTAGTTTTGAATTGTACCTTCTTTGTAGTTGTACATTCCTCACATGCTATACGGTGATCAATTTCATTTTCCATGTCGCTCCGTGTTTTGTTTGTAGTTTCACTTGGATCTAGGAACATGTAGTTCTTGTCATCAATACTCGTGTTCTCATTTGTTTGAATATTCTCATGAGCCGTATTATCATCGTCTTCTTTGCACTTGTTGCACCATGATTTATTCACGCTCTTTCTTTGGATTTGACTCATGTATTTTTCGTTGTATATACCTTCAATGATCACATTTGAACTAGTAGTACATGTATTTACATCAACTAAATATTCATTTACTAAATTTTCTAGATTAACTATTTCTTGTGCAATATCAAGTTTATAATCTTTGGTTTTACATTTCTCTTGGTGAATCTTTAAAAGACATTTCCAAATATCATTTGCCGTTTTACAATGAAATAATCTTTCATATTTAACTTTTCGTAGAGTTTTGAAAATAAGTAATTAGGCTTTAGTGTTTTTATCAATATTAGTTTGAAGATTATTATATTGATTTTCAAAATCTATTTTGGTTGGTTTAAGATCACCAATTGAAATGATATGCCATAGATCAAGATCTATTGATTTCACATAGTTTTCAAATTTGTTTTTCCATTCAAGAAAAAGATCATTTTCAAATAAAGGTGGTTGTTGTGCAAATTTCCCTTCTACATATTTTTCAAATTCCATTGATCGTTGCAAGTTTTAAAATACAATCTATTTTAAAAATCTTGCTAGACGTGGCTCTGGTACCAATTGTAGAAAACTAGAAGGGGGGGGGGGTTGAATAGTTTTGCGTCTTTTTCGTTTCAAAAAGATTTTTCTTTCAAGTAATTAATGGTAGTTTGTAAAAACTCTTTAAAGCTAAAGTATAGATACAAGTTAATTCACATATGTCACATAAATACTTCTTATTTAAAGTGTTGAATAGAAATTATAATTTCATATATCTCACTTAAGTATAAGTTTGTATTTATATATGTATATGTGTTTTAATGATTGTATATACTTTAATTTACTAATGTATAATTTATATTTTGAATGGAACCTAGTTTGATCTTTATATGAAACCAATATATGCACAACACACAAGCAATTGTAACTATGAATGATATGCAAGTAAGTAATTAATCAAAGAGTTAGAGATGGAAAGATCAAACTGAGAGACAAAGGATTTATAGTGGTTCGGCTACAAGGACACCTTCCTTGCCCTACTCCACTCCCCGAGTCACCTACTCGAGAGTTTTCTTCACTAGATCAAAAACCTCCTTTATGGCGGAGAAAACCTTACACACCAATTTGCACACCACAATAATGACACACCACAATCACACCTTCAACACAACTTCTTCACACCAATCTTCTTCACACCTATCTTCTACACACCAATCTTCTACACTTCAAATTTCTTCACAACTTTCTACTTTGCTCCTAGCTTCTTCACAACTTAATACTTCCTAAACCTTTTTCTTCACGCCACTAGTTTCTTCACACCTTCACTACTAAGTCCTATCCACTACCCCAAGATATATACTACTTCACAACTTCTAGGCTTCAAGGTCTTTTTAACTTCAAAGCTTCAGCTTCTTTGTCTTCACAACTATCTCCACTTCAATGAACTATCACACCTTATTTCTTTTATCACTAATCCTATCCACCTCTACTTCTTCACTTCTATTACTACTTCACGCCTTCAATAGATCTAGATCCTATATCTAAATCTATCTAACCAATGTATACAATATGTTCTCAAAGGAATAAATGATATACAAGATGAACTAAACAAACAACTTAGATAGCAAGATGATACTAAGTTGTAATACTTCTAGTGGAAGTATTCTTCTCTTTGCACTTGAGTGTTGAGGCTTGAATCACTTTGAAACAAAGATCAAAGTATATAAGATCAAAGGATTTTTAGAAGATGGAGAGGGATGTTTAGATCAGAAAGTTTTAGTGCAAAAAGGTGAGGAAAAAATCCAGGTTTAAGGTGGTATTTATAGGCAAAAGAATCTGACAGAGGAGCGTGGCCGGTCCCCTTAAACCATGGCCGGCCCCCTTAAAATTAAGGGGACCGCCCTTTAAAATTAAGGGGGCCGCCCAGCTGAAACGGCCAGATTCTTTGTCTTTTAGTGGGGAAAGTTTATTTGGTGAAAAACTAACTGATTTTGGTTAAAAATTTGAATTCATATATTTAGTATGAATAAAACATTTTTCTTTATTACCAAAAGTGTTTTTCAAAAATATATAACGTGTTTATATAATTAAGTAAACTTTGTAATACTTAATTAAACTTTCCTTTGATCTTATAATGCTTTAATCACTATGTTTATTCATACCTTAAGTGATTAGATGGTGAAAGTGATTATTAACTACTAAATACTTGTTTACGTCATTATCTTTGATTTAATGTGTTTTCGTTTTGTGATCATTAAAACATAGAGATATCGGAAGATATGAATAACGTTTTTAGTCGTTTATTTATATCAACAAGTAAATTATTCTTAATCAAACATTTGTTTGAAAACAGAACGAGATCAATTTAACAAAGCCCAAAGTGCGTTTACGGTTTGAACGTTGCATTAATACATTAAAACGAATTACAAAATTTAATTTCAGTATTTTCGATAATTAGATCTTTAAGAAAATAAAATACCCATTGGTAAATATATTCATATAAACCATAGTATTTTCTTAAAGCTATGATCCTAATTGACATAGTACCATTACATCAGTTGATCTGCTAGTAATGATAGTATTCAACAAGGTAATTGTCGAACAATAATTGCCAATATCATATTGCAATTCCTAGATTTATGAGATTTACAATCACAAAACTTTTGTATTGTAAGCATGTTTTATCCCCATCTTAATGCCTTGAGTCCAAGATCTCACTTCCTACTCAATTTAAGTCGTCTAACTTAAAAACTGCAAACTCACAAATCCATTACATCAGTTGATCTGCTAGCAATGAATTTATGAAATTTACCTCTCCATTGCAATCTCGCCAAGTTCTCACATGACGTAAATTACAGCTTCAAGTGTTCTTAATTAGATGGCATTTGACTTAATTTTATAAGGGTATTAATTTTGACATGATCAAAATAATGTATGAAGAAACATGCATACAACTTCATAACATTGGTTTTACAAAATATTTTTATTACCAATTTTCTAAGAGTAAAATAGCAAAGTTTTGATTGAGGTATCGGGTTCACCAATTAAAGAATTGCCAACAATTATCGTCCACTATATCGTACTTTTGCATAAGCCCTAAGGCTTAGTGTTTCGGATAATCATTGTGAAATTGTGGTGAATTCACCCTTAAGATGACAATGTACGTAATATAGTGATATAGGTAAGTCTAGGGTTGGCACACAAGCGGTTGTAGAGAACTGGTAGGTGCATGGTCTTTAATAACCCCTCTCTACAAGCACATTGTATGGCAACCTTCGGTCCGCCTTTCGCACACTATGTACAAAAACATCAATCAACCAATCCTTTGAAATTTTGATTTTTAAACCAAAACAATTTCATCATTTATTTAGTCCATATTATTTTTCTATTCAAAAATTACCCTTTTCGTTTATAAACATGTCTAACATAATAATAAACAAAAACAAGTAATATATAATAAAAAAAATAAACAACCAAACAAACATATACATAACATAACAATTAAATATGTATAAAACATGTAGCCACATGTAAATCTTATTCAATAGTCATATTAATAATCAAGTCTAGGTGTATAATGCATTCATTCAATTAAGGCTTTCTTCTTCAAAGGAAAAAGAGCCACATACATCGATAAATCGATTGTGTCAGCCAAAACTAAGCAAATACCACATAGCACATAATTGATTACTTAATATTGGAGTCTTCCCCAATTCGACATCTATTAATAAATTTACATGTTTCGATATAACTTAACATTTAATTAATATATATATACAATTTAAACAATTTAAATTATCACACAATTAAATCCATGCAAATATGCACTTTTCATGGATTATGCTTAACAATTAACATATTGCACCAAGATCGTTTACTAAAACGGATAACCAATTACATGACATCCTAGGGTTTCTAATCATATTAAAAAATTCAAAAAACAAAACCCTAAAAACCCTAATAGGTCAATCGACCTAATAAAAAAATTAGGGTTAGGAATCAAAAAACCCTAAAAACATGTAATTAAACGAATCAAGATTAAATTTTTATGCGTTTCGATAATTAATTACACATTATAACGGCTCTAGATGCCACTGTTGGAATTATAATATCATAACAATCATATAAATTAAACAAAACACATCAAGCGAGCATAGCGGAAGTAATTACAAGATCATATAACAAGTAATTAATTAATCAATAATAAATAGTACACATACCTTTGTGATTCTAGCCCGAACAAGAATCAATTGCAATCTTCAATTCAAGAACCCTAATTAGGGTTTATGTGGATTATAAGAATTACCCCTTACCTCTTTTGTAATTCAATCCAAGAATCAAACAATAGTGTGTTTGAATCACGTTCTTGATCGACAAGGACAAGATGAGAAGAAGAAAACATCAAGATGTGTGTGTACAAGTTATGTGAAACAATGAATCTTGGGTTTGTATTTATACTTGAGTTTACTTGGAGCACAAGGCAATGAGGAGGTGGAAATCCACCCCTTGGCCGATCGGTTCTAGGCTTCCCCATGGGATTCCGGAACCTTCTCTTGTTTCCAATTAAACACAAGTATTACTTTCCTAATCTTCGTCTAACGGTCGTTAGTCATTCTCCGTTAAATACTAACGGTCGTTACTAGTTGTGTTTATTAATAATTACATATAACATTTATAAATAATTATTCTTTTACTCTTCACGTATTGTGTGCAATCCCGTGATCTTGAGTTCGATCCTAACATACGACTACTAAAATAATATCCATAATCTAACAAGTGGTGCACATTCCTTATGTATGACCATAGATGCAGCATACATCCAATTATTATTCCTCTGAATTTGGGAGTGCAAAATCACAAGAAGTTCTATAGACACTTTTTGCATTTGGAAGTACAAAATCAGAAGAAACCACCGTACACACAGTCAAGCCTCATCAACATATGAATGCTTTTTGTCCAGCTTTGGCTGACAGGGTGGGCTTAGTTTTTTGTGGTTGATATTAATTTGCCTTGTCATATCTACTTGACGACTGGCCGTATGTGGTTACAATCATAATCCTGATATCCCTTCATCCTGTAAAGGATTCTCTGAACGTCATACTATATGCGGATCACTGTATATCTTGATATGTGTACGTATTTTAATCTTCCGAATCATTCTACTATTGACGTATGTGTCCGAAGGACCCATAGTCATCCGGACAGACACTTCGGCAAGACCTTACTGAACGACCTTTCTCCTCCTGTATAACGGTAACTTCTTAAAGGGAAGTCAACAGGATATATATGGTAACTAACAGGTATACAAAGATCAACCTGTCAAGAGAAAACAGGATCCTTGTTAGGAAAAACTACAAACGACGACAGTGGTATCGTCATCATGCTTGGCGGTATCTCATACGCACAAAATTACCTCACCTATATAAGGGAGGTAAATTCTCACATTGGTAACTAAGTCTTTTCACCTACTAACTATTACACTCATTTATTCTATTTCATCTAAATACTCATTCTCACGCCGGAGTTGGGTTCTGGGATAAAACCCGGGGCAAGACTAACGCGTGTTTGTTCTTTTGTAGATCAATCGCTGAGTTTCGGCATCCGAAGAGGCTCGAATCCGAAGGACCAAATAAGCGTCCCGAGGACCCATTTCGCTTGTTGGAGTAAATTGCAAGATTTTACCTCAACATCTACATATCTCAAACAGAAGGAGCTCAGTCTACAGCTGAGAATTCATTTTATACGATGAGCAGGACCTTTGTTAGAGTATCATAACTTAACTGGACTCTTTAGGTAGGAAAGCGGTGACTTTAGGTCAGTCTAGCGCACAATCAGTTACTGGATAAGTATATTACATTATTTGCTAATCACATTAGGCTAGATGTCATTACTGAATGATTTATTTGGCAGTATTTGATTATGTTCTCCTCCCTCACATGCAACAGAGATCAGAGGATAGAATTACCTAGTGCCTTTCAACTTAGACTTCGACATTTAAGCAGGTTTACTGCTACCGATTAAAATATCACATTGCATTAGTTGTTCTTTAAATGAAACACCGCCTAATAAGTGAAATCATATTAGCAACATAAACAGTCGGTTCTTGATTACAGTTATAGTTAATACATTGACTATGTGTGATTTTCATAAATGCAGACACAATTGCTGATGGAGTACACATCGACACTCCAGAGAGAGGTATGCTTGTACTTGATTTCTATGCCTAAGACGCTCTCGAGGTACATCACATAATTTAGGTGGTGTTTGAGATTGCATTTTTTCCCCCTGTAAAGTACTTGCAAAACTGCTAAAAAATAAGTAATACTACATAAAATATAGTTCTAATTCAATCATGAGAAAGTTCAATAAAAATCATCAATAAGGTTGTAGGTTGAATATGAAGGTAGGATAGGAAATAGTTATAGTTCTAATTCCATCTCATAATAAGCACCTTCCTACCAGCTTATCAGAAACTGCTCCAAAAATATGCAGCAGTTTGGGTGGAATACAACTGTTTTTGCTGAAAAAATAAGCAATCCCAGACACCCCTTTGTATACATTGAGCTTCCGTACTAAATAGAAGCTCACGCGATTTACTAATAGACTACTCTTGCTATAAATATAAGCTCCAAAAGGATTTGCCCAATGGAGACTAGATGCAGAAATAATTCATATATGCTGTTCTGTAAGGGCCTGCTATCCTTGAGTTATGTTAGTGTACATCAGTGGTCTGATAACTTTCTACAGTTACTTTTATATGTCAACCCCCATCGGCAAATGGTTCAAAGTTCAAACCATGGGCTACCCACATAGCCATGGGGGCAGCACTGTGTAAATTGCAACCTCTATACCACACTCCATTTGTAGCTTTTGCTGCATTGCTGTGTTGGATAAAAAACATTAGAGCATCACATAAGGTATGAGAAAATAGAAAAAAATTATCAATTAGACATTTTTGGTCATAATTTGGAAAGGGTTGACCAAAATCACGGTGATACCAAGTCTGTTGATGAGGTATGTAGATGGAGCTCAGTCTTACAGCAATGGCTATGTAGAGGCTAATTCATCTGGTTAGTTGCAAGGTTGTTAAGATGAGATACACTTTGACGGTATTCGTGTGCATCAAAGACCATATACTCCATTTATTCTGTGAGAAGCATAGCATTATTAAAACCGTGAACAAGCATTATATGAATATCATAATCTTGCCCTTATGGCCTTATCTTTTGTTAACAGGAAAAGAAGTTAAGTGAAGATAATTAAGGAAGAACTTGAAAACCAGGTAAGTTCTTTACATGGTTTTTGTCAAGAGTGCAGTCGTATTTTATTTTAACAGTAAAGCTAAAAATTTCACCTTATCAGCTTACAGCATTTCTAAGATAAAAAATATGCACTTTCGATTGCTTATTTTTAAGTGTCAGTTCTGAGTGTTTGATAGCTTGTTTATTAATAAGCAGGTTGCTTAAAAAAGCAAATCCTGGAGACCCCCTGAAAATAAACATATGCCGAAAACATAGCAATCCTAAACACTCCTAAGCCATCCTTCAGGGTTACAGATTCTCTGGAAAATTTTCAAGCTAAAATCAGTCTTAACTGCTTAACATGCGTAATATCATTTAAAATCTTGTAAGCATAGTGCAAGTAGAATTACTTTTTAGATCTTGCTTTTTTTCTCAATCTATAATTACATTCTTGGTGATTCATTTTCAAAGTCCCCTTTATCATAGCTTGTGAAAACCAAAACATATCTCATTTAAGCCATGCTTCATATTTGCATTTTTTTGGTAGATTTAAAACCAAAATCATTTAAATGCTAAATCCTACTACTTACCATATTCAATATCATTTATAACCTTGAAAACATAGAAAATATAGCATTATGTTTTACATCTCTTTTTGGTTAATTCATTTTTAAGTTTCCTTTGATGTATTTAAGAGGATTGTCCAAAGTTATGTCTCATCTCATTTTCGAGTTTCCTTTACAAGTATTTTGCAGTTCTGATATGTAAGTTGCCCGAACTAGCTCAGAACTCTAGATCTAAGCTTTTTATGTCTAAGTATATATATAGTTCAAAACTGAAACATTAGTCAAGTACAAGGCTGAGTTAGATTTATGTACTTACAGGTTGCATCAGCAAAACAGCTGCAGAAAGATGGTGGTTGTGGAGGTCTTAACGACCTTGCAACTAACCAGACAAATTCACCCCAACATCTGGTTACACTTCCTCTTTTCAATGGCTAGATCTGCTCCAGAACAACACATCTCTACCTTAAAATTTTACAAAAAACTGAAGCTACAAAGCCAATAAAACCAGTGCAAGATACTGGTTTATTGGTGTTTTTTTCAGCTAGTTGAGCTTCTACACTAGCTTTGTTATCTTATAAATATCAGTTCATTATTTGTAATAATACCAAATACAGATTTGTTATTCTTTTGCATTTGAAGATAGGTTAAGTAGTGAATATGACAAGAGGAGATATCTGCCTTTGTGTTTTATGCAGATGCTATCCTCTTATGTTTGTGTGTGTTTTATGGGTGAGATGAGGGGTTATTTATGTCAATGGGTGACAATGGTTTAATAAAAATTTATACTGTAAATGTTAGTGTAATATAATATGCTTCACAACTAAGAATAAACATGTATACTGTAAATGTTAGTGTAATAATAATATGCTTCACCACTAAGAAACAGTATGCGACTTGCAAATTTTACTATAGAGAAAGATGATTATGTTATGTGTCACTACTTAAACTAAGCTGTTTGGCGGTGACTTTTTATTTTATTTGCATGATCAGAACTTGCTAAATATATATATTTGCAACCCAAGTGGATTCAATTGTTATGCTTTAATTTCTTGTCTTTGGTTACATGATAAAAGCATCACATGTGTATAATTTCAGTATGCAGAATGTCCTTGTTAGCAAGTTGCATGACTTTTTCTTTTGTGGTGTTCTTTATTTGAAGGTTACGTACACGACTCTCTTCTCAGCAGATATTTATTTTCTGTCAATTTTGTAGTTATTATGTGGACGTGTATTTTGCAACCTTGGATCTATAAAAGTGTAGATTGACAGGGATACCTCAACTATGTGTGTTATACTAGTACCTATCAATCCTACTCAATAAAAGTTTGATGCTTATGAAATACCTCCATCCAATACCCATCAACCCTATTTTGCTACCTTTACGTACGCTTATATATTTACATTACCCATCAACCCTAAACCTTTATGTACGCTTATATTTTTACATTGTAGCTTACATATCAACTACGCACATGCTGCAGTAAAAAACTGTTGGTAATCAAAGAAATGAAACAAATAACAACTTTGACGAACAAAATGAAAGTTTTATTCAAATTACCAAATCAAATACAAAACGAAATTCAAACCGTACCAAACATAAAATTACAATTCAAAATCAAAAGGTACAAAGAATTGTAATGGTAATGATCTTTATTTATAGACTGAACAAACCATTATAAAATAGTTTTTTAATTCTAAACAAACTTGTAGGACAAATCACACAAATTACTAAATTTACCAAACAACTCTTAAAGTTTAAGTCACTTTTCTAACAATCTCCACCTTCACTTAAACTCCTTCACCTGCTTCAAATCAAACTCAAATTTCCAAACGCTAGAGATACTAGCCAAATTCAAATCAAATGATTGATTCTCAAAAGCAATCCGAAACAAAATCGATCCAAAGTAAATGTCGATGATTTTAAAATGACCAATCAAACGTTAATCGACAAATTCAAAACGGCTAACCAAACAAACAAATCGGTTCAAACGATCTTCAACAAAGACAATCAAATTTAGGCAACCAACTTCAAAAGCCCGGCGAATGAAGATCCAAAATTTTCAAACTGACAAATTTCCAATGATTGAACAAAATTCAAATGACCTGATTATAACCAAGTCTTCAAATTCAAATTTTAATGATCCACTTATGTAATAAGAATTACGGTCCAAATTCAAACTTATTATCCAACTATCAAACCAATACAAGTTAATTAAATAACTTAACGAACGGGCTCTAATAATTCAAACGCTTCAAATATGATCTGGATAATAATTTTAATGACCCACTTATATTAAAAATTACGATCCAAAATTTCAAAACCAAATACGAATACTTAATACTCAAACAAACGGCCGATAACCAAACCAAAATTCAGAAAACCCAGCTCATATCAACTAATCTCAAAAGAGCCCAATAACCAACAAATTCCTAATATTCAAATTTTCATAAGACTGGGATGGTCCCTTCGATTCACAAATTAACACAAAACCCAATGATGCCAAACCAATTCAAAGTTTCAAACAGAGCCAAAATCACAAATCGATTTTCAAAGTTTCAAACGGTTATACCACCTACCAATTGATCGAATCTTCAAAAAAACAAATCCAAAACAAACGAAGATTTTTTTTTTTCTTTTTTAAAAAAAAAAAAAAAAAAATCTTTTTCTTCATAGCTAAAAAATCTGGCTATGATACTACTTGTTAGTAATCCAATTAACAAATCGACAAATAAAACGAAAGCTTTATTCAAATTACCAAATCAAATACAAAACCAAATTCAAACAGTATCAAACCTAAAATAACAATTCAAAGGTACCGAATTCTAACTCAAAAGGTACAAAGAATTTAAATGCTAATGATCCCTATTTATAGATAAAACAAAACCGTCATAAAATGCTTTTCTAATTCTAAACAAACTTGTAGGACAAGTCACACAAATTACCAAATTTACCAAACAACCCTTAAAGTTTAAGTCACTTTTCTAACAAAAATCATCTTCAATATTTCAACGACTGAACAACGAATAGTACGTGAAGACTAATTTCTCATAAATTTGCTTTACAAACACAACATTACACCCTACTGAATAAACGCATAAACACATTTGCCACTATGAGCTTATATATGCAAGAGAGGAGCTAGGAATTTACTCTTTTTTTTTTTGGGGGGGGGGGGGGGGGGGGGGGGGGGCATATTGTGAAACAAAAACACAAAACACTGCGAACAGAATATGTTGCTACATAAACTTAACAAATTACTCGTAATAAGAATATAGTATACCTTAAAAGGTAATAGAACTATAAATTTTATGTGTTGCACATTTTAAGTTTTTAACTTTCATAGGAAGAGATATTTTTTATTTGTTGCAATGGTAATAAAACTGAGCTCACTGATGGAAAACCTCATCATACAAAAGCAAAAATCTTTGACTTAGTTCGGGTTTCGGATTTCCTCGTCGGGTTTGGTTTTTGGTCATCCCTAGTTGGATCTTAGATCTGATTGGGGGGGGGGGGGGGGGGGGGGGGGAGAAATCGTATTCAACCAAGTTGTCTACGATCTGAATGATCATCAACCAAAAACTTACACATGATGATCATGATAAATCGTATTCATCATGAAGGGAGAAATGTATATTTAGTTGATTGGTTGATACATGAAGAAATTATTGATATGATGATATTTTCACAAATTTCAATCAACATGGTGATTTGATGTCAGTTGAACTAAATCTTTTACAGAAGCAAACTTAATTAGTTATCATCTTATTTTTTGTCTTCAGGGATGTTGTTCAAGAATGCTGGAATAAAGTCCATAGCATAAGTCAGAAGAAAGAGCTTCAACGTCATCCATAACTTACATCAGGAATTCTCAAGAGCTCAAGCTTGTCATCCTAACAAGCATTGAAGACAACGATGTTCCATATCTAGCCTAATATTCCATACGGGGAGATTGTTAGCTTTCTTTAAATATGTAACAATAGACTAGAGATTAGCTAGTTTTAGTGTTTAGTTGTTTACAATAGTCGAAGGACAATTGTTGTATTTTTCAAGTACATGGGAAATGTCCAAGTATAAATAAGGCATTTATGCCGTTTTTCCTTTCTTGTAGCTTTGTCATTTTTCTCTTGTATCAATATCATTTGAGAAATAAAACATAGTTACCTAACTCTCGCCACTCTCTCTAATCATTATCTCTTGTACATATTGTAACACTCCCAAAATTTGGTACAGCGGAAGACTCAACAAGCTTTCGGGGTGTTACGGGGATTGGTATCCAACACAAGACATAACAGAACGAGATAACGTAAACATAAGAAAAACACAACCAAAACGGGGTTTTAAAGTTTACATTTATCCCAACATCATTAAGAGTCAGGCCCAAAAGAAATAAACGTAGGTCCACAATTAAATATCAGAGTTTAGAAAAATAGATCCATAAACCAGGTGCCTTAGCCGAGCCTTCCAATCCATGCATCCAAATCATCACTTAATTACCTGAGAAAACGTGCTAAAAGTCAGCTTTCGCTGGTGAGATCATAGGTTTAAATTCATAATTCAATATAGTGGACATATACGCAAAACGCTTGCTAGCTAGACTAAGGATTCACTAAAAGCCTGCGGATACCCTCCGCTCCAACATAATACACGGATACCCTCCGCTCTAACATAGATATTCGGGTAACCCCCACAATATCATAAATACTCGAATAACCTCCGAAGTATTAATAACCTATAGGTGCACACTATAGAATCTAAATAAGCCAACCTTGAATACTACACACGAAACTATGTGACTAAAGTTGACAATTCACCAATAACCAATAAGCCAACCTTGAATAGTACACACGAAACTATGTGACTAAAGTTGACAATTCACCAATATCGAAATAAGTCAATCTTGAATAGTACACACAAAAACTATGTGACTAAAGTTGACAATTCACCAATATCAAAATAAGCCAACCTCGAATAGTACACACGAAAATATGTGACTAAAGTTGACAATACATCCTAGTCCATACGCATAGCAAGTTTTAGAAAGAATATAAAAGCGATAATAGTCCACATAAAATAATTTGCACGTTTCTCACCCCAAGTATTGAAAACATAGTTCAAGATTAAAAAGTGGGGCTATGTGACAACTGGAAAAATAGGGAGCCATTTTTAAAACCCGCATTACATTAAAAATTATAATTTTGGAATTTTTGCAAAGTTTATTGGACGAGATGTTTTATGAACGTTGGAACGTGTTTTTGATCGTACGTTAATTATGAGGATTTATTATTTATTTATGGTTTGGTTTGATTCGTTCGTAATGATTTATTTTGAGGTTGTTACTTTGGCACTACATTGACTCCGGCACTAGGTTAACCTAACAATTTTAATTATATTTTTAATATTGGTTCGGATATTATTATTTTTGGAACGGGTTCGGTTTGAGAAAGTTGTTTGGTTATTTAAGGTTTCGGGTTTGGCCGTGTATTTACACCGGGCTACTTAACCCACCACTACACCTCTCACTATTATTATTATTATTATTATTATTATTATTATTATTATTATTATTATTATTATTATTATTATTATTATTAAAAGGTTTGTTTGTTTGTTTTTTTTTTTTTTTTTTAATAAGAGTAAATTGCATCGTCCTTGAGGATCCGGTCATAAGCAAACACAACACCCTCATCACCAATATTCACTCTCTCTCTCTCTTCTCACAACATCAACCATCACCGCACCCTAATCACCCAAATCGCACCACCACCGCCACCCTCTCATCAAATCTAACACCACCACCTTAACCATCTTCTTCCGATCTATCTTTTGGTGCAAACCACGCGCGATTTGGACCACTCTAACACCTTTTTCGAATTAAAATCACCACATTATCACCACAAAAATCGTTATTTCTTGTCTTGCTTTTTGAAGATCCATTCGAGTTGTCTTGGGAATCGAAGGTAGGTCGAGCTTGGCTCGTGCTTTGGTTCGAACCGTGACCAAGGGTCACGGGTTTGGTTCTTTTCGGGTGTTCATGGTTAATAACGAAAGATTTTTATGGGTTTTGAATGAAATGAATTAAAGAAAAGGTTTGGTATCCGGGTTTGTATTTGTTTCGATGGGTCGAGGTTCAACCGAGAGCTATGGCTCTCGGCTTGGGTCTTGGATGTGCCATCTTTGGCCATTTGACGATTCTTGATTATTTTGGTGCTTGCTTGTGATGTTTGGGTCGACCTAGTGGTCGTTTGGTTCTCGGCCGACACCCCATAGTGGGCTGTTTGGTTCGGTGTGGCTCGATAGAGCTAGCCGAGACCTATTGGTCTTGGGTGAGACTCCCGTATCTTATTTCGGGCTTCTATTGACCCGGGTTGACTTGGTAACTCAACCCGTAACTTGTTTTGTTTTCGGATATATTGTTACTTGTCGGATTATTATTATTGTTGTTGTCGTGGTTGTGATGTTTTGACCATGGATACTTATTGGATTTATTATTTTGGTCTTGAGTGGCATTTTTGGGTTACGAGATATATTGGAGATGTGTTGTCGAGTGTGGATACTTGGGAACCGATTGTGAGACGGTCATTAGATGACGGAGATAGGTTAGTTGGGTGCCGTAGTCGGACCCTCATGTTGTAGCACGTGGATATGGGATTGATTTGGACGGAGATGATATATTTATTTTGACTTGATTCTTATATTGGACTTGGACTATGAGCCGAGAGTCATGACTCGGACATGTGACCAAATTCTATGACTCGATAAATATTTAAAAGTCAAATATTAAAAATAATACTCGTAATAATATTATTGAGAATATAATCGTTTATATACGTATATAGACGTGATAAACGTATATATATATATATATATATATATATATATATATATATATATATATATATATATATATATATATATATATATATATATATATATATATATATATATATATATGCGTATATTAATAATAAAACGATCACGAGTAAATGTTATAATAATATAACGATAGTTATTATACTATGCAAATAGTGTAATAAATGTCGGACTATTGTTATAAATAATAACTACAAATAACGGCGAAATAATAAGTCCGGTAAATAATAATTAAAAACGTGATTTTTATAAATTTAGAAACTTATCGAGTTATACGAGTTGTGGTTATTTAAAGTCCAAGTGGACTTTATATTGTGACTTTTGTGTTGTCACGGATATATGACGATTAATATAAACATTTTCTATAGCAAGTGACTTATTTAATCGACGGATTAGATCGAGTTATTTGATTATATAAAATGAGTATATTAATGGGTATCGTATCCCACGACGCCCATAGGTTGTGGTATATGTTTTAGGGTAATAAATTACTATGTATCTCGTGGAATTAGGCCGATTCGACGATATATATAGGGAATTTATAGGACTGCGATATATACCAAATAGAATTCTTTGTGCTATGTGCTTTAGGTTGGGTATAATTTTGGAACGATATATTACGTAAATAAATATGGGAGATTACCAAATCGACGGATTTGATAAGCTTCGATGATTATTTAAATAATATGTTGGGCTAATATTAGACCTATAGTTGGTTTATTATTTCGTTTGTTGTGGCTTTTTGGTTTGAGTTGTGCCGACCCTTCACCCATATGGACACCAAACGTTGAATTTCAAATTAATATGAAGTTAATTCGAGAAATGGATATTTTTGGAAAGTAAAACGGAATACGTTCGGGAATGGGAATATTTGATTTTGAGGAAATGGTTTCTGAACGAGTTTGATATTGTTAGGAAGTGTCGAGTCTTTAGTTGCCGTTACGTGAGTTGCTTGAGTTTGCTTACGTCTTTCTCCTATCGTTTTCTTTTGAGGATTTTCTGGACTTGAGGTGAGTCATAGCCCCACTTTTACTCTTGAACTTTGTTTTCAATACTTGGGGTGAGAAACGTGCAAATGTTTTATGTGGACTATTATCGCTTTATTTATTTATTTCAAAACTTGCTATGCTTATAGAACTAGGTAGGATTAAGCGAGGCCTAGTCCCGAACTAGGTAAGCTATTGATTTAGTTGTTGCGCGAGGCCTAGTCCCGAACTAGGTAAGCTTTTGGATTGGTTATAGAACGAGGCTTAGACTTGAGCTAGGTAAGCTATTGATTGGATTGAATTGAGCTATAGCGTGCACCTATAGGGTTTATTTGATTTGGTTGGATTATTTTGGTTGGATGACTGAGGCCTAGTCTAGCTAGCAAGCGTTTTGCGTATATGTCCACTATATCGAATTATGAATTTAAACCTATGAACTCACCAACGAAAGCTGACTTTTAGCACGTTTTCTCAGGTAATTAAGTGATGCTCTATGGATGCTTGGGATTGGAGGCTTGGCAATGGCACCGGTTATGGATCTATTTTTCTAAAACTCTGATAACTATTGTGGACCTATTTTTATTTCTTTTGGGCCTTACTTTGGATAATTCTTGGGATAAATGAAAACTCTAAAACCCGTTTTGGTTGTGTTTTTCTTATGTTTACTTTATCTCGTTCTTTCATGACTTTGAATGGATACCAATCCCCGTAGCACCCCGAAAGCTTGTGAGTCTTCCGCTGTATCAAATTTTGGGGGTGTTACAGATTGGTATCAGAGCCAAGGTTATAGAGAACTAGGTAAATAGACACCTAAACTATAACCGATTTTTATAGAAAATGATCCTCGACCATTGCCCGCCAGCCCGCCAAGCCGAAGCATCATTGTTTATTATTGAGGTATTATGAGATCATTGAGATGATTATTAGATTTAGGATTTCTGAGATGATTTGAGGATTTAAGGTTTATTGATTTAGTGATAAGATGGCGTTTTGAGGAATTATATGCGTTTGAGGAATTATATGGCTTAAATATTTTACGAATGATTTTAGTAATGCGGTATTTTAAATCTTTCTTGGTTATATATGATTGGGAATTATATGATGATGTCGATATGGTATTTTGAGTTCGCGGTTTAGTTGTTTTGAAACACTTACACCTACCCTACGCCGTTGTCACAGACTATGACCTCCCGTACGCCCGATGTTGTTGAGGATATTCTTACTGCACCGGTATTTCCAGCACAGTTCACCATGGCTCCTGATGACCCTTACCAGGTTGCCATGCATTCAGCTACTGTGACACCGACATGTTCTACTTCAGCACCACCTGCTGCATCTACGCAGGGACCCTCATCTTCTCTAGGGCTCCCTGGTACATCGAGGCAGCTTACACTTCATCAAGTTTTGGCTCGTGTGGCTCCACGTTTTGCCCACCAAGCTACGGCACGTATGTCGGTACGCCCTACTTCACCACCTTTACAGATAGATGCTCACTCTCTTCTGTCAGAGGCGCCACCTGCATCATTGCGTCGTCGTCCTAGATCACCTACCCCTTTACCACATGGTTCACCTGTTAGGAGACAATGATTGATGATGTACTCTTCCGATGAGGAGGAGGAGGAGTACGAGGGTGAGAATGAGGCTGATGACCCTCAGGAGGCTGAGCAGGGTGATGATGATGACCCTGAGGAGGAGGATGACCCTCAGGAGGAGGAGATGCCTGATGATGATGATCTGTTAGTGCCGCCAGCTCAGGCTGAGGAGCCTGATTCACCTATACATCCGATTGAGCCTGTTTCACCTGATCATCCACTTTTGTTTGAGTTGCCACCTGGTAGTCCCGTTGAGTCGGATGCACCTTCTGAGGTTTCTGCTGAGCATGCAGAGTTAGGTGAGATTGGTAGGATGTGGGCTCAGATTACTGCACAGGGCGAGAGGATCTCGCGATTATCTGATCGA
The DNA here is from genome assembly GCA_030686995.1 of Artemisia argyi. Lineage (NCBI taxonomy): Eukaryota > Viridiplantae > Streptophyta > Magnoliopsida > Asterales > Asteraceae > Artemisia > Artemisia argyi. The sequence continues at coordinate 33,907,840 of CM060709.1, forward strand.
CTTGAGAGGGTTATAGGAGAGTTTATAGCGGATTTGAGAATTGATATGACTGTGGTTGTGGTCAGGACGACTGAGATGAGGAGAGTTTTGATGGAGGTTCACGAGAAGATTGAGAGTTTACAGCGAGGTTTTATTACAGCTCGAGAGGCCGACCGCAAGTTATGGCAAAGGAATGCCGAGCTGGAGAAGGAGGTGGCTGACCTCAAGAGAGACAGCGACACACATAGTGTGGAGTTAGGATCATTATGGAGAGATCTTGATGGCTTGAGGCAGGAGTTGAGGAGCCTCCGCCAGCAGCGTGGCTAGATGTTTGAGCTATGTTATCTTGTTGCTTTCCTAACCGAGGAGTGTTCGGTTGGAAAAGCTAGTTATCCTATTTTGGTGTATTTTCGTTGATTACTCGTCTTGTTGGAACGATTATTATCTTTTGTGTTTTTCGGTAATTGGAACGATGTTGGATCCTTATTGTATGGTTGATGGTTATTATTATATGGTATATTGTGGTTTTTGGATATTGTGGAAATTGAGTTCCTATTCGCTTTATTGATGTCTTGTGGTGTACTGTTGATATTCTTTCCATGACTTGGCTTCGTTGATTTAATTCTTGTTGAGCATATGATAAGTTCTATCGGAGACTCACGAACTTGCATGATGTTTCAGATCAATGGCCCCACGACGAAACCCTGTTAGAGCAACCAGAACTGGTCCTGCAACGACTACCCCTGGTCGTTGAGGACGCCGTCCTACTCGAAATGTTGAGACCCCTACTCCTGATAACCTGGACACTACTAACCGCAACAACAGGAATCAAAATGTTGATGTTCAGGGAGACAATGATCATGTTCCACTTAATGCACCTACTGTGGATCAAGCAATGATCAATCAACTTGTGGAGCAACGAGTTGCTGAGCTACTAGCTGAGTCAAATCATTCCAACAATTCTGCTGGAACATTTCCACCTGTTCGTGCTAATGGATGTAACTACAAGGAGTTTAAGATCTGTGGACCCGTTGAGTTTGGTGGAACTGAAGGAGTGGTCTACTTGGTTAGGTGGATAGAAAAGACTGAGTCAGTGTTTAATGTCAGTGGTTGTGCGGGGAATACGAAGGTAAAGTTTGCTTCTTTTACTTTCAAGGATGAAGCTTTAACTTGGTGGAACAATTACCGTAACTCGGTTGGGAGTGATGTGGCTTATGCTATGACTTGCGAGCAATTTAAGTCTTTACTGATTCAGACTTACTACCCAAGGAATGAGATTAAGAAGCTGGAGATTGAGTTCTGGAACCATAAGGTGAAAGGTACCGATATGGCAACCTACAATCGCCGTTATCGAGAGTTAGCCTTACTTTGTCCCGATATGGTTAGGACTGAGACTCAAAGGATTTAGAGGTATACCGATGGGTTGCCGGTAGCTACAAGGAACGATGTGATTTCTGCTAAGCCTGAAAACATTCATGAGGCTATCACTATTGCTCAACAATTGATGGACTCGTTGGCATTGGAAGAAGCTGAGAAAGACAAGAATGGAAAGAGGAAGAGGGATGATCACTCTAAGGGTAATGATCGTCAAAACAAGCGACAAACAACTACTAGAGCTTATGCTATGGGAGATGGAGACAAGAAGAACTACAATGGAGATGCACCCAAATGTAACCGATGTTACAAGCATCATTCTGGTCGATGTACTGTGATGTGCAAGAATTGCTCTAAGATGGGACACATTGCTAAGGATTGTAGAGCTCGACCACATGCTATGGTTCAAGCTACTCCTGAAACAATGAGCAAGGCAAATGTTACTTGCTATGGATGTGGAAAGAAGGGACATTATAGGAATGAGTGTAGGGAATCGTGAAACCGTGGGAATCAAGGATCGGGTGGTAATGGGTACAATAATGGAAATCGTGGAGCTGGAGGAAACCGTGGACGACAAGATAATGGGGACCAACGTGTGGAAGTTGGAGCTGCTCATGGGAGAGTGTATGCACTTGGAAACGAGAGAGGAGAAGATCCGAACGTCGTTACTGGTACGTTCCTTCTCAATAATCGTTATGCTTCCATACTATTTGATACTGGTGCCGATAAGAGTTTTGTGTCCACTAAGTTTGCACCCTTACTAGAGAAACCCCTGATGGCCTTAGGAATTGGTTATGATGTAGAGTTAGCTAATGGGAACATAGAGAGGATTAGGACTATCATTCGCGGTTGTACGTTAAACTTTCTGAATCGTCCTTTCAACATAGATCTTCTACCCGTCACGTTAGGAAGTTTTGATGTTATTGTTGGTATGGATTGGTTTTCGAAGTATCGTGCTCATATACTTTGCAACGAGAAGATTGTGCATGTGCCTTACGGCAAGGAGATTCTGAACATACCAGGAGATAGAAAGGATTTGAGAGGCCCATCTAGATTAGCGGTCATATCTTGCACTAAATTGCCGAAGCTAATGGAAAAAGGATGTTGCCTTTTCTTAGCTCAAATTTCGGAGAAAGGAGAGAAGGAGAAGAAGGAAAGGTGCATTGGAGATGTACCTATAGTTCGTGATTTTTCGGATGTGTTTCCCGATGATTTTCCGGGAATTCCGCCTACTAGACAAGTAGAGTTTCAGATTGAGTTGATACCTGGTGCTGCACCCGTGGCACGAGCGCCTTACCGTCTTGCACCTACTGAATGGGAAGAGTTGTCGAAACAATTAGTTGTGTTAGCCGAAAAGGGATTCATAAGACCAAGTTCTTCGCCTTGGGGAGCCCCAGACTTATTTGTAAAGAAGAAGGATGGATCGCTTCGTATGTGTATTGATTACCGAGAGTTGAACAAGTTAACGGTGAAGAATAGATACCCGTTACCGAGGATCGACGATTTGTTCGATCAGCTTCAAGGATCGAGTGTGTATTCGAAGATTGATTTGAGATCGGGATATCATCAGCTTCGAGTTCGCGAGGAAGATATTCCGAAAACGGCTTTCAGAACCCGTTACGGGCATTACGAGTTTCAAGTGATGCCGTTTGGGTTGACTAACGCACCGGCGGTATTCATGGACCTCATGAATCGGGTGTGTAAGCCTTACTTAGATAAGTTTGTGATTGTGTTCATCGATGACATTCTGATTTATTCGAAGAGTGAGAAGGAGCATGAGGAGCATCTAAGACTTATCTTAGAATTGCTCAGGAAGGAGAAACTGTATGCCAAGTTTTCGAAATGTGAATTTTGGATTCCGACGGTACAATTTCTAGGTCATGTGATTGATAGACAAGGAGTTCATGTGGATCCTGCTAAGATTGAAGCGATTAAAGATTGGGCTGCACCTACGACCCCAATAGAAGTTCGTCAATTTTTAGGTTTAGCCGGTTATTACCGAAGATTTATTGAGGGATTTTCGAAGATAGCAAAACCGTTGACGAAATTGACACAAAAGAGTGTTAAATATGAATGGGGAGATAAGGAAGAGGAAGCATTTCAGTTACTTAAGGAAATGTTGTGTAGTGCTCCTATCTTAGTGTTACCTGATGGTAACGAGGACTTCGTCGTCTATTGTGACGCCTCTCATAAAGGTTTGGGAGCTGTGTTAATGCAACGAGAGAAAGTGATAGCTTATGCTTCCCGACAGCTCAAGAAGCACGAGAAGAACTACACCACCCATGATTTGGAGTTAGGTGTTGTGGTTTTTGCCTTGAGGATATGGAGACATTACTTGTACGGAACCAAGTGTGTAGTGTTTACTGACCACAAAAGCCTACAACACATTTTGAATCAAAAAGAGCTTAACATGAGACAACGACGTTGGATTGAGTTGCTAAGCGATTATGATTGTGAAATTCGCTACCATCCTGGAAAAGCAAACGTTGTTGCTGATGCTCTTAGTCGAAAGGAGAGAATTCCACCGTTACGAGTTAGGTCATTAGGGATGACTATCGTATCGCCATTACCGTCTTAAATATTAGAAGCTCAAACGGAAGCATTGAAAGCAGAGAATCGAGCTGCTGAGAACATATTTGGGATAGCAGAAAATGAGAAGGGATTTGTTAAGCGTTCTGATGGAGTATTATGTTTTGGAGAGCGAAGTTGGGTACCATTGAATGGAGGAATCCGAGAGTTGATTATGCATGAGTCGCATAAGTCAAGATACTCTATTCATCCTGGGTCTGACAAGATGTACCAGGATTTGAAAAAGTTATATTGGTGGCCAAATATGAAGGCAGATATAGCGTTGTATGTTAGTAAGTGTTTGACATGTTCTAAAGTTAAGGCAGAACATCAAAGACCGTCAGGATTATTGACGCAGCCAGAACTCCCAGTTTGGAAATGGGAGCGGATCACGATGGACTTTATTACCAAATTACCAAAGACAGCTAGCGGTTGCGACGCTATATGGGTAATTGTGGATCGTTTGACTAAGTCTGCTCATTTCCTGGCGATTAGTGAAGATGATAGTGTTGACAAACTTGCGAGGTTGTATGTGAAGGAGATTGTTTCTCGTCATGGAGTTCCGATATCGATTATTTCTGATCTCGACAGCCGCTTCACGTCAGCATTGTGGCGATCACTTCAAACCGCTTTGGGGACGAGACTTGATATGAGTACTGCATATCATCCCCAAACCGATGGTCAAAGTGAGAAAACTATTCAGACTTTGGAGGATATGCTTCGTGCATGCATAATAGACTTTGGTAAAGGCTGGGAGAAATATCTACCCCTTGCGGAGTTCTCCTACAACAATAGCTACCACACAAGTCTTAAGGTTGCACCATTTGAAGCTTTGTATGGTCATAAATATCATTCACCTATTGGTTGGGCAGAAGTTGGAGATAGCCAACTCACAGGCCCTGAGCTTATTTTGGAAACTACGGAGAAGGTAACGCAAATTCGAGATCGACTGCAAGCAGCTAGAGATAGGCAGAAAAGCTACGCCGATCAGAGGCGTAAACCGCTAGAATTCCATGTTGGAGACAAAGTGATGCTGAAAGTCTCGCCTTGGAAGGGTGTGATACGTTTTGGGAAACGTGGGAAACTGAATCCCCGCTACATTGGACCATTTCTTATTTTGGAAAGAATTGGGCCCGTAGCTTATCGATTGGAATTGCCAATGGAATTGAATAAAGTTCATGATGTGTTTCATGTTAGCAATCTAAAGAAATGTCTTTCAGAGGAAACGCCAATTATACCAATCAAGGATATTCGTGTGGATGAGAGTTTAAATTTTGTGGAAGAACCGATTGAGATATTGGATAGAGAGATTAAACGACTTAATAGAAGTCGCATTCCGCTCATCAAAGTTCGTTGGAATTCGCGGCATGGACCGGAATTCACGTGGGAACGTGAGGATGAGTTTTGAAAGAGATATCCGAAGCTTTTTACTTCGTAGATGGGCTGTTCCGAGAGAAACCCGGGACGGGTTCCTTCTGAGGCTGGGAGGATGTGACAACTGGCAAAATAGGGAGCCGTTTTCAAAACCCGCATTACATTAAAAATTATAATTTTGGAATTTTTGCAAAGTTTATTGGACGAGATGTTTTATGAACGTGTTTTTGATCGTACGTTAATTATGAGGATTTATTATTTATTTATGGTTTGGTTTGATTCGTTCGTAATGATTTATTTTGAGGTTGTTACTTTGGCACTACATTGACTCCGGCACTAGGTTAACCTAACAATTTTAATTATATTTTTAATATTGGTTCGGATATTATTATTTTTGGAACGGGTTCGGTTTGAGAAAGTTGTTTGGTTATTTAAGGTTTCGGGTTTGGCCGTGTATTTACCCCGGGCTACTTAACCCACCACTACACCTCTCACTATTATTATTATTATTATTATTATTATTATTATTATTATTATTATTATTATTATTATTATTATTATTATTATTATTATTATTATTATTATTATTATTATTATTATTATTATTATTATTATTATTATTATTATTATTAAAAGGTTTGTTTTTTTTTTTAATAAGAGTAAATTGCATCGTCCTTGTGGATCCGGTCATAAGCAAACACAACACCCTCATCACCAATATTCACTCTCTCTCTCTCTTCTCACAACATCAACCATCACCGCACCCTAATCACCCAAATCGCACCACCACCGCCACCCTCTCATCAAATCTAACACCACCACCTTAACCATCTTCTTCCGATCTATCTTTTGGTGCAAACCACGCGCGATTTGGACCACTCTAACACCTTTTTCGAATTAAAATCACCACATTATCACCACAAAAATCGTTATTTCTTGTCTTGCTTTTTGAAGATCCATTCGAGTTGTCTTGGGAATCGAAGGTAGGTCGAGCTTGGCTCGTGTTTTGGTTCGAACCGTGACCAAGGGTCACGGGTTTGGTTCTTTTCGGGTGTTCATGGTTAATAACGAAAGATTTTTATGGGTTTTGAATGAAATGAATTAAAGAAAAGGTTTGGTATCCGGGTTTGTATTTGTTTCGATGGGTCGAGGTTCAACCGAGAGCTATGGCTCTCGGCTTGGGTCTTGGATGTGCCATCTTTGGCCATTTGACGATTCTTGATTATTTTGGTGCTTGCTTGTGATGTTTGGGTCGACCTAGTGGTCGTTTGGTTCTCGGCCGACACCCCATAGTGGGCTGTTTGGTTCGGTGTGGCTCGATAGAGCTAGCCGAGACCTATTGGTCTCGGGTGAGACTCCCGTATCTTGTTTCGGGCTTCTATTGACCCGGGTTGACTTGGTAACTCAACCCGTAACTTCTTTTGTTTTCGGATATATTGTTACTTATCGGATTATTATTATTGTTGTTGTCGTGGTTGTGATGTTCTGACCATGGATACTTATTGGATTTATTATTTTGGTCTTGAGTGGCATTTTTGGGTTACGAGATATATTGGAGATGTGTTGTCGAGTGTGGATACTTGGGGACCGATTGTGAGACGGTCATTAGATGACGGAGATAGGTTAGTTGGGTGTCGTAGTCGGACCCTCATGTTGTAGCACGTGGATATGGGATTGATTTGGACGGAGATGATATATTTATTTTGACTTGATTCTTATATTGGACTTGGACTATGAGCCGAGAGTCATGACTCGGACATGTGACCAAATTCTATTACTCGATAAATATTTAAAAGTCAAATATTAAAAATAATACTCGTAATAATATTATTGAGAATATAATCGTTTATATACGTATATAGACGTGATATATATATATATATATATATATATATATATATATATATATATATATATATATATATATATATATATATATATATATATATATATATATGCGTATATTAATAATAAAACGATCACGAGTAAATGTTATAATAATATAACGATAGTTATTATACTATGCAAATAGTGTAATAAATGTCGGACTATTGTTATAAATAATGACTACAAATAACGGCGAAATAATAAGTCCGGTAAATAATAATTAAAAACGTGATTTTTATAAATTTAGAAACTTATCGAGTTATACGAGTTGTGGTTATTTCAAGTCCAAGTGGACTTTATATTGTGACTTTTGTGTTGTCACGGATATATGACGATTAATATAAACATTTTCTATAGCAAGTGACTTATTTAATCGACGGATTAGATCGAGTTATTTGATTATATAAAATGAGTATATTAATGGGCATCGTATCCCACGACGCCCATAGGTTGTAGTATATGTTTTAGGGTAATAAATTACTATGTATCTCGTGGAATTAGGCCGATTCGACGATATATATAGGGAATTTATAGGACTACGATATATACCAAATAGAATTCTTTGTGCTATGTGCTTTAGGTTGGGTATAATTTTGGAACGATATATTACGTAAATAAATATGGGAGATTGCCAAATCGACGAATTTGATAAGCTTCGATGATTATTTAAATAATATGTTGGGCTAATATTAGACCTATAGTTGGTTTATTATTTCGTTTGTTGTGGCTTTTTGGTTTGAGTTGTGTCGACCCTTCACCCATATGGATACCAAACGTCGAATTTCAAATTAATATGAAGTTAATTCGAGAAATGGATATTTTTGGAAAGTAAAACGGAATACGTTCGGGAATGGGAATATTTGATTTTGAGGAAATGGTTTCTGAACGAGTTTGATATTGTTAGGAAGTGCCGAGTCTGTAGTTGCCGTTACGTTAGTTTCTTGAGTTTGCTTACGTCTTTCTCCTATCGTTTTCTTTTGAGGATTTTCTGGACTTGAGGTGAGTTATAGCCCCACTTTTACTCTTGAACTTTGTTTTCAATACTTGGGGTGAGAAACGTGCAAATGTTTTATGTGGACTATTATCGCTTTATTTATTTATTTCAAAACTTGCTATGCTTATAGAACTAGGTAGTATTAAGCGAGGCCTAGTCCCGAACTAGGTAAGCTATTGATTTAGTTGTTGCGCGAGGCCTAGTCCCGAACTAGGTAAGCTTTTGTATTGGTTATAGAGCGAGGCCTAGACTTGAGCTAGGTGAGCTATTGATTGGATTGAATTGAGCTATAGCGTGCACCTATAGGGTTGATTTGATTTGGTTGGATTATTTTGGTTGAATATTTTGGTTGGATGACTGAGGCCTAGTCTAGCTAGCAAGCGTTTTGCGTATATGTCCAGTATATCGAATTATGAATTTAAACCTATGATCTCACCAGCGAAAGCTTACTTTTAGCACGTTTTCTCAGGTAATTAAGTGATGCTCTATGGATGCTTGGGATTGGAGGCTTGGCAATGGCACCGGTTATGGATCTATTTTTCTAAAACTCTGATAACTATTGTGGACCTATTTTTATTTCTTTTGGGCCTTACTTTGGATAATTCTTGGGATAAATGTAAACTCTAAAACCCGTTTTGGTTGTGTTTTTCTTATGTTTACTTGATCTCGTTCTTTCATGACTTTGAATGGATACCAATCCCCGTTGCACCCCGAAAGCTTGTGAGTCTTCCGCTGTATCAAATTTTGGGGGTGTTACAGGCTATGACTCACCTCAAGTTCAGAAATCAGCAATAAGAAATCGGTAGAAGTAAGACGTATAGTAACTCACAAAACGGCAACTACGGACTCGGCACGACTTAACAATATCAACTCGTTCGGAAATCATTTCCTCAAAATCGAATATTCCCAAACCCGAACGTATTCCGTTTTATTTTCCGAAAATCCATTTCTCGTATTAGTTTGGAGTTTTACGTTTGGTATCCATACGGGTGGTGGGTCGACACAACCAAACCAAGAAGTCACACAAAAGAATAATAAAACAAACTATAGATCTAATATTAGCCCAATATATTATTTAAGTAAATTATCGAAGTTTATCAAATCCGTCGATTTGATAATCCCCATATTTATTTACGTAACATACCGTTCCAAGATTACACCCATCCTAAAGCACATAGCACAAAAATACTATATGGTATATATCGTAGTCTAATAAATTCCTTATATACATCGTCGAATTGGCCAGATTTCACGATATATATATTTAGTGATTTATTATTCTAATACATATACCTCAACCTATGGGCGTCGTGGGATACGATGCCAATTAATATACTTATTTCATATTGCCAAATAACTCGGTTTAACATGTCGATTAAATTAGTTATTTAGTTATAGAAAATGTTTATATTAATCGTCATATATCCGTGACAACACAAAAGTCACAAACAATAACCCACTTGGACTCAAGTGACCACGACTCCGTATAACTCGATAGTTTTCCCTCGTTATATGTAAAAGATATTATTTCATTTATTATTTAGTTAACGTCGAGGATTCCTCGTTATTTATAATATTTATTCATAATAACGCTTCTAATAATATTACTCTACTCTCGTAGCATAATATATTTAGTCGCGTTATTGTTATAATACTACTCGTGATTTTTGTTATTATTAATATACGCATTTATATATTTATATATACGTTATTCACGTCTATATATTTATATAAACGTTTATATTACCAATAATATTATAACGAGTTTTATTATTCGCGTTTTAAATTGTAAATAATTATCGAGTCATACGAAATGGTCACATGTCCGAGTCATCACTCTCGGCTCATGGTCCAAGTCCAAAATAATATAAGCAAGTCATAAATAAGCAATACAACTCCGTCCAAAACAATCCCAATGCACGTGCTACAACAATAGGGTCCGACTACGGCACCCGACTAACCTATCTCCGTCAATCTAAGTGACCGTCTCACAATCGGTCCCCACTTTACCATTCGTCAACAACTTCTCAAAATCACGTTAAATCCATTGTCGAGACCACAAAGGGTCTCGACTCATCAAAGCATTCGGCCGAATCCAAAAAGTGCCACAACAATATTAAGTCCACATAAAACATAACAAGGAATTAGAAGTATCACAAGGACAAATTCCGGGTTGGTTTACCAAGCCAAACCCGAGCCCTTCGACTCACTTGAGTCTCGGCACACAACACGAGTCACAAAGACTCGAACCAAGACCAAGGGTCTCCAAAAAATAAGCTCCAAAGAGCCACACAAAACTGCCCAAATCGACCCACTTGGGTCGCGGCATCAACAACAACAATCAGCCACAAAAGATCAAGACTCAATCGAGTCTAGTCAAACTCCCAAGCAAACAATCATGAAAACCAAGAATCTAAGGCCACAACAAGAACAATAACGAGCCACATAGCTCGAACCCACATCAAGTCGTGAGTCCTAGACTCACGGTTCACTCGACCCATCGAGATATCACCAAGACCCGGATACCAAACCCATTTTTAATATCAAAATCATTATTTCACCAACATAATAATTCGATTCCCATGAAAATCCTCAATGTTCCCACGGATTTAACACCAAGTCAAGGCACCCAAGTGCCAAAAACGAGCTTACTCACCTTCTTGTACCTTGAATCTCACGGATCTAGTAAAAACAATAAGATTAAGATCGGATTTGATAAGATTCGTGGTGTTAGGGAGGGTTATATGGCGCGTGTTATATACCAAATGAAAGAGAAAAAGATGATGAACAAGATGGTGGTGGTGGTTTTGTTGTGAGGGCGGCGATGTGATGGTGGTGGTCGGTTTGACGGTGCGGCGGCTAGGGTTAGAAAGAGGGGGAGAGAGAGTTTGGTGAGGGTGAGTGTTTGTGTGTGTGGTGTGATGACCACAAGGACGATTTTATGTAATTTACTCTAAAAAAAATAACTTTTCTTTTTAATAATAATAATAATAATAATAATATTACTAATATGAGTGGATAATAAGGGTGAGTGTAAAATACACGGTCCAAAACCCGAAACTCATTTCAAAACGTTTAATATCTCGCGAAACGTTCCGTAAGTAAATAAATATTGTCGAACTCGTAAAATCAAGTCATAAAATTTCTGTTAGGTTATCCTAGTGCCAGAGTCAACGTAGTACCAAGTGAGAATTCAAAATAAATCACCGTGTATATCTCGATATCAAATCATTTAATAAATCTCAAATCCCATAACGATATTAAATATAAACAACCATAAAATAGGTCTTACAAGTTCGTTACGAATAAAATTTCAAATAAAAATTTATAAACGAACTTTAACGTAATGCGGGTTTTCAAAATGGCTCCCTAATTTGCCGGTTGTCACAGCCTCCCAGTCTCAGAAGAAACCCGTCCCGGGTTTCTCTCGGAACAATTTATCTACGAAGTGAAAAGCTTCGGATATCTCTTCCGGTCCGTGTCGGGAATTCCAACGAACCTTGACGAGCGGAATGCGACTTCGTTTGAGTCGTTTAACCTCACGATCCAAAATCTCAATCGGCTCTTCCACAAAATTCAATTTCTCATCAACACGAATATCTTTCATCGGTATAACCGGCGTCTCATCAGAAAGACATTTCTTCAAATTACTAGCGTGAAACACATCGTGAACTTTACTCAGTTCATGTGGTAATTCCAACCGATAAGCCACGGGCCCAATTCTTTCCAAAATAAGAAATGGTCCAATGTAGCGGGGGTTGAGTTTTCCACGTTTCCCGAAACGTATCACACCTTTCCAAGGCGAGACTTTCAGCATCACTTTGTCTCTAACCTGGAACTCTAGGGGTTTACGTCTCTGATCGGCGTAACTTTTCTTCCTATCCCTGATTGCTTGCAACCGATCACGAATCTGAGTCACTTTTTCAGTAGTCTCCAAGATAAGTTCGGGGCCTGTGAGTTGGCTATCTCCAACTTCCGCCCAACCAATAGGCGAACGACATTTTCGGAAATACAAAGCTTCAAATGGTGCAGCTTTAAGACTTGTGTGGTAGCTATTATTATAGGAGAATTCCGCAAGGGGTAGATATTTCTCCCAGCCTTTACCAAAGTCTATTATACATGCACGAAGCATATCCTCTAAAGTCTGAATGGTCCTATCACTTTGACCATCGGTTTGGGGATGATATGCAGTACTCATATCAAGTCTTGTCCCCAAATCAGTTTGAAGTGATCGCCATAAAGCTGACGTAAAGCGGCTATCGCGATCAGAAATAATCGATATAGGGACTCCATGACGAGAAATAATTTCCTTCACATACAACCTCGCAAGTTTATCGACACTATCATCTTCACTAATCGCCAGGAAATGAGCAGACTTAGTCAATCGATCCACAATCACCCAGATAGCGTCACAACCGCTAGCTGTCTTTGGTAATTTGGTAATAAAGTCCATCGTAATTCGTTCCCATTTCCAAACCGGGAGTTCTGGTTGCGTTAATAATCCTGACGGTCTTTGATGTTCTGCTTTAACCTTAGAACATGTCAAACACTTACTAACATAGAACGCTATATCTGCCTTCATGTTTGGCCACCAATATAACTTTTTCAAATCCTGGTACATCTTGTCGGATCCAGGATGAATAGAGTACCTTTACTTATGCGACTCATGCATAATCAACTCTCGAATTCCGCCATACAAAGGTACCCAAATACAATCTCTGAAACATAATACTCCATCAGAACGCTTAACAAATCCTTTCTCATTTTCAGCCATTCTAAATATGCTCTCAGCAAGTCGGTTTTCTGCTTTCAACGCTTCCGTTTGAGCTTCAAATATTTAAGACGGTAACGGCGATACGATGGTCATTCCCAATGACCTAACTCGTAACAGTGGTATTCTCTCTTTTCGACTAAGAGCATCAGCAACAACGTTTGCTTTACCAGGATGGTAGCGAATTTCACAGTCATAATCACTTAGCAACTCAATCCAACGTCGTTGTCTCATATTGAGCTCTTTTTGATTCAAGATGTGTTGTAGACTTTTATGGTCAGTAAACACAACACACTTGGTTCCATACAAGTAATGTCTCCATATCCTCAATGCAAAAACCACAGCACCTAACTCCAAATCATGGGTGGTGTAGTTCTTCTCGTGCTTCTTGAGCTGTCGGGAAGCATAAGCAATCACTTTATGTGAAGCGTCACAATAGACGACAAAGTCCTCACAACCTTCAGGTAACACCAAGATAGGAGCACTACACAACATCTCCTTAAGTAATTGAAATGCTTCCTCTTCCTTATCTCCCCATTCATACTTAACACTCTTTTGGGTTAAATTGGTCAATGGTTTAGCTATCTTCGAAAATCCCTCGATGAACCTTCGGTAATAACCGGCTAAACCCAAAAATTGACGAACTTCTGTTGGGGTTGTTGGTGCAGCCCAATCTTTTATCGCTTCAATCTTAGCAGGATCTACATGAACTCCTTGTCTATCAATCACATGACCCAAAAATTGTACCGTCAGAATCCAAAATTCACATTTGGAGAACTTGGCATACAGTTTCTCCCTCCTGAACAATTCAAAAATAAGTCTTAGATGCTCCTCATGCTCCTTCTCACTCTTTGAGTAGATTAAAATATCGTCAATGAATACGATCACAAACTTATCTAAATAAGGCTTACACACCCGATTCATGAGGTCCATGAATACCGCCGGTGCGTTAGTCAACCCAAACGGCATCACCTGAAACTCGTAATGCCCATAACGGGTTCTGAAAGCCGTTTTCGGAATATCTTCCTCGCGAACTCGAAGTTGATGATATCCCGATCTCAAATCGATCTTTGAATACACACTCGATCCTTGAAGCTGATCGAACAAGTCGTCGATCCTCGGTAACGGGTATCTATTCTTCACCGTTAACTTGTTCAGCTCTCAGTAATCAATACACATACGAAACGATCCATCCTTCTTCTTCACGAATAAGACCGGGGCTCCCCAAGGTGAAGAACTTGGTCTTATAAATCCTTTTTCAGCTAACTCTGCCAATTGTTTCGACAACTCTTCTAGTTCAGTGGGTGCAAGTCGATAAGGCGCTCGTGCCACAGGTTCATCACCAGGTATCAACTCAATCTGAAACTCCACTTGTCTAGTAGGCGGGATTCCCGGCAAATCATCGGGAAATACATCAGGAAAATCACGAACTATAGGCACATCTCCAATGCACCTCTCCTTCCCTCCTTTCTCAGAGATTTGAGCTAAGAAAAGGTAACATCCTTTTTCCATTAGCTTTGGTATCTTAGTGCAGGAAATGACTGCTAACCGGGATGGGCTCCTCGAACCTTTTCGATCTCCTTGTATATTTAGAATCTCCTTTCCGTAAGGCACACGCACGATCTTCTCATCACAGAGTATGTGAGCACGATACTTCGACAACCAATCCATTCCAATGATGACATCGAAACTTCCTAACGTGACGGGTAGAAGATCTATGTTGAAAGCAAGGTTGTCAGGATCGCGATCCTGATCGTAGGATCTTACGATCCTACGATCCTACACACACAAAACGATCAGGATCGTTACGGGATCGTAATTCAGGTAGGATCGTTATAGGATCGTGGGATCGCTCGTAGGATCGTGTACGATCCGATCCTGTTGGTAGCTATTTTTTATTTTTTACTTTTTTCTTATATTAAACATTAACTTAAGCAAGCCCAATAGTCCAATGGCCCAATCACTATCTTTTTTTTTACTGTTTTTCATATCCGACCCATGGGAAATTCAATTTGGGATATCTGATTATCTTCATTCTTCAATCTCAGAAAAAAATTAAAAGAAACAACACATACCTAAATACCTAATTGACAAATTCCATTTGAAAGAAATACCATATCTGACCATGGGAAATGTTGCAACTTGAAAGTTGAAAGTGAAACCATCTGCTAGTAGTCTAGTACCATCTCAATTTCTTCTTTTTTATATGGTAAATAACTATTACTTATTTTCTAAATTTTTGTTTAGTTCTTTAATTTTATCATATGAGACTTATGAGTTATTAATTTATTGGTTTGTCTCTATTAGATTATTAGCAAATAGCCAAATACGTTAATAGACTAAAATCACTAAATGGTTAGACTTTGTGCTATAAAGTTCCTATTTTTTATGTTTAAGGTTTGCAATTTTGCATAATTGTTGTATATATATGTGTACAAGGTTAATAATTTATTTATTATTGTTACATGAGCATGTTTGAGTGACTGTGGTCATATGAATTTTGTTTGATAAGTTGTCGCCTTTCCGGGTTATGTCATTTTAGATTATGTTACATGTGAAAACAGTGAAATGCTTCATTGGGTATTTATTTGATAAGTAGGATCGTACTAATTTACTTTCCAAGACTTCGTGTTTGTAGCGCACTCATATTGTATTTGGCTATTTGTAAATTACAACTTTATAGGTTATTTAGCTTTTGAGGTTAATGGGTTGATTTGTGTTTGCATTCTGCTACTAAATTACAGAGTATATATATACATTTTTTAACTAGTTTCTAACTTGAGTTATCTTTGTTGAATTACTTGATTGGCACGTTTAATGCGTATAATTTAGTAAATAGCTAACAGATGTTATATACTTCGCCATCTGGTTCAATACAAGTTTTCACATATGCACTTCGAAAAATAGTTACTCCCTCGTAATATAGAGGCTTAATGACACATTTCTTTTTCTTTCTAGTCATGAAACTTAGTTACTTGCTCGTTTTGTAGAGGCTGAATGACATGTATCTTCTTGTGTTTAGTTATGAAAATTAGTTACTTGCTCGTTTTGTAGAGGTTGAATGACATTTATCTTCTTGTGATTAGTCATGAAAGTATTCTGATTATCAAACTCTATGGCAAAGTACCCTTGTAACCTGTTTGTTCCTCTAATGTGCAGATATAATGAAGAAGAGTAGCTCTGCATCTGCGCCTTCTTCTTCTTCTGTACCATCTACAAATAGCAGACGTATGAGAAGTAATGCAGCTGGTGCTAGAACTGATGTTGCTTGGTAATACGCGGTTGAATTAGGTTATAGGAGGGTGAAGTGTAAGTTTTGTAACGAAGAGTGCACTGGTGGGATGTTCAGGTTTAATGTCACAACTCGTAAATTCTGGTATTTTCCCGAACTTTCACGTTTACTATTCATCGGTTACTATTCATCGATCACTATTCATCATTTTACTATTCATCATTTTTGAGGTCAGTTTGTTATTCTGAGAAGCGTTTTAAAATTTTACTATTCATAAAACACTATTCACCTCCGGAGAAAATTTGTCATTTATACGTGGGTTGCGTCATTTTTGTAAACGTACGATTATTAACCTAAGAAACGTTATCTTATAAACTATTACTATGAATAATTGATCCGACAATCCCAACTATGGTCCTAATACATTTTTATACTCATTATAATAATATAAAAATTATATTATTAATTTACCCGGTGTTTTAAAATCAATTACTATATTTTACGGTCGGAGCTTATAACTCCGTCGGTTTGCGATATTTCAACCCAATAATTATTTTAACACCCGATTCTCATCAGGAATATTATTTTACAACTTTTACAACTTCGTCGTATTTTATTTCACCTCGGTAACATTTATTTTTAGTTAACACGGTACCCGGTAACACCTAATACCCCACTTAAACCCACTAATACTTACACATTGGGACATAAACCTTTATTAGCCACAAAACCTTTTCCTTGTTTTGCTCTTGTGTGCCCCCCCTAGGTCCAAGACCTCATTAATTGTATTTTGACCAAGACTACAACTAGCTATATATATATACTCCTTCCTTTCACACTTTTTCTTTCATTAACACCTCAAAAAATACTAGCAAACTTTCTCTCTTCCTCTCCTTTGTGTATGAATCGACCAAGAAAGGAGAACACCAAGAAAACCATAATTTTTCCAAGATCAAGTGTTAATCTTGTCCCTTTTGTTGTTCTTGTTTGGGTTTTGTGATAAAAACCCAAGGTTTTATAAGTTTTCATCTCCATAAGCTCACAAATCTTTCTATGTAAGTTGTCAAACTTTTGTTCATAATTTCTTCATGTTCTTATTATGTTCATATGATTTCATACAAGGTTTACATGCATATGTTAGTATATACCACTCATTTATATATATATATATATATATATATATATATATATATATATATATATATATATATATATATATATATATATATATATATAACTTTTGATCCCTATAAATAGATTATTATTAGATCCTTGTTAGATCCACTTGGTTTATGATGTTTAGGAACCCATGACACCCTAAGAAGGTGTATGGTAAGATTAGACTAGATTTGTGGTGATTGAAAGTGGTTTGGTTGAAGTTGGAACTAGATTGGAACACTAGAAATGGTTTTTGAAACAATATATATACCTACTGTCCATATTTTTAAAACGTGGGAAAATCAGTAGATGATGGGTAACTTTTGACCAAATATTTAGAAAATACATTCCAAGACGGAACTATGGCCGAAAACGGGGATGAAAACGAGTTAATAACGAAGGAGATACGCCAAAAACGAGTTTAACGACGAAAACTATATTTTCTGAAAACTGCATGCTGTTTGGCATTTTTAGACGGACAAATAGAGGCGTTAGACGTAACCTAGAGGAGCCGAGCTATTGAAAATATATCAGTATATACTAAAACGAATCCGTGGATATAAAGAACGAGTAAAATGAGCTTAAAACGACCAAGATATACACTTTTGAAACTAGGCGAACTATATATATATTTGACAACTTCTAATAGCATATTCTCTTAAGTTATGGAAACACTATAAATCAACGCCAACGCTTATTTTCCAACTACGAGTGGTATAGGCTTCATGTGCATGTACATTCATCGCATCCCCTCATAATTTAAGTAGATCGTATCATTCGTTCATTATAGGTCGCGGTTAGAGATCGAACCTCATTTCTGTGTAACCACTTTTGTCTTCGTAACTATCGTACCAGGTGAGTCATAGCCCCTACTCTTTTAAATTGTTTTGTTAACTTTTTGGGGGAGAATACATGCTCGTTTTTTTTACATGAATTACTACTTGACTCTTTGAACATTGTTTTGAACCTTGAACTATTATGAACTCATTTGACCTTATAACTTGTTTTGAACTATTGAACTTGACTTGACTTTTGAACTTGACTTAAACTTTTGACCCTAATGTACCGTACGTACTATGACCTAAAGTCTCACCATTTTTGGTGGAGCGTGCAAAGTCTCACCTTATTGGTGGAGCGTTCTTAACCCTAAAGTCTCGCCTTATTGGTGGAGCGTGCTAAGTCTCCCATGTTCGGAGCGTTCTTAATCTTATATAATAGTTGTATGATGTACTGTTCGTACATTCGCATTGTTCGACGCCTATTAGTAGTATGGATAGCGCTATTAGAGGTCGGCCAACCTCTCGTCCACCATGTTACGGGACGCATATTATTTAATTAGGGGCTTTGCATGGCATACATTATTATATAGGTGGTGCTTATATTGTGACTTATTATTGACCACGGGTGCTTGACTACTAGACCTAAACTATTTAGCAGTGGATTGTAAACACACAGGTTACAAATCTCTTATGGCGGGACTTGTAACTGAGTGGATTTACGATGCCTTTGCTGTGTGATCACTTTTCTATAAACTTTATTTGTTAAACAAACTCTATGAACTCACCAACCTCGTGTTGACACTTTAGCATGTATTTTCAGGTTTTAACCTATGGCACGCTACTGGAGGTTTTGGCAGGGCATGGCATGGTCATAGAAGACTCTGATTATTTATATGGGGACCGTTTTAAACTATTTTAAGGGCCTACTTCCGCACTACTTTTAACGATGTAAATTCAATATTTTGATTAAACGATTTTATTCTAAATAATTAAAGTGAAAACCATTTTTAAGCTTGTGTTGTGTTACCGATTGAGTTACACCCCAGCTACACGTATACTTCCGCTGGACCCGATTTTGGGGGTGTGACATTTAAGCATCATTTAGCTAGGACACATCAAAATGTCTCAGTTTGTACTAATGTTCCTGAAGAAGTCAAAGTGAAAATTCAGAATATTTTGGAGCAAAATGAGTTGGCTTCAAAGAAAAGGAAAGGCGTGTTAACGATTGACGAAGATGAGCAACCGCGTCAAAGGGGCAAGGTTCATCAGAATACGTTGAATAAGATTTTTAAAAAAGATGAGCGTGAAAAAGTTTGCCAACAAATTGCAAGGTTCTTCTACACAAGTGCTCTTTCATTTAATTGTGTAAAGAATCCTGAGTTTCGAAAAATGGTACAAATGATTGGTGAATATGGGAGAGGGCTTGATCCGCCTTCTTACCATGAGATGAGAGTTACCTTTTTAAAAAAAAGAAGTCGACTATACGAAGTCGTTAGTTGAGGAATACAAAAATGAGTGGAAGAAAACAGGTTGCACACTGATGAGTGATGGGTGGAGTGATAGGAAGAATCGATCAATATGTAATTTTCTTGTGAACAGCCCTAGAGGTACCATCTTTTTAACATCGATTGACACATCAGAAATTAGTAAGACAAAGGAAAAAGTTTTTGAGATGTTGGATGATTTTGTGGAAAAAATTGGTGAAGAACATGTTGTTCAGGTAGTGACCGATAATGCTGCTGGTGCGATGTTGATGGCTAAAAGAAAGAAATTATTTTGGACACCTTGTGCTGGTCATTGTATTGACTTAATGTTAGAGGACTTTGAAAAGAATCTTGAAGAACACAAAGTCACAATAGCAAAAGGTAGAAAAGTAGTTAGTTTCATTTATAATAGGACTCATCTCATATGCTTGTTGAAAGAGTATACAAATGGTAAGGAACTCCTTAGGCCTGGAGTAACAAGGTTTGCTACTTCCTATCTTACACTTATTCGATTGAATGAGCTAAAAGGTGCATTGATCTCGATGTTTGCATCTGAAAATTGGGGAAATAGTAACTTCGCAAAATCAGAGCTAGGGAAGAATATTGAGAGTATAATTCTTGATAATCTAGGGTTTTGGAGATCAGTTTACAATTGTTGTGTTGCTGCAGCTCCTCTGATAAGGGTACTTCGAATGGTTGATTCGGATTTACCTGCCATGGGTTACATTTTTGATGCCATGGTCAAAGCAAAGATAGAAATCAGAAACATGTACAAAAATGTTAAATCGAGGTAATTTATCTGATGTAGCACCATCATTATTTCTCTTTTCTAATTTTATAATCATAAACAGCCATCCTACATTCCTTTCTGTTTTATATTTTAGGTATGAACCGGTATTAGATATAATTGATCAAAGATGGGAAACTCAGCTTCAAAGGCCGCTTCATGTAGCAGGTTATTATTTAAATCCACAAATGCAATATAGTCCCGAATTTGGGAAAGAAGAATATGCTTTTAGCAAAAAGATATTTTATGAATGTCTTGAAACAATGTGTGGCGATGAGAACCTAGCAAAGACGATTGATTTGCAGCTTGATTTATTCAAGAATTCGAAGGGCCTATTTAACTGTAGAACAGCTAAGCTCACAAGGAATGATAAATCTCCGGCCGATTGGTGGGATTAATTTAGAGATGATACACCAGAACTAAAACAGTTTGCTATTCGTGTTTTGAGCTTGACATGTTCATCATCCGGTTGTGAGAGAAATTGGAGTGCTTTTGAGATGGTAACATGAACTGATATATCTTATCATATTTAGCATATCTTACACCACTGATTGCGATCTAATTTGTTAACTATTTTTCTTTTTTAATTTCTTAGGTACATTCTAAACGAAGGAATCGTCTACAACAACAGAAAATGAATGATCTTGTCTATGTGATGTATAACTTAAGGTTAAGTGGAAGGGAAGAAAGGAAACGAAAAGAGGACGACTTTGGAGCCGAGCAACCTGAAACGTTTGAAGATGTTGATTCGGATGATGAGTGGATTACCGAAGATAATGAAGATGTGACAAACATGTATGTGAATGAGCCGACAATAGATGGTGCTAGTGGAGATGGTGATTTTCTTGAACATGCAATAAGAAATCAATATGGTAAAGCTGATATATAAAACATTTTTTTTGTATAAAGTTCATAAACCTGATTGCGGCTTTGTGATACTGCACTTTTTAGGTGGCAATGAACAGTCTAGAGAGGAGTCAAGTTACGTTTTCGAAGATGGAAATGAAGTTGAGGCAGCGGAACAATTAGAAATCATAGATTGAAGGCCTTACGAAGATGGAAATTAAGTTTAGGCAGCGGAACAATTAGAAACCTGAAGTTAGGCCTTATTTTGGACTTTTGGTGATTTAGGCTAGGCTTTATAAACCTGAAGTAGGTGAAGTATGTAGTATCTCTTTTGTTTAGGTGAAGTACGTAAGTGAAGTATGCAGTCTCTCTTTTGTTTAGCAGTTGTAGCAAGTCAAGCAACAACTAACTTTGTGCAACTATGTATAATTGTATAGCAATATATCTAATGATGGTATGTTAGGCTTATGTTTGTGTCTTTGTGGCTTATTGTTTCTTTTGTGCCTAAGTCCTGATTACTTATCTCAGCTTAGTTATATTAGAATTTAGAAATATATAGAACAACAGAAGTATAAAACTACAACCCCTATGTGAAAATATATACATTTTCATAGGATCTTACTATCCCGATCCGATCCCATGATCCCGATCTTGCAAAGCCGAAAATGATCCTAGGTAGGATCCCGATCCTGAAAACCTTGGTTGAAAGGGTGATTCAAGAAATTTAACGTGCAACCGCGAATAATAGTCTTAATCCTTTCTATGTTCCCATTAGCTAACTCTATATCATACCCAATTCCTAAGGCCAGCGAGGGTTTCTCTAGTAAGGGTGCAAACGTAGTGGACACAAAACTTCTATCGGCACCAGTATCAAATAGTATGGAAGCATAACGATTATTGAGAAGGAACGTACCAGTAACGACGTTCGGATCTTCTCCTCTCTCGTTCCCAAGTGCATACACTCTTCCTTGAGCAGCTCCAGCTTCCACACGTTGGTCCCCGTTATCTTGTCGTCCATGGTTTCCTCCAGTTCCACGATTTCCATGATTGTACCCATTACCACCCGATCCTTGATTTCCTCGGTTCCACGATTCTTTACACTCATTCCTATAATGTCCCTTCTTTCTACACCCATAACAAGTAACGTATGCCTTATTTCTCATTTCAGGAGCAGCTTGAACCATAGCAAGAGGTCGAGCCCTACAATCCTTAGACGTGTGTCCCTTCTTTGAGCAGTTCTGGCATCTTACACTACACCATCCATAATGATTCTGGTGGCAACGACCACACTTGGGTGCATCACCGTTTTGGTTCCTTTTATCTCCATTCCCAATAGCATAAGCCTTAGCTTGTCGCTTGTTTCGGTGATCATTACCCTTAGAGTGATGGTCTCTCTTTCTCTTTCCATTCTTATCCTTATCAACTCCTTCCAATTCCAACGAATCCATTAGTTGTTGAGCAATTGTGATTGCTTCATGGATGTTTGCAGGTCTAGCAGCAATCACATCATTCCTTGTATCCATAGGTAACCCATCGGTATACCGCTCAATCTTTTGTGTCTCAGTTTTTACCATATCTGGGCAAAGCAAGGCCAACTCCTGGTAACGACGATTGTAAGTCGCCATATCAGTACCCTTCACTTTGTGATTTCAAAACTCAATTTCCAGCTTCTTAACCTCATTTCTTGGGCAATAAGTCTGAATCAGCAGAGACTTAAATTGCTCCCAAGTCATAGCATAAGCCACATCACTCCCAACCGAATTTCGGTAATTGTTCCACCAAGTTAAAGCTTCATCCTTGAAAGTAAAAGAAGCAAACTTTACCTTCGCACTCTCCGCACAACCACTGACATTAAACACTGACTCAGTCTTCTCTATCCACCTGACCAAGTAAACCACTCCTTCAGTTCCACCAAACTCAATAGGTCCACAAATCTTAAACTCCTTGTAGTGACATCCACTAGCACGAACAGGCGGAAAAGTTCCTGCAGAATTGCTGGAATGATTTGACTCAGCTAGTAGTTCAGCAACTCTTTGCCACAAGTTGATTAATCATTGCTTGATCCACAGTAGGTGCATTAAGTGGAACATGATCATTGACTCCCTGAACATCAACATTTTGATTCCTGTTGTTGCGGTTAGTAGTGTCCAGGTTGTCAGGAGTAGGGGTTTCAACATTTCGAGTAGGACGGCGTCCTCGGCGACCAAGGTAGTCACTGCAGGACCAGTTCTGGTAGCTCTAACAGGGTTTCGTCTTGGGGCCATTGATCTGAAACATCATACAAGTTCATGAGTCTCCGATAGAACTTATCATATGCTCAACAAAAATTAAATCAACGAAGCCAAGTCATGGAAAGAATATCAACGATACACCACAAAACATCAATAAAGCGAATAGGGACTCAATTTCCATAACATCCAAAAACCACATAATACCATATAATAATAACCATCAACCATACAATAGAGATCCAATATCGTTCCAACTACCGGGAAAACACAAAATATGCTAATTGTTCCAAACGAGACGAATACTGAACAGAAAATACATCAAAATATGATAACTAGCTTTTCTAACCGAATACTCCTCGGTGTAGAAAGCAACAAGATAACATAGCTCAAACATCTAGCCACGCTGCTGGCGGAGGTTCCTCAACTCCTGCCTCAAGCCATCAAGCTCTCTCCATAGTGATCCCAACTCCACACCATGGGTGTCGCTGTCTCTCTTGAGGTCAGCCACCTCCTTCTCCAGCTCGGCATTCCTTTGCCATAACTTGTGGTCGGCCTCTCGAGCTGTAGTAAAACCTCGCTATAAACTCTCGATATGCTCGTGAACCTCCATCAAAACTCTCCTCATCTCAGTAGTCCTGCCCACAACCACAGTCATATCAACTCTCAGATCCGCTATAAACTCTCCGATCACCCTCTCAAGTCGATCAGATAACCGCGAGATCCTCTCGCCCTGTGCAGTAATCTGAGCCCACATCCTACCAGTCTCACCTAACTCTGCATGCTCAGCAGAAACCTCAGAAGGTACATCCGACTCAACGGGACTACCAGGTGGCAACTCAAACAAAAATGGATGATCAGGTGAAACAGGCTCAATCGGATGTATAGGTGAATCAGGCTCCTCATCCTGAGCTGGCGGCACTAACAAATCATCATCATCAGGCATCTCCTCCTCCTGAGGGTCATCCTCCTCCTCAGGGTCATCATCATCACCCTGCTCAGCCTCCTGAGGGTCACCAGCCTCATCCTCACCCTCGTACTCCTCCTCCTCCTCATCGGAAGAGTATGTCATCAATCATCGTCTCCTAACAGGTGAACCATGTGGAGATGTGGTAGGTGATCTAGGACGACGACGCAATGATGTAGGTGGCGCCTCTGACAGAAGAGAGTGAGCATCTATCTGTAAAGGTGGTGAAGTAGGGTGTACCAACATACGTGCTGTAGCTCGGTGGGCAAAGCGTGGAGCCACACGAGCCAAAGCCTGATGAAGAGTAAGCTGCCTCGATGTACCAGGGAGCCCTAGAGAAGATGAGGGTCCCTGCGTAGATGCAGCAGGCGGTGCTGAAGTAGAAGCTGTCGGCGACACAGTAGCTGAAAGCATGGCAACCTGGTAAGGATCATCAGGTGCCATAGTGAACTGTGCTGGGAATATCGGTGCAGTAAGAATATCCTCAACAACATCGGGCATATGGGAGGCCATAGTCTGTGACAACGGCGTAGGGTAGGTGTAAGTGTTTCAAAACAACTAAATCGCAAACTCAAAATACCATACCAAAAATCCTCATCATATAATTTCAATCATATAATCTCAATAGAGAATTTCAAATACCGCATTACTAAAACATTTATAAAACAATTAAACCATATAATTCCTCGAAACGCCATCTTATCACTAAATCAATATATTCCATAATCTCAAGTCATCTCAAATATCTCATAATACCTCAAAATAATCGAAGATGCTTCAGCTTGGCGGGCTGGCGGGCAATGGTCAAGGATCGTTTTCTATAAAAATTTGGTTATAGTTTAGGTGTTTATTTACCTAGCTCTCTATAACCTTGGCTCTGATACCAATCTGTAACACCCCCAAAATTTGGTACAGCGGAAGACTCAACAAGCTTTCGGGGTGTTACGGAGATTGGTATCCAACACAAGACATAACAGAACGAGATAACGTAAACATAAGAAAAACACAACCAAAACGGGGTTTTAAAGTTTACATTTATCCCAACATCATTCAGAGTCAGGCCCAAAAGAAATAAACATAGGTCCACAATTAAATATCAGAGTTTAGAAAAATAGATCCATAAACCAGGTGCCTTAGCCGAGCCTTCCAATCCATGCATCCAAATCATCACTTAATTACCTGAGAAAACATGCTAAAAGTCAGCTTTCGCTGGTGAGATCATAGGTTTAAATTCATAATTCAATATAGTGGACATATACGCAAAACGCTTGCTAGCTAGACTAAGGATTCACTAAAAGCCTGCGGATACCCTCCGCTCCAACATAATACACGGATACCCTCCGCTCTAACATAGATATTCGGGTAACCCCCGCAATATCATAAATACTCAGATAACCTCCGAAGTATTAATAACCTATAGTTGCACACTATAGTATCTAAATAAGCCAACCTTGAATAGTACACACGAAACTATATGACTAAAGTTGACAATTCACCAATAACCAATAAGCCAACCTTGAATAGTACACACAAAAACTATGTGAGTAAAGTTGACAATTCACCAATATCCAAATAAGCCAACCTTGAATAGTACACACGAAACTATGTGACTAAAGTTGACAGTTCACCAATATCCAAATAAGCCAACCTTGAATAGTACACCCAAAAACTATGTGACTAAAGTTGACAATTCACCAATATCCAAATAAGCCAACCTTGAATAGTACACACAAAAACTATGTGACTAAAGTTGACAATTCACCAATATCAAAATAAGCCAACCTCGAATAGTACACACGAAAATATGTGACTAAAGTTGACAATACATCCTAGTCCATACGCATAGCAAGTTTTAGAAAGAATACAAAAGCGATAATAGTCCACATAAAATAATTTGCACGTTTCTCACCCCAAGTATTGAAAACATAGTTCAAGATTAAAAAGTGGGGCTATGACTCACCTCAAGTCCAGAAATCAGCAATAAGAAATTGGTAGAAGTAAGACGTATAGTAACTCACAAAACGGCAACTACGGACTCGGCACGACCTAACAATATCAACTCGTTCAGAAATCATTTCCTCAAAATCGAATATTCCCAAACCCGAACGTATTCCGTTTTATTTTCCGAAAATCCATTTCTCGTATTAGTTTGGAGTTTTACGTTTGGTATCCATACGGGTGGTGGGTCGACATAACCAAACCAAGAAGTCACACAAAAGAATAATAAAACAAACTATAGATCTAATATTAGCCCAATATATTATTTAAATAAATCATCGAAGTTTATCAAATCCGTCGATTTGATAATCCCCATATTTATTTACGTAACATACCGTTCCAAGATTACACCCATCCTAAAGCACATAGCACAAAAATACTATATGGTATATATCGTAGTCTAATAAATTCCTTATATACATCGTCGAATTGGCCAGATTTCACGATATATATATTTAGTGATTTATTATTCTAATACATATACCACAACCTATGGGCGTCGTGGGATACGATGCCCATTAATATACTCATTTCATATAGCCAAATAACTCGGTTTAACCTGTCGATTAAATAAGTTATTTAGTTATAGAAAATGTTTATATTAATCGTCATATATCCGTGACAACACAAAAGTCACAAACAATAACCCACTTGGACTCAAGTGACCACGACTCCGTATAACTCGATAGTTTTCCCTCGTTATATGTAAAAGATATTATTTCATTTATTATTTAGTTAACGTCGAGGATTCCTCGTTATTTATAATATTTATTCATAATAACGCTTCTAATAATATTACTCTACTCTCGTAGCATAATATATTTAGTCGCGTTATTGTTATAATACTACTCGTGATTTTTGTTATTATTAATATACGCATTTATATATTTATATATACGTTATTCACGTCTATATATTTATATAAAAATTTATATTACCAATAATATTATAACGAGTTTTATTATTCGCGTTTTAAATTATAAATAATTATCGAGTCATACGAAATGGTCACATGTCCGAGTCATCACTCTCGGCTCATGGTCCAAGTCCAAAATAATGTAAGCAAGTCATAAATAAGCAATCCAACTCCGTCCAAAACAATCCCAATACACGTGCTACAACAATAGGGTCCGACTACGGCACCCGACTAACCTATCTCCTTCAATCTAAGTGACCGTCTCACAATCGGTCCCCACTTTACCATTCGTCAACAACTTCTCAAAATCACGTTAAATCCATTGTCGAGACCACAAAGGGTCTCGACTCATCAAAGCATTCGGCCGAATCCAAAAAGTGCCACAACAATATTAAGTCCACATAAAACATAACAAGGAATTAGAAGTATCACAAGGACAAATTCCGGGTTGGTTTACCAAGCCAAACCCGAGCCCTTCGACTCACTTGAGTCTCGGCACACAACACGAGTCACAAAGACTCGAACCAAGACCAAGGGTCTCCAAAAAATAAGCTCCAAAGAGCCACACAAAACTGCCCAAATCGACCCACTTGGGTCGCGGCATCAACAACAATCGGCCACAAAAGATCAAGACTCAATCGAGTCTAGTCAAACTCCCAAGCAAACAATCATGAAAACCAAGAATCTAAGGCCACAACAAGAACAATAACGAGCCACATAGCTCGAACCCACATCAAGTCGTGAGTCCTAGACTCACGGTTCACTCGACCCATCGAGATATCACCAAGACCCGGATACCAAACCCATTTTTAATATCAAAATCATTATTTCACCAACATAACAATTCGATTCCCATGAAAATCCTCCATGTTCCCACGGATTTAACACCAAGTCGAGGCACCCAAGTGCCAAAAACGAGCTTACTCACCTTCTTGTACCTTGAATCTCACGGATCTAGTAAAAACAATAAGATTAAGATCGGATTTGATAAGATTCATGGTGTTAGGGAGGGTTATATGGCGCGTGTTATATACCAAATGAAAGGGAAAAAGATGATGAACAAGATGGTGGTGGTGGTTTTGTTGTGAGGGCGGCGGTGTGATGGTGGTGGCCGGTTTGATGGTGCGGCGGCTAGGGTTAGAAAGAGGGGGAGAGAGAGTTTGGTGAGGGTGAGTGTTTGTGTGTGTGGTGAGATGACCACAAGGACGATTTTATGTAATTTACTCTAAAAAAATAACTTTTCTTTTTAATAATAATAATAATAATAATAATAATAATAATAATAATAATAATAATAATAATAATAATAATAATAATACTAATATGAGTGGGTAATAAGGGTGAGTGTAAAATACACGGTCCAAAACCCGAAACTCATTTCAAAACGTTTAATATCTCGCGAAACGTTCCGTAAGTAAATAAATATTGTCGAACTCGTAAAATCTAGTCATAAAATTTCTGTTAGGTTATCCTAGTGCCAGAGTCAACGTAGTACCAAGTGAGAATTCAAAATAAATCACCATGTATATCTCGATATCAAATCATTTAATAAATCTCAAATCCCATAACTATATTAAATATAAACAACCATAAAATAGGTCTTACAAGTTCGTTACGAATAAAATTTCAAATAAAAATTTATAAACGAACTTTAACGTAATGCGGGTTTTCAAAATGGCTCCCTAATTTGCCGGTTGTCACACATATTGTATATACCTTGTTTAAATTCGATCATGCATATTTTATCTTTCATTTGCTTTGTTTTTATTTACCTTTAAAGTTTATAAATCATGACAAATTATATGTTATCTTTTATTTGCGGTTCTTGGCCTTTTCGTAAATTAATTGTTTTAATATTGTTAACATGGGGTTGTTAATTTATAAGAGGATAAATTATCGAAAATACTAAAATAAACTTTGGAAATTTTATTAATGGAATTATTGCAACAAACCATAAACAAGAGTTTGTTCTTTTCTTATTAGAGAAAGACAAACCGAGTCTTCTTTCTTTGTAAGAAAGAGAAGTATTCCTACATTTTTTTTCTCTGTAAGAGAAAGCTATAATAAGAACACTTGAATTTTCCTAATTCTAATCAAACTCAAAGCACACTTTCTCAATAAATCGTTATCTCTTGTAAAGGTCAAACGATTAAGTAGGGTTGTGCATCTTATTCTTTCAAGACATTTTCATAACCTTAGTTCAGTTTTGAAAGTTTGAAACTGATAAGGATTTATTTGATACCTTTTTAAGGGGTCATTTAAGCCTAAAAGTCATATATAATTAATCAAATATTGCCCTAAATCGTTCTTTTTACATTTTAGGTACTTGCGACGAGAATTGTGAAAATCGGCATGTTTTGCACCAAAAGCGACAAGGAAAAGGAAGAAAAACAACCAAGTCAAGAATCTGTCAAGATGGAGACCTCACGGCGTCACAGTCTACAAACTGACGATGTCACTTGTATTTGAAGACCCAAAATTAGTGCAATTTTATAACGTGACGGGTCAGAAGATTTATAGCAGGACGGCCTCTAGACCTACCTGATGGCGTTATGACGAAGATTAACAGACGAAACCCTAATTGAAGGCGAGCTGACGGCGTCACAAATTGCAAGTGATGCCGTCACGGTTGTAATCATATATATTTTTTGAATCTTTTTCATTCATTGTAATATCTTGAAGGAATAAATCCTAGACGATTTTTAGCTTATTTGTAGGGCTTTTTCATCATTTTTCACCCATGTTTTATTGAAGATAAGTTATTCTTTTAATCATTCAATATGTCTATGTATTGTTTGATTGGTTGGTTTTCTTTTCTTCGCTTTAACATGCTAGGCTAGATTATTTAATGTTTGATTAGATCTAATGAAACCTAGTTATTGATTGTTGATTTGTCATCTCTTGTTTAATTGATTGCCTTGCGTTAGAATACGAAAACCTACTTAACTCTTATAAGTACTAGCTTGTCCATCTTATAAAACGCAACGCTAGAGTGCACTATTTGGTTTTCTCTTTGTATTTATTGCGTGAATTGCGGTTTGTAGATCCTGAAAAACTTAATAGACTTTAAGGTTTTTAGGGGAGACTTATACGTTCGTAGAGTTGGGGCATTCGGCACCTCCCCACGACTAATAAAATGAAATACAATGCTTCAATTAAAAAAAAGGACGTGACAATTCGACAAATCAATAGAAGATAACTAGGGAGTAAAGAATTATAAGTAAACAAGTTTTCCTCATTATAACAGTTACCACTTTTATTTTCTTGTTATTTAGTTTAATTTAGTTCAATGAGAAGTTTAGGTTTAATTAATTAGTAGTTAAACCACCACTCTTCAAACCCTGAGATTTTAATTTGCTTTTCATAAAATATAAAAATACAAAAAAATATCATCCCTCACCTTTAGACCTATCTCGACATACACTTCGGCCTTCACATACACTATTCCCCTAGAGAACGATCATTCCCCTGTGTCTTGCCTATACTACACTACAACGGTTAGGCACTGCGTAGGAGGATTGTAAAACTCCTTGTGAGGTCTTACAACCATCATCTATGTAGTAGAACTTGAAACACTTCCTTGAATTAAGTGCGTGTTTACTAGTTCATGCGACTCACATTAGTGATAATGTGTATATATTCAAAGAGAAAAGGAAAGTAAATAAATTGCTACTTGTTATTCGTTAGTGAAGAAATACTTATATTGTTGTCTAACCAGTGGGAGCATTGCCTTTTATGACTGATAATGGCATACTTGTAAAGTTGTCTAATTCAGCGGGAGCTATGAGTTTAATCACCTTGTAAGTGACTCATTTTGTTTTTACCTTGTCTTGAAATAAAACATTACTTTCCACATATGTAACATCATAGTTTTGTAAGAATCATTGCGTTTTATTTTATAAAATAACTTGACACTTCCTGAATTGTTATCTATAAATTAGCTATAAACGAATCCTTATTAAATGATAAAGTTCTATATATACTTGTAATGCAAATATAATTTGAATTTGACTTCAATCATATTGTTACACCCCGTGCCCGATTTGACCAAAATTTAAAACTTTTACATAGAAATGCTTTGACCCATTACTGACCTCATGTCACTCTTTTATAAACTAACTGAAATCTATTACAAAACAGACCTTGAGACTATTTTTAGAAGAAACTAGACTCAATTACCTTCGAAACGACGGGTGGCACGACCTCTAACGACTTACAGTTTAAAATTTTTGATTTTTCTAACATGACCCATTTTCAGCACTACTTGTTGTCCCGTTTTCAAACTTAACTAAAACAACTAAAACTCAACTTCTATAACTCGACAATCAACGAAACTTTCCATAGATCTTTAACATAACATAATACATCATTTTCATAAACATTTGTGGTCTAAACGACCATTGAAGACGTACTTTACCAAGCGACGGGTGTTTTGCCAAACACCCATTTTTGACCATTTTCAACTTAACTTAAACACAACTTGAGCATAGCTCATATGCATACTTAAAAACAGGACTCTGACACTACAAATCAACATTACAAAAATACTTGACACTTGGGGGTTCAACCTTGACTTGAGCTCGGTATCTATCATAATTTACTTGTCTAATATCAACAAACACTTCCAACCTAGCTTATTAGCGCCATGAGCTACTATCCGCGCCATCCTTTAAATCAATATAAACCTACAAAACAGTTAAACAACTAAATCGTAAGCATTACGCTTAGTAAGTAAAAAGGATAATCACATGATATATACATCATTAATCACATAAGTATCATTCACATCACATTGGTCCATAAGACTACTTTCATCAATACTTGCACATCACTCTTAATACACATATCATCAATCAAACATAATGCTTACATGCCTTACATAAATCACAATTGACTTAAACACAACTTTGGCTAGTCTTGCCAAACTAGCCTTAGTATATTCTTAATCCAAGCTCACCAAATCAAGTGTCTCATAAACCTTCACTATCATCTTCCACATAACACATATATGATTAAGTCAATATAATCTCATGTTATAACCATTTTACTTACCTTGAATCCAAGCTATGATATCAATAATCATCATCATCATCATCATCCTTCACGCTTGCAATCTAGGTCAAAATCATATCAACATAAACACTTAATCAAACTAATATAACAATGATTATACAACCATAACTCACCTCTAATTATCATATAATCATATATTAATCATATGATAATTAACCCATAAAATTATTAACTTTAACCTAATGCAAATAATCTTTTAATCACTATAACTCTTTAATTTAATTTAAAACATTATTTACCCACTTCCCCAAATTAGGGTACATGAACCCTAACTCTTCAAATTATCAAATTCAACTAAAGAAAGGTTGCTTACTTGTGAGAATCATTGTTAAAGCTTAACTTGACATAGAATTACTAACTCTTCAATTACTAGTTCATCAAAGCTTCATCTTCCCTATTTTTTTTCTTTGTAAAACGACACACACACATTCTCTTGAATAAATGGGAAGTGTGTGGAATTATCCAGGAAATACTAGGATATATTAGTTATAAGTTTGGTCATTTGGCAATAGTAGTCCCTCTAGTACTATAACAATTCATCCTTGGTACTAGAGCAAGTTGGTTCGAGTGCTACTT
Organism: Artemisia argyi; assembly: GCA_030686995.1. Classification (NCBI taxonomy): domain Eukaryota; kingdom Viridiplantae; phylum Streptophyta; class Magnoliopsida; order Asterales; family Asteraceae; genus Artemisia; species Artemisia argyi. The sequence goes on from CM060709.1 coordinate 33,940,831, forward strand.
TGAGGTTTTGGCAAGAGTAGCCCTTCTAGTACTATAACAATTCATCCTTGGTACTAGAACAAGTTGGTTCTAGTATTATTTTGGGATTCTGTCAACTTAGGTCCCTCAACTTCTTTTCCTTTATACTAGTGACACATAATACTTTCTAAACCACATTACACATTCTTAATACTTATAGCTTGACTACCGGTTTGACTAGCCAATCACGTAAAGCGTTGTGAACTTATAAAAGTCATAGTCAAACTTACTCAAGTATCATTTATCCACTTAGTCAAACACATTATTCTTAATCAATTTCATCTAGAGTCAAATACCCATTTACAAAATGGGTTTCAGGTGTAACACATATTATATCTGTGACATTGTCATATTGATCATACAAGCAAACGAGCATAATGTTGTTTGCATAGTTGCATGATGTTATGTCGTGCACAAATGGAAGAAATCTTAATTGTGTGTAAGGTACAACACATAACAACATGACTAATGGTTTTTCTCAACCGCAAGGTAAGAAAGCTTGTTATTATACTAGGACTTATACACGTTGATATGTTGTCCTATATAGAACTAAAAAAACAAAAAATTAGTTCAATCTACATACTTTTTATTCACACTTTTAAAAAGTGTGTATAATTTTATTAATTTGTTAATACTTAATAATGTGTAAAAATTGGTTACATTAATAAGTGTGAAAAAAATGTAAAACAATAGATTTTCCACACTTATAGTTGTGTCAAAAAGACATTCACACTTTTAGGTGAAGAAATCTAAGAAATAATGTACACACTTATAGATGTGGAGGTTATTTGTTAAGTGTAGAGAATTTGAGTGTAAAAAATAACTTCCATACTTAGCAGCAAGGTTTTCAAGGTTGGGATCCTACTTATGATCTATTTCGTTTTTGCAAGATCGAGATCGTAAGATCGGATCTAGATCTTAAGATCCTATCATAACATCATTTGTAATATTATACAAATCTATAAATTATTATATATCATAAACACAAAATTATATAAATGTTTCATAAAAATATTGTCCTAAATTATGAATATGAAATGTTTAAAAAGATTAACATGTTGTTTTTTAAATTCTACAAAACACAATCCATAAATTTGTAGTTTTTTAGTTCGTGATTCGAGAAAAGTAAGATCGGATCGGATTAGATCTTAAGATCATATGCTCAAGATCGGGATCCTATAAGATCTTAAGCTTTCAAATAACCCATGTAAGATCTGGATCGTTTTTGCTATGCAGTATCGTAAAATCACAAGATCCTAAGGTCAGGATCGAGATCCGGACAACCATGATTAGAACTGTGGAGAAATCTTATAATTCTTCGTACTTAAAAGTGTGATTTTTTTTTTATACAATTATAAGTGTGAAAAATCTTTTTTTTTTTTAAATATTTTTTTCCACAATGTAACTAATTTTTACAAATCATTAAGTAGTTAATAGACTGACAAAATTTTAGACACTTTTGAAAAGTTTGAAAATAAAAATGTGTACAATGAACTATTTTTTTGTGGTGTTGTCAAATAAAGAACACCACAAATTAAAAAAAAAAATGTAACTAGTTTGCTAACAAATTAATTTCCAAACTTAGAAGTGTGGAGAAATTTTATAATTTTTTGTACTTAAAAGTATGATTTTTTTATACAATTATAAGTATGACAAATCTATTATTTTGATATTTTTTTCCACAATGTAACTAATTTTTACAAATCATTAAATCATTAAGACATTCTAAATATTGAAATTAGATACACATGTGATCCTTTTATCATGTAAACAAAAATAAAAAAATCATAACAATTGAATTAACTTGGATAGCAATTATCAATATATTCTAAAAATGGTTTGAAACTCATCATTTCATAGCCATAAAAAGAATATTAAATGTTGGGCCAAAACATGTTAGCCGAGTCAGCCCAATTTCAAAAATAAATAAATAAATAAATAAAGTTACAAAACCCACCTTAATTGCAGTGACATGCGAAATCCACCACATACATTTTAATATTTACGAATTTTTTATAAACAAACTTTATTCAACGAATATCTAATAGAAATCGAGCGATTTCTTCAATAAAAAATACCGTCAAAAAGATCTTTTGATGACATAAAACTAACCCAATACTGATATACTTTTGATGTACACTTATATGAAAGTTTGAATTGTGTAACAAATATCCACCAATCAAATAAAACGAGCTCTATATTGATATACTTATAACATGTATTTTAAGAAAATATACATACAACTTTAGAACAACCACTACTACAAAAAAGGCCATAGAGCCCGGTTGAAAATGGTCATAGTGCCCGGTTTTGCATGAGGGCTCAAAAGAGGGGGGACTCTATTGGAGAAGCAAATAAAGCCCGGTTAGGAAAACGGGCTCTATTACTCGTTATAGAGCCCTGTTTTCTATCACCAAACATGGCTCTATGTGGAAAAAAAACAATAAAAAAAAAAACTTGTTATGCTGCTACTGCAGCCATTCAATCAATTATTTTGGCAACCTGAACAATGTATATTCAAATCAGGAAGAGTCATTGAGATTAAAACTTACTTTCAGTTCATACATTGAGATTTATCTTGCAACTAATCTTGCAAACAACACATTTGAAAAATCTACAATCTGACTTAACAACACATTTGTTCATCCTAGTACACACTTTAAAACACAATAGTAACCGACAAAACACCACATCAACCACCTGCGAAGTTCAAATGAAGGAGGGCTGCAGCAGACATGTAAGGGTACCAGCAGTAATCATATATGGCTTCCCCCTCGGTTATAGCAAGGCTTGCAGGAAACGAATCTACAAATCAGAAGTATGACGGGAAACTAAGTTACCAATGATTCACTAATCTGCTATCTAAGACAAGATGTGAAATAGAAACTAACCTTCAATACCATCTGAAGAACAAGTTTTTTGATCTGTACAGTTTTCATAATCTGGTCTGTGAAAAGGTATAAAAAACGATTTCAGTCATACAGAACACCAAAATAGACCAAAAGAAATAATTGGGATATCGTTAAAGCAAGTATATACTCGCTATCTACATCCAACCCAAACAATCAAAGCATATCGACACTTAGTGCAGAGTCTACCATGTCATTACTGAAATATACAACCACTCAGTTGGAGACATGTAGAAGTCTCCCATCTTGTTTTCTATATAAATCCGCACTTATAAACCCCAACTCAACTCACCAGCCTTTGTTAGTCCTAGATCTCAACTAACTAACATAAATACTAAATACGATGTTCTAAAGCAACATGAAGTGAATCTGGTTTAATTCAGATGGATATCTAATATATAAGTGTTGATGAAACCAAATGATACAAGTTTTGTAATCGTATCAGACCCGACAAGACCAGATAACCCGACCCGATAACACCCCTAGCCAAAACACCCATTTATCGTAGCAAAACACAATCAAAACACCCATTTACAACTAATTATATTGTCTTCATATAGAAAATAATTAAAGAATTTTTTTAGCGTCGTATAATTTTAAATCCCATACAAAGCTTAAAAAAAGAATTAATTTCAACAATTTCATCCCACAATGAATACTTTATTACCTAACAATACAAAAAACATATAAACAAATGCAACTTATTCCTAAATAAAACTTAACAACAACATTAATTAGATCTAATAAAAAGGTTAACTGAAGAGCAACATCAATTATACCAGTTTAATTGGTACCTTCTAATTCGATTAGTTTGTTTAGTTGCGTGATGAAGGTGGCTTGTGACGGAAATGGTGTGCGACGGTGGTGGTGGTGTGTGAGGGTGGTTAAGTGTGATGTTAAGGGGCACAAAAGGTTAGAGGGTTGGGGTTGTGAAAGTGAAGAAGTGGGAAAATATTAGGGTTTTGTGAAGGTGTGAAAATGGGGGAGGGAAATAAGGCGCCCAACTTTTTCATTTCATTTTGAAGAAAATTTTCATTTCATTTTGAAGGACCGTATGTCTCACAAAAGAGCATTTTGATAAAGCCCGGTTTTGTAAAGAAAACAGGGCTTTAATAGTTTTTTAGATAAAGCCCGGTTTTATAGGATGAAACATGGCTCTTTACGAGGAATAGATCCCGGTTTTGTGGAAGAAAATGGGGCTCTAAAGTTTTTCAACATAGAGCCCGGTTTTGTGAAAGAAAACATGGCTCTATACCTTTTTTATAACACGGAAACCCTATAGAGCCCGTTTTTCACTAAAATCGGGCTCTATTAAGGGGACTCTATTCCACAATCTGTAGTAGTGAACCCTGAATTTGGCATCGTTTGTTGAGAAAAAAATAATAAATTAATCAAATGTATTAAAAAGGAAAAAAAAAAAAAAAAAAAAACATTTTTTTAGCCTACCACATAAGCCCAAAACATAACCCGGGACAACAAAATACTTTAAAATTAAAAAAATAAATAAATAAAAAAATAAAAAAACCCACACTTTAGACTTAACTACAACATACGAAAATCACCCTAAACATTTTACTATTTACGACATGTTTATATAACAAATTATATTTGCCAAATATTTAACATATATCTAACTATTTCTTTCAATAAAAAGAATACTATCGAAAAGGTCTTTCGATGCCAAATAAAAAGTGAAACAAAAAAAATATTTTGATCAAACAAAAAACGCATATTTCATAATCGAAAAGCCCTGTCGCAACGGTCGGGTGCTATAAATTTTTGCAAAAATCCCCACAGCAACGCGCGAACGCACAACCCTTTGCGTTATATATATGTAGCAAGTTCTGATCATGCAACTAAAATAAAAAGTCACCGCCCAAACAGTTGGTTTAAGTAGTGACACATAATCATTTTTCTCTATTGTAAAATTTGCAAGCGCATACTGTTTCTTAGTGGTGAAGCATATTATTATATATTTTTACACTAACATTTACAGTATACATTTTTATTCTTAGTTGTGAAGCATATTATTATTACACTAACATTTACGGTATACATTTTTAGTAAACTATCGTCACCCATCGACATAAATAACCCCTCATCTCATCCATAAAACACACACAAACACAAGAGGATAGCATCTGCATAAAACACAAAGGCAGCTATCTCCTCTTGTCATATTCACAACCTATCTTCAAATGCAAAAGAATAACAAATCTGTATTTGGTATTATTACAAATAATGAACTGATAGTTATATATAAGATAACAAAGCTAGTGTAGAAGCTCAACTAGCTGATAAGAATGAGTAACAAAAAAAAAAAAAAAAAAAAAAAAAAAAAAAAAAAACAGTATATGCACTGGTTTTATTGGCTTTGTGGCTTCAGTTTTTTGTAAATTTTTAAGGTAGAGATGTGTTGTTCTGGAGCAGATCTAGCCATTGAAAAGAGGAAGTGTAACCAGATGTTGGGGTGAATTTGTCTGGTTAGTTGCAAGCCCGTTGAGACCTCCACAACCACCATCTTTCTGCAGCTGCTTTGCTGATGCAACCTGTAAGTACATACATCTAACTCAGTCTTGTACTTGACTAATGTTTCAGTTTTGAACTATATATATACTTAAGACATAAAAGCTTAGATCTAGAGTTCTGGGCTAGTTCGGGCAACTTACATATCAGAACTGCAAAATACTTGTAAAGGAAACTCGAAAATAATGAGATGAGACATATAGATATACATGAAAGCAAGATCTAAACTACTTTGGACAATCCTCTTAAATACATCAAAGGAAACTTAAAAATGAATAACCAAAAAGAGATGAGCATATAAATAACCAAAGAAATGCAAATTTGAAGGATGGCTTAAATGAGATATGTTTGCGGTTTTCACAAGCTAGATAAAGGGAACTTTGAAAATGAATCACCCAGAAAGAAACTATAGAGCAAAAAGCAAGATCTAGAAAGTATTTTTATTTGTCCTTGTTTACAAGATTTTAAATGATATTACCATGTTAAGCAGTTAGACTGATTTCAGCTTGAAAATTTTCCAAAGAATCTGTAACTCTGAAGGATGGTTAGGAGTGTTTGGGATTGATATGTTTTCGGCATATGTTTATTTTCAAGGTTCTCCAGGATTGCTTATTTAAGTAACCTGCTTATTAATAAACAAGCTATCAAACACTCAGAACTGACACTTAAAGCTACGCAATCGAAAGTGCATATTTTTTTATCTTAGAAATGCTGTAAGCTGTAAGGTGAAATTTTAAGCTTAACTAGTAAAATAAAATAGGGTTTATGTCACAAAATAGCAATGAACTTTTTTCAAAGTCCCTTTTTGGTACGTGAAATATAAAAGTATCATTAAATGCAACGAACTTTCATGAAGTGTTCCAATATGCACATTCTGATGTGTTGTCATACAAGAAAAGCACTTGTCACTATTTTTAACGTGACAACACATCAAAATATGCATATTGAAAGTTTAAAACACTTTATGAAAGTTCGTTGCTACTAATGATATTTTTTATAGTTCATGTACCAAGACGGAACTTTGAAAAAAGTTCGTTGCTATTTTGTGACCTAAACCCTATAAAAATATGACTGCACTCTTGACCAAAAAAGTAAATAGCTTACCTGCTTTTCCAGTTCTTCCTTATCTTCCCTTAACTTCTTTTCCTAATAACAAAAGATAGAGCAGATATTCATATAATGCTTGTTCACGTTTTTTAATAATGCCATGCTTCTCAACAGGATAAAGGGAGTATATGGTCTTTGATGCACACGAATACCGCCAAAGTGTATCATCTTAATGACCTTGCAATTAACCAGATGAATTAGCCTCTACATACCTCATCAACAAACTTGGTATCACTGTGATTTTGGTCAACCCTTTCCAAATTATGACCAAAAATGTCTAATTGATAAAAAATTTCTATTTTCTCATATTTTATGTGATGCTCTAATGTTTTTTATCCAACACAGCAATGCAACAAAAGCTACAAATGGAGTGTGATATCGAGGTTGCAATTTACACGGTGCTGCCCCGTGGCTTTGAGGGTAGCCCTTGGTTTGAACCATTTGCCAATGGGGCTTGACATATATAAGTAACTGTAGAAAGTTGTACACTAACATAACTTAAGGATAACAGGCCCTTACAGAACAGCATATATGAATTATTTCTGCATCTAGTTGGTAAATCCTTTTGGAGCTTATATTTATAGCTAGTGTAGTCTAATATATATGAATTATTTTTGCATCTAGTCTCCATGGGCCATATCCTTTTGGAGCTTATATTTATAGCAAGAGTAGTCTAATAGTAAATCACGTGGACTAGCAGATTCAGGGCCAGTAAACCCAAAATCAGGAATCAACAAACAATCAAGAGTTGGATGTTACATTTTAGTACGGAGCTCAATGCGTACAAAGGGGGTGTTTGGGATGTTAGACGTATTTGTTTATTATATGGGCTTGGTTTGTATTTATAAGTCTTAGCCCATGCATTGTTGTATCTAGAATGATCTTGTAAGGCTATATATTGTAATACTTGTTTATTCATAATGATAAGCAAAACCATTATTCTAATATGGTATCAGAGACCAAATTGATCCTCTCCTAAAATACCTCCCAAATATCACGGTTCTTTCTTCCTCTCCCTAAAATCAACCGAACCCTAATCTTTCTCATCCCAAATCTCCCACATCATGACAGGCAGTGATGATAAAACAACAACTCCTCCTGTTACCCCACCCAGTTCTCCTAAATCATCATATGACAAACTCGTACCATTTGGTGTCACGAGCATTACTAATAATATGCCCGTGAAACTAGATCTAGAGAAGATGAACTACAACTCTTGGAGTTCATTCTTCAAAATTCACCTTGGAAGCATTGGACTTAAGCACCACATTGAAAATAACACCGCTAGTTCTTCGGACAAGGAATGGAGTCGTTTGAATGACCTCGTTAAGGTATGGATTTTAGGCACGTGTTGTGAATCTCTACAAGATCAAGTTGTGACGACTCCAGGAACCGCTAAAGATTTATGGGATCATATCAAGGAATTGTTCCATGACAATGAAGATGCTCGGGCTATAAATCTTGACAACCAACTCCGGTCTATTAAAATAGGTAACCTTTCCATCAATGCTTATTTTACTAAAATCCAAAGTATGGCGGATCGGATACGGAACTTAGGCGGTATCGTTCAAGACAAAAACTTGGTAATTTATGCATTAAATGGGTTGGACTCTAGATTTACACAAATTGCTAAAATTATTAGACATACAAAACCCCTTCCAAAGTTTGCCGAAACTAAAAATATGTTGTTGTTGGAAGAAAGTGAATTTAAAGATGAAAGTACTTTAGATAAGTCTCATGTTGACTCATCTACATCTTCACCTACTGTTCTTTTGGCACACAATAATGCTAGCGGGAACAGGACACATAACACAAATTCATCTTCGAATAATTCATCTAGGGGAACAAGTGGCCAACCTTTACCACAATTTTGCAATCACTTTTCAAAAGGCACTTGTAAGTTTGGGGATAGATGTAAATTTATACATGATCATAGAGCAAAGCCTAGTTCAAATAATACCTTTGGGAACAATGGGAACAGTAATATGTCACGTTTTGTTACAAGTAACCAAAACCGACCTCCACACAACATATCTTACAACCAACCTGGTCTATATCACAACCGAAACCCAAGTCTCCTACCAGCCCACCAGGCCCAACACACTAAACTTATGTCATCCAACCAACAGGCTCTTATGGCCCAAAACCCTTCACCTGGTCCACTACATGTCCAACAGCCAACTTTTTTAGTTTACAACCCCACGTGCAATTCTTTTGTTCCAACACAACAAGTGCAACAACCAAGTTACTTGGCAAATAACACCTCAACAGCGGGTATTTTGGGTCCTGCACCGAATATGATCCCGACTCAAGAAACTGTACTCCCAAGTGCATTTAGCACCATGACTCTTCAGGATCCAACATGGAATATGGACACAGGTGCTTCTTCTCATCTCAATTCACATTCAAGTAATTTAAGTACTGTTTTTAATAAATGTTTATATCCATCAGTTTGTGTTGGTGATGGTAAAACTATACCTGTCACTAACACCGGTCATAGCATCCTACCTACGCTTAATCGTCCTTTATACTTACATAACGTTCTTGTCACCCCTAATATAATCAAAAATCTCATTTCTGTTCGTCAATTCACTAGAGATAATAATTGTACTGTTGAATTTGATGCATTTGGTTTTTCTGTGAAGGATTTCTTGACTCGCCATATCCTCCTCAGATGTGACAGTTCCGGGGATCTCTACCCGGTGACCAAGCCATCTCCCATTCCTCAAGCCTTCCTCTCCATCAGTCCTACTACGTGGCACCAACGTCTCGGCCACCCTGGTGAAGACGTGCTACGTTCTCTTGTTTCTCGTCAGTTTATTTCTTGTAATAAAGAGAAGTCTCCACATATTTGCCATGCTTGTCAGCTCGGCAAACATGTGAGACTTCCATTTTCTAGTTCAGACTCTATTGTTACTCGTTGTTTTGAGATTATTCATTCAGATATTTGGACTTCTCCTGTTGTTAGTTCTGGTGGTTTTAAATATTATGTCTTATTTCTTGATCATTTTTCTCACTACTTGTGGATTTATCCCTTACGTACTAAATCTGAAGTGCTTCAAAAATTTGTGCATTTTCGTTCTTATGTAACTAATCAATTTAAATGTGATATCACGGCTTTTCAATGTGACCATGGTGGTGAGTTCGATAACACCAACTTACTTAATTTATTTGCCCAACATGGCATCCAAGTTCGTTTCTCTTGCCCGAAAACCTCTCAACAAAATGGAAAGTCGGAACGCATGATACGCACTATCAATAATGTCATCCGTACCCTTCTATTCCAAGCCCACCTTCCGCCTTCATTTTGGGTCGAAGCCCTTCATATGGCAGCCTACTTACTTAACCTTTTACCCTCATCTGCTATTAAAAATGAAATACCCTTTACAAAGCTCTTCAATAAACAACCTGATTATTCCCGCCTCAGAACCTTTGGTTGCCTATGTTACCCCCACCTATTTTCTCCTCATAAACTTGCACCCCGTGCTACCCCGTGTATATTTCTTGGCTATCCTGCTTATCACCGTGGATATCGATGCCTTGATTTATCCACTAATAAAATAATCCTTTCCCGTCATGTCACCTTTGATGAACTTCAATTTCCCTACGGCTCAATCACACCTTCACACACTCCATCATACGATTTCCTTGACCCTACACCATCTCCTCTCGCTCGACATGTTATTCATCATTCATATACTCCAAACACTACTGCACCCGAGACCCATACACCTCAATCGATTCCAAATACTACTATGCGTAGTCCAAACCTTACTCCAACTCAAACATTCGCCAATTCGGCTCAAACACCCTCACCGGCCCAATCCCAACCACTTTCCTCACCAATCCAAACTCAACCACCTACATCATCGGCCCAACAGACACCACCTATACCCCCCTCACCTACCACGACTCACGCCCAACCACCGAACACAACACATTCTACCACTCGAACCCATCCTATGGTCACTCGTGCTCAAGTTGGCACTGTTAAGCCTAATCCTCGTTTTCATGGTCTTACGTCTTCTATATCTCCTATCCCTAAGTCTCCTTATATTGCTTTGTCTAATCCCCACTGGCGGGATGCTATGCATGATGAATATAATGCCTTAATTAAAAATAATACTTGGGTTCTTGTTCCGAAACCACTTAACGCTAATGTGGTTCGGTCTATGTGGTTGTTTCGGCATAAGTATCATAGTGATGGTTCTCTGAGTAAATATAAAGCTCGTCTTGTTGCTAATGGGCGTAGTCAACAGTTTGGTATTGATTGTGCTGATACTTTTAGCCCGGTTGTCAAACCGGCTACTATTCGGACTGTTCTTAGCCTTGCATTATCTCGAAGTTGGCCTATTCATCAACTTGACGTTAAGAATGCTTTTCTTAACGGTGATCTTTCTGAGACGGTTTATATGTATCAACCACCGGGATTTGTGGATTCTCGATTTCCACATCATGTTTGCAGGTTACAAAGATCATTATATGGTTTGAAACAAGCACCTCGTGCATGGTTTCAACGTTTTGCAGGTTATGCTCTCAGAGTTGGTTTCTCAGCAAGTCGGTGTGACTCTTCTTTGTTCATCTATTGCCATGGCACTGATATTGCGTATTTACTGATATATGTTGATGATATTATCCTAACCGCTTCCTCTACAGCTTTACTTCAGCGTATTATCTCCTCTTTACATACGGAGTTTGATATGACCGATTTGGGTGCTCTTAATTATTTTTTGGGGATATCAGTTACACGCGATTCTACAGGCATGTTTCTCTCTCAACGCAAATATGCCATGGAACTATTGGAACGGGCACATATGGCTAACTGCAACTCCGCTAGGACTCCTGTTGATACTGAGTCTAAGCTTGGATCCGACGGAGATCCTGTCTCCGATCCTACCTTATATCGTAGTCTTGCAGGCGGTTTACAGTATCTTACATTTACCCGTCCAGATATATCATATGCTGTGCAACAGATTTGTCTTTTTATGCATGATCCTCGCGAGCCTCACTTGGCAGCTCTCAAGCGCATTTTGCGATACGTTCGTGGCACTTTGGATTTTGGATTTCAGTTATATTCTTCCTCCGCTACTTCTTTAATAGCCTATACTGATGCTGATTGGGCGGGTTGCCCCACCACACGGAGATCTACATCTGGGTATTGTGTTTTCTTGGGGGATAATCTTCTTTCATGGTCTGCAAAACGTCAGCACACACTCTCTCGTTCCAGTACTGAAGCTGAATACAGGGGAGTGGCAAATGTTGTTGCTGAGACTGCTTGGATTCGTAATTTGTTACGTGAACTACACTCACCTCTTCATTCTGCCACAATTGTGTATTGTGACAATGTCAGTGCTATTTATTTAACAGCAAATCCGGTGCAACATCAGCGAACGAAACACATAGAGATTGATATTCATTTTGTTCGTAACATGGTTGCTAGGGGTCAGGTGCGGGTTCTTCATGTACCTTCGCGTTATCAGTATGCGGATATTTTCACTAAGGGATTGCCATCGGCTCTATTTGAGGAGTTCCGTACCAGTTTAAGCGTTCGGCCTTCTCCCGCTCGAACTGCGGGGGAGTGTTAGACGTATTTGTTTATTATATGGGCTTGGTTTGTATTTATAAGTCTTAGCCCATGCATTGTTGTATCTAGAATGATCTTGTAAGGCTATATATTGTAATACTCGTTTATTCATAATGATAAGCAAAACCATTATTCTAATATGGGATTGCTTATTTTTTTCAGCAAAAACAGTTGTATTTCACCCAAACTGCCACATATTTTTGGATCAGTTTCTGACAAGTGGGTAGGATGGTGCTTATGCTACAACCTATATTGATGATTTTTATGGAATTTTTCTCATGTTGAACATAAGAACCAAATCCAAGCACTATTTTGTGTAGTACTAATTATTTTTTTAGCAGTTTTGGATATAAACCAAAAAAAAAAATGCAATCTGAAACACCACCTAAAACTACAGGAGGATCGTATCATGTACCTCGAGAGCTTTTTATGCATAGAAATTAAGTACAAGCATACCTCTTCCTGGAGGGTTGACATGTACTCCGTCATCAACTGTGTCTGCATTCACGAAAATCACATTTAGTCAACGCACTATTAAGTACTACTGTAATCAAGAACCGACAAGTTTTGTTGCTAATATGACTTCACATATAGATCACCCAACTAATGCAAGATAGCATCTAAATAGTCGATGTTTCATTTAAAGAACAACTAATGCAAGATGTTTTTTAATCGGGAGCAGTGAACCTGCTTAAATATCGAAGGCCAAGGTGAAAGGCACTAGGTAATTCTATTATCTGATCTCTGTTGCATGTGAGGGAGGATAACATAATCAATTACTGCCAAATAAATCATTCAGTATTCTGAATCAGGGAGACGACACCCTGAAGACAAATTACCATCTAACCTAATGCGATTAACAAATAATATAATATACTTATCTAGTAACTGATTGTGCACTAGACCGGCCTAAAGTCACCCCTTTAACCTAATGCGATTAACAAATTACCATCTAACCTAATGCGATTAACAAATAGTATAATATACTTTCCTACCTAAAGGGTCCAGTTATGTTATGATACTCGAACAAAGGTCCTGCTCGTCATATATATTGAATTATCAGCTGTAAGACTGAGCTGCTCCTGTTTGAGATATGTAGAATGATTCAAAAGATTAAAATACATATAAAAATCAAGATATATAGTGCTCTGCATATAGTATGATGTCCAGAGAATCCTTTACAGGATGAAGGGATGTCAGGATTGTGATTGTAACCACATACGGCTTGTTGTTAAGTAGATGTGAAAACGCAAATATCAACCACAAAAACTAAGCCCACCCCGTCAGCCAAAGCTGGACAGAAATATCCACTTTCACATGAATCTATGTGGTAGAACTAATATACAAAGTGTTTCACAGGTTTTATGACATGATTCCAGGATCGAATGATCCAAACAACACCATATACAATCATCAAAGAAAGGAGCAGTAAAAAGGAAAAAACAGAAAATGGGTTGAACCCTTTTATAAACTGATATATAATAACGAAGGGTTAAGTGTTATGTTACAGCAATCTATCAATATATATACATGATGAAACGTTGCCTCCAAGGGACATGTCGATTCATCATAACCGTTGCACCCCTACACTAAACGTTGTAACCTAATTAACTAACTAAATAACCGTATATCCTAACTATTAGGTTTGTTGGCCCTTGGCCCAAACCAGTATCTAATTTACAGACTTATAATCCGACCCAATTACAAACATAATACAAACTTCTTAAACATAAAGATAACATACTTTGATCTAAATATATTAGAGGCTAACATTCTCCCCCCTAATTATTTAGTATCAAAGCCTTCTTGTGTGATCCTTCTGGTCTTTTCAAGCAAATGACATCAAAGTCATTGTTGTCGTGGCTGCTTCCTTGTGTCCATCTTCATCATCATCCAATCTAACACCAAACTTGTTGTTGTTCTTGTTCATTCCATGTGCTCCATCCTTCACTCCCTTATCCTTCTGGCACGGCGGTCCTTGACAAGTCATCTTTGCTTGCTTCACCCACTTCTAAATGCTTTTCAACCCAAGGCACTTGGGCAGTTTCATGGCAGATTACACAACTAAATTAATGACCCTCCTACGGCAATCTTGTTATTGCTTCACTTCTTCATCTTTGTTAGACCATCTTCATATTTTGATGGCTTTTGTTTCTTTGTTGCAAAGATTTTTATCTTCTGATCATCAACGTACTAACATCAAATCATCACGACCTTGTCCCCATCATACTCATACATCTTCATCTTTGGCTTCATTGCCTTTGTCAACCATCGTGGTTGTAGGGTTCTTCTTGAACCGGGGTCTCAAGGTTGGTTCTTCTTAACAAACTGTGTTCATTCTTTCTTTGTAACAAACTTGCAGCCAATTTTCTTCTTCTCCTTTCTTTCTATTCTCTTCTCTTGAATCTGCCCCTACCACCGGTCTTTGGTGGCAACCGTCTAAACCGTCTCTCTTATCTTTCTTTATCTTCATCATTCATGGCCGATTCTTGAGTGTGTTGTTTGATCCCTTCTCTCTGATACCACTGTTTCACAGGTTTTATGACATGATTCCAGGATCGAATGATCCAAACAACACCATATACAATCATCAGTAAAAAGGAAAAAACAGAAAATGGGTTGAACCCTTTTATAAACTGATATATAATAACGAAGGGTTAATTGTTATGTTACAGCAATCTATCAATATATATATATACATGATGAAATGTTGCTTCCAAGGGATATGCCGATCCATCATAACCGTTGCACCCCTACACTGAACGTTGTAACCTAATTAACTAACTAAATAACCGTATATCCTAACTATTGGGTTTGTTGGCCCTTGGCCCAAACCAGTATCTAATTTACAGACTTATAATCCGACCCAGTTACAAACATAACACAAACTTCTTAAACATAAAGATAACATACTTTGATCTAAATATATTAGAGGCTAACACAAAGATCAGACAAAAGCATTCACATGTTGATGAGGCTTGACTCTGTCTATAGTGGCTTCTTCTGATTTTGTACTCCCAAATGCAAAAAGTGTCTATTGTGGATGTTTTATAAAAGGTGGTTGTGTTCATTACACAAATGGTTCATTATGCCTTACGTACGGTAGATAAAAATTAGCACCATAATATATTGATCTCATTAGGGCCACATCCACAAGGAGCAGAAATTATAGGCCGGTCAAACCAATCGAGATCATCCATATTGCGCCTACGGAGATGCTATAGCCCTACCATTAATACCAGACACTCAACCCGATTAGCTAAGAGTTGTCCTATTCAAGTGTTCTATGAATTCCTCTTAACTAAGGGACTTTGAGTAGACGAGAGATGAGAGTTGTCAGTTAAGCTTTGTGAATGCATCAAACTAGCTACTAGTGATATTCATTGATCAAATCCATTATAGTTGGAAGTTGGTCACCTACATATCACAAAGAGCGAGCTTCGGTCCAAAATGTGCTTGGTTTGAACTCACTAATCAAGTCTCAAGAGTGTTCACATAGCATATTAGGTCCACCCTAGCTAGCATTGTGTCATACGCCTACTAGATTTAAACCGAAAGGAAGATTTGGGTTACTTAACAGTTAGCACCATTGACGCTATTGGTTGTCGCAAATATATACTTGGACGCTGCTACTTACTTCCTGCCTACAACCTCCAAAAATGAAGATGCCACTGCCAGACTCCTCCAACTTAAGACAAATTTACCTACCAACCACAACATAGACTAGGTTGGAACCTTAGTACCTTGAAGGCCCATTAGCCAACTTCGATTAATCTGTGACCCATGGGCCTACTACATGGACTCACTTTTTTCTATTGAAGGCCCATTAGCCAACTTCGATTAGTCTGTGACCCATGGGCCTACTACATGGACTCACTTTTTTCTATTCTGCTACAGTCCAGAAATTTTAGCACTTGACAAGGATCTTTATTATCACTAAATGCTACTACCTCTGTCCCATATTAAGTGTCCACAATGGAATCTTGGGATGTCCCAAATTAAGTGTCCATATTGTACCTTCCAACCAATAAGATGGAACTTTAGTGGGTAAACATAATATTTAATTGGTGGAAAGTATAGTTAGTGGAATCTCTTAAAACTTTGTGCATATTGTAAGTGGACACTTAATATGGTTTTTGGGACACTTAATGGATGGTCTTATAGCCCTACCATTAATACCAGACACTTAATTATGAATTCATGACATGTTGATGCATTAGTTCATATTCTTTAGGATCAAAATGATTGCTTGGAATGTTGATCTTGAAACAAAGCTACACACCGGATATCGATTTAATTATGAATTCATGACATGTTGATGCATTAGTTCATATTCTGCTGGCCCGATAAAAATTGTGTTCTTTATTTTCGTAAGTAATTACTTTCGTGTTGTCATTTTTGGTCCCTACGTGTGTGATTGTGTACACATATGTGGTCGTTGGTTTACATAATATTACCCAGCCTTTTTCTTATTCCAGCCCCCAAAAGACGATTAAAGAAAATGATTATCTATCGCTTTGCAGCTATGCATATAATAAGGTCGTTATATAATTCAAAGTGAACCACTAACTGTGTGTATTGAAATTGCGAGCAAGGATATCATGGATACTTTCTAAAAAATCAAAATTTTAGAAGTTTTTCGAGTACAATGTTTGTGTAACTTCCTTCAAGTTATCAACATCTCTGACTAATTTGTTATATTTGGTAAACTTTTTACGGTAGCACCGCAAACAAAACGCACAAGGAATTGCATTAGCTTACTCAATGGCTACATCTCGGAATCCCTAGGCTAACTATAGGGAAATAAGGAATTTATAGAATCATAGATAATGATGTATTACACATAGAATCAACTAATAAACCCTAGCTACAGAACAGTATATAAAACACTGAAAAGCACCTGCTTGCAGTAGTGCCGCTACAGGATTGGTAGAGTTTGCCACGGGCGGAGAAAACAAGGACGGCTATATCAACATCACAAAGAACTGAAAGCTGATGTGCTTTCTTCATTAAACCTGTTCTCCGTTTTGAAAAAGTTACTTGACGGCTGCTTTTGTCTTCTATTCGCTTCATTTCTAGCTTTCTTCGCCCCATGGTACGTCTACTCAAACTAGCTTGTACTAGATCGATCTAACTTTTATATATTTTTTGTTAGTGAGCCACAAGCAGTTAAGTTGATCTTATCCTTTGTATTATTATTATTATATATATATATGCAAGTAAGTGCAAGTTGTGGTGAAGATGGAAGCATGAAAATGACCACCAGTTTAACCTTCGGTTCTCTTTCTGCGGCTAGAATTTTTTTATAAAAAAACTCACCGCCAATAATACAGTAATTGTTACACGTCTGTGACGTGTTAATTAATTGGAGTAACTTTTTGTACGTAATGCCATTACTTTGTCATTTGGGTAAATATATTTATTAAGCAAGTTGATTGTTTTCACTCCATACGGTAATTGTTAAAAGAGATCAGGTTTTCAATTTCGTGAATTGTAGGAAGATCATGGGAAAGTCTGAAAACGGTCACGAAATACCAGTTACGCTGCATGTATCATAGACAAAAAGGCTTAAATTCTTTGTATAACGAATGTCATGGAAAAGTGTGAAAGCGTGATCTCCGAGGGAAAGAAGGTTGGAATAACGAAAAATGCCATCCAGTCATGGTCTATATCGTACGACAACATAAGTAAAAATGAGGTGAGCAATGGGATCTTGACACTACCTTCATTGACTAGTTGACGGTTAGGATCGTTTTTGTTTCGAGACATGCGTTCTCTTGTGCATCGCTTTCATCACTCTAAAGAAGCTAAAACTTGATAAATGGGGGTCGGAATATTGATATGAAATATCAAGTTTTAAATTTGTAGTTAAACACTCAAACCTGAAACACATTATAAAATAGGCACACTCACCCTGACGTACTCTGATATAACAGCCGAATTGGATATATACTTGCTAAAACTTGAATATTTGCATATTTTCTGAAATACAAGTTTTCAGTACATAATATACAATGTTGTTTAACCAAATGTACTCACCCTGACGTACTATGATAGATAGAATGGGTGAAATGGATATATACTTGCTAAAACTTGAATATTTGTATATATTCCTGAAATACAAGTTTTCAGTACAAAATATATAATGTTGTTAAATATGCAAACATGCAAGTTTTAATGAGTATATATGTAATAACCTCTAATATAAATGTACTAAACTTAATCGAGTGTCGATCCAAAGGAATGGTAGTTAAGATTTTAATATTCAAACTTCATTTAACTAATCAAACTAACAGAGTTAATAATGTTACAATACTACAATAAAGAAAGCGTTACCGATAAACGTAAACTATCCACTCAATCAGAGGGGTGGCTTAGTGGCAAAAGGCTTACGACTATCATTACTAAAATGTGAGATGTCTCAAGTTCAAGTTTCTACTAGGGACAAACAACCTTGAAATGTACCAACCGCAAATATATCAACCACAAATGTATGTCGATCCGTAAAATATTTGCGATTCTTCACAACTAAATATTGGCGGTTCTTCATCACCACCTCCACCTATGTATTCCATTCATCTGTTTGGTGTTGATGATTTGCCAATGTACGAACCTTAATTTTCTTCGTCTATGCTTAATGCCATTGATAAGGACTTTCTTGTCGAAGAAGTCCCACCCCCAAAGAAGAAGCCGTCAAAAAAACTTCTAAAGAGGATGTCTAAATAGGACAATGTAATGCGTAACATTCCATGAACCACTAAAGAAGAAATCGTATTATTATACAAAGGTTGGGTTCGTACATCAGATGATAGCACCAAAGTAATAAGTATAAGGAAAATGTGTTTCGGACAGAGGTTTTAGGTTACGTTGAGCAAACAACGAAGGTATCAGGTGTTCGAACCTACAATTCGTTAAATGGGAAATGGAAGGGTTTACGCCTCAGAGTGACTCAATTTTGTGGAGTGTATGAACAATGGGCAGGGACAGAGTGAAGAAGAAAACGTAAGCATCATCAATTCCATCGGCGTTGTCAGCAGGTGCTAGTGATGAAGCGTTAGCTAGGTTGTTGGCCACCGAATATGCACGTCAAACCGAGTCGTTTATGTCAATGAAGAAATCAGACCGTGACACCTTTTTCGATATCAAGAGGCAGAAGGTGAAAAATGCAACAAAAAAAGCTCGAAATAAAGCAACAAATATTGATCATGCGACAACAGAAACAAAAACAAAAGACGAATTGTTCTATATGAGCCCCCTTGATCACTTTGAGTAGATTCCACCTCGAAAGAGTATTGCAGATGAAGCAGGCAATTAAGGAGAAGTGGATTACAATATTAATTTACGTTTTTAATGTCGTACGTTTTTGTTTTTTGTTATCAATGTAATGTTTTTAAATTATGAATAAAAGTTGAATTTAGTTTTTAATCAAGTTTGCGAAAAAGATGGGTTTGATGATGTGTTAAGTGGTGATCATACAAGGTAAAAGATGATGGCTTTGGTGATATGTTGAATGGTGATTTGACGCTAATATAGAGGCAGTGGATTTCTAAGGTTACTCCAACTATCAACAAAATTCTATATTTAAGTCGAATCACAAAAACTTCATTCTATTTGCTTTTCAAGGAAGAAGCAAATATTAGATAATTTCAATTTTTTATACAAAACAATTGGTGATAAGTTTGATGCTAAATTTGACTTAGTTGCTTATGTGTATGTGCTTTTATTACACCACTTCTGAAAATAACTATTGCAACTATTATTGCTTTTTTATGTAGTGGTGTCAAGAGCAAGAGCAAGATAAACTTGAATATGTGATAAACTATCAATTTATCTAGAACTATAACATTATTCTTTTTCCTTTGTTTGATTATCATCATTTGTTATAAAATACGAAAACTAGGGTAATATTAGTAGAAAAGTTGTATAATATTAATGCCTATAACTTTTTGGTTATGGCCTTTTATCAACAAAAATTAGTTACATGACAAGGAAAAAAAATGTAATAAATTTAACTAAGTTAGATGATCAAATAAAAAGACGGTTTGAATTAAAAGTATAAAAAGTCACACTATCGTGACATATGTCTTGTTTTAGAGGGTTTGAGTTAGTATTAATGAAGATGTCGAGTATTCATGAACATTTAATGTTTGACGAATATTTTGTATTAACTTCGGCATAATGTTGATGAGCATAAGTTGATAAAAAAACTGATAGAACATTTTCTGGTAAAGACCATAACAAACATTTTATATTCTTCAACCCCAGCTACTATGGCTGTAAATAAACTAGAAGTTCAGTGACATTTTATAAATCGTTAGGTAAAATGTCTGTTTATGTTCGTTACTTATGAAATGAACGAACATGAACAATAATTTACGTTCGTTTAGTTAAATAAACGAACATTAACAAAAGTCTTGTCCGTTCATTTATGTTCGTGAGCATCCGATTATGCATTCGTTAAGTTAATGTTCATTTATGTTTGTATATCATATATTTGTTTATACACTTTAATATTGGTTACTTAAACAAAATAACACTTATAAAACACATAATTATGTATATCTTTGAAAATTTTATGTTTATTAGTCTACGTTCATGTATGTTCTTCGTTTAAATTTGTTTGAATGAACATGAACAACCTTAGTTTTTTAATAAACGGACATGAAAAAGAAAATTCGTCTGTTTAAGCAATCATGTTCATTTATTTGTTCGGTTAAAACTAAACGAACAAACATAAACAAGGCTCCGTCCGTATTCATCATATTCATTTACAACCCTACCAGTTACAACTTCAACTCCAACTAATTTCGTCAAACATAACACTAAATTCTAGAAAATGTACATATTCAAATTCGTACATGTTATCTCACAACATACACACACACACACAAAAAAAAGAAAGAAAAAGAAAGAAACACACACACACACACACGGAAAATGTCCCGACCACCACCTTTACGCTTCTTCACACACTCCCGCCACGTTCTCCGCCGTCACTACCACTGTAAACCACCTCTCCAACACCATCACAACCACATACTGACCCACCCAATCTACACAATTTGGGCTTCCAACACCGGTCTCGGCAAAACCCTCATTTCCACCGGAATCACTATCGCTGCCACCACCTCCCATAAAATACTCACCAACATCAAACCCTTACAAATCGGCTTCTCTTTCGACTTTGATTCCGCTTTTCTTTTCAACAAAATCTGTCACACCCCACTAAAGCGGAAACACGAGGTGTAACTAGAAAGGAACACAAGCATAAGATAATAGAACATACCAACACTTATGATTTAAAGGAAAGAGTACATCATTACAATATTAGTTTAGCCGACATCGACAATTAAAATATAAAGTTTATTTCCCAAAAGATAGCGTGTTAATACATAATGATTAGTAGTGACATGTGAAAAATTCATTATGCAAAGACCTTGAAGAAAAGCTTACTGACGATCACCTGAAATGCATGAGAGAAAACGGGTCAACTATGAAAATAGTTGGTGAGTACACACATTTTATATAATATGAAAACTTTTAAGAGAGAGTCTAAGTTTTTGGTCTTTGAGAATAGTCCACAAGGCAATGGCGTTGTCAATCCATTCAGTTGAAAGTCCTGCACATACAAGACTTGTAACATATGTATTCACAATCCATTGCATAAAAGTCGTATGTATGGTAGTCAAGTACACGTGGTCAATATAGTTCACAATAAGGGCACATAGTATATAATAAAGTATATGGCAAAGCTCCTAAAATAAATAATATGCATTCTGTAGACAAGGGAACGAGAGGTTGGCGGATCTTTAATAGCGCTATCCAAACTACCTACTGCTCCACACAAGATGATATGGTTATACACGAGATGTTAAACAAACGAGCCGAGATGATATTGTTATACACGAGATGTTAAACGAACGAACCGAGATGCTATGGTTATACACGAGATGTTAAACGAACGAGCCGAGATGCGTTGGTTATACACGAGATGCTATGGTTTTCCCACCAAATTTTCACACCAAAATCTTGCCGCCAAAACTCTTCCCACCAAAACTTCCCATCAAATCTGCTCTTATATACTAACTACTAACATCTTATCCACACAACTTCACAACCTCTTATCCTCAAAACTACTCAACCTCACAACCACAAACACACACTGTTAACATGCCCAAGATGGTGGAATTTGAAGCTTTTGTTTGTCCTTGTGGACGAGGAGACGTAATTCTGCGAGAATCGACCAAATTTTACTCCCGTGGTAAACCATACTATGCCTGTCCTGCATCAAAGGGTGGGACAGATGATTATGGATGTGATTTTTTTTATGGAAGGAGGAACGAATCGCCAAAATGACCGGTTCTCTTGGAGCTTCAACGCCTCTAACTCATTTCGCAGGACCATCCATAACTCTAACTCGTTACACTGCAGGACCTTCAACATCGAGTCCTATAAATACAGAGTGCTCAAATTGCATAAAATTGAATCACCAGATAATGGTACTCAATAAAATGCTAGAATTGTATCAGCATCCCAACAACCACACAATTGATTCAGTTGCCTTGTTTCACGACCTTTATAATGACATGATAGGCGGCATGGGAAATCTTCGTATGTAGTGTTGTTGTTGTTGTTGCTGTTATTGTTGTTGTTGGTTGGTTGTTGTTTGTTGTCATTGTTGTTGTTGTTGTTGTTGTTGTTGTTGTGTTATTGTTGTTATTTAATAAAATGTTGTTATTTTTGTGAAAACTGATATCCAAACACGATTAGATACACTCAAAACTGCTTAATCACTAGAAATCGTAAGCTTCTATCCAAACACTCAAGATTGTACATTTTCATATAAACTCAAACTAAACAACTCGACAAGCAAACGAAACAGATCAAACGAAACAACTCGACAATCAAACGAAACAACTCAAACTAAACAACTCGACAACCAAACAAAACAACTCAAACTAAACAACTCGACAACCAAACAAAACAACCCGTTTATTTTTTTTGCGGCTACTAACCGCTTTGCTTGAACTCGCACCATCTTTTCCTTTCCTTGCTCTCATTTCCTTGAGATGTGCAAACGTAGCTTCCAGATATGTTATTCTATTTTCCAGATTATTAGCGTGCTTTTTCACGTCAAATGTGCTTTCAGCTTCATCGTCACTTCCAACAGCAGTTTGAGCATCAGCAACAGCTTGAGCATCAGCAGCATCCATCTCTTCCAAATACTCCCTATAATACGGCTTTCGCCTTAACCATTCCAGAATCCGGTCCCTCTAAAACGGTGCACAGTTCGCATAACAACCATATTCATCAAAAATTTCCCAGCCCCAATGATTTATAATTTCATTATACAGGAACTCGTGTGATAAGACCACTCTTGTTCCGGCATTAAACCGTCCATTGTTGTTTGTGATTTGTGAAAATTGACAATCGGGTTTTGTGAGAATCAAGAATGTATGTGTAAAATAAGACGGGAATGATTTTGTGAGAATATTTATAAGAAAAAAATGTGGGGACATAATCCCGTCGACATGTCGATGGGAACAAACAGACGGGAAAAATCCCACAATATTATTGGTAAGTATTTTGTTATAATTAATTAAATAAAATCTTCCCGTCGACATGTCGACGGGAACGTTAAACCAAAAATAGTAATTAACGTTAATCACACGTTAATTACGTTTTGCTTCGTTGTTAATATGCTCCCGTCGACATGTCGACGGGACAATATTGGCGGGATAATTTCGCGCCCAACTTTTGGCAATAATAGAGGTGTGAAAGTTTGACCAATGTGGTCCGTCAACATGTTGACGGGAGCGTATTAATCGAAAAAATTCAACACAACTAGACTTAGTCAAGCTTATTTTTTGTCGTTTTGTGGATATTGCCGTCGACAAGTTGTCGACGGAAATATTCTCATCGCCTGTTC
Organism: Artemisia argyi; assembly: GCA_030686995.1. Lineage (NCBI taxonomy): Eukaryota > Viridiplantae > Streptophyta > Magnoliopsida > Asterales > Asteraceae > Artemisia > Artemisia argyi. Next base: position 33,964,904 of record CM060709.1, read on the forward strand.
TCATGATTCTTGTTCTTGTAGCGGTTAAGGTTGCAAAAATACACGTCCACATAATAACTACAAAATTAACAGAATATAAATATCTGCTAAGAAAAGTGTCGTGTACGTAACCTTCAAATAAAGTCATAATCATGCAACTAAAATAAATGTCACCGCCCAAACAGCTAGTTTAAGTAGTGACACATAATCAACTTTGTCTATAGCAAATATTGCAAGTCACACGTACTGTTTCTTAGTTGTGAAGAATATTATTATTACACAATATAATTTACTGTATACATTTTTATTAAACTATTGTCACCCGTCGACATAAATAACCCATAAAACACACACAAACACAAAGGATATCATCTGCATAAAACACAAAGGCAGATATCTCCTCTTGGGTCATATTCCACAACCAAATAAACATATCTTCAAATGCAAAAGTTTGAACTGATAGTTATAAGATAACAAAGATAGTGTAGAAGCTCAGTAACGAAAAAAACCAATAAACCAGTATCTTGTACTGGTTTTATTGGCTTAGTAGCTTCAGCTTCTTGTAACAAGGATCTGATTTTTAAGGTAGAGATGTTGGGGTGAATTTGTTTGCAAGGTCGTTGAGACCTCCACAACCACCATCTTTCTGCAGCTGCTTTGCTGATGCAACCTGTAAGTACATACATCTAACTCATTCTTGTACTTGGCTAATGTTTCGTTATTACCTTCAGTTTTGAACTATATATATACTTTATAAAAAGCTTAGATCTAGAGTTCTAAGCTAGTTCAGGCAACTTATATATCAGAACTGCAAAATACTTGGAAAGGCAACTTATACATGAAAGCAAGATCTAAACTACTTTGGACAATCCTCTTATATACATCAAAGGAAACTTAAAAACGAATAACCAAAAAGCGATGAGCATATAAATAAACAGGGAAGCAAGATCAAAAACATAATGCTATATTTTCTCTGTTTTCAATGTTATAAATGATATTGAATATGGTAAGTAGTAGGATTTAGCATTTAAATTGATTTTGGTTTTAACTCTACTAATAAAAAAAAAAAGGCAAATTTGAAGGATGGCTTAAATGAGATATGTTTGGGGTTATCACAAGCTATAAAGGGAACTTTGTAAATGAATCACCAAGAATGATATTACGCATGTTAAGCAGTTAGACTGATTTCAGCTTGAAAATTTTCCAAAGAATCTGTAACTCTGAAGGATGGCTTAGGAGTATGTTTTCCGCATATGTTTATTTTCAGGGGGTCTCCAGGATTGCTTATTTATGCAACCTGCTTATTAATAAACAAGCTATCAAACACTCAAAACTGACACTTAAAAATAAGCAATGGAAAGTGCATATTTTTTATCTTAGAAATGCTGTAAAAGCTGATAAGGCGAATTTTAAGCTTAACTGTTAAAATAAAGTATGACTGCACCCTTGACAAAAACCATTTAAAGAACTTACCTGCTTTTCCAGTTCTTCCTTATCTTCACTTAACTTCTTTTCCTGTTAACAAACGATAGAGCAAGATTATGATATGAATATAATACTTCTTGACGTTTTTTAATAATGCTATGCTTCTCAACAGGATAAAGGGAGTATATGGTCTTTGATGCACACGAATACCGCCAAAGTGTATCTCATCTTAATGACCTTGCAATTAACCAGATGAATTAGCCTCTACATACCTCATCAACAAACTTGGTATCACTGTGATTTTGGTCAACCCTTTCCAAATTATGACCAAAAATGTCTAATTGATAAAAAATTTCTATTTTCTCATATTTTATGTGATGCTCTAATGTTTTTTATCCAACACAGCATTGCAGCAAAAGCTACAAATGGAGTGTGGTATATATCAAGGTTGCAGTTTACACAGTGCTGCCCCCATGGCTATGCGGGTAGCCCATTGTTTGAACCATTTGCCAATGGTGGGGTTGACATATATAAGTAACTGTAGAAAGTTATCAGACCACTGATGTACACTAACATAACTTAAGGATAGCAGACCCTTACAGAACAGCATATATGAATTATTTCTGCATCTAGTCTCCATTGGGCAAATCCTTTTGGAGCTTATATTTATAGCAAAAGTAGTCTAATAGTAAATTGCGTGGATTAGCAGATTCAGGGCCAGTAAACCCAAAATCAGGAATCAACAAACGATCAGGAGTTAGATGTTACATTTTAGTACAGAGCTCAATGTATACAAATGGGGTGTTCAGGATATATTGCTTATTTTATTCAGAAAAAACACTTGTGTTTCACCCGAACTGCTTCATATTTTTGGAGCAGTTTCTGATTAGCGGGTAGGATGGTGCTTATTATGAGATGGCATTAGAACTATTTCCTATCCTACCTTCATATTCAACCTACAACCTTATTGATGATTTTGATTGAATTTTTTTCATGTTTAACATAACAAGCAAATCCAAACAAAAATAAATAAATTAAAAAAAATAATAATAATAATAAAATAAAAAATAAAATAAAATAAATTTCAAACACCACCTAAATTATGTGATGTAGCACGAGAGCTTTTTATGCATAGAAATTAAGTACAAGCATACCTCTTCCTGGAGGGTTGACATGTACTCCGTCATCAACTGTGTCTGCATTCACGGAAATCACATATAGTCAACATATTAACTACTACTGTAATCAAGAACCGGCTATGATTATGTTGCTAATATGACTTCACTTATAGATCACCAAACTAATGCAGGATAGCATCTAAATAGTCGATGTTTCATTTAAAGAACAACTAATGCAAGGTGATATTTAATCGGGAGCAGTGAACCTGCTTAAATATCGAAGGCTAAGGTGAAAGGCACTAGGTAATTCTAAGTCACTTTTAGTAGACGAGAGATGAGAGCTGTCAGTTAGGCTTCGTGAATGCATCAAACTAGCTACTGGTGATATTCATTGATCAAATCCATTATAGAATTGGAAGTTGGTCACTTAAATATCACAACGAGCGAGCTTCGGTCCAAAATGTGCTTGGTTAGAACTCACAAATCAAGTCTCAAGAGTGTTCACATGGCATATTAGGTCCACCCTAGCTAGCATTGTGTCATACGCCTACTAGATTAAAACCAAAAGGAAGATTTGGGTTACTTAGCAGTTAGCACCATTCACGCTATTGATTGTCGCAAACATATACTTAGACGCTGCTACCGACTTCCTGCCTACAACCTCCAATAATGCAGATGCCAGACTCCTCCAACTTAAGACAAATTGACCTACCAACCACATCAACATAACCTTAGTACCTTGAAGGCCCATTAGCCAACTTTGATTAATCTGTAACCCATGAGCCTACTACATGGACTCAGTTTTTTCTATTTTACTACAGTCCAGAAATTTTAGTACTTGACAAGAAATCAAGAATCTTTATTATTACTAAAAGATATTAAAGTCTAACCCACTTAAAATTTAAGAATAATCGATGATTCCTGTTTCAGTGAAGACTAATAGTGTAGGAGTCAATTTTGGTTTGTCCTTAATTCATAAGATCATCCAACAATGTTTACTAGTAATCCCTTGAAAGAGACCACACTTAATCGCACATAAGCTACATATAGACTTTTCGTGATGATATTTTACTAATTCAAATAGAGCATTTTTCAAAATGAACATGGACCATTGATCATACAATCAAGTGATTCCCGCCTATTCCGATGTATCACATGCTTGTATGTCTCCCTTCCTAGTCACGTCCTCATTTTGTCAACATCAATAAGGGTAAGGGTCCCATTATTTTTTCTTCTTTCCCATCATCCATCCACAGGAAGACGAGAGTTTTAAACTAAATTGACGAACCCTTGACACTAAGAAATAACAAAGAACAAACATCTTGAACTACAATAGATTCAAACACAAAAAGTATAACCATAAGTTGTACTGTGAGGATGATCCAACACCGACACATAGATCAAAAAATAGTTTAGAGAATGAAGTGAATAAATAAATGTATAAACACAATAAGTACAACTAAGATGATTCAGAACAAATAGAACCGAAACAGCCAGGGAAACCGAATTGAATAAGTAGCGTCGGACAATCACCTTTCTCAATCGTGTTTGAACAAGAGCAGCCTCAATTTCTAGTTCTAATTCCCTCATATCAGCCACAGAAAGTTCCTCACTGTTATTCTCCTCCACAAGCCTGTGCAAAATATTTGGGATTTCACGCTACTTGGAGAATCATATCATTATGATCTCGCTCTCCAATGTTCAGTTGACCGTGTTTTTAAAATATGTTCATGCACACACACACACACGTACGTGTGTGTGCGCGCGTGCATGCGTCTATAGTATACATGTTGTGCATTGACATTCAAGATTTTGTGTTACCTATCCACCGTCTGTAGAAGCTCTCTACATGTCCTGAACTTTGTGCAGTGTGATAAAACCTCCTGAAGCCATGATTTTAAAAAATCTCACGAGTTTTAGTTCATTGTACAGGTTATCATTTGTATCATGTTTTTAAAAATGACCAACTCTTGAAAAGCTATTGCTTACCAGCTGCCCACCAGCTCCATTGTTCGTTCTCTCTCCCACTTCTGTGCAGCTTCTCTCATACCTAGAGAGGATATGCTCCACACTGAAACGTGCGTAGTTAATGAGTATTTGTACAATATATTAGCAGTGAGATAATAGTTAATACAAATACAAAAGATATTAAGCACACTAACTCATATACATAGATCTTTAGGATAAACATGATTGCTTGGAATGTTGATCTTGAAACAAAGCTACACCGGATATCGATTTAATTATGAATTCGTGACATGTTGATGCATTAGTTCATATTCTGAAGGTCATTGAGACTGTAAAGTCGGAAGTGGTTATTACCTTAACATTAAATTAATAAAAGATACCCACTAGGATCCTTTTGGCTGGCCCGATAAAAATTGTGTTCCTTATTTTCGTAAGTAATTACTTTCGTGTTGTCATTTTTGGTCCCTACGTGTGTGATTGTGTACACATATGTGGTCGTTGGTTTACATAATATTGCCCAGCCTTTTTCTTACTCCAGCCGCCAAAAGACGATTAAAGAAAATGATTATCTATCTCTTTGCAGCAATGCATATAATAAGGTCCAATGGCGCAGCTACATAGAGGCCGGGGGGCGCCCGACCCCCCGAAATTTTTTTTGCGATGTAGGGGGTATATAGTTTTCGTGTAGAAAAATTTCGGTATATTCAGTTTCGACCCCCCAAAATTTCGGTATTACACGAAAAATAGCCTTATGAAAAAAAAAATTTAGATCCCGACCCCCACTCAAAATTTTCTAGCTTCACCACTGATAAGGTCGTTATATAATTCAAAGTGAACCACAAACTGTGTGTATTGAAATCGCGTGCAAGGATATCATGCATATTTTCTAAAAAAATCTAAATTTTAGAAGTTTTTCGAGTACAATGTATGTGTAACTTCCTTCAAGTTATCAACATCTCTGACTAATTTGTTATATTTGGTAAACTTTTTACTGTACACAGCAAACAAAACGCACTAGTAAGCAATTTGCATTAGCTTACTCTATGTTTGGTTGGGGGAAATGAGCTTAAAGAAATGGAAATGAATTCATTTCTCTTGTTTGGTAGCTAGTGAAATAAAAAAGTGGAGATTTGCAATTCTTAGAGTGTTTATTTTATGTGTAAATTCAAGGAATTGAATTCCTATAGTTTAAGAGTGGAAACTAATTCTTTGCATTGAAAAACAATTTTTTAGAGAATAATAACAATAATACTAACAACAATAATAATAATTAATAAATAATTAATAAAATAATAAAATTAATAATAATAAATAATAATAATAATAAATAACAAAATAATAATAATAATAATAATAATAATAATAATAATTTTTACTGATTTCTTAAGTTAATTCTCTGGTGTTACCAAACACAAGAATTTTTACTGAATTTATGTGAAATTCATTTATGTGAATTTAATTTCTGTGCTTCATTTCATTTCTTTGAATTTCACACTACCAAACATACCCTTAGGGCTACACCTCGGAATCCCTGGACTAAATGTAGGGAAATAAGGAATTTATAGAATCATAGATAATGATGTATATATCACACATAAAATCACCAAATAAACCCTAGCTACAGTATTGAACAGCAGTACCTGTTAGTAGTGCCGCTACAGGATTGGTAGACTTTGCCATTGGAGGAGAAAACAAGGACGGCTAAATCAACATCACAAAGAACTGAAAGCTGACGTGCTTTCTTCATTAAACCTGTCCTCCGTTTAGAAAATGTTACTTGACGGCTGTTTTTGTCTTCTATTCGCTTCATTTCCAGCTTTCTTCGTCCCATCTTACGCACGTCTACTCAAACTAGCTTGCTCTAGATCGATCTAACTTTTATATATTTTTGTTAGCCAGTCACAAGCAGTTGTTGAGATGATCTTATCCATTTGTATTATTCTTAATATTATTATTATATACTGTATATATGAAAGTGACTAAGTGTGTGCAAGTTGTGGTGCAGATGGAAAGCATCATTTGAAAATGACCAACCAGTTTACCTTCATTTCTCTGTCTGCGGCTATAATATTTTTTTATTCACCGCCAAATAATATCGTAATTGTTACACGTCAAAATGTGAAATGTGACGTGTTAATTAAATGGAATAATGGCTTGTTTGTTTAGTTTTTTTAATTAATTCATGTTTAATTAAAGTGTTTGTCTAAATATATGATGTCTGTTTGTAAATGAATAAATGATTGTTTATTTTGTTTGCTAAATAAAGTGTCTGAATTAAAAAAAATACTGTTATACATTTTTATTTGAAATAAGGTTAAGAAATGATAGGGTAAATATGTAAAATTCGGATAAAAGAGATGACTTAATTTAGAGACTCATCTCACTGGTTTTTTCTAGAAAGTCATATGTTAGTTTTAAGCACTAAACAAACATCCATTTGATGACTTAATTAACTGACCTATTTTTCAATTAAGACAGCTTAAGTTATTATCAAACACTACCTAAGGTGTTTACTAAATTAAATGGTTAGCTTTGAGGGTCTCCATTAGACATTTAATTGGAAGAGTTTCATTAAAATAAATAAATAAATAAAAGAAATAAAATTTTAAAAACAAAAAAAAAACAAACAAAAACAAAAAATGTGTGTCTACCGACTAAGAGAATAAGTTTTTTTGACCCATATTTATATCCATTAAGAGTGAATAACGAAAAAGGAAACAACCCCTAAAGTGATGTTTGATAATAACTTAATTGACTTAATATGATAAAAACTAAATCTAGATTGTTATATAAAAGTCGTTTGTTTATAACTTAATAAAAAAATAACTGAAAATATAAAGTGATAAAATTGAGAGTATCTGCATTAAGTTATCTTTTATTTAAGGACATGACTAAATGTAGAATTTAAACAAACAAGCCCTAAATTTTTTATGTAATGGTCATTACTTTGCGTAAGTTTATCATTTGAGTTATACAAGAACAAAGATGGCTTATGGGTTGGTAAGGAACTTCTCGCAAACAAGCATGTCGAGCCCGCTTGATTTAACAGTTTTCCTTTTCGAGAACTGTAGTATTTAATCTTTTGGTAGGTAAGTTCAAAGGGTTTATGTCTATCACGACACCGATATAAACAAACCAAAAAAGTTAGGGGTTAAGTCTACATCTTGCAAGAACAAAGTTTGTCATTTGGGTAAGTTTAAGCAAGTTGTTTGTTTTCACTCCATATGGTTATTGTTAAAAGAGATCATGTTTTCAATTTTGTGAATTTTGAGATGGTCAGAGAAATGTCTGAAAACGGTCACGGAATACTGGTCAGGCTGCGTATACATAGGCAAAAAGGCTTAAATTCTCTTGGTAAAACGAGTGGGGATCCTTTTCTATTTACCTGTTTGGTTCACTGATCAAACATCAATATCTTTTCTCATAAATTGCGAAGGAACCTAACATCATTATCTTTTCTCAAGTTTATAGATGCTCAAGCGTGATCTCCGAGGGAAGGAAGGTTGGAGAATCGAAAAATGTCACCCGATCATGGTCTATATCATACGAAAACTTAAGTAAAAATGAGATGAGCAATGGAATCTTGACACTATCTTCATTGACTAGTTGACTGTTAGGTTGTTTTTTGTTTTGAGACGTGCTTCTCTTTTGCATCACTTTCAACTCTAAAGAAACCAAAACCTAATAAACGAGGGTCGGAATATTGATATGAAATATCAACTTTTAAATTTGCAGTTAAACACTCGAATTGAAACACATTAGAACTTTAACACAATAGGCGCACTCACCCTGACGTACAATGATATAATGGGGGAATTAGATATATACTCGCTAAAACTGTTGAAAAATTTAGTGCACTTGAAGGATCAAATCATATATGGAAATGGGTTTGGAGGTACGGAGTGTACACCCATTAAGTCCCTGATTACCCTAACTGAAATAGTGGTTAAGTAGTGATACTACTGCTAGTAGTATGTTTCTGCTGGTAGTAGTATAATTCTGCTACTAGTAGTATGATTCTGTTGCTAGTGCTAAGTTGATTCTGCTGCTAGAGTGTTGGTTGAATATGTAACTGATTTGACCTATTCAAATGACAGTTACATCTGCACTCATGACCACATTTATTGATCATGTAACCACTATTTCCAGCTTCATTTCCAGCTTTCTTCGTCCCATCCTACGTGCGTCTACTCAAACTAGCTTGCACTAGATCGATCTAACTTTTATATATTTTTTGTTAGCCAGTCACAATCAGTAGTTGAGTTGATCTTATCCATTTGTATTATTATTAATATTATTATTATATAATGTATATGAAAGTGATTAAGGGTGCGTTTGGTATGCTGGGAGGAATGACAATGGGTATGAGTTTGATAGTACTCAACTATGAAAGTTTCATTCCCAACTCTCTAGCCATATATGGAGTATGGAAAATAATGGACTTTCATAGTCATAGTTGTGGGCTCAGACACCCTAAACAAACACCAACTATCACTTTCATAGTGATAGTTGATTCCCAAAAATGGGTACCAAACACACCCTTAAGTGAGTGTAAAGTTGTGGTGCAGATGGAAAGCATGATTTGAAAATGACAAGCCTTACCTTCATTTCTCTGTCTGCGGCTATAATATATATATTTTTTTTATTCACCGCCAAATAATACTGTAATTGTTACACGTCAAAATGTGAAATGTGACGTGTTAATTAAATGGACTAAGGTGTCAACTAAATTAAATGGTTAGCTTTGAGGGTCTTCATTAGACATTTAGGTTATGTTTGGCAAAAATAGCTGTGAGCTGTAAGCAGTAATACAGCTTCATAAAAATGCATTAGAAAAATGAGTTTTTTTTTTTTTTTTTTTTTAAATAACAAAGCTCGCTCTTATGCCAAACAAACATTAAAAATCAAAAAGTTCATTCTCACCGCTCATCGTCCCAAAAAACTTTGCGCCAAACATAGCCTTAATCGGTTAATTGGGAGAGTTTCATTAAAAAAAAAAAAAAAAAAAAAAAAATTGTGTCTCTACCGACTAAGAGAATAAGTATTTTGGGCCCATATTTATATCCATTAAGAGTGAACAACGGAAAAAGAAACAACCCCTAAAGTGATGTTTGATAATAACTTAATTGACTTAATATGATAAAAATTAAATCTAAATTGTTATATAAAAGTTGTTTGTTTATAACTTAATAAAAAAATAACTGAAAATATAAAGTGATAAAATTGAGAGTATCTGCATTAAGTTATCTTTTATTTGTGGACATGACTAAATGTAGAATTTAAATAAACAAGCCCTAACTTTTTTTTATGTAATGGTCATTACTTTGCGTAAGTTTATCATTTGAGTTATAGAAGAACAAAGATGGCTCATGGGTTGGTAAGGAACTTCTTGCAAACAAGCATGTCGAGCCCGCTTGATTTAACAGTTTTCCTTTTCGAGAACTGTAGTATTTAATCTTTTGGTAGACAAGTTCAAAGGGTTTATATCTATCACGACACCGATATAAACAAACCAAAAAAGTTATGGGCTAAGTCTACATCTTGCAAGAACAAAGATTGTCATTTGGGTAAGTTTAAGCAATTTGTTTGTTTTCACTCCATATGGTTATTGTTAAAAGAGATCATGTTTTCAATTTCGTGAATTTTGAGAAGGTCAGAGAAATGTCTGAAAATGGTCACGGAATGCTGGTCAGGCTGTGTATATCATAGGCAAAAAGGCTTAAATTCTCTTGGTAAGACGAGTGGGGATCCTTTTCTATTTACCCATTTGGTTCACTGATCAAACATCAATATCTTTTCTCATAAATTGCGAAGGAACATAAAATCATTATCTTTTCTCAAATATATAGATGCTCAAGCATGATCTCCGAGGGAAGGAAGGTTGGAGAATCGAAAAATGTCACCCGGTCATGGTCTATATCATACGAAAACTTAAGTAAAAATGAGATGAGCAATGGAATCTTGACACTATCTTCATTGACTAGTTGACTGTTAGGTTGGTTTTTGTTTCGAGACGTGCGTTCTCTTTTGAATCACTTTCAACTCTAAAGAAACCAAAAACTAATAAACGAGGGTCGGAATATTGATATGAAATATCAAGTTTTAAATATGTAGTTAAACACTCGAATTGAAACACATTAGAACTTTAACACAATAGGCGCACTCACCCTGACGTACAATGATATAATGGGGGAATTGGATATATACTCGCTAAAACTTTAATATTTGCACTATTTTCCGGAAATACAAGTTTTCAATACTGATGCGTGGTTTTGCAACCTTCCAAAATGTTTTACCTCTCGAGGGATCTCGAGAAGCTTGCAATCCCCACCAGGCAGTGTATCTGACCGATGTAGTATAGTGTAGTGGCAAGTACCGGGGGATTGATCGTTCTACTTGGGGAATAATGTTCGTTAGGATTGAAACTTAATCTAACTGGATTTAGAGGTGAGGGATGATTCTTTTTGTATTTTTATGGTTTATAGAAAGCAAGTAAAAATCTCGGGTATTGGAAGAGTGGGCGGAATTAGTTGCTAGTCAACTAACCTAAATCACTACAAATGCAATAAAAATAAAATAACAAGAAAATAATATGTGAGAAAAACCTTATATGGAGAGAAATGTGTTTACTTAGATTTCACTACTCCTTGGCTATCTTTCATCAATTGATTAGTTTGTTCCAATTGCGTGGATGACGGGTTATATTCCTTAATACTATTCGTGGGGCCGTGTACGATCTTCCCCAACTTTATAAGCTTCTACCTCTTCCTATGTCGAGCTGACAACTAGCTCCTAACATGGCCTCTTTAGTAGTGATGCGTAGGGATTGCACCAGGCTTTACCTCTCAAGGGATCGTGAGAAGCTTACAACCTCCACCAGGCAGTGTACCTGATCGTTGTAGTATAGTATAGTGACAAGTACCGGGGGATTGATCGTTCAGCTAGGAATAGTGTCGCTAAGATTAGAAAACCTAAATACTAGATCTAAAGATGAGGGATGATTCTTTTTGTATTTTTTATATTTTTTAGAAAGCAAATTAAAATCTCGGGTTTGAAGGATTTGGGGCGGAATTAGTTGCTAGTCAACTAACCCAATACTAAAGATGCAATCAAAATAAAATACTAAAATGAAAATAAAACTATATTAAACTAAGGTTGTGAGCAATAAGTGTGAGAAATGTGTTTACTTAGATTTCATTACTCCCTAGATATCTTTTACACGTTAATTACTTGTTATAGTTGCGTGGATGACGGATTGTATTCCTTAATACCATTCATGGGGTGGCGTACTTACTTCCCCAATCCTATGAGTTCCTACTTCACTCCTATGTCGAGCCTGCAAGAAGCTCCTAACATGGGATCATTAGAATTTACTCATGCATTAAATACAACCAATAAAACCTAGTACACATCGGTTCATGTTTCCTAAGACGTTCAAGCATGTTACACAATGGAGATCTGCCAGTTTTCTTAAGCCTAACATTGAAATCATTCATCCAATACAACCATAAATAAGTAATCAACACATAATCAACATCTAGGTTTCATTAGATCTAAGCAAACACAAGATAAATCTAGCCTAGCATGTTGAAATCAAGACAAGCACAAGATATAGACAACCAACACATAGACATATTGATTGAATTAAGAGAAGACTTATCTCAATAGCACATGTAAGGATTCAAGGGTTGAAAACCCTTGAAAAGCTGTAAAATTCGTACAAGGTTCGGCCCTAGGGTTTCTCCACACAAGTTCCTCCCTAATGATTGAAAATTAGAAAACTATATATAGATATTAGGAGGTGACGGCGTCAAGAACAAATGTGTGACGCCGTCATCTCGCCGCCAAATAAATCCTTGAACTGCCTAGATCTACATCTGACGCCGTCATGTAGTCCACTTTTGCAGGCCGTCACATATTTAACTCTTGACGCTCTACTTGTGACTCCTTCATGTTTGTACTGGGTCGTCATGGTTTTTACTCTTGACGCCGTCAGGAAAATCTTCTTGACGCCGTCATACACTGTTCTCAGCATAGAAAATTAAGTCTTTGGCGTTTTCTTCACTTTTATGCTCCAAAAATGTCCGAATTGCTTCATTTTCCAGATTTCTCTCCCAAAGTACCTAAAATCATAAAATAAACGATTTAGGGTAATATTTGATCAAATAAATTCAATTCCGGGCTTAAATGACCCCCTAAAAGTGGTTCATTTTTCGCCTCATCATATACCCTTACACTTGAGATTTGCTTGTCCTCAAGCAAATGCGCTTTTATTCTAATTAAAATACAAGTTAGGGGTCATTTAACACTAATATAAAAGTAATTACAACAAATAATCATTCCACTAAAGACCAAAGACAAGCACGGAGGTCATATGCTAGCACCTCACAAATAGTGTTTAGATACTCACATCTCTCGGGTGTAATAAAGTATAAATTACAATATGGAAACGGATGATATCTCTCACTACCTGTCATAGCAAAATAGATTACCATAGGCTTGGGAAAGGATCAAACCTCCACCACATGGTGTAAGCACCTAGGATAAACTATCAAAGAGGTCTTTTAAAAGGTTGTAACGTTAGGTGTAGAGATATGAAATACACGGTTTTGTTGGATATAGGCAGTCTTTACTGGTGGCGAGTTAACAATCTTGGTTAATTACATGTACAATATGGCGTTGCTAAGCCAAGACTAGACTCGACTTAAGCTAATAAATGAAAAATAACAAAAACATAAAATAAACATAGAATGAAACGGGATGGTAGTCCGTATGTTTTTTCTCTTTTTCTTTTTCTATTTTTTTTCTTTTCCTTTTCTTGTTTTTTCGACTTTTTTTTTTTATTTTTTTATTTTTTATTTTTTTTTTATTTTTTTTTTGCATACACTCTTACCCTACCATCCAAAATAATACATCATAGGGAATGGAAATTCCCCTTACACTTGAATTTTTACATACTTTACAATTAACTAATCTAATGACTCGAATTAAGATAATCAAAACACTTGGAGCACTTTTAAGATTAACGTACATATGGAGGTAATAAATGATGTTCTTCCCCATTACTCCATAATATAAGTACTTTACCCATGAGTCCCAATCGTCCCAAAACAATATGTACAAGGATATGACTCGACTTAGCAACCATGTAATCAATTAGATAATTAACTTAGGGTTTAACAAATAACAATAATGCACTAAAGATGAGTGCATACACGGAAGGCTAAGGCGATTTGGGTGTACATTTAAGTGGGGTGTAACAAATTCTTCCTTTAAGTAAAATGCTTAAAGTTAGAAACGAAAAGATAGGCTCGGAGGGGTGTACTAGGGGTTTCGTGTACTAAAAATGAGTACAACGCTAAGGTGTGGGAAAAAGTAGTTGACTTAACTAGTCAAGTAATATGACTTAAATGGTCAAGTAATTATGATACGGGTTAAACACAAGGGTGATCCTAATGCCTCTTATCATGTAGTAAATCCTACTACACGAATGTAGTCTCACTAGCGGTCTCGGGATGCATCACTAATGCAAGTTCTAGAATCTAAATGCTACCGGTACACTCATAAGCACTAATAGTAAATGCTTTTCCTATCAAATCTAAAGGCGAACCTCACATATTTGGGTGGAAAATTTTTCTGAATGGTATAGTTATGTACTAGTCATACAATCTCCTATCCATGAGACGCTTGCTATGGCTAAAGTTTCACTCCTAAATGTTGTAAAAAATTTTAAATTTGGCGCTAAAATTACACTAACAAGTATTTCTCATAGTTTTATTACACATCTACTATCAAACAAACAAACTCTAGCGAAAGTGTATCTGTAAGGTATCATCATTGTACCCTGCCCTTACACTTAGGATGAACATTGTCCCCAATGTTCAAGTAAAGAATGTAAAAGTGAAAAAGTAAAAAGAATGAAATCAAATACTCCCCTGATTCGCTCGGTATGGATAATAAGGTGGCCAGGTTAGATCTTCCTCCAAGAAAATGAACAATCAAAGCTTCCCTTCCAGAAAAATAAATCATCTTCTTGTCATGCATAACCTGTAAATCCTGAGAAAACAGACAAGGTAACCTCGCATAAAATCGGCGGAAATCTACATATGTTACTAAATCCTAGAAAACAAAATAAGATATAATGCTTGTGGAATGAAGTTTGCAGATTTCCTGGAGATTATAAAACTTAATAATTCAACAAAAACTTTAAGACTCTGTTAGAAAAACAAAACTGGTAAAATTTCCAGATTTTTTTACACGTGACTCCGTCAAGAGCAAGCTCATGACGCCGTTAGAAGTGACCTGCAGAAATTCTTATGTTAAGTTTCCGGAAATTTTCTTGAAAAACTTGGTCCTACTTCCTGGAAAATCCTGCAAAACTTCATTATGACTCGATACAAGCATTTGACTCTAACAAATACGAATATACATGTTCACTTAATATTGTGGAGAATCATGATCGGTTTGTTTCTTAAAAACATATTTGGGGTTTCCCCTTACACTTATCTTTTGCAAAAATACCTTTGGGTGAAGTTAAGACTAAGCCAAACAACAAAGTAAAGTATTTCCACTATTTAGTTTAGAAACATGATCTACCAACAATAAAAATAAAACATGCATACGGAAGCGAATAGCAAACAAACAAAATAAAATCACACAAAGCATGGGTTGCCTCCCAAGAAGCGCTTTTCTTTATTTACGAGTCTTGTAGCTAGACTAAAGGCCATGGGTTACTACTTGACTTCATCATTGGTTTCACTCTCTAGGTCGTCTTCTAAACCAATTTTGTATTCCGGACCTAGTTGTAAGCATTCTTTGTAGAAACCAAGCATCCTATTTTTCACATACTCTACTCCTCTACGTCTATCCTCATCATTCCTATAATAAGCCGCTTGCTTGTGTTCCTTTTCTATATTAGAGAGAAGGCGGTATTGCTCAATTTTTTAAGGCATTTGGTAGGCAATCTCATCATTCTCTTCCTTGAATCTAACTATCCCTAAAGTCGGATCATAACTCATCCTAGTGGCCTCAACAAATGGTTTTCCGAATATTATTTGGCTTAGGCAATCATCTATCACCGGACGAGTGTCTTCCACTATCATAAAATCGATCTCATAAGTGAAATTACCTATAATCACATGCAATCCCTTCACTCTTCCCACAAAATTACTTATCAAATTCTTATTGGGCATCATCCTAAAATCAAGTTGTTTCTTCATCACCCAATTGTAATAGGTCCTCTTCATGATGTATATAGGAGATCTAGGATCGATATAAGCTTTCCATATATGCATATGCCCGATGTTCCAGGGTATGTTAATGTTAGAGGGGTCTTCCATTTTGATAAGGGGTGTGCCAAGGATATATGGTCTCTCGGGACTATCGAATAAATCCTTATGGTATTCCCGTTCTTCCTTGGTGGGCAACTTATCAAAGTGCTTTTCTATAGTTTCTACTTCCTCTAACTCCTTTCCCTTATTAACCTTAACTTCCCTACTTTCATCCCTAGTCTCGGTTTCTACTCCAACTTCATCCTTGTCACTTTCTTCTATCTCCTTATCTATTGGCTTAATGGTGACAACATTGACAAAGTGGACATGTTTAGATGATGAAGGATCCTTAATTTGGATTCCGTTATTGGTGTCCCTAGTGTCCTTCCTAGGTGTAGTTAACGCTTGGTTGTTGAGGGCTTTCAACAAGTTGTCTATCTTTTTGGTCATCTCCGTTTGTTGTTGGTTGAATTCGGTTTCGAACCTAGCTATGCGAGCTTCTTGAGATGCCATGAACTTAGACATCAACCCTTCAAGATTGTTGGTACTAGCATAGTTGTTAGAAGGATTGTTGTTGAAAGTACGGTTGGAGGGTGGACCGTTTGGTTGGTAACGATTAGGCGGATTGGAAGAAGTGGCTTGATTTTGTTTCCACCTAAGGTTTGGGTGATTTTTCCAAGAGGGGTTGTAGGAATCACCGTAAGAGTTTGGCTCGAGTGTCGTGGGGACCACTACATAATTCGCATGAAGAAGTGATTTTGTTCACTTGGCTTGAAGGCTTAGGAGCTTCGTAAGATTTCATGAGAAACTTGTCTTGGTCCTCAAGTTCCATGATCCTACGGTCGGGAGTGCTAGAGTTATTCGAAGGCAAAGATATTGCCTTGACCGTTTTGTTCAAATCACGGGGATCATTCCAACTTTCATTGTCATAGAGAGCAAGATCTTCTATGAGTTCCCATGATTGTTCCGCACTTAGATCACGTAGCTTACCACCGGCCGATTGGTCAATGGCTCGCCTCGTGGAGTGATCGATATGGTCATAAAATATTTGGACTTAGAGCCAAAGATCTATGCCATGATGAGGGACTTTTTGGAGTAAGTCCTTGAAACGAGTTCATGCTTCATAGAGAGTTTCATTTTGACGTTGTTGGAACATCAAGATGTCATTTCTAAGCTTAGTAGTTCTCCCCGGTGGGAAAAATTGAGCAAGGAAATGAGTGGTGAGATCATCCCATGTGGTGATGGATCCCGCGGGTAAACGCTCAAGCCATTGACTAGCTTGATCACGTAGAGAGAATTGGAATAGGCGTAATTGGGTTGTCTCTCTAGTTGCAACATCTAGGTCTATGGAATCTACGATTTTAAGGAAGTCCTTGAGATGTTGATTTGGATCTTCGGAATGAAGTCCATGGAATGCACATCCGCTTTGCACCAACCGGACGGTGTCGGATCGCAAGGGGGTCACATTGGCTCCGGTGAGCTCAATGGTGTTTCGATAGCCTTGATGGCTAGGTCGGGAATACTCTCCTAAGGTTCGGGGCCTAAGAGGTCCTAGTGGTGGGTTTTGTTGTGGTGGGATGACGGGTTCAAAGATGTTCCCATCATCCATGATGTCGGGTGGTGAAAAGTTACGAACAAAAACACAAAGAAATAAGATAGACTAAAGAGAACCTAAAAATAAAAATAAAATCTTACTAGAAAGAAATCTAGCAAGTAGACCTAGTAAAAAGAGATTCTAACCTAAACAATAACTATTCCCCGGGCTGCGACGCCAAAAACTTGATACGTAGGGATTGCACTAGGCTTTACCTCTCAAGGGATATTGAGAAGCTTACAACCCCCACCAGGCAGTGTACCTGATCGTTGTAGTATAGTATAGTGACAAGTACCGGGGGATTGATCGTTCAGCTAGGAATAGTGTCGCTAGGATTAGAAAACCTAAATACTAGATCTAGAGATGAGGGGTGATTCTTTTTGTATTTTTTATATTTTTTAGAAAGTAAATTAAAATCTCGGGTTTGAAGGATTTTGGGCGGAATTAGTTGCAAGTCAACTAACCCAATACTAAAGATGCAATCAGAATAAATTACTAAAATGAAAATAAAACTATATTAAACTAAGGTTGTGAGCAATAAGTGTGAGAAATGTGTTTACTTAGATTTCATTACTCCCTAGATATCTTTTACACGTTAATTACTTGTTATAGTTGCGTGGATGACGGATTGTATTCCTTAATACCATTCATGGGGTGGCGTACTTACTTCCCCAATCCTATGAGTGCCTACTTCACTCCTATGTCGAGCCTGCAAGAATCTCCTAACATGGGATCATTAGAATTTACTCATGCATTAAATACAACCAATAAAACCTAGTACACATCGGTTCATGTTTCCTAAGACGTTCAAGCATGTTACACAATGGAGATCTGCCAGTTTTCTTAAGCCTAACATTGAAATCATTCATCCAATACAACCATAAACAAGTAATCAACACATAATCAACATTTAGGTTTCATTAGATCTAAGCAAACACAAGATAAATCTAGCCTAGCATGTTGAAATCAAGACAAGCACAAGATATAGACAACCAACACATAGACATATTGATTGAATTAAGAGAAGACTTATCTCAATAGCACATGCAAGGATTCAAGGGTTGAAAACCCTTGAAAAGCTGTAAAATTCGTACAAGGTTCGGCCCTAGGGTTTCTCCACACAAGTTCCTCCCTAATGATTGAAAATTAGAAAACTATATATAGATATTAGGAGGTGACGGCGTCAAGAACAAATGTGTGATGCTGTCATCTCGCTGCCAAATAAATCCTCGGACTGCCTAGATCTACATCTGACGCCGTCATGTAGTCCACTTTTGCAGGCCGTCACATATTTAACTCTTGACGCTCTACTTGTGACGCCTTCATGTTTGTACTGGGTGTCTGGGTCGTCATGGTTTTTACTCTTGACGCCGTCAGGAAAGTCTTCTTGACGCCGTCATACACTGTTCTCAGCATGGAAAATTAAGTCTTTGGCGTTTTCTTCAGTTTTATGCTCCAAAAACGTCCGAATTGCTTCCTTTTCCAGATTTCACTCCCAAAGTACCTAAAATCACAAAAGGAACGATTTAGGGTAATATTTGATCAAATAAATTCAATTCCGGGCTTAAATGACCCCCTAAAAGTGGTTCATTTTTCGCCTCATCAAGTAGTCACTTATGCATTAAATATAACTATTAAAATCGTAGTACACATCCGATTCATGTTTCTAAAGACGTTCAAGCATGTTACCAATTGGAGATTAGCCAGTTTTCTTAAGCCTATGATAACGCTCAAATTGTACATGTTTTTAGGAGCGTTATTGTGGATTTTATGGTCACTTTTATGAACTTATGGTACTTAATTGAGTATAATTCGTATTTTAGGTTCATGGAAGGAACATGGTGAAAAAGACGAAGAAATGATCAAAAACGAAGATTTATGCATGTACGGAAGAATTTCCGACAAATGAAAGTCTCTTGGAGTATATTCGAGAAGATAAAAGTCATGAAGTTGTCACTCCAAAGTCTCAAGAATAAAGCACAAGAAGGAAAACGAGGAGTGGATTGAAGAAAAGAAGCAATAAAGCACTCCGTTTGACACACCTTCACCATTTTGGCCATATCTTGAGCATACGGACTCCGTTTGACCTCCCGTTCGTGGCCACGGAACCGGGAGAGAAAGATCTACAACTTTCATGTTTATCATTTTCTGTCAAATGAATCCAACCGATCGGTAGGAGCCCGAAACCGATCGGTTAGATCAAAATGTCTCATCCTTCCGGATCGGATGGAATCCAACCGAACGGTTGGATGCATGCTGACCTCCCCAAGTCATTTTTAATGCATAATTGAGTGTCTTTAAGCCCCAAGTCCGATCATGTCTCCCTAATAACTCCATTTCCTGGCATTTTTATGACACTTAGTGTCCAAGTTTCATGCTTGGAGGCTAAGGGTGATTTCTACTATAAATAAGAGTGCTTAGGCTTAGTTTTAAGTGTGCAATTCTTTCCTCCACCCTTAAGAACGAATTGTCACCACTATTATCTCACCCAAAAGGCCACAACCCTCTGCCATTTCCAGAAGTGGTGCTCAAGTGCTCAAGAAAGTGTTCGGGTATTATTTTCCGGCTTCGTTAGAAGTTGTAGTTGATTGGAGGTTTGAAGGTTGCTATAATCCTTTACCTTTACCTATTGTAATTGATACCTTGGGTAAACTCTTGTTACTTTTAAGATGTTGAATGTTATATCTCATGTTTGGTTCTATGTGTTTCATGTGATGTGTTTTGATAATGATAATCTCTTAATGCTTGTTTGGTACATATGATAACTTGTGATAAAAGGATGTTTGGATACAATTAGTGTTTGTTTGGTTTATGATGAAAGACATCATATTTGGTTAAATTGAAACTTGTCTTGTTTATTATTTTGATTAATCATTGTTGAGTCTATAGTCGAAAGGATTCTCAAAAGTGGTTGATTTCAATTCATTAGTCGACGAATGGTTTTGGTCTTGTACTTTATGACGATTGTATAAGGAACTTAATAAACATAACAAATAAAGGTTTAATTTGGATTAAAGGTCGAAAGGCATCTTTTGAATATGTGTTCTAATCATTTTCCAAGTAAATGATACTTAACAAATTAATGGCATCAAAGTCTAGGACGAAAGGATTATTTGTTGTTGTTTAGATATAAGGCTCATGAAATAACCATTTGATTGAGGCTTATGCATATTTGATTTATAAAACACTAAATTATTATTGGTTCTAGAGGTCGTAAGGATTACCTTTGATAATATGTTTTCCAAACTAAGCATCCTAATATCCATGTAATCATTTGTCCAAACATGTATGTTCTTTGTGTTCTTATTCTCATGTTGCTTTTCTTGTGGTTTGATCCGTGACAATCATAACCACCAACTTGTTACTTGCTTAAACAAACAAACGACACTTAAGTGTAACCAAGTCTCTTGGGACGACCTTGACTTACCACTACTATACTACAATTGACTAGGGTATACTTGCCCGAATGTGTTCCTAGTTAACCGGTAATTCTTGTTTATAAATTTAAAGCTTCGATGGAGCGCATCAGCCTAACATCGAAATCATTCATCCAACAACAATTAATAACAAACAATTAATCAATAATCAATAGATAGGTTTCATTACATCTAAGCAAACACAAATAAACCTAGCCTAGCATGTTAATGTAAAGACAAGCATAAGATAGAATCAAACAACACATAGACATATTGAATGATTATTGGAAGACTTATCTTTAATTAAGCATGGATGAAATAAGGGTTTGAAACCCTTACAAAAAGGCTAAAATTTGTCCTAGGGTTTATGGTGAAGTTCCTCCAAAAGTTCTCTCCCTAATGAATGAAAATTAGAAAACTATATATAGAGATTACATTCTGACAGCGTCACGTTATACATGTGACGTCGTCAACTCGCCGCCAATGCTTTCCTCAGATTGCCTAGATCCAGATCTGACGCCATCACCTTATATTCTTCACTGGCCATCACCTTATAGATTGTACGTGACGGCCTAGGCATCACAAAGGGTGACACCGTCACTCTTTAAATTCAAAAAACCTTCTGGCGCGTCTCGTGTAATCTTCATATCCACCTCTTTGCCAACACGTGACGCCGTCACCTATAGAACGTGACGCTGTAACATCCCGCCTTATAGACCACAATATTGTTCGCTTTGCCCGAAGGCTCACGGCTTTGCTTTTGTGGCCCTCATGTGAAGACTTCCCTGCAGGTCACCCAAGCCAGTACTACTCTCAC
The DNA here is from genome assembly GCA_030686995.1 of Artemisia argyi. Classification (NCBI taxonomy): domain Eukaryota; kingdom Viridiplantae; phylum Streptophyta; class Magnoliopsida; order Asterales; family Asteraceae; genus Artemisia; species Artemisia argyi. The sequence continues at coordinate 33,986,491 of CM060709.1, forward strand.
ATGAGCACGCTTAATCGTATGGGCGATTAAACGTTAGACCACAAAACGCGTTGCCGTGAGCCTTCGGGCAAAGCGGACAATATTGTGGTCAAAAGGGGGGTGTTACAGATGGTATCGGAGCCACTCCAAGCCGTTCGGGATGTGGGGCAAACCTCATCGAGGACGATGAGTCCCAAAGGGGGGTGAATGTAATACCCTAGGCAAATCCCACATTGGCCGTGACTTGGAGTGATGTTGGGACATATGTTAACATTCGCCTTATATGACAACAACGCGTTTTGTGGTCTAACAGTTAATCGCCCATACGATTAAGCGTGCTCATGTGAGAGTAGTACTGGTTTGGGTGACTTGCCAGGAAGTCTTCACATGAGGGCCACAAAAGCAAAGCCGTGAGCCTTGGGGCAAAGCGGACAATATTGTGGTCTATAAGGCGGGGTGTTACAGACGCCGTCAGGTACTATTTCCAGCTTGATTTAGAGACTTTGTTGTTTTCTTCACTTTTCGCTCCGAAAATGTCCAAAATGCTTCTTTTTCTAGATTTCTTTTCCAAAGTACCTAAAATGACAGAAGGAACGATTTGAGGCAATATTTGATCAAATAATCACGACTTAGGCTTAAATGACCCACTAAAAGCGTAGCACTTTTCGCCTCATCAAATACCCTTACACTTGAGATTTGCTTGTCCTCAAGCAAATGCGCTTTTATTCTAATCAAAATACAAGCTATGGGTCATTTAACACTAAGATAAAAGTAATTACAACAAATGATCGTTCCACTTTAAACAAAACAAGCACGAAAATTATACACTAGCACCTCACAAACATTTAACACTAAGATAAAAGTAATTACAACAAATGATCGTTCCACTTTAACCAAAACAAGCACGAAAATTATGTACTAGCACCTCACAAATAGTGTTTGAATACTCACATCTCTCGGGTGTAATAAAAGTATATATCACAAATGAAAATGAAAAATATATCTCACTACCTGTTATAGCACATTGATTACCATAGGCTTGGGAAAGGATCAAACCTCCACCACTTTGGCGTAGATACCTAGGATAAACTATCAAAGAGGTCTTTTAAAGAGTTGTAACGTGAGGTGTAGGGATATGATAAACACGGTTTTGTTGGATAAAGGCAATCTTTACTGTTGGCGAGTTAATCATCTTGGTTAATTACATGTAAAATGTGGCGTCGCTAAGCCAAGACTCGACTCGACTCGACTTAAGCTAATGAAAACTACAAAAACATAACAAGAAACATAAAAGGAAATGGGATAGTAGTCTGTATGTTTTTTCTAAAAAAAAATTTTCGTTTTTTTTCTTTTTCTTTTTTTTTCCAATTTTTTTTCATACACGCTTGCCCTACCATCCAAAATAATACATCGTAGGGAATTTGCATTCCCCTTACACTTGAACTTTTACATACTTTACAAATGACTATTCTAATGACTCGAATTAAGATAATCAAAACACTTGAAGTACTTTTTTAAGATATTAACGCACATATATATGGGGGTAATAATTGACTTCTTCCCCATTACTCCATAACAATAGTATTTTACCCATGAGTCCCAATCGTCACAAAACAATATGTACAAGATATGACTCAACTTAGCAACCATGTAATCAATTAGACAATTAACTAAGGGTTTAAACATGTAGCAATAAAGCACTAAAAATGAGTGCATACAAGGAAGGCTAAGGCGATTTGGGTGTACATTTGGGGGTGGATTGTAAACAACTTCTACCTTTAAGTAAAATGCCTAAAGTTAGAAACGAAAAAGATAGGCTCGGAGGGGTGTACTAGGGGTATCGTGTACTAAAAATGAGTACATCGCAAAGGTGTGGGAGAATTACTTGACTCTATTAGTCAAGTAGCTTGGCTTCATTGGTCAAGTAATTTTAAAAATGGTTTAAAACAAGGGTTATCCTAATGCCTCTTATCATATAGTAAGTCTAACTATACGAATGTAGTCTCACTTGTGGTCTCGGAATGAATCAATAACGCAAGTTCTAGAATCTAAGTGCTATCGGTACACTCATAAGCACTAAGGCTTTTCCTAACAAGTCTAGGGGCGAACCTCACCTGTATAAATTTAGTAGATCGCTGGCACGAGTCTTTGACGCTTCAACTAACGGATGGTCACTAGTGCATGATACGTGGGAATCGCACCAGGCTTTACCTCTCGAGGGATCTCGAGAAGCTTATAACCCCTACCTGGCAGTGTACCTGATCGTTGTAGTATAGTATAGTGACAAGTACCGGGGGATTGATCGTTCAACTCACGAATAGTGTCGCTAGGATTAGAAAGCCTAAAAACTAGGTCTAAAGGTGAGGGATGATTCTTTTTGTATTTTTATATTTTTATGAAAGCAATTAAAAATCTCGGTTTTGGAAGAGTGGGCAGAATTAGTTGCTAGCAAACTAACCCAATTTACTACAAATGCAATCAAAATAAAATAACAAATATGAAATGAAACTAATTATACTAGTGGTGTAAACAATGATGGGGAAAGTTGTGTTCACTTAGGTTTCATTGCTCCCTAGATATCTTTTACAGGTTGATAGTTTGTTACAATTGCATGGATGACGGGTAGTATTCCTTAATACTAGTCGTAGGGCCGTGTACAATATTCCCTAACTCTATAGGATCCTACTTTACTCCTATGTCGAGCCGTTAGAAGCTCCTAACATGGTTCTAAAAATAAAACCATTTTGCATTAATCTATTGCACTTAACAGATTTTTATATAAACATGTATTATGTGTATTAAGGTGTATGTAAGAAAAATACATGTTTTATAAGAACATGCATGTTTTCTAATGCAAAATTGGAGTTCTCGCAGTTCTCGCACTTAACAGAGTTCTGAAAATAAAGATACACTATATATATATATATATATATATATATATATATATATATATATATATATATATATATATATATATAATATTTTGAATCTTTTTCATTCATTGTAATATCTTGAAGGAATAAATCCTAGATGATTTTCAGCTTATTTGTAGGGTTTTTTCATCATTTTTCACCCATGTTTTATTGAAGATAAGTTATTTTTTTAATCATTCAATATGTTTATATATTGTGTGACAAGTTGTTTTTCTTTTCTCCGCTTTAACATGCTAGGTTAGATTATTTAGTGTTTTATTAGATCTAATGAAACCTAGTTATTGATTGTTGATTTGTCGTCTCTTGTTTAATTGATTGCCTTGCGCTAGAATAAGAAAACCTGCTTAAATCTTATAAGTCTAGCTTGTCCATCTTATAAAACGCAATGCTAGAGTGCACTAGTTGGTTTTCTCGTTGTATTTATTACGTGAATTGCGGCTTGTAGATCCTGAAAAACTTAATAGACTTTAAGGTTTTTAGGGGAGACTTATACGTTCATAGAGTTGGGGCATTTGGCACCTCCCCACGACTAATAAAACGAAATGCAACGCTTTAATTAAAACAAGGACGTGACAATTCGACAAAACAATAGGAGATAACTAGGGAGTAAATAATTCTAAGTAAACACGTTTTCCTCATTATAACAATTACCACTTTTATTTCTTGTTATTTAGTTTAATTTAGTTCAATCAGTAGTTTAGGTTTAATTAATTAGTATTTAAACCGCCCACTCTTCAAACCCCAAGATTTTAATTTGTTTTTCATAAAATATAAAAATACAAAAAGAATCATCCCTCACCTTTAGACCTATCTCGACATACACTTCGGCCTTCACATACACTATTCTCCTATAGAACGATCATTCCCCTGTGTCTTGCCTATACTACACTACAGCGGTTAGGCACTGCCGGCCTAGGAGGATTGTAAAATTTCTTGTGAGGTCTTACAACCGCCGCATCAGAAACATATAAGATATTTGGATAACTAGAGAAAACGTTTTCTATAGCTACCCAAATGATAACATCTTAAAAACATCAAGGCATTGTATGAGTTTTAATGATTCAAAAATGGGAATATCAAGAAACCGCAAAAGCAGTGAGCCAATAACTAGCATGTTTATCTAGTAGTTTGCCTAAACCTAATAAACTCATTAAGGCACTACATAGTCTTGTGGTAAAGTAGACCAATTAAGAAGGAATTGCATGCCTATTTTCAAATTAAAGAATGGCAAAGATGGATATACCATCATCTATGTAGTAGAACTTGAAACACTTCCTTGAATTAAGTGCGTGTTTACTAGTTCATGTGACTCACATTAGTGATATTGTGTATATATTCAAGGAGAAAAGGAAAGTAAATAAATTGCTACTTTTTATTCGCTAGTGAAGAAATACTTATATTGTTGTCTAAATGGTGGGAGCATTGCGTTTTATTACTGATAATGACATACTTGTAAAGTTGTCTAATTCAGCGGGAGGTGTGAGTTTAATTACCTTGTAAGTGACTCATTTTATTTCTAGCTTGTCTTGAAATAATACATTACTTTCCACATATGTAACATAATAGTTTTCTAATAATCATTGCGTTTTATTTTATAAGATAACTTGCCACTTCCTGAATTGTTATCTATAAATTATTTATGAATGAATCCTTATAAAATGATAAAGTTCTATATATACTTGTAATGCAAATATAATTTGAGTTTGACTTCAATCAAATTGTTACACCCTGTGCCCGATTTCACCAAAATTTAAAACTTTTACACGGAAATGCTTTGACCCATTACTGACCTCCTGTCACTCTTTTATTAACTGACTGAAATCTTTTACAAAACAGACCTTGAGACCATTTTTAGAAGAAACTAGACTCAATCACCTTCAAAACGACGGGTGGCACGACTTCTAACGGCTTACGGTTTAAAAAATATGATTTTTCTAACATGACCCATTTTCTCCACTACTTGTTGTCCCGTTTTCATACTTAACTAAAACAACTAAAACTCAACTTCTATAACTCGACAATCAATTAAACTTTCCATAGATCTTTAACATAATATAATACATCATTTTCATAAATATTTGTGGTTTAAATGGCCATTGAAGACGTACTTTATCAAGCGACAGGTGTTTTGTCAAGCACCCATTTTTGACCCATTTTCAACTTAACTTAAAGACAACTTGAGGATAGCTCATATGCATACTTAAGACTGGACTTTGACACTACAAATCAACATTACAAAAACATTTGACACTTGGGGGTTCAACCTTGACTTGAGCTCGATATCTATCATAATTTACTTGTCTAATATCAACAAACACTTCCAACCTTATTAGCGTCATGAGCTACTATCCGCGCCATCCTTTAAATCAATACAAACCTACAAAACGGTTAAACAACTAAACCGTAAGCATTATGCTTAGTAAGTAAAAAGGATAATCACATGATATATACATCATTAATCACATAAGTATCATTTACATCACATTGGTCCATAAGACTACTTTCATCAATACTTGCACATTACTCTTAATACACATATCATCAATCAAACATAATGCTTACATGCCTTAGATAAATCACAATTGACTTAGACACAACTTTGGCTAGTCTTGCCAAACTAGCCTTAGTCTATTCTTAATCCACGCTCATTAAGTCAAGTGTCTCATAAACCTTCACTATCATCTTCCACATAACACATATATGATTAAGTAAATATAATCTCATGTCATAACCATTTTACTTACCTTGAATCCAAGGTATGATATCAAAATCATCATCATCATCATCATCATCCTTCACGCTTGCAATCTAGGTTAAAATCATATCAACATAAACACTTAATCAAACTAATATAACAATGATTATACAACCATAACTCACCTCTAATTATCGTATAATCATATATTGATCATATGATAATTAACCCATAAAATTACTTACTTGTGGGAATCATTGTTAAAGCTTAACTTGACATAGAATTACTAACTCTTCAATTACTAGATCATCAAAGCTTCATCTTCCCTCATTTTTTTCTTTGTAAATAGACATACACACATTCTCTTGAATAAATGGGAAGTGTGTGGAATTATCCGGGAAATACTAGGATATATTGTATTAGTTATAAGTTTGGTCATTTGACAATATTAGTCCCTCTAGTACTATAACAATTCATCTTTGGTACTAGAACAAGTTGGTTCTAGTACTACTTTGATATTTTGGCAAGATCGGATCAGATTAGATCTTAAGATCCTATGCTCAAGATCGGGATCCTATAAGATCTTAAGCTTTCAAAGATCCTATGTAAGATCTGGATCGTTTTTGCTTTGCAGTATCGTAAAATAACAAGATCCGAAAATCAGGATCGAGATCCTAACAACCATGCTTAGAAGTATGGAGAAAACTTATAATTCTTCGTACTTAATAGTGTGATTTTTGTTGTTGTTGATACAATAATAAGTGTGAAAAATCTATTTTTTTAATATTTTTTTCTAAGGGTGAGCACAAAAACCGAAAAACCGATTCGAAACCGGAAAACCAAAAAAGCCGAACCGGAAAAACCACCCCATTTGACAAAGCGATGGTGGTGGTTTTGAATTTTATAAAAACCGAATGTTTGGGGCGGTTTTTGGTTTCATAAGAAAAACCGAACCGAAAAAACCGCCCCGCTCCACCTTTATATAATTTATCTATATAAAAAATTTGTAATTTATTTTTAAAGATTTGAGTATACAACTTTATCTATTAAAAAATAGTGTTTTTATTATCTATACATTCAAATTTGTTATATTTATAGATGTTATATCTTTGTTTTCGAACAATAGTGTTCTTTGAATACTTTTGCAAACAAAAAGTGTAAAGCCACAAAGACCATCATTTTATATTTTAGAAAATGTTTGGTTGTTTTGTACGTTTTTTCGATGGTTTGGATTGTCGGATATTATGCAATTGTTGATATTTGTTTAAATATTTTTGCTTGAAACTTGGAATCATAAACTTTATAAGATTAAAACTTGTTTGTTTTCAAGTAAGAAAAAACCAAACAAAAACCAAAACCAAAACCGAACCGATTCAATGTCAAAAACCGAAAAACCGAAACCGAAAAAACCGAAACCAAACAGTTTATAGTTTTCAAAAACCGAAATATACGGTTCGGTTTTTGGTTTTACCATAAAACCGCCCCACCCCGCCCCATGCTCACCCCTATTTTTTTCCCACAATGTAACTAATTTTTACAAATCATTAAGTAGTTAATAAACTGATAAAATTTTAGACACTTTTGAAAAGTATGAATAATAAAAATGTGTACAATGAACTATTTTTTTTGTAGTGTTGTCAAATAAAGAACACCACGAAATAAAAAAAAATGTAACTAGTTTGCTAACAAAATAACTTTCAAACTTAAAAGTGTGGAGAAATCTTATAAGTTTTCGTACTTAAAAGTATGATTTTTTTTATACAATTATAAGTGTGACAAATCTGTTGTTTTTATATTTTTTCCACAATGTAACTAATTTTTACAAATCATTAAATTATTAAGACATTCTAAATATTGAAATTAGATGCACATGTGATCCTTTTATCATGTAAACAAAAATAAAAAAAATCATAAAAATTGAATTCACTTGGATAGCAGTTATCAATATATTCTAAGAATGGTTTGAAACGCATCGTTTCATAGCCATAAAAAGAATATTAAATTTTGGGCCAAAACATGTTAACCTAGTCGGTCCAAAAAGAAAAAGAAAAAACCCACTTTAAACTATGCAGCGACATGCGAAAACCACCACAGACATTTTAATATTTACGAATTTTTTACATAACAAACTTTATTCACTGAATATGTAACAGAAATCGAGCGATTTCTTCAATAAAAAAATACCGTCGAAAAGATCATGATAAATCTGTTGTTTTTATATTTTTTTCACAATGTAACTAATTTTTACAAATCATTAAATTATTAAGACATTCTAAATATTGAAATTAGATACACATGTGATCCTTTTATCATGTAAACAAAAATAAAAAAAAAAAATCATAAAAATTGAATTCACTTGGATAGCAGTTATCAATATATTATAAGAATGGTTTGAAACGCATCGTTTCATAGCCATAAAAAGAATATTAAATTTTGGGCCAAAACATGTTAGCGTAGTTGGTCCAAAAAAGAAAAGAAAAATACAAAACCCACATTAAACTATGCAGCGACATGCGAAACCCACCACAGACATTTTAATATTTACGAATTTTTTACATAACAAACTTTATTCACCGAATATCTAACAGAAATCGAGCGATTTCTTCAATAAAAAAATACCGTCGAAAAGATCTTTTGATAACGAATAAAACTAGCCCAATACTGATATATTTTTGATGTACACTTACATGAAAGTTTGAATTGTGTAACAAATATCCACCGATCAAATAAAACGAGCTCTATATTGATATATTTATAACATGTATTTTAAGAAAATATACATATAACTTTAGAACTACCCTGAATTCGGCATCGTTTGCTGAAAAAAAATAATAAATTAATCAAATGTATTAAAAGAAAAAAGAAAAAAAAAAACATTTTTTAGCCCACCATATAAGCCCAAAAACATAACCCGGGCCCACAAAATACTTTAAAATTATTTATCACCCTAAACATTTTACTATTTACGTCATGTTTATATAACAAATTATATTTGCCAAATATTTAACATATATCTAACTAATTCTTTCAATAAAAAGATACTATCGAAAAGGTCTTTCGATGCCCTGTCGCAACGGTCGGGTGCTATAATTTTTTGCAAAAATGCCTGACGGCAACGCGCAGAAGCACAACCCTTCGCGTTATATATGTAGCAAGTTCTGATCATGCAAGCAAAATAAAAAGTCACCGCCCAAACAGTTGGTTTAAGTAGTGACACATAATCATTTTTCTCTATTGTAAAATTCAAGTTGCATACTGTTTCTTAGTGGTGAAGCATATTATTATATATTACACTAACATTTAAAGTATACATTCTTAGTTGTGAAGCATATTATTATTACACTAACATTTACGGTATACATTTTTAGTAAAACTATTGTCACCCATCGACATAAATAACCCCTCATCTCATCCATAAAACACACACAAACACAAGAGGATAGCATCTACATAAAACACAACGGCAGATATCTCCTATTGGGTCATATTCACAACCTATCTTTTTTTTGGGTAAAAGGTCGTTGTAAATATATTACTCCAAAAAGCGTTTAAGTACAACGGATATGGGTGAATCCCATATCTCAGCCCGTTACATAGGCGAAAAGCTTACATAACAAGATACTTCCTATTTTCTAGACAAGAAAATAAAACTACTACCACATCATATTGAAAAACTCGGACAAAAACTACTTCCTACGACCTTGGAGATTAAAGCCATAAATGGCATTAAGAGCATCCAATTCCCCTGGAAGATCATGAATTTGCTTCGAGTAATCATCATAGTCATCAAACTCATCTTCACGCTCATGACCGCTACCAAAAAGATTAGCAGATTCGTCGAACGTGTTAAGAACCTCCTCATCCTCACTATCAGAAACCACAACCTCACCCACCTTGGAAAATGGGTTAGCCCTCTTAGTGACAGAGGCAGACGGAACAGGATGACCATCATCATCCACAAGAGTACCTTTCCCATCAATAAGAAGCTTTTCAAACTTACTAATTTTATCAACTAAAGGAGTAGAACCAACTTCCTTAGTTCCCATTGAATCACTCACAAGTGGTTCTTGTGATGTAGCACCAGTCTTATCCGACTTATCCACATTAACTTCCATTATACTGCCAGTATCCACATCCATGCTGGTGTCATAAGTAGGAATACCAAATGTATCCGTATCATCCATATTAAGCGCACCAAATTGGTTAGATGTAGAGATCGTTGTTCCACTCTTACTAGCCACATCAGAAGTCTTCTTCTTACTATCATTAACTTTCTTGGGTACAGTAGGAGTCTTCTTTGGCTGATATTCAAAATGCTTACCCACAACAGGTTTAGTAAACCTCCGCGACCCGTATTCGAGGCAGCTTGCTTACCCTTCTTCTTATTGTTAACAGTCTGAAAACCATCATTAACATTCTTAGAAGGTTGAGCAGTCGGTATCACACCCTTAGGACAATCCACCAAAACATGTCCAAACACCTTGCATATATCACAGCGAGGCGGTTTCCACTCATATTCCACACGGATCTTCTCAATAGTCGAACCCGAACTGTCAAGTAAAGGAATCTCAACAGTAAGGCTGTCTCTAAGTACCTCATCCGACTTCACTTCAATCATACATCTAGCAAAACTACTCCTACCCCAAGATTCTTTGCACATCTGACTAGAAGGCATCCAATCTCTTGGGAGTCCCAATCAAAGTAGCAAGCAAACTAAGCCCGTCATCAGAAAACATCGCTAAAGGAACATCATGAAATTTAACCCACACCGGAATGTGAGTTAAATCCTCTTTCAACAAATTGGTATTCAAAGTCCAAGGTTTAAGAATAATAGGAACATTACGGATCAACCATGGACCATTATCAAGCACATCATCAACACCTTTCTTCGAAGTAAACTTGAAGAAGAAGAACCCCTTAGCGTTCATCATTACCTTTTGTAACCCATACTTAGCCCACGCATTGCGAACATAATAATCCACGACAGGAAAAGCAAGACGCTGACCAAGGAAATATCCATAGAGAGTATTCTCAAACCTCGTGTTCACCTCTTCCACTACCTTCATTGGGACTGAAAGGTCAACATTATCCTTCTTATTGCTGCTTTCTAATCTCCGAAAATTAGACACGTGTTTCTGAGATTCGTTAGAAGCAACACCCGCATAAGAAACCGACTTCACTCCATTACCACTAGACGAATCAACCTTAGGAGCAGTAGGGACAGAAGTAGCATCAGATGAGGAAGCCCTATCAGTAACAATATCATGTTGAATTTTGTTCATAGCTTCATCAAAATTCATATGCGCATTAGTAATCAATTGTTCCACATGACGCTGTGTAGAAGCATCACAAGCCAAATTCGATTCAAGTGTAACACGAGGCTGTTCCAAATCAACCTTATCATTGTCTGTATTACCTTTATCAGCCCCGTGTGACACATTATCAACCAAAGTATCACCCTTATCCCCAGTATTCCCAATCGAATCATTAACATGATCATGGTGAGTGGAACTTTGAGGGTTAACGACCCCCATAGCTTGCGTAGGCTGAGATACATCGGTGTTCCCCGCCTCGTCTTTCTTCAACCTTTTCATACCAGCAGCCAAACCATCCATATCAACACTAGGAGCATTAGCAACCTTCTTAACATGTAATGGACTCAAAAAACCCCTCTCCATCTCTCACACCCAGCAGCCAACCAAAAAACAAATAGAAATCCAGCCAAACCCAGCAATTGCGATACCAATAAGTAAAAGAAACCCTAATCTTAGCGATTAGGGTTTATACCGAAACAAATCAAGCGCTAACCTCCCACCATACTCTAAAATCGATTACAAGTAATTAAAAAAGTAGAGAACAATCGATCTTAACAAAGCAACCAGAACCGACTAATATATAGATCGGTTAGAAACAACCACCATGCAAACCGAAACCCTAAGAAAAAATCGAGCCAATTAAATCGACCAGAACGTACAATCACTCGAAGCCTGGACCAGAATACCTAGGACAGATTAGAGCAATAAGAACGATTAAGGGTAGGATCGATTAAAAGGGATGAAAGTGATTAAGGGATGTAAGGGTTTTGGGTCGCAAAAATCGCCAGAATTCACAACCTATCTTCAAATGCAAAAGAAAAACAAATCTGTATTTGGTATTATTACAAATAATGAACTGATAGTTATATATAAGATAACAAATCTAGTGTAGAAGCTCAACTAGCTGATCAGAATGAGTAAAAAAAAAAAAAAAAACCAGTATTGCACTGGTTTTATTGGCTTTGTGGCTTCAGTTTTTTTGTAAATTTTTAAGGTATAGATGTGTTGTTCTGGAGCAGATCTAGCCATTGAAAAGAGGAAGTGTAACCAGATGTTGAGGTGAATTTGTCTGGTTAGTTGCAAGCCCGTTGAGACCTCCACAACCACCATCTTTCTGCAGCTGCTTTGCTGATGCAACCTGTAAGTACATACATCTAACTCAATCTTGTACTTGACTAATGTTTCAGTTTTGAACTATATATATACTTAAGACATAAAAAGCTTAGATCTAGAGTTCTGGGCTAGTTCGGGCAACTTACATATCAGAACTGCAAAATACTTGTAAAGGAAACTCGAAAATAATGAGATGAGACATATAGATATACATGAAAGCAAGATCTAAACTACTTTGGACAATCCTCTTAAATACATCAAAGGAAACTTAAAAATGAATAACCAAAAAGAGATGAGCATATAAATAACCAAAAAAATGCAAATTTGAAGGATGGCTTAAATGAGATATGTTTGCGGTTTTCACAAGCTAGATAAAGGGAACTTTGAAAATGAATCACCAAGAAAGAAACTATAGAGAAAAAAGCAAGATCTAGAAAGTATTTTTATTGTCCTTGTTTACAAGATTTTAAATGATATTACACATGTTAAGCAGTTAGACTGATTTCAGCTTGAAAATTTTCCAAAGAATTTGTAACTCTGAAGGATGGTTAGGAGTGTTTGGGATTGATATGTTTTCGGCATATGTTTATTTTCAAGGTTCTCCAGGATTGCTTATTTAAGTAACCTGCTTATTAATAAACAAGCTATCAAACACTCAGAACTGACACTTAAAACTACGCAATCGAAAGTGCATATTTTTTTATCTTAGAAATGCTGTAAGCTGTAAGGTGAGATTTTAAGCTTAACTAGTAAAATAAAATAGGGTTTATGTCACAAAATAGCAATGAACTTTTTTCAAATTCCCTTTTTGGTACGTGAAATATAAAAAGTATCATTAAATGCAACGAACTTTCATAAAGTGTTCCAATATGCACATTCTGATGTGTTGTCATACAAGAAAAACACTTGTCACTATTTTTAACGTGACAACACATCAAAATATGCATATTGAAAGTTTAAAACACTTTATGAAAGTTCGTTGCTACTAATGATATTTTTTATAGTTCATGTACCAAGACGGAACTTTGAAAAAAGTTCGTTGCTATTATGTGACCTAAACCCTATAAAAATATGACTGCACTCTTGACCAAAAAAGTAAATAGCTTACCTGCTTTTCCAGTTCTTCCTTATCTTCCCTTAACTTCTTTTCCTAATAACAAAGGATAGAGCAGATATTCATATAATGCTTGTTCACGTTTTTTAATAATGCCATGCTTCTCAACAGGATAAAGGGAGTATATGGTCTTTGATGCACATGAATACCGCCAAAGTGTATCATCTTAACGTCCTTATTAATCAGATGAATTAGCCTCTACATACCTCAACAACAGACTTGGTATCACCCAGGGACGGAGCCAGGATTATTCATTCGGGTGGGCCGAAACAAATACACACATGTGTAAACTTTAAGATCTTATGATAAAGGGTTTCGCTAAAATTGTCTAAACCAGAATCTAAACTAAAAGTCGATTTGCAATATCTTTCTTAGTATCTATTATTGATTTACCAGATTAACGATCATCATCCATTAAAACTTTCAGTACATAAAGATAATGAAAAGAAATTAAACATTACAATCTATGGAACCGAATAACAAGTTAGTTTGTATTGTTAATTTGCATGAGCCAGTTATTTAATCTTTGGGTGGGCCAATTACTCATTGGGTGGATTTATACATGTTATAATATACGCATGTTAATTACGAGTAGTATCTAACAAACATTTTGGGTGGGCCTTGGCCAACCCTTCGCGCCATTTGGCTCCGTCCCTGGTATCACCGTGATTTTGGTCAACCCTTTCCAAATTATGAACAAAAATGTCTAATTGATAAAAAAATTCTATTTTCTCATACCTTATGTCATGCTCTAATGTTTTTTATCCAACACAGCAATGCAACAAAACCTACAAATGGAGTGTGATATCGAGGTTGCAATTTACACGGTGCTGCCCCGTGGCTATGAGGGTAGCCCTTGGTTTGAACCATTTGCCAATGGGGGTTGACATATATAAGTAACTGTAGAAAGTTGTACACTAACATAACTTAAGGATAACAGGCCCTTACAGAACAGCATATATGAATTATTTCTGCATCTAGTTGGTAAATCCTTTTGGAGCTTATATTTATAGCTAGTGTAGTCTAATATATATGAATTATTTTTGCATCTAGTCTCCATGGGCCAAATCCTTTTGGAGCTTATATTTATAGCAAGAGTAGTCTAATAGTAAATCACGTGGACTAGCAGATTCAGGGCCAGTAAACCCAAAATCAGGAATCAACAAACAATCAAGAGTTGGATGTTACATTTTAGTATGGAGCTCAACGCGTACAAAGGGGGTGTTTGGGATTGCTTATTTTTTTCAGCAAAAACAGTTGTATTTCACCCAAACTGCCGCATATTTTTGGATCAGTTTCTGATAAGTGGGTAAGATGGTGCTTATGCTGCTTATTATGAGATGGCATTAGAACTAGTTCCTATCCTACCTTATATTCAACCTACAACCTATATTGATGATTTTTATGGAATTTTTCTCATGTTGAACATAAGAACCAAATCCAAGCACTATTTTGTGTAGTACAAACTATTTTTTTAGCAGTTTTGGATGTAAACCAAAAAAAAAAAAAAAAAAAAATGCAATCTGAAACACCACCTAAAACTACAGGAGGATCGTATCATGTACCTCGAGAGCTTTTTATGCATAGAAATTAAGTACAAGCATACCTCTTCCTGGAGGGTTGACATGTACTCCGTCATCAACTGTGTCTGCATTCACGAAAATCACATTTAGTCAACGCACTATTAAGTACTACTGTAATCAAGAACCGACTATGTTTTGTTGCTAATATGACTTCACATATAGATCACCCAACTAATGCAAGATAAAATCTAAATAGTCGATGTTTCATTTAAAGAACAACTAATGCAAGATGTTTTTTAATCGGGAGCAGTGAACCTGCTTAAATATCGAAGGCCAAGGTGAAAGGCACTAGGTAATTCTATTATCTGATCTCTGTTGCATGTGAGGGAGGATAACATAATCAATTACTGCCAAATAAATCATTCAGTATTCTGAATCAGGGAGAGGACACCCTGAAGACAAATTACCATCTAACCTAATGCGATTAACAAATAATATAATATACTTATCTAGTAACTGATTGTGCACTAGACCGGCCTAAAGTCACCCCTTTCCTACCTAAAGGGTCCAGTTATGTTATGATACTCGAACAAAGGTCCTGCTCATCATATATATTGAATTCTCAGCTGTAAGACTGAGCTCCTTCTGTTTGAGATATGTAGAATGATTCGAAAGATTAAAATACGTATAAAAATCAAGATATATAGTGCTCCGCATATAGTATGATGTCCAGAGAATCCTTTACAGGATGAATGGATATCAGGATTATGATTGTAACCACATACGGCCTGTTGTCAAGTAAATATGAAAATGCAAATATCAACCACAAAAACTAAGCCCACCCCGTCAGCCAAAGCTGGACAGAAAAATCCACTTTCACATGTATCTATGTGGTTGAACTAATATATAAAGATCAGACAAAAGCATTCACATATTGATGAGGCAATTGACTGTGTCTATAGTGACTTCTTCTGATTTTGTACTCCCAAATGCAAAGAGTGTCGATTGTGGAGGTTTTAAAAAAGGTTGTTGTGTTCATTACACAAATGGTTCATTATGCCTTACGTATGGTAGATAAAACTTAGCACCATAATATATTGACCGCATTAGGGCCATACATCCACAAGGAGCAGAAATTATAGGCCGGTCAAAACCAATCGAGATCATCCATATTGCGCCCACGGAGATGCTATATAGCCCTACAATTAATACTAGACACTCATCCCGATTAGCTAAGAGTTGTCTTATTCAAGTGTTCTACGAATTGCTCTTAACTAAGGGACTTTTAGTCGATGAAAGATGAGAGATGAGAGTTGTCAATTAAGCTTCCTGAATGCATCAAACTAGCTACTAGTGATATTCATTGAACAAATCCATTATAGTTGGAAGTTGGTCACCTACATATCACAAAGAGCGAGCTTTGGTCCAAAATGTGCTTGGTTAGAACTCACTAATCAAGTCTCAAGAGTGTTCACATGGCATATTAGGTCCATCCTAGCTAGCATTGTGTCATACTGTCATACGCCTACTAGATTAAAACCGAAAGGGAGATTTAGGTTACTTGGCAGTTAACACCATTCACGCTATTGGTTGTCACAAACATATACTTGGACGCTGCTACCAACTTCCTGCCTACAACCTCCAGTAATGCAGATGCCAGAATCCTCCAACTTATGACAAATTTACCTACCAACCACATCAACATAGACCAGGTTGGAACCTTAGTACCTTGAAGGCCCATTAGCCAACTTCGATTAATCTGTGACCCACAGGCCTACTACATGGACTCACTTTTTCTATTTTACTAGTCCAAAAATTTTAGTACTTGACAAGAATCTTCATTATTACTAAAAGCTAATAAAGTCTAACCCACTTAAAATTTAAGAATAATCGATGATTTCGGTTTCAGTGAAGAATAATAGTGTAAAGAGTCAATTTGGTTTTGTCCTTAATTCATAAGACCATCCAACAATGTTTACTAGTAATCCCTTGAAAGAGACCAAACTTAATCGCACATAAGCTACATATCGACTTTTCGTGATGATATTTTACTAATCCAAATAGAGCATTTTTCAAAATGAACATGGACCATTGATCATACGATCAAGTGATTCCCACCTATTTCGATGTATCACATGCTTGTATGTCTCCCTTCCTAGTCTCATCCTCATTTTGTCAACACCAATAACGATAAGGGTCCCACACTTTTTTCTTCTTGCCCATCATCCATCCACAGGACGACGAGAGTTTAAAACTAACATGACGAACCTTGACACTATAATATAAAAAAGGACAAACATCTTGAACTACAATAGATTCAAACACAAAACATAACCACAAGTTGTACTGTGAGGATGATCCAACACCGACACATAGATCAAAAAATAGTTTAGAGAGTGAATTGAGCAAGTAAATTTATAAACACAATAAGTACTACTAAGATGATTCAGAACATATAGAATAGTAATAGCCTTGGTAACCGAATTGAATAAGTAGCGTCGGACAATCACCTTTCTCAATCGTGTTTGCACAAGAGCAGCATCAAGTTCTAGTTCTAATTCCGTCATATCAGTCACAGAAAGCTCCTCACTGTTGTTCTCCTCCACAAGCCTGTGAAAAAAGTTGTGATTTCATGCTACTTGGTGAAGCATATCATTTTCTGATCTCGCTCTCCAATGTTCAGTTGACCGTATTTCTAAAATATGTTCATGCACAAACACACGTACGAGTGTTCACATGCGTCTATAGTATATATGTTGGGCATTGACATTCAAGATTTTGTGTTACCTATCCACCGTCTGTAGAAGCTCTCTACATGTCCTGAACTTTGTGCACTGAGATAAAACCCCCTGAAGCCATGATTTTTGAAAAATCTCACAAATTGTTAATTCATTATACAGGTTACCATGTGTATCATGTGTAAAACGATATTGCTTACCATCTGCCCACCAGCTCCATTGTTGGTTCTATCTCCCGCTTCATTGCAACTTCTCTCATACCTAGAGAGGATATGCTCCACACTGAAACGTGCGTAGTTAATGAGTATTTGTACAATTAGCAGTGAGATAATAGTGAATACAAATACAAAAGATATAAAGCACACTAACTCATATAAATAGATCTTTTAGGATAAAAATGATCGCTTGGAATGTTGATCTTGAAACAAAGCTACACCTGATATCGATTTAATTATGAGTTCATGACATGTTGATTCATTAGTTCATATTGTGAAGGTCATTGGGACTAATAAAAGGTACTCACTAGCATCTCTATTAATGCAAGTCATTATCCTTTCGGCTGGCCCGATAAAAATTGTGTTCTTTATTTTCGTAAGTAATTACTTTCGTGTTGTCATTTTTGGTCCCTACGTGTGTGATCGTGTACACATGTGTGGTCGTTGGTTTACGTAACTCACCAACATATTGCCCAACCTTTTTCTTACTCCAGCCCCCAAAAGACGATCGAAGAAAATGATTATCTCTTTGCAGATATGCTTATAATAAGTTTGTTATATAATTCAAAGTGAACCACCAAGTGTGTGCATTGAAATCGCGTGCAAGGATATCACGGATACTTTCTAAAAAATCTAATTTTTAGATGTTTATCGAGTACTAAGTTTGTGCAACTTCATTTAAGTAATCAGCATCTTCTTGACTATTTTGTTATATTTAGTAAACTCTTAACGGTTTTACCCCCTTTACTACGGTCAATTACAGTGCCCTTGAATATACCGTGAAGTACATTGACAGTGAATGTTCCAAAGTTCTTTGAATTATGGGGTTGAAACCTAATTAAAATCATGGAGAAATCTTCCAAATATATGTTTCCACTACTAGTAATTGCACCGCAAACAAAACGCACAAGGAAGCAATTCGCATTAGCTTTACTCTACTAGGAATCCCTTGACAAATTGTAGGGAATAAGGAATATCAGCAAATTATAGTGTCAGTGTGTCACCTAATAAACCCTAGCTACAGTATATAAACCCTAGCTATAGTATATAAAAGTATAAAACATTGAAAAGCAAGCATCACCTGTTAGTAGTGCCGCTACAGGATTGGTAGAGTTTGCCTTGGGCGGAGAAAACAAGGACGGCTATATCAACATCACAAAGAACTGAAAGCTGACGTGCTTTCTTCATTAAACCTGTCCTCCGTTTTGAAAAAGTCACTTGACGGCTGCTTTTGTTTTCTATGCGCTTCATTTCTAGCTTTCTTCGCCCCATCGTACCTGTACTCAAACTAGCTTGTACTAGATCGATCTAACTTTTGTATATTTTTTGTTAGTCAGCCACAAGCAGTTGAGTTGATCTTATCCTTTGTATTATTATTATTATTATATATAGGCAAGTGAGTGCAAGTTGTGGTGAAGATGGAAGCATGAAAATGACCAACCATTTTACCTTCGGTTCTCTTTCTGCGGCTAGAATTTTTTTATAAAAAAACTCACCGCCAAATAATACAGGAATTGTTACACGTCAAATGTGACGTGTTAATTAATTGGAGTAACTTTTTGTATGTAATGCTCATTACTTTGTCATTTGGGTAAATATATTTATTAAGCAAGTTGATTGTTTTCACTCCATACGGTAATTGTTAAAAGAGATCAGGTTTTCAATTTCGTGAATTGTAGGAAGATCATGGAAAAGTCTGAAAACGGTCACGAAATACCAGTTACGCTGCATATATCATAGACAAAAAGGCTTAAATTCTTTGTATAACGAATGTCATGGAAAAGTCTGAAAGCGTGATCTCCGAGGGAAAGAAGGTTGGAAAATCGAAAAATGCCACCCAGTCATGGTCTATATCGTACGACAACGTAAGTAAAAATGAGGTGAGCAATGGGATCTTGACACTACCTTCATTGACTAGTTGACGGTTAGGATCGTTTTTGTTTCGAGACATGCGTTCTCTTGTGCATCGCTTTCATCACTCTAAAGAAGCTAAAACTTGATAAATGGGGGTCGGAATATTGATATGAAATATCAAGTTTTAAATTTGTAGTTAAACTTGAATATTTGCATATTTTCCGAAATACAAGTTTTCAGTACATAATATACAATGTTGTTTAATCAAATGTACTCACTCTGACGTACTATGATAGATAGAATGGGTGAAATGGATATATACTTGCTAAAACTTGAATATTTGTATATATTCCTGAAATACAAGTTTTCAGTACATAATATATAATGTTGTTAAATATGCAAACATGCAAGTTTTAATGAGTATATATGTAATAACCTCTAATATAAATGTACTAAACTTAATCGAGTGTCGATCCAAAGGAATGGTAGTTAAGATTTTAATATTCAAACTTCATTTAACTAATCAAACTAACACAGTTAATAATGTTACAAGACTACAATAAAGAAAGCGTTACCGATAAACGTAAACTATCCACTCAATCAGAGGGGTGGCTTAGTGGCAAAAGGCTTACGACTATCATTACTAAAATGTGAGATGTCTCAAGTTCAAGTTTCTGCTAGGGACAAACAACCTTGAAATGTACCAACCGCAAATATATCAACCACAAATGTACGTCGATCCGTAAAATATTTGCGATTCTTCACAACTAAATATTGGCGGTTCTTCATCACCACCTCCACCTATGTATTCCATTCATCTGTTTGGTGTTGATGATTTGCCAATATACGAACCTTAATTTTCTCCGTCTATGCTTAATGCCATTGATAAGGACTTTCTTGTCGAAGAAGTCCCACCCCCAAAGAAGAAGCCGTCAAAAAAACTTCTAAAGAGGACGTCTAAATAGGACGATGTAATGCGTAACATTCCATGAACCACTAAAGAAGAAATCGTATTATTATACAAAGGTTGGGTTCGTACATCGGGTGATAGCGCCAAAGTAATAAGTATAAGGAAAATGTGTTTCGGACAGAGGTTTTAGGTTACGTTGAGCAAACAACGAAGGTATCAGGTGTTCGAACCTACAATTCATTAAATGGGAAATAGAAGGGTTTACGCCTCAGAGTGACTCAATTTTGTGGAGTGTATGAACAATGGGCAGGGACAGAGTGAAGAAGAAAGCGTAAGCATCATCAATTCCATCGGCGTTGTCAGCAGCTGCTAGTGATGAAGCGTTGGCTAGGTTGTTGGCCACCGAATATGCACGTCAAACCGAGTCGTTTATGTCAATGAAGAAATCAGACCGTGACACCTTTTTCGATATCAAGAGGCAGAAGGTGAAAAATGCAACAAAAAAAGCTCGAAATAAAGCAACAAATGTTGATCATGCGACAACAGAAACAAAGACAAAAGACGAATTGTTCTATATGAGCCCCCTTGATCACTTTGAGTAGATTCCACCTCGAAAGAGTGTTGCAGATGAAGCAGGCGATTAAGGAGAAGTGGATTACAATATTAATTTACGTTTTTAATGTCGTACGTTTTTGTTTTTTGTTATCAATGTAATGTTTTTAAATTATGAATAAAAGTTTAATTTAGTTTTTAATCAAGTTTGCGAAAAAGATGGGTTTGATGATGTGTTAAGTGGTGACCATACAAGGTAAAAGATGATGGCTTTGGTGATATGTTAAATGGTGATTTGACGCTAATATAGAGGCAGTGGATTTCTAAGGTTACTCCAACTATCAACAAAATTCTATATTTAAGTCGAATCACAAAAACTTCATTCTCTTTGCTTTTCAAGGAAGAAGCAAATATTAGATAATTTCAATTTTTTATACAAAACAATTGGTGATAAGTTTGATGCAAAATTTGACTTAGTTGCTTATGTGTATGTGCTTTTATTACACCACTTCTGAAAATAACTATTGCAACTATTATTGCTTTTTTATGTAGTGGTGTCAAGAGCAAGAGCAAGAGCAAGATAAACTTGAATATGTGATAAACTATCAATTTATCTAGAACTATAACATTATTCTTTTTCATTTGTTTGATTATCATCATTTGTTATAAAATACGAAAACCAGGGTAATATTAGTAGAAAAGTTGTATAATATTAATCCCTACAACTTTTTGGTTATGGACTTTTATCAACAAAAATTAGTTACATGACAAAGAAAAAAAAATATAATAAATTTAACTAAGTTAGATGATCAAATAAAAAGACGGTTTGAATTAAAAGTATAAAAAGTCACACTATCGTGACATATGTCTTGTTTTAGTGGGTTTGAGTTAGTATTAATGAAGATGTCGAGTATTCATGAACATTTAATGTTTGACGAATATTTTGTATTAACTTCGGCATAATGTTGATGAGCATAAGTTGATAAAAAAAAATGATACAACATTTTCTGGTAAAGACCATAACAAACATTTTATATTCTTCAACCCCAGCTACTATGGCTGTAAATAAACTGAAAGTTCAGTGACATTTTATAAATCGTTAGGTAAAATGTCCGTTTATGTTCGTTACTTATGAAATGAACGAACAGGAACAATAATTTACGTTCGTTTAGTTAAATAAACGAACATGAACAAAAGTCTTGTCCGTTCATTCATGTTCGTGAGCATCCGATTATGCATTCGTTAAGTTAATGTTCATTTATGTTTGTATATCATATATTTGTTTATACACTTTAATATTGGTTACTTAAACAAAATAACACTTATAAAACACATAATTATGTATATCTTTGAAAATTTTATGTTTATTAGTCTACGTTCATGTATGTTCTTCGTTTAAATTTGTTTGAATGAACATGAACAACCTTAGTTTTTTAATAAACGGACATGAAAAAGAAAATTCGTCTGTTTAAGCAATCATGTTCATTTATTTGTTCGGTTAAAACTAAACGAACAAACATGAACAAGGCTTCGTCCGTATTCATCAGATTCATTTACAACCATACCAGTTACAACTTCAACTCCAGCTAATTTCGTCAAACATAACACTAAATTCTAGAAAATGTACATATTCAAATTCGTACATGTTATCTCACAACATACACACACACACACACACGGAAAATGTCCCGACCACCACCTTTACTCTTCTTCACACACTCCCGCCACGTTCTCCACCGTCACTACCACTGTAAGCCACCTCTCCAACACCATCACAACCACATACTGACCCACCCAATCTACACAATTTGGGCTTCCAACACCGGTCTCGGCAAAACCCTCATTTCCACCGGAATCACTATCGCTGCCACCACCACCCATAAAATACTCACCAACATCAAACCCTTACAAATCGGCTTCTCTTTCGACTTTGATTCCGCTTTTCTTTTCAACAAAATCTGTCACACCCCACTAAAGCGGAAACACGAGGTGTAACTAGAAAGGAACAAAAGCATAAGATAATAGAACATACCAACACTTATGATTTAAAGGAAAGAGTACATCATTACAATATTAGTTTAGCCGACATCGACAATTAAAATATAAAGTTTATTTCCCAAAAGATAGCGTGTTAATACATAATGATTAGTAGTGACATGTGAAAAATTCATTATACAAAGACCTTGAAGAAAAGCTTACTGACGATCACCTGAAATGCATGAGAGAAAACGGGTCAACTATGAAAATAGTTGGTGAGTACACACATTTTATATAATATGAAAACTTTTAAGAGAGAGTCTAAGTTTTTGGTCTTTTAGAATAGTCCACAAGGCAATGGCGTTGTCAATCCATTCAGTTGAAAGTCCTGCACATACAAGACTTGTAACATATGTATTCACAATCCATTGCATAAAAGTCGTATGTATGGTAGTCAAGTACACGTGGTCAATATAGTTCACAACAAGGGCACATAGTATATAATAAAGTATATGGCAAAGCTCCTAAAATAAATAATATGCATTCTGTAGACAAGGGAACGAGAGGTTGGCGGATCTTTAATAGCGTTATCCAAACTACCTACTGCTCCACACAAGATGATATGGTTATACACGAGATGTTAAACGAACGAGCCGAGATGATATGGTTATACACGAGATGTTAAATGAACGAGCCGAGATGCGTTGGTTATACACGAGATGCTATGGTTTTCCCACCAAATTTTCACACCAAAATCTTCCCACCAAAACTTCCCACCAAATCTGCTCTTATATACTAACATCTTATCCACACAACTTCACAACCTATTATCCTCAAAACCACTCAACCTAACAACCACAAACACACACTGTTAACATGCCCAAGATGGCGGAATTTGAAGCTTTTGTTTGTCCTTGTGGACGAGGAGACGTAATTCTGTGAGAATCGACCAAATTTTACTCCCGTGGTAAACCATACTATGCCTGTCCTGCATCAAAGGGTGGGACAGATGATTATGGATGCGATTTTTTTTATGAAAAGATGAACGAATCGCCAAAATGACCGGTTCTCTTGGAGCTTCAACGCCTCTAACTCATTCCGCAGGACCATCCATAACTCTAACTCGTTACACTGCAGGACCTTCAACATCGAGTCCTGTAAATACAGAGTGCTCAAATTGCATAAAATTGAATCACCAGATAATGGTACTCAATAAAATGCTAGAATTGTATCAGCATCCCAACAACCACACAATTGATTCAGTTGCCTTGTTTCACGACCTTTATAATGACATGATAGGCGGCATGGGAAATCTTCGTATGTAGTGTTGTTGTTGCTGCTGTTATTGTTGTTGTTGGTTGGTTGGTTGGTTGTTGTTGTTGTTGTTGTTGTTGTGTGTTTTAATAAAATGTTGTTATTTTTGTGAAAACTGATGTCCAAACACGATTAGATACACTCAAAACTGCTTAATCACTAGAAATCGTAAGCTTCTTTCAAAACACTCAAGATTGTACATTTTCATACAAACTCAAACTAAACAACTCGACAAGCAAACGAAACAGATCAAACGAAACAACTCGACAATCAAACGAAACAACTCAAACTAAACAACTCGACAACCAAACAAAACAACTCAAACTAAACAACTCGACAACCAAACAAAATAACCCGTTTATTTTTTTTGCGGCTACTTCCCGCTTTGCTTGAACTCGCACCATCTTTTCCTTTCCTTGCTCTCATTTCCTTGAGATGTGCAAACGTAGCTTCCAGATGTGTTATTCTATTTTCCAGATTATTAGCGTGCTTTCAGCTTCATCGTCACTTCCAACAGCAGTTTGAGCATCAGCAGCAGCTTGAGCATCAGCAGCATCCATCTCTTCCGAATACTCCCTATAATACGGCTTTCGCCTTAACCATTCCAGAATCCGGTCCCTCTGAAATGGTGCATAGTTCGCATAAGAACCATATTCATCAAAAATTTCCCAGCCCCAGTGATTTATAATTTCATTATACAGGAACTCGTGTGATAAGACCACTCCTGTTCCGGCGTTAAACCGTCTATTGTTGTTTGTGATTTGTGAAAATTGACAATCGGGTTTTGTAAGAATCAAGAATGTATGTGTAAAATAAGACGGGAATGATTTTGTGAGAATGATTTTTGTGAGAATGATTTTGTGAGAATATTTATAAGAAAAAAATGTGGGGAAATAATCCCGTCGACATGTCGACGGGAACAAACAGGCGGGAAAAATCCCGCAATATTATTGGCAAGTATTTTGTTATAATTAATTAAATAAAATCTTCCCGTCGACATGTCGACGGGAACGTTAAACCAAAAATAGTAATTAACGTTAATCACACGTTAATTACGCTTTGCTTCGTTGTTAATATGCTCCCGTCGACATGTCGACGGGACAATATTGGCGGGATAATTTCACGCCCAACTTTTGGCAATAATAGAGGTGTGAAAGTTTGACCAATATGGTTCGTCGACATGTTGACGGGAGCGTATTAATCCGAAAAATTCAACACAACTAGGCTTGGTCAAGCTTATTTTTTGTCGTTTTGTGGATATTGCCGTCGACAAGTTGTCGACGAGAATATTCTCATCAGCTGTTCTCATGATTCTTGTAGTGGTTAAGGTTGCAAAAATACACGTCCACATAATAACTACAAAATTAACAGAATATAAATAGGGAATATTCTCTAAAACCCCAAAAAGTACAATGTACTTACCCCTCTTACCCCCAATTTTTTTTTTCTTCAAATGCCCCAGAGGCAGAGGTCACTCAAAAATCTTGGGCGGATCTTATAAAATAGTGACATGTGTCCCTATATATTACCCCACCAAGTATTAACACAATATTACTTTATACAGGTACTTTCTTGGGCGATTGAGCCACATTTCTTAGGCGACTTGTATTTTTTGTCTTTTTGTCAAAAACTTAATAATAGATTTAAGTACATTTTTCGTCCTTGTGGTTTGATTATTGCTTATTTTTTGTCATACTTTTCCTTCATCTTCTCTTTTATAAATAATAACACAACCACCACCACCCACCACCACCACACCCAGCGCCACCACCGCCACCCACCATTGCCAATAATTTTTTTTCTTTTTGCAAAGATTCATCAATCATCATCACTGGTGTTGGAGCGTTACCATATCAAATCAACCCAACCTACTGGTGTTGGAGCATTACGAGATCAAACAAATGGTTCCAACACATCACATGCCTCCCATTCATTCCTTTCCTTGACTTTGACCCACTACAAATCAAATCACAAAAATCACATGCCTCCCATTCTTTCAAAAGGTACGCAATAATATTAAATCAGTAAACATGGACTTACAAAATCATCAAACAACAATTTCAACAAACAACCTCATCCAAAAAAACAAAAAAACTAAACTGTGCAAACAAGAAAAACTATTTCTTTGTACTCCCAATCTTAAAAAAAATAAAAAAAAAAAATAATAAAAAAATAAATGACGATTAGATCTAAAATCTTTTTTCAATTGCACTATATTTCCTTAGATCTTGAACCTTTTTTTTTTCTTTCCAAAAATATGATGCTTGAACCAAACTCTTGTAATTTCAATAGCTTCAAGAGTCTTTACTCTTCAGATCTACATTTTCATGTTTTGAAAAGCTAAAAACTATAGTATTCATGTGCACAAATCTGCAAAAGTTAACTCACGCTAGTGTCAAAGGTTAGGCGGCAGGACGATGGTGGTGTTGAAAAAAGGAGATAGTGATGATGGCGGTTGGGTGACAGCGGTGAAAAAAAGAGAGATGATGGCGGTTGGATGATGTGGTGGGTAGCAACCAAGCTGCAACGGAGTTTTGGTGGTGTCGATGGTGGAGAGAAGATTTTAGAGATTGATGAGATTAGTGTGTTAGTGTTGTGTTTATGTATTTTTGTTTGTGGTAATTTTTATGAAGATGGAGATGGTTTTCTTCTTTTGATGAAGATGAAGATGGAGATGTGTTGACTTAGAATGATTTTCATCTTTTGTCTTTATGTATTTGTGTTTATGTATTTGGGTTTTGGATGTGTTGTCTGTGATAAAAAATGAAATACCAATCAAATTACAAGGACAAAAAATGTAACTAACTTTATTATTAACTTTTTTACAAACAAACAAAAAATACAAGTCGTCCAAGAAATGTGGGTCCAGTCGCTCAAGAAGTACACATGATAAGATGTACCATCAATGGCGGACTTATTAAGGGGCAGGGGAGGGTCCCGGTCCCCCCAAAATTTGCGGCACCTAGTGTAAATATTATAGGTTTTAGGGGTAATTTAGTTGAGGTTACATACAAATCTCCGATTTGGCCCCCCCAAAATAAATTCGCCCCCCCAAAAAATATGTTCTAGTTCCGCCACTGTGTACCATAAAGGTACATGGTGGGGACACCACTAGGGACAAGTGTCACATTATTAAGATATCCGCCTAAGTTTTTTAAGCGACTTTCGCCTCTGGGGTATTTGAAGAAAAAAAAAATTTGTGGGGTAGTAGGGGTAAATACTTTTGCACTTGTGAGGTAAATCAAAATTTTTAAGAAAAGTGTCGTCCACGTAACCTTCAAATAAAGTCATAATCATGCAACTAAAATAAAAGTCACCGCCCAACAGCTAGTTTAAGTAGTGACACATAATCAGGGTGGTGGCAGTGGTGCCTCCGAAAACATACTTAACCTCCCAACCAACCAATAATATCACTCCACCTTACTTACAACTTTTTCAAACCTCCCAACCATTTTTAGTGGCAACCATACCTTTTTAAACCTCCCAAACTACCAACTTTTTTTTTTTTTTTTTTTTTTTTTTTTTTTCATAATTAAATAATTTAATAAAAACATAACATTTCATTAATAATTAAAATAAAAATACATAATACTTAAAACGAAAATTACACAATACTTGAAAAAAAAAACATAATTATTCTAAACCTTCAGCAGGCCATCCATACTTCTCCGCCAACTCACGTTTTTTCTTGAGAGTGAACTGTCGCATAGCCGGATTGGTTATTTTATCATGCGGTTCGTTAAAGAACTTAAAGGCCCGATACATATCCTTTTCTTGAACACTTGCGAGTTGTGCCGCCATCAACTGTTTGGTCAATGCACGCTCTTCTCTTTTTTCTTCCATCGACTTCTCATGGACTTTGACCTTGTCCGAAATGTAGTTCTCGAATTGTTGAACAACACTATTCTTTGTCGATGCCTCGCTAACCGCCTTTTTCCCTTTTCTTTTCCTTGTGGGAGTTGTGTCGTCATTTAGATCGGGAAGAACAGTGTCGACATTCTCATTGCTTCCCGACTCATAGTAGGTAGATTCCGACGACTTTCTTCGTTTGTCGGAATTAGATGCCGAAGATGTTTGAACAAAACAAGGTTGTTCCAACCATTTCGCTTCTCCCCTAACAACCTCCCATGCCGCAAGATGAGTAAACGACTTGCCATGATTTTTTTTATTAAAATCGGCCAAAGCATTTTTCAATTCATCCACATCGCCACATCCACTCTCCCGAATACGCTTCTACAAGTATACAATTAAGAAACAAATATAAATTAACAAACGTATATAAATTAACAAACGTATATAAATTAACAAAGTATATAGTCAAAAAAATTACCGCTTGGATGTATAGCCCGTTAAAGACACCCATGGCGGCATTCATCCCTCCCCACTTCGTGTTCAATGCATGATGAGTTCGGTTAGCACTTTTCATATTTTCATTGTAATGTTCGGCAATTCTCTCCCAAAACTTATCTCTACGTTGTGCATTCCCGACTCTTCGACATGTCGAGACATAAACCCACGCTTTTGCCAAAGCAATCTCTTGGGCCGTCGTCCAAGGAAGTCTATCCGCCTTCGTTTTTTGTTTCACGAATTGAACTTCATCATCTAGATAAAAATTAACAAACGTATAAATATATGTATACGTATAAATATAAAAATTATAACGTACAAAATTAATATATGTATAAAATGTTAACAAACGTATAAAAATAAAAATTAACAAACGTATAAATATAAATTAATACCGGTTTGAGTTTGAGGTTGCGTTTCGGGAACAAACTCAACTTCCTCATCTTCATCATCATCATATAAAGGTAATTCCCGCTCAACATCAACATCACGTCGTGAAGGACCATCACGGTAGTCACCAAACGGGTCGAACTCACTTGTCATTGATATGTTATATTCGTTTGGATTCATCGGGGGTGGAGGTGGAGGTGGAGGTTGTGTATAATATTGTTGTTGAAGGTATTGTTGTTGTTGTGGATTCATGGGTGGCGGAGGTTGGGGATAGTAGGGACGTTGTTGAGGGTATTGTTGTTGTTGATTTGGAACTTGCGGACGAAAACCCCGACCCCGACCTCGACCTCGTGTTGATTTGGAACTTGAACCACCTCTAGATTTTCTTGCATCCATGGTATACTTTTTTTTTTTAAAGAATGAATTAGATAAGAAGAAATGGAAGTGTGTTGTTTGAATTGGTAAAGTGTGGATTTTATAGAGATTTTTTTTTTTTTTTTTTTGTTTTACCCACGCTCCCAGCCAACGTATATATCCCAACGTTCGAAAATTAATTTCCAACGTATACTTTCTCCCTTCCCCGCCCCGGTGAACTTTGCCTGCGAATGTAACCTCCGAGCCAAACCGGCGAGGTGGCAATGGTGTTCACCGCCGGTTTGGTGAAACCGTTGCCACTGCCACCACCCTGAACTTTGTCTATAGTAAATATTGCAAGTCACACGACTGTTTCTTAGCTGTGAAGAATATTATTATTACACTATTTAGAGCATACATTTTTATTAAACTATTGTCACCCGTCGACATAAATAACCCATAAAACACACACAAACATAAAGGATCGATATCATCTGCATAAAACACAAACCAGTATCTTGTACTGGTTTTATTGGCTTAGTAGCTTCAGTTTCTTGTAACAAGGATCTGATTTTTAAGGTAGAGATGTTGGGGTGAATTTGTTTGCAAGGTCGTTGAGACCTCCACAACCACCATCTTTCTGCAGCTGCTTTGCTGATGCAACCTGTAAGTACATACATCTAACTCATTCTTGTACTTGGCTAATGTTTCGTTATTACCATCAGTTTTGAACTATATATATACTTTATAAAAAGCTTAGATCTAGAGTTCTAAGCTAGTTCAGGCAACTTATATATCAGAACTGCAAAATACTTGTAAAGGCAACTTATACATGAAAGCAAGATCTAAACTACTTTGGACAATCCTCTTATATACATCAAAGGAAACTTAAAAACGAATAACCAAAAAGCGATGAGCATATAAATAAACAGGGAAGCAAGATCAAAAACATAATACTATATTTTCTCTGTTTTCAATGTTATAAATGATATTGAATATGGTAAGTAGTAGGATTTAGCATTTAAATTGATTTTGGTTTTAACTCTACTAATAAAAAAAAGGCAAATTTGAAGGATGGCTTAAATGAGATATGTTTGGGGTTATCACAAGCTATAAAGGGAACTTTATAAATGAATCACCAAGAATGAAATTATAGAGAAAAAAGCAAGATCTAAAAAGTAATTCTACTTGTACTATGTTTACAAGATTTTAAATGATATTACGCATGTTAAGCAGTTAGACTGATTTCAGCTTGAAAATTTTCCAAAGAATCTGTAACTCTGAAGGATGGCTTAGGAGTATGTTTTCGGCATATGTTTATTTTCAGGGGGTCCAGGATTGCTTATTTATGCAACCTGCTTATTAATAAACAAGCTATCAAACACTCAGAACTGACACTTAAAAATAAGCAATGGAAAGTGCATATTTTTTATCTTAGAAATGCTGTAAAAGCTGATAAGGTGAATTTTAAGCTTAACTGTTAAAATAAAATATGACTGCACCCTTGACAAAACCATTTAAAGAACTTACCTGCTTTTCCAGTTCTTCCTTATCTTCACTTAACTTCTTTCCCTGTTAACAAACGACGATAGAGCAAGATTATGATAAGAATATAATGCTTGTTGACGTTTTTTAATAATGCTATGCTTCTCAACAGGATAAAGGGAGTATATGGTCTTTGATGCACACGAATACCGCCAAAGTGTATCTCATCTTAATGACCTTGCAATTAACCAGATGAATTAGCCTCTACATACCTCATCAAGAGACTTGGTATCACCCTGATTTTGGTCAACCCTTTCCAAATTATGACCAAAAATGTCTAATTGATAAAAAATTTATATTTTCTCATATTTTATGTGATGCTCTAATGTTTTTTATCCAACACAGCATTGCAGCAAAAGCTACAAATGGAGTGTGGTATATATCAAGGTTGCAATTTACACAGTGCTGCCCCCATGGCTATGCGGGTAGCCCATGGTTTGAACCATTTGCCAATGTGGGGTTGACAAATATAAGTAACTGTAGAAAGTTATCAGACCACTGATGTACACTAACATAACTTAAGGATAGCAGACCCTTACAGAACAGCATATATGAATTATTTCTGCATCTAGTCTCCATTGGGCAAATCCTTTTGGAGCTTATATTTATAGCAAAAGTAGTCTAATAGTAAATCGCGTGGATTAGCATATTCAGGGCCAGTAAACCCAAAATCAGGAATCAACAAACGATCAGGAGTTAGATGTTACATTTTAGTACAGAGCTCAATGTATACAAATGGGGTGTTCGGGATTGCTTATTTTTTTCAGCAAAAACACTTGTGTTTCACCCGAACTGCTTCATATTTTTGGAGCAGTTTCTGATTAGTGGGTAGGATGGTGCTTATTATGAGATGGCATTAGAACTATTTCCTATCCTACCTTCATATTCAACCTACAACCTTATTGATGATTTTGATTGAATTTTTTTCATGTTTAACATAACAAGCAAATCCAAGCACTATTTTGTGTAGTACTAATTATTTTTTAGCATTTTTGCATGTTCTTAACCAACCCCCCCCCCCCCCCAAAAAAAAAAAAAAAAAAAAAAAAAAAAAAAAGCAATCTCAAACACCAACTAAATTATGTGCACGAGAGCTTTTTATGCATAGAAATTAAGTACAAGCATACCTCTTCCTGGAGAGTTGACATGTACTCCATCATCAACTGTGTGTGCATTCATGGAAATCACATATAGTCAACGTATTAACTACTACTGTAATCAAGAACCGGCTATGTTTTTGTTGCTAATATGACTTCACTTATAGATCACCAAACTAATGCAAGATAGCATCTAAATAGTCGATGTTTCATTTAAAGAACAACTAATGCAAGGTGATATTTAATCGGGAGCAGTGTTGCATGTACTTATATATCGAAGGCTAAGGTGAAAGGCACTAGGTAATTCTATTCTCTTATCACTGTTGCATGTGAGGGAGGAAAACATAATCAATTACTGCCAAATAAATCATTCAGTATTCTGAATCAGGGAGACAACCACCTGAAGACATATAACCAAATAGCCTAATGCGATTAACAAATAATATTATATACTTATCCAGTAACTGATTGTGCACTAGACCGGCCTTAGATATACAGTGCTCCGCATATAGTATGATGTCCAGAGAATCCTTTACAGGATGAAGGGATTTCAGGATCGTGATTGTAGCCACATACGGCCTGTGGTCAAGTTGATATGAAAATCCAAATAACAACCACAAAAAGTAAGCCCACCCCATCAGCCAAAGATGGACACAGAAATATCCACTTTCACATGAATCTGTGTGGTAGAACTAATATACAAAGATCAGACAAAAGCATTCACATGTTGATGAGGCTTAACTGTGTCTATAGTGGCTGCTTCTGATTTTGTACTCCCAAATGCAAAAAGTGTATTGTGGATGTTTTAAAAAAGGTGGTTGTGTTCATTACACAAATGGTTCATTATGCCTTACGTATGGTAGATAATACTTAGCACCATAATATATTGATCTCATTAGGGCTACACATCCACAAGGAGCAGAAATTATAGGCCGGTCAAAACCAATCGAGATCATCCATATTGCGGCCACGGAGATGCTATAGCCCTACAATTAATACCAGACACTCAACCCGATTAGCTAAGAGTTGTCCTATTCAAGTGTTCTATAATTTGCTCTTAACTAAGTGACTTTTAGTAGACGAGAGATGAGAGCTGTCAGTTAGGCTTCGTGAATGCATCAAACTAGCTACTAGTGATATTCATTGATCAAATCCATTATAGTTGGAAGTTGGTCACTTACATATCACAAAGAGCGAGCTTCGGTCCAAAATGTGTTTGGTTAGAACTCACTAATCAAGTCTCGAAGAGTGTTCACGTGGCATATTAGGTCCACCCTAGCTAGCATTGTGTGATAGCCTACTAGATTAAAACCGAAAGGAAGATTTGGGTTACTTAGCAGTTAGCACCATTCACGCTATTGGTTGTTTCAAACATATACTTGGACGCTGCTACCGACTTCCTACCTACAACCTCCAATAATGCAGATGCCAGACTCCTCCAACTTAAGACAAATTGACCTACCAACCACATCAACATAGACCAGGTTGGAACCTTAGTACCTTGAATGCCCATTAGCCTACTTCGATTAATCTGTGACCCATGGGCCTACTACATGGACTCAGTTTTTTCAACTTTACTACAGTCCAGAAATTTTAGTACTTGACAAGAAATCAAGAATCTTTATTATTACTAAAAAATATTAAAGTCTAACCCACTTAAAATTTAAGAATAATCGATGATTCCTGTTCAGTGAAGACTAATAGTGTAGGAGTCAATTTTGGTTTGTCCTTAATTCATAAGACCATCCAACAATGTTTACTAGTAATCCTTTGAAAGAGACCACACTTAATCGCACATAAGCTACATATAGACTTTTCGTGATGATATTTTACTAATTCAAATAGAGCATTTTTCAAAATGAACATGGACCATTGATCATACAATCAAGTGATTCCTGCCTATTCCGATGTATCACATGCTTGTATGTCTCCCTTCCTAGTCACGTCCTCATTTTGTCAACATCAATAAGGGTAAGGGTCCCATTATTTTTTCTTCTTTCCCATCATCTATCCACAGGAAGACGAGAGTTTAAAACTAAATTGACGAACCCTTGACACTAAGAAATAACAAAGGACAAACATCTTGAACTACAATAGATTCAAACACAAAACGTATAACCATAAGTTGTACTGTGAGGATGATCCAACACCGACACATAGATCAAAAAATAGTTTAGAGAATGAAGTGAATAAATAAATGTATAAACACAATAAGTACAACTAAGATGATTCAGTACATATAGAACAGTAACAGCCTGGGAAACCGAATTGAATAAGTAGCGTCGGACAATCACCTTTCTCAATAGTGTTTGAACAAGAGCAGCATCAATTTCTAGTTCTAATTCCGTCATATCAGCCACAGAAAGTTCCTCACTGTTATTCTCCTCCACAAGCCTGTGCAAAATATTTGGGATTTCACGCTACTTGGTGAATCATATCATTATGATCTCGCTCTCCAATGTTCATGTTGACTGTGTTTTTAAAATATGTTCATGCACACACACACACGTACGTGTGTGTGCGTGCGTGCATGCGTCTATAGTATACATGTTGTGCATTGACATTCAAGATTGTGTGTTACCTATCCACCGTCTGTAGAAGCTCTCTACATGTCCTGAACTTTGTGCAGTGCGATAAAACCTCCTGAAGCCATGATTTTAAAAAATCTCACAAATTTTAGTTCATTGTACAGGTTATCATTTGTATCCTGTTTTTAAAAATGACCAACTCTTGAAAAGCTATCACTTACCAGCTGCCCACCAGCTCCATTGTTGGTTCTCTCTCCCACTTCTGTGCAGCTTCTCTCATACCTAGAGAGGATATGCTCCACACTGAAACGTGCGTAGTTAATGAGTATTTGTACAATTAGCAGTGAGATAATAGTTAATACAAATACAAAAGATGTTAAGCACACTAACTCATATAAATAGATCTTTAGGATAAAAATGATTGCTTGGAATGTTGATCTTGAAACAAAGCTACACCGGATATCGATTTAATTATGAATTCATTACATGTTGATGCATTAGTTCATATTCTGAAGGTCAATGAGACTGTAAAGTCGGAAGTGGTTATTACCTTAACATTAAATTAATAAAAGATACCCACTAGCATCTCTATTGATGCAAGTCATTATCCTTTTGGCTGGCCCGATAAAAATTGTGTTCTTTATTTTCGTAAGAGCAAGAGGTGTGGCTCGTCGTTGGAGCTCGCCACTCCAACGTGGCCTTCGTTGCCGCTCGTTGCCACACTGACTGACCCTCGCCATGCCTCGCCGTTCACCACCTCCTCGTCTGCATGACGAGGTTTGTTTTCTGCAACTCGTCCTTTTTTTTTTTTTTTTTTTTTTTTTTTTTTTTTTTTAATAAGTAAATAACATTTTTATTTTTAGTTAGATGTATTGTAATTTTAATTTTAATAAATAAATTTAGTTTATTTAATGAAATGAATAAAAAAAATAAAGTTGTAAGTGGTGGGCCTCAAATGAGTAAGTTGAGGTTAGTTGTGAGTGAGGAGGGGTTAGTTGTGAAGAGGTGTTAGGGTGATGTGGCACCCGTGGCCCCAAATGAGAAGGGTATGCTTTGTTACCACACCTCTTGCTCTAACACTATGTTCTCAAGATTCTTTTAGGAGTGAAAGTGAAAGGAATGAAATATTTTTGTGTTCTCAAGAAAAAAAGTAGGAGAGGAGGGAAGTGAAAGTGGATGAAAAGGGGAGGATGTGTGCTTGTTTTGTTAACAAAACTTTCATCCCATATTTGGGGTGAAAGTGGGTGAAAGTGAATAAGACAAAAATCAAAAGAGTTAAATGACAAAAAGAACCTTTGTCTTTAGTGTGCATTTATTATGGAGCAATGTTATAATAGTAATTCCACAAATATAAAAAGTATAAAATAGGACCACCTACTTTCATTTACATTACTTTACTATAAACTCAAGAACATGCAAAAATCTATAAACTTTACTTCCACTCTTCCCTATTTCTTTACATTGCATTACTTTACTTTACTTTACTCTAAAAAAAAACTGTAGAACAGAGTATAGTAATTACTTTCGTGTTGTCATTTTTGGTCGTTGGTTTACACAATATTGCCCAGCCTTTTTCTTACTCCAGCCCCCAAAAGACGATTAAAGAAAATGATTATCTATCTCTTTGCAGCAATGCATATAATAAGGTCGATATATAATTCAAGTGAACCACAAACTGTGTGTATTGAAATTGCGTGCAAGGATATCATGCATATTTTCTAAAAAATCTAAATTTTAGAAGTTTTTAGAGTACAATGTTTGTATAACTTCCTTCAAGTTATCAACATCTCTGAGTAATTTGTTATATTTGGTAAACTTTTTACTGTACACAGCAAACAAAACGCACTAGTAAGCAATTTGCATTAGCTTACTCTAAGGCTACACCTCGATCGGAATCCCTAGACTAAATGTAGGGAAATAAGGAATTTATAGTATCATAGATAATGATGTATGTATCACACATAAAATCACCTAATAAACCCTAGCTACAGTATTGAACAGCAGTACCTGTTAGTAGTGCCGCTACAGGATTGGTAGAGTTTGCCATTGGAGGAGAAAACAAGGACGGCTATATCAACATCACAAAGAACTGAAAGCTGACGTGCTTTCTTCATTAAACCTGTCCTCCGTTTAGAAAATGTTACTTGACGGCTGTTTTTGTCTTCTATTCGCTTCATTTCCAGCTTTCTTCGTCCCATCTTACGCACGTCTACTCAAACTAGCTTGCTCTAGATCGATCTAACTTTTATATATTTTTTGTTAGCCAGTCACAAGCAGTTGTTGAGTTGATCTTATCCATTTGTATTATTATTAATATTATTATTATATACTGTATATGAAAGTGACTAAGTGTGTGCAAGTTGTGGTGCAGATGGAAAGCTATGATTTGAAAATGACCAACCAGTTTTACCTTCATTTCTCTGTCTGCGGCTATAATATTTTTTTTATTTACCGCCAAATAATATTGTAATTGTTACACGTCAAAATGTGAAATGTGACGTGTTAATTAAATGGAATAAGGGCTTGTTTGTTTAGTTTTTTTAAATTAAATCATGTTTAACTAAAGTGTTTGTTTAGATATATGATGTCTGTTTGTAAATGAATAAATAATTGTTTGTTTTGTTTGATAAATAAAGTGTCTGAATTAGAAAAAATACTGTTATACCCTTTTATTTGAAATAAGGTTAAGAAATGAGAGGGTAAATATATAAAATTCGGATAAAAGAGATGACTTAATTTAGAGACTCTCATCTCATTGGTTTTTTCTAGAAAGTCATATATTAGTTTTAAGCACTAAACAAACATCAATTTGATAACTTAATTAACTTACCTATTTTTCAATTAAGACACTTTAAGTTATTATCAAACACTACCTAAGGTGTTTACTAAATTAAATGGTTAGCTTTGAGGGTCTTCATTAGACATTTAATTGGAAGAGTTTCATTATAAATAAATAAAAGAAGTAAAAAAAAAAAAATTGTGTGTCTACCGACTAAGAGAATAAGTATTTTGGGCCCATATTTATATCCATTAAGAGTGAATAACGGAAAAGGAAACAACCCCTAAAATGATGTTTGATAATAACTTAATTGACTTAATATGATAAAAACTAAATCTAGAATATTATATAAAAGTCGTTTGTTTATAACTTAATAAAAAAAAAAAAAAAAAAAAAAAAAAAAAAAAAAACTGAAAATATAAAGTGATAAAATTGAGAGTATCTGCATTAAGTTATCTTTTATTTAAGGACATGACTAAATGTAGAATTTAAACAAACAAGCCCTAACTTTTTTTATGTAATGGTCATGGGTTGGTAAGGAACTTCTCGCAAACAAGCATGTCGAGCCCGCTTGATTTAACAGTTTTCCTTTTCAAGAACTGTAGTATTTAATCTTTTGGTAAACAAAGTTCAAAGGGTTTGTGTCTATCACGACACCGATATAAACAAACCAAAAAAGTTAGGGGTTAAGTCTACATCTTGCAAGAACAAAGTTTGTCATTTGGGTAAGTTTAAGCAAGTTGTTTGTTTTTACTCCATATGGCTATTGTTAAAAGAGATCATGTTTTCAATTTCGTGAATTTTGAGAAGGTCAGAGAATTGTCTAAAAACGGTCACG
This sequence comes from Artemisia argyi, assembly GCA_030686995.1. Classification (NCBI taxonomy): domain Eukaryota; kingdom Viridiplantae; phylum Streptophyta; class Magnoliopsida; order Asterales; family Asteraceae; genus Artemisia; species Artemisia argyi. The sequence goes on from CM060709.1 coordinate 34,024,601, forward strand.
GAATACTGGTCAGGCTGCGTATATCATCGGCAAAAAGGCTTAAATTCTCTTGGTAAAACGAGTGCGGATCCTTTTCTATTTACCTGTTTGGTTCACTGATCAAACATCAATATCTTTTCTCATAAATTGCGAAGGAGCCTAACATCATTATCTTTTCTCAAGTTTATAGATGCTCAAGCGTGATCTCCGAGGGAAGGAAGGTTGGAGAATCGAAAAATGTCATCCGGTCATGGTCTATATCATACGAAAACTTAAGTAAAAATGAGATGAGCAATGGAATCTTGACCCTATCTTCATTGACTAGTTGACTGTTAGGTTGTTTTTTTTTTCAAGACGCGCATTCTCTTTTGCATCACTTTCAACTCTAAAGAAGCCAAAACCTAATAAACGAGGGTCGGAATATTGATATGAAATATCAAGTTTTAAATTTGTAGTTAAACACTCGAATTGAAACACATTAGAACTTTGACACAATAGGCGCACTCACCCTGACGTACAATGATATAATGGGGGAATTGGATATATACTCGCTAAAACTGTTGGAAAATTTAGTGCACTTGAAGGATCAAATCATACATGGAAATGGGTTTGGAGGTACGGAGTGTACACCCATTAAGTCCCTGATTACCCTAACTAAAATAGTGGTTAAGTAGTGATACTACTGCTAATAGTATGTTTCTACTGGTACTACTGCTAGTAGTATGTTTCTGCTGGTAGTAGTATGATTCTGCTACTAGTAGTATGATTCTGTTGCTAGTGCTAAGTTGATTCTGCTGCTAGAGTGCCGGTTGAATATGTAACTGATTTGACCTATTCAAATGACAGTTACATCTACACTCATGATCACGTTTATTGGTCATGTAACCACTATTTTTGGCTATAATGGGGGTAATTATGTAGAGATTAATGGGCCGATTAATTTTCATAATTCCATTTGACTAGCCATGAGTATTTTGCAATATATAGGAAATCAATGATGCATGAGATAGTACACAGAAAGTGAGAAACCATATAACACAAAAACACAAAGGGTTATTGATTTGTGCCTAATTCAATAACATACATTTGGTCTTATCCCAAGTATATATTTGTGATACCCAGGCATTAGGATCAAATAGTTTACTTTGGAAAGTGATTACACGATTCCAAGTGATATCCGGTAAACATTAATTTGGTACGTAGTTAGGCTATTGATTATCTTAACCGTGTTCTGGGTCAATAACCTCCAACAACCAAGGTGAACTATTTTGTGATAATCAATGCCTGCTGCTATAAAGCATATGGCTGCTAACTTTTCCAAATTAGAAAAGTTTGAAGGTGTTGATTTCCGAAGATGGAAAAAGAAGATGCACTTCTTGCTGTGAAGCATGTAGGTGTTAATTAGGAGGGTTTCATTAAAAAAATAATAAAAAAATATAAAAAATTGTGTGTCTACCGACTAAGAGAATAAGTATTTTGTGCCCATATTTATATCCATTAAGAGTGAATAACGGAAAAGGAAACAACCCCTAAAGTCATGTTTGATAATAACTTAATTGACTTAATATGATAAAAACTAAATCTAAATTGTTATATAAAAGTCTTTTGTTTATAACTTAATTAAAAAATAACTGTAAATATAAAGTGAAGTGTCTTCATTAAGTTATCTTTTATTGATGGACATGACTAAATGTAGAATTTAAACAAACAAGCCCTAACTTTTTTTTAATGTAATGGTCATTACTTTGCGTAAGTTTATCATTTGAGTTATACAAGAACAAAGATGGCTCATGGGTTGGTAAGGAACTTCTCGCAAACAAGCATGTCGATCCCGCTTGATTTAACAGTTTTTCTTTTCGAGAACTGTAGTATTTAATCTTTTGGTAGACAAGTTCAAAGGGTTTATGTCTATCACGACACCAATATAAACAAACCAAAAAAGTTAGGGGCTAAGTCTACATCTTGCAAGAACAAAGTTTGTCATTTGGGTAAGTTTAAGCAAGTTGTTTGTTTTCACTCCATATGGTTATTGTTAAAAGAGATCATGTTTTCAATTTCGTGAATTTTGAGAAGGTCAGAGAAATGTCTGAAAACGGTCACGGAATACTGGTCAGGCTGTGCATATCATAGGCAAAAAGGCTTAAATTCTCTTGGTAAAACGAGTGGGGATCCTTTTCTATTTACCTGTTTGGTTCACTGATCAAACATCAATATCTTTTCTCATAAATTGCGAAGGAACATAACCTCATTATCTTTTCTCAAATATATTGATACTCAAGCGTGATCTCCGAGGGAAGGAAGGTTGAAGAATCAAAAAATGTCACCCGGTCATGGTCTATATTATACGAAAACTTAAGTAAAAATGAGATGAGCAATGGAATCTTGACACTATCTTCATTGACTAGTTGACTGTTAGGTTGGTTTTTGTTTCGAGACGTACATTCTCTTTTGCATCACTTTCAACTCTAAAGAAGCCAAAAACTAATAAACGAGGGTCGGAATATTGATATGAAATATCAAGTTTTAAATATGTAGTTAAACACTCGAATTGAAACACATTAGAACTTTAACACAATAGGCGCACTCACCCTGGCGTATAATGATATAAAATGGGGGAATTGGATATATACTCGCTAAAACTGTTGGAAAATTTAGTGCACTTGAGGGATCAAATCATACATGGAAATGGGTTTGGAGGTACGGAGTGTACACCCATTAAGTCCCTGATTACCCTAACTGAAATAGTGGTTAAGTAGTGATACTACTGCTAGTAGTATGTTTCTGCTGGTACTATTGGTAGTAGTATGTTTCTGCTGGTAGTAGTATGATTCTGCTACTAGTAGTATGATTTTGTTGCTAGTGCTAAGTTGATTCTGCTGCTAGAGTGCCGGTTGAATATGTAACTGATTTGACCTATTCAAATGACAGTTACATCTGCACTCATGACCACGTTTATTGGTCATGTAACCACTATTTTTGGCTATAATGGGGGTAATTACGTAGAGATTAATGAGCCGATTAATTCTCATAATTCCATTTGACCAGCCATGAGTACTTTCCAATATATAAGAAATCAATTATGCATGAGATAATACACAGAAAGTGAGAAAACATATAACACAAAAACACAAAGGGTTATTGATTTGTGCCTAATTCAATAACATACATTTGGTCTTATCCCAAGTAGATATTTGTGATACTCAGGCATTAGGATCGAATAGTTTACTTTGGAAAGTGATTATACGATTCCAAGTGATATCCGGTAACCATTAATTTGGTACGTAGTTAGGCTATTGATGCGTGGTTTTGCAACCTTCCAAAAGGTTTTACCTCTTGAGGGATCTTGAGAAGCTTGCAATCCCCACCAGGCAGTGTACCTGACCGACGTAGTATAGTGTAGTGGCAAGTACCGGGGGATTGATCGTTCTACTTGGGGAAAAATGTTCGTTAGGATTGAAACTTAATCTAACTAGATCTAGAGGTGAGGGATGATTCTTTTTGTATTTTTATGGTTTATGGAAAGCAAGTAAAAATCTCGGGTATTGGAAGAGTGGACGAAATTAGTTGCTAGTCAACTAACCTAAATAACTACAAATGCAATAAATATAAAATAACAAGAAAATAATATGTGAGAAAAACCTTATATGGAGAGAAACGTGTTTAGTTAGATTTCACTACTCCCTGGCTATCTTTCATCAATTGATTAGTTTGTTACAATTGCGTGGATGATGGGTTATATTTCTTAATACCATTCGTGGGGCCGTGTACGATCTTCGCCAACTCTAGAAGCTTCTACCTCTTCCTATGTCGAGCCGACAACTAGCTCCTAACATGGCCTCTTTAGTAGTCACTTATGCATTAAATATAACCATTAAAATCGTAGTACACATCCGATTCATGTTTCTTAAGACGTTCAAGCATGTTACCAATTGGAGATTAGCCAGTTTTCTTGAGCCTAACATCGAAATCATTCATCCAACAACAATTAATAACAAACAATCAATCAATAATTAATAGCTAGGTTTCATTACATCTAAGCAAACACAAATAAACCTAGCCTAGCATGTTAATGTAAAGACAAGCATAAGATAGAATCAAACAACACATAGACATATTGAATGATTATTGGAAGACTTATCTTTAATTAAGCATGGATGAAAGAAGGGTTTGAAACCCTTACAAAAAGGCTAAAATTCGTCCTAGGGTTTATGGTGAAGTTCCTCCAAAAGTTCTCTCCCTAATGAATGAAAATTAGAAAACTATATATAGAGATTACATTCTGACGGTGTCACGTTATACATGTGACGCCGTCAACTCGCCGCCAATGCTTTCCTCAGATTGCCTAGATCCAGATCTGACGCCATCACCTTATATTCTTCACTGGTCGTCACCTTATAGATTGTACGTGACGGCCTAGGCATCACAAAGGGTGACACCGTCACTCTTTAAATTCAAAAAACCTTCTGGCGCGTTTCGTGTAATCTTCATATCCACCTCTCTGCCAACACGTGATGCCGTCACCTATAGAACGTGACGCCGTCTGGTACTGTATCCAACTTGATTTGGAGACTTTGTCGTTTTCTTCACTTTTCGCTCCGAAAACGTCCAAAATGCTTCATTTTCTAGATTTCTTCTCCAAAGTACCTAAAATGACAGAAGGAACGATTTGAGGCAATATTTAATCAAATGATCACGACTTAGGGCTTAAATGACCCCCAAAAAGCATAACACTTTTCGCCTCATCAAATACCCTTACACTTGAGATTTACTTGTCCTCAAGCAAATGTGCTTTTATTCTAATCAAAATATAAGCTAGGGGTCATTTAACACTAAGATAAAGGTAATTACAACAAATGATCATTCCACTTTAAACAAGACAAGCACGAAAATTATACACTAGCACCTCACAAACATTTTCCAACAAATGATCGTTCCACTTAACCAAAACAAGCACGAAAATAGTGTTTAGATACTCACATCTCTCGGGTGTAATAAAAGTATATATCACAAATGAAAATGAAAAATATCTCTCACTACCAGTCATAGCACATAGATTACCAAAGGCTTGGGAAAGGATCAAACCTCCACCACTTTGGCGTAAACACCTAGGATAAACTATCAAAGAGGTCTTTTAAAGAGTTGTATCATGAGGTGTAGGGATATGATAAACACGATTTTGTTGGATAAAGGCAATCTTTACTGTTGGCGAGTTAATCATCTTGGTTAATTACATGTACAATGTGGCGTTGCTAAGCCAAGACTCGACTCGACTCGACTTAAGCTAATGAAAACTACAAAAACATAAAAAGAAACATAAAAGGACACGGGATGGTAGTCCGTATGTTTTTTCTAATTTTTTTTTTTTTTTTTTTTTTTTTTTTTTTGTTTTTCTTTTTTTTTTTCGATTTTTTTTCATACACGCTTGCCCTACCATCCAAAATAATACATCGTAGGGAATTTGCATTCCCCTTACACTTGAACATTTACATACTTTACAAACGACTATTCTAATGACTCGAATTAAGATAATCAAAACACTTGGAGTACTTTTTTAAGATATTAACGCACATATGGGGGTAATAATTGACTTCTTCCCCATTACTCCATAACAATAGTACTTTACTCATGAGTCCCAATCGTCCCAAAATAATATGTAGAAGATATGACTCAACTTAGCAACCATGTAATCAATTAGATAATTAACTAAGGGTTTAAACATGTTGCAATAATGCACTAAAGATGAGTGCATACAAGAAAAGCTAAGGCGATTTGGGTATACATTTGGGGGTGGATTGTAAACAAATTATACCTTTAAGTAAAATGCTTAAAGTTAGAAACTAAAAAGATAGGCTTGGAGGGGGTGTACTAGGGGTATCGTGTACTAAAAATGAGTACATCGCAAAGGTGTGGGAGAATTACTTGACTCTATTAGTCAAGTAACTTGGCTTCATTGGTCAAGTAATTTTAAAACAGGTTTAAAACAAGGGTTATCCTAATGCCTCTTATCATATAGTAAGTCAAACTACACGAATGTAGTCTCACTTGTGGTCTCGGAATGAGTCACTAAAGCAAATTCTAGAATCTAAGTGCTATTGGTACACTCATAAGCACTAAGGCTTTTCCTAGCAAGTCTAGGGGCGAACCTCTCCTGTATAAATTTAGTAGATCGCTGGCACGAGTCTTTGACGCTTCAACTAACGGATGGTCACTAGTGCACTTCTTGGATTGCTGGCGCGTTAATTGCATAACGGATGGTCACCAGGTCATACACTAGATCTCTGGCACGTTAGTCAATTAATCCAATACCCAGATGGTCACTACCTTATTCATTAATGTTTTTTTGAGTGGTACGGTTTTTGTGCTAGTCATATAACTCCTATCCATGAGACGCTTATTAAGACTAAAGTTTCACTCCTATATGTTGCAAAAAATTTTAAATTTGGTGCTAAAATTACCCTAACAAATATTTCTCTCAGTTTTATTACACATCTAATATTAAACAAACAAAAATCAAGTGTCATGGTATTCTCTAAGATATCTTCATTTCCCCCCCCCCCCCCTACACTTAAGCTGAACATTGTCCCCAATGTTCAATTAAAAGATGTAAAAGTAAAAAAAATGAAAGAATGAAACAAATACTCCCCTGATTCGTTTGGTTTGGATAATGCGGTAACATGGTTAAATCCTCCTCCAAGAGAATGTAACAACTTCAAGATTAAAGCATCGCCAAAAACTTGAAACTTTGATGCTCAAAGACTTGACCATCCATGTACATCTTCTTATCCAATATAACCTGTTAAACCTGAGAAAACAAACAAGAAAACCTAGCGTAACATTGGCGGTAAAATCTATATAAAATAAAATCCTAAAAAGCAAATAAAAATATAATGCTTGTAGAATAAATGTTTGCAGATTCCTGGAGTTTATAAGTTAAAGATTTAAAAAAAACTTTACAATTCCTTCAGAAAAACAAAACTTGCAAATTTTTCCAGAAAATTTGTACCTGACGTCGTTAGGTTTTAATTGCTGACGCCGTCAGAATTGATCTGACAGAAATTTTATGTTGAGTTTCTGGAAAATTTCTAGAAAAACCTATGCCTTAATTTCTGGAATTCCTGCAAAATATTATTATGACTCGATACAAGCATTTGACTCAAACAAGTACTAATATGTATGTTTATATCTTATTGTTATCGTTCATGTTCAATTCGTTATTTGAAAACAAATTTGGATTTCCCTTACACTTATCTTTTGCAAAATATCTTTATATGTAATTAAGATGAAGTTAAAAACAAAATAAAGCATTTTCACAAAATGTTTGACACATGAACAATAAGAAATAAAAACAAAACATACATATGGAAGCAAATAAAATCAAATAAACAAACAAACAAATAAAGTTTGGGTTGCCTCCCAAGAAGCGCTTGTTTTTGTTCGAGTCACGAGCCTGACTCTACCCTTATTTAACGGAAACAAGGGAGGTTTTCCTACACTTAGGATTATGTGCGGGTGATAGTAGCGATACACACTATCTCGGTGGAAGCATGCCTCGTGAGGAAAGAGTGGTGGATGAATTATATGCTCAAAGGGGTGTGCTCCTTTCATCAAAACCTTACCTAGTTCACTTTTGTCAATGGGTGAGTTAAAGTTTTCTCCTAAAAAGGGATCATCTTCTATCAACTTTGAGAGACTCCTAGTTGGGAATCCATCTTGACCTAATAAACTCGGTTTAAACACATAATGTTTCTTGTAATCAATCATGAATGGGTGATGTAAGTATGTAAGGTCATGGTTCACTCCTATGTCAGCTTCCCCTCTACAAGGCTTAGAGTCTACTACCTTCAACGTAAAACTACCCGGACTATATGGTTTGATAGGTGGATCGGGACCTTTTTCAATTCCTAAATTTTCATCCAAGGATGGAAGATTAGGTAACGGATTTGGTTGAGGCTCTGGTTCATTAAAACTAGGAACTTCCTTAAAACTAAGAGAAAGGTTGTAACTACAAGTATTCAAACCTATTTCATCTAGTTGTGTTTGGTCCAAGGGCTCTACCTCTATTGGGGTTCCTATAGTCTCTTCTACTTCTTCCGGGTAAGTCACGGGCGGTGTGTATGCCTCTAATGATGGTGGGACTTGTGGAGTACTTAGTGGACTTGGATTTTTTGCCTTATCCTCCATCACATCTAGATCACCTATGTGCTTATTATGTATTTTGCTGAAGTCAATCCCCAACATGCACCTAGGTATCTCAAATCCTTTTCTATTCATCTCAAATTCTTGGTCCGATTCATAAGAATCATTCTCAATAACTTGATCACTATGTTCTTTTTGCCTAAAGGATTCCTCATTTTCATCATATGTCTTAGTGAAATCTAATCCAAGCATGCACCTAGGCGGTTTGACATCTATCCTAGGTAAAGGCTTATATGGTGCGTAGGTTTCACTGAATGAGGTATTTTGAGGGTTTTAGGATGAAGGAAGCCATTCACTCACCCCCTTCACCTCACGTGGCATATTCACACCCTAAGGGTGTGTATCGCTACTTTCACCCACACTTAATCCTAAGTGTAGGGAAAACCTCCCCTATTTCTGTTAAATAAGGGTAGAGTCAGGCTCGTGACTCGAACAAAAACAAGCGCTTGTTGGGAGGCAACCCAACCCATGTTTTTAATTGTTTGATGTTTTCATTTTATTTGTTTGTTTGTGTCATATATGCTTAATCATAGTTGTTTAATTTTCATGTTTCGAATAATTTGTGAAAATGCTTTATTTTGTTTTTAACCTCGTCTTAATTGCATATAAAGGTATTTTACAAAAAGATAAGTGTAGGGAAATTTATATCTTGTTAAAAAGAACTAAATTCGAACATGAAAACTTCACAATTCATGATTAGCATATATTTTATCTTGTTTGTGTGTCAATAATTGTGGATATGTTTTATGAGTTCCTATTTGTAATTCATTCCACAAGTATCCTATCCTTTTGTTGCTTTGTCTTGTTTCTATTTCTAAGTCTGGAATTACATCTAGTTGTGATTTTTGTTCGGTTTGATGCTTTGGTTTTTGTGTTTGTTGATTACAGGACAAGAAGATGATTTATATTTCTGGAGGGGAGCTTTCAACGTTCGTCTTCTTGGAGGTAGATTTAACCATGTTGTCACATTATCCACGGTGAACGAATGAGGGGAGTATTAGTTTCTTTCATTCTTATTTATTTACTTTTACATCTTTTATCTAGAACATTGGGGACAATGTTCGGTTTAAGTGTAGGGAGGGTATATTAGAAACTATTACTCCACTTGGTTTTTGTTTTGTTTAATAGTGAATGTGTAATAAAACTGAGAGAAATATTTATTAGGGCAATTTTAGCACCAAATTTAAAATTTTTTGCAACATGTAGGAGTGAAACTTTAGTCTTAATAAGCGTCTCATGGATAGGAGTTGTATGACTAGCACAAAAAACCATACCACTCAAAAATTTCCACCCCAAATATGTGAGGTTCTCCCTTAGATCTTTAGGAAAAATCATTCATTGTTGGTGCTTATGAGTGTACCGGTAGTATTTAGATTCTAGAACTTGTGATAGCGATGCATCCCAAGACCGCTAGTGAGACTACATTCGTGTAGTTAGGATTTACTACATGATAAGAGGCATTAGGATAACCCTTGTTCTACACCTGTAATATAATTACATTGACTTCATAGGTCAAGTAATTCTCCCACACCTTTGTGTTGTACTCATTTTTAGTACACGATACCCCTAGTACACCCCTCCGAGCCTATCTTTTCGTTTCTAACTTTAAGCATTTTACTTAAAGGAAAAATTTGTTACACCCCACTTAAATGTACAACCAAATCGCCTTAGCCTTCCGTGTATGCGCTCATTTTTAGTGCATTATTGTTATTTGTTAAACCCTAAGTTAACTTTCTAATTGATTACATGGTTGCTAAGTCGAGTCATATCCTTGTATATATTGTTTTGGGACGCTTGGGACTCATGGGTAAAGTACTTATTTTATGGAGTAATGGGGAAGAACATCATTTATTACCCCCATATGTACGTTAATCTTAAAAGTACTCCAAGTGTTTTGATTTTCTTAATTCGAGTCATTAGATTAGTTTATTGTAAAGTATGTAAAAATTCAAGTGTAAGGGAAATGTTCATTCCCTATGATTTATTATTTTGGATAGTAGGGTAAGAGTGTATGCAAAAAAAAAATAAAAATAAAAAAAAAATTCGAAAAAAAATAGAAAAAAAGAAAAGAGAAAAACATACGGGTTACCATCCGTTTTTTTATTTATGTTTAAGTCAAATAGTGTCTTGAAAATCCAAAAAGAGTTGTGGTTAGTTTAAGTTGAGTCGAGTCTTGGCTTAGCAACGCCTCATTGTACATGTAGTTAACTAAGACAATTGACTTGCCACCATTAAAATATCCGTTTATCCAACAAAACCGTGTTTTCCATATCCCCTACACCTAATGTTATAACTCTTTAAAAGACCTCTTTGATAGTCTATCCGAGGTGCTTACGCCAAGTGGTGGAAGTTTGATCCTTTCCCAAGCCTATGGTAATCTATTTGCTATGACAGGTGGAGAGTGATATTTCTCTATTTCCAATTATGACATATAAATTTTCAACACCCGAGAGATGAGAGTATCCAAATACTTAATGTGAGGTGCTAGTGTATAATTTCCGTGCTTGTTTTGACTAAGGTGGAACGATCATTTGTTGTAATTACTTTTATATTAGTGTTAAATGACCCCTAACTTGTATTTTGATTGGTGGAAAAGCTCATTTGCTTGAGGACAAGCAAATCCCAAGTGTAGGGATATATGATAAGGGGAAAAATGAACCACTTTTAGGGGGTCATTTAAGCCGGGAATTGAATTTATTTGATCAAATATTGCCCTAAATCGTTCCTTTTGTGATTTTAGGTACTTTGTGAGTGAATTTTGGAAAAAGAAGCATTTTGGACGTTTTTGGAGCATAAAAGTGAAGAAAACGCCAAAGTCTTAATTTTCCTTGCTGGAAACAGTACCTAACGGCGTCACAAGCTTCTTCATGACGGCGTCAAGAGTAATACAAGAGATGGAAGTGGATAAAGTACGTGACGGTCCAGTAAGTTCATGACGGCGTCAAGCTAGGCCATCACGTGTACCTGAAGGCATCACCAAGGCCGTCACGTATAAACTTGTCAAAACTTGCGCGCAGAGTAGCTGATATTGTTTTGGTCATAACTTTTGCATACGAACTCGGATTTAGGTGATTCAAAAGCCCACGCGAAGAGGACGAAGAGATCTACAATTTGGTTAAAAAATGGTTATGACGGCATCAAGAGAACGAGCTGACGCCGTCAAGCCTTGCCGACAGAAAACATGCCTATAAATATAACATCATAACTTCACTTTTTGTAAGCCCTAAACCCTAAAGTCGATTCCTGGGTTTAGGTGGGTGTTTTTCCAGCAACTTAGAGGGTTTCAATCACTCCATAAACATCATGTATTGGTTTGATGATTCTATCTCAACTATGTCTTTCATTATTCTTATTGATTGTCTTTCTTTGATTATGTTTTGCTAATTCACCTTGTGTCTACTTATGATTATGTGAAACTTGTATATAATTGATTAGATCTCATTGATTTCTTGTTGATATTGTGTCTATCTTCATCAATGAGGTGCTTGTTGATGTATGTGTCTATCTCCATCAATTAAGGCGTGACAACTTCAATAGATCTAGTTGGTTTAGTTTATAATTCTTGTTTCCTATTGATTATTGTTTTGATTGAATGATTTCGATGTTAGGCTTAAGAAAACTGGCAGATCTCCAAATGGTAACATGCTTGAACGTCTTAGGAAACATGAACTGATGTGCACTAGGTCTTTATTGGTTGTATTCATTGCATGAACCACTGTTTATAATCCCTATGGTTGTGCTGGGCATGGCATAGGAGGAGATAAGAGCTCATAGGATTGGGGAGTTAAGTGCACCACCCCATGAATGGTATTAAGGAATACAACCCGTCAATTAAAAGAAGGTTACAATTCAATAGGTAGGATTGGATAGCTAGCAAGGAGTAACATATCATGGGTAGACATGCTTCACTTATCTTGTAGAACCTTAGTTTATTTTCTTGCTTATTAGATTAATTAGTAGCTTTTGGGTTAGTTGATTAGCAACTAATTCCGCCCACTCTCCCAATACCCGAGATTTTTACTTGCTTTTCATAAAATATAAAAACATAAAAAGAATCATCCTTCACCTTTAGACCTAGTTAGATTAATTTCAACCCTAACGACACTATTCCTAGCTGAACGATCAATCCCCCGGTACTTGTCACTATATTATACTACAACGATCAGGTACACTGCCTGGTGGGGGTTGTAAGCTTCTCAAGATCCCTTAAGAGGTAAAGTGTGGTGCGATTCCCACGTATCAAGTTTTTGGCGCCGCAGCCCGGGGAATAGTTATTGCTTAGGTTGAAATTTTAATTTTATTAGGTCTACTCATTAGATTCCTTTTTAGTGAGATTTTTATTTTTTTTATTAGCTTTCTCGTAGTCTATCTTTTCTTTGTGTATTTGTTCGTAGAAACCTTTCCATTGACTCTTCCGTTCACCATTATGGAGTACGCGAATCCACCATACCACAAAACCACAAAGGCCATTCTACCCTATTGACATCTCGAATTTCAAACAATATCGAGATGAACCCATATATGATGCATGGACTCGTTTTAGAAATTTACTCCGAAAATTCCCTCATCATAGTTTCGCTTTAGCATTCCTAACCCGAACCTTTTACTATCGTGTTGGCTAATATGACCAAATGCGCATTGAGGATTTTGCCAATGGGGACTTTAGGGAATTAAGTGCTGAAGAAGCATGGGATGCCATAGAAGATTGTGCCCAATATTATTATAGGGTAGACAACCCAACAAACGTTAGTACAAGTCAATTGAATATAAATTTCCAGGATCATGAAACAAGTTTGTTTGGGGATGAATATATTAGTGTTGAGATACCTAAGTGGTTGTCATGTAATGCCATAGTACAAAACAAACATATAGGTAATCTAGGTACAATGGAGGATGAGGTGTACAATCCAAGCCCACAAAGTACCCCACAAGTCCTACCATCATTTGAGGCACATACACCGCCCGTGACTTACCCGGTAGAAGTAGAAGAGACTATAGGAACCCCAATTGAGGTAGAACCCTTGGACCGAGCACCACTAGAGGATATAGGTTTGAACACTTGTAGTGATAACCTTACTCCTAGTTCTAGAGAATTTCCTAATGTTGATGAACCGGAACCTCAACCTTTACACAACTTCCCATCCTTAGATTTATTTCTAGGAGACAAAAGAGGAACCGACCCACCCATCAACCTATATTATCCGGGTAGTTTTAGGATGAAGGAAGCCATTCACTCACCCACTTCACCTCACGTGGCATATTCACACCCTAAGGGTGTGTATCGCTACTTTCACCCACACTTAATCCTAAGTGTAGGGAAAACCTCCCCTATTTCTGTTAAATAAGGGTAGAGTCAGGCTCGTGACTCGAACAAAAACAAGCGCTTGTTGGGAGGCAACCCAACCCATGTTTTTAATTGTTTGATGTTTTTATTTTATTTGTGTGTTTGTGTCATATATGCTTAATCATAGTTGTTTAATTTCCATGTTTCGAATAATTTGTGAAAATGCTTTATTTTGTTTTTAACCTCGTCTTAATTGCATATAAAGGTATTTTACAAAAAGATAAGTGTAGGGAAATGTATATCTTGTTAAAAAGAACTAAATTCGAACATGAAAACTTCACAATTCATGATTAGCATATATTTTATCTTGTTTGTGTGTCAATAATTGTGGATATGTTTTATGAGTTCCTATTTGTAATTCATTCCACAAGTATCCTATCCTTTTGTTGCTTTGTCTTGTTTCTATTTCTAAGTCTGGAATTACATCTAGTTGTGATTTTTGTTCGGTTTGATGCTTTGGTTTTTGTGTTTGTTGATTACAGGACAAGAAGATGATTTATATTTCTGGAGGGGAGCTTTCAACGTTCGTCTTCTTGGAGGTAGATTTAACCATGTTGTCACATTATCCACGGTGAACGAATCAGGGGAGTATTAGTTTCTTTCATTCTTATTTATTTACTTTTACATCTTTTATCTAGAACATTGGGGACAATGTTCGGTTTAAGTGTAGGGAGGGTATATTAGAAACTATTACTCCACTTGGTTTTTGTTTTGTTTAATAGTGAATGTGTAATAAAACTGAGAGAAATATTTATTAGGGCAATTTTAGCACCAAATTTAAAATTTTTTGCAACATGTAGGAGTGAAACTTTAGTCTTAATAAGCGTCTCATGGATAGGAGTTGTATGACTAGCACAAAAAACCATACCACTCAAAAATTTCCACCCCAAATATGTGAGGTTCTCCCTTAGATCTTTAGGAAAAATCATTCATTGTTGGTGCTTATGAGTGTACCGGTAGTATTTAGATTCTAGAACTTGTGATAGCGATGCATCCCAAGACCGCTAGTGAGACTACATTCGTGTAGTTAGGATTTACTACATGATAAGAGGCATTAGGATAACCCTTGTTCTACACCTGTAATATAATTACATTGACTTCATAGGTCAAGTAATTCTCCCACACCTTTGCGTTGTACTCATTTTTAGTACACGATACCCCTAGTACACCCCTCCGAGCCTATCTTTTCGTTTCTAACTTTAAGCATTTTACTTAAAGGAAGAATTTGTTACACCCCACTTAAATGTACAACCAAATCGCCTTAGCCTTCCGTGTATGCGCTCATTTTTAGTGCATTATTGTTATTTGTTAAACCCTAAGTTAACTTTCTAATTGATTACATGGTTGCTAAGTCGAGTCATATCCTTGTACATATTGTTTTGGGACGCTTGGGACTCATGGGTAAAGTACTTATTTTATGGAGTAATGAGGAAGAACATCATTTATTACCCCCATATGTACGTTAATCTTAAAAGTACTCCAAGTGTTTTGATTTTCTTAATTCGAGTCATTAGATTAGTTTATTGTAAAGTATGTAAAAATTCAAGTGTAAGGGAAATGTTCATTCGTTATGATGTATTATTTTGGATGGTAGGGTAAGAGTGTATGCAAAAAAAAAAAAAAAAAAAAAAAGAAAAAGAAAAAAAAAAGAAAAAAAAATCGAAACAAAAATAGAAATTATGAAAAGAGAAAAACATACGAGCTACCATCCATTTTTTTTATTTATGTTTAAGTCAAATAGTGTCTTGAAAATCCAAAAAGAGTTGTGGTTAGTTTAAGTTGAGTCGAGTCTTGGCTTAGCAACGCCTCATTGTACATGTAGTTAACAAAGACAATTGACTTGCCACCAGTAAAATATCTGTTTATCCAACAAAACCGTGTTTTCCATATCCCCTACACCTAATGTTATAACCCTTTAAAAGACCTCTTTGATAGTCTATCCTAGGTGCTTACGCCAAGTGGTGGAAGTTTGATCCTTTCCCAAGCCTATGGTAATCTATTTGCTATGACAGGTAGAGAGTGATATTTCTCCATTTCCAATTATGACATATAAATTTTCAACACCCGAGAGATGAGAGTATCCAAATACTTAATGTGAGGTGCTAGTGTATAGTTTCCGTGCTTGTTTTGACTAAGGTGGAGCGATCATTTGTTGTAATTACTTTTATATTAGTGTTAAATGACCCATAACTTGTATTTTGATTGGTGGAAAAGCTCATTTGCTTGAGGACAAGCAAATCCCAAGTGTAGGGATATATGATAAGGCGAAAAATGAACCACTTTTAGGGGGTCATTTAAGCCCGGAATTGAATTTATTTGATCAAATATTGCCCTAAATCGTTCCTTTTGTGATTTTAGGTACTTTGTGACTGGATTCTGGAAAAGGAAGCATTTTGGACGTTTTTGGAGCATAAAAGTGAAGAAAACGCCAAAGTCTTAATTTTCCTTGCTGGAAATAGTACCTAACGGCGTCACAAGCTTCTTCATGACGGCGTCAAGAGTAATACAAGAGATGGAAGTGGATAAAGTACGTAACGGTCCAGTAAGTTCATGACGGCGTCAAGCTAGGCCGTCACGTGTACCTGAAGGCGTCACCAAGGCCGTCACGTATAAACTTGTCAAAACTTGCGCGCGGAGTAGCTGATATTGTTTTGGTCATAACTTTTGCATGCGAACTCGGATTTAGGTGATTCAAAAGCCCACGCGAAGAGGACGAAGAGATCTACAATTTGGTTAAAAAATGGTTATGACGGCGTCAAGAGAACGAGCTGACGCCGTCAAGCCTTGCCGACAGAAAACATGCCTATAAATATAACATCATAACTTCACTTTTTGTAAGCCCTAAACCCTAAAGTCGATTCCTGGGTTTAGGTGGGTGTTTTTCCAGCAACTTAGAGGGTTTCAATCACTCCATAAACATCATGTATTGGTTTGATGATTCTATATCAACTATGTCTTTCATTATTCTTATTGATTGTCTTTCTTTGATTATGTTTTACTAATTCACCTTGTGTCTACTTATGATTATGTGAAACTTGTATATAATTGATTAGATCTCATTGATTTCTTGTTGATGTTGTGTCTATCTTCATCAATGAGGGGCTTGTTGATGTATGTGTCTATCTCCATCAATTAAGGCGTGACAACTTCAATAGATCTAGTTGGTTTAGTTTATAATTCTTGTTTCCTATTGATTCTTGTTTTGATTGAATGATTTCGATGTTAGGCTTAAGAAAACTGGCAGATCTCCAAATGGTAACATGCTTGAACGTCTTATGAAACATGAACTGATGTGCACTAGGTCTTTATTGGTTGTATTTATTGCATGAGCCACTGTTTATAATCCCTATGGTTGTGCTGGGCATGGCATAAGAGGAGATAAGAGCTCATAGGATTGGGGAGTTAAGTGCGCCACCCCATGAATGGTATTAAGGAATACAACCCGTCAATTAAAACAAGGTTACAATTCAATAGGTAGGATTGGATAGCTAGCAAGGAGTAACATATCATAGGTAGACATGCTTCACTTATCTTGTAGAACCTTAGTTTATTTTCTTGTTTATTAGATTAATTAGTAGCTTTTGGGTTAGTTGATTAGCAACTAATTCCGCCCACTCTCCCAATACCCGAGATTTTTACTTGCTTTTCATAAAATATAAAAACATAAAAAGAATCATCATTCACCTTTAGACCTAGTTAGATTAATTTCAACCCTAACGACACTATTCCTAGCTGAACGATCAATCCCCCGGTACTTGTCACTATACTATACTACAACGATCAGGTACACTGCCTGGTGGGGGTTGTAAGCTTCTCAAGATCCCTTAAGAGGTAAAGCCTGGTGCGATTCCCACGTATCATACACGTGACGGCCTAGGTTTCACAAAGGGTGCGCCGTCACTCTTTAAATCCAAAAAACCTTCTGGCGCGTCTCGTGTAATCTTCATATCTACCTCTTTGCCAATACGTGACGCCATCACCTATAGAACGTGACGCCGTCAGGTACTGTTCCCAACTTGATTTGGAGACTTTGTCGTTTTCTTCACTTTTCGCTCCAAAAACATCCAAAATGCTTCATTTTGCAGATTTCTTCTCCAAAGTACCTAAAATGACAGAAGAAACGATTTGAGGCAATATTTGATCAAATAATCACGACTTAAGGTTTAAATGATGTAGAACCTTGTAAAAATTTCTTGTAATTATATCGTTAAATAAATAAATAATCTTTCGTTATCGTTACTAATTCCCATTTTCTCAGAAATATTTGAAATTTTTCTTATTATATTATTTTGTCGTTATCACAAAATAATATAATTCACGAAATGACGGAATTAATCCTCGACACGTTACTCGAAACCTAAATATTTCATTTAATCTTAATTATATTTCTTAAACTTAATTAAATTTCCTAATCACACTTAATAATCCAAACGGGCCCTTAATCATTTTTCCAGCCCATCCTCGCTACTGTTCATCAGGCCCAAGGCCACAAGCCCAACTCCAAAATCTTATTTTTTTCAGTTGTTCGACTAACTTCAAGCCTCCAAAACACCTCGTTTATTCTCAATTCTTACACACGACATGCCAATATTTTTACACCATCTCGTTTACCACCTAGCCAACTATTAGTGTGTCAAATCCCAAGTTCATTGGACGACGTTTGATACGTTTTTAAGGGGCAAAGTGTTTGACGAAAATTCACATCAATCGATCCATATTAAATTCAAAACTTAACCATTTTGTTTCCCGTTTGTTCCTACGAGTTCCTAATAATATTTCTAAGATGATTTCATGTTCAAATGTCAAAGATGATCAGTTATATCCAAGTTATACACGATTTAGCAAATCGTGTATATAATTATATGGTGGTCGACATGATCATGAATCACCAAGACACTTTCCTTATTTTATGCACTCTCAAACTTATTTAATAAGTATATATTTCATCCTAGAACCTAGAGTGACTGACAATGCATAGTACATATAGTTTCTTTGAAATATTTCACACTTACGTGTGATAAATTGAGACCATATATACAATACATGCATGCACCCGTTCCTCACAATTATCATACACCTTCAACTATTTCTTTCTTCCTAAAAACTATCTCCTAAGAGCCAGAAGTCGATTGCAATTTAGTTTGGACGCAAGAAAAGGATTATTGGGTTGGACTTATACGTATATTATTTGGGTTATACGTTGAACGTGATTATCCTTGTGTTCCATCCATTCACTCTCGACTCTCTACCACCTAAAGGGTGTTGTAAGTTGTTTCAAGCTCAATTCCATTCATTCTACATGTTACAATTAGTTCATGCATCATGTTTATATCATATCGATCGTATATTACTTTGCATATTATTTTTACGTACATATTGTCATATAGAACACCAAACGTGGCTAGCCTCTATCTTGGAAGGCCTAGGAGTCATGTAGCACACATAATTCACATTAGTTTCAACGTTACATGCATCATACGAACCTATTTTGAACCATGCTCACACGTATGAAAATCATATAAACACTTAGAAATATTTCTAAGTTTTTCATATATATAAACGTTACAAACTTGCTACAAAACACTCGTATATCTTTAAATATCACTTTCATTTATACACGACTCAATAGACCACCTAGAAAACTACCACTTTCATTTATACAACTTGTAAAAATACTCACTTTTCGACACATAACTTGATTCATTTTGAATCGGCATTCACAAGGTTTTCAAATCCAAATTTAATTAAGAAAATTTATATTTTTCGTTTGGGCTTATACTGAGCCCAATAAGAAGTAACGATCCATAAGCCCACTGGGCCCATATGAAACATTTTTAGAATCATAAAAATAGCCCAAGGCCAGGCCCAAAATATTTTCCATGCCCTCGCCTCTAAAAATCTTAACGGGCCTTGAATTTGGTTCGTTAAAGGCTCATAAGCAAAAAAATAAGCTTTTCATCAAATAAGCAGTTGAAATAAGCTTATTATTGACTTAATAAGCCACGGAAATTTTTAGAAAATTTTTATAATCATTTTTGTAATTTTGGACTAAAAATGTAATGCGACGACACCTAGAAGGACTAAAAGTGTAAATATTGAAAAGTAAGGACTAAAACTGTATAAACAGAAACTTAAGGGTAAAAATTGATGAAAGTTAATATTTTAAGCCTAGCATTGATTATTGGACAATTAGAGGACTATAGTTGTAACTTATTTATAAAAAGGACTAACGGTGTAACGCAAACATCGTTAGAGTAAAAATGGTAAAATTGGAAAAAGAACAAGGACTAAACATAATCTATTTAACATTCTTATCTATTTTCTATTTTCGTAAATTTATTTCGTATTGCATTTAAACTTTTATTTTTACTTATATATATTATTTAACGTAACGTTAATAATATATATAACGATATTTCAAAAGTTAATATTTTTACTTACGATTAAAAAGGTAAAACTTCGATGCATAATTTAAATAACATATTTTGTCATATCATGCATATCACAAGAATTACACTGCACATCACCTATTCGTCATAACGAATAATTATTATTCGTTATTCGTTCGTAGTTACCAAATAGTATTTGGTCAAATTCTCAGATAAATCTCTTTATCAGGTTGTGTTTTGAAGCCGTTATCGTAAATTCATCCGACTTTATTTTCTTCATCTCAGTATCAATCAAGGTGAGTCATAGCCTCATAATTACTTATTTTCAAACTCCGTGAGGGGGATACATGTTATAAAGAGATCACAAGTAATTTTCTGTATGCTTCCTGACTTGATATATGCCTAAGTTACCTATTGCCAAAAGACCCTTGATCATGAGCCATTAATCACTGTTATATGAACGCGAATATAATGAATAGATCTATTTAAGGTTTGACAGCCTGTCCCATTAATACTTGACGGAATGCCATTATGCATGTGGTTAGTCGTATTAGTCGTGATAATTATATTTGAGTAAAAATAGGAATTGGTAAATCACTTATTACACGAGGGAAAAATTATCATTGATTTGATAAACACCTCCGTTTTTACGGTATTTGTTAACGTTTTGCGTGTCATGAGACTTAGAGCAATATATATACTGCAATATCAATTTTTAAACTGATTGTATTTCCAATACAATCTTACTTGTGTATCAAAATGATTACTAAATTCAAACTCTATGATATCCCTCAACATTTTTGTTGACTATTAAACATGTATCTCAGGTATTTAGCAGGGGAAGCAAGCATGGAACGGACGGCAAAACTTCAAAACTTATCTACTTTATTTAAATAATGGTGTAAAATAAATGATGTTTGATTCAGTTTAGAACATCAAGACTTTTATTATAATACTCTGATAGTGACTTCTTGTATTTGAATTTTTATTAATGAAATTATATTTTAAAACGTCTCTTTCGAGTCGTTTTCTATCATTATGACTTCGATCCTCACCGTAACACCCTAATTACTTTTCCGCTGCCATGTTACAAATTAGGGGGTGTTACAAATGACCCCATAAAAGCGTAACACTTTTCGCCTTATTTATTTATTTAATGATTGAAGTTCTTTAATGATTCATCTACAGTTTCCTTTGTTACATCAGTTGCCTCTACAAATGACTCATTGTCATTTGTACAATATTCTACCATGGGTTCCTTCCCCTTAATTACTACTTTTTCCTTTACCAATCTTGTCCTTAATATTTTCCTCCTCTTCAACCAGTAATGTACTAATATATCAACATATTTTAAGAATGGTGGGTTGCCCGAACAACACCCTCCTTGGAATTGAATGGACTTTTACTAGTACGCATATCAACTTTTTTAAGTCTTTTCTTAGCCTGCAAAATCATAGAACTAGCGAATAGTCAAACTTTATTAGTTACTTCCTTTGGTAGCTCAGTTACCTCAAGACATTCACCACTTTTAGTAGGTGACGGAGGTGTACTTTCATTAAATTCTTTTATGACAACCCCATTTATTTATTTATTTATTTATTATTATTTTTTATAGGTTTTGGTAAAGTAAGTTACTGTGTGTAGATGAGTGTGACAATGAGATGAGTGAATGAGAATACCATATGGACAACACCAGACTCGTAACGCAGTTAAATATGTTAAATGGGATGGTAAATGATTGGTATACCCTCATATTTTATAGTACATTTAAGGGAGAAACTCCTAAAAGCTAACCGCCGTTGACAAAAAGAATGAATGCTGCAAGATTTTGCAACCACATGGACAAAACGTGCAAGAAGTTTGATAAAATGATGAAAGATATGAATTTGTGTAAGCCACATGAATGAAACATGTAATTAACTCAATAATTAATTAACATTTTTCTAAAATTTGTACTACTAGTAATATTCATTCCAAGTATGAGAATATGAAGATGTAACACTAAACATGACACTCCCACGAAAGATTTGGTGGCTCAGTAAACAAATGACAGTTTGACACGTATTACATAGCCTTTCATCAGTTTCAATAAATGGTCGGCATTAGTTCAAAAAAAAAATGGTCGGCAAGATTTTTAATGAAATTAATCTATAAACACCCAAAAAGAAAAAGTAGAAAGGAATGTGCTTTCCACTAATACATAAAACATTTTTTGGTACGCTATTTTAATACGGTTATAGAAGAAACCGTACCAAAATCCAAAAAATAAGTCATTTGACGCGGTTTCTAAAAAAACCATACCTAAAAACATTTATTTAGCACGGTTTGGATGTGGTTTTGTTTTTTGGTACGGTTGTTTACAAAACCATACCAAATAAAAGTTATTTAGTACGGTTTATTTACAAACCGTACCAAATACCTTTTTTTAAGACGGTTATTAAATAACCGCACCAAAAGGTAATTTTTTTCATAACCATTGGAGGGAAAAATTACCGCTCTACTTACCATCAAGTTTCAATATTCAATTCGTTGTAAAAAAATTATCAACATCCCACTTACATTGGTAAATAAAATAGTAATGAAATTTGCCAATGGCTTTGTTACAATCGATCTAGAAGGAAAGGGACCGGAAGAAAAGGGTCGACCTAAGAGAGTCGTGTCCAGCCCGGTTGGCATAAAGATTATGTTGTGGGCTAAGTTATCTTTATTTATCTTAATTGTTAGGTCGTGTTTGTCATGAGTTAAGCCCATTGTCATTGTTAGGAAGTGTTATCATCGTAAGATTATAAGTACCAAACCATTGATGAATGAAATCATAGTTTTATGTCAAACAAAATTCTTTTCTCTTTTCTATTTTTCTTAAGGAGCTATCACCCGTTAAAAGTGCTGCCCTATCTCGATACCATCCGTAAATGGTCGTATCAATAGGTGCTTTCATTTTCATGAATGAACAAATGATTCGTTTGCTCTTGAAAGAGCAGTCCGATGCGTTGAATGCACGGATGGATGAACAAATTGTGGCTTTAACATCCGAGTTGCAGGCTGCAAAGTTCGCGAGACATGGAGGTGGAGATCAGTTGTCAACAATACTGCGTGCTATGAGGTTGGACGTTGGATTTTTGCAATTAACGAGTACTTTACTCTTTTGGATACCTCCGGATGATCAGCGGCTCATTGTTAGGTTAAGTATTATCATTGTAAGGTTATAAGTACTGAACCATTCATGAATGAAATCATAGTGTTGCACCGAACCATTCATGAATGAAATCACTACTAGGCCACACATTTAAGCACGATATGAATAAGATATGTGAAGTGTAAAAGGGGGTGAATACGTTGCTTTTAAAAAGCTTAATTTCTTTTATAAATAACCAATTAAGTATATGTAATATGATACGTGACAATAATAATAATTTTAAAACAATAATAATAGGGAGGTTGAAAGAAAAATTATCAACACAATGCAAGAGAATAAGGAAATAAGAGATCAAACTAGATACGGCAATTTATAGTGGTTCGACACGAAACTTCTCTTCGCCCTACTCTATTACCCAACTTTTCTACTCAAGAGTTTTTTCACTACTCAAGAATTCTTAAGAGTGAAGTTTTATTTTTTTCTATTTTCATTACAAATTAGGTGAAAAATTTTATAAGAAAGTAATAATGCATCATATAAATATAGTGGTTTGATATGGTTTCACGCTTATGTTTGTAAAGTGAAGTGTTTCTTAATTATAGATTCCAACATCACTCAATATCGCACCATTAATGCACAAATTACAACATTATATATGCATAAGTACGGTGTGTGCATCAAAAAGTGTGGTGTAAGTATCACTTCCATAAACATATATACACTCACAGTGACATATGTTTATGCGTTTATTGACTTGGGCGTAATGCAGTGTTTGTAAAGCGAATTTATGATAACTTTGGCCTTTATGCACTCTTCGTCATTCAGTCGTTGAAGTACTGAAAATGCGTTGAGAAAGGGCAGATGTATAGAACTTTTCAATCAGTCCTTGAAGTACTGAGAATGCGTTGAGAAAGGGCAGATGTATAGAACTTTTCAACGAGAACGAAATTGGTTTTTTACTGCGGAGTATGCGTAGTTGAGATGTAAGCTACAATATAAGCGTTCATAAAGGTTGCAAAAATACACGCCCACATAATAACTACAAAATTAACAGAAAATAAATATCTGCTAAGAAAAGTGTCGTGTACGTAACCTTCAAATAAAGTCATAATCATGCACCTAAAATAAAAGTCACCGCCCAACAGCTAGTTTAAGTAGTGACACATAATCAACTTTGTCTATAGTAAATATTGCAAGTCACACGACTGTTTCTTAGCTGTGAAGAATATTATTATTACACTATTTAGAGCATACATTTTTATTAAACTATTGTCACCCGTCGACATAAATAACCCATAAAACACACACAAACATAAAGGATCGATATCATCTGCATAAAACACAAACCAGTATCTTGTACTGGTTTTATTGGCTTAGTAGCTTCAGTTTCTTGTAACAAGGATCTGATTTTTAAGGTAGAGATGTTGGGGTGAATTTGTTTGCAAGGTCGTTGAGACCTCCACAACCACCATCTTTCTGCAGCTGCTTTGCTGATGCAACCTGTAAGTACATACATCTAACTCATTCTTGTACTTGGCTAATGTTTCGTTATTACCTTCAGTTTTGAACTATATATATACTTTATAAAAAGCTTAGATCTAGAGTTCTAAGCTAGTTCAGGCAACTTATATATCAGAACTGCAAAATACTTGTAAAGGCAACTTATACATGAAAGCAAGATCTAAACTACTTTGGACAATCCTCTTATATACATCAAAGGAAATTTAAAAACGAATAACCAAAAAGAGATGAGCATATAAATAAACAGGGAAGCAAGATCAAAAACATAATGCTATATTTTCTATGTTTTCAATGTTATAAATGATATTGAATATGGTTAGTAGTATAGGATTTAGCATTTAAATTGATTTTGGTTTTTTAAATCTACTAATAAAAAAAAGGCAAATTTGAAGGATGGCTTAAATGAGATATGTTTGGGGTTATCACAAGCTAGATAAAGGGAACTTTGTAAATGAATCACCAAGAATGAAATTATAGAGAAAAAAGCAAGATCTAAAAAGTAATTCTACTTGTACTATGTTTACAAGATTTTAAATGATATTACGCATGTTAAACAGTTAGACTGATTTCAGCTTGAAAATTTTCCAAAGAATCTGTAACTCTGAAGGATGGCTTAGGAGTATGTTTTCGGCATATGTTTATTTTCAGGGGGTCTCCAGGATTGCTTATTTATGCAACCTGCTTATTAATAAACAAGCTATCAAACACTCAGAACTGACACTTAAAAATAAGCAATGGAAAGTGCATATTTTTTATCTTAGAAATGCTGTAAAAGCTGATAAGGTGAATTTTAAGCTTAACTGTTAAAATAAAATATGACTGCACCCTTGACAAAAACAATGTAAAGAACTTACCTGCTTTTCCAGTTCTTCCTTATCTTCACTTAACTTCTTTCCCTGTTAACAAACGACGATAGAGCAAGATTATGATATGAATATAATGCTTGTTGACGTTTTTTTAATAATGCTATGCTTCTCAACAGGATAAAGGGAGTATATGGTCTTTGATGCACACGAATACCGCCAAAGTGTATCTCATCTTAATGACCTTGCAATTAACCAGATGAATTAGCCTCTACATACCTCATCAAGAGACTTGGTATCACCCTGATTTTGGTCAACCCTTTCCAAATTATGACCAAAAATGTCTAATTGATAAAAAATTTATATTTTCTCATATTTTATGTGATGCTCTAATGTTTTTTATCCAACACAGCATTGCAGCAAAAGCTACAAATGGAGTGTGGTATATATCAAGGTTGCAATTTACACAGTGCTGCCCCCATGGCTATGCGGGTAGCCCATGGTTTGAACCATTTGCCAATGTGGGCTTGACAAATATAAGTAACTGTAGAAAGTTATCAGACCACTGATGTACACTAACATAACTTAAGGATAGCAGACCCTTACAGAACAGCATATATGAATTATTTCTGCATCTAGTCTCCATTGGGCAAATCCTTTTGGAGCTTATATTTATAGCAAAAGTAGTCTAATAGTAAATCGCGTGGATTAGCATATTCAGGGCCAGTAAACCCAAAATCTGGAATCAACAAACGATCAGGAGTTAGATGTTACATTTTAGTACAGAGCTCAATGTATACAAATGGGGTGTTCGGGATTGCTTATTTTTTTCAGCAAAAACACTTGTGTTTCACCTGAACTGCTTCATATTTTTGGAGCAGTTTCTGATTAGTGGGTAGGATGGTGCTAATTATGAGACGGCATTAGAACTATTTCCTATCCTACCTTCATATTCAACCTACAACCTTATTGATGATTTTGATTGAATTTTTTTCATGTTTAACATAACAAGCAAATCCAAGCACTATTTTGTGTAGTACTAATTATTTTTTAGCATTTTTGCATGTTCTTAACCCCCACAAAATAAAAAAATAAAAATAAAAATAAGCAATCTCAAACACCAACTAAATTATGTGCACGAGAGCTTTTTATGCATAGAAATTAAGTACAAGCATACCTCTTCCTGGAGGGTTGACATGTACTCCATCATCAACTGTGTCTGCATTCACGGAAATCACATATAGTCAACGTATTAACTACTACTGTAATCAAGAACCGGCTATGTTTTTGTTGCTAATATGACTTCACTTATAGATCACCAAACTAATGCAAGATAGCATCTAAATAGTCGATGTTTCATTTAAAGAACAACTAATGCAAGGTGATATTTAATCGGGAGCAGTGTTGCATGTACTTATATATCGAAGGCTAAGGTGAAAGGCACTAGGTAATTCTATTCTCTTATCACTGTTGCATGTGAGGGAGGAAAACATAATCAATTACTGCCAAATAAATCATTCAGTATTCTGAATCAGGGAGACAACCACCTGAAGACATATAACCAAATAGCCTAATGCGATTAACAAATAATATTATATACTTATCCAGTAACTGATTGTGCACTAGACCGGCCAAAGATATACAGTGCTCCGCATATAGTATGATGTCCAGAGAATCCTTTACAGGATGAAGGGATTTCAGGATCGTGATTGTAGCCACATACGGCCTGTTGTCAAGTAGATATGAAAATCCAAATAACAACCACAAAAAGTAAGCCCACCCCGTCAGCCAAAGATGGACAGAAATATCCACTTTCACATGAATCTGTGTGGTAGAACTAATATACAAAGATCAGACAAAAGCATTCACATGTTGATGAGGCTTAACTGTGTCTATAGTGGCTGCTTCTGATTTTGTACTCCCAAATGCAAAAAGTGTATTGTGGATGTTTTAAAAAAGGTGGTTGTGTTCATTACACAAATGGTTCATTATGCCTTACGTATGGTAGATAATACTTAGCACCATAATATATTGATCTCATTAGGGCTACACATCCACAAGGAGCAGAAATTATAGGCCGGTCAAAACCAATCGAGATCATCCATATTGCGGCCACGGAGATGCTATAGCCCTACAATTAATACCAGACACTCAACCCGATTAGCTAAGAGTTGTCCTATTCAAGTGTTCTATAATTTGCTCTTAACTAAGTGACTTTTAGTAGACGAGAGATGAGAGCTGTCAGTTAGGCTTCGTGAATGCATCAAACTAGCTACTAGTGATATTCGTTGATCAAATCCATTATAGTTGGAAGTTGGTCACTTACATATCACAAAGAGCGAGCTTCGGTCCAAAATGTGCTTGGTTAGAACTCACTAATCAAGTCTCAAGAGTGTTCACATGGCATATTCGGTCCACCCTAGCTAGCATTGTGTGATACGCCTACTAGATTAAAAACGAAAGGAAGATTTGGGTTACTTAGCAGTTAGCACCATTCACGCTATTGGTTGTCGCAAACATATACTTGGACGCTGCTACCGACTTCCTGCCTACAACCTCCAATAATGCTGATGCCAGATTCCTCCAACTTAAGAAAAATTGACCTACCAACCACATCAACATAGACCAGGTTGGAACCTTAGTACCTTGAAGGCCCATTAGCCAACTTCGATTAATCTGTGACCCATGGGCCTCCTACATGGACTCAGTTTTTTCTATTTTACTACAGTCCAGAAATTTTAGTACTTGACAAGAAATCAAGAATCTTTATTATTACTAAAAGATATTAAAGTCTAACCCACTTAAAATTTAAGAATAATCGATGATTCCTGTTCAGTGAAGACTAATAGTGTAGGAGTCAATCTTGGTTTGTCCTTAATTCATAAGACCATCCAACAATGTTTACTAGTAATCCTTTGAAAGAGACCACACTTAATCGCACATAAGCTACATATAGACTTTTCGTGATGATATTTTACTAATTCAAATAGAGCATTTTTCAAAATGAACATGGACCATTGATCATACAATCAAGTGATTCCCGCCTATTCCGATGTATCACATGCTTGTATGTCTCCCTTCCTAGTCACGTCCTCATTTTGTCAACATCAATAAGGGTAAGGGTCCCATTATTTTTTCTTCTTTCCCATCATCTATCCACAGGAAGACGAGAGTTTAAAACTAAATTGACGAACCCTTGACACTAAGAAATAACAAAGGACAAACATCTTGAACTACAATAGATTCAAACACAAAACGTATAACCATAAGTTGTACTGTGAGGATGATCCAACACCGACACATAGATCAAAAAATAGTTTAGAGAATGAAGTGAATAAATAAATGTATAAACACAATAAGTACAACTAAGATGATTCAGAACATATAGAACAGTAACAGCCTGGGAAACCGAATTGAATAAGTAGCGTCGGACAATCACCTTTCTCAATCGTGTTTGAACAAGAGCAGCATCAATTTCTAGTTCTAATTCTGTCATATCAGCCACAGAAAGTTCCTCACTGTTATTCTCCTCCACAAGCCTGTGCAAAATATTTGGGATTTCACGCTACTTGGTGAATCATATCATTATGATCTCGCTCTCCAATGTTCATGTTGACCGTGTTTTTAAAATATGTTCATGCACACACACACACGTACGTGTGTGTGCGTGCGTGCGTGCATGCGTCTATAGTATACATGTTGTGCATTGACATTCAAGATTTTGTGTTACCTATCCACCGTCTGTAGAAGCTCTCTACATGTCCTGAACTTTGTGCAGTGCGATAAAACCTCCTGAAGCCATGATTTTAAAAAATCTCACAAAGTTTAATTCATTGTACAGGTTATCATTTGTATATCATGTTTTTAAAAATGACCAACTCTTGAAAAGCTATCACTTACCAGCTGCCCACCAGCTCCATTGTTGGTTCTCTCTCCCACTTCTGTGCAGCTTCTCTCATACCTAGAGAGGATATGCTCCACACTGAAACGTGCGTAGTTAATGAGTATTTGTACAATTAGCAGTGAGATAATAGTTAATACAAATACAAAAGATGTTAAGCACACTAACTCATATAAATAGATCTTTAGGATAAAAATGATTGCTTGGAATGTTGATCTTGAAACAAAGCTACACCGGATATCGATTTAATTATGAATTCATTACATGTTGATGCATTAGTTCATATTCTGAAGGTCATTGAGACTGTAAAGTCGGAAGTGGTTATTACCTTAACATTAAATTAATAAAAGATACCCACTAGCATCTCTATTGATGCAAGTCATTATCCTTTTGGCTGGCCCGATAAAAATTGTGTTCTTTATTTTCGTAAGAGCAAGAGGTGTGGCTCGTCATTGGAGCTCGCCACTCCAACGTGGCCTTCGTTGCAGCTTGTTGCCACACCGACTGACCCTCGCTATGCCTCGCCGTTCACCACCTCCTCGTCTGCATGACGAGGTTTGTTTTCTGCAACTCGTCCTTTTTTTTTTTTTTTTTTTTCTTTTTTTTTAAATAAGTAAATAACATTTTTATTTTTAGTTAGATGTATTGTAATTTTAATTTTAATAAATAAATTTAGTTTATTTAATGAAATAAATAAAAAAAATAAAGTTGTAAGTGGTGGGCCTCAAATGAGTAAGTTGAGGTTAGTTGTGAGTGAGGAGGGGTTAGTTGTGAAGAGGTGTTCGGGTGATTACTTTAAGTAATTACTTTCGTGTTGTCATTTTTGGTCGTTGGTTTACACAATATTGCCCAGCCTTTTTCTTACTCCAGCCCCCAAAAGACGATTAAAGAAAATGATTATCTATCTCTTTGCAGCAATGCATATAATAAGGTCGATATATAATTCAAAGTGATCACCACAAACTGTGTGTATTGAAATTGCGTGCAAGGATATCATGCATATTTTCTAAAAAATCTAAATTTTAGAAGTTTTTCGAGTACAATGTTTGTGTAACTTCCTTCAAGTTATCAACATCTCTGAGTAATTTGTTATATTTGGTAAACTTTTTACTGTACACAGCAAACAAAACGCACTAGTAAGCAATTTGCATTAGCTTACTCTAAGGCTACACCTCGGAATCCCTAGACTAAATGTAGGGAAATAAGGAATTTATAGAATCATAGATAATGATGTATGTATCACACATAAAATCACCAAATAAACCCTAGCTACAGTATTGAACAGCAGTACCTGTTAGTAGTGCCGCTACAGGATTGGTAGAGTTTGCCATTGGAGGAGAAAACAAGGACGGCTATATCAACATCACAAAGAACTGAAAGCTGACGTGCTTTCTTCATTAAACCTGTCCTCCGTTTAGAAAATGTTACTTGACGGCTGTTTTTGTCTTCTATTCGCTTCATTTCCAGCTTTCTTCGTCCCATCCTACGTACGTCTACTCAAACTAGCTTGCACTAGATCGATCTAACTTTTATATATTTTTTGTTAGCCAGTCACAAGCAGTTGTTGAGTTGATCTTATCCATTTGTATTAGGCATGAGTTATAAGGACGGGGTTACTTTTTTATTCTAACGGGCGCTATGCCTATTTTGGCGTTTTGTGATATATATATATATATATTTTTTTAATTTTTTTTTATTTTTATAATTTTGTTTATATCAAAAAGCTATAAACCTAAAAGTGCGGAACAAAAAATATAAAGTTTAATAAGTCAAACTGTTAAAACTGTCAGAAATACGGAACAGAAACTGGGCTGCGCTGAAAAAAAAAGAGGGACAAAAGAGGAGACAAGGGGCTGACACCCTTGTCCCCCGTTAGAATAGTACATCCCTTGTATTATTATTAATATTATTATAATATACTGTATATGAAAGTGACTAAGTGAGTGCAAGTTGTGGTGCAGATGGAAAGCTATGATTTGAAAATGACCAACCAGTTTTACCTTCATTTCTCTGTCTGCGGCTATAATATTTTTTTATTCACCTCCAAATAATACTGTAATTGTTACACGTCAAAATGTAAAATGTGACGTGTTAATTAAATGGAATTATGGCTTGTTCGTTTAATTTATTAATTAAGTCATGTTTAATTAAAGTGTTTGTGTAGATATATGATGTCTGTTTGTAAATAAATAAATAATTATTTGTTTTATTTGCTGAATAAAGTGTTCGAATTAAAAAAAATACTGTTATACCCTTTTATTTGAAATAAGGTTAAGAAATAGGAGGGTAAATATGTAAAATTCGGAAAAAAGAGATGAATTAATTTAGAGACCCTCATCACATTAGTTTTTTCTAGAAAGTCATATGTTAGTTTTAAGCACTAAACAAACATCTATTTGATGACTTAATTAACTTACCTATTTTTCAATTAAGACACTTTAAGTTATTATCAAACACTACCTAAGGTGTTTACTAAATTAAATGGTTAGCTTTGAGGGTCTGCATTAGACATTTAATTGGAAGAGTTTCATTAAAAATAAATAAATAAAAGAAATAAAAAAAATTTGTGTGTCTACCGACTAAGAGAATAAGTATTTTGGGCACATATTTATATCCATTAAGAGTGAATAACGGAAAAGGAAACAACACCTAAAATGATGTTTGATAATAACTTAATTGACTTAATATGATAAAAACTGAATCTAGAATGTTATATAAAAGTCGTTTGTTTATAACTTAATAAAAAAAATAACAGAAAATATAAAGTGGTAAAATTGAGAGTATCTGCATTAAGTTATCTTTTATTTAAGGACATGACTAAATGTAGAATTTAAACAAACAAGCCCTATCTTTTTTTATGTAATGGTCATTACTTTGCGTGAGTTTATCATTTGAGTTATACAAGAACAAAGATGGCTCATGGGTTGGTAAGGAACTTCTCGCAAACAAGCATGTCGAGCCCGCTTGATTTAACAGTTTTCCTTTTCGAGAACTGTAGTATTTAATCTTTTGGTAGACAAAGTTCAAAGGGTTTGTGTCTATCACGACACCGATATAAACAAACCAAAAAAAGTTAGGGGTTAAGTCTACATCTTGCAAGAACAAAGTTTGTCATTTGGGTAAGTTTAAGCAAGTTGTTTGTTTTTACTCCATATGGTTATTGTTAAAAGAGATCATGTTTTCAATTTCGTGAATTTTGAGAAGGTCAGAGAAATGTCTGAAAACGGTCACGAAATACTGGTCAGGCTGCGTATATCATAGGCAAAAAGGCTTAAATTCTCTTGGTAAAACGAGTGCGGATCCTTTTCTATTTACCTGTTTGGTTCACTGATCAAACATCAATATCTTTTCTCATAAATTGCGAAGGAGCCTAACATCATTATCTTTTCTCAAGTTTATAGATGCTCAAGCGTGATCTCCGAGGGAAGGAAGGTTGGAGAATCGAAAAATGTCATCCGGTCATGGTCTATATCATACGAAAACTTAAGTAAAAATGAGATGAGCAATGGAATCTTGACCCTATCTTCATTAACTAGTTGACTGTTAGGTTGGTTTTTGTTTCAAGACGCGCATTCTCTTTTGCATCACTTTCAACTCTAAAGAAGCCAAAACCTAATAAACGAGGGTCGGAATATTGATATGAAATATCAAGTTTTAAATTTGTAGTTAAACACTCGAATTGAAACACATTAGAACTTTAACACAATAGGCGCACTCACCCTGACGTACAATGATATAATGGGGGAATTGGATATATACTCGCTAAAACTGTTGGAAATTTTGGTGCACTTGAAGGATCAAATCATACATGGAAATGGGTTTGGAGGTACGGAGTGTACACCCATTAAGTCCCTGATTACCCTAACTAAAATAGTGGTTAAGTAGTGATACTACTGCTAATAGTATGTTTCTACTGGTACTACTGCTAGTAGTATGTTTCTGCTGGTAGTAGTATGATTCTGTTACTAGTAGTATGATTCTGTTGCTAGTGCTAAGTTGATTCTGCTGCTAGAGTGCTGGTTGAATATGTAACTGATTTGACCTATTCAAATGACAGTTACATCTGCACTCATGACCACGTTTATTGGTCATGTAACCACTATTTTTGGCTATAATGGGGGTAATTATGTAGAGATTAATGGGCCGATTAATTTTCATAATTCCATTTGACTAGCCATGAGTATTTTCCAATATATAGGAAATCAATGATGCGTGAGATAATACACAGAAAGTGAGAAAACATATAACAAAAAAACACAAAGGGTTATTATTTGTGCCTAATTCAATAATATACATTTGGTCTTATCCCAAGTATATATTTGTGATACCCAGGCATTAGGATCAAATAGTTTACTTTGGAAAGTGATTACACGATTCCATGTGAAATCCAGTAACCATTAATTTGGTACGTAGTTAGGCTATTGATTATCTTAACCGTGTTCTGGGTCAATAACCTCCAACAACCAAAGTGAACTATTTTGTGATAATCAATGGCTGCTGCTATGAGGCATATGGCTGCTAACTTTTCTAAATTAGAAAAGTTTGAAGGTGTTAATTTCCGAAGATGGAAAAAGAAGATGCACTTCTTGCTATCAAGCATGAAGGTGTTAATTAGGAGAGTTTCATTAAAAAATAAATAAAAAAAATATAAAAAATTGTGTGTCTACCGACTAAGAGAATAAGTATTTTGGGCCCATATTTATATCCATTAAGAGTGAATAATGGAAAAGGAAACAACCCCTAAAGTGATGTTTGATAATAACTTAATTGACTTAATATGATTAAAACTAAATCTAAATTGTTATATAAAAGTCGTTTGTTTATAACTTAATAAAAAAATAACAGAAAATATAAAGTGATAAAATTGAGAGTATTTGCATTAAGTTATCTTTTATTTATAGACATGACTAAATGCAGAATTTAAACAAACAAGCCTTAACTTTTTTTTTATGTAATGGTCATTACTTTGCGTAAGTTTATCATTTGAGTTATACAAGAACAAAGATGGCTCATGGGTTGGTAAGGAACTTCTCGCAAATAAGCATGTCGATCCCGCTTGATTTAACAGTTTTCCATTTTGAGAACTGTAGTATTTAATCTTTTGGTAGACAAGTTCAAAGGGTTTATGTCTATCACGACACCGATATAAACAAACCAAAAAAGTTAGGGGCTAAGTCTACGTCTTGCAAGAACAAAGTTTGTCATTTGGGTAAGTTTAAGCAAGTTGTTTGTTTTCACTCCATATGGTTATTGTTAAAAGAGATCATGTTTTCAATTTCGTGAATTTTGAGAAGGTCAGAGAAATGTCTGAAAACGGTCACGGAATACTGGTCAGACTGTGCATATCATAGGCAAAAAGGCTTAAATTCTCTTGGTAAAACGAGTGGGGATCCTTTTCTATTTACCTGTTTGGTTCACTGATCAAACATCTATATCTTTTCTCATAAATTGCGAAGGAACATTACATCATTATCTTTTCTCAAATATATTGATACTCAAGCGTGATCTCCGAGGGAAGGAAGGTTGGAGAATCAAAAAATGTCACCCGGTCATGGTCTATATTATACGAAAACTTAAGTAAAAATGAGATGAGCAATGGAATCTTGACACTATCTTCATTGACTAGTTGACTGTTAGGTTGGTTATTGTTTCGAGACGTACGTTATCTTTTGCATCACTTTCAACTCTAAAGAAGCCAAAAACTAATAAACGAGGGTCGGAATATTGATATGAAATATCAAGTTTTAAATATGTAGTTAAACACTCGAATTGAAACACATTAGAACTTTAACACAATAGGCGCACTCACTCTGACGTACAATGATATAATGGGGGAATTGGATATATACTCGCTAAAACTGTTGGAAAATTTAGTGCACTTGAGGGATCAAATCATACATGGAAATGGGTTTGGAGGTACGGAGTGTACACCCATTAAGTCCCTGATTACCCTAACTGAAATAGTGGTTAAGTAGTGATACTACTGCTAGTAGTATGTTTCTGCTGGTGCTATTGGTAGTAGTATGATTCTGCTACTAGTAGTATGATTTTGTTGCTAGTGCTAAGTTGATTCTGCTGCTAGAGTGCTGGTTGAATATGTAACTGATTTGACCTATTCAAATAATAGTTACATCTGCACTCATGACCACGTTTATTGGTCATGTAACCACTATTTTTAGCTATAATGGGGGTAATTACGTAGAGATTAATGGGCCGATTAATTCTCATAATTCCATTTGACTAGCCATGAGTATTTTCCAATATATAGGAAATCAATGATGCATGAGATAATGCACAGAAAGTGAGAAAACATATAACACAAAAACACAAAGGGTTATTGATTTGTGCCTAATTCAATAACATACATTTGGTCTTATCCTAAGTAGATATTTTTGATACCCAGGCATTAGGATCGAATAGTTTACTTTGGAAAGTGATTACACGATTCCAAGTGATATCCGGTAACCATTAATTTGGTACGTAGTTAGGCTATTGATGCGTGGTTTTGCAACCTTCCAAAAGGTTTTACCTCTTGAGGGATCTTGAGAAGCTTGCAATCCCACCAGGCAGTGTACCTGACCGATGTAGTATAGTGTAGTGGCAAGTACAGGGGATTGATCGTTCTACTTGGGGAATAATGTTCGTTAGGATTGAAACTTAATCTAACTATATCTAGAGGTGAGGGATGATTCTTTTCGTATTTTTATGGTTTATGGAAAGCAAGTAAAATTCTCAGGTGTTGGAAGAGTAGGCGAAATTAGTTGCTAGTCAACTAACCTAAATAACTACAAATGCAATAAATATAAAATAACAAGAAAATAATATGTGAGAAAAACCTTATATGGAGAGAAACGTGTTTACTTAGATTTCACTACTCCCTGGCTATCTTTCATCAATTGATTAGTTTGTTACAATTGCGTGGATGACGGGTTATATTCCTTAATACCATTCGTGGGGCCGTGTACGATCTTCCCCAACTCTAGAAGTTTCTACCTCTTCCTATGTCGAGCCGACAACTAGATCCTAACATGGCCTCTTTAGTAGTCACTTATGCATTAAATTTAACCATTAAAATCGTAGTACACATCCGATTCATGTTTCTTAAGACATTCAAGCATGTTACCAATTGGAGATTAGCCAGTTTTCTTAAGCCTAACATCGAAATCATTCATCCAACAACAATTAATAACAAACAATCAATCAATAATTAATAGCTAGATTTCATTACATCTAAGCAAACACAAATAAACCTAGCCTAGCATGTTAATGTAAAGACAAGCATAAGATAGAATCAAACAACACATAGACATATTGAATGATTATTGGAAGACTTATCTTTAATTAAGCATGGATGAAAGAAGGGTTTGAAACCCTTATAAAAAGGCTAAAATTCATCCTAGGGTTTATGGTGAAGTTCCTCCAAAAGTTCTCTCCCTAATGAATGAAAATTAGAAAACTATATATAGAGATTACATTCTGACGGCGTCAGGTTATACATGTGACGCCGTCAACTCGCCGCCAATGCTTTCCTCAGATTGCCTAGATCCAGATCTGACGCCGTCACCTTATATTCTTCACTGGCCGTCACCTTATAGATTGTACGTGATGGCCTAGGCGTCACAAAGGGTGACACCGTCACTCTTTAAATCCGAAAAACCTTCTGGCGCGTTTCGTGTAATCTTCATATCCACCTCTTTGCCAACACGTGACGTCGTCACCTATAGAACGTGACGCCGTCAGGTACTGTATCCAACTTGATTTGGAGACTTTGTCGTTTTCTTCACTTTTCGCTCCGAAAACGTCCAAAATGCTTCCTTTTCTAGATTTCTTCTCCAAAGTACCTAAAATGATAGAAGGAACGATTTGAGGCAATATTTTATCAAATGATCACGACTTAGGGCTTAAATGACCCCCTAAAAGCATAACACTTTTTGCCTCATCAAATACCCTTACACTTGAGATTTACTTGTCCTCAAGCAAATGCGCTTTTATTCTAATCAAAATATAAGCTAGGGGTCATTCAACACTAAGATAAAGGTAATTACAACAAATGATCATTCCACTTTAAACAAGACAAGCACGAAAATTATACACTAGCACCTCACAAACATTTTCCAACAAATGATCGTTCCACTTTAACCAAAACAAGCACGAAAATTATGTACTAGCACCTCACAAATAGTGTTTGGATACTCACATCTCTCGGGTGTAATAAAAGTATATATCACAAATGAAAATGAAAAATATCTCTCACTACCTGTCATAGCACATAGATTACCATAGGCTTGGGAAATGATCAAACCTCCACCACTTTGGCGTAAGCACCTAGGATAAACTATCAAAGAGGTCTTTTAAAGAGTTGTATCATGAGGTGTAGGGATATGATAAACACGATTTTGTTGGATAAAGGCAATCTTTACTGTTGGCGAGTTAATCATCTTGGTTAATTACATGTATAATGTGGCGTTGCTAAGCCAAGACTCGACTCGACTTAAGCTAATGAAAAGGACACGGGATGGTAGTCCGTATGTTTTTTCTATTTTTTTTTCTTTTTCTTTTTTTTTCGATTTTTTTTCATACACGCTTGCCCTACCATCCAAAATAATACATCGTAGGGAATTTGCATTCCCCTTACACTTGAACATTTACATACTTTACAAACGACTATTCTAATGACTCGAATTAAGATAATCAAAACACTTGGAGTACTTTTTAAGATATTAACGCATATATGGGGGGTAATAATTGACTTCTTCCCCATTACTCCATAACAATAGTACTTTACCCATGAGTCCCAATCGTCCCAAAATAATATGTACAAGATATGACTCAACTTAACAACCATGTAATCAATTAGATAATTAACTAAGGGTTTAAACATGTAGCAATAATGCACTAAAGATGAGTGCATACAAGGAAGGCTAAGGAGATTTGGGTATACATTTGGGGGTGGATTGTAAACAAATTCTACCTTTACATAAAATGCTTAAAGTTATAAACTAAAAAGATAGGCTCGGAGGGGGTGTACTAGGGGTATCGTGTACTAAAAATGAGTACATCGCAAAGGTGTGGGAGAATTACTTGACTCTATTAGTCAAGTAACTTGGCTTCATTGGTCAAGTAATTTTAAAACATGTTTAAAACAAGGGTTATCCTAATGTCTCTTATCATATAGTAAGTCTACCTACACGAATGTAGTCTCACTTGTGGTCTCGGAATGAGTCACTAAAGCAAATTCTAGAATCTAAGTGCTATCGGTACACTCATAAGCACTAAGGCTTTTCCTAGAAAGTCTAGGGGCGAACCTCACCTGTATAAATTTAGTAGATCGCTGGCACGAGTCTTTGACGCTTCAACTAACGGATGGTCACTAGTGCACTTCTTGGTTTGCTGGCGCGTTATTTGCATAACAGATGGTCACCAAGTCATACACTAGATCTCTGGCACGTTAGTCAATTAATCCAATACCCAGATGGTCACTACCTTAGTCATTAATGTTTTTTTGAGTGGTACGGTTTTTGTGCTAGTCATATAACTCCTATCCATGAGACACTTATTAAGACTAAAGTTTCACTCCTATATGTTGCAAAAAATTTTAAATTTGGTGCTAAAATTACCCTAACAAATATTTCTCTCAGTTTTATTACACATCTACTATTAAACAAACAAAAATCAAGTGTCATGGTATTCTCTAAGTGATGCGTAGGGATTGCACCAGGCTTTACCTCTCAAGGGATCTTAAGAAGCTTACAACCCCCACCAGGCAGTGTACCTGATCGTTGTAGTATAGTATAGTGACAAGTACCGGGGGATTGATCGTTCAGCTAGGAATAGTGTCGTTAGGATTGAAATTAATCTAACCAGGTCTAAAGGTGAAGGATGATTCTTTTTATGTTTTTATATTTTATGAAAAGCAAGTAAAAATCTCGGGTATTGGGAGGAGGGGCGGAATTAGTTGCTAATCAACTAACCCAAAAGCTACTAATTAAACTAATGTGCAAGAAAACTAAACTAAGGTTTTACAAGATAAGTGAAGCATGTCTACCTATGATATGTTACTCCTTGCTAGCTATCCAATTCTACCTATTGAATTGTACCTTGTTTTAATTGACGGGTTGTATTCCTTAATACCATTCATGGGGTAGCGTACTTAATTTGACTCTAACAAGTACTAATACACATGTCCATTTAATATTGTTGTGGTTCATGCTCAATTTCGTTCTTATAAACAAATTTGGATCTCCCTTACACTTATCTTTTGCAAAATACCTTTATATGCAATTAAGACGAAGTTAAAAACAAAATAAAACATTTTCACAATTTACTTTGAAACATGAGCTACAAACAATAAAAATAAAACATGCATACGGAAGCAAATAAAATCAAACAAACAAACAAACAAATAAAAACACACAAAACATGGGTTGCCTCCCAAGAAGCGCTTATTTTTGTTCGAGTCACGAGCCTGACTCTACCCTTATTTAACGGAAATAGGGGAGGTTTTCCCTACACTTAGGATTAAGTGTGGGTGAAAGTAGCGATACACACCCTTAGGGTATGAATATGCCACGTGAGGTGAAGGGGGTGAGTGAATGGCTTCCTTCATCCTAAAACTACCCGGATAATATTGGTTGATGGGTGGGTCGGTTCCTCTTTTGTCTCCTAGAAATATATCTAAGGATGGAAAGGTGTGTAAAGATTGAGGTTCCGGTTCATCAACACTAGGAAATTCCCTAGAACTAGGAGTAAGGTTATCACTACAAGTATGCAAACCTATATCCTCAAGTGGTGCCTGGTCCAAGGGTTCTACCTCCATCGGAATTCCTAAAGTTTCTTCTATTTCTTCCGGGTAAGTCACGAGCGGTGTGTGTGCCTCAAATGATGGTTGAGTATTTTGTGGGCTTATGTTATTTACCTCATCATTCGATGTGTTAATATCACCTATATCCTCAACATGTGTTTTATTATAATCTAGCCCTAACATTCTCCCAAGTATCTCACGTGCTTCTCTAGGCATCTCAACTTCTATGTCTGAATCATAAGGATCATCTTCAATATTCTGACTGCTATATACAAATTGCCCAAGAGATTCATCATCTGTTTCTTGAGATTCATCATCATCGATCATAAATCCTAGGTCTTTTTTATCAATGTGATCATGCTCGGCTAAATCTTCCTCAATTGTTTTCTTAGGTAGTGATAATAGCAAACCTAGTGCTTCATCCAACTTATGATTTGTTGCAATGGCTCTCTCCATAATTCCTTGGCAAACTAGGTCGCATTTCCTATTGGCCTCACTAAAACTAGATCTTAAACATGGAGGTTGTTTATAAGAATCTATCCTAGGTGAAGGCTCATATGATTCATAGGTGTCTCTAAATGAGGTATTTTGAACTCTTTGGTGTGTTAGCCGCTCAACCCTATCTTGCAATCTTATAAGTCTAAGTGTAAAGTCCATTTGAAGCAAATTACAAACAAAATCACAAAGAAAAGATAGACTACGAGAAAGCTACTAAGTAAAAAGAAAAAAAATCTCACTTGATAGGAATCTAATGAGTAGACCTAATAAAAATCAAATTCAACCTAAACAATAACTATTCCCCGGGCTGCGGCGCCAAAAACTTGATGCGTAGGGATTGCACCAGGCTTTACCTCTCAAGGGATCTTGAGAAGCTTACAACCCCCACCAGGCAGTGTACCTGATCGTTGTAGTATAGTATAGTGACAAGTACCGGGGGATTGATCGTTCAGCTAGGAATAGTGTCGTTAGGATTGAAATTAATCTAACTAGGTCTAAAGGTGATGGATGATTCTTTTTATGTTTTTATATTTTATGAAAAGCAAGTAAAAATCTCAGGTATTGGGAGGAGGGGCGGAATTAGTTGCTAATCAACTAACCCAAAAGCTACTAATTAAACTAATGTGCAAGAAAACTAAACTAAGGTTTTACAATATAAGTGAAGCATGTCTACCTATGATATGTTACTCCTTGCTAGCTATCCAATTCTACCTATTGAATTGTACCTTGTTTTAATTGACGGGTTGTATTCATTAATACCATTCATGGGGTGGCGTACTTACTTCCCCAATCCTATAAGCTCCTACTTCACTCCTATGTCGAGCCGGCTAAGAAGCTACTAACATGGGATCACTAGAATTCGCTCATGCATTAAATACAACCATAAAAACCTAGTACACATCGGTTCATGTTTCTTAAGACGTTCAAGAATGTTACCCTATGGAAGTCTGCCAGTTTTCTTAAGCCTAACATCGAATTCATTCAATCAAAACAAGAATCAATAGGAAACAAGAATTATAAACTAAACCAACTAGATCTATTGAAGTTGTCACGCCTTAATTGATGGAGATAAACACACACATCAACAAGCCCCTCATTGATGGAGATAGACACAACATCAACAAGAAATCAATGAGATCTAATCAATTATATACAAGTTTCACATAATCATAAGTAGACACAAGGTGAATTAGCAAATCATCATCAAAGAAGAGCAAACAACAATGATAATGGAAAACATAATTAAGATAGAATCATCAAACTAATACATGATGTTTATGGAGTGATTGAAACCCTCTAAGTTGCTGGAAAAACACCCACCTAAACCCAGGAATCGACCTTAGGGTTTAGGGCTTACAAAAAGTGAAGTTATGATGTTATATTTATAGCCAAGCTTTCTGTCGGCAAGGCTTGACGGCGTCAGCCCGTTACTCTTGACGCCGTCACGACCATTTTTTCACCAAATTGTAGATCTCTTCGTCCTCTTTGCGTGGGCTTTTGAATCACCTAAATCCGAGTTCGTATGCAAAAGTTATGACCAAAATAATATCAGCTACTCCGCGCGCAAGTTTTGACAAGTTAACACGTGACGGCCTTGGGTGACGCCTTCACGTTCTCTCTGGGCCGTCACCACTTTTACTCTTGACGCCGTCACCAAAATGCTCTTGACGCCGTCAGGTACTGTTCTCAGCATGGAAAATTAAGTCTTTGGCGTTTTCTTCACTTTTATGCTCCAAAAACGTCCGAATTGATTCCTTTTCCAGATTTCACTCTCAAAGTACCTAAAATCACAAAAGAAATGATTTAGGCCAATATTTGATCAAATAAATTCAATTCCGGGCTTAAATGACCCCCTAAAAGTGGTTCATTTTTCGCCTCATCACTAAGATATCTTCATTTACCCCCCCCCCCCCCCCTATACTTAAGCTGAACATTGTCCCCAATGTTCAATTAAAAGATGTAAATTTAAAAAAAAATGAAAGAATGAAACAAATACTCCCCGGATTCGCTTGGTTTGGATAATGCGGTAACATGGTTAAATCCTCCTCCAAGAAAATGTAACAACTTCAAGATTAAAGCATCGCCAAAAACTTGAAACTTTGATGCTCAAAGACTTGACCATCCATGTACATCTTCTTATCCAATATAACCTGTTAAACCTGAGAAAACAAACAAGAAAACCTAGCGTAACATTGGCGGTAAAATCTATATAAAATAAAATCCTAAAAAGTAAATAAAGATATAATGCTTGTAGAATGAATGTTTGCAGATTCCTGGAGTTTATAAGTTAAAGATTTAAAAAAACTTTACAATTCCTTCAGAAAAACAAAACTTGCAAATTTTTCCAGAAAATTTGTACCTGACGTCGTCAGGTTTTAATTGCTGACGCCGTCAGAATTGATCTGACAGAAATTTTATGTTGAGTTTCTGGAAAATTTTTAGAAAAACCTATGCCTTAATTCCTGGAATTCCTGCAAAATATTATTATGACTCGATACAAGCATTTGACTCAAACAAGTACTAACATGTATGTTTATATCTTATTGTTATCGTTCATGTTCAATTCGTTCTTTGAAAACAATTTTAGATTTCCCTTACACTTATCTTTTGCAAAATATCTTTATATGTAATTAAGATGAAGTTAAAAACAAAATAAAGCATTTTCACAAAATGTTTGACACATGAACAATAAGAAATAAAAACAAAACATACATATGGAAGCAAATAAAATCAAATAAACAAACAAACAAATAAAGTTTGGGTTGCCTCCCAAGAAGCGCTTGTTTTTGTTCGAGTCACGAGCCTGACTCTACCCTTATTTAACGGAAACAAGGGAGGTTTTCCTACACTTAGGATTATGTGCGGGTGATAGTAGCGATACACACTATCTCGGTGGAAGTATGCCTCGTGAGGAAAGAGTGGTGGATGAATTATATGCTCAAAGGGGTGTGCTCCTTTCATCATAACCTTACCTAGTTCACTTTTTTCAATGGGTGAGTTAAAGTTTTCTCCTAAAAAGGGATCATCTTCTATCAACTTTGAGAGACTCCTAGTTGGGAATCCATCTTGACCTAATAAACTCGGTTTAAACCCATAATGTTTCTTGTGATCAATCATGAATGGGTGATGTAAGTATGTAAGGTCATGGTTCACTCCTATGTCAGCTTCCTCTCTACAAGGCTTAGAGTCTACTACCTTCAACGTAAAACTACCCGGACTATATGGTTTGATGGGTGGATCGGTGTAACACCCCCAAAATACCGCAGCGGAAGACTGTGTCATAGGGGTGCTACTTCATAATACAAAGAACAAGGTATAGAAAACGAACTCTAAATGAGACGTTTTGAAAAGTTACCATTCGATTAATAAATTCCGAGATACAAACTTGAGTTCCATAATACAATACATAAGAGTTTTAAGACATATCGAATGGTAAAGATAAAAGCATAAGTCTTCAAAACATGCCAAGCGACTCTATGCTCCATGAAACAGCTTATCATCTTACAGACCTGAGACAAACATGCTAAAGTGTCAACACAATGGTTGGTGAGTTCATAGAGTTTGTCTTAAAATAATTGAAAAGCCTTAAGAGAATGTTCGCACAGCAAAGGCATCGTGAATCCACTCAGTTGCAATTCCCGCCATAAGAGACTTGCAACCTGTGTGTTCACAACCCACTGCTAACATATATAGTATGAATAAGACATGTATAAGTTCATCAAGACAATTTAAGCAATTAGAAGTGAGTCTCCACTTCATCTCCGAAGACCTCACTTTTATGATGTATCCAACATTCGCAAATGTTAGGATGTATCAAAGACAACTGGGAGTCAATTCCCAAAGACAACTGGGAGCCACTTCCCAAAGACAACTGGGAGTCAATTCCCAAAGACAAC
Organism: Artemisia argyi; assembly: GCA_030686995.1. NCBI lineage: Eukaryota > Viridiplantae > Streptophyta > Magnoliopsida > Asterales > Asteraceae > Artemisia > Artemisia argyi. Next base: position 34,069,065 of record CM060709.1, read on the forward strand.
TACTAGTCAATAAATAGAATAACGCAATTAAGTATAACGCAGTCATGTATGTAAGCAATCAAGTATAACACAGTCAAGTATAGACGTTTTGAGTATTTGTACAAGTAAACAAGTAGTTGAGCATGTGTCTCCCCCAAAGAGTTAAGACAAATATGAAAAGAGTAGGGGCTATGACTCACCTTAAGCTTAAGTGATGTGAAATCAAAGTGGTAGTCGAATCGTGAAAGTCTCTAAGAGCAGCCTATAATAGAACGTTGCGACTTAGGTTTGGAGTAACGTCTAAGAATACGAAGAATTGCCTATATATGTCTTGCATGATGTTCATGATGTAGTACTTAGTATATAGTGTAAGTCTTTGAATATAAATGGTTTATGGAACATGTATAGGTTGTATATCTCTTACTACCGTTCGGGCCGACATAATTCAGAAGTCATAGAGTAAACGTTCGAGGAGCCAGGACACTTTAACTCGTAAATCCACAACTCATCTCGACGGCTTACTTAATGAACTCCTCACATGAGGCTCCCTACTATTGTAGTATTTGATAACAAATGTATAAGTTTTGATCCGAAAAGTTACATGTCCAATATTTGAATAAACTTAGGAAAGTTTATTAGTACATGAAGATTGTTATTAGGGGTAGTTTCATAAGTCTTATATGACCATTTTCTCTTTGTAATATCTCATGGTTCCTTTTGAAGTGAAGTAGATCCAAATTGTTTGTTCAAGTTATCGCCTAATTCCTTGTTTCATGTTTACGCCTAAGTAAGCTTATATGGTCATTTAGTCATGGCTTCGCCGTGACCTTGGTCATTTCTCCATGGTCTTGAGACTCAACCTTGGCTTTAGCCATGGTTGTGGTCTTGGCTTTAGGTCATTAGACCTCTTGGTCTTAGTAAATGATAACTAAAATATAGTGACTTTGGTCTAAAATGGGCTGTTAAGATTTTGAAGAAATTTATCACTCGGAAAGCGTTTTCAGGGCTCGGGCTTCTTTGTTCCTGAACGAAAACGTCGTTCCGGACAACTTTCGTGTTTTAACTTTTTGATGAATCGGACCAGAAGGGTGACTTTCAAAAGCAAAATTTGATCAGAATGCTATTTAGGCAGTTTTGCCGTTTTGGTTTCGCTAGCTTCAAATGGTCATAACTTTTGACTCGGGTACTCGTTTTGGGTGATTCAAATTGCTATGTTTTCCTTGTTAAGTCCTCTTTAACAGTAAGTAAGTGTCAAATATTAAAGTTATACTATTTTGGTCGTGGTTCTCCATAAAAATCACTAGTTTGCTTGTTTACTTGTCATAAGTTAACATATGTATACCAATACTTGTTTTATCCATTTTTAAACATCATGAACACAATAACAAGAACATATATAGCATGAAAGGAACACAAAGAGCATGAAAATGATAATTAAGCAAGAAAGTATGTTAGGGTTTGCTTACAACTTTTGGCCTTAATGAAAAAGGGAAACTAGGACAAGAACTAGGACTTTGTTTGAACAAGCTTTCCTCCTTTGCAATCTATGATAAACCGAGGTTATTTGAAGATTATAACGACGCCTTCTTGAAGTCCAAAGCTATTTGAAGATTATAACGACGTCTTTTTGGAGACTTTAAAGTTATAACAACTTTTCTTAGAAAATTTCCAAGATTGAAGATCAAACACTAGTTTTCTTTCAAAAACTAGTTAACTTTCTTACAAAATATAAGAAAAGTGCCTTAGGTTTTAGGACTTAAAGGTTATAAGAAGGTGTGGTGCAAGTTTTATATGTGTTATTAGTTGGCTATTTATAGGATGAGAAAAATAGTTAACTATATATTGGGTTAGAATGTAACCATGGTTAATTTAGACACTTGTAAACATCCTAGAGATCAATGGTCAAGATCAAGCCACAAAATGGTGACTCCCCCCCCCCTAAATGGCGGTTCAAAGGAGATAAGATGACTAGATGATGAGTCTTGGTGTTATCTTGCTTAGTTTGTGCATTTTGACTCCGTAAAAAGCTAACCGTAAATGATTAAGCCTCAAAACGTAAAACCAGGTATCGTAAAAATATGAAACTTGAAAGTATTATTAAACATGTCAATATAGTCCATAATAAAATATAAAATGAGTGGTAGGATCTATCGGGTGCGAAAACCCTGCTAAAAACTGGAAACACGGGTCTAAAACGCGCAATTCGCGTAAAACGCTGAACTGAAAAACGTAAAATTCCAAAACTTTTGGAATTGTCATAAAATGATAGAAAATCATATTTCTATTGTTTATAATGTTTTATGGATATATCGGGATGCTGGAAGGACGTTTAAACCTAAAAGTAAATCTCGGACACGGCTTTGTGATTTTTGCAGAAATGATCCGACGAGCGTCAAACTCTCGGATTATCGTTAAAATAGTTTAACTTACGAGAATATGAAATAAAAATTTCTGAGATGAATAGTGAAAAGTGAATAGTAAAAGTGAATAGTAAAAAGTGAATAGTGAAATTTTCGGGAATAAAAGTTAACTTGAAATTGCGAATTGTTACAGTCTCTACCCCTTCAGGAAACTTCGTCCCGAAGTTTAGTGTGTCTAGGTCTCTTATCTTAATAACGGCATAATAAAGCTAAATTTTGAACTAGAATAGAATAATATGGTAGGATAAGGTACGTACCCGTTACGCATTACGGGCTTCCTTAGCACCCAAATAGTATGCTCGACCCCGAGGTGGACTATCATTGTATTCACGCTTTGGGTTATTTGCTTCAAGCATTACTGCTAGAGTCGGGTTATCCAGTACTTGTCCCTGTGCCCTATTCAACTTAGGACAAGTATTTCGGAAGTGGTTTGGGCTGTTGCACTCATGGCATGTCTTTTGGTTGTTTCCTATATTGTCCGCATTCGCCTGCCTTGTAATTGATTTACACTGACTTGCAAAGTGGCCAGACTTCTTGCAATTATAACACACAGGGCATGGTTCAGACCTTTGATGATGATAAGTGCATTTAGTACACTTAGGATGTGGACCCTCATACTTTTTCTGATCATAAACTGTTGCTGCAAATCCTCTTGCTCTCTTATTATCAACCATTGTACCCTTTTGCTCGCTCGATTCACCTGCTCCCTTCCTTTTATCACTAGTCTTCAAAGTTCCATTCCTAACCATCTCATCTGTTAGGGTCCCTGCTCTTAGTATTGCACTTTGAATTGTGGGAGGTTCGGTTGTTTTCACCATCCCACGAATCTCGGGAACAAGGCCATAAATGTACCTCTCAATCCTCTTGGATTCAGGGGTAACCAGATGAGGAACTAGTTTAGCTAGTTCATGAAACCGATCTGTGTAGGTTGCATGACCAGCCCCTAACATAGAGTGATGCCAAAACTCGTCCTCTAGTTTTTGCATTTCATTAACCGGGCAGTATTCTTCCTTCAGTAGTCCTTTAAAGTCGTCCCATGTCATGCCTACAGCTGCTTCTCTAGTCCTTGCTTGAATCTGCATGTTCCACCATGTCAATGCCTTTTCTGATAGTAAGCATGCAGAATATTTCACTCTCTGGTGGATTGCACAGTTACTGATGTCAATCACTGACTCCATCTTCTCGACCCATCGTGTATATGCCAATGCACCTCCTTTGCCATTAAACTCAATTGGTTTGCATGACGTAAATTCCTTATACGTACATCCAGTCCTATGGTTGTTGTTGTTGTTGTTGTTATCATTCCTTCCTCCATTATTTGTAGCGTCATTTATGCTTCCGTGGTTTCCCGAATTGTTCATGTGATTGCCAACTTGTGTGACTATAGTGGGAAGTAGGTTTTGTAGTTGTTGGGCAATAATGGTGGAGACATCTGGATTTCCACCATCGTTACTAGGGTTACTAGTGTCGTGAGCATTTCCTCTACCTCCACGTCCACCAGTTCTTCCACTATCATTACTAGGATTACTAGTGTCGTGAGCAGTTCCTCTACCTCCACGACCACCAGTTCTTCCACCTCTTGGTGTTGCACCACCTCGGCTAGTGCTACGAGTTACTCTCTTTGGTGCCATGATATCTACAAGGAGGGACATTTTGTCGACGTCAGATATGAGGTGATATTCCTGGACTACTTAGTCATAAATCTTGTCAATTTTGAGTCAATCGTTGATTAATGTAAGCATGGTCACATATGTCTACGTGAGTCGTGACGCATTTATAATTATGTTGGCCACCATAATTATAATTGCTTCCTTTCACACGTATACATATTTACCAGGCACACATAACTCAACAATTGGTACTACATAATTGGGTAGACTTTCTATCATCTGCTCTTAAGTTGTGAAAGGGTAACGTAGTCTGGGTATCTAGAGAAGGTGATACGACGAAATGGACTAGTCACGCTTGTAGAAAGGTTTAAGTGTCGTACTAGGACATATGAACCACTTCTAGGTATTAGAATCATATAAAGTAAGTATAAGGCAAATCATCAAATCTCTACAGGAAACTAATAACCTTTATTTAACTTAATCTTATGTCTTATCAAACAAGAACTGTCACAAGATTAAGTTAAATAAATAATTATTACTTAGCTCTAAATTTTTGATGACTTGACTATTGTCTGGGGTTTCTTCTAAACAAACAATTAGCAATAAGCATAGGCGCATGAAGTGTGTGTAAGGCAAAATAAAGAGAAGGGTCCTAACGTATATAGCAGTTATAGTCTAGGCACAAAATGCAACCTAGTTCTCTATAACCAAGGCTCTGGTACCAATCTGTAACACCCCCAAAATACCGCAGCGGAAGACTGTGTCATAGGGGTGCTACTTCATAATACAAAGAACAAGGTATAGAAAACGAACTCTAAATGAGACGTTTTGAAAAGTTACCATTCGATTAATAAATTCCGAGATACAAACTTGAGTTCCATAATACAATACATAAGAGTTTTAAGACATATCGAATGGTAAAGATAAAAGCATAAGTCTTCAAAACATGCCAAGCGACTCTATGCTCCATGAAACAGCTTATCATCTTACAGACCTGAGACAAACATGCTAAAGTGTCAACACAATGGTTGGTGAGTTCATAGAGTTTGTCTTAAAATAATTGAAAAGCCTTAAGAGAATGTTCGCACAGCAAAGGCATCGTGAATCCACTCAGTTGCAATTCCCGCCATAAGAGACTTGCAACCTGTGTGTTCACAACCCACTGCTAACATATATAGTATGAATAAGACATGTATAAGTTCATCAAGACAATTTAAGCAATTAGAAGTGAGTCTCCACTTCATCTCCGAAGACCTCACTTTTATGATGTATCCAACATTCGCAAATGTTAGGATGTATCAAAGACAACTGGGAGTCAATTCCCAAAGACAACTGGGAGCCACTTCCCAAAGACAACTGGGAGTCAATTCCTAAAGACAACTACTAGTCAATAAATAGAATAACGCAATTAAGTATAACGCAGTCATGTATGTAAGCAATCAAGTATAACACAGTCAAGTATAGACGTTTTGAGTATTTGTACAAGTAAACAAGTAGTTGAGCATGTGTCTCCCCCAAAGAGTTAAGACAAATATGAAAAGAGTAGGGGCTATGACTCACCTTAAGCTTAAGTGATGTGAAATCAAAGTGGTAGTCGAATCGTGAAAGTCTCTAAGAGCAGCCTATAATAGAACGTTGCGACTTAGGTTTGGAGTAACGTCTAAGAATACGAAGAATTGCCTATATATGTCTTGCATGATGTTCATGATGTAGTACTTAGTATATAGTGTAAGTCTTTGAATATAAATGGTTTATGGAACATGTATAGGTTGTATATCTCTTACTACCGTTCGGGCCGACATAATTCAGAAGTCATAGAGTAAACGTTCGAGGAGCCAGGACACTTTAACTCGTAAATCCACAACTCATCTCGACGGCTTACTTAATGAACTCCTCACATGAGGCTCCCTACTATTGTAGTATTTGATAACAAATGTATAAGTTTTGATCCGAAAAGTTACATGTCCAATATTTGAATAAACTTAGGAAAGTTTATTAGTACATGAAGATTGTTATTAGGGGTAGTTTCATAAGTCTTATATGACCATTTTCTCTTTGTAATATCTCATGGTTCCTTTTGAAGTGAAGTAGATCCAAATTGTTTGTTCAAGTTATCGCCTAATTCCTTGTTTCATGTTTACGCCTAAGTAAGCTTATATGGTCATTTAGTCATGGCTTCGCCGTGACCTTGGTCATTTCTCCATGGTCTTGAGACTCAACCTTGGCTTTAGCCATGGTTGTGGTCTTGGCTTTAGGTCATTAGACCTCTTGGTCTTAGTAAATGATAACTAAAATATAGTGACTTTGGTCTAAAATGGGCTGTTAAGATTTTGAAGAAATTTATCACTCGGAAAGCGTTTTCAGGGCTCGGGCTTCTTTGTTCCTGAACGAAAACGTCGTTCCGGACAACTTTCGTGTTTTAACTTTTTGATGAATCGGACCAGAAGGGTGACTTTCAAAAGCAAAATTTGATCAGAATGCTATTTAGGCAGTTTTGCCGTTTTGGTTTCGCTAGCTTCAAATGGTCATAACTTTTGACTCGGGTACTCGTTTTGGGTGATTCAAATTGCTATGTTTTCCTTGTTAAGTCCTCTTTAACAGTAAGTAAGTGTCAAATATTAAAGTTATACTATTTTGGTCGTGGTTCTCCATAAAAATCACTAGTTTGCTTGTTTACTTGTCATAAGTTAACATATGTATACCAATACTTGTTTTATCCATTTTTAAACATCATGAACACAATAACAAGAACATATATAGCATGAAAGGAACACAAAGAGCATGAAAATGATAATTAAGCAAGAAAGTATGTTAGGGTTTGCTTACAACTTTTGGCCTTAATGAAAAAGGGAAACTAGGACAAGAACTAGGACTTTGTTTGAACAAGCTTTCCTCCTTTGCAATCTATGATAAACCGAGGTTATTTGAAGATTATAACGACGCCTTCTTGAAGTCCAAAGCTATTTGAAGATTATAACGACGTCTTTTTGGAGACTTTAAAGTTATAACAACTTTTCTTAGAAAATTTCCAAGATTGAAGATCAAACACTAGTTTTCTTTCAAAAACTAGTTAACTTTCTTACAAAATATAAGAAAAGTGCCTTAGGTTTTAGGACTTAAAGGTTATAAGAAGGTGTGGTGCAAGTTTTATATGTGTTATTAGTTGGCTATTTATAGGATGAGAAAAATAGTTAACTATATATTGGGTTAGAATGTAACCATGGTTAATTTAGACACTTGTAAACATCCTAGAGATCAATGGTCAAGATCAAGCCACAAAATGGTGACTCCCCCCCCCCTAAATGGCGGTTCAAAGGAGATAAGATGACTAGATGATGAGTCTTGGTGTTATCTTGCTTAGTTTGTGCATTTTGACTCCGTAAAAAGCTAACCGTAAATGATTAAGCCTCAAAACGTAAAACCAGGTATCGTAAAAATATGAAACTTGAAAGTATTGTTAAACATGTCAATATAGTCCATAATAAAATATAAAATGAGTGGTAGGATCTATCGGGTGCGAAAACCCTGCTAAAAACTGGAAACACGGGTCTAAAACGCGCAATTCGCGTAAAACGCTGAACTGAAAAACGTAAAATTCCAAAACTTTTGGAATTGTCATAAAATGATAGAAAATCATATTTCTATTGTTTATAATGTTTTATGGATATATCGGGATGCTGGAAGGACGTTTAAACCTAAAAGTAAATCTCGGACACGGCTTTGTGATTTTTGCAGAAATGATCCGACGAGCGTCAAACTCTCGGATTATCGTTAAAATAGTTTAACTTACGAGAATATGAAATAAAAATTTCTGAGATGAATAGTGAAAAGTGAATAGTAAAAAGTGAATAGTAAAAAGTGAATAGTGAAATTTTCGGGAATAAAAGTTAACTTGAAATTGCGAATTGTTACAGTCTCTACCCCTTCAGGAAACTTCGTCCCGAAGTTTAGTGTGTCTAGGTCTCTTATCTTAATAACGGCATAATAAAGCTAAATTTTGAACTAGAATAGAATAATATGGTAGGATAAGGTACGTACCCGTTACGCATTACGGGCTTCCTTAGCACCCAAATAGTATGCTCGACCCCGAGGTGGACTATCATTGTATTCACGCTTTGGGTTATTTGCTTCAAGCATTACTGCTAGAGTCGGGTTATCCAGTACTTGTCCCTGTGCCCTATTCAACTTAGGACAAGTATTTCGGAAGTGGTTTGGGCTGTTGCACTCATGGCATGTCTTTTGGTTGTTTCCTATATTGTCCGCATTCGCCTGCCTTGTAATTGATTTACACTGACTTGCAAAGTGGCCAGACTTCTTGCAATTATAACACACAGGGCATGGTTCAGACCTTTGATGATGATAAGTGCATTTAGTACACTTAGGATGTGGACCCTCATACTTTTTCTGATCATAAACTGTTGCTGCAAATCCTCTTGCTCTCTTATTATCAACCATTGTACCCTTTTGCTCGCTCGATTCACCTGCTCCCTTCCTTTTATCACTAGTCTTCAAAGTTCCATTCCTAACCATCTCATCTGTTAGGGTCCCTGCTCTTAGTATTGCACTTTGAATTGTGGGAGGTTCGGTTGTTTTCACCATCCCACGAATCTCGGGAACAAGGCCATAAATGTACCTCTCAATCCTCTTGGATTCAGGGGTAACCAGATGAGGAACTAGTTTAGCTAGTTCATGAAACCGATCTGTGTAGGTTGCATGACCAGCCCCTAACATAGAGTGATGCCAAAACTCGTCCTCTAGTTTTTGCATTTCATTAACCGGGCAGTATTCTTCCTTCAGTAGTCCTTTAAAGTCGTCCCATGTCATGCCTACAGCTGCTTCTCTAGTCCTTGCTTGAATCTGCATGTTCCACCATGTCAATGCCTTTTCTGATAGTAAGCATGCAGAATATTTCACTCTCTGGTGGATTGCACAGTTACTGATGTCAATCACTGACTCCATCTTCTCGACCCATCGTGTATATGCCAATGCACCTCCTTTGCCATTAAACTCAATTGGTTTGCATGACGTAAATTCCTTATACGTACATCCAGTCCTATGGTTGTTGTTGTTGTTGTTGTTATCATTCCTTCCTCCATTATTTGTAGCGTCATTTATGCTTCCGTGGTTTCCCGAATTGTTCATGTGATTGCCAACTTGTGTGACTATAGTGGGAAGTAGGTTTTGTAGTTGTTGGGCAATAATGGTGGAGACATCTGGATTTCCACCATCGTTACTAGGGTTACTAGTGTCGTGAGCATTTCCTCTACCTCCACGTCCACCAGTTCTTCCACTATCATTACTAGGATTACTAGTGTCGTGAGCAGTTCCTCTACCTCCACGACCACCAGTTCTTCCACCTCTTGGTGTTGCACCACCTCGGCTAGTGCTACGAGTTACTCTCTTTGGTGCCATGATATCTACAAGGAGGGACATTTTGTCGACGTCAGATATGAGGTGATATTCCTGGACTACTTAGTCATAAATCTTGTCAATTTTGAGTCAATCGTTGATTAATGTAAGCATGGTCACATATGTCTACGTGAGTCGTGACGCATTTATAATTATGTTGGCCACCATAATTATAATTGCTTCCTTTCACACGTATACATATTTACCAGGCACACATAACTCAACAATTGGTACTACATAATTGGGTAGACTTTCTATCATCTGCTCTTAAGTTGTGAAAGGGTAACGTAGTCTGGGTATCTAGAGAAGGTGATACGACGAAATGGACTAGTCACGCTTGTAGAAAGGTTTAAGTGTCGTACTAGGACATATGAACCACTTCTAGGTATTAGAATCATATAAAGTAAGTATAAGGCAAATCATCAAATCTCTACAGGAAACTAATAACCTTTATTTAACTTAATCTTATGTCTTATCAAACAAGAACTGTCACAAGATTAAGTTAAATAAATAATTATTACTTAGCTCTAAATTTTTGATGACTTGACTATTGTCTGGGGTTTCTTCTAAACAAACAATTAGCAATAAGCATAGGCGCATGAAGTGTGTGTAAGGCAAAATAAAGAGAAGGGTCCTAACGTATATAGCAGTTATAGTCTAGGCACAAAATGCAACCTAGTTCTCTATAACCAAGGCTCTGGTACCAATCTGTAACACCCCCAAAATACCGCAGCGGAAGACTGTGTCATAGGGGTGCTACTTCATAATACAAAGAACAAGGTATAGAAAACGAACTCTAAATGAGACGTTTTGAAAAGTTACCATTCGATTAATAAATTCCGAGATACAAACTTGAGTTCCATAATACAATACATAAGAGTTTTAAGACATATCGAATGGTAAAGATAAAAGCATAAGTCTTCAAAACATGCCAAGCGACTCTATGCTCCATGAAACAGCTTATCATCTTACAGACCTGAGACAAACATGCTAAAGTGTCAACACAATGGTTGGTGAGTTCATAGAGTTTGTCTTAAAATAATTGAAAAGCCTTAAGAGAATGTTCGCACAGCAAAGGCATCGTGAATCCACTCAGTTGCAATTCCCGCCATAAGAGACTTGCAACCTGTGTGTTCACAACCCACTGCTAACATATATAGTATGAATAAGACATGTATAAGTTCATCAAGACAATTTAAGCAATTAGAAGTGAGTCTCCACTTCATCTCCGAAGACCTCACTTTTATGATGTATCCAACATTCGCAAATGTTAGGATGTATCAAAGACAACTGGGAGTCAATTCCCAAAGACAACTGGGAGCCACTTCCCAAAGACAACTGGGAGTCAATTCCTAAAGACAACTACTAGTCAATAAATAGAATAACGCAATTAAGTATAACGCAGTCATGTATGTAAGCAATCAAGTATAACACAGTCAAGTATAGACGTTTTGAGTATTTGTACAAGTAAACAAGTAGTTGAGCATGTGTCTCCCCCAAAGAGTTAAGACAAATATGAAAAGAGTAGGGGCTATGACTCACCTTAAGCTTAAGTGATGTGAAATCAAAGTGGTAGTCGAATCGTGAAAGTCTCTAAGAGCAGCCTATAATAGAACGTTGCGACTTAGGTTTGGAGTAACGTCTAAGAATACGAAGAATTGCCTATATATGTCTTGCATGATGTTCATGATGTAGTACTTAGTATATAGTGTAAGTCTTTGAATATAAATGGTTTATGGAACATGTATAGGTTGTATATCTCTTACTACCGTTCGGGCCGACATAATTCAGAAGTCATAGAGTAAACGTTCGAGGAGCCAGGACACTTTAACTCGTAAATCCACAACTCATCTCGACGGCTTACTTAATGAACTCCTCACATGAGGCTCCCTACTATTGTAGTATTTGATAACAAATGTATAAGTTTTGATCCGAAAAGTTACATGTCCAATATTTGAATAAACTTAGGAAAGTTTATTAGTACATGAAGATTGTTATTAGGGGTAGTTTCATAAGTCTTATATGACCATTTTCTCTTTGTAATATCTCATGGTTCCTTTTGAAGTGAAGTAGATCCAAATTGTTTGTTCAAGTTATCGCCTAATTCCTTGTTTCATGTTTACGCCTAAGTAAGCTTATATGGTCATTTAGTCATGGCTTCGCCGTGACCTTGGTCATTTCTCCATGGTCTTGAGACTCAACCTTGGCTTTAGCCATGGTTGTGGTCTTGGCTTTAGGTCATTAGACCTCTTGGTCTTAGTAAATGATAACTAAAATATAGTGACTTTGGTCTAAAATGGGCTGTTAAGATTTTGAAGAAATTTATCACTCGGAAAGCGTTTTCAGGGCTCGGGCTTCTTTGTTCCTGAACGAAAACGTCGTTCCGGACAACTTTCGTGTTTTAACTTTTTGATGAATCGGACCAGAAGGGTGACTTTCAAAAGCAAAATTTGATCAGAATGCTATTTAGGCAGTTTTGCCGTTTTGGTTTCGCTAGCTTCAAATGGTCATAACTTTTGACTCGGGTACTCGTTTTGGGTGATTCAAATTGCTATGTTTTCCTTGTTAAGTCCTCTTTAACAGTAAGTAAGTGTCAAATATTAAAGTTATACTATTTTGGTCGTGGTTCTCCATAAAAATCACTAGTTTGCTTGTTTACTTGTCATAAGTTAACATATGTATACCAATACTTGTTTTATCCATTTTTAAACATCATGAACACAATAACAAGAACATATATAGCATGAAAGGAACACAAAGAGCATGAAAATGATAATTAAGCAAGAAAGTATGTTAGGGTTTGCTTACAACTTTTGGCCTTAATGAAAAAGGGAAACTAGGACAAGAACTAGGACTTTGTTTGAACAAGCTTTCCTCCTTTGCAATCTATGATAAACCGAGGTTATTTGAAGATTATAACGACGCCTTCTTGAAGTCCAAAGCTATTTGAAGATTATAACGACGTCTTTTTGGAGACTTTAAAGTTATAACAACTTTTCTTAGAAAATTTCCAAGATTGAAGATCAAACACTAGTTTTCTTTCAAAAACTAGTTAACTTTCTTACAAAATATAAGAAAAGTGCCTTAGGTTTTAGGACTTAAAGGTTATAAGAAGGTGTGGTGCAAGTTTTATATGTGTTATTAGTTGGCTATTTATAGGATGAGAAAAATAGTTAACTATATATTGGGTTAGAATGTAACCATGGTTAATTTAGACACTTGTAAACATCCTAGAGATCAATGGTCAAGATCAAGCCACAAAATGGTGACTCCCCCCCCCCTAAATGGCGGTTCAAAGGAGATAAGATGACTAGATGATGAGTCTTGGTGTTATCTTGCTTAGTTTGTGCATTTTGACTCCGTAAAAAGCTAACCGTAAATGATTAAGCCTCAAAACGTAAAACCAGGTATCGTAAAAATATGAAACTTGAAAGTATTGTTAAACATGTCAATATAGTCCATAATAAAATATAAAATGAGTGGTAGGATCTATCGGGTGCGAAAACCCTGCTAAAAACTGGAAACACGGGTCTAAAACGCGCAATTCGCGTAAAACGCTGAACTGAAAAACGTAAAATTCCAAAACTTTTGGAATTGTCATAAAATGATAGAAAATCATATTTCTATTGTTTATAATGTTTTATGGATATATCGGGATGCTGGAAGGACGTTTAAACCTAAAAGTAAATCTCGGACACGGCTTTGTGATTTTTGCAGAAATGATCCGACGAGCGTCAAACTCTCGGATTATCGTTAAAATAGTTTAACTTACGAGAATATGAAATAAAAATTTCTGAGATGAATAGTGAAAAGTGAATAGTAAAAAGTGAATAGTAAAAAGTGAATAGTGAAATTTTCGGGAATAAAAGTTAACTTGAAATTGCGAATTGTTACAGTCTCTACCCCTTCAGGAAACTTCGTCCCGAAGTTTAGTGTGTCTAGGTCTCTTATCTTAATAACGGCATAATAAAGCTAAATTTTGAACTAGAATAGAATAATATGGTAGGATAAGGTACGTACCCGTTACGCATTACGGGCTTCCTTAGCACCCAAATAGTATGCTCGACCCCGAGGTGGACTATCATTGTATTCACGCTTTGGGTTATTTGCTTCAAGCATTACTGCTAGAGTCGGGTTATCCAGTACTTGTCCCTGTGCCCTATTCAACTTAGGACAAGTATTTCGGAAGTGGTTTGGGCTGTTGCACTCATGGCATGTCTTTTGGTTGTTTCCTATATTGTCCGCATTCGCCTGCCTTGTAATTGATTTACACTGACTTGCAAAGTGGCCAGACTTCTTGCAATTATAACACACAGGGCATGGTTCAGACCTTTGATGATGATAAGTGCATTTAGTACACTTAGGATGTGGACCCTCATACTTTTTCTGATCATAAACTGTTGCTGCAAATCCTCTTGCTCTCTTATTATCAACCATTGTACCCTTTTGCTCGCTCGATTCACCTGCTCCCTTCCTTTTATCACTAGTCTTCAAAGTTCCATTCCTAACCATCTCATCTGTTAGGGTCCCTGCTCTTAGTATTGCACTTTGAATTGTGGGAGGTTCGGTTGTTTTCACCATCCCACGAATCTCGGGAACAAGGCCATAAATGTACCTCTCAATCCTCTTGGATTCAGGGGTAACCAGATGAGGAACTAGTTTAGCTAGTTCATGAAACCGATCTGTGTAGGTTGCATGACCAGCCCCTAACATAGAGTGATGCCAAAACTCGTCCTCTAGTTTTTGCATTTCATTAACCGGGCAGTATTCTTCCTTCAGTAGTCCTTTAAAGTCGTCCCATGTCATGCCTACAGCTGCTTCTCTAGTCCTTGCTTGAATCTGCATGTTCCACCATGTCAATGCCTTTTCTGATAGTAAGCATGCAGAATATTTCACTCTCTGGTGGATTGCACAGTTACTGATGTCAATCACTGACTCCATCTTCTCGACCCATCGTGTATATGCCAATGCACCTCCTTTGCCATTAAACTCAATTGGTTTGCATGACGTAAATTCCTTATACGTACATCCAGTCCTATGGTTGTTGTTGTTGTTGTTGTTATCATTCCTTCCTCCATTATTTGTAGCGTCATTTATGCTTCCGTGGTTTCCCGAATTGTTCATGTGATTGCCAACTTGTGTGACTATAGTGGGAAGTAGGTTTTGTAGTTGTTGGGCAATAATGGTGGAGACATCTGGATTTCCACCATCGTTACTAGGGTTACTAGTGTCGTGAGCATTTCCTCTACCTCCACGTCCACCAGTTCTTCCACTATCATTACTAGGATTACTAGTGTCGTGAGCAGTTCCTCTACCTCCACGACCACCAGTTCTTCCACCTCTTGGTGTTGCACCACCTCGGCTAGTGCTACGAGTTACTCTCTTTGGTGCCATGATATCTACAAGGAGGGACATTTTGTCGACGTCAGATATGAGGTGATATTCCTGGACTACTTAGTCATAAATCTTGTCAATTTTGAGTCAATCGTTGATTAATGTAAGCATGGTCACATATGTCTACGTGAGTCGTGACGCATTTATAATTATGTTGGCCACCATAATTATAATTGCTTCCTTTCACACGTATACATATTTACCAGGCACACATAACTCAACAATTGGTACTACATAATTGGGTAGACTTTCTATCATCTGCTCTTAAGTTGTGAAAGGGTAACGTAGTCTGGGTATCTAGAGAAGGTGATACGACGAAATGGACTAGTCACGCTTGTAGAAAGGTTTAAGTGTCGTACTAGGACATATGAACCACTTCTAGGTATTAGAATCATATAAAGTAAGTATAAGGCAAATCATCAAATCTCTACAGGAAACTAATAACCTTTATTTAACTTAATCTTATGTCTTATCAAACAAGAACTGTCACAAGATTAAGTTAAATAAATAATTATTACTTAGCTCTAAATTTTTGATGACTTGACTATTGTCTGGGGTTTCTTCTAAACAAACAATTAGCAATAAGCATAGGCGCATGAAGTGTGTGTAAGGCAAAATAAAGAGAAGGGTCCTAACGTATATAGCAGTTATAGTCTAGGCACAAAATGCAACCTAGTTCTCTATAACCAAGGCTCTGGTACCAATCTGTAACACCCCCAAAATACCGCAGCGGAAGACTGTGTCATAGGGGTGCTACTTCATAATACAAAGAACAAGGTATAGAAAACGAACTCTAAATGAGACGTTTTGAAAAGTTACCATTCGATTAATAAATTCCGAGATACAAACTTGAGTTCCATAATACAATACATAAGAGTTTTAAGACATATCGAATGGTAAAGATAAAAGCATAAGTCTTCAAAACATGCCAAGCGACTCTATGCTCCATGAAACAGCTTATCATCTTACAGACCTGAGACAAACATGCTAAAGTGTCAACACAATGGTTGGTGAGTTCATAGAGTTTGTCTTAAAATAATTGAAAAGCCTTAAGAGAATGTTCGCACAGCAAAGGCATCGTGAATCCACTCAGTTGCAATTCCCGCCATAAGAGACTTGCAACCTGTGTGTTCACAACCCACTGCTAACATATATAGTATGAATAAGACATGTATAAGTTCATCAAGACAATTTAAGCAATTAGAAGTGAGTCTCCACTTCATCTCCGAAGACCTCACTTTTATGATGTATCCAACATTCGCAAATGTTAGGATGTATCAAAGACAACTGGGAGTCAATTCCCAAAGACAACTGGGAGCCACTTCCCAAAGACAACTGGGAGTCAATTCCTAAAGACAACTACTAGTCAATAAATAGAATAACGCAATTAAGTATAACGCAGTCATGTATGTAAGCAATCAAGTATAACACAGTCAAGTATAGACGTTTTGAGTATTTGTACAAGTAAACAAGTAGTTGAGCATGTGTCTCCCCCAAAGAGTTAAGACAAATATGAAAAGAGTAGGGGCTATGACTCACCTTAAGCTTAAGTGATGTGAAATCAAAGTGGTAGTCGAATCGTGAAAGTCTCTAAGAGCAGCCTATAATAGAACGTTGCGACTTAGGTTTGGAGTAACGTCTAAGAATACGAAGAATTGCCTATATATGTCTTGCATGATGTTCATGATGTAGTACTTAGTATATAGTGTAAGTCTTTGAATATAAATGGTTTATGGAACATGTATAGGTTGTATATCTCTTACTACCGTTCGGGCCGACATAATTCAGAAGTCATAGAGTAAACGTTCGAGGAGCCAGGACACTTTAACTCGTAAATCCACAACTCATCTCGACGGCTTACTTAATGAACTCCTCACATGAGGCTCCCTACTATTGTAGTATTTGATAACAAATGTATAAGTTTTGATCCGAAAAGTTACATGTCCAATATTTGAATAAACTTAGGAAAGTTTATTAGTACATGAAGATTGTTATTAGGGGTAGTTTCATAAGTCTTATATGACCATTTTCTCTTTGTAATATCTCATGGTTCCTTTTGAAGTGAAGTAGATCCAAATTGTTTGTTCAAGTTATCGCCTAATTCCTTGTTTCATGTTTACGCCTAAGTAAGCTTATATGGTCATTTAGTCATGGCTTCGCCGTGACCTTGGTCATTTCTCCATGGTCTTGAGACTCAACCTTGGCTTTAGCCATGGTTGTGGTCTTGGCTTTAGGTCATTAGACCTCTTGGTCTTAGTAAATGATAACTAAAATATAGTGACTTTGGTCTAAAATGGGCTGTTAAGATTTTGAAGAAATTTATCACTCGGAAAGCGTTTTCAGGGCTCGGGCTTCTTTGTTCCTGAACGAAAACGTCGTTCCGGACAACTTTCGTGTTTTAACTTTTTGATGAATCGGACCAGAAGGGTGACTTTCAAAAGCAAAATTTGATCAGAATGCTATTTAGGCAGTTTTGCCGTTTTGGTTTCGCTAGCTTCAAATGGTCATAACTTTTGACTCGGGTACTCGTTTTGGGTGATTCAAATTGCTATGTTTTCCTTGTTAAGTCCTCTTTAACAGTAAGTAAGTGTCAAATATTAAAGTTATACTATTTTGGTCGTGGTTCTCCATAAAAATCACTAGTTTGCTTGTTTACTTGTCATAAGTTAACATATGTATACCAATACTTGTTTTATCCATTTTTAAACATCATGAACACAATAACAAGAACATATATAGCATGAAAGGAACACAAAGAGCATGAAAATGATAATTAAGCAAGAAAGTATGTTAGGGTTTGCTTACAACTTTTGGCCTTAATGAAAAAGGGAAACTAGGACAAGAACTAGGACTTTGTTTGAACAAGCTTTCCTCCTTTGCAATCTATGATAAACCGAGGTTATTTGAAGATTATAACGACGCCTTCTTGAAGTCCAAAGCTATTTGAAGATTATAACGACGTCTTTTTGGAGACTTTAAAGTTATAACAACTTTTCTTAGAAAATTTCCAAGATTGAAGATCAAACACTAGTTTTCTTTCAAAAACTAGTTAACTTTCTTACAAAATATAAGAAAAGTGCCTTAGGTTTTAGGACTTAAAGGTTATAAGAAGGTGTGGTGCAAGTTTTATATGTGTTATTAGTTGGCTATTTATAGGATGAGAAAAATAGTTAACTATATATTGGGTTAGAATGTAACCATGGTTAATTTAGACACTTGTAAACATCCTAGAGATCAATGGTCAAGATCAAGCCACAAAATGGTGACTCCCCCCCCCCTAAATGGCGGTTCAAAGGAGATAAGATGACTAGATGATGAGTCTTGGTGTTATCTTGCTTAGTTTGTGCATTTTGACTCCGTAAAAAGCTAACCGTAAATGATTAAGCCTCAAAACGTAAAACCAGGTATCGTAAAAATATGAAACTTGAAAGTATTGTTAAACATGTCAATATAGTCCATAATAAAATATAAAATGAGTGGTAGGATCTATCGGGTGCGAAAACCCTGCTAAAAACTGGAAACACGGGTCTAAAACGCGCAATTCGCGTAAAACGCTGAACTGAAAAACGTAAAATTCCAAAACTTTTGGAATTGTCATAAAATGATAGAAAATCATATTTCTATTGTTTATAATGTTTTATGGATATATCGGGATGCTGGAAGGACGTTTAAACCTAAAAGTAAATCTCGGACACGGCTTTGTGATTTTTGCAGAAATGATCCGACGAGCGTCAAACTCTCGGATTATCGTTAAAATAGTTTAACTTACGAGAATATGAAATAAAAATTTCTGAGATGAATAGTGAAAAGTGAATAGTAAAAAGTGAATAGTAAAAAGTGAATAGTGAAATTTTCGGGAATAAAAGTTAACTTGAAATTGCGAATTGTTACAATCGGGACCTTTTTCAATTCCTAAATTTTCATCCAAGGATGGAAGATTAGGTAACGGATTTGGTTGAGGCTCTGGTTCATTAAAACTAGGAACTTCCTTAAAACTAAGAGAAAGGATGTGACTACAAGTATTCAAACCTATTTCATCTAGTTGTGTTTGGTCCAAGGGCTCTACCTCTATTGGGGTTCCTATAGTCTCTTCTACTTCTTCCGGGTAAGTCACGGGCGGTGTGTATGCCTCTAATGATGGTGGGACTTGTGGAGTACTTAGTGGACTTGGATTTTTCGCCTTATCCTCCATCACATCTAGATCACCTATGTGCTTATTATGTATTTTGCTGAAGTCAATCCCCAACATGCACCTAGGTATCTCAAATCCTTTTCTATTCATCTCAAATTCTTGGTCCGATTCATAAGAATCATTCTCAATAACTTGATCACTATGTTCTTTTTGCCTAAAGGATTCCTCATCTTCATCATATATCTTAGTGAAATCTAATCCAAGCATGCACCTAGGCGGTTTGACATCTATCCTAGGTAAAGGCTTATATGGTGCGTAGGTTTCACTAAATGAGGTATTTTGAGGGTTTGATGGAGCTCCTAAGGTGATTTTTTGAAAAGTTTTATGCGCTTGGTCTCTTTTCTCAAGGTACTCACTAAAATCAAAGCGAGATCCTTGTCCTACTTATTTCAATCCATCTTGATATATCCAAATTAGTATAATTATATTTCTTCATGTAAAACTCTAGTATTGGGTTTGGTGGATTCGCGTTCTCCATAATGGCCTACGGAACAGTCAATGAAGTAAATTTACTAAAAAAGGCACAAAGAAAAAGATAGACTACAAGAAAACCTATAAAAATAAAATAAAAATCTCACCAGATAGGAATCTAATGAGTAGACCTAATAAAAATAAAATTCAACCTAAACAATAACTATTCTCCGGCAACGGCGCCAAAAACTTGATACGTGGTTTTGCAACCTTGCAAAAGGTTTTACCTCTCGAGGGATCTCGAGAAGCTTGCAATCCCCACCAGGCAGTGTGCCCGACGATGTAGTATAGTATAGTGGCAAGTACCGGGGGATTGATCGTTCTACTTGGGGAATAGTGTTCGTTATGATTGAAACTTAATCTAACTAGGTCTAGAGGTGAGGGATGATTCTTTTTGTATTTTTATGGTTTATGGAAAGCAAGTAAAAATCTCGGGTATTGGAAAAGTTGGCGGAATTAGTTACTAGTCAACTAACCCAAATAACTACAAATGCAATAAAAATAAAATAACAAGAAAATAAAATGTGAGAAAAACCTTATATGGAGAGAAGCATGTTTACTTAGATTTCACTACTCTCTAGCTATCTTTCATTAATTGATTAGTTTGTTACAATTGCGTGGATGACGGGTTATATTCCTTAATACCATTCGTGGGGCCGTGTATGTTTTTCCCAACTCTATAAGCTTCTACCTCTTCCTATGTCGAGCCGACAACTAGCTCCTAACATGGCATCCTTAGTAGTCACTTATGCATTAAATATAACCATTAAAATCATAGTACACATCTGATTCATGTTTCTTAAGACATTCAAACATGTTACCAATTGGAGATTAGCCAGTTTTCTTAAGCCTAACATTGAAATCATTCATCCAACAACAATTAATAACAAACAATTAATCAATAATCAATAGCTAGGTTTCATTACATCTAAGCAAACACAAATAAACCTAGCCTAGCATGTTAATGTAAAGACAAGCATAAGATAGAATCAAACAACACATAGACATATTGAATGATTATTGGAAGACTTATCTTTAATTAATCATGGATGAAAGAAGGGTTTGAAACCCTTACAAAAAGGCTAAAATTCGTCCTAGGGTTTTTGGTGAAGTTCCTCTAAAAGTTCTCTCCCTAATGAATGAAAATTAGAAAACTATATATAGAGATTACATTCTGACGGCGTCACGTTATACATGTGACGCCGTCAACTCGCCGCCAAGGTTTTCCTCTGATTACCTAGATCCAGATCTGACGCCGTCACCTTATATTGTTTACTGACCGTCACCTTATAGATTGTACACGTGACGGCCTAGGCGTCACAAAGGGTGCGCCGTCACTCTTTAAATCCAAAAAACCTTCTGGCGTGTCTCGTATAATCTTCATATCTACCTCTTTGCCAAAACGTGACGCCATCACCTATAGAACGTGACGCCGTCAGGTATTGTTCTCAGCTTGATTTGGAGACTTTGTCGTTTTCTTCACTTTTCGCTCCAAAAACATCCAAAATGCTTCATTTTTCAGATTTCTTCTCCAAAGTACCTAAAATGACAGAAGGAACGATTTGAGGCAATATTTGATCAAATAATCACGACTTAGGGTTTAAATGACCCCATAAAAGCGTAACACTTTTCGCCTTATTTATTTATTTAATGATTGAAGTTCTTTAATGATTCATCTACAGTTTCCTTTGTTACATCAGTTGCCTCTACAAATGACTCATTGTCATTTGTACAATATTCTACCATGGGTTTCTTCCCCTTAATTACTACTTTTTCCTTTACCAATCTTGCCCTTAATATTTTCCTCCTCTTCAACCACTTATGTACTAATATATCAACATATTTTAAGAATGGTGGGTTGCCCGAACAACACCCTCCTTGGAATTGAATGGACTTTTACTAGTACGCATATCAACTTTTTTAAGTCTTTTCTTAGCCTGCAAAATCATAGAACTAGCGAATAGTCAAACTTTATTAGTTACTTCCTTTGGTAGCTCAGTTACCTCAAGACATTCACCACTTTTAGTAGGTGATGGAGGTGTACTTTCATTAAGTTCTTTTATGACAACCCCATTTATTTATTTATTTATTATTATTTTTTATAGGTTTTGGTAAAGTAAGTTACTGTGTGTAGATGAGTGTGACAATGAGATGAGTGAATGAGAATACCATATGGACAACACCAGACTCGTAACGCAGTTAAATATGTTAAATGGGATGGTAAATGATTGGTATACCCTCATATTTTATAGTACATTTAAGGGAGAAACTCCTAAAAGCTAACCGCCGTTGACAAAAAGAATGAATGCTGCAAGATTTTGCAACCACATAGACAAAACGTGCAAGAAGTTTGATAAAATGATGAAAGATATGAATTTGTGTAAGCCACATGAATGAAACATGTAATTAACTCAATAATTAATTAACATTTTTCTAAAATTTGTACTACTAGTAATATTCATTCCAAGTATGAGAATATGAAGATGTAACACTAAACATGACACTCCCACGAAAGATTTGGTGGCTCAGTAAACAAATGACAGTTTGACACGTATTACATAGCCTTTCATCAGTTTCAATAAATGGTCGGCATTAGTTCAAAAAAAAATGGCCGGCAAGATTTTTAATGAAATTAATCTATAAACACCCAAAAAGAAAAAATAGAAAGGAATGTGCTTTCCACTACTACATAAAACATTTTTTGGTACGCTATTTTAATACGGTTATAGAAGAAACCGTACCAAAATCCAAAAAATAAGTCATTTGACGCGGTTTCTAAAAAACCGTACCTAAAAACCTTTATTTAGCACGGTTTGGTTGTGGTTTTGTTTTTTGGTACGGTTGTTTACAAAACCGTACCAAATAAAAGTTATTTAGTACGGTTTATTTACAAACCGTACCAAATACGTTTTTTTTAGACGGTTTTTAAATAACCGCATCAAAAGGTAATTTTTTTCATAACTGTTGGAGGGAAAAATTACCGCTCTACTTACCATCAAGTTTCAATATTCAATTCGTTGTAAAAAAATTATCAACATCCCATTTACATTGGTAAATAAAATAGTAATGAAATTTGCCAATGGCTTTGTTACAATCGATCTAGAAGGAAAGGGACCAGAAGAAAAGGGTCGACCTAAGAGAGTCGTGTCCAGCCCGGTTGGCATAAAGATTATGTTGTGGGCTAAGTTATCTTTATTTATCTTAATTGTTAGGTCGTGTTTGTCATGAGCTAAGCCCATTGTCATTGTTAGGAAGTGTTATCATCGAAAGATTATAAGTACCGAACCATTCATGAATGAAATCATAGTTTTACGTCAAACAAAATTCTTTTCTCTTTGCTATTTTTCTTAAGGAGCTATCACCCGCTAAAAGTGCTGCCCTATCTCGATACCATCCGTAAATGGTCGTATCAATAGGTGCTTTCATTTTCATGAATGAACAAATGATTCGTTTGCTCTTGAAAGAGCAGTCCGATGCATTGAATGCACGGATGGATGAACAAATTGTGGCTTTAACATGCGAGTTGCAGGCTGCAAAGTTCGCGAGACATGGAGGTGGAGATCAGTTGTCAACAATACTGCGTGCTATGAGGTTGGACGTTGGATTTTTGCAATTAACGAGTACTTTACTCTTTTGGATACCTCCGGATGATCAGCGGCTCATTGTTAGGTTAAGTATTATCATTGTAAGGTTATAAGTACTGAACCATTCATGAATGAAATCATAGTTTTGCACCGAACCATTCATGAATGAAATAACTACTAGGCCACACATTTAAGCACGATATGAATAAGATATGTGAAGTGTAAAAGGGGGTGAATACGTTGCTTTTAAAAAGCTTAATTTCTTTTATAAAATAACCAATTAAGTATATGTAATATGATACGTGACAATAATAATAATTTTAAAACAATAATAATAGGGAGGTTGAAAGAAAAATTATCAACACAATGCAAGAGAATAAGGAAATAAGAGATCAAACTAGATACGGCAATTTATAGTAGTTCGGCACGAAACTTCTCTTCGCCCTACTCTATTACCCAACTTTTCTACTCAAGAGTTTTTTCACTACTCAAGAATTCTTAAGAGTGAAGTTTTATTTTTTTCTATTTTCATTACAAATTAGGTGAAAAATTTTATAAGAAAGTAATAATGCATCATATAAATATAGTGGTTTGATATGGTTTCACGCTTATGTTTGTAAAGTGAAGTGTTTCTTAATTATAGATTCCAACATCACTCAATATCGCATCATTAATGCACAAGTTACAACATTATATATGCATAAGTACGGTGTGTGCATCAAAAAGTGTGGTGTAAGTATCACTTCCATAAACATATATACACTCACAGTGACATATGTTTACGCGTTTATTGACTTGGGCATAATGGAGTGTTTGTAAAGCGAATTTATGATAACTTTGGCCTTCATGCACTCTTCGTCATTCAGTCGTTGAAGTACTGAAAATGCGTTGAGAAAGGGCAGATGTATAGAACTTTTCAATCAGTCCTTGAAGTACTGAAAATGCGTTGAGAAAGGGCAGATGTATAGAACTTTTCAACGAGAACGAAATTGGTTTTTTACTGCAGAGTATGCGTAGTTGAGATGTAAGCTACAATATAAGCGTTCATAAAGGTTGCAAAAATACACGTCCACATAATAACTACAAAATTAACAGAAAATAAATATCTGCTAAGAAAAGTGTCGTGTACGTAACCTTCAAATAAAGTCATAATCATGCAACTAAAATAAAAGTCACCGCCCAACAGCTAGTTTAAGCAGTGACACATAATCAACTTTGTCTATAGTAAATATTGCAAGTCACACGACTGTTTCTTAGCTGTGAAGAATATTATTATTACACTATTTACAGCATACATTTTTATTAAACTATTGTCACCCGTCGACATAAATAACCCATAAAACACACACAAACACAAAGGATATCATCTGCATAAAACACAAACCAGTATCTTGTACTGGTTTTATTGGCTTAGTAGCTTCAGTTTCTTGTAACAAGGATCTGATTTTTAAGGTAGAGATGTTGGGGTGAATTTGTTTGCAAGGTCGTTGAGACCTCCGCAACCACCATCTTTCTGCAGCTGCTTTGCTGATGCAACCTGTAAGTACATACATCTAACTCATTCTTGTACTTGACTAATGTTTCAGTTTTGAACTATATATATACTTAGACATAAAAAGCTTAGATCTAGAGTTCTGAGCTAGTTCGGGCAACTTACATATCAGAACTGCAAAATACTAGTAAAGGAAACTCGAAAATGAGATGAGACATATAGATCTACATGAAAGTAAGATCTAAACTACTTTGGACGTACAATCCTCTTAAATACATCAAAGGAAACTTAAAAATGAATAACCAAAAAGAGATCTAAAACATAATGCTATATTTTCTATGTTTTCAATGTTATAAATGATATTGAATATGGTTAGTAGTAGGATTTAGAATTTAAATTGATTTTGGTTTTTTAAATCTACTAATAAAAAAAAGGCAAATTTGAAGGATGGCTTA
The DNA here is from genome assembly GCA_030686995.1 of Artemisia argyi. Classification (NCBI taxonomy): domain Eukaryota; kingdom Viridiplantae; phylum Streptophyta; class Magnoliopsida; order Asterales; family Asteraceae; genus Artemisia; species Artemisia argyi. The sequence continues at coordinate 34,094,071 of CM060709.1, forward strand.
AATGAGATATGTTTGGGGTTATCACAAGCTATAAAGGGAACTTTGTAAATGAATCACCAAGAATGAAATTATAGAGAAAAAAGCAAGATCTAAAAAGTAATTCTACTTGTACTATGTTTACAAGATTTTAAATGATATTACGCATGTTAAGCAGTTAGACTGATTTCAGCTTGAAAATTTTCCAAAGAATCTGTAACTCTGAAGGATGGCTTAGGAGTATGTTTTCGGCATACGTTTATTTTCAGGGGGTCTCCAGGATTGCTTATTTATGCAACCTGCTTATTAATAAACAAGCTATCAAACACTCAAAACTGACACTTAAAAATAAGCAATGGAAAGTGCATATTTTTTATCTTAGAAATGCTGTAAAAGCTGATAAGGCGAATTTTAAGCTTAACTGTTAAAATAAAATATGACTGCACCCTTGACAAAAACCATTTAAAGATCTTACCTGCTTTTCCAGTTCTTCCTTATCTTCACTTAACTTCTTTTCCTGTTAACAAACGATAGAGCAAGATTATGATATGAATATAATGCTTCTTGACGTTTTTTAATAATGCTATGCTTCTCAACAGGATAAAGGGAGTATATGGTCTTTGATGCACACGAATACCGCCAAAGTGTATCTCATCTTAATGACCTTGCAATTAACCAGATGAATTAGCCTCTACATACCTCATCAACAAACTTGGTATCACTGTGATTTTGGTCAACCCTTTCCAAATTATGACCAAAAATGTCTAATTGATAAAAAATTTCTATTTTCTCATATTTTATGTGATGCTCTAATGTTTTTTTTATCCAACACAGCATTGCAGCAAAAGCTACAAATGGAGTGTGGTATATATCAAGGTTGCAGTTTACACAGTGCTGCCCCCATGGCAATGCGGGTAGCCCATGGTTTGAACCATTTGCCAATGGTGGGGTTGACATATATAAGCAACTGTAGAAAGTTATCAGACCACTGATGTACACTAACATAACTTAAGGATAGCAGACCCTTACAGAACAGCATATATGAATTATTTCTGCATCTAGTCTCCATTGGGCAAATCCTTTTGGAGCTTATATTTATAGCAAAAGTAGTCTAATAGTAAATCGCGTGGATTAGCAGATTCAGGGCCAGTAAACCCAAAATCAGGAATCAACAAACGATCAGGAGTTAGATGTTACATTTTAGTACAGAGCTCAATGTATACAAATGGGGTGTTCAGACTTCAGGATATATTGCTTATTTTATTCAGAAAAAACACTTGTGTTTCACCCGAACTGCTTCATATTTTTGGAGCAGTTTCTGATTAGCGGGTAGGATGGTGCTTATTATGAGATGGCATTAGAACTATTTCCTATCCTACCTTCATATTCAACCTACAACCTTATTGATGATTTTGATTGAATTTTTTTCATGTTTAACATAACAAGCAAATCCAAGCACTATTTTGTGTAGTACTAATTATTTTTTAGCAGTTTTGCATGTAGTTAACCCAAACAAAAAAAATAAAAATAAAAAATAAAATAAAAAATAAAATAAAAATGAAAATAAAAATCTCAAACACCACCTAAATTATGTGATGTAGCACGAGAGCTTTTTATGCATAGAAATTAAGTACAAGCATACCTCTTCCTGGAGGGTTGACATGTACTCTGTCATCAACTGTGTCTGCATTCACGGAAATCACATAGTCAACGTATTAACTATTACTGTAATCAAGAACCAGCTATGATTTTGTTGCTAATATGACTTCACTTATAGATCACCAAACTAATGCAGGATAGCATCTAAAGTCTAAACAGTCGATGTTTCATTTAAAGAACAACTAATGCAAGGTGATATTTAATCGGGAGCAGTGAACCAGCTTAAATATCGAAGGCTAAGGTGAAAGGCACTAGGTAATTCTATTCTCTGATCACTGTTGCATGTGAGGGAGGAAAACATAATCAATTACTGCCAAATAAATCATTCAGTATTCTGAATCAGGGGGACAGCCACCTGAAGACATATAACCAAATAGCCTAATGCGATTAACAAATAATAATATATACTTATCCAGCAACTGATTGTGCACTAGACCGGCCTAAGATATACAGTGCTCCGCATATAGTATGATGTCCAGAGAATCCTTTACAGGATGAAGGGATTTCAGGACCGTGATTGTAACCACATACGGCCTGTTGTCAAGTAGATATGAAAACGCAAATATCAACCACAAAAAGTAAGCCCACCCCGTCAGCCAAAGATGGACAGAAATATCCACTTTCACATGAATCTATGTGGTAGAACTAATATACAAAGATCAGACAAAAGCATTCACATGTTGATGAGGCTTAACTGTGTCTATAGTGGCTGCTTCTGATTTTGTACTCCCAAATGCAAAAATTGTATTGTGGATGTTTTGAAAAAGGTGGTTGTGTTCATTACACAAATGGTTCATTATGCCTTACGTATGGTAGATAATACTTGGCACCTCTATTGTAAAAATCGGTCCAGGCGGCCGATTAATCCCCGCATAATCGCTGATCACCCACTAAGCGTCTTGATTTATCATAATCGGCCTATTTAATCGTTTTGGTCAAAGATCGCTTAAAAATCGGTCAACAAACCGATTAATCGGACAAAATCGATCTAATCGGATTAATCAGACAAAATTGCTTAAATATCGGTCAACAAAATTGATTAAAAATCGGCCCACAAACTGATTAATCGGACAAAATTAGTCAAAGATCGCTTAAAAATGGTCAACAAACTGAATAATATCTATGTTTGACTTTAAACTTTGAAGTATTATGTATTATGTTTATAGTTGAACAATTGAAATATTTGAACTTTGATGCATTATGCTTATCGCATACATATAATATAATATAATATCTAAAATTACAATTTTGTGCATAAAAATTACAATCCGATTAATCCCCGCCTAACCGATTAATCGATAGACCCTACCCGACCGCTTCACTAGCGCCTAGCGATTTTACAACCTTAGCACCATAATATATTGATCTCATTAGGGCCATACATCCATAAGGAGCAGAAATTATAGGCCGGTCAAAACCAATCGAGATCATCCATACTGCGGCCACGGAGATGCTATAGCCCTACAATTAATACCAGACACTCAACCCGGTTAGCTAAGAGTTGTCCTATTCAAGCGTTTTATGATTTGCTCTTAACTAAGTCACTTTTAGTAGACGAGAGATGAGAGCTGTCAGTTAGGCATCATGAATGCATCAAACTAGCTACTAGTGACATTCATTGATCAAATCCATTATAGTTGGAAGTCGGTCACTTACATATCACAAAGAGCGAGCTTCGGTCCAAAATGTGCTTGGTTAGAACTCACTAATCAAGTCTCAAGAGTGTTCACATGGCATATTAGGTCCACCCTAGCTAGCATTGTGTCATACGCCTACTAGATTAAAACCGAAAGGAAGATTTGGGTTACTTAGCAGTTAGCACCATTCACGCTATTGATTGTCGCAAACATATACTTGGACGCTGCTACCGACTTCCTGCCTACAACCTCCAATAATGCAGATGCCAGACTCCTCCAACTTAAGACAAATTGACCTACCAACCACATCAACATAACCTTAGTACCTTGAAGGCACATTAGCCAACTTCGATTAATCTGTAACCCATGGGCCTACTACATGGACTCAGTTTTTTCTATTTTACTACAGTCCAGAAATTTTAGTTCTTGACAAGAAATCAAGAATCTTTATTATTACTAAAAGATATTAAAGTCTAACCCACTTAAAATTTAAGAATAATCGATGATTCCTGTTTCAGTGAAGACTAATAGTGTAGGAGTCAATTTTGGTTTGTCCTTAATTCATAAGATCATCCAACAATGTTTACTAGTAATCCTTTGAAAGAGACCACACTTAATCGCACATAAGCTACATATAGACTTTTCGTGATGATATTTTACTAATTCAAATAGAGCATTTTTCAAAATGAACATGGACCATTGATCATACAATCAAGTGATTCCCGCCACTATTCCGATGTATCACATGCTTGTATGTCTCCCTTCCTAGTCACGTCCTCATTTTGTCTACATCAATAAGGGTAAGGGTCCCATTATTTTTTCTTCTTTCCCATCATCCATCCACAGGAAGACGAGAGTTTTAAACTAAATTGACGAACCCTTGACACTAAGAAATAACAAAGAACAAACATCTTGAACTACAATAGATTCAAACACAAAAAGTATAACCATAAGTTGTACTGTGAGGATGATCCAACACCGACACATAGATCAAAAAATAGTTTAGAGAATGAAGTGAATAAATAAATGTATGAACACAATAAGTACAACTAAGATGATTCAGAACAAATAGAACAGAAACAGCCAGGGAAACCGAATTGAATAAGTAGCGTCGGACAATCACCTTTCTCAATCGTGTTTGAACAAGAGCAGCCTCAATTTTTAGTTCTAATTCCCTCATATCAGCCACAGAAAGTTCCTCACTGTTATTCTCCTCCACAAGCCTGTGCAAAATATTTGGGATTTCACGCTACTTGGCGAATCATATCATTATGATCTCGCTCTCCAATGTTCAGTTGACCGTGTTTTTAAAATATGTTCATGCACACACACACACGTACGTGTGTGCGCGCGCGTGCATGCATCTATAGTATACATGTTGTGCATTGACATTCAAGATTTTGTGTTACCTATCCACCGTCTGTAGAAGCTCTCTACATGTCCTGAACTTTGTGCAGTGTGATAAAACCTCCTGAAGCCATGATTTTAAAAAATTTCACAAGTTTTAGTTCATTGTACAGGTTATCATTTGTATCATGTTTTTAAAAATGACCAACTCTTGAAAAGCTATCGCTTACCAGCTGCCCACCAGCTCCATTGTTGGTTCTCTCTCCCACTTCTGTGCAGCTTCTCTCATACCTAGAGAGGATATGCTCCACACTGAAACGTGCGTAGTTAATGAGTATTTGTACAATATATTAGCAGTGAGATAATAGTTAATACAAATACAAAAGATATTAAGCACACTAACTCATATACATAGATCTTTAGGATAAACATGATTGCTTGGAATGTTGATCTTGAAACAAAGCTACACCGGATATCGATTTAATTATGAATTCGTGACATGTTGATGCATTAGTTCATATTCTGAAGGTCATTGAGACTGTAAAGTCGGAAGTGGTTATTACCTTAACATTAAATTAATAAAAGATACCCACTAGCATCTCTATTGATGCAAGTCATTATCCTTTTGGCTGGCCCGATAAAAATTGTGTTCTTTATTTTCGTAAGTAATTACTTTCGTGTTGTCATTTTTGGTCCCTACGTGTGTGATTGTGTACACATATGTGGTCGTTGGTTTACATAATATTGCCCAGCCTTTTTCTTACTCCAGCCCCCAAAAGACGATTAAAGAAAATGATTATCTATCTCTTTTCAGCAATGCATATAATAAGGTCTAATGGCGCAGCTACATAGAGGCCGGGGGGCGCCCGACCCCCCGAAATTTTTTTTGCGATGTAGGGGGTATATAGTTTTCGTGTAGAAAAATTTCGGTATATTCAGTTTCGACCCCCCAAAATTTCGGTATTACACGAAAAATAGCCTTAGGAAAAAAAAAATTAGATCCCGACCCCCACTGAAAATTTTCTAGCTTCACCACTGATAAGGTCGTTATATAATTCAAAGTGAACCACAAACTGTGTGTATTGAAATCGCGTGCAAGGATATCATGCATATTTTCTAACAAAATCTAAATTTTAGAAGTTTTTCGAGTACAATGTATGTGTAACTTCCTTCAAGTTATCAACATCTCTGACTAATTTGTTATATTTGGTAAACTTTTTACTGTACACAGCAAACAAAACGCACTAGTAAGCAATTTGCATTAGCTTACTCTATGTTTGGTTGGGGGAAATGAGCTTAAAGAAATGGAAATGAATTCATTTCCCTTGTTTGGTAGCTAGTGAAATAAAAAAGTGGAGATTTGCAATTTTTAGTTTAAGAGCGGAAACCAATTCTTTGCATTGGAAAACAATTTTTTAGAGGATAATAATAATAATAATAATAAATAATTAATAAAATAATAATAATAATAAAATAATAATAATAATAAATAATAACAAAATAATAATAAATAAATAATAATAAAATAATAAATAAATAAATAATAATAATAAATAATAAGTAATAATAATAATAATAATAATTTTTAGTGATTTCTTAAGTCAATTATGTGTTACCAAACACAAGAATTTTTACTGAATTTATGTGGAATTCATTTATGTGAATTTGATTTCTGCATTTTATTTCATTTCTTTGAATTTCACCCGACCAAACATACCCTAAGGCTACACCTCGGAATCCCTAGACTAAATGTAGGGAAATAAGGAATTTATAGTATCATAGATAATGATGTATATATCACACATAAAATCACCAAATAAACCCTAGCTACAGTATTGAACAGCAGTACCTGTTAGTAGTGCCGCTACAGGATTGGTAGAGTTTGCCATTGGAGGAGAAAACAAGGACGGCTATATCAACATCACAAAGAACTGAAAGCTGACGTGCTTTCTTCATTAAACCTGTCCTCCGTTTTGAAAAAGTTACTTGACGGCTGCTTTTGTCTTCTATTCGCTTCATTTCCAGCTTTCTTCGTCCCATCTTACGCACGTCTACTCAAACTAGCTTGCTCTAGATCGATCTAACTTTTATATATTTTTTGTTAGCCAGTCACAAGCAGTTGTTGAGTTGATCTTATCTATTTGTATTATTATTAATATTATTATTATTATATACTGTATATGAAAGTGACTAAGTGTGTGCAAGTTGTGGTGCAGATGGAAAGCATCATTTGAAAATGACCAACCAGTTTACCTTCATTTCTCTGTCTGCGGCTATAATATTTTTTTATTCACCGCCAAATAATATTGTAATTGTTACACGTCAAAATGTGAAATGTCACGTGTTAATTAAATGGAATAATGGCTTGTTTGTTTAGGGCCCGCTTGGTTTAAAGTGGGGAAAAGAAAAAGGTAAGAGAGTGCAAAGAAATGAGTGAGTTGGGTAATCAATCCCTTACCTCCTAATTTATTCTATAATGGTTGATTATCCACTACGGGGTAATCAATCCCTTTGCACTCCCCCACCAAGCACCATCTAATGAGTAAGGTGAGCCTTTTTGAATACATTACCCATTCCCCACCCCTCCTTAACCCCCAACCAAGCACTCCCTTAGTTTTTTTAAATTAAGTCATGTTTAATTAACGTGCTTGTCTAGATATGTGATGTTTGTTTGTAAATGAATAAATGATTGTTTGTTTTGTTTGCTGAATAAAGTATCTGAATTAGAAAAATACTGTTATACCCTTTTAGTTGAAATAAGGTTAAGAAATGGAAAGGTAAATATGTAAAATTCGGATAAAAGAGATGACTTAATTTAGTGACCCTCATCTCATTTGTTTTTTTCTAGAAAGTCATATATTAGTTTTAAGTACTAAACAAACATCCATTTGATGGCTTAATTAACTTACCTATTTTTCAATTAAGACACTTTAAGTTATTATCAAACACTACCTAAGGTGTTTACTAAATTAAATGGTTAGGTTTGAGGGTCTTCATTAGACATTTAATTGGAAGAGTTTCATTAAAAAAATAAATAAAAAAAATAGAAAAAAAATTGTGTGTCTACCGACTAAGAGAATAAGTATTTTGGGCCCATATTTATATCCATTAAGAGTGAATAACGGAAAAGGATACAACCCGTAAAGTGATGTTTGATAATAACTTAATTGACTTAATATGATAAAAATTAAATCGAGATTGTTATAAAAAAATTCGTTTGTTTATAACTTAATAAAAAAATAACTAAAAATATAAAGTGATAAAATTGAGAGTATCTGCATTAAGTTATCTTTTATTTAAGGACATGACTAAATGTAGAATTTAAACAAACAAGCCCTAACTTTTTTTATGTAATGGTCATTACTTTGCGTAAGTTTATCATTTGAGTTATACAAGAACAAAGATGGCTCATGGGTTGATAAGGAACTTCTCGCAAACAAGCATGCCGAGCCCGCTTGATTTAACAGTTTTCCTTTTCGAGAACTGTAGTATTTAATCTTTTGGTAGACAAGTTCAAAGGGTTTATATCTATCACGACACCGATATAAACAAACCAAAAAAGTTAGGGGTTAAGTCTGCATCTTGCAAGAACAAAGTTTGTCATTTGGGTAAGTTTAAGCAAGTTGTTTGTTTTCACTCCATATGGTTATTGTTAAAAGAGATCATGTTTTCAATTTCGTGAATTTTGAGAAGGTCGGAGAAATGTCTGAAAACGGTCACGGAATACTGGTCATGCTGCATATATCATAGGCAAAAAGGCTTAAATTCTCTTGGTAAAACGAGTGGGGATCCTTTTCTATTTACCTGTTTGGTTCACTGATCAAACATCAATATCTTTTCTCATAAATTGCGAAGGAACCTAACTTCATTATTTTTTCTCAAGTTTATAGATGCTCAAGCGTGATCTCCGAGGGAAGGAAGGTTGGAGATTCGAAAAATGTCACCCGATCATGGTCTATATCATACGAAAACTTAAGTAAAAATGAGATGAGCAATGGAATCTTGACACTATCTTCATTGACTAGTTGACTGTTAGGTTGGTTTTTGTTTTGAGACGTGCGTTCTCTTTTGCATCACTTTCAACTCTAAAGAAGCCAAAACCTAATAAACAAGGGTCGGAATATTGATATGAAATATCAAGTTTTAAATTTGTAGTTAAACACTCGAATTGAAACACATTAGAATTTTAACACAATAGGCGCACTCACCCTGACGTACAATGATATAATGGAGGAATTGGATATATACTCGCTAAAACTGTTGGAAAATTTAGTGCACTTGAGGGATCAAATCATACATGGAAATGGGTTTGGAGGTACATAGTGTACACCCTTTATGAGGCGAAAAATGAACCACTTTTAGGGGGTCATTTAAGCCCGGAATTGAATTTATTTGATCAAATATTGCCCTAAATCGTTCCTTTTGTGATTTTAGGTACTTTGGGAGTAAATTCTAGAAAAGGAAGCAATTCGGACGTTTTTGGAGCATAAAAGTGAAGAAAATGACAAAGACTTAATTTTCTATGCTGAGAACAATACCTAACGGTGTCAAGAGTAAAAACCATGACGACCCAGTGAAAACGTGACAGCGTCACAACAAGGGCGTCAAGACTATTTTTGGTGACGGCCCATAAGGAGTATACATGACGGCATCAGACCCAGATCTAGGCAGTCCGAGAAACTATTTGGTGGCGAGATGACGGCGTCAGACTTTTGTTCTTGACGCCGTCACCTATCAAAATCCATATATAGTTTTCTATTTTTCATTCATTAGAGAGGAACTTGTGTTGAGAAAACTAGGGCCGAACTTTGTAAACCCTAGGTCATATTTTACAGTATTTTCAAGGGTTTTCACCCCTTGAATCCTTTCATGTTCAATTGAGATAAGTCTTCTCTTAATTCATTCAATATGTCTATGTGTTGTTTGAATATATCTTGTGCTTGTCTTGATTTCAACATGCTAGGCTAGATCTATCTTGTGTTTGCTTAGATGTAATGAAACCTAGATGTTAATTATGTGTTGATTACTTGTTTATGGTTGTATTGGATGAATGATTTCAATGTTAGGCTTAAGAAAACTGGCAGATCTCCATTGTGTAACATGCTTGAACGTCTTAGAAAACATGAACCGATGTGTACTAGGTTTTATTGGTTGTATTTAATGCATGAGTAAATTCTAGTGATCCCATGTTAGGAGCTTCTTAGCCGGCTCGACATAGGAGTGAAGTAGGCGCTCATAGGATTGGGGAAGTAAGTACGCCACCCCATGAATGGTAATAAGGAATACAATCCCTCATCCACGCAACTATAACAAGTAATTAACATGTAAAAGATATCTAGGGAGTAGTGAAATCTAAGTAAACACAATTCTCCTACATATTGCTCACAACTTTAGTTTAATTTAGTTTATTTTCATTTTTAGTATTTTATTTTGATTGCATCTTTAGTATTGGGTTAGTTGATTAGCAACTAATTCCGCCCAACTCCTTCAAACCCGAGATTTTTACTTGCTTTCATAAAAATATAAAAAATACAAAAAGAATCATCCCTCATCTCTAGACCTAGTCGTTAGGTTTTCTAATCCTAGCGACACTATTCCTAGCTGAACGATCAATCCCCCGGTACTTGTCATTATACTATACTATATCGATCAGGTACACTGCCTGGTGGGGGTTGTAAGCTTCTCGAGATCCCTCGAGAGGTAAAGCCTGGTGCAATCCCCACGCATCAACCCTTTAAGTCCCTGATTACCCTAACTGAAATAGTGGTTAAGTAGTGATACTACTGCTAGTAGTATGTTTCTGCTGGTAGTAGTATGATTCTGCTACTAGTAGTATGATTCTGTTGCTAGTGCTAAGTTGATTCTGCTGCTAGAGTGCTGGTTGAATATGTAACTGATTTGAACTATTCAAATGACAGTTACATCTGCACTCATGACCACGTTTATTGGTCATGTAACCACTATTTTTGGTTATAATGGGGGTAATTATGTAGAGATTAATGGGCCAATTAATTCTCATAATTCCATTTGACTAGCCATGAGTATTTTCCTATATATAGGAAATCAATGATGCATGAGATAATACACAGAAAGTGAGAAAACATATAACACAAAAACACAAAGGGTTATTGATTTGTGCCTAATTCAATAACATACATTTGGTCTTATCCCAAGTAGATATTTGTGATACCCAGGCATTAGGATCGAATAATTTACTTTGGAAAGTGATTACACGATTCCAAGTGATATCCGGTAACCATTAATTTGGTACGTAGTTAGGCTATTGATTATCTTAACCGTGTTCTGGGTCAATAACCTCCAACAATCAAAGTAAACTATTTTGTGATAATCAATGGCCGCTGCTATGAGGCATATGGCTGCTAACTTTTCCAAATTAGAAAAGTTTGAAGGTGTTGATTTCAAAAGATGGCAAAAAAAGATGCACTTCTTGTTGTCAAGCATGAATGTGGTGTATGTTCTAAGCACTGCTATTCTTGAAGATCATGGGGATGATGCTACTGTGGAACAGATAAGGAAAAGAAGCAAATGGGAGAATGATGATTATGTCTGGAGAGGTTTAATCCTCAATGGTATGTCTGATTCTCTCTTTGACATTTATCAGAATATTGAATCTTCCAAAGAACTATAGGATTCCTTATAAGCCAAATATATAGCTGAGGATGCTTCAAGTAAGAAGTTTCTTGTAAGTAATTTCACAAATTACAAAATGACTGATTCAAGACCAGTTATGGAACAATACAATGAACTTCTTAGTATACTTGGAAGGTTTACACAACAGAAAATGAACATGGATGAGGCTTGATTCGTTGTGTTTTTGTGCAAAACGTTATATCAAAAATACCAACAAACGTGAGGTCAATGTTATCGTAAAGACAAGAAGACGTGGAGAATTACAAGTAAACCTTTTAGGAAAAAGATTACCTCGTAAACTCGTGAAAGTGATATTTTTAAAACCGGGAAAGTGATTTCCCGGGTCGTGTCTCAACGAGGTGTGAATGGAAAGTAACGTGAAAGGATCGAGATTAAAACCTTGAATGTTTGGTTGTGAAAGATTGTTTGGTGTTATGGTACGTAAAATTAATGAGAATTAAGAATTAATGAACGGAAATTGAAATAACGCAACCTAAAAGGGAAAACAAACAAGGGAATGCTAGTGAAATCTTAAAACTACATAAAAAAAACTACTAGGAACATGATAAGGAAAACGGGAAACCCTAAAACGAAATCTAAGACAAATACGTGTCGTTTATTAAAAATAAACGCCAACGTTCAAATTAAAACTTGAATTTAGAGCTACGCTAGTCCTACGGGTTTCCAAATAATTTTCTTACGTACTAAATGACAAAAGAAAATTTTAGAAAAAAGAAAATTAATTTTTTAATAAAAATTCTATTTAATAAGATTTAATTACTAATTTAACTAAATTAAATTAAAATAAATACTAAAACTATTACAATAAATCTGAAACTTTTTTGGAAAATATTACAAGTGAAAATGGTTCTAAGAAAAATATAAAAAGTGGTGATACAGTTCACTAATAAGCCAACAATAAGCAAAATAAGATGTTAGGCTTAATGAACAAAACAAACCACAACTCATACTAAGTATTAAAGTATGCAATGAATAACTGAAAAAGACCCAAGGGCACGTTGGTATTGTGGTGTTGTGTTGTGTCTGTTTGACAGAGGTGACCAGGGTTCGAATCCCCTTGGCACCCTTTTTTCAATTATTTTTTTTTTCAATTTTCTTTTACACAAACATTTTAACAACAAAAATGACCAACTTTTGAAAAGACAAACCTTTTGGAATTAACAAATAAGCAATGTAAGAGCTTAAAAGCTCAACAATTTGCTAAAATTTTGTAAAACCAAACTAAAGCTTAACTGTTTATAAGTTTATGAGCTCAAATAAGCTACAACTTAACTTAATCAATTAACAAGAGCTAAAGTCGCACTAACTAATCATAATTAACTAAAACTAAGCTAGAAAAAGCAGCTAACATCCAACAAAGTAAGAAAATAAGCTCAAACAAACAAACACACCTGAAGCAGGCCTAATGGGTGATTTTGAGGGTAAAATAAGCTATTCTAACAAGCAAATCGGGGCAAACCACTTAATGGATTTGACAAGCTAGCAAATTGAGTTTCCAAACCAATAAGAATCAAAGAAAATGGACAAGAAATGAACTAGTTGTGGTGCAATGAAAAATGGGTCATACTGCAAGAAACTTTGTTGCAGGGCAACAGATGCCCAAACAGGCAACTTTAAGCTAGTCCAAACCTTTTATTAAAAATTCCTAAAATTCAAAAAAAATATATATATTTGGATTCAATAGCTGACAAATTCTAAAATCCCAGAGTTACAAATCCTAACTCACAATCATGAACAAATTAAAAATCCACCATTTTTTGAGTTTTCTGTCATTTTGACTTTTTTCAATTTTTTGCAATTTGACTTTGATGAGTTTTAATCCTTCATAGATTACTAAATATGATCTACTAACCGAAAATGAGACTAATCTAAGCAAGCTAAACTAGTTTAATAACTAAAAGATTGATTATGAATGCCAAAAATCCTAACAGTTAAGCTTAATGGAATTTAAAGGGTATTTTTGACTTCTTCACTAAAATTACCAAAGTACAAGTTGAATTGGACTAATTTGAGCATAAGAGTGGTACTGAGACAGGTTTGGTCCAAATACAACAACAACTACACACCTCAACAGATTGAACCAAACACCCCTTTACTAAACTGTTTTCAAAGATTTCAAAGCAATTGAGCAAATTAACACATAAACTGCACTAATCACTTTATACTAAGCTAAATCAAACTTAAATAAACAGAAATGAATAATCAAATACAGCAAATAACATTTAACACATAATATGAATAAATTTGGTACAAATCCTTACTTGACATCCAAAGCTAGGAGATCAATGAGACAAAAATGAACAATTAAATGTTTTTGCAGTTAAGATAAGACAAAAATGATGAGTATTTACACACTCATCAATCCCCTACACTAAACTATTGCTAGTCCCTAGCAATCCTTTATGAAAATTTAATGGATTTGATGTCTCTTTACCAAAAGCCATTACTTCTGGAGTAGCCAAATGTTTTAGTGTGATACTTTGGTACATTGATAACCAAATGATTTAGAGCAAACCATCAGCTTTTAGCGAATTTGATTTGTCGTTACCAAAAGCCGTTTGCTTTTTGTAACACCCCCAAAATTTGGTACAGCGGAAGACTCAACAAGCTTTCGGGGTGTTACGAGGATTGGTATCCATTCTAAGTCATGAAAGAACGAGATAAAGTAAACATAAGAAAAACACAAACATACGGGGTTTTAAAGTTTACATTTATCCCAAAATTATCCAAAGTAAGGCCCAAAAGAAATAAACGTAGGTCCACAATAGCATATCAGAGTTTTAGAAAATAGATCCATAAACCAGGTGCCAAAGCCAAGCCTTCCAATCCAAGCATCCAAATCATCACTTAATTATCTGAGAAAACGTGCTAAAAGTCAGCTTTCGCTGGTGAGATAATAGGTTTATATTCATAATTCAATCAAGTGGACATATACGCAAAACTCTTGCTAGCTAGACTAGGCCTCAATCAACCAATCCAAAACGAACCAACCAAAACTAACCAACCCTATAGGTGCACACTATAGTCCAATAACCAATCAAATCAAATCAATCTATATGCATAAGGATACGACATACCCACATGCGTAAGGATACGACATGTTCAACTTACCTAGATCTAGTCTAGGCCTCGTTGTATAGCTTACCTAGCTCTAGGCTAGGCCTCACTCCATAGCTTACCTAGTTCTCGACTAGGCCTCGCTCCATAGCTTACCTAGTTCTCGACTAGGCCTCGCTCTCAATCCTACCTAGTTCTATAAGCATAGCAAGTTTTGAAATCAAAGGCGATAATAGTCCACATAAAACAATTTGCACGTTTCTCACCCCAAGTATTGAAAACAAAGTTCAAGAGTAAAAAGTGGGGCTATGACTCACCTCAAGTCCAGAAATCAGCAAGAAGAAATCGGTAGAAGTAAGATGTATAGTAACTCAAATGACGGCAACTACAGACTCGGCACTTCCTAACAATATAAACTCGTTCAGAAATCATTTCCTCAAAATCAAATATTCCCAATCCCGAACATATTCCTTTTTACTTTCCAAAAATCCATTTCTCGTATTATTCTCATATTAGTTTAGAGTTTGGTATCCATACGGGTGGAGGGTCGATACAACTCACAACAAGAAGCCACAACGAAAGAAAAAAAAATAAAACACTCTATAGGTCTAATATTAGCCCAATATATTATTTAAATAAATCATCGAAGTTTATCAAATCCGTCAATTTGGTAATCCCCCATATTTATTTACGTAATATATCACTCTAAGATTATACCCAAAACCTAAGTCACATAGCACGTAAAGTACTATATGGTATATATCAAAGTTTAATAAATTCACTATATATACCGTCAAACTTACTAAATACGTCAATTTAACAAGCTCCACGAGATATTTAGTAATTCATTATTCCTGTACACGTACCATAACCTATGGGTGTCGTAGGATACAATGCCCATTAATATACTCATTTTATATAACTATATAGATCCTATTTAATCCATCGATTAAATAAGGTACGTAGTTATAGTAAATGGATGTATTAACGTCACATATCCGTGACAAGCACAAAAGTCACAAAATAATAATATAGTCCACTTGGACTTAAGTGACCACGACCCCGTATAACTCGATAGTTTTCCTCGTTTATTTAAAATATATTTTATTTAATATAGTTAATCAACGTTATAGATTTCGTTATTATTTATAGTTGTTTAATTATAATAACGCTCCCGACATTTATTACACTACTTTCATAGTATATTATTTATCGTCACGTTATTATAGTATTACTCGTGATCGTTTTATTTTTAATATACGCATTTATATAGTTATATATACGTTTTTCACGTCTATATACTTATATAAACGTTTATATTACCAATAATATTATTACGAGTTTTATTATTAGCGTTTGGTTATAAATAATTATCGAGTTATATGAGATGGTCACATGTCCGAGTCATCACTCTCGACTCATTGTCCAAGTCCAAATAAAATAACCAAGTAAAAATCAAGTAATCCAACTCCGTCCAATCAATACCCATAACACGTGCTACAATGATAGGGTCCGACTACGGCACCCGACTAACCTATCTCCGTCAATCTAATTAACCGTCTCACAATCGGTTCCCATTACCACTTCGTCAACACAACTCCAAAAATCAATATCACAAGTCTAAATACTTCCACTTCAAGCTCAAATATATCAATGAAACAATAATAACTAAAACAACAAACATTATAATCCGACAAGTATATATGACAACCAAATTAAGTATCATACATACGGGTTGATTTACCAAGTCAAACCCGGGTCAATATTACACCACAAGAATCATGGGTCCCACCCGAGACCTATAGGGTCTCGGCTTGCTCTATACGAGCCAAAACCAACCAAACGGACCACTTGGGTCGTCGGCCAAAAATCCAAATGACAACAATCAACAACAATGACCAACCAAGAATCAATCAAACATCAATAATAAGGTCCAAACATCCTCAAATCGAGCACCAATGACAAAGAATCATCAAGTATCAAAATAAATCCGAAAAATGGTACAAACCGAGAGCATTTGATCTCGGGTACACCTCGACCCAACAAGAAAAACAACAACCCGGATACCAAACTCATTGTTTCATTCATTTAATCAAAAACCCACTTGAGTTTCATGTTTTCAACCATAAACCCAAACGAAAAATTAAATTCGTGACCTTAGGTCACATTTTTCACCAAAATACGAGTTGAAACTCGTCTCACCTTCGATTTCTAAGACCAAATCGTGATAAACTTCAAAAACAATAAAGATGGTGATGATTTTTGTGATAAAACGAGATGAAAAGAAAGGTTTTAGGGCGTGTGTAGTAGTAGATCGTGTAGAGGATGATGTGGGGAGTTGATTGGTGGTGGTGGTGTTGATTGTGGAGCGGCGGTGGAGCTGTGGCGGCGGCGACAGCTTTTTGGTGGCTAGGGTTTGGTGATGATGGTGTTGATATATTAGAGAGAGAGTTGAAGTAGTGAGGGTGTTGTGTGTTTGTGTGAGGCCAAAACCACAAGGACGATTTTTGTATCAAACTCCTCAAAATAATAATAATAATAATAATAATAATAATAATAATAATAATAATAATAATAATAATAATAATAATAATAATAATAATAATAATAATAATAATAATAATAATAATAATAATAATATTAGTAAGGTGGGTGAGGTAACTCGGTGTAATATACACGGACCTAAACCTGAAACTTATTTAAAATAGACCGACTCTCTCGAACCGAGCTCATTCTCAAAATTATAAATTACCACGATACGTTCCAAAAATATATAACTGAACCAAATATTCAAAATATTAACTTTTCGTTAGGTTATCCTAGTGCCGGAGTCAATGTAGTGCCAAACAGATATCTCATAAATAAATCACCATAATTATACCAAACCAATAATAAAAATCAATTACCATAAGTATTACGATGTTCAAAACCACGGTTCAACGTTTACACTTCCCATTACGAATAAACTTTTCAAATATTCCAAAAATTATTACATTTAAAGTAATGCATGTTTATAATTAGTTTCCCCAAAATTGCCAGTTGTCACACTTTTGGACTAGCCAACTCTAGAATTATCATCTTGGTGAGTTGATTACCAATTATGGTTTTCCACTGCCTTTACCGCAAGCCATAACCTCGTGGGCTAGCCAACTCTTCACTATCAAGGATATGGTGAGTTGAACACCATACAATTTTTGGCAAATTGTCAACCATAAACGGATTTGAGATATCTTTACCAAGAGCCATTTACTCTTGGATTATCCAGTCCTTATGTTAGATATGGTGGACTGATAACCTTTTGTTGTGTACGTGCAAAGCACTTCCACTAAAAAAAAATTTTTTTTGGGCCAAAATGGGGGTATTATGGCACTAGAAGGTATAGATGTGATTAAATTACCCAGAATTTACCCCCCCCCCCCCCACACACACACACACTTAGAATTGAATATTGCCCTCAATATTCAAAGTACTGGCTATTATGCCGATATTTTGAGACGTAAAAGGTTTAGATTTGGGCAAGTGTGGGAACACCATTTTTTTTTTTTTGAAAGAGCAGGGGTAACTCCCCCACACTTAGTTTTTAGAAAAGAGAAAGAAGTTAGAAAGATGGGTGAAAACCCATCTTGTGCTACTGTTTTTGTTCATCGAGTCGCTAGCTTGACTCGACCCCGAATTCATTGGTCCATGGGGAAAGTTTGGAGATCCGGGACAACCACGGGTGGTATGTCCCTTCCAAAATAATGCTTCAACCGATGCCCATTCACTTTGAAATTTGGACCGTCATTTTGAGATAACTCGATAGTGCCATAAGGAAAAACTTTAGCAATGGTGAATGGTCCAGCCTAGCGGGTTTTGAGCTTACCCGAGAATATCTTCAATCTAGAGTTAAAAAGAAGGACTCGGTCACCAACGTTGAAAACACGGTTCTTGATTTTGGAGTCGTGGATCTTCTTTGTTTTCTCTTTGTAGATCAAAGAGTTCTCGTAAGCTTGATCACGAAGTTCATTGAGTTGAACTTTCCTATGATCACCCGCGGACTTAAGATCGAAGTTGGCATGCTGCAAGGCCCAATAAGCTTTGTGCTCGAGCTCGACCGGTAGATGACACGCTTTCCCATACACAAGCTTATAAGGGGTACACCCAATGGGTGTTTTATAAGCCGTACGAAAAGCCCATAGTGCGTCATCTAACTTGTCTGACCAAGAGGCACGGTTTTCACCTATGGTCCATTCAAGAATTCTTTTTAAACCATGGTTTGAAACTTCTACTTGCCCACTAGTTTGTGGGTGATACGCGGTAGCAAGTCGGTGAGTGACACCATACTTGAGCATGACTTTTGCAAATTGATCATTGCAAAAGTGAGTACCGCGATCACTAATGATGGCACGGGGAGCTCCAAACCTAGCAAAGAGAGACTTAAAAAATTTCACAACTACTTGGGCATCGTTGGTTGGGAGAGCTTTGGCTTCGACCCATTTTGAAAAAAATAATCGACGGCCACTAGTATGTACTTGTTCCCTCGTGAAGACGGGAACGGCCCCATAAAATCAATGCCCCAAACATCAAAGATTTCACAAACTTGGATGACATTTTGTGGCATTTCATCCCGTTGTGTTATCTTTCCTTGACGTTGACAAGAGTCACAAGATTTGACTAAGTCATGGGCGTCTTTGTAAATTGTGGGCCAATAGAAACCGGAATCAAATACTTTTCGAGCGGTGTAATTCGGGCCATGATGTCCCCCGGTGGGTCCATTATGACAAGCCTTAAGAATTTCCATGGCTTTTTGGCCATGAACACACCTACGAATGACTTGATCCGCACAAATTTTGAACAAATAGGGATCGTCCCAAAAGTAATGATTCATATCCTTGAAAAACTTGTTCTTTTGGTGGGACGACATCCCTTTAACAACGAAATTCCCCGCATGGTAGTTTGCAAAGTCGGCAAACCATGGGGTACTAGAATCACCACGACAAGAAATCACATTAAGTGTCTCGAGAGGAAACGTTTCATTTATTTCCTTTTTCTTAAGAACACTTTGATGAGGGTTTTCCAATCGGGAAAGATGATCAGCAGCAAGGTTCTCGGCTCTTTTTTTATCACGAATAATGATATCAAATTCTTGTTGGAGGATAACCCAACGGAGCAATCTCGGCTTTGCATCTTGTTTGGCAAAGAGATATTTGAGAGCCGAGTGATCCGTATACACTATGCATTTAGTCAAGATCAAAATATGGCCGATATTTCTCTAAAGCATACACCACGGCTAGTAATTCTTTTTCCGTTGTGGTGTAATGAGCTTGAGCTTCGGTCAAGGTTTTGCTTGCATAATGTATCGGCTGAAAGTGTTTGGTTTTTCGCTGCCCCAAGACCGCACCTATGGCAAAATCACTTGCATCACACATAAGTTCGAAAGGTAGGTCCCAATCGGGGGCAACTAAGATCGATGCCTCGGTAAGCTTTTTCTTGAGAGTTTGAAAAGCTTCGATGCACTCATCAGAAAAGATAAACGGAGTTTCTTTTTCAAGAAGTCGGGTCATCGGCCGGGCTATCTTTGAGAAATCTTGAATGAATCTATGGTAGAAGCCGGCATGACCAAGAAAACTCCGAATACCTTTGACAGTAGTGGGAGGAGGTAGTTTAGCAATGACGTCAATCTTAGCTCTATCGACCTCAATCCCGCTCTTGGAAATCTTATAGCCAAGGAAAATGCCCTCTTTGACCATAAAATGGCTTTTCTCCCAATTTAGACTTAGATTGGTATCTTCACATCTTTGAAGCATTTTGTCTAAATTGGTGAGACATGATTCGAATGAATTCCCAATGACCGAAAAATCATCCATGAAGACCTCCATTGTTTTCTCGATCATGTCGTGAAAAATGGCCATCATGCATCTTTGAAACGTGCCCGGAGCATTGCACAAGCCAAAAGGCATGCGTCGATAAGCAAATGTTCCATATGGACACGTGAAAGTCATTTTCTCTTGATCTTGAGAATCAATGGGAATTTGGAAGTAACCCGAAAAACCGTCAAAGAAACAATAGTATTCGTTTCCCGCAAATCTTTCAAGCATTTGGTCCATGAAAGGTAGAGGAAAGTGGTCTTTACGGGTGGCGTCATTTAACTTTCGATAGTCAATGCACACACGCCATCCCGTTACCAATCGAGTCAGAATTAACTCATTATCATCGTTCTTAACAACCGTTATACCACCCTTCTTGGGCACACAATGGATGGTATTAACCCAAGGACTATCCGAGATAGGGTAAATCAAACCGGCATCAAGAAGTTTGATAACGTCTTGTTTGATAACCTCATGAATTTTAGGATTCACCCTTCTTTGTTGTTGAACCGCCGTTTTATAATCATCCTCCATCAAAATCTTGTGCATACAAAATTCCGGGTTAATACCCTTGATGTCGGAAAGTCTCCAAGCAATGGCTCGCTTGTGTGACTTTAAAACCTTGAGGAGAGCGGCTTTGTTTTCCTCATTCAAATCTTTTGCAATTGTGACGGGAAACTTATCGTCACCCTCCAAAAATGCATACTCGAGATGAGGTGGTAAGTCCTTAAGTTCGACCTCGGGAGGATCATTAGATTTTTCAATTGATTTGATCTCCTCATTATGAAGTTCTTTTGGAGGGAGAGGGGGTGAAGGATCTTCATTTAACAATTTTTCAAGCAAAAGTATATCCCCCTTGGAATCAAGATAGTTATTATCAACTTCATGTGACATTGAGCTATCTTGGGCAAGAAAAGCCTCGACTTCTTCCAAAAGGAAGTCACTTCCCTAAAACGGAGTGAGAGAAGGGGAAGAGTCGGCTATGATTGGTGCAGAAGATGGAGTGGGATTGCCACTCGAAGAAAAACCAAGAACTTCTTGAGAGTACTCCTCAGAAGCAACATCAATGACATCTATTCAATTAACTGATTCAGAGTCGAAATTTGAGGAGTACCTTGAAGTTTGATCAAGGTTAAAGGTAACCGCTTCATTACCAACATGTAGAGTGATCTCTTGTTCAAAAACATCAATGAGAGCACGACCCGTTCTTAGGAATCCTCTTCCAAGAATGAGAGGAACCCTTTGATCCGCATCAAACTCAACAACTACGAAGTCAGCTCGAAAATGGAACTTTCCTACTTTCACGAACACATCCTCAGCAATGCCGAGTGTACGAATGATGGAACGATCTGCAAGCTCAAGAGTCATGCATGTAGGAGTAAGTTCGGGAAGAGAAAGTTTCCTCCACACTGAATGGGGCATTAGGTTGATGCTAGCGCCAAGATCGGCCAAGGCAAAGCATTCAACCATTCCTGGAAAAACACAAGGAATGAGAAATTTCCTAGGATCTCCGAGCTTCACGGGAAGCTTCTTCAGTATAATTGCGGAGCAATTCTCATTCAGTGGAGTCTTAGCCATTTCAAACAACTTTTCCTTGTTGCTTAACAAGTTTTTGATTGTTGAAGCAAATTTGGGCATTAACATGATAGCATCCGCAAAGCTTATGTCAAAATGTAAATCTTAGAAGATTTGAAAGAACTTGTCCATTTGGTGACTAGCCTTTTCACGGAGCTTTTGATCGTTTAAACGTGATGGATAAGGTATTGAAGCTTTGGATTGAACGGGACTTTCCCGGGGTTCAAAAACAACTCCCGATTTGGACTTGGTTTTTGGGACAACATGAGGTTGGACGTGTGCGGTACTTTGTGGGCTAGTAATTTGCACTTTGTCCTTTGTCGCCTCAGGTTCACGTTCTACTACCTTCGGAGGAGAAGTAGAAGAGGTAGTAGGAATCGCGGGTCCATCATAAGAAACACCACTACGGGTTGTGATCGCCTTTACATCGCCCTTAGGGTTAGCGATCGTGTTGCTAGGAAGCGTTCCCGATCCCGAAGGTCGATCATTTAAAGTCTTCTTTAGTTCAGAGACCTAACTGACCAACAACCTGTTTGTTTCTTCTTGAGCCTTCATAAATTGTTTCAACAACTCATCGGATGATGATTGAGTTTGAACAACGGCTTGGTTTTGATTAGGAAAATTTTGAGCTCGGTTGTTTTGATTGAAACTTTGGTTTTGAAAATTTCCTTGGTTTTGGTTACCATTACCATGAAAATTGTTTCCTTGATCGAAATTACCATAACCTTGGTTTCTATTCAAGTTTCCTTGATTTTGAAAACCTTGATTGAAATTCCCTTGGTTTTGAAAACCTTGGTTCATTCAATTTTGGTTTTGGTTACGGTTTTCGAAATTTTGGTTTGGATTGAAACTTTGGTTTTGATTGAACCCAGGTGGTCCAAGGAAATTATTAGAGCGATAGCTGAGAAGATTACGGTCCCCTTGTGGTTGGTGAACATTACCTCCCGTATTATAGGAACTTTGAGCAGCATATACGTTCTCTTGAGTGTAGCCACCGGTGGCTGGACACTCGGAATAAGAATGCAGACCTCCACAAGTTTCACAACTTTGATTCATGGCTTTGAATTGTTGATTTTGGATGGTTTGGTTCATCCTCAACATAGCCATAGATAAGTCATCTAGCTTCTTTGTGAGAGTAGCTATTTCATTGGATGCCGGAGTCATAGATTTACATGACTCGCCTCTCTCGGCTGAGGAATCCCAAAAGTTATGGTGAGCGGTCATGTTTTCAATGAGATCATAACACTCTTCGGGTCTCCTTTTCATAAAGGTACCACCACCAGCATCATTGATTGTATCTCGGTGTCTCAATGTCAACCCATTATAGAAGGTATCTATTTTGGTAACTGGCAACATGTTGTGGTTAGGACACCGATCGATTGAAAGCTTATAGCGTTCACATGCCTCGAATAAGGACTCTTCGGGAAGCTGACGAAAGTTACTAATTTCATTATGTAACTTAGTAACCATGGATGGTGGAAAGTATTTGGCTAAAAATTTAGCAACCATCTCTTCAAAGGTGTGAATCGAATTCTTGGGAAGTCGATCATACCATGCATTGGCATGATGAGTCAAAGAATAGGGGAAGAGATACAAACAAAGGGCATCATCGGTGACACCATTTTGTTTCATGCTTTGGGTGACGATGAGAAATTTATCAAGATGTTTGTTTGCATCATCACCCGGAAAACCGTGAAATTGGCATGAATTTTGGACTTGTTGTATCATATGATGCTTAAGTCCAAAATCCGTAGCCGCGATGTTAAGGGGGGCAATGGGGCCACCCCTTCCGTGCATAGTAGGTTGACACAACTCCTCCATCGTTCAGAGATCGGGAGCTGTGTCATCCTTCGGGGGTTCATGGTTTCCATCCATTTTTTGAATGGGATCTTCAACAATAGGACGTAGTTTGGTGATGTTTCTTGGTTGACGATTTCGCCTTGATTGTGAACGAGTACGCATGCACCACAAAAACAAATCCAATTAAAACAATACCACTTTAACGACAAGGGAACTTAAACCAATAATCAAGAACGCAAGGTTGACATTTAAGGATAAACGTACAAGGAGCGTGAGAAAAGAATGGATTTCTCACTAGAGCGAAGTTCGTTGGATCGCCCTATACCGTTTCGACTCCTCTTAACGTAAGCTTATCGATTAAAAGTTTTCCAAAACGCAAGTGATACGAAGGCAAGTTTTGATCTTTAGTTTGGGAACTTATTATGGTCACACCCCCAGTTGGTAGGTGTTCTGCCTTGGTTTTACGGTGGTAAGATTTTAATGTTGTGATTATTAAACAAAGAAACGGGAAAAGCTTTTTTTGTTTTTCTTATCTTGTATAGATATAATACATGTATAGAAACAAAAGAAAAATATTTTTGGTGTTTTATAAGTTTTATGAAAGTGTTAACTTCTTGCGAAGGTTCTACAAGACTAATCGTCTAAACCTTAACGAGACTTTCGACACACAGCCTCCCCAGCAGCGGCGCCATTTGATTCATTGTGTTTTTGTGAAAAACGTTATATCAAAAATACCAACAAACGTGAGGTCAATGTTATCGTGAAGACAAGAAGACGTGGAGAATTACAAGTAAACCTTTTAGGAAAAAGATTACCTCGTAAACTCGTGAAAGTGATATTTTTAAAACCGGGAAAGTGATTTCCCGGGTCATGTCCCAACGAGGTGTGAATGGAAAGTAACGTGAAAGGATCGAGATTAAAACCTTGTATGTTTGGTTGTGAAAGATTGTTTGGTGTTATGGTACGTTAAATTAACGAGAATTAAGAATTACGAATGCAAATTGAAATAACGCAACCTAAAAAGGAAAATAAACAAGCGAATGATAGGGAAATCTTAAAACTACATAAAAAAACTACGGGGAACATGATAAGGAAAACGGGAAACCCTAAAACGCAATCTAAGACAAATACGTGACGTTTATTTTTCGTCAACGCGCAAATTAAAACATGAATTTAGAGCTACGCTAGTCCTACTGGTTTCTAAATAATTTTCTTACGTACTAAATGACAAAAGAAAATTTTAGAAAAAAGAAAATTAATTTTTTAATAAAAATTCTATTTAATAAGATTTAATTACTAATTTAACTAAATTAAATTAAAATAAATACTAAAACTATTACAATAAATCTGAAAGTTTTTTGGAAAATATTACAAGTGAAAATGGTTCTAAGAAAAATATAAAAAGTGGTGATACGGTTCACTAATAAGCCAGCAATAAGCTAAATAAGCTGTTAGGCTTAATGAACAAAACAGACAACAACTTATATACTAAGTATTAAAGTATGAAATGAATAACTGAAAAAGACTCAAGGGCACGTTGGTATTGTGGTGTTGTGTTATGTCTGTTTGACAGAGGTGACAAGGGTTCGAATCCCCTTGACACCCTTTTTTTTCAATTATTCTTTTTTCAATTTTCTTTTACACAAACATTTTAACAACAAAAATGACCAACTTTTGAAAAGACAAACCTTTTGGAATTAACAAATAAGTAATGTAAGAGCTTAAAAGCTCAACAGTTTGCTAAAATTTTGTAAAAGCAAACTAAAGCTTAACTGTTTATAAGTTTTTGAGCTCAAATAAGCTACAACGTAACTTAATCAATTAACAAGAGCTAAAGTCACACTAACTAATCATAATTAACTAAAACTAAGCTAGAAAAAGCAGCTAACATCCAACTAAGTAAGAAAATAAGCTCAAACAAACAAACACACTTGAAGCAGACCTAATGGGTGATTTTGAGGGTAAAATAAGCTATTCTAACAAGCAAACCAGGGCAACCACTTAATGGATTTGACAAGCTAGCAAATTGAGTTTCTAAACCAGTAAGAATCAAAGAAAATGGACAAGAAATGAACTAGTTGTGGTGCAATGAAAAATGGGTCAAACTGCAAGAAACTTTGTTGCAGGGCAACAGATGCCCAAACAGGCAACTTTAAGCTAGTCCAAACCTTTTATTAAAAATTCCTAAGATTCAAAAAATATATATATTTGGATTCAATAGCTGAAAAATTCTAAAATCCCAGAGTTACAAATCCTAACTCACAATCATGAACAAATTAAAAATCCACCATTTTTTGAGTTTTCTGTCATTTTGACTTTTTTCAATTTTTTTGCAATTTGACTTTGATGAGTTTTAATCCTTCCTAGATTACTAAATATGATCTAACCTAAAATGAGACTAATCTAAGCAAGCTAAACTAGTTTAATAACTAAAAGATTGATTATGAATGCCAAAAATCCTAACAGTTAAGCTTAATGGAATTTAAAGGGTATTTTTGACTTCTTCACTAAAATTACCAAAGTACAAGTTGAATTAGACTAATTTGAGCATAAGAGTGGTACTGAGACAGGTTTGGTCCAAATACAACAACAACTACACACCTCAACAGATTGAACCAAACACCCCTTTACTAAACTATTTTCAAAGATTTCAAAGCAATTGAGCAAATTAACACATAAACTGCACTAATCACTTTATACTAAGCTAAATCAAACTTAAATAAACATAAATGAATAATCAAATACAACAAATCACACTTAACACATAATATGAATAAATTTGGTACAAATCCTTACTTGACATCCAAAGCTAGGAGATCAATGAGAACTAGGAACCAAAACACATCCTAATGTCCCCCATGGGACTCTAAACCATACTTCACATCCATTTCTGCTACTGCTACTGCTTCCTTCTTTCTTCTTCAATTTTTTTTTTTTTGTATTTTTTGTATTTTTCTTTTTCTTTTCTTTTTCTGAATTGATGCTTTCTTTTTACTTCAAGTAACTTTAAAAAGGTTTATAAAAGCTACTGGAACAAGATATAATGCAAATTGAAAAGGTAACAAGAAATTTAAAACTTGAGTAAAAATACGAATCTCTTGAAATGAAAAGGAAACTTAAATTAATTGAGAAATCTGGAATTACAAATGAATTTAAATCTAAAATACAGAAAAGATACAAAGAAAGAATGCCCATTGAGGCTACAAGAGTTCACTATTTATACTAACTAAGAGGTAGGTAGAAATCTTGCACTTGTGCTTCTTCTCTGGAATAAAACAGCCCTAATTTGATCCTTGTGACCTCATGAACAAATCCCAACCATCCAATTAAAGTAACCATCATCTGAACCCTCAATTCCAATTTGGCGGGAAAAAGTGTTGTGGGGATATTGGATTGCCAGCTTGGCAAATGGGGTAGGTAGGGTTTTGTGAGGATAGTAGTGGGATTAGGAGTTGGAATGGGGAGCTTTTGAGGAGATGAGGGGGGTTGAGTGTTGCAGGGATGGTGGTGGTGGTGTGTCTACTGGATAAACGGAGGAGATGGGGAAGAAATGTGGAGTTTGACCCCGTGTTTGACCTTTTGACTCTTTGACAAGGTTTATTAAATAAAATGGGATTGGGCTTTGAGGGTTTATGGGCCAAGCAAGATGAGATGGGTTTTGGTATATATTGGGGTGTGTTTATATTGGGAAATTGGGTTATAACAAACAAAGGTCCGTTTGATGTTTAGTAAGTAAATCACAAGGACCAAACTTGTATTTTCTGAATTTTTGAAGGGTATTTCCTGCCAATTTCTCAAACTTCATCCAAGGGCCAATCTTGTCATCTGAGGATTCTAGGAGGACTCTTGTTGACTTTTTCTTCATAAAATCTTTCCAGGGACCATTTCAAAAATTCTCTAAAAGTACACGGACCAATATTGCCAAATGTGAAACTCCAGGGACTAAACTTGTAAACTTTTGAAAAATTTTCACCCAAAGACCATTTTTGATAACTTTTGACTTTTAAAGGACTTGGGTTGACTTTTCTTTCAAAACAAATGCTCAGGGACTGATTTTGTCAAATTTTGAAAGTTGAGGGACTGAAACTGCCAATTATGCAAACTTTATTCATTTTTCATCTGTTTTCAATCATTTTGCATATGAAACATATAAAACACGATCCTGGGATATTTTTAGTATTTTTGATGCATTTCTGAGTGTTTTTAAATGTTTTTGCAGTTCAGATTAGACAAAAATGATGAGTATTTACACACTCATCAAGGCTATTTTCGTCTCTTGTATCATTGACAAATTACCTCCTTCTTGGAAAGATTTCAAGCATACCTTGAAATATAAGAAGGAAGAACTGACT
Source organism: Artemisia argyi (assembly GCA_030686995.1). Classification (NCBI taxonomy): domain Eukaryota; kingdom Viridiplantae; phylum Streptophyta; class Magnoliopsida; order Asterales; family Asteraceae; genus Artemisia; species Artemisia argyi. Next base: position 34,121,992 of record CM060709.1, read on the forward strand.
CTTGTTCAGTTGGGCAGTCATCTGCATATTGAGGAATCTCTCAGGGCGCAGGATAATGACAAGCCAAAGAGTAGCAATGTTACTGGTGTATCTGTTGTCAATATGGTGGAACATAACAATTCCACCAAGTACAATGACAATAAAGGTAAACGTAAACATCAGGATAACACAAGGGCTGATCCTAACAAGAAGGCAACACCTACTTGTTGGAAATGTGGCAAATCTGGTCACATTAAAAGGGATTGCAAAGGTGTTAAGATTGGTGGTAAAACCAATGGTTCAGGCACTAGTGGTTCAGGGAGTGGTGGTTCTTCCAACTCATTGAAAGGTCAGAATGTGTTTAATGAATCTCTTTAGGTTTATTATGTTACATATGTATCTGAATCTAACTATGTGCAGGATGATGATGTTGCGTGGTGGGTTAACTTTGGAGCAACTGTTCATGTGTGCTAAGATAGAAAATGGTTCAAAACTTACGAGTCACTGAATGATGGTTCTATTCTTCACATGGGAAATGAGTCAACAGCCTTGGTGCATGGTCGTGGTTGTAACTTTGTTTAATGTTATTCATGTTCCTGATATAAGGAAAAACTTGGTTTCAAGTAGTGTTTTGAATAATCATGGATATAAACAAGTTATTGAATCTGATAAATTTATTTTGTCTAAACATGGTGTGTTTATTGGTTTTGGCTATTTGTGTAATCAAATGTTCAGGCTCAATATTGTCACTGATATTGTTAATTCAGCCTTTATGTCAACCTCTAAACTGAATGACTCTACCCTCTGGAATGCTAGACTTGGCCATGTACACTATAAAAGGATGCAAGATATGTCTAAGGATGGGTTAATCCCAGCATTTGACATGGACACTGAAAAGTGTAAGACTTTCATGTTGACCAAAATTACTAAGAATCCTTTTCATGGTGTAAAATGTGAGACTGAGCTCTTGAAGCTTGTACACAGTGACATGTGTGACTTGCATGCCACTCCCTCCTTAGGGAATAAGAAGTACCTTCTGACGTTTATTGATGATGCTTCTAGGTTTTGTTATGTCTATCTGTTACATACCAAGGATGAAGCATTAAATAAATTCAAAGTATTTAAAACTGAAGTTGAATTGCAACTTGGGTCCCTGATCAAAAGATTCAGGATTGATAGGAGAGGTGAATACATGGACACTTTGTATTTTCAGTATGTTGGTATAATCCATGAAACGACAGCTCCCTATACCCCTCAACAAAATGGTATCTCTGAAAGGAAAAACAGGGTACTGAAGGAGATGGTTAATTCCATGTTGTCCTACTCAGGACTGAGTCAAGGGTTCTGGGGTGAAGCTATGTTAACAGCTTGCCATTTATTAAACAGGGTTCCCAACAAAAGGAACAAAGTCACCCCTTATGAATTCTGGACTAAAAAGAAAACCAACCTGAATTATCTCAGGGTTTGGGGTTGTAGGGCTGTGGTAGGGTAATAGGAGAAATAGTAGAACAGTTTGTAGAGTGGTAACAAAATATCTTGTATGAAATTGTGAAATAGTCTGTATGATGGCAATAAAATAACTTGCAATGAAATTGTGAGACAGCTTGTATGACACTTGGAAGAATATTTTTATAGGGTGATAAAAGTTTACTAATCCACCATCTTAGAGAATGTAAATAAATTAGTTCATAACAATGTAGTGGTATATGATTATGAAGTGGTTGAGAATATGGTAGTGATATTGAGAGCGTGAAGGATGAACGTGCCGTTTACGCATCTCTAGTTAACTAAAGATGATAGTCTATGTGTGAAAGGATATAGGGGCAGAATTTGGTGCCAATGATTTGGAGCATTCGAGAATTTATATCAGATAAAGCTCGTGGGTTCAAATGCTTAATCCCTCTAGGCATGACTAAGATGTATAAAGAATGGAAATTGTTGTACGGGTGGTCTGAGTCAAGTAGATACCACATCGAATGATGTTTGATTTCCCATCAATGAAAGTTAAATGCCTTATGGTCAGGTGAAACTTCCTGATATCCTTTCATGAAAATGAGGTCTCATCCCAATGTGACTAAGTTATATCGATCTCTGAAAAGAATATAATTTATGTTGTGTAATTGTACCTTGATCTTTTAATCCAACACGCTTATACCAGCGTGAGGATCTTATCATACGGAATGAGTGAGAAAGTTGTAATTTAAAGGAGTATTGTTGAGGCATGGTGTATTAATATTGGCAATCTCTGGCAGAGGTGTTTCTTTCGTTTCTAAGGTCATATAGTAAGTAGGTATAGTGGTTGCTTTCGAGATTCGTTCATGAATTATACGTGTTCCTTCTTAGAGATATGGTTTCTAAAATTTGTTAACAACATTTATTTGAGTGAAACATTGTGAAATTTTTATCATAAATGTATTTTGGAGCGACCTTATTTGAAGTTTGTAGTGAGTATAGTCATGTAAAAAGATGTGACTACAAAATATTGTGTACTTTGATAAAAACTATATCTCATATATGTCTTTGGAAAAATGAAATTCAAGAAGATTGATGGTTAAACACAAATGATTTTTAATCCAACCATTGAGAATCACAAATTTGTCGTACTCCGTAAGGTTTGCAAGAAATCCTTTCGTTTGTACAAAAATTTCAATTAGACTTTGACTTACTTGAATTGGTATTATCGTTGAAACACGAAAACTAGGGCAGTCATTGTTATCTTGGTCAACATGACCACTTAATTGTAAAGTCATCATCGTCTTTATTAATCCTATTGTCTTACTTGCATCTTCCCAAAGTCATAATTATATGTCAAAACCACTAATGTGACTACACTGGTCGATGGGGTGTTGTTAAAGCGATTAATGATGTGATCCGACTCATCGGCTTAGAGAGTGGTGTAATCAAACTTGATAATGAAAGGAGAGTTGTGATGAGTTCTATTGTGATGGTGTAATACCTTTCAAAGTATCTTGTTGGTTCATTGTGTCATGGAGGTATGAGTCGATCATATCTGAGATAGTATAGAGTCCTTGCGATGAATGCCACCCTTGGGTGATCTGTTGTTGTTCTTGTTGGGTTTGTGGGGGTTGTGATATTATTCAGAGTGTATCATCCCAACCCTCATGTGTAGCCTCACATAATTAGAGGTCATCGTCTGACGATGAAGAGTAGTAGGTTGTCTAGTAGTAGAGGCTCGTGAACTTTCACCAACTTCAATCCTATCAGGTGGCGTAGTGGTCTCAGTGGTAGATGGTAATGGTGTGTTAATTCGTGCACGCTTCTCAAGCGGCAAGTCAGATATGTGTGTAGAGTCTCTGAGATGTGATGGTACAAATGGTGCTCCATATGATGAAAATGGGATTGATGATGATGAAATCCTAGTGGTGATTTAGGAGATGATGATGATGATAGTGAATGAAATACTATTATCTTTCGCGCTATCTCGCGACGTCTAAGAGGTAAAACTGAAGTATGCACTATGGGACGACCAATAGTGGTATAAGTAGCTGATGGTGGTGGTAGTACATGAGTAGGGAGTGCTCTAATAGTGAAGGAAACAAAACGTACTATCTTTATTGCAATAAGCATCCTAATAAGTCCATTAGGATTAAGCCTGTATGCCCTACCAAATGGTATGCTCTGTATGGGCTGAATGATAGGAACAACCTTGTTCCTATGACAAATCAATGGTGATAATGGTGGTGTAAATGAGACTTTACCCTCCTCAAAGGGCTCGGTCTCAGCATCGAATGCTATCAATAGTGAGTCTAGTGTAGGGTCAACTGGTGGTACAATGACAGTAGAAGATGACAAATTATTTTCCGTGTCGGAATCTGATGAAAGAATGATGGAACGGGTATTTGAAGACATGACTCTGTGACAATCGATGTGAAATGAAAGTAAATAACCCGTATAATGTACGTATGAAATCGCATGAATAGTGAATATGCACTTATGATGTAATGATGAGATGCTATTATGATGTAGTTATAGTCTAGGGTCCATGATGCAACCTATTTCTCTATAACCTTTGCTCTGATGCCAATCTTTCACACCCCCAAATACATGATTTGCAGCGGAATGGAATACCTGGGGCGTGACTGTCATAGCATCTCAGTTATGGTAACATTGAACGACCTAAAGTGTTGTTTGAAAAATACATCGTTTGATTCATAGAAATAATTTAATGTTTACAAAGTATAGGTCCCAATGATTAGTAAAAGTTGTGGAAGTAAGTTTTTTACAACCAAACGATAATTTAAGTGCATGAAAACCTAAAATGAGACGCGCCAACCTCGCGACTCTATGAAATGACTCCATGCATGCCATGAAGTGTATGCCTTTGTTACCTGAAAATACATTGCTAAAACGGTCAACAATAATGTTGGTGAGATTAATAGGTTTATGTAAATTAATTGAATGTACGATAACCACAAGTATAAAGTGAAACGACAAAATGTCGTATAAAAGTCTACATTGGCTCTTAAGCTCATGACCCCGAAGCTAGACTGAATGTGAACGCCCAAAACTGAGTGAATTGCCAAACACTCTGAAATGATTCAAGTGAAATGCGTTCGTAGACTAGTTGGTGCTACCAACCCGAACGGGGGAGTCACCCTCAATAGATCTATTCACTCACCCTCGCTTACTTGCAATTAACGGTTCATGATAAACTGGGGACTTAGTAAGGCAATGATGTAACTTAAGCAATGTAATGAATTTGATACTTTGGCTAGTACTAAAAATTGGTGTAATGCATTCTCCCTCGAGAGTTTTGAAATGTAATAAGTAATTGAAAACGGGGCTATGAAAACTCACCTGTTGAAATCGATATGACGATAAAGTGAATGTACAGATATGAGGCGCAAACTCTAGCCACAACCTAATGTGAATGAATATAATCTAATTTAGATTATGAAATGATATCGTGAATGCAAATGCATATGTTATCTATACCACTCGTATTATTTTGAAATGACTATAACCGTCGAAAATAATGTTTTATATTATCGCGTCAAGTTATAATGTACTTTACGTGTATATATGGTGTAACGATGTTTTACGATAGTCGTTTAGTGAAAAAGTGTGAAAATATAACTTTTTGTCGCAAATAAAGCACTTTGGAAAATTTTAGAAAATGGCCAAGTGGCCTCGGAAAGTTAGCCATTAAACTGTGTGTAGTGAGAGTTAGAAAGCAAACTCAGTGGTTCTGGAAAGCTTGTTACATTATCTAAAAGTTTTAACACTGACATTTTTCCTATATGTGCCCAGGTTAGAAGATAAATAATCATGAAGTGGGCCAAAACTGCCATTTCCGGACAATTTTTGGAAAGTTTTTATTCATAAGTCCAAAAGACAAACGGCCAATCGATTTGTAAAAGGTGTGTCAAGTGTCAGTTTTCAAACGCGTGTATCTTGGTCATTATAAGCTCGTTTTCTAAGTTCTTTATGTCCTTGGTCTCGTGTTATAGAGAACTAACGGATTTTTGATAAGTTGGCTCATTTAGTTTACGCTTAGTGCCCTGTTTTAACTGTTGAAATCGTGCATCAGCCTAAAAATTTTCAGGAAATACTTTTCGTTGATAAACTTGTTTTTAGTGTATATTTTTCGTCGTAAGTCTGTTTTGACTCATTCAAGCGGCCATGGTTTCGTTATAAAGTGTATTTTCTGATTCTTTGATCCAAAATTACCCATGAGCCACTGATTTTTCCATAATTTGTGGAAAACTAGAAGGGGGTTAAATAGTTTTACGTCTTTTTAATTTTATTAAAACTTTGTTTCAAAAATGTTGATTCGATTTATGTGAAATCTACTCTTGCACAATATGAACAAGTATATATGTATATAAACTAAATAACAAAGTAAGTAAAGTAGTAAATGAGAGATGGAAAGATCGAACCGCGAGACAAGAGATTTATAGTGGTTCGGCTACAAGGACACCTTCCTTGCCCTACTCCACTCCCCGAGCACCTAACTCGACAGTTTTCTTCACTATGTCAACAAGCTTCCTTATGGCGGAGAAAACCTTACGCACCACTTATCACACCAGAACTTCTTCACAACTACTTCACAACTTCTTCACACCTAAGCACTACTTAATCACACCACTACTTCTTCACACCTATACTAATTACACACCACAGTCTCTTCACAACTTATCTACCTACACACCTTACTAGCCTAACTCCTTACGCTTACACTTATCTAACTAATATTGACAACTTATACATAAATGGATGAATAATATACAAATGATGATGCACAAACAACTTAGATGTAGAGATCACATCAAGTTGTAATACTTCTTGTCTTGAAGGATTTGAAGTATTCTTTTCTTGCACTTGAAATGTTGAAGCTTGAATCACTTGGAAACAAAAGCTTGTGATTATATGATCAAAGGGTTTAAGAGAATAGGAAAGGAGATTTAGATCATAAAGTTTTGAGTGCAAAAGGTGGGGAAAAATACAGGAATGAACCAATATTTATAGGCAAAGCTGGGGAGCTTCAGGAGCATGTCGGTCCCCTTAATAATTAAGGGGGCCGCCTAGTTAATTAAGGGGGCTGCCCCTTCTGAACGTTGCCCAGCTTTGTCTTTTAGTGGAGAATGTTTTCCTGGAATATTTTTGCCATTTTTGGTTGAAAATTTGAAATCATATATTTATTATGGATTAAATATATTTCTTTAATACCAAAAATGATTTTCTAAAAGATATAAAATGTTTATGAGATTTTATAAAAAATATAGTGATTAAGAAAATGTTCCTTTGATCATAGAATGCATTTGTCACACCCCCATAATCGGGTCCAGCGGAAGCATACGTGTAGCTGGGGTGTAACTCAATTGGTATTACAACACAAGTTCAAAAATGGTTTTCACTTGAATCATTTAGAATAAAATAGCTTAATCAAAAATGTTGAATTTACATTTTTAATAGTAGTGCGGAAGTAGGCCCTTAAAATAGTTTAAATGGTCCCCAAATGAATATCAGAGTCTTCTATGACCATGCCATGCCCTGCCAAAACCTCCAGTAGCGTGCCATTACTTAATACCTGAAAATACATGCTAAAGTGTCAACATGAGGTTGGTGAGTTCATAGGTTTATAATAAGACAGTAGTATTGTGAGTTCAATAGAGAGTTTTGTGATCATTGTGTGGCGCACATTGTCATAAAAATAAAGTTTACCTTAAAGTAAAATTTGAAGAGTGGACCATGAGTAGAGTATGTGATCATTACAACGAATACAATGTCACATAGAAAAAAATAGTCTATTACGCTAGCGCTAAGTTCATGCAACCGAAGCTATAACAGTGTGCATGCTCAAAGAGCATGAAATCATATATAGGTGCCCGGCAAGTGTTTATCCCAGACACTTGTGTTTCGACATGGTATACGTTCGTTTGCCTATCCGGTCAAACCGAACGGGGGAGTTACCCCCAATAGATCTATTTATAACATTCGCGCTTCCCAGCAGGAATTGACGGTTCATGAGTTTGGGCATAGTGGGATTCAAGGGCTTAGGCTAATCCGCGTAATAGTGTAAATAAAGCATAAGTTTCAGTGTGGTCCATAAAAGTGTTTGCATAAGAGCAATAGTTCATAAAGTGTGTTGCATAAAAGCAATAGTTCATAAAGTATATTGCATAAAAGCAATAGTTCATAAAGTGTGTTGCATGTTTATAAAGCATTTGTGTATGTGAGAAAATAATCAAGTATGCAACCAATATACACATAGGTGCATTTGAATAATCAATCAAGCCTTAAAAGAAACAGTAGTGTTTAAGTAATCAATTGCGCATTCAAGCATTGAGTTTAGTAAAAAACGAGCATGTATTCTCCCCCAAAACAGTTATAAAAACAGGTAAAAGTAGGGGGTATGAACTCACCTGGTGCGATAGCTATGATGACAAAAGTGGATACACTGAAATGAGACACGATCTCTAATCGCAACCTAATATGAATGATAGTTTCTAATGTAAGAAATGAAATGATGCTACACATGCAAGTACGTATGTTATCGATACCACTCATTAGTTTTGAAAATAACGTTTATCGTCGAAAATATATTTTTGACGTCTCGTTAGGTTAATAACCACTTTTCATGTAAATATGTTGAAATGGTACTCCACGATCCTTGTTTGGTGTTCTATCGGCAAATATAAGGTTTTCGTCGCAAAAATAACATTTTCATTACTTGAAAATATGCCCAAAATGGCCTCGCAAAACAAGTCGCGAAATGTTGTACGTTAAGGGTTAGTGATGAAACTCAGCGTTTTTGAAAACCTTGTAACAATATCTTGAATTCGTGTCATTTAACTTTTGGTTATACGGGTCTTGATCGATGAGAAAATCGACTCTTATTGTTGTTACTTGAAAGTATTATGTTCAACACTTAGAAAATTTCATTATAGTAAAAGCTGTCAAAAATACATATAGTTTATCGGGTATATAGATTAGGTCGTAGTTTATTCGTTATAAGTCTATTCGACAAACGGCCAATTGATTTGAAAAGCTTGCTGGGAATACTTGAGTTTACTTAACTACGGCTCGGACTCAAACTGATCCGATCATAAAGAAAAACAGCCGAGAAAGTGGTGTCTCGCAAGGACAGTTTTGCGGCAAAAATAATAATAGTGCTGATGGAAATATATATATATCGCCGAATTTCAAACACTTGTATCTTTTTCGTTATAAGCTCGTTTTCTACGTTCTTTATATCCCCGCGAAGGTAATCAAGTATACTTTAGGTTTCTCAAGGTTTCAGCTAGTCTAGATATCATTAAATCTCAGTTTTTCTAGCTAGAAAAATCGGGACAGATTCAATATTTTCAGAAAATATAGTTATCGTCGTTAAAATTGAAAATAGCATATCTTCTTCGTCGTAACTCGGATTTTATCCCCGTTTTCAGCCATAGTTTCGTCTCGGAATGTATTTTCTAAATCTTTGGCCCAAAGTTACCCAAAACCCATTGATTTTCCCACGTTTCATGTTTTTGGACAGAACCTTTATATAGTTTGTAAAAATCAACTTTTCAAGTTCAAGACTTGTTTAGAACTTAACCAAACTATCTCAAATCAACTCCACAAGTACCCAATCCTACCATGCACCTTCTTAGGATGTCATGGGGTCCTAAACATCACCAATCTTGGTGGATCTCATGAGATTACTAATAAAAATTATAGATCTATGTTTATAAACAAAAATAATCAATAAGTGGTATGGATCATAGTATATTTGCATGTTTTTGTTACTAGATCATGAAAATATATAAAATAGATGTTTAAAAGGGTAGGAAAGATTGTTAGTAACTTACTTGAAGATTTGATGATTTTTGAGCAAGAAAACTTAATAATCTTGAGGTTTTTATTTCAAAACCTTAACAAGATCAATACTATGACTTGATAAACACTTGAATCTTGAAAAATTAATGGTTCTTCTTGGTGTTTCTTTGTTTGGCCGATCCATACACAAAGAGAGAAAGAGATGAGTTTTTTTTTTTTTTTTTTTTTTTTTTTTTTTTTTTTTTTTTTAATCCTTTAGGTGTAAATGAAAAATGAAATGCCATAACTAGTTATAGACATTTTTGGTCAAATAAATCAAGTGTATAGGGCTAGGGGAGACATGGGGCGCCAAACAAGGAAAAGAAAAAAAAAGTATGTGTGCTCATTAAAACCTTGGTCTCCTAGGTACAAGTATTAGTTAAGCTTTGTTGTGTATTAGGTGTTACCGGGTACCGAGTTATCTAAAAGTAATTCGTAACGAGATGAAATAAAATATGACGAAGTTGTAAAAGTTGTAAAATAATATTCCTGATGAGAATCGGGTGTTAAAATAATTATCGGATTGAAATTTCGCAAACCGACGAAGTAATAGACTCCAACCGTGAAATATAGTAATTGATTAGAGAACACCGGGTAAATTAATAATATAATTTTTATATTATTATAATGAGTATAAAAATATGTTAGGATCGTAGTCGGGAGTATTGGGTATACGTTCGTAGTAAAAACTGAGTGGTAACGTTAATTACAAATTAAGCATACGTAAATTGAAATAATGCGTATCCGTGCATTATCTAAAGTGCCGATAATGTTACTGATGATATGTAGACTACTCCAGTCTATATGATGTGTCATTAATGAATGATGCATGAATTTGCAACTAAACCACATTGGTTACGCGAATTTGAAGACTCGTAAACTCAGTTTACGTAATAGTGAATGATGATCATGAATAGTGATTCCCTCTGGGAATGAATAGTGTCACATGAATAGTAAAATTTTGAACGTTTCTCGGAATCACAAACTGACTCCGAAAATGATGAATAGTAAAATGATGAATAATGACCGGTGAATAGTAATTGATGAATAGTGAATAGTAGAAATGTCCCGAAAATGCGGGTTGTTACAGTCTCACCCCCTTAAAAGGAACTTCGTCCTGAAGTTCAGTTTGTGTTGGTCTCTAGAGTGGTATTGGTGAAAAGATGATGATTTTTATCGTGTAAGCTATTGAGCTCTAACAAGGTTCAAGTCTGACGGCCACTAGGCCTACTCTGTCAGAAATAGTAAATGGTTCAGTGTGTATCGGGTTTAACTTTCTGAAGTTTTCTGAATGGTATCATGCCTTTCCTAGGCAGAACTTTCAACATAATCCTGCCACGAACTTGAAATTCTAATGGTTTGCAACTTATCGAATTTGTAACTGATTCTTAATTTGTAGGAAATTCCTGGTTATTTCATGAATGCTTACGGGACTAGTGAGTTGGGTTTTTCCAAATTTCAATCCGTCAATGGATGTTGGCACTTCGGCCATAGAGTGCTTCAAATGGTGTAGTATCTACACTCGTGTGATAACTAAGATTGCAACTGAATTTGATTTATGGCAAATGGTTAATCCAACCATTTCTAGTGTCAATCACACCCGATTTGGGCATATCTCCCTATGTTTTAATCAACCTCAAATTCCGACCATTGGTTTGAAGATAATAGGTGGTGTGGTTCCAAAGGAATCTTAATGAAATCGCTAGGAGTTCGAGGTGAATCAAATTCCTCTGTTAGGAATAATTGAAATGGGTATCCTGAATCTTGTGGAAAAACTTACAAGGTTAAGTCCGTCAAAGGGTGTTATTAGCAAGATTAGGTTAGGATAAGGTTGTGATCCTCCGCAGGATGTCATGAATCGAGTCTCTTTCCACCTGCGATGCTTAGTTTCCATTACTAAGATTTTCCCCAAGGTCTCTGTCGTCAATTCACAAAATCCTAAATGTATAAGTGATGTAATATAGTGATTGATTTTCAAAGTTTGTGTTGAGATTGTGTGTTTTGTTCATAAACCTTCCCTGAATAAATGAATTTACAATATTAAGCAAACGGCTTTCTAAGTAACATTTTTCTTGATGTTTCAAAATTTAATAGTTATGCAAGATAGGACAATTTTTCAACATAAGGTGAATAATATGGTTTACCAAAGATCGATGTTTAAAATTTCCTAACATTCAATAGTTTTGTAAAAGATTAACCAAAAGGAATTTGCTTGTCAAAATAAGTGCCTCAGAAAAGTATTTCTTACAAGATATATGTTTTGTATAACTGTAGTTTGGAGAAAAATCCATTTAAAATTGAAAGTATTAAGAGGATAAAATAGTCAGGTATGTATGTCTGCACAAATGCATAGGTGTGTAACATGTTTAAATAAAGTCTATTGGTGAGGACATGTTCAATCTATAGTCTTGGTTAGGAGGTTGGATTTATCTCCTTATAGATGGTATGGAAAGTCTTTCCTAGGGAGGTCATTGATAATATCCACTTGTCAATATAGGGAGTAGTGAGTAATGAGTGACATAGGAATCTATAGAGTGTTAGCTAATTCCTTATATATATATGGGGATGGGAAGAAGAAATGATAGTGATGGTGAGAAGGGAAGAGACTGTGACAACTACACATAATAAGATTGTGATGAAAGAAAACACTGTGATGTAAGTGTATCGTGCATAGACGTGAATGTTCATGAGATGAAATGACCAGTTGACGTGCTTCTAATCGGTGGTTCACGAAGTGATGAAAAGTATGAATGTTCCAACAACGAGGGTATACACATACCTGAATGAAACATTTGGAAATTGAGTAAAGGATTCAATCCAGACATAATCTTATTATAACCACTCTCAGTGTTGCAAAATTCACTTCTGAGTCAGACATAGGTGGTCAGCCTATATCTCACTATCCCGGGTTGAATATAGATGACCAGTCTACATTCCACTGAGGTTCCATGAATTTTGAAATACTCAGCTCAGTTATACTAATACCATGTCCTTCACAAATACCAAGACGTTCTGAAAGACAAAAGCAAGTGACCAAACTCGAGGTCAAGTTATGAAACTATGCAAGGAGAAACATAATGTGGTGACATATATGATACGTGAACATGCTTATATGAAAGACAATTATAGTAATCAACTATAATAAATGAATATAGTATATCAGATAATGAGACACAAATCTCATCACCTAAGTCAGCAACTAACCACAAATGAGGCTTCAGCTTGGCAGGCAGGCACGTGACGGTCATAGGGTTAAGTTTTCATGAAAGTAGCTATAGTCTAGGTTTTAAAAACACTTAGTTCGCTATAGCCAAAGCTCTGATACCAATCTGTCACACCCCCATAATCGAGTCCAGCGAAAGCATACGTGTAGCTGGGGTGTAACTCAATTGGTATTACAACACAAGTTCAAAAATGGTTTTCACTTCAACCATTTAGAATAAAATAGCTTAATCAAAAATGTTGAATTTACATTTTTAATAGTAGTGCGGAAGTAGGCCCTTAAAATAGTTTAAACGGTCCCCAAATGAATATCAGAGTCTTCTATGACCATGCCATGCCCTGCCAAAACCTCCAGTAGCGTGCCATTGCTTAGTACCTGAAAATACATGCTAAAGTGTCAACACGAGGTTGGTGAGTTCATAGGTTTATAATAAGACAGTAGTATTGTGAGTTCAATAGAGAGTTTTATGACCATTGTGTGGCGCACATTGTCATAAAAATAAAGTTTACCTTAAAGTAAAATTTGAAGAGTGGACCATGAGTAGAGTATGTGATCATTACAACGAATACAATGTCACATAGAAAAAAATAGTCTATTACGCTAGCGCTAAGTTCATGCAACCGAAGCTATAACAGTGTGCATGCTCAAAGAGCATGAAATCATATATAGGTGCTCGGCAAGTGTTTATCCCAGACACTTGTGTTTCGACATGGTATACGTTCGTTTGCCTATCCGGTCAAACCGAACGGGGGAGTTACCCCCAATAGATCTACTTATAACATTCGCGCTTCCCAGCAGGAATTGACGGTTCATGAGTTTGGGCATAGTGGGATTCAAGGGCTTAGGCTAATCCGCGTAATAGTGTAAATAAAGCATAAGTTTCAGTGTGGTCCATAAAAGTGTTTGCATAAGAGCAATAGTTCATAAAGTGTGTTGCATAAAAGCAATAGTTCATAAAGTATATTGCATAAAAGCAATAGTTCATAAAGTGTGTTGCATGTTTATAAAGCATTTGCGTATGTGAGAAAATAATCAAGTATGCAACCAATATACACATAGGTGCATTTGAATAATCAATCAAGCCTTCAAAGAAACATTAGTGCTCAATTGCGCATTCAAGCATTGAGTTTAGTAAAAAACGAGCATGTATTCTCCCCCAAAACAGTTATAAAAACAGGTAAAAGTAGGGGGTATGAACTCACCTGGTGCGATAGCTATGATGACAAAAGTGGATACACTGAAATGAGACACGATCTCTAATCGCAACCTAATATGAATGATAGTTTCTAATGTAAGAAATGAAATGATGCTACACATGCAAGTACGTATGTTATCGATACCACTCTTTAGTTTTGAAAATAACGTTTATCGTCGAAAATATATTTTTGACGTCTCGTTAGGTTAATAACCACTTTTCATGTAAATATGTTGAAACGGTACTCCACGATCCTTGTTTGGTGTTCTATCGGCAAATATAAGGTTTTCGTCGCAAAAATAACATTTTCATTACTTGAAAATATGCCCAAAATGGCCTCGCAAAACAAGTCGCGAAATATTGTACGTTAAGGGTTAGTGATGAAACTCAGCGTTTTTGAAAACCTTGTAACAATATCTTGAAGTCGTGTCATTTAACTTTTGGTTATACGGGTCTTGATCGATGAGAAAATCGACTCTTATTGTTGTTACTTGAAAGTATTATGTTCAACACTTAGAAAATTTCATTATAGTAAAAGCTGTCAAAAATACATATAGTTTATCGGGTATATAGATTAGATCGTAGTTTATTCGTTATAAGTCTATTCGACAAACGGCCAATTGATTTGAAAAGCTTGCTGGGAATACTTGAGTTTACTTAACTACGGCTCAGACTCAAACTGATCCGATCATAAAGAAAAACAGCCGAGAAAGTGGTGTCTCGCAAGGACAGTTTTGCGGCAAAAATAATAATAGTGCTGATGGAAATATATATATATCGCCGAATTTCAAACACTTGTATCTTTTTCGTTATAAGCTCGTTTTCTACGTTCTTTATATCCCCGCGAAGGTAATCAAGTATACTTTAGGTTTCTCAAGGTCTCGGCTAGTCTAGATATCATTAAATCTCAGTTTTCCTAGCTAGAAAAATCGGGACAGATTCAATATTTTCAGAAAATATAGTTATCGTCGTTAAAATTGAAAATAGCATATCTTCTTCGTCGTAACTCGGATTTTATCCCCGTTTTCGGCCATAGTTTTGTCTCGGAATGTATTTTCTAAATCTTTGGCCCAAAGTTACCCAAAACCCATTGATTTTCCAACGTTTCATGTTTTTGGACAGAACCTTTATATAGTTTGTAAAAATCAACTTTTCAAGTTCAAGACTTGTTTAGAACTTAACCAAACTATCTCAAATCAACTCCACAAGTACCCAATCCTACCATACACCTTCTTAGGGTGACATGGGGTCCTAAACATCACCAATCTTGGTGGATCTCATGAGATTACTAATAAAAATTATAGATCTATGTTTATAAACAAAAATAATCAATAAGTGGTATGGATCATAGTATATTTGCATGTTTTTGTTACTAGATCATGAAAATATATAAAATAGATGTTTAAAAGTGTAGGAAAGATTGTTAGTAACTTACTTGAAGATTTGATGATTTTTGAGCAAGAAAACTTAATAATCTTGAGGTTTTTATTTCAAAACCTTAACAAGATCAATACTATGACTTGATAAACACTTGAATCTTGAAAAATTAATGGTTCTTCTTGGTGTTTCTTTGTTTGGCCGATCCATACACAAAGAGAGAAAGAGATGAGTTTTTTTTTTTTTTTTTTTTTTTTTTTTTTTTTTTTTTTGCTAGTTTGTTTTGTAATCCTTTAGGTGTAAATGAAAAATGAAATGTCATAACTAGTTATAGACATTTTTGGTCAAATAAATCAAGTGTATAGGGCTAGGGGAGACATGGGGCGCCAAACAAGGAAAAGAAAAAAAAAAGTATGTGTGCTCATTAAAACCTTGGTCTCCTAGGTACAAGTATTAGTTAAGCTTTGTTGTGTATTAGGTGTTACCGGGTACCGAGTTATCTAAAAGTAATTCGTAACGAGATAAAATAAAATATGACGAAGTTGTAAAAGTTGTAAAATAATATTCCTGATGAGAATCGGGTGTTAAAATAATTATCGGATTGAAATTTCGCAAACCGACGAAGTAATAGACTCCAACCGTGAAATATAGTAATTGATTAGAGAACACCGGGTAAATTAATAATATAATTTATATATTATTATAATTAGTATAAAAATATGTTAGGATCGTAGTCGGGAGTATTGGGTATACGTTTGTAGTAAAAACTGAGTGGTAACGTTAATTACAAATTAAGCATACGTAAATTGAAATAATGCGTATCCGTGCATTATCTAAAGTGCCGATAATGTTACTGATGATATGTAGACTACTCCAGCCTATATGATGTGTCATTAATGAATGATGCATGAATTTGCAACTAAACCACATTGGTTACGCGAATTTGAAGACTCGTAAACTCAGTTTACGTAATAGTGAATGATGATCATGAATAGTGATTCCCTCCGGGAATGAATAGTGTCACATGAATAGTAAAATTTTTGAACGTTTCTCGGAATCACAAACTGACTCCGAAAATGATGAATAATGACCGGTGAATAGTAATTGATGAATAGTGAATAGGAGAAATGTCCCGAAAATGCGGGTTGTTACAGCATTAGACACTTTGTTTATTCATACCTTAAGTAATTTGGATGTTGAAATGAATATTTATGAATAAATACATGTTTACGTCATAACTTATATTTCAATGAATTTACGTTTTGTGATTATCAAAACATAGAGATATCGATACATGTTAATAACTTTTTTAGGCATTATTTATATCAACAATCTCCCCTTTTTATGATTACAAAACCTAAACTCATTAAGTGTACAAATTAATTTTTAGACAAATATTTAGTAAGTTTATATTCACTTCTCCCTGTTTATGTAGAATCAAAAAGGTTATGCCGACGAGTTTCATAAATGAAGTTAGACGGGTAGAAAGCTCCCCCTTGATGTGTGCTCCTCCTCATTCGAGGGCACCAAGGAATCGAGCTATGGAATACTTGGCGACAAAAACATGTTAAGAGTACAAGACATATATATATATATATATATATATATATATATATATATATATATATATATATATATATATATATATATATATATATATACACATACATATATATATATACACATATATATACACACACACACACACACAAACACACACACACACACACATATATATATATATATATATATATATATATATATATATATATATATATATAGTGTAACTTTCAAACGAGAACCATTTTAACTGCGAGAACTGAGAGAACCACCAAAAACATACATGCACGCCTTCAATAATTGTATTTTTGCACATATGTTTTAAAAACAACACATATGTTTTAAAAAAAAAAACATAGTTGTTCTAAAGAATTTGATAATAAATTGAAAATATAAAATTTTTCTTTGAAGGTGTGCATGTATGTTATTATAAGACGTGCAACGACAATATTGCGGCTGTGGGTAAGGTTTTTGTGAAAAAAGATGATGAGTTCATAATGATATTGAAGAACATAGGTGGATGCTTACGATTATTGATGATTTGCATGTATTTTTATTTTATTTTAAAAGGCGTGCATGCATGTTTTTGGTGGTTCTCTCAGTTCTCGCAGATAAAATGGTTCTCGTAAGAAAGTCCCCCTATATATATATATATATATATATATATATATATATATATATATATATATATATATATATATATATATATATATATATATATATATATGCAAAGCAAGAATAAAGCAAACATAGATAACTCATTCATTTAAGCATTTAAGATGATCATATAATATATATGAGCATCATTACAACATTCAATATGCTTGAAGCATATTGATTACAAAAAAAAAGAAAAGAAACAAAATAGTCCTAAATTGCTAAAGAGAGCTCTTGGACTTGCTTGCAACACATGGTTGAATGGCTTTATTTGTTTGAGAACATAAGCATAATGCTTAGTTGTTTGATGGAGAAGGGTATGGAGTAGGGTATGGAGCGGAAGAGGTGGATCTAACGATGTTGTATCGTGTTAAGGGAGGTATTGGATGAGGACGAGTGAGAAGATATTCGATCCAAGAAATATATCTTCACTCAAGTAGAGAATTTCTTTTTGGAGGAAGATACAACAAGGGCAATAATGGGTGTGGTTGGTAACTTGATCCAAGTTGAGAGAGTGGGGTAAGCAATTTGCATAGGGTGATGATGGAGGTTGCCCTTTGTTGCGTTGTGCAACGTGAATAGCAAGGTGATGAGTGTGTAAATACTCATCATTTTTACCTTTTCTGAGCTGCCAAAACATCTAAAAACACTCAATATTGTATCAAAATAGTAAAAATATCCCAGGAATGTGTTTTATATGTTTCAAATGCAAAACAACCAAAAACAGATGAAAAACGCACAAAGTTTGCATAATTGGCAGTTTCAGTCCCTCATCTTTCAAAAATTGTCAAATCTAGTCCCTGGTCATTCTAAAAACTTGAAAAAGTCACCAAAGGTCCTTATAAATTAAAAGTTACATAATTAGTCCTTTGGTGAAAAGTTTCACAAAATGTCAAGTTTAGTCCCTGAACTTTGGAAATTGTCAAAAATGGTCCCTGGGATATTAAAACTTTGAGAAAAACAAATTTTGTCCTTATACTAATCATCTATGGCAGGAATGGTCCTTGGTTGGAAGTTTTGGTGAAATTACATGTTTGGTCCCTGGAATTTGAAAATTTGGCAAAAATAGTCCCCGAGTGTTTAAAAAATGAAAAATATCCAAAATACCCCTTGTACTATTTACACATGACAAATATGGTCCATTTTAAGTACTTTGGGGAAATTACAAAAACAGCCCTCAAATTTCAGAAATTGGCAAGAATGGTCCTTGTGTTATTTCACTACCAAAACCAAATAATACAAAACCAAATCCAAACTAAACCCTTCCCTGATCCACCAAACAGCCCACACCCTTTTTACCCAAGCCCATGTAACCCCAAAGCCCACCACGTTTTTTATTTTAATAACATCCCAGGGTCAAAGGCTGGGTCAAACCCACCATCTTCCCCCCTAAACCACCCCTCCTCACAGACCAGAAACCACCTGGTTTTCCCCCACCCAACTTGCTCTGCTACCACCACCCTTATCCCAATTACACACCCCAAGGTCAATTAATGCCACCCCCTCCTAGTCTAGGCTTCACAGACCCAATTGGCTTAAAAGCCATTTTTCCCGCCAAATTGATACGAAGAACAAGACTCATCCATTGGCTGCTATTTTTGGTGGGATTTGACACTGTGGGACCCACAAACCCTCTGGGAGGCTATAAAGAGTAGAAAAAGCAGAAGTGGAAGGGTAGTAGTGTAGTTGTAGTAATAGTTGAATCGTAGGTAGTTTTAATCTCTCTTTCCATTGTAATTTTAAGTTAAATCAATTGTGATCACTTCAGTTGTGTAATTCAAACCTTATTACAAAGTTAATTCCTAGTTCTGTTCATCTAAATTCAGATTTAATCTTTTTCAAGTGAATTTGACAATTTCACTTGGACTTGTTAAATTTTGTTGTTTCAGTTTATCTTAGCATCAAGTCAGTTCCATTGTAAGTTTTTGAAGCTTTTAAATCATCTAGATGACCCTTAATTCAGTTTTCATCAAAAATCAAAAATCAAATAAAATAGAAAAATAAATAGAAAATAAAAATCAGTGGTTCATGGTGATGCAAGCTTGGAAGCAAGGCAAGGGCTGGAATGTTTTGGTTTAGTGCCTCAGGGGAGGTAATAGGGATTTGAATTGATTTCTAGTTGATCCTTGTTCTCAGCTTGTGAAATTGTAAGATTCTTCTAAAATTCTTGCACAATCTGTTTTATGTAATCTTAGTAGTTGTTCTTTGCTTATACTGGTTCAACTAAGCTTGTTTAATGTGAATGTAAGTTTATTTCTTAGGTTTAAGGTTCATATTGTAGGGTTACTTAACTAAAATTCCATTTTTAGTTTCATAAAGGGTGTTTGGTTTAAGGGTTTCCACTGAGTCACAGTGGGAATTGGGTTTTGTTTTAGGTTCATACATGCCACTTTAGGATATTAGAGCTCAGTAAGATCTTAAAATACCATAGGTTAATGTCAGAAAGTCAACATCACATCAATAAGCTCATAATTGACCAACTGATTGGACTGTTGGACTCACAATCCATCATATCAGCTCATTAGTGGATAAGATAACATGTTTTAGTCTCATATAAGCTTAATTTAACCTATTCAGTAAGTAGTGATCAAACAAAAGTCATCAAAGTCAATTTCTAGGTTTATAACAAAAAGTCAAAAGTGTATGTTTGGTATTTTTCCAATATTTCAAAGAATATTTTGGAATTGTGTGTTGGGATTTAGGATGTGAAAATTCTTGGGTGATTAGCACCCCACCTCATATACAAAGCCCTATAGTCCCCTCATTTTTGTGATTTTATCTGTGGGCCCTACAACCCTCAAAAGAGGGCTGCAGGGCAACAGCCTGCTCTGTGCAGCAGATACCACAGCCACCACCACCACTTTGGTGGTGGTTTGTGGCCACCACAGTGGTTCCCAAACCCTAGGTTTAGGTTTTCCCAACCCCCCTCCTACCAGGGTTTCTAGTTTGACCCTTGGTTTGACCTAGGACCCTGTGGACCCCACTTAGATTTAGCTTTGAATTATGTCCAATTCTGTGTTTAATTTTAGTTTTCAAAAGTGCTTATTCATCTTTTTAGCTTAATCCATGGTCATAGCTTGTAATTTTTAGCTTAATTAAGCTCAAGTAACTTATTTGTATCTGTTTTCATCAAAGTGGGACCCACACAAGCTCATTTGAGCCCATTTGCCCAAACAGTCAACAAAAGTCAACTGAATAAGCAAAGGGGGTGCAAAGTGCTTAATTTTTAGTTATAAAAAAGTTTTTTTCGTTAAAAGTCTTTGTTTTTAGGTGTAAAACAAGTTTGTAAAAGAAAAATCCAAAAAAAGTTAATTTAAAATTAAGTGATAGTTTCTATTTAATGTAATTTAAATTTGATTTGTATTTTTAGATTTTTATTAAGTACTTGTCAATTTTATATTTTTATTAAATACCTTATATAGTAAAGTAATTTTAATAAATTTTTCAGATTTTTATTTTGTCATTTGGCATTTATTAGATTTAATTTTAGTTTTCTTAATTATTAATTAATATTAAGTATTAAATCTCATATTTAGTTTTTATAAAGTAAAACTTAGTTTTTATATTTTTCCTAGCTCTAATATAGTATAATAGATTTTTAGAAAATATATTTTTGAATTCTACTGTTCATTTTCTATTTTTCTTATTTTAATTATTTAAATTAGACTTAAGTTAATTAAAAGGTAAATAATTAGTGGATTAATCTTAAAACATAATTTTTAGAGTTTTTATAATTTTTTAGGATTCCTGTAATGGTTAAGTAATTTTATAAATTTTCTCATAATTTTCTAAGTTAGTTTAATATTAATAGTAATTAAAAGAAGCTTAATTAGTTTAATTAAATTAAATAGTTTTTAATTAATAAAAAAACCATAAAAAGACAAAAATATTTATTTTTATTTTTTATACTTTCTTCAAGTTCTAATTAAGGTTTAGAAAATATTTTTGCTAATTTTTAGGTTAATTTATATCATTTGTCATTTTTAGTTAATTTAAATTAGGTTTTAATTTAGATTTTAATTATTTTTATTAATTAAATAATATTTAAATAGTATTTTAATCACTTTTATAATTTCATTTTCATTTTTAATTTTAAGTTTTAAAAAAGTGTCAAAAGCACCTCCTGTAGTTTGTTAAATACCAAAATTCTACTTTTTTTAGTCCGATTGCGTAAATCTGAATTGTGAATACGTGCATATATCTGTTATCTGATTTGTGTGAATATTATATCTGTGTACCAATACCAAAATAACAGTAGCAAAATCAATTCCACATCATCTGGGCTACTGTCCTCAGTGCCACTTTCTCATAAACGATTTCAAACGACACCATTTCAATCTCGCTGGGACTTTAACGACCCGAGAAAACTCTATACTATCACCGGAGTATTGATTCTAGGCTGTCTTTGACTTGTTGACCTTGGTCAATAATATCTGACGGTTCGGGCTCAATCAAAATTTGGCGCCGTTGCCGGGGAGGTTGTTGCGTGTTTTACAAAATCGTTTTAAGTTTAATGGTTTTCAAAACCCTCCCTGTACAAATTTCACACAAATTTGTAAAAAGTTTTTGTAAAAATATCAATCATATAAGAAAAAACGTTCATTAACACTTCTCCTGAAGTGTTGAAAACACCAAAAAAATTAAAAACAACAAAACAAACTGTGAAGTTAAATTACTTCGTGTTCTTTAAGATTACAACCTGAAACAGTTGGTTTAAGGTAAGTTCTGACATTAAATTGCGAACTGAAGAGGAAACCTATTTACTTCCTCCCGCCAGCCTGCAAGTAATCTTAAAAGAACGATTTCGGTTAACGAATCAGTTCCAAAAATATTTCCCAAGTTTTTTGCACACACACCCATAAGCCTAAAGCAGTTTTTCAAATTAATAAATACAAACCCATAATAAGTTCCCAAACTTAAGATTAAAACTTGCCTTTATATCCCTGTGAGTGGTGTACCTTTTTCAAAGAAGCCATTCACTTGTGATTATTGGTTTAAGTTCACTGTGGTTTTGCCTCGATTTTGTTTTGAAAAATTGTTTTTGGTGCATGTGCACTAAACATGTTTCTTAAAAATACTAAAAATATTCACCTTTACCCTCTCACCTTTTTTATTCTCCATTTCTTACCCTCCAAAACCTTTTGATTCTTTCTATGTCTCATCCACACTTCCTGATTTGCCAGTGGTGTGGTAATCCTTATAATGGTGGCAATTGCCCCAGTTGTGGCATGGTAGAGTCAGGAAACGGGTCTGTCTATAACCAGAATCCCTATTCCTACCATGACACGACTGATTCATTCCATCAGTTACCACACCATGAGACTCAACAGTTTTACTGTTGTGAGTACTGTGGTGGTTCACATTACAGTTCTGATTGTCAATCAGGAAACACGCTTGTCTATGAGCAGTTTCCTGATAACAATTATAACTCAAGCACATACAACCCACAACCACATCAGTTTCACTGTTGTGATTACTGTGGAGGTCCACACTTCAGTTCAGATTGTCAAACGGGGAATCCATATCCTTGTAACAATTTTGACTCTTCATATCAAGACCAACCTCCACAGTATCAAACTATCCAAGCAACTCCTCAAATCCAGCAAGACTTTTTAGAGGTTCTTGAAAAACTTAAAGAACTTAAGGAGGAGTTAGCTAATATTTCACTCCGCCAGACTCCAAATTCTTCCTGTGCATATTGTGGGGGTCCTCATGATGATTTTCAATGTCAACCTTCCGGTTTTGACACAGCCACATCCCCACAATTTCCACTCATTCCAAATTCTCGTGGGAAAACTATGGCAGAATTACTTGCTGAAGAACGAGAATCTGGAAAAAGCATGGAAGAATTACTGGCTGAGCAACGAGCAGCTAAAATACGTGCTAATATTCGCAATACTGCTCGATTTGATGACTATGATGACAGTGATGATGAAGATAACATTGTTATTATTCAAAAAGATTCATCAAAGTCATCAGTTGATATCCCAGCAGTTGAGATTCCATCTCAAACAACTGCTATCACACCAGAGGTTCCCACTCACTCTCTAAGCATGGGGGATGAGCATCATGACACTGTTCCTAATAAGGAATCGGACGAACTAATAAAGTCTAGTGTTGAGATCCTTGTCCCAATCCCAGGAGAGTCACAGGGAACTCTTGAGCATATGTGTGATTTACCTTCCCCTCTTGAGTGTTCAAACGATCATTTTGAGACTTTCTCATATTTTAATAATGATTGTACATCTCATGGAGACATTGAGTATATTGGGTCATCACTCCCTCAGTCTGATGTTGATCCTCTTCTTGAGGAGTTCGCTGATGAACTTACTCACATCGATCCACTTTCCTTGGAAAGTGATGATGGTCTCCTTGACTTCGAAGCTGATCTGGGAGAAATTGAAAGTCTCCTTTATCATGATCCGTCACTCACTTCTGATCCCAAAAATCCAATAGAGAATATTGATCACTTTGTTCCCGAAGCATTCAATACTACTCTCACCAATCCTCTATTTGAATTCGAATCTGAATTCACTTTGATTTCTGATAATCCACTCTTTATTCAGAACGAGGATTGTGATGAGTTTATTCCGGAACATGAGTTCACAGATTCACATCTTGTGAATAATTCTCTTCATGAGGAGTTCTCCGGTGAACTCACTCATCATGTCATGATTCCTCCGGAGTTTGATATCCCGGGGGGAGATGCTCTCAATCATGAGAATTTGCAAATTCCCACCCACCCTCCCGGGATGTTTTCGAGCTTAACCTTTGAAATCCAAAATCAGGCTAATGAGCCTGCCTTCGAGGAAGAAGATCTTATCATGATTGTCATCATGGTTTTCTTCCTTTTCTTCACATACAGGATAACTTCTCCTGTTCTTCACTCCTTCGGGAATGAAGATACCATCTTTGATCCCGGCATTTTCATTTACCATTATCTTGAGCAGGGACTATGTCTCATCGGTGTGGAACTTTCACGTGCTTCAAATGTTTATCCAAACATCTTGAATGAAAGTTCTTCCACATCATGCTTCCCCAAGGACTAATGAATTCGGGGTCGAGTCAAGCTAGCGACTCGGTAAACAAAAACAGTAGCATGCTTATAGGGTTTTCACCCTAAGTGTGGGGGAGTCCCCCATGCTATGATTACAAAAGTGAAAAACAAAATTGTGTTTCCACATTTAGCTTGTTATGTTCTCCTTTTACGTTCCAAGAGTCATCATAATAGCCGGGACTTTGAATATTGAGGACAATATTCATGCTTAGTGTGGGGGGGTATTCGCTATTCTAGCAAATTTTATCATATATTACTATCTTATACCCCCGTTTTTGACCAAAAATTTTCAAAATTTTTTCACTAAAGCTCAAAATTTTTGTGGTAATCAGTCCGCCAAAGTCTAACCGACAAATGGATTGGCTAGTCCAGGAGCAAACGGCTCTTGGTAAAGACATCTCAAATCCGTTGACGGCTTGCAATTTGCCTAAAATTGTATGGTTCCTCAACTCCCCGAAAACAAATGAGTTGGCTAGCCCGCAAGATTATGGCTTGTGGTAAAGGCCGTGGAAAATCCATAATTGGTAATCAGCTCACCAAGATGTTGACTATTCCATCAAGAGTTGGCTAGTCCAGAAGCAAACGGCTTTTGGTAAAGACTAATCAAATCCGTTGACAGCTGGTGGTTTGCTCAAAATCACACGGTTATCAGGTGTGCCACAGTTCTTACACCTGGCTACTCCAGAAGTGATGGCTTTTGGTAAAGAGATTCTCAAATCCATCAAGTTTTTCTCAATAGATTGCTAGGGACTAGCAATGTTTTAGTGTGGGGGATTGATGAGTGTGTAAATACTCATCATTTTTACCTTTTCTGAGCTGCCAAAACATCTAAAAACACTCAATATTGTATCAAAATAGTAAAAATATCCCAGGAATGTGTTTTATATGTTTCAAATGCAAAACAACAAAAAACAGATGAAAAACGCACAAAGTTTGCATAATTGGCAGTTTCAGTCCCTCATTTTTCAAAAATTGTCAAATCTAGTCCCTGGTCATTCTAAAATCTTGAATAAGTCACCAAAGGTCCTTATAAATTAAAAAGTTACATAATTAGTCCTTTGGTGAAAAGTTTCACAAAATGTCAAGTTTAGTCCCTGAACTTTGGAAATTGTCAAAAATGGTCCCTGGGATATTAAAACTTTGAGAAAAACAAATTTTGTCCTTATACTAATCATCTATGGCAGGAATGGTCCTTGGTTGGAAGTTTTGGTGAAATTACATGTTTGGTCCCTGGAATTTGAAGATTTGGCAAAAATAGTCCCCGGGTGTTTAAAAAATGAAAAATATCCAAAATACCCCTTGTACTATTTACACATGACAAAATACGGTCCATTTTAAGTACTTTGGGGAAATTACAAAAATAGCCCTCAAATTTCAGAAATTGGCAAGAATGGTCCTTGTGTTATTTCACTACCAAAACCAAATAATACAAAACCAAATCCAAACTAAACCCTTCCCTGATCCACCAAACAGCCCACACCCTTTTTACCCAAGCCCATGTAACCCCAAAGCCCACCACGTTTTTTATTTTAATAACATCCCAGGGTCAAAGGCTGGGTCAAACCCACCATCTTCCCCCCTAAACCACCCCTCCTCACAGACCAGAAACCACCTGGTTTTCCCCCACCCAACTTGCTCTGCTACCACCACCCTTATCCCAATTACACACCCAAGGTCAATTAATGCCACCCCCTCCTAGTCTAGGCTTCACAGACCCAATTGGCTTAAAAGCCATTTTTCCCGCCAAATTGATACGAAGAACAAGACTCATCCATTGGCTGCTATTTTTGGAGGGATTTGACCTTGTGGGACCCACAAACCCTCTGGGAGGCTATAAAGAGTAGAAGAAGCAGAAGTGGAAGGGTAGTAGTGTAGTTGTAGTAATAGTTGAATCGTAGGTAGTTTTAATCTCTCTTTCCATTGTAATTTTAAGTTAAATCAGTTGTGATCACTTCAGTTGTGTAATTCAAACCTTATTACAAAGTTAATTCCTAGTTCTGTTCATCTAAATTCAGATTTAATCTTTTTCAAGTGAATTTGACAATTTCACTTGGACTTGTTAAATTTTGTTGTTTCAGTTTATCTTAGCATCAAGTCAGTTCCATTGTAAGTTTTTGAAGCTTTTAAATCATCTAGATGACCCTTAATTCAGTTTTCATCAAAAATCAAAAATCAAATAAAATAGAAAAATAAATAGAAAATAAAAATCAGTGGTTCATGGTGATGCAAGCTTGGAAGAAAGGCAAGGGCTGAAATGTTTTGGTTTAGTGCCTCAGGGGAGGTAATAGGGATGTGAATTGATTTCTAGTTGATCCTTGTTCTCAGCTTGTGAAATTGTAAGATTCTTCTTAAATTCTTGCACAATCTATTTTATGTAATCTTAGTAGTTGTTCTTTGCTTATACTGGTTCAACTAAGCTTGTTTAATGTGAATGTAAGTTTATTTCTTAGGTTTAAGGTTCATATTGTAGGGTTACTTAACTAAAATTCCATTTTTAGTTTCATAAAGGGTGTTTGGTTTAAGGGTTTCCACTGAGTCACAGTGGGAATTGGGTTTTGTTTTAGGTTCATACATGCCACTTTAGGATATTAGAGCTCAGTAAGATCTTAAAATACCATAGATTAATGTCAGAAAGTCAAAATCACATCCATAAGCTCATAATTGACCAACTGATTGGACTGTTGGACTCACAATCCATCATATCAGCTCAATAGTGGATAAGATAACATGTTTTAGTCTCATATAAGCTTAATTTAACCTATTCAGTAAGTAGTGATCAAACAAAAGTCATCAAAGTCAATTTCTAGGTTTATAACAAAAAGTCAAAAGTGTATGTTTGGTATTTTTCCAATATTTCAAAGAATATTTTGGAATTGTGTGTTGGGATTTAGGATGTGAAAATTCTTGGGTGATTAGCACCCCACCTCATCTACAAAGCCCCATAGTCCCCTCATTTTTGTGATTTTATCTGTGGGCCCTACAACCCTCAAAAGAGGGCTGCAGGGCAACAACCTGCTCTGTGCAGCAGATACCACAGCCACCACCACCACTTTGGTGGTGGTTTGTGGCCACCACAGTGGTTCCCAAACCCTAGGTTTAGGTTTTCCCAACCCCCCTCCTACCAGGGTTTCTAGTTTGACCCTTGGTTTGACCTAGGACCCTATAGACCCAACTTAGATTTAGCTTTGAATTCTGTCCCATTCTGTGTTTAATTTTAGTTTTCAAAAGTGCTTATTCATCTTTTTAGCTTGATCCATGGTCATAGCTTGTAGTTTTTAGCTTAATTAAGCTCAAGTAACTTATTTGTATCTGTTTTCATCAAAGTGGGACCCACACAAGCTCATTTGAGCCCATTTGCCCAAACAGTCAACAAAAGTCAACTGAATAAGCAAAGGGGGTGCAAAGTGCTTAATTTTTAGTTATAAAAAAGTTGTTTTCATTAAAAGTCTTTATTTTTAGGTGTAAAACAAGTTTGTAAAAGAAAAATCCAAAAAAAGTTAATTTAAAATTAAGTGATAGTTTCTATTTAATGTAATTTAAATTTGATTTTGTATTTTTAGATTTTTATTAAGTACTTGTCAATTTTATATTTTTATTAAATACCATATATAGTAAAGTAATTTTAATAAATTTTTCAGATTTTTATTTTGTCATTTGGCATTTATTAGATTTAATTTTAGTTTTCTTAATTATTAATTAATATTAAGTATTAAATCTCATATTTAGTTTTTATAAAGTAAAACTTAGTTTTTATATTTTTCCTAGCTCTAATATAGTATAATAAACTTTCAGAAAATATATTTTTGAATTCTACTGTTCATTTTCTATTTTTCTTATTTTAATTATTTAAATTAGACTTAAGTTAATTAAAAGGTAAATAATTAGTGGATTAATCTTAAAACATAATTTTTATAGTTTTTATAATTTTTTCGGATTCCTGTAATGGTTAAGTAATTTTATTAATTTTCTAAGTTAGTTTAATATTAATAGTAATTAAAAGAAGCTTAATTAGTTTAATTAAATTAAATAGTTTTTAATTAATAAAAAAACCATAAAAAGACAAAAATATTTATTTTTATTTTTTATACTTTCTTCAAGTTCTAATTAAGGTTTAGAAAATATTTTTTCTAATTTTTAGGTTAATTTATATCATTTGTCATTTTTAGTTAATTTAAATTAGGTTTTAATTTAGATTTTAATTAGTTTTATTAATTAAATAATATTTAAATAGTATTTTAATCACTTTTATAATTTCATTTTCATTTTTAATTTTAAGTTTTAAAAAAGTGTCAAAAGCACCCCTTGTAGTTTGTTAAATACCAAAATTTCACTTTTTTCAGTCCGATTGCGTAAATCTGAATTGTGAATACGTGCATATATCTGTTATCTGATTTGTGTGAATATTATATATGTGTACCAATACCAAAATAACAGTAGCAAAATCAATTCCACATCATCTGGGCTACTGTCCTCAGTGCCACTTTCTCATAAACGATTTCAAACGACACAATTTCAATCTCGCTAGGTCTTTAACGACCCGGGAAAACACTATACTATCACCGGAGTATTGATTCTAGGCTGTCTTTGACTTGTTGACCTTGGTCAATAATATCTGATGGTTCGGGCTCAATCACAAGGAGATCACTTAGATCATGAATTTGGTTGATTTCTTCACAGAACTTTTACTTTTCTGTGGCAATATGGAGTGAATCAATTGGTTGATATGGATGAAGTGGGGTTGTGTAGTTGGAAGCAAAGTTATTGGAGGTTTAGTTTAATGATTGGCCAAATTGGTATGGATCATTGTAGTTGATTGAGGTTGAGATGTGTAGCTTGGGATGAAGGTGGATGTTTGGCCAATGTTGTATGGTTTGTAAAGTCGTTCAAAGGAATGTCCTTGTGGATTTGGAGTGTAGCTGGGGAAGTAAGTGATTGGAGGTGTTGGTTGATTTCCAACTTCATTGCTTGTGATTGACTTGTTTCGAGGGCTCGTTTTTTTTTTGCCAAACGGGCTATTCGGTCATCCTTGCTAGCCTTGAGGCTTTTGATTTTGGTTTGTTGGGAGAAGTCAAGATAAGATGAATGGAGAGTTTGAAGAATGGGGTATTTATAGTGTGGGATTTTTGTGATTAGGGATGGATAATGTTTGTTTGGGAATTAGGACAAAATATGTTTGTGAATTTTGGGAAGTATAGGATTAAATGGGCTAAAAAGTAGAAAAGATTATGTAAACCCGACCATCAGATGGCTGGTCCCCTTAATTAGAGGTCGGTCCCCTTAATAATTAAAGGGGCCGCATTATATAATTAAGGGGGCCGCCCATCTGGTGGTTCCCAGATTGCCAGAAATGGGTTTTTGGCAGAAAATTTCAGAAAAGGTGTGTTTTTGGGTTTGGTTTCAAGCAAGTTCAACTCTTTGAGGCAATTTAGCATGTAATATTATCATAACTAAGCATGCATGCAAAACCAATTAAGTAATAGTGCAAACAAGCAAGTCATTCTACCTAAAAGAACTATCTTAGTGCAAGGGCAAAAGGCAACTAGTGATTGAGAAACTAGTGATGGAACAAATGTGACAAAGTAATTCTTGACCTTGTCCTAGTGTGTGCCTATATGCAACAAATATGGAGATGTGATTGCTTCGACTCCTAATGCAAAGATGAAGATATCCTAAAAAGCAATCCAAATTCTCCTTGATTCGATTTTGCTCAACCCATGAATGTCAAAGGTATGTATTAGATTATATATTTTGACAATTCATGTGAGATTTCATGCATGATTTTAAAGAATGTTTTTAGCATTATTCAACAATTCAAGAAAAATGGTTTTCATGTGTTTCCTAGAAGTGAGAATTGTTTGAATAAAATAGATTGGGTTTTATAAAAATGTTTATGCAATGTAGTTTCCCAATCTTCAATTTTGTGCGAAATAGATTCCTAGACTCAGATACGAAGCGAGGAAAAGAAAAATAAATTTTATGCAATAAATGATTAATGAAAATGCAAAAAAAATTAGTCAATTTGTTCCATCATTCATAATCCTAAACATAAGTGGTTAAATAGTTCACGCTTAAGGGGTTTAGTGAATATATCCACAATGTTATCTTCCGATGCAACCTTTTCTATAGATATGTCTCCCTTTTGTACATTATCCCTAAGGAAGTGGTGACGTATTTCTATATGTTTAGTCCTAGAGTGTTGAACGGGATTGTTACTTAAATCTATAGCACCTTTGTTATCGCACATAATAGGAACATTTTCTAACCAAATGTCATAGTCTACGAAAGCTTGTTTCATCCATAGTGCTTGTTGAGATGCCTTTCCAGCGCTTACATATTCGGCTTCGGTGGTATAAATAGCAAGAGCGGTTTGCTTATTCGAAAACAAAGATGTTAGGCAACATCCCATAAACGTGCAAATTCCGCTAGTGCTCTTTTGATCCACGTAGTCTCCCACATGATCCGAATCCGCATATACAATGGTTTCTATGCCAGATCCCTTAGGATACCATAATCCTAAATGTATAGTGCCTTTAATGTATCAGAAGATACGCTTAACCACTTCTAGGTGAGAGGTTTTGGGATCCACTTGAAAGCGGCACAAAGGCAAACACTAAACATGATATCGGGTCTACTTGCCATTAAGTATAGTAAACTACCTATCATTCCTCTATACTTAGTATTATCTACGGACTCACCTTCTTCATCTCTTGTGAGTTTCACTTCCGTAGACATAGGTGTTTTCATGGGTTTTGAGTCTTCTAGGCCAAATTTCTTAAGCATTTCCTTAATGTATTTAGATTGGTTAAAAAATATTCCATCTTCTAATTGTTTTATTTGTAATCCTAGGAAGAAGTTTAGTTCACCCATCATGCATGATTTTTGAAAAATTATCACACATTTCTTGACAAGTCGATCAAAATATAATATCATCTACATATATTTGAACAATGATGAGATTCGGGTTTTTCTTTTTAGTGAAAAGAGTGTTATCTACCATTCCCATGGAATAATCATGTTTAATAAGAAATTATTTTAATCTATCATACCAAGCCTTGGGGGCTTGTTTGAGTCCATATAAAGCCTTCTTGAGTTTATAAACATAATCAGGTTTTGTGAAGTCAATGAATCCCGGAGGTTGTGCCACATAAACCTTCTCATTAAGGAATGCACTTTTCATGTCCATTTGAAATAACTTAAAGTCTAGGGCGCATGCATAGGCAAGGAGTATTCTTATAGATTCTAATCTAGCTATGGGGGCATAAGTTTTGTCATAATCAATTCCTTCTTGTTGATTATAACCTTGGGCAACTAACCTAGCTTTGTTCCTAGTTGCTACTCCATTTTCATCTAGCTTATTCCTATATACCCACTTAGTTCCTATGATGGCCATGTTCATTGGATTTGGGACTAGTTCCCAAATATTGTTCGTCTTAAATTGATTTAGTTCTTCTTGCATGGCCATAACCCAACTTTCATCCTTTAAGGCTTCATTAATATTCTTAGAATCTATTGCTGAGAGGAAACAAAAGAAATTATTTTTATCTTGGGCTTGTGATCGAAGGGTTCTTTGATTAAGGCTTCCTATTGTATTATCTAATGGGTGTGATTTAGATTCCTTAGTATTTACTACTTCGTTGTCTTCTAAGTCTATGTTTTCATTATCATCTCCTAGGGGTTTTGATTTACTAACCTCAATAGCTTCTTCTTCAACTAGGTCATCATCTTCTATAGGTAATGTTTTAGGAGGTGATGGTGTTTCATCAAATTTTACATTTAATGATTCTTCTACTTTCATAGTGTGTTTGTTAAGTATTATATATGCGGTGTGACACCAAAATTTTTGTGGGATGGATTGTTCATTTAGCATTGTTCTACTCATTTCTTGAAGTGACCTATTCTTTCTTTCTACTACGTCATTTGATTAAGGAGTACGAGGAGCGGAGAAATTGTGAGATTATTCCATTTAAATCACAATATTTTCCGAATTGTACTTCGTTATCAAATTCCCTACTATGGTCCATCCTAATAGATACTATTGTGCATCCTAATTTATTTTGAATCATTTTACTAAATATTTCAATTTTTCAAAGGCTTGGGTTTTATCACTTAGAAACCTGGTCCACATGTATCGTGAATAGTCGTCTACTATTACTAAGGTATAACGGTTTCCTCCATAGCTCCACACAGCGGATGGACCAAATAGATCTATATGTAATAATTCTAGGCACCTAGTAGTGGATACTATATTCTTAGCTTTGTGGCTTGCATGAGCTTGTTTTCCAACTTTGTGGCTTGCATATCTTAGGTTAGGCAAATTTCTAACTAATTCCTTAGAGGCTAAAGATTGTATTTGTTGCATGTTTGCGTGTCCTAATCTTCTATGCCACAAAGTGGAGTTCTCGTCTAAGGTTGCTATGCATATCCTATCTTAATGTTTATTTCCTAGTTACATAACCTATACACCTCCTTTCCTAATTCCTCTACCTATGACTTTTCCATCCTTAACTATTTCACTATCTTTTTCGGTAAAGGGTACCCTACACTTATTATCACATATTTGACCTATACTAATCAATTTATATGTTACATTATTCACATGCTCAACATTTTCAATAGTTAGGGAGTCTTGAGAGATCGTACCTTTGCCAATGATTTTTTCACGCAAGTCACTACCTAAAATAACATTACCTCCATTATATGCCTTGTATGAAGAGAATAGCTTGCGGTTCCCCGTCATGTGCCTCGAGCATCAGCTATCCTTGATCCATTCATTGGGCTCCAAGTCTATTCCTAAGCATATTTCATCGCTCGCTTTGACTACAAGACATTTTTTGTGTCTTGGTTTTTCCACTTCTTCTATGCCACTATCACTCCATGTTCCACTAACGAAGACTCCTTGATGATCATAACCCGGTGGCTTTGGACATTCGCCAATGAGATGATTTAGACTTCCACATCTAAAGCACTTTCTTTTCCCGTAGTTATCGCTTCTATTTCTTTGAGATGACCTTCTTTCGTCTCGTGGATGTCTTGTGAATCTTCCTCGTCTCTTGAAGAATTTCTTGAATTCTCTTATGGCCATTGCATATTCTTCGTCTTCACTATCGTCACTTGAATCATCATCGTCACTAAGTTCCTTTTTGGCTTTTAGAGCAAGAGATTTGGTTTGATCTTTCTTGCCTTTGACCGCTTCCGAATCTCTTCTTATAATTTCTTCATGGACCTTCAAGTTGCCAATAAGTTCATCGAGTGATAACGTCATCAAATTCTTTGATTCTTCAATTGTCGTGACCTTCGCTCACCATTTTGGATGCAATGCCCTAAGAAATTTCCTAACACAATTCTTACTAGAAAAAGTCTCATCAAGTGCTTTTAAACTTGCGATAATAGTGTTAAATTTAGCAAAAGCATTATCTATTGATTCCTCTTCCAGAATCGTAAATTGTTCATATTGTTGAACAAGAAGATCTATTTTGTTGTCTTTGACTTGACTATTTCCTTGGTGAGTGATTAGTAGTGAATCCCAAATTTCTTTTGCGGTCTTTCACATAAAAATTCTTTCATATTCTTTGCGCGGTAACGCATTATAAATTACTCCTTTCGTCCCACATTAAATGTCCTGTTTGACTTTTTAAAGTTTTTCTTTCTCAACTTTGATCTTAAATATTTTGGTTTGTGTAATATAACACTTGATACAAAATGTATAAATGATCTTAAATATTTTGGTTTTTCTTTCTCAACTTTGATCTTAAATATTTTGGTAACGCATTATAAATTACTCCCTCCGTCTCACATTAAATGTCCTGTTTGACTTTTTAAAGTTTTTCTTTCTCAACTTTGATCTTAAATATTTTGGTTTTTTTCTCAACTTTGATCTTAAATATTTTCATTGTGTATAAATTTTATCAAATACTATATAATACAAGAAAAAATATTTAAAGTCAAAGTTGATAAAGAAAGACTTGAAAAGTCAAACTGATAAAGCGAAAAGTGTACTGCTTTTGGGGGGTCATTTAAGCCCGAATTCGTAATTATTTGATCAATTATTTTCCTAAATCATTCCTTTTGTTATTTTAGGTACTTTTGAGAGGAACTTTACAAAAGGAAGCATTTTGGACGTTTTTGGAGCAATTTAGTGAAGAAAACGACAAAGTCTCAAAATCCTTGCTGGAACAGTACCTGACGGAGTCAAGGCAATAAAAGTGATGGCGATGGATATGGAAAATACACATGACGGCCCAGAACAATTTCAAGGCAATTTGGCCTGACGGCGTCACCAAGGCCGTCAGGGTCAGAATACATGTGACGGCCCAAAGGACTTAAAGAGTGATGGCGTCAGGGTTGAACCTGACGACGTCAGATGATATAGAGTGACGACATCAGGAAGAAGTCTTACACAAGAAGAAACCTTAGTGAAACCGTCACAAGATGATCGAGACAATCACAACTTGCGTGTGGAGTAGCTGACATTGTTTTGGCCATAACTTTTGCATACAAACTCAGATTTGAGCGATTCAAAAAAGGAAACGATCGGGACAAAAAGATCTACAAATTGGTGAAGAAAATTTGGTCTTGACACCGTTAAGACAGGCCGGGCAGAAAACAGCCTATAAATACAACATCATAACTTCATTATTTTGTAAGCCCTAAACCCTAAGGCCGATTCCAGGGTTTGGGTAGGTGTTTTTCCAGCAACTTAGAGGGTCTTAATCACTCTATAAACATCGTGTAATGGTTTTTTTACTGATTCAATCTTATGTTATGTCTTCAATTATGATTATTGTTGCTTGTTCTTCATTAATTATGCTTGGCTAATTCACATTGTGTCTACTTATGATTGTGTGAAACTTGTATATAATTGATTAGATCTTATTGATGTCTTTGTTGATGTTTGTGTCTATCTTCATCAATTAAGGTGTGACAACTTCAATAAGTCTAATTGATTTTGCTTATAATTCTTGATTCCTATTGTCTCTTGTTTGGTTGAATAATTTCGATGTTAGGCTTAAGAAAACTAGTAGACTTCCAATTGGTAACTTGCTTGAACGTCTTAAGAAACATGATCGAAGGTGTACTACGATTTATTGGTTGTATTTAATGCGTAGGAAACTGCTAGTGATACTACGTTAGGAGATAGTAGTCGGGTCGACCTAGAATGAAGTAGAAGCCAATCGTGTTAGGGAATATCGTACACGGCCCTACGAATGGTATTAAGGAATACAACCCGTCAATAAAAATAAGGATGTGACAATTCAATAGGTAGAATTAGATATCTAGCAAGGAGTAATACATCATAGGTAGATACGCTTCACTTCCCCTGTAGAATCCTAGTTTACTTTTCTTGCATATTAGTTTAATTGGTAGCTTTTGGGTTAGTTGATTAGCAACTAATTCCGCCCCTCCTTCCAATACTGAGATTTTACTTTCTTCAAAAATAAAATATAAAAATACAAAAAGAATCTTCCTTCACATCTAGACCTAGTTAGATTAATTTCAATCCTAACGAACACTATTATTTGAGTTGAACGATCAATCCCCCGGTACTTGTTACTATACTATACTACAACGATCAGGTACACTGCCTGGTGGGGATTGCAAGCTTCTCAAGATCTCGTGAGAGGTAAAACCTGTTGCGAGGGCGCAATCCTGCGTATCACAAACCTGGACATTTAATATGGGACGGAGGGAGTACCATTTTAGCTTCATTATTTTTTGCTAGTTTTTTTTTCAAATCATCACTTTGTTTTTCAAAAGGTACAATTTCATCAATTTTAGTTTCCGGATTATTTTGAATAGGGGGAAAATCACCAAAGGTAATAACATGCCAAAGATCAAGATCTTTAGATTTCACATAAGTTTCGAATATATTTTTCCGACAAAGAAAACCATCACTTTCAAATAGTTGTGGTTTTTCCATAGATTGTCCTTTTAAATATTTTTTCGTTTCCATAGATCGATTCAAGGTTTAAAATACAATATATTTTAAAAATCCTGTTTAACGTGGCTCTTGATACCAATTATGGAAAACTAGAAGGGGGGTTGAATAGTTTTACTGCTTTTTAATTTTATAAAAACTTTGTTTCAAAAATGTTGATTCGAGTTTATGTGTAATCTACTCTTGCACAATATTAACAAGTATATATGTATATAAACTAAATAACAAAGTAAGTAAAGTAGTAAATGAGAGACGGAAAGATCGAACCGCGAGACAAGAGATTTATAGTGGTTCGGCTACAAGGACACCTTCCTTGCCCTACTCCACTCCCCGAGCACCTAACTCGAGAGTTTTCTTCACTAAGTCAACAAGCTCCCTTATGGTGGAGAAAACCTTACACACCACTTATTACACCACAACTTCTTCACACCTTCTTCACAACTACTTCACAACTTCTTCACACCTAAGCACTACTTAATCACACCACTACTTCTTCACACCTATACTAATTACACACCACAGTCTCTTCACAGCTTATCTACCTACACACCTTACTAGCCTAATTCCTTATGCTTACACTTATCTAATTAATATTCACAACTTATACATAAATGGATTAATACTATACAAATGATGATGCACAAACAACTTAGATGTAGAGATCACATCAAGTTGTAATACTTCTTGTCTTGAAGGATTTGAAGTATTCTTCTCTTACACTTGAAATGTTGAAGCTTAAATCACTTGGAAACAAAAGCTTATGATTATATGATCAAAGGGTTTAAGAGAATAGGAAAGGAGATTTAGATGAGAAAGTTTTGAGTGCAAAAGGTGGGGAAAAAATGCAGGAATGAACCAGTATTTATAGCAAAGCTAGGGAGCTTCAGGAGCGTGCCGGTCCCCTTAATTAAGGGGACGGTCCCCTTAATAATTAAGGGGGCCGCCTAGTTAATTAAAGGGGCCGCCCCTTTTGAACGTTGCCCAGCTTTGTCTTTTAGTGGGGAAGGTTTTCCTTGAACATTTTTGCCATTTTTGGTTGAAACTTTGAAATCGTATCTTTATTATGGATTAAATATATTTTTTAATACAAAAAATGATTTTCTAAAAGATATAAAATATTTATGAGATTTTATAAAAAATCTAGTGATTAGGAAAATGTTCTTTTGATCATAGAATGCATTAGACACTTTGTTTATTCATACCTTAAGTGATTTGGATGTAGAAATGAATATTTATGACTACATATTTGTTTACGTCATAATTTATAGTTCAATGAGTTTCCGTTTTGTGATTATCAAAATATAGAGATATCGATACATGTTAATAACGTTTTTAGGCATTATTTATATCAACAGAATTAACAAAAATGGACAGCAAGTATTTATATTGTTTCAAAAATGGTATTTCTAGTTTATAACTTGGTTCTATCCTTCCCCAATCACCACAAAAACTAGTCTAAACCTACCATACACCTTCTTAGGGTGTCATGGGTTCCTAAACATCATCAATCAAGCTAGTTTACTAATTAATCTCATATAATTAATTTTTAGCTCATAAAAATTATAAAAACATATATAAAGTGGTATAAATCACATATTTATTTGCATGAGATGAATAAAATGATATGAACATTATAAAAACCTTGTAATATTATGAAAAATAGTTTAGGACACTTACTTGAATGACTAGAGAATTTTTAGTGATTTAACCTAATTACTACTTGGATTTTTATTTCAATAAGTTCTTAATATTGAATGCTAGATTCAATAAGTTCTTGTTAATATTGAATGCTAGATTCAACATAATATAAGACAGTTTCTACTTAGTTGTGTTGAATTTATTCAATATAACTTAACCTTTACAAGCTAAGGGAATTCGATCAAGTTCATAACTAGGATCAGCAAGTGGCATCAGAGCAAAGTGATTCTTTAAAGTTTAACAAAGGTGTCTTCTCCACACAGTGGAAATTCTTAATCCATATTATCTTGTAGTGTCTTAGTCCAATGACAACTGGATGGAATGGGTTTAGCAGCAATATGGCCTCTGTCATGCTCTACTAGGCTAAAAATAAAAAATTCAATTTTTCAAAATTAATTTTTGATAGTGTGATTAAGGGCTTGGATAGTTCATCAAACAAATATTTCTTATATCCAAGGTTTTCACAACTTCTTATGGACAAACAGTTTTCTCAAAAGCAAATTCATAAAAAGGTTTATGTCCCAACCTCTCATATTAGAAAGATTTTTGCTAACATGAAGAGAGAGGGCTAAGATTTTTCAGGGATTGTAACACCATTGTTTCCAATAATGTTGGTGCAAACTCAAAACCAGGGTGAAGGTTCAGTAATCCCAACTGAAACCCATCACACACCCACTGATTTACCATCATCATCTCAACCGCAAAAGACCTATACCCGTAGGAAATCACATAAAGAGGGCACTGAGCTACATCAGGCTACTGCTGGTATGGATGCAGATGAGGCTACCCATAAGGAGTTGGGAGGTAGTTTGGAAAGGGTTGCCACTACTGCTTTTAGCTTAGAAGCAGAGCAGGATAGTGGTAACAACAATAAGACCAAGGGGGCTTAAGTGCTCAAACTAGGTTTGAAGCTGATTCTAACTTACCTCATGATTCACCACTCGGGAGAGGTAACACACTCCGAAGTGATGAGGGTAGTATGGAACTATAACTTAATGAATTGATGGAAACTTGTACACAATTGTCAAAACATGTTCTTGATCTTACAAAGACAGTTGACTCTCAAAAGAAAGAAATTACTAGTTTGAAGAAAAAAGTCAAACAACTAGAAAAGAAGAAAGGATCAAGAACCTCTACACTTAAAAGGTTACACAAAGTTGGTACAACATTCAGAGTGGAAACCTCTGCAAGTGAAGAAAGTTTGGGGGAGGATGCTCCTAAACAGGGGAAGAATGGAGACAACAATGCAGGGGAGGATACTGATACGGTGTTTGATGCTAGTGTTGATGATGTTTTGGATATGGATGAAGAGAATGAATTTGTATTTACAGAAAAATAGTGTAATTTTGCTGTTATTGATGCTGGTTTAAATGTTGCTAAGATTGTTCTACAGGTTACAACTGTTGAAGTTGTTGTGGAAGAGCAAGTAGAAACAGCTAAAACTGCTGGGTTGGATCTTAGAAAGGTTGTAGAAGCTGCTAAGCAAATGGTTGAT
Source organism: Artemisia argyi (assembly GCA_030686995.1). NCBI lineage: Eukaryota > Viridiplantae > Streptophyta > Magnoliopsida > Asterales > Asteraceae > Artemisia > Artemisia argyi. The sequence goes on from CM060709.1 coordinate 34,161,489, forward strand.
GCTGCTGAACTTAGAGCTGCTAGTGAGCAAGTTAATACTGCTAGTGTTAAACTTAGTACTACTGAGCCTGAAGTTAGTGTTGATGTGGCTGAAGTTAATACTGCTACAGTTAGTGCTACTCCAACACCTGAAGAAAAAGAGATCACCATTTCTCAAGCACTAAAAATTTAAAGAGCACAAGACCAAAAGGAAAGGGTGTAATGATCAAAGAAACAACATCATCATCAACAACAACAACAACATAATTACAATCACCACTACAGGGTAAGGGTAAAGGTATTCTGGTAGACTACTTAGTTCAAAGGCATGAGTTATGAAAGCATTAAAAAGCACTTTGACAAAGTTTTAAGAATGACCAACACATTCATAGATATGAGTACAGAGGAGGTGGGGGTTCTAAGAAAGAGCAAGTGAGTAGATCAAAAAGAGCAGGTAAAGAGCTAGAGTCTGAGAGCAGTAAGAAACAAAAGGTTGATGAGCAGAAAGTTGATGAGCATTCAGAACAAGAGCAAGAAGAAAGTGATGACCAAGAAATAGCAAAAATGCAACAATTAATTGAAATTGTTTCAGATAATGAAGAGGAGGTTGTTGATGTTGTACCTTTAAAGACCAAAGTGCCTATCATTGATTGGAAATCAGGCTATCATGGGAAGACAGCTTAGTGGGACATCATAAGGGTTGGAGGAAAGTCTCAGAGAATTATCACTTTTGGTCAGATGCTCAAGAACTTTGATAGGGATGACCTAGAGACTCTATGGAAGCTGGTTAAGGCTAGGTTTGGGTCTACAAGGCTAGAATCTATTATGGATAGAGTTCTTTTGGGAGATTTGCTGGTTATGTTTGAACCACATCCAGAAGATAGAGTATGGAGAAATCAGTCTGATAATAAAGTTCTTACTTGGAAGCTTTATCATTCTTGTGACGTTCATACTGTGATATGAATGGTCTACAGGTCTACATGTTGGTAAACAAGACATATTCTCTAAGCAAATCTATAGTTCATCAGATGTTGAATGGAGATGTTAGACTTAAAATTGATGTGTATGATGAAATGACCTATCAGTTAATCAAGAAAATAGGGTATATTCTCAATCCAAAGGAGAAGAAAAAGAAATAAGGTGGTTGGAAGCATCCTCCTGGTGAAGGTTAAAGCTTTGAATGAAACTTGATGATTTTAGGTGAAAATATCAAGTTTTGGGGAGGATTGTTGGGAATTAAAGCTTCTTGGATTACTGTTGCTCATGATAGTTAAGACTTCTCAAAGGTATTATAATTGTTCTTGGGAATAAAGGAAAATACTCTAAGTGTTTTACTACTACTGGTGAAAGTATTAAGACTGCTGGTGTATAGTCTGTTTGTATGTTAGATAAGTATAGTAATACCGTGTAACACGTTTAGATGAATATAGAAAAGATTTATCTTGTGTAGAAAGTTATTGTAAGCTGACTAGGACTCCTTAGCCTATAAAAGGAGGTCCTATGGCATAGAGTTAGATACAAGTTGTTAGAAAGGTTGTTTAGCTTCAAGGTTCTCAACCCTAATACGAGGAGAGTATTCGTATTTTTCATTAATAATATTGAAGTTGTTTTGTTTATTAAACTTTGTTCTTGCGTTTACTATTTATTAAATAAGTTCTTAATATTGACTGCTAGATTCCGCATAGTATTTAATATAACTCAAGACAGTTTCTACTTAGTTGTGTTGAATTTATTCAGTATAACTTAACCTTTACAAGCTAAGGGAATTTGATGCGAGATTTGCAAGACCTCACAAAAGGTTTTACTTCTCAAGGGATCGTGAGAAGCTTGCAATCCTCCAAGCAATGTACCTGACCGTTGTAGTGTAGTATAGGTAAGTCCGGGGAATTGATTGTTCTCTAGGGGAATAGTGTCGTTAGGTTGAAGTGTATGTCGATTTAAGTCTAAAGGTTGGGTTTGTACATCCGAAGATAGCGTCAAAGGTAATACGAAGAAGGAAAATGGGTTTTGGACAAAGGTTTTAGGTTACGTCGAGCAAACAATGAAGGTATCAGGTTTTCGAACCTACAATTCATTAAATGGGAAGTGAAAGGGTTTGCGCCCTAAAGTGGATCAATTTTTTGGAGTGTACGAATAATGGGCAGGGACAGAGCGAAGAAGAAAGCGTCAGCATCATCCATTCCATCGACATCGTTAGCAGCCAGTAGTGATGAAGCGTTGGCTATGTTGTTGGTCACTGAATAGTCAAATCGAGTCGTTTATGTCAATGAAGAAATCAGACCGTGACACCTTTTTGGATATCAAGAGGCAGGAGATGAAAATGCAACAAACAAAAACTCGAAATAAAGCAACAAATGTTGGTCATGCAACAACAAAAAAAAAACCGACAAGATGACAAACTGTACTATATGAGCCTCGTTGATCACTTGACTGTATTCCACCTCGAAAGGGTGTGGCAGATGAAGCAGGGTAGGAGAAGTGAAATTTACAAGATCTAGTTTACGTCTTTAATGTCGTACGTTTATGTTTTTTTTATTATCAATGTAATGTTTTTAAATTATGAATAAAAGTTTAATTTAATTTTTAATTAAATTTGCAAAAAGAATAAGTTTGATGGTGAGTTAAGTGGTGACCATAGAAGGTAAAATGTTAATGTATATGATGGTATGTTGAGTGATGATATAACGCTAATATAGAAGCGGTGGATTTCTAAGGTTACTTCGACTATCAACAAAAGTCTATATTTTGAGTCGAATCACTAAAAGACTAAAAAACTTTCATTCTATTTGCTTTTCAAAAAAGTAATATAGTTCAAAAGAAGCAAATATTAGATAATTTCCCTTTTTTTATACAAAAACAATTGGTGATAAGAGCATCTACAATGCATCAAATCTCACTTGATGCATTTAATGCATAATATATTTAATGACTATAGCTTGGAGGAAAGACTTGAGGTTCACCAAGCCTTTGAAGAAAAACTTTTCAAAAAGCTTTTGATGCAATGCAAAAAACCCCTTAAAATAACTTTTTAGAATAGTGAAAAACTTTTAAAAATTTGACCCATTGTAGATGCTCAAGTTTGATGCTAAATTTGACTTAGCTGCTTAGGTGTATATATGCTTTTATTACCCCACCTCTGAAAATAATTATTGCAACTATTATTGTTTTTTTTATGTAGTGGTGTCAAGAGCAAGAGCAAGAGCAAGAGCAAGATAAACGTGAATACGTGATAGATCCGAAAACAATAAGAAGAGAAAAAAAGAAAGCGAGAAAAAATTTCCGAAAGAACATAACCGGACATGGTTGTTCAGTTTGGAGTCTTGGAGAAGATGAGCAGGGAGTAGTTTTTTTTTAAGAGTTGCTTTTTATGATGCAACAATATTGTTTTTTTATTACTCATTGGTCAAAGTTTTTTTGGTCTGGTTTCAATGCACATCACCACGTGTATTGTTTTATATATTATAGTACTAATTGCTTTTGGTGTATTTTCTTACTTGGTAAACATTTTGTAATACTCTTTTACTTTATGTTTTTCGGTTAATATGTATAAATAATATCTACAATTTTTCTACGTTTTATTAGTAAAATACACATAAATATTTACCCATTTATGTTTATTTTACAAAATGATAGAAAAACTGAATATTTTACACACATGAAAAAAGTACTCGTAATTATTTTATGAAAATGATGTCAATCATTAAATATTATTTCTCGTTTAGTCATTTAAAAAATCTCATGTGATGCACCAAAGAATCCCATGGGATTCTTGAGATTCATATTGAATCCCATGGGATTCACAATGAAATCCTTTGAGATTCATACTGAATCTCATGTGATTTCATACAGAATCCTTTGTGATTTATCGATAAGATAATCATACAGAATCACATGTGATAATACAAAATCCCTTGAGATTCATACATAATCTCATGTGATTTTGTACTTACAGTTATATAAAGCAAAATGAAAATCCTATGTGATTTATACAGAATCCTATGAGATTTAATCATAATCCCATGTGATTCTCTCTGATCCCTTGTGATTCATATAGAATCCCTTGTGATTCATAAAGATAATTGTTAAGTATCTTTTATGTGACATAAAAGTATAAAGCAGTGATTTACTCATTTTTATAAATCACTTCTGATTTTTTAAAAATAACAATTCACAAGTGATTTTTTACGAATCATGTGGGATTTTTTTACGAATCCCGTGGGATTTTTCTGTATGGAAATTTTTTTAAAAAAAAGTTTGCCTTTTTACGAATCCCTTGGGATTTTTTTACGAATCCCGTGGGATTTTTTTACGAATCCCGTGGGATTTTTTTACGAATCCCGTGGGATTTTTTTACGAATTCCGTGAGATTTTTTTGCAAGGAAATTTTGAAAAAAAAGATCGTCTTTTTATGAATCCCGTGGGATTTTTCCAGGACGGAAATTTTGAAAAAAACAATTCGTCTTTTTATGAATCCCGTGGGAGTTTTCTGGACGGAAATTTTGAAAAAAAAATCTTCATTTTACGAATCCCGTGGGATTTTTCTAGACAGAAATTAAAAAAAAAAAAAAAAAAAAAAAAAAAAAAAAAAAAAAACGTCTTTTTACGAATCCCATGGGATTTTTTATGAATCCCGTGGGTTTTTTCTGGACGGAAATTTTGAATGAAAAAAAAAAGTTCGTCGAAAGTATATAACAATGCATATCTATATTAAATGAGCTAAAATGCGGAAAGTGGGATTTTATGTTAAATGAGCTAAAATGCCAATTTTTGCCCTCCCTTTGTTATTTTTAGCTTTGATCTTAGCCATTAGATGGAAGGTGGATGGATGGTTGAGATTAGCTTATTTGTTTTTTAAAGGATACATGTTTTGCACGTATCTCACCTCCTAGAACTATATATAACATTATTCTTTTTCATTTTGTTCGATTATTATTAGAGGTAACAATTTGTGACAAAAATAAAAAATGAGCTAATTTGAGCAAATTTGTAAATGATTTGGACAATTTTAGCCTTTTTTTATTTTTTTTTTCTTGAATGGACATATATTGCACATTTAAAGTTAAATGGACACTAACGGTCATATATATTTTTTTCAATTGGAGAACATTATAATTGTTTTTTTTTAAAAACTCATAGATATAATATATTTATTTTTTTAAATATGAATGAGGTGTTACGTTTGAGTAATTTATTTCGTCGTTTTGGTTATTTTCTAAAGCGATTCGTATAATACGCGCCCGTTTGTCCCGTGCCCTTTTAGCCCGTGGCTCGTGCCGGCCCAGCCTGCCCGTTTGGCCACCACTAACTATTATGATTTGTTATAAAATACGAAAACTGGTGGTAAAATTACTAGAAAAAAAAATCTAATAAATTGAACCAAGTTAGATGAACAAATAAAAAGTTGATTAGTGAATATTTCATTAATCCAGAGGGGAGGCCTCAGAATATCAGATGTAATCAGAGGGGTGACCTCAGTAACCAATGGGTTGTGAAGGACGTGCATGCACGCAAGCATCAATCACCAAAACAGATACAGATCAATCTAGGATGCATCCATACGCCCCTACCCAATCACATGCAGACCAATCAAAGGGACGGTGTGGCAAATCACTCGGACACACAGGAGTCATAACATTGGTGCATCAATGCTACGGACATAGAACCCCCATGTAGTCAAAAGTTTCAGATCAAATTATCGAATCAAACGTCCAGATATATCAATGTTCAGATCATATAGTTCATGTCAAATGTTTCATATATCAGAGGTCCAAATAAAATAGCTCAAATATCAAAGGTTCACGTATCAAAGGTTCAAAAAATAAGGGGATCATAGCAATGGCATAGGGAATCCTAAACAGATGAAAATTCAATGGAAATATCAAAGGTTCAATTAGCAAAGGTTCATATCCATGGTTCAAGTTTACAATTGTGAAAGTGTTATAAGAAAACTGATTTAGAAACTTTGCGATTCATTTAAAACCTGATTATCATAAAAGTATTTCCTTAACACATTTTTGACAAAATTTATTTAAATCTCCATTTAAAAGTTGGTCTAGTATCATAATTATAGAAATCATTCCAAGATAGTTTTGTCCCATATCATTAAGTTATATTTTAAAAAGGTTTTAATACAAAATCATAATATCAAATGAACCAAAGATATCAGATGTACAAGGTCAGAAATCATGATAGTGACAAGGGAAACGGATCATAAGTCATGAGAAACCTTACTGAAAGATCAGAATATCTGTACCTCAACCCGACGACAAAGCAGGCAAAAGAAAGATCAAACGGAAATAGGGAACACTCCTTCTTCACGGAACCTAAGTGAATTAGAAGTCGAGAATTATTCAATAGTTCATTTTTAATTCAGATTACTCATTTTAGTCGGCTTTCCATTTTTAATAACATTCTATTTATAGCAGCTTTCCAAATTAGTAAGTCTCCATAATTAGTAAGTTTTCTGATTTAGTAGACTTCCCCGATTTAGCATGATTAGTCATTGATAAAAACATTTTTTCAAGTTACCCATGCAAATTAACAATTATTATAGATTAAATTTCCATCATGCCAATTTTTATTGGTTTAGGGTCGTAAGTGTCAATATTACAAAGTTTAGGGTTCTAAATGTAAATTATCAAAATTAAATATTAAAAGTAAAATAAAATTATTTTAAAGTTTATTTTAATAAATTAATATCACAATAATAATTTTGGACCCTGTCATTATAATTTTATATAATTTATTAACGTACCCATGATCTTAATATTTATGCCGTGACGACCTAAGATTTTATTATTTCGAAAACAACCAAGCCTCTTATTAAAAATATGCCGAGACAAACGCTTCTCTTTTTGTTATAGAGATAAGCCGAACAGACACCATCTTTTTATACGTGTTATACGAACATATTAAGTCAAAAACCCAATTCGAATTGACCACGATAAACCTTATCCAAATCACAAAATCAAATCCTCATATGACCCTTAATCTCACGTTAAAATCTTTCTTGTTTTAAAACTTTATTCTAATCATAAGCACATGTTTTGGCTTCTCTTCTTTTTATATAAAAACAAACGCAACCTATGTTAACATGTTTTATACGTGACCACAAATACAAGCTTGCCCCACCTTTTCTTTTTGTTCATTTGATTCGAAACAAACAAGACCACCCCAACCAATATTTATTTGACACAACACCATGCTAGATCTCGTATATATTTTTCATTCGTATATGTATATAAGACAAATCCAAAGCCAGGCACAACCATAAATGTTCGGTTATATATTGTGATTTATGTGGAACTTTTTATTTCGTATAGCATATCATAATATACGTATCGATTTATAGCTTGCAGACATATATATATATATATATATATATATATATATATATATATATATATATATATATATATATATATAACCACGAGTCCATATCTATAATGAATCAAAGAAAATAACAAGTGAAGGAGTCATACCCTTGTCGCTAGGGACAGAAAACCGAATCAAGGAAAGAAAAATAAACCGAGCAACACTACACTTCACACGTACACACGATCAAACAAGCAAGGAAGATCTTGAAAGCTTTGTTGGTGTCGACTGGAATCAGGAACAAGGAAAAGAGCCACCAAAAATTCTCCTAGGGTTTTGTTTAGGTGTTGCGTATTTCTGTGTAAGGGTGAAAACAAATACCGGTTTATAACAAGTACAGGTGTGGAGTTGGGCTTCAAACAAAAAGGCCGGTTTTGGGAGGCCCAACCGAATTTTTCTTGGTGTTGGGTTAAGGATGGCCCAAACGGAAAAGAAATGGTTAGGGTGTTGTTGTGGTTAAAATATTTTCGGCCTAATAGGTTTATTATGTAACTTATAAATTCCGTAGTCGCAAGTTTTTATTTTACGTATTATACATGTATCAATTTTCAAATATAACGTATAGTTTTTATATTATGGATGTTCGAATTATTCGTAAAAGTTAAACCGGATTTTTCAGGTCGTTATAATTCTTCCCCTCTAAAAAGAAAATTTCGTCCGCGAAATTTGAAGTCACATAGTTAAACGGTGTCGTAGCAAATCGCAAAGGATTGTCACAACTAACCTCCCGCTCGGGGAGGTTCTTCCACATGAAATTTTCACAAACAAAATAGTTTCTCATGACTCGATCTAGACAAAGTGGTTTTGGATTCATCAGAATGAGACAAATCAGGTTGAATCTGGTCAAAATGCCAATGCAACATATAATGGATGCTAGGTGAATTTTATTGAAGTAACTCATGGGATATGAAAAAAAAAAAAAATAATAATAAAAAAAAAATAAATAAATAAAAAATTTAGATCGAATAATTGTATTAAACAGTAGAGAGTTATACCAGGAGCATAAAATTTGTAAAAGATATACAGAGGTCAACAGAATACAAATCGAGAGACCAAACTTATCCAAATATCTAACGAACAAAGGCAGAGCATACGCATATGTAGAATGAACCTAAAGTCTCACTAATCGCCGATAATCTACATCGGAGATCAGATTCTAAGCTTCTCAGGCACTCCTCAAGATATTTTGTGTTGATTAATTTTGGCATGATATTGATGAGCATAACTTGATAAAAAAAATGATAGAACATTTCTAGTAAAGAACATAACAAAGATTTTATATTCTTTAACCTCCGCTACTAGAGATGTAAATAAACTGAACGTTTGGTGAATATTTCATTAATCGTTCGGTAAAATGTCTGTTTTTGTTCGTTTTTTGAAATGAACGAACATGAACAATAATTTATGTTCGTTTAGTTAAATAAACGAACATAAACAAAAATCTTGTTCATTCACTTATGTTCATGAGCGTCCAATTATGCATTCGTTAAGTTAACATTCGTTTATCTTTGTATATCATATATTTTTTTTATACACTTCAATATTAGTTTACGTATACAAAACAACACTTGTAAAACACATTATTACGTATATTTTTCTTTTTAAATTTTATGTTTTTAGTCTACGTTTATGTACGTTCCTTCGTTTAAATTCATTTGAACGAACATAAACAACCTCAGTTTCTTAATAAACAAACATTAACAAAGAACATTCGTCTGTTTAAGCGATCGCGTTCATTTATTTTTTCGGTTCAAATTAAACAAACTAAACGAACAAACATGAACAAGGCTCCATCCGTATTCATCAGATTCGTTTACAACCCTACCAGCTACAACTCCAACTCCAGCTCCAGCTAATTTCGTCAAACATTAACCTTATTAAATTCCAAAAAATATACATATTCAAATTCTTAGCCGTTATCTCACACCACACACACACAATGTCCCAACGACCACCTTTACTCTTCTTCACACACTCCCGCCACTTCCTCCGCCGTCGCCACCACCGTAAACCACCGCTCCACCACCGTCACAACCACACCCTAACCCACCCAATCTACACCATCTGGGCCGCCAACACCGGTCTCGGCAAAACCCTCATTTCCACCGGCATCACCGCCGCCGCCGCCACCACCCATAAAAAACTCACCTACATCAAGCCCTTACAAACCGGCTTCCCTTTCGACTCCGATGCCGCGTTCCTTTTCAACAAAATCCCACAGATTTTCAAACATAGAAACGTTAAAACCATCCTGAAAACCTCAAATGAGACGTTAAACGTCTCGAAGCGTGTCGAAAGCACGTCGAATGTGGGGGTTGGGGTTTATGAAGAGAGGAAGGTGGGTGAGGGGTTAGGGGGGTTGGAGTTGGTGTGTAAGACGATGTATGCGTGGAACGAGGCGATTTCGCCGCATTTGGCGGCGGAGAGGGAGGGGATGGGTGTTGGGGATGAGGAGGTGTTGGAGTTGTTGAAAAAGTGCTTGGAGATCGGTATTGGGGAAGGGGATGGGAAGGGGGGTGTTTTGTGTTTGGTGGAGACGGCTGGGGGTGTGGCTAGTCCCGGGGCGTCTGGGTCGCTTCAGTGTGACTTGTATAGGTTAGCGGTTTTGGTTTTGCTTATAATGCGTTTATAGCCTAGCGGTATCTATGAGATACTCCGCTACCTAGTCGTCTAGGATAATTGTGAGATTGTTAGTTGACTTTAAGAAAATAACGGGATTTTTATGGTTAAGCTATGAGGATGTTTGTTTAAGCTTATATGCTTATGAGCTTATTTGATTTGTGCTTATATTTCATATAAGCCCCAGTTTTCCGGCTTTTTTTTAGACTTATGGGCTTATATAACCTTATTACGATATAACAAGCTTATATAAGCCCATAAGTCCCAAAATAAGCCATAAAATTAGGGCTTATAAAATATAAGCCGAAATCGAATAAGCTTATAAGCTTAAACAAACACCTCCTATTTCATGTTTCTTGAAAGTCATTTTGTAACATAAGACACCCTATAAACCGATTTTAAAATGATGACTTATATAAAAGTGTTAGATTGATGTATGACGATTTAAAATTTGTGTATAAATGTAATACTTATAGCTGATGTTAAAAGTTGCACAAAATACTTGATGACGGCCTTTCGGGTTGCAATATGACCCAAATGGGACACAAAACCATCTCGTAACTTGAATCAATCTAGTAATCAATCATTTTACAGCTGATGAACAGTCGAGAACTCGAGATAAATGGTACATTTTTATATGTTTAGTGACTGAGTTAGTATGGATCAAAGTATAATGACAAATGTGGAGCACTGAGATAAGTGTGTTAGGTATTTATGACATCGGTCCTCTAGGTAACTCAAACCTCTTATTATCTGTATGCAGGCCATTCCGGTTACCTTCTGTTCTTGTGGGTGATGGAAGATTAGGGGGTATTTCTGGGACGATTTCAGCATATGAAAGTTTGATAATACGAGGTTATGATGTTGTTGCTATCGTGCTGGAAGATCATGGCCTCGAAAATGAAGTGCCATTGAGGTCTTATCTGAGAAACAAGTGAGGAACATGCACGAATTTATATTCTTTTGATGCACGTGCTTTATCCTATTTGTTCTGTGTATCTGTGTGTATTAGCTTATTAACGGGTCAAACGTGTAAAATAGAAAAACAAAGCTCAAAGAAAACGGGTCAGGTAGGTTGAAACTCGCCCAGATTGTATATATGAAGCATTAGATCTCCTTCATCATTTTATTTAAAGTCTTATAATTATTTTAATGATATACATGCTTGACACGCTAATTATTAGTAAAAAAAATTGAAAATTTTGGAGGATAAAGTGTCTTAGTCAACCCTACCCGGCTTAACCCGTTCATTTTGCCCTTTTGCCACGTGCACTTATTTCCCACTATAATTGCTTAGAAAACTTAAATGTACTTCTTTTCTTTTTGCAAGGGTCCCGGTTCTTGTTCTTCCATCTATCCCAAAAGATCCCTTAGACAACTTGATGGAGTGGTTTGATGAATCACAAAGTGTTTTTGTCTCCTTAAAGGATATAATGCTATCATCACATCAAAAAAGAATGGAGAGACTACACGAGATGCCAAAGAAGGCTCAAGAGATCTTTTGGTGGCCCTTTACTCAACACAAATTTGTACCAGAAGAAAAAGTCACGGTTATTGATTCTCGTTGTGGAGAAAATTTTGCGGTTCACAAGGTTAGATTGGTGTAGTAATATAGATTTTTTTATAACCTTATTTAACACATTAATTTTATGTAAGTTTATTAAACAAACAGATCAACCCAATCCCCAAAAAATGTGCTTCAGGGGCAATCTTAACTTATCTATGTGAAAATGGGTCAATTTTGGGCAGTATTATATTGCTACCGGGTGAAACTAATAGCAAAAAAAGAAATTGGTTGAATGGTTTAAAAGTCACCGGTAACATATGTGGATGTTTAAAACTACCTGAATTGGCTTATTAAATATTGTAACAGTATTTTTATATAGTCATATTTAATCTAATTTGAACTCTGATTCCTGTATAGGCAGCGAAGGATGATGGCTCTATAACTCAAATGTTTGACGCTTGTGCAAGCTGGTGGACACAGGGGCCTAATGCTGCTTTACAGGTCATTCTATGATTTTGTGTATCATTGATCATTGTTTTACGAAATAATGCTATATGTTTTAATCAATATGGGAGCTTAGAAATTATATAGGGAGGGTGTGGAAACTATCTAATTGGGATGAGTAGTACTTATTTCTTTCATTCCGAGTTTTAAAGTTTTAGAAATGTATTACAAATTTAATATCCGAAAATCTTATAAAATAAAATAAAATAATAATAAAAAAAAAAAAAAAAAAAAAAAAAAAAAAAAGATACTTTGAATCACCAGTAATTAGTTTCTCATATTTTGATTATATTTGATTGGTTGATGGGAAATTTGTATGCATTTCGAAATGGTGGTTACTTGTTTAGGTGGGTTCAGGTTAAGCTTGCACGGGATATTGGCTACACTGCTGCAAGGTATGGGCATGTAATGTTTCCTGAGAATGTTTATGAGCCAGCACTCGAATGTGCTGAACTTTTGCTTGAAGGTGTAGGAAAAGGTTAGTTCCTATTCTTTTTATCCCAAAAACATGTAACGAATTTTCTTTGATAAACAAGGAAAATGGTAATCATATTAGTTACTAGTAAATAATATCAACTAGGGAAAAAAAACGCTTGCAGGTCAAGCCAACCTGTCCCAACCCGTTTTAGTTAGTACTAAATATGACTTTTTTCAACCCTCTCATTTTGCCTCTAGTCTGAAACAAAGATTTTGCAGGATGGGCTTCTCGAGCATATTTTTCAGACAATGGATCTACGGCAATTGAAATTGCTCTCAAGATGGCGTTTAGGAAATTCTTAGTTGATAATGAATTGCTTTTGAATATTCCTCAAGATAACACCCTTGAAAACAGTATCGAGCTCAAGGTATACCACTGTACTTTTTTAGTGTGTCCAACCTTTTTATCTATGGTTTCAACTTCCAACCCATCATCATTAGATTATATGTGTACAAATCACGATATGCACATCATTAGCCATAGTCTGAAATTGTTACATGTTCCAATACCAATCGAAAACGCATTATTCTGAAGTGCTATAATATGTGATATAAATACTTTGCAACACATGTATTCCAACCAATCAAACATGTGGTGGCACCAACATACTTGCCAAGTTCTCTGTTGATTTATAATCTATGTACAAAAAAATTAAAAGTAGCTCATAAAGTGTACGCAGCTCAACTTGATCTGACCCGCACTAAAAATGTCCAACCTGCCCATCTTGCCACATTTAATTCTGATACTTGAGTTTTCACCATAGGGTATGACAATGAAACTTCTTATTCCTGTTATACATCATGATATGACACGATTGTTTGTTTGCATATACAAAGTAGTTACATTTGACATTCGTTTTTTTTTTTTTTTTTTTTTTTTTTTTTTGGTACATAATTGGATAATAGGATAAACTATTAGCAAAGCCTGTTTCCATGACATGTTCTTGTTAGCCAACTACAGTTGTGTGCTAATCTCCCTCAGGTAGTAGCACTTCGGGGATCTTATCATGGAGATACATTGGGTGCTATGGATGCACAGGCCCCATCGCCATACACTGGTTTTCTCCAGCAACCATGGTAGGTTTATGTTTTCTTATTTTTGCATGTTAGTAGTTTATCATATTAGACGCTCTTCTGCACATTTTCCCCAATAGTACATGGGTCGAAATTGCCTCCTTTTTTTTAATCTGCCTAATGAAAAATGGTGTATGGTACTGTGGCCAGAAATTAATATACTTGATAGTTGATAATATGAAGGCTGAAAGAGATGTTTTCAACAATCTGCATATTAGATTATTATTAAAAACTTTCAGGTACACTGGAAGAGGCTTTTTTCTGGATCCACCGTTGGTTTCTATGTGTGACGGAGTCTGGAAAATAGCTGTTCCTAGAGAGATGCATGATGAAGATGCTATTTTGGAAGATATGTGTAAGTGATGCACGTTTCAGTCTCTTGTGCCATGTTTTATAATTCTCATTATGTTTTGTTTGGTAACAAATTCTTTCGTTTTTAACAGCTTTTGATTCTCGTGATCAAGTCTTTAGTAAATGCAGAGACGATTCAAGTCTTGCTTCTGTTTATAGAACACACATATCACAAGAATTGCTGCTGAGTTCAGGGTCAAGAAATTTTTCTTATGCTGGTGCATTAATCATAGAACCAGGTAAGTGCATTTTGAACTATTTCTTAGTTAAATTTGGTTATGGGGGTGTTTCGATGTTCGTTTTGAAGGCAATCATGTGATATTAAAGTATTAAACCATCAGAATATTGCAATTTCAAAAGGCAGTTAAAAACGAATATTGCAATTTCAAATTGGTGTAATAAGATAATCAGTTCCAAAAACGCATTGCCGAATACACTTTATATCTGAAGACATTCTGAATTGATTTCCCAAGATGTACTGGTTTCCTAGGATATGCAAATCTAAAACCTCCTATTTCCCAAAAGAAAAGTATCGCATAACTTTATTTGCACTTTTTGTATTTTTCATAGTGATACAAGGGGCTGGTGGCATGCTGATGGTTGACCCACTATTCCAGCGTCTACTTGTTGGAGAATGTAAAAAACGAAAGATTCCAGTTATCTTTGATGAAGTTCTTACTGGTTACTGGCGCTTGGGAGTGGAGGTCTGTTGATTTTACTTTGCTGGGCTAAAATGCCTAGACTATAGTACTACACCCAAAAGTGGAAGTTGCAGCTCATATGAATGGGTCTGGTTATTCAGAAAGTTAAAGGGGTCAAATGGCTTGTTGCAAAATAGGAGTACCAAAAAAGATAATGGGTTAAAAGTTCGAAAATACTTGGATCCAACGAAAATACTTTTCAAATGCATACAGCATTTTAAATCTTTTCATAAAATTGAACTTTGAAGCATAGTCAACTGGGTCAAATGGGTTATTTGACCCATGCGGTAAGTTACCTATATTGACCCTTTCTCATTTTGACCTGTTACTCAATCCACGCAACCCTCTTTATTTTGCCAAATTTACCTAAGACCCTTGTATTTATTTTAAAATCCTTTGTTTTGCTTTCTTCGCTCTTGTTGACATTGAATGAAAAATGACTTTGTTTCAGTCTGCAGCAGAGTTGCTGTCTTGCCAACCAGATATCGCCTGTTACGCGAAGTTATTGACAGGTGGCATGATCCCATTAGCCGCTACATTGGCGACAAATGATGTTTTTGAGTCATTTGTTGGAGATTCAAAGGTAATCAGTGATCTTCTTTTCCTGCATATATGTGGCGTTAAATAGTTTCTTGAACTTGTTCTTTTGCGTGGCAGCTAAAAGCTCTACTGCATGGACACTCGTACTCGGCACATGCTTTGGGGTGTGCAGCCGCTTGTAATTCCATCAAATGGTTTAAAGACCCTCAAACCAATCCTAATTTGGTTTCGGAACAAAATATTTTAACAGAGGTACTTAGAAACATATATTTTTTCTCTCTTGATTTTGTGCTCCCCCTAAAATGCAATTTTCCGAATTTCAAAGCGGAATGACATTGTCCATTTGTCCTCAGAATAACTATGTTAAACCATGCTTAATCAAATCTGAGCAGGCCAACCTGCTAATACTCTTTTGCTATAAATTTTGCGAACAATTCATGTGTTGATTACAAAACTATATTCTCAGAATAACTATGTTATAAATCTGAGCTGGTCTTATATGTTTGTAAATACATTTAGGATGACTTTGCAGCTCGTATGACATGCTCGACCCATCTGAATTGTTCCTTTTTAGTTAAACCTTTTAGCTTTACCCAGCTGACCGTTACAAACTAAAAATAGTCCATATTAAATCACATATATAAATGGGTCTAAGTTGCCACCTTATTTAACTTTATTTTTTGCATTTGATACTCTTGTAGTTATGGGATAGAGAACTAGTTCGGAAGATTTCATTTCATCCGGCAGTACAAAGAGTGGTTTCATTGGGAACAATATTTGCTGTAGAGCTTGAAGTAGATGACGATGAAGCCGGGTGTGTACATTTTTTTTTCTTTTCTTTAATATGTGAGCTAATAGCCTAATACTCCTTCAGTTCCATGAAAATTACAGAAATGTTCTTTTCAACATCTTACAAAAAATGCCAACATTTCCATTTCTGGAAACTTATTAAACAGACTTCTTGCAACTTTCAACCTGTGTGACCTTTCCTGTTATCTCTATTTAATTAAAAATATATATATATATATATATATATATATATATATATATATATTTAATTAAAAAAAAAAAAAAAAAAAAAAAAAAAAAAAGGTTTGTTTGAGACAAAACACAACCCGATCGACCCATTCATAAGTAATTGGGTCAAAGTTGCTACCTATAACAGAACTTATGGTTCTATTCTTTCTTCCCGTCTTTATTCTAATATTGAATACTTGATCCTCATTTTTGTAGGTATGCATCACTATGTGCAACGTCTCTACTTCAAAAGCTTCGAGAAGATGGTATCTACATGCGTCCCTTGGGAAACGTCATTTATATGATGTGTGGGCCATGCACATCTCCTCAGGTTTGCTTGCAAATGCTGGAAACGTTCTACACAAGGCTTGAAGAGTTTGGGAACGAGAAGATTCATGAAGCCCGTGAAATACAATCTTGATCACTGAATTGCGATTTAGCTTGTAGTCCCGAGAACATAGCATTTCACTAGGTTAAATAGAATGATGTTAAGAGGAAGAAAGCTCAACTATGCTTTGATATAGCTTCTGAATAATTGGTTTGGTGTAAATTAACGTATTGTGATATGCTTTATATTATTCTGGCTTTTATGCAAGAGCAATGATAAAAAAAAAAAAAAAAAAAAAAAAAAAAAAAAAAAAAAAAAAAAAAACACTTTAAGGCTCAGGATTAACTGTCTAAAATGCATTTTGCGGAACAAAAGACCGAAATGTAAAAAAGCAACAGTGAAAGTTGATTTCAACTGGGTTGTTCCGCTCTAGAATGCTTGGGTTTCAAATGGTAGGTAACATGACTAGAGAACAACACAAGAGTAAGCGGTGCAGTGTGTTTTGGCACTGTTATAGGCAATTTTTTTGCCTATGGCGTAGCCATACTGCACCAGCCCAAATGCCATAGCCATGTTATAGGGACATTCGTGATTCGGTTGGCGAGTTTTTTTTTTTTTTTTTTTTTTTTTTTTTTGCGCGCGCGCGCATAGAGTATTTTTGGTGGTGTGTTATGAGACTCACTTGCGCATATAACATTTATAGCTGGGGAGAGTGTTTGTTTATACTAGTGTTATATAGGTGTGGGCTTAGGTGGTGTGCCTTATAAAATTTATAGGGTACGACTGCACCTAGCTCTCTAAACCGGACATAGTGAGTACTTTTGTGCGAGAAACCGGGAACCATTAATTTCTTCTTCTACGTCAAAAAAAGCGTGTGGAAACACTTCTAAACTATATGTCAAATCAAAGGATATATTTCTATTTGAGACGGAAGAAGTGTTTGAGTACGATTTTGGTTTTGATTTCGACATTAGTAGGCCAGGGAATTACCTGAATGCATACATAAGCTTACATCAAGGGTCAGGTCATGTAGTTCCTTTAGCCTGTCATCTTTCTAATCATCAACCACATTTTCTTTCTTCCTCATTATATGCTTTGAAAAAGGCACTAAATTGACCACCCCCATACATCTTTAATCACCAACCACAAACAAAAATGGCACTTATATGTTTTGATTGAGTTTACGCTATGCCCACTCGATCTTTCTTTAAATGAGATAAGAGTCGTATAAACTATGGCATTCTTTTGATTTAGCCAAAGACTATGAACTATGCAATAAAGTTGCAGAACAGTACATAACCACTTGATTTACCTCTTCAACAATCTTTCCCCATCTTTCGGAAAGTGATACATAATTTAAGTCCAATGCGCTCGGTGTATATAAACTGTAGGTGTGTATCAACTATGCACAACTTATCTTACAACTTTGTCTGACATTTTTAAGTGCATGCTACGTATGTACCACTCAACATTTGATGACAAAGTTGTACACGACACAAGATAACATTGACACTGATTGACGGGTTAAGATGCTTATTAGTGGTTGCAGGGGCGGATGTATGTAGAAGCCAGGGGTAGCGGTCGCTACCCCTGAACTTTTACCCGGTAGTGTAATTTTAGCGATTTTTGGCCATTTTTTGGCGATTTCGCGACCCCTGAAGCAAATTTTCGCTACCCCTAAATAAATTTTCGTATTTCGCTACCCCTAAACTTGGCTCCTAGTTCCGCCCCTGAGTGGTTGGCTTTCCTCTTAAATAATGTCGTAATTCAACACTTCATACCCACTTCATACTAAGTAGAAAGAAACATCGACAAGTACCAAAACCGCACGAAGTTCTAGTTACGGAGAGCCACTTCATTTTGTCAAGTTAGGTATGAAATGACTAAAAGATTGTGACAACCAGGATTGCATAGAATAAACATCGAGTTTTGTGATCGATCTATTGGAATTTTAAGGCATTTTGTAGGGCAACTTGTTACAAAAATAGAAATTGGAAAAGATCAATAGTTGTACTGTTTGAGAAGTTAAGGAATGGTCTATCCTATCAACTTAATTCTTTTAAGTACTCTTGATAACTAACAATGAGTTGGGTCCATGTCAAGACTTTTGACATTGAAATCATGTATGCCGGATGGGTTGGAAAATTTAGTGAACTTGAGGGATTAATTCACACCTGGTAATGGGTTTGGAGGTACGGAGTGTACACCCATTTGGTCACTGAATCCCCTGACTCAATAGTGGTTATGTATTGATTCTGCTGATAGCATGAATCTGTTTCTGCTGATAGTGGATTCTGGTGCTAGTTTCCACTGCTAGTGTTATTGTTTCCACTGATGTGTTAACATTACCACTGCAAGTGTTATTGTTTCCACTGATAGTGTTAACATTACCACTGCTAGTGATTTTGTTTCCACTGATAACCACTGATTCCTACTATTATGGAAAGTATTATGATATAATTAATGGGCCGTTAATTATTCATAATTCCATGGGCTAGAGTTTGAGTATTCTCTATTATAAATAGAGATCATAACATTCTGCATGGATACGATTATCAACACAAACCCTAAACACTTGAATACAATTCTGTTCTTAATTTGTGCCTAAAACAAGAACATCAATTGGTCTTATCCCATAGAGATATTCGTGTAACCCAGGCATAGGGTCGAATAGTTTCTATTGGAAAGTGATACCACGATTTCAAGTGAATATCCGGTACCTTATTGATTATCTTAACCCTAATCTGGGAACTTGTTTACACATAATAACCAACAATCAATAGAAACTATTAGTGATAATCAATGGCTGCTGCTATGAGACAAATGGCTACTAACTTTTCCAAGTTGGAAAAGTTTGAAGGTGTTGATTTCAGAAGATGGCAAAAGAAGATGCACTTCGTGTTGTCAAGTATGAATGTAGTTTATGTTCTGACAACTGAGATTCCAGAAGATTTTGGAGATGATGCTACTATGGATCAGATGAGGGCAAGAAGCAAATGGGAGAATGATGATTATGTTTGCAGAGGTTTAATTCTCAATGGTATGTCTGATTCTCTATTTGATATTTATCAGAATGTTAAAACTTCTCAAGAACTATGGGATTCCTTGGAAACCAAATATACGGCTGAGGATGCATCAAGTAAGAAGTTCCTTGTAAGTAATTTTAACAATTACAAAATGGTTGATTCTAGACCTGTCATGGAACAATACAATGAACTTCTTAGTATACTTGGTTGATTCACACAACACAAGATGAACATGGATGAGGCTATTTCAGTCTCTTGTATCATCAATAAACTACCTCCTTCTTGGAAAGATTTCAAGCATATGCTGAAACATAAGAAGGAGGAGTTAACTCTTGTTGAGTTGGGCAGTCACTTGCGCATTGAGGATTCACTCAAAGCACAAGACATTGACAAGCCAAAGAGTAGCAATGCTACTGGTCCATCAGTTGTCAATATGGTGGAGCATAACAATTCCTCCAGGAACAATGACAACAAGAGCAAGCGTAAGCATCAAGATAACACCAAATCTGATCTTAACAAGAAACCAAAAGTAACTTGTTGGAAGTGTGGTAAAACTGGACACTTCAGGAAGGATTGTAAATGTGTAAAGATTGGCAATAAAACCAATGGATCAGGCACAAGTGGAGGGAATGGTAACACCAATTCTCTGAAAGGTCAGAATATATTTAATAAGTCTTTTGAGATTTATTATGTTACACATATATCTGAAATATATTTTGTGCAGGATGATGATGTTGCTTGGTGGGTTGACTCTGGTGCAACAATTCATGTGTGTAAAGATAAAAGCTGGTTCAAGACCTATGAGTCAATGAATGATGGTTCTATTCTTCATATGAGAAACGAGTCAACTGCCCTGGTGCATGGAAAAGGATGTGTTGATTTGAAGTTTAGTTCTGGAAAGATTGTTTCTTTATTTAATGTTTTACATGTTCCTGATATTAGAAAAAACTTGGTTTCTAGTAGTGTTTTGAATAATTGTGGTTATAAACAAGTGATTGAATCTAATAAGTTTGTTTTATCTAAACATGGTGTGCTTATTGGTTTTGGTTATTTGTGTAATCAAATGTTTAGACTTAATATTGTTCATGATAATGTTAATTCTGCTTTTATATCAACCTCTAAACTTAATGATTCAACCTTATGGCATGCAAGACTTGGCCATGTACACTTTAAAAGAATGCGAGATATGTCTAAGGATGGGTTAATTCCAGCCTTTGATATGGACACTGAAAAGTGTAAAACTTGCATGATGACCAAAATAACTAATAAACCATTTCAAAGTGTAAAACGTGAAACTGAAGTTTTGGAGCTGATTCATAGTGACCTATGTGATCTTCATGCTACTCCCTCTTTGGAGAACAAGAAATACTTTGTGACTTTTATTGATGATGCTTCTAAGTTTTGTTATGTTTATTTGTTACATACTAAGGATGAAGTATTAGATAAATTTAAAGTATTTAAAACTGAAGTTGAATTACAATAAGGGTCTCTAATCAAAAGATTTAGGACTGATATGGGAGGTGAGTACATGGATACTCTGTATTTTCAGTCTGTTGGTATAATCCATGAAACGACTACCCCTTATACTCCTCAGCAAAATGGTATTTCTGAAAGGAAAAACAGGGTGCTGAAGGAGATGGTTAATTCCATGTTGTCCTATTCAGGGCTGAGTCAAGGGTTCTGGGGTGAAGCTATGTTAACAGCTTGCTATTTACTAAATAGGGTTCCTAATAAAAGGAATAAGGTTACCCCTTATGAACTCTGGACTAAAAAGAAACCCAACCTGAATTATCTCAGGGTTTGGGGTTGTAGGGCTATTGTAAGACTTCCTGATCCAAAGCAGAAAACTTTGGGTGAAAGAGGCATTGAATGCATCTTTGTTGGATATGCTGAGCATTCCAAAGCATATAGGTTCTATGTTATTGAACCTAATGAATCTGTTTCAATTAACTCAATAATTGAATCAAGGGATGCACTATTTGATGAGAATAGATTCTCATCAGTCCCTAGACCAAGTCAAAGAATTCCAAATGGAACTGATGACATTAGTTTATCAGAGGTCCCTGATGAATTATCATCTCAGGCCCCTGATGAGGTTGTGGAACAACAACCTGAACCTGAGCTCAGAAGGAACAATAGGGTCAGGACTCCAAAGTCATTTGGATCTGAGTTTCAATTATACTTAATTGAAGGAACAAGGAGTTAGGTCTCTGACCAATACTCCTATTGCTTCATTGTTGAAGATGATCCCAAAACATTTGAAGAAGCAATGAAGTCCCAGGATGTTGCTTTTTGGAAAGAAGCAATTAATGATGAGATGGACTCTATCATGGGCAATAACACTTATGTGTTGACTGATCTACCACCTGGTTGCAAACCTTTAGGTAGCAAATGGATTTTCAAAAAGAAAATGAAGGTAGATGGAACTGTTGAAAAGTTCAAGGCAAGACTAGTTATTCCGGGCTTTAGACAAAAGTCAGGAATAGACTATTTTGATACTTATGCTCCAGTGGCTCATATCAGTACCATAAGATTGCTGATTGCTTTGGTATCAATTCACAATCTGATTATTCATCAGATGGATGTAAAGACAGCTTTCTTGAATGGTGACTTAGATGAGGAAGTTTATATGAACCAACCTCAGGGCTTCATCATGCCTGGCAATGAAAACAAGGTGTGTAAACTGATTAAGTCTCTTTATGGACTAAAAAAGGCACCTAAGCAATGGCATCAAAAGTTTGATGAAGTGGTTGTGTCTAGTGGTTATTTACTTAATCAGGCTGACAAATGTGTATATAGCAAATTTGATGAATCTGGTAAAGGAGTCATCATTTGTCTATATGTTGATGACATGTTGATTTTTGGCACTGACCAAAATCAAGTTGATCTTACAAAGGAATTTTTGTCAGCAAAGTTCTCCATGAAGGATATAGGGGAGGCTGATGTTATCCTTGGTATTAGGATTAAACATGAAAGTAACAAAATTTCTATTTCTCAGTCTCATTACATTGAAAAGGTTTTAAGGAAATTTAATTACTTTGATTGTACTCCAGTGAGTACTCCCATGGATACAAGTGAGAAGCTAATGCCTAATACTGGCAAAGCTGTATCTCAACTTGAGTATTCTAGGGTGATTGGCTGCTTGATGTATGCCATGACTTGTACAAGACCTGATATTGCTTTTGCTGTGGGTAAATTGAGCAGGTATACTAGTAATCCTAGTGCTCATCACTGGCAAGCAATTCAGAGGGTCTTTAAGTATTTGAAGAGAACTATGGATTATAGTCTCTCATATACTGGTTATCTTTCAGTGTTGGAAGGATACACTGATGCAAGTTGGATCAGTAACACTGAAGACAATTCGTCTACCAGTGGCTGGGTATTCCTACTTGGTGGAGGTGCAATTTCTTGGGCATCCAAGAAACAAACTTGCATTACCAGTTCAACCATGGAATCTGAATTTGTAGCTTTAGCAGCTGCTGGCAAAGAAGCTGAATGGTTGAAAAACTTGCTTCTTGAGATTCCATTGTGGCCTAAACCTATAGCACCTATTTCTATCCGTTGTGATAGAGCTGCTACATTGGCAAAGGCTTATAGCCAGATGTACAATGGGAAGTCTAGACACTTAAGTGTCAGGCATAGCATGATTCGTGAGCTTATCATGAATGGGGTGATATATATAGAGTTTGTTAAATCTCAACAAAACTTAGCTGATCACTTGACGAAGGGTTTGGCTAGAGACTTGGTTTTGAAGTCTGCTAAAGGGATGGGTTTAAAGTCCAACTTAGTCACTGAATGCTAAGACACCCAACTCCCTCCTGAGGAAACTTGGGAGCTGAGTTCAATGTGGAAAGCTGAACATTTAGTGGACTGAAGCACATGTTTATTGTCATCCCAAGGTTGTGCTCAGAACCTGCTGGAAAAGGAGGATGAAGTCTTAACTTCTCAATGGTTAATTTTCTTTGAAAAAGTGCTAAGCAGGAGCATGAATAAAGAGGAACCACCTATGTAAATGTTGAAGTTTTGCCGCTTCAGGAAGCTTTGGACTTTTAGCTTTTACAACATTTATGAATTGGATATGGACACATGGCTTGTATAGTGTCAGGTTTATTTAAGTGTTTGAAAATGTATGTGTATTTTATCTTCAGGTATTCAAATAGGTTGAAAGGTTCAATTCTTAGAACACCCTGATTCTCGAATATTTGAACGTGTAATTTACTAAGATGAGAATTCAATCTTCAAGATATTTTCATTTATGCATATATTTTGTTTTGTGTTTAATTTTTCATGCAAAGGAAGTGAACTAAATTTGGGGAGGATTGTTGGAAAATTTAGTGAACTTGAGAGATTAATTCACACCTGGTAATGGGTTTGGAGGTACGGAGTGTACACCCATTTGGTCACTGAATCCCCCTGACTCAATAGTGGTTATGTATTGATTCTGCTGATAGCATGAATCTGATTCTGCTGATAGTGGATTCTGCTGCTAGTTTCCACTGCTAGTGTTATTGTTTCCACTGATAGTGTTAACATTACCACTGCTAGTGATATTGTTTCCACTGATAACCACTGATTCCTACTATTATGGAAAGTATTATGATATAATTAATGGGCCGTTAATTATTCATAATTCCATGGGCTAGGGTTTGAGTATTCTCTATTATAAATAGAGATCATAACATTCTGCATGGATACGATTATCAACACAAACCCTAAACACTTGAATACAATTCTGTTCTTGATTTGTGCCTAAAACAAGAACATCACTTGGTCTTATCCCACAGAGATATTCGTGTAACCCAGGCATAGGGTCGAATAGTTTCTATTGGAAAGTGATACCACGATTTCAAGTGAATATCCGGTACCTTATTGATTATCTTAACCCTAATCTGGGAACTTGTTTACACATAATAACCGGCCAACAGGATGTTACTACTAATTTAAATAAAATTGAAATCATGTATGTTGGATGTTACTACTAGTTTAAATCATTTTATTTTGTTATACATTGACTGTCTAAATTTAATAATAATAATAATAATAATAATAATAATAATAATAATAATAATAATAATAATAATAATAATAATAATAAAAAAAAAAAGGTTAGCTAACAAAACTTTACCTTACCAAGATTTCTTAATTTTTGTTATGGTCTTATATGCAGAATATACTTCATTAGACCTTGAGATTTGGATCATTTCTGTTACTTGTGACTTAATATGCTTAGTTTAGTGTCTTTTCAATGGATTAAAGGAAGAAATGACGCTGCGTGCATTGTGCTCAGAAGTTGGGGCGTAGACGGGAAGGAACCTTAGGAGCTCAATCTAACCTTAACCTAGCTAGCTTTCCAAAATTGATAGGAGGGGTTGAATAGACATTCACTGACATGATGGTTTTCTAACTTGAATAAGGGACCTCTTTCTTCGGGGTGAAAATCATTACAATTAAACAACACATAAGAACACACTTACACATTTAAGTATATCGAACTTAAATCCTAACAACTTTGGGTGTGTTTCTGATCTAAATCAGTAAAATGCATGGTTATAAGTTTCTGTGGTATACCCATTGAGGGTTCTCTGTGGCATTTCTATATGTTATATGCAGTCCTTATAAATGGCCAAAACACAAACGAGAAGGGAAAATCCTTCGGTAACGGCTCAAAGCAATCGATTTTTTAAGTCAAGTGGGTTCGTTCTATACTAAGAGACACTGCTTTATCACTGGAAATCTTTCATTAATAAGAACCACATTTCGATGAACAACAAAATATAACAATAATAAAAAATACAAGCTTGAGTTACAAACTACAGCAATACTCATAAACATGGACTACGGATTTCTTTCAGTGTCAAAAGATGTTATTTCACTTTTCTGTTCTAATTGCTAAAGTACGAAATACAAGCTCACGGTGTTTTGGTTCAAATGATGTTCTTTCAGTTCTTATTGCAACTTTTTATTCAATGTAACGTGTGTTGAATTATAAGACATGGAATATGGAGTTACTTGTCACACATGAATACTCCTAAATATCTTATTACACATTTATTGGTCAGGGAAATGGTCTTACCATGGGACTATTTTGTAGTGGCAAAGAAAATGGTCAGAAATAGTAAGGTTAACTCAATTAAACCACGTACATCTGAGTCATAGACTCATCTCTCGAAACAACTGAAACATGGAAATCGTCATCAGTTTACCTATTTTTATCTTTACATTGTCACATCAACCATATCAAGTATGGTAAACTATAGATGAATTAATTAATTGAGAGTGTAAAATTGCTGTTAAAAGTTACGTATAAATATTAATATGTAAATGACTAGTATCGAACCCGAGACCTCGGGATTGCACACACTACAAATGAGAATAAAGTATATATATATATATATATATATATATATATATATATATATGTTATATGTATCGATTATATATATTTATAAATACTTGAGGGACTAAATAATCGTTGATTATTAAACGTAAGTATTAACTATTATTAGGAATGAAAGAACGAGGACTAGAGTGTAATTTGGAAGACAAGAAAGTTCTGGAATCCCCTTGGAAGGGGTGTGGCCGGTCGACCCAACCCACATAGGGTCGATCCATGCTTTCTTGCCCACCAAGATTACTTCTAGTATAAATACAAGGCAATGGGTTTAGACTTACACATCTTTTGTACACACACTCTAACCCTAAAAGTTTTCTTTGCCTCCTCTCTTCCTTGGCCGATTGACAACAACAACCCATAAGGGTTTTGGGTCGATTTTGGTTGTTCCAAAATTGTGTTTACGTTTACTTGCATAAACCTTTATTCGTTGGTAGTTTGTATGTACAAGAACGAGGTAATTACTCACTATAGTAATTATCAAGAGATCGATAAACAAAACGGTAAGGGGTTTATCATTGATCTTATTTACACAAGTTCAAGGTTTATTCAAGTGCATCGGGTATGTTCTTATTTATGTTTTAGTTATCTTTATACGTGTTATAATTGATCCTAGCTTCCACAATATGTGCTATTTGATTGTCAAACTCTAACAGTGGCATCACGAGCCATGGATAACATGTAATTGATTACTAAAACGTAATAAAAATTGGATCTTTAATTGTTTTAGATACATGTTTTTTTTCTAGGGTTTTCTTAAAATTTTTTTTTATAAAATTTAAAACCCTAACCCTAATTTGGGGGGGGGGGGGGGGGCGATTTCCACTTAAAACCCTAATTAGGGTTTGTGGTTTTCTTGATTAAATTGTAATCATATAGAAACCCTAGGTCTTTAACCGGTTATGTGAACATACTTGTGACCTATGTGCTAATTGTTAGGTTTAATCAATGACGAAACCTGCATGTTAGTCATGGATCTTGTTTGTTTAATTTATTTGTCACATATTTTAAATAGATCTAAAATTGGGGAAGACTCCAATTAATATATATATATATATATATATATATATATATATATATATATATATATATATATATATATATATATATATATATATATATATATATATATATATATATATTAAAATCAATTTATATGCTATGTGGTGTGTATATTGATTTTGGCCTACGCAATTGATTCGTCAATGTATGTGACTCTCCTCCATTAAGAGGAGAAGGCCTTAATTGATTACATGCGTTATTATATCTAGAATTGATTTTATTAGGATCTTTTTAACAAGGTTTGCATGTGGCTAATTGTTTCACGTTATTATTATTAGTTGTTTATTTTTCTTTTAATTACTTGTTTTTATTGTTTTCTTAATTGTTTGACTTGATGTAAGCAATAAAAAGGGTGATTTTTATAAAAGAAAATAATATAGACTAATAATGGTGAAACCCTAAAGTAATAAAGATTGAATCTTTATTACATAATTTTGAGATTGAATCCATAAACTTTTGCTTGATTGATGTTTTGTACAAATATGCGTTTAAAATTAAGTCCTTTAAGACGATATTCATAACCGTGATTTGAAGGCTTAGAAAAGAGCCTTAGAGTCTGCCTTGGTTATCACAATCTTGAATATATCTTAAACGAATTACTTTTAAAATCATAATTGTAGAAAGTCATCTTAGGGTTTATTAAACCTCAAGTAAAATTTTGTGTATTAATTTCACGAATTGGTAATAAAAAAGTTTTGAAAACTTATGCTATAAAGATGAGTGCATGCATCTTTATACATATTTTGATTTACACATCAAAATTAAATACCCTTATAATTTAAGTTACATGCCACCTATCTATAAGGAACACTTGGAATTTTAATTTAGTAAACGTGAGACCTAGGCTAAATTACTATAACAAGGTAAAATTCTTTTAACGCGTGAGACCATAATTGTAATTTTACAGTTTCTAAGGTAGACGACTTAATTAAGTTGTGCGTAAGACTTAGAACTTAAGGCATGAGATGGGATGAAACATGCTTACAAGGCAAATTGATGAATCAATTTGAAGTAATTCCCATAATGATCTAGGAATTGGAAATCTTGTTTGCCAATTATTGTTCGACAGATTACCATCTTTTGTACTTTCACCACTAGCAGATCAACTGATGTGGTGGAACTATGTAAAGTTGGATCCTAGGTTTTCAAGAAAATTTTGGTGGTTATATGAATATAGCTATGGGTATTTTATTTTCTTGAAGATATTTATTATCGAAAATACTAATGTTTGAACTTTTATCTGTAGATATGGCTCAACCCGATACCCCATCTGTGATTTCTGCTTTCAAGAGTCATCTTGAGAGAGAAAAACTGACTGGAAAGAATTTCAATGATTGGTACCGTTCGCTTAGAATTGTCTTGAGGTCGACCGGTAAGCTCAATTACTTGACCGATGAATGCCCAGCTGAGCCTGCTGCTACTGCAGCAGAAGCAGTTAAGGCAGAATGGAGGGAGAAACATGCTAAGTTTAATGAGGTTGCTTGTTTAATGCTCACTAGCATGAGTGCTCAATTGCAAAAGAAGTTTGAGTACTTTTTCCCAAAAGATATGCTTGAAGTACTTCAGCAATCTTATGAGAAACCTCCTGCAGTTGAATTGTATGATGAACTGGACAAGCTACACAACTGCAAGCATGGTGATGGTAAACCAGTTGAAGATTATGTGACTGAGATGAAGGAATCTTTTGACCAGCTTCACAGAATTGGATTTGGTTACCCCGAGAATGTGCAAGTGCACTTGATCAACAGGGCCCTTAACAAGGACTTTGCTGGTTTTGTGCAGAATTTCAACATGCACTGCTCGGGGAAGACAGTCTCAGAATTACTAGCACTGCTTGTTGATTATGAGAAAAGTCTACCAGCCAAGGTCAAGGCTCCTACCCCGCAAGTGTTGGCGATTCATGGGGGGAGAATCCAGAAGAAATCGCATGTGAACAAAGGCAAAGGGAAAGGTAACAAAGGAAAGCAGGTCATGGCCTATCAACCTGAACCCAAGATGAAGCAACATCAGCCTAAGCAGAAAAAGGTGAATCCACCAAACAAGAAGGATCAGGCATGTCACCATTGTCATGAAAAGGGCCATTGGAAGCGCAATTGTCCTCTCTACATTCATGACTTGCGACTCAAGAAGCAGGGGAATGAAGCTGGTAACCCCAGCTCTTCAGGTGCGTTCTTTATGATTGAATTATTCACTCTTACTCCTAAATTGAATTCATGGGTATATGATACGGGATGTGGCATTCATATTTGCAATACCTTGCAGGGGTTCAGAGTTGAGAGAAAGCTGGCCTATGGACAACAATTCTTGCACGTTGGTAACGGAGCGCATGCAGGAGTTGAAGCTATAGGAGTTTATGATTTAGTGTTGCCTTCGGGCCTAGTACTATCTTTAAATAATTGTCATTATGCACCGTCAATTGTTAGAGGTGTAATTTCATTTTCATGTTTGTTGAACCTTGGTTTTAAGCATACTATTTCTAGCAATGGAATTTCAGTTTCTTTAAATGGTGTTTTTTATTTTAATGCTATTGCTGTGAATGGTGTCTTTGAAATTGATATGAATAATAATGATAATGCTTTTGTTAAAAATAATTCAATGTATAGCATCAACAATAAGAGAATCAAGAAAAGTCTGGATTCATCTTATCTTTGGCATTGTCGACTTGCTCACATTGACAAAGATCGCATGAAAAAGCTGCAACATGATGGGCTTTTAGAAAAGATCAATGATGAATCATTTGATAAGTTCGAATCTTGCATTTCTGGGAAGATGACTAAGAAACCCTTTAAAAATAGGATTGAAAGGGCTAATGATCTACTTGGTCTTATTCACACAGATTTGTGTGGACCACTTAGACATGTGTCAAGGAGAGGTGCTAGCTACTTCTTAACATTTACGGATGATTACAGCCGTTATGGTTATGTTTATTTACTTAAACATAAACATGAGGTGTTTGAAACATTCAAAGTGTTTAAAGCAGAAGTAGAGTTGCAACTAGGAAAGAAGATTAAAGCTCTTCGATCCGATAGAGGTGGTGAATGCCTGAGTCAAGAGTTTATAGATTACTTAGCAAAGGAGGGAATTGTCCAGCACCTTACTTCTCCATATACTCCACAACAAAATGGTGTATCTGAAAGAAGGAATCGTACATTGCAAGACATGATACGATCTATGTTTAATCTAACAACTCTTCCTTACTCGTTTTGGGATTATGCCTTGGAATCTGCAGTTCGCATTTTAAATATGGTTCCAACAAAGAAGGTTGATAAGACTCCATATAAGTTATGGACTGGAAAAGCTCCTAACTTGTCTTATCTAAAGGTCTGGGGTTGTGAGGCGTATGTTAAACGTGACTCAGCAGACAAACTCCAACAAAGATCTGTAAAGTGCATCTTCGTAGGTTACCCTAAGGAAACTATGGGATACTACTTTTATTGCCCAACTGAAAACAAAGTTTTTGTTGCAAGGTATGGAGACTTCTTAGAAAAGGAGCTCATATCTCAAGAATTCAGTGGGAGAGTATATGATCTGGAAGACGATCATGAAGATGTAGCACCTTTTGAAAACACTAGCCAACTTCCTGAGGAACCTGAAAGTTTAGGTCCTCCACCTGAATTTGAAGTGGTTCCCGTTCGCAGGTCTTCTAGATCTGTGAAGGCTCCTACACGTCTATGTCTCAACATGGAGTGTGATGACAACTTGATATGGGAACTTGATGAACCTACAAGTTATAAAGCTGCTATGAATAGTCCTGAAAAGGAAAAATGGCAGGGAGCTATGAATGGGGAAATGCAATCCATGAAAGACAATGAAGTCTGGGAAGAAGTAGACCTACCTCCGGGTGCCAAGCTAGTTGGGAGTAAATGGCTCTTCAAGAAAAAGACTAATATGGATGGCATTGTACACACCTATAAGGCCCGTTTGGTAGCCAAAGGCTATACTCAAACTTTTGGTGTTGACTATGAGGAGATCTTTTCTCCTATAGCTGACATAAGGGCAATTAGGATTCTTATAGCCATAGCCGCTTACTATGACTATGAGATTTGGCAAATGGATGTCAAAACCGCCTTCTTAAATGGTAGCCTAGATGAAGACATCTATATGGCACAGCCTGAGGGGTTTGTGAATCCAGAATTCCCAGATCGTGTATGCAAGCTTAAAAGATCCATTTATGGATTGAAGCAAGCATCACGACAATGGAATAAGAGATTTGATAGTGAAATTAAAAAGTATGGATTCACTCAAAATCTTGATGAGCCATGTGTATATCACAAAGCTAGTGGGAGTAATGTAATTTTCCTTATATTATATGAAGATGACATATTGATCATGGGAAATGACATTCTGAGTTTGCAAAAGGTTAAGGCATATCTTAGAAGTTGTTTTTCTATGAAAGATTTAGAGGAAGCTGCATTTATTTTGGGAATCAAGATATATAGAGATAGATCTCAGCGATTAATTGGATTAAGCCAAAGTGCTTACATTGATAAAATATTGAAGAGATTCAATATGCAAAATTCCAAGAAAGGATATTTGCCGATGCAAGAGCAACATGGTTTGAGTGAGAAAGTTTGTGCTTTAACACCTGAAGAAGTGCAACGCATGAAGAGAGTCCCTTATGCTTCGGCTGTGGGATCTATAATGTATGCAGTGAAAAGCACAAGGCCTGATGTGGCGTTTGCTCAGAATTTAACCAGTTGATATCAGCAGAATCCGGGTGAGAACGAGGACTAGAGTGTAATTTGGAAGACAAGAAAGTTCTGGAATCCCCTTGGAAGGGGTGTGGCCGGTCGACCCAACCCACATAGGGTCGATCCATGCTTTCTTGCCCACCAAGATTACTTCTAGTATAAATACAAGGCCTTGGGTTTAGACTTACACATCTTTTGTACACACACTCTAACCCTAAAAGTTTTCTTTGCCTCCTCTCTTCCTTGGCCGATCGACAACAACAACCCATAAGGGTTTTGGGTCGATTTTGGTTGTTCCAAAATTGTGTTTACGTTTACTTGCATAAACCTTTATTCGTTGGTAGTTTGTGTGTATAAGAACGAGGTAATTACTCACTATAGTAATTATCAAGAGATCGATAAACAAAACGGTAAGGGGTTTATCATTGATCTTATTTACACAAGTTCAAGGTTTATTCAAGTGCATCGGGTATGTTCTTATTTATGTTTTAGTTATCTTTATACGTGTTATAATTGATCCTAGCTTCCGCAATATGTGCTATTTGATTGTCAAACTCTAACAATTGCTTTATATGGAAATATGACTGCAAGAGTTATAGCCGCCTTATAGGTGTTTGAATGTTTGATACAATTACAATCAATGTATATGGCCTTAATCTAATCTCGGGTTGTGACTCGGATTGATATGATCACCATGATTATATAGGGTTTAGGTTCTTCCTGATTGACAATTAGTTTCGAAGACTGTATTCCTGGCTTTAGTATAATTTGAATAACTATGATTTTCGACCTTTTGTCTGATTGACTTGAATTAATTAATGATCATAGTAAAGAGATGCATTATTCAAAATTTGTTACAACGGTAATATTTTATGATCTTATTAAAGCTACTTTGGGTGTATAATAATTTTGAGCTCATGAACTCCAAACCTTCCATTAATGGTGGCAACAAACGCTTCGATCACTCTCAGATAACAGTACTACACCTTTTTGCTAATTGTGGAAACATGAAGTTATGAATACCATAGAAGTATCAAAACGTGGTTTCTTATATATTAACTCGAACATTTTCATATAGACTAAACATGGTAATTTCAACTTATATGCTACACGAACACGGATTGGTAAATCTTTAACGAATTAAATGGAAAACATTAGAAAACTAGCTAGTTAGTTCGAAACAAAAATGGTTGGTTTAGTGTGTGGAACTTGTTATTTCCGAGGTGTGTTCACTTTGAGAACTTATTGTTAAGCCTAAAATGTGCTTTAGTTATAAACTTAAACATCTTTATCAATATTTTATTAGTTTGTGAAGAAGTAGGTCTCTTAACCGCAAAAAATGATATTGTCATAAATAGATACAAAATCGGGCGTATCTTGAACTCATAATCACTCCTCATTTACTTTTACGAGACTTAATGCATACCCTACTGTAACATATGATTCACTAGTCATGTACATTTTTTTATACATTTTAAATCACTTGAAAGTTCGATGTAGTCATATTATTAACAAATTTTCTTCTAACTAATGCAACCCATCCCAACCACCTTTCTATATAAAGCTAATGATATTCGACTTATCTTCCCATACTTCTTAGCTCATAAACTAGTAACACCATGAGCTTCCTCAATTTACACCAACCGGAAAACGATCTCACAATAGCATCATCTTCATCATTGTTATCATCTTTACACAACACCGAACAACGTGTATTTTCATGTAGTTATTGCAGGAGAAAATTCTATAGTCCACAAGCATTTGGAGGCCATCAAAATGCTCACAAACTCGAAAGGACCTTAGCCAAGAAAAGCCGAGAGCTGAGCTCAGCTGCTAGACATAATTCAGAATGGAACAATATGTCATCAAGGTTTGACTCCAATGGTTCTACCCATGTTGGACCGGTGCAACTACCTGTGGTAGTTGGGGCTCAACACGAACAGCGATTCGATTTAACCAGAAAAGGTGAGAGTGTGGAAGATGATTTTAGCCATCTTGATTTGTCTCTTAGACTTTGATCTAATAATGCTCGCGTCAGGGCGGAGCAAGGAGTTGATGTTAGGGGGGTGTTGCTCTATTACAAATTAAGAAAATAAAATTTATGTTTATCAATATAAAGGAAATTTTGGGTGGTTAGGGGCGGTGCTAAGTACCCACTAGCTCGTCACTCTACTAGCTCTGCCCTGCTCGTGTAATCCTGTATTATATTTGGATAATACATGAGGAAAAAGGATTTGAAATCATAACCCTTAAAATAAAGTTACTCATTTGAGTTTTGGGCTAGTAGGTTACTTTTGTATTCAATATATGCATAAATCATTTGAGAACAATGTCGCGTCTAATTAGCCAGTTGGTGAGTTGGTCCGAGATTATATTGCATCCTACCTTTGTTTTAGAAATTATTTTTGTAAGCAGTTTTATTTACTTTGTAAAACGGTCGATGAATATTCGTATATAAATGATCAAGCTTACAACTAAAGTTATTAATAGTTGGATGTTGTGGAATGCCAAACTATATTTGGTAAGTCTAGTTAGAGCACAAGGTATGTTAACTTAAGGTTAACCTTTCACCCACTCCACGTCAGCGCCATTTTGGCATTTAACCTTTCATGCTTGGCTTTAACTTGGTAGGGCGGTGTGGTTAACTCACTTTAACTAAGCAAGTTAAAGCTTAACGTGGGGTGAAAGTCATCACACCGTATGCTCTTATGACATATATAGTACTTGTCATTATAAACAGTTAAACACCATGCATGTAATTGAATCCCAAGTGTGTAGTGCCCTATTGCGGAATTTGGTATTTTTAGGAGAACCAAGGTCAATCACCGCACATTGCAGCTTAGGAGTCAACTCTCAGACGTGTAGCAAAATTAGCTAGAGATGACGTTGTGAATACAATCACATTTTTCAGTATGGATGCATATATACTCTAGCTAGTAAGTAGACAAGTTAGTCTAGAACGTATTTATGTTCAACACTGTTATATGATATCTATTTTGTCGGTACGAGATGATAGACTACCATACTTGCATGTTGTTAGGAAAGGAGAACCTAAGACATTAGAAATGTATACAACGTCTCTTACTCTTAACGCAACAATACTTGTCACACCATATTAACTGTCTTTATCAAAGTAGGTTTCGTACAATATAGAAAACTTATATAAAACTAAGATACGTAAATGTTCTGTCATCTAAAAGTCTGATAAACTTTGCCATGATCTTAGACTATTAAAAAATGACACATAAAAGGTTGTTTTTTGAAATAATCAATCTCGTGATTGGTCGGGATAAGCTCTTGACATGAATATGAAAGTGTCGCATCAATAACGATCAAGATTAAAAGTTGGCATTTATATGTAGTTGTTGTTAGGGTTTCATCAAGATTAAAAGTTGGCAATTATATGTACTAGTTGTTAGGCTAGACACAATGTTCATCATACTCTCACCATCATACCACTATTCAGCACATCATCACTCCCCCCACCTTTCAGACATAATGGTCATCACTCCATTCACTTTCAAATCCATTTTTATTTTTACAAATTTAATTAAAAAGGATAATTACATAGATTGTATCTAACTTATCATTTTTTTTTTAATTATGTGTAGCCTTTTTTATTTTTTATTATTATATATAGGGTTTTAGCCGTACAATAGCAACGAACTTTCATTTTTGTTCCATTTTGGTACGTGAACTTTTTTTTGTTCCATTTAATGTTACGTACTTTTGTGTTTTGGGCTACCTTGGTACGTGATACTTTATGTTACCGGATACAAAGGTATTTTTGCTTTTTGGACATGCCACGTAGGCATTCCACTTATAATATATATGTTTTTATAATCCATTTTATTCATTTATCATTCTTCCCCAAATCAAAACACCCAAAAAACGAAAAACCCTAACCCTAACAATCTAAATGTCTTCCTCATCATCTAATCGATTCCGTCGTGATCCACCACCAACACATTGCGAATGTGAAGAACCAGTGATTCTTCAAACCTCCAAACCATTAATTTTCCACTGAGACGTTTTCTGGGATGTGTAAATTACTATAATGTAAGTTATAATTTAATTTTGTAGATTTTTGTTAAATGTACAGGCATTTGCTTAGCTTTGGTGACTTTGTAGGGTTCAGCGTGTGAAAGATTTTATTGGGTGGATCCTGATTTCCCAAATGAGTACTACAAAAAAGAGGTTTTCAAGTTGATGAAAAAGGTTAAACTTAATGAGAACAAGATTGATGAAGAATTGAAAAGGTCTTTTGACTTTGAAATGTCAACTATGCAGAAACAAGCAGTGGTTCTTCAAATGGAGTTGAAAGAAATGAAAGCAAGTATTGGTTTTTATAGGAAGCTTGTTGTGTTCCTTTGTATGGTTGTTTTTATCTTGTTGCTAGTTAAGTAAGATTTGTAATGGTGCATGTAATGGTGATAATGAAAAGGTTTGTTTGTTTATTGCATTTGGTGTTTTATGCACTCTTTTCCTGCACATTATTGATGTTTTATGCACTCTTTTCCTACACATGGACCACACAGACAATAAAGAATCATTGCACATGGAGCTACACAATCAATAAAGAAAGAAACACAATAATAAACTAGAATCTTGGATTCATTACTGCAATTGAAAATTTGTGGACATAAAGTCCACTATCCAAGATAAACACAATAAAGTAGATATTGTCTAGTGCTAATACAGCTCATAGGCTGGACATCCAACATAAGTACAAAACACAAGACATATTTTTTAAACACTACTGCTAAGGTTCTCTCAAAACATCCTCCACATCCCATGCCTTATCAGCACTTGAACCTGCACCATCTACCCCAAATTTGAATGGTTTCCCTTTTTTTGCAATTCTTTCAGATTTGGCTCTTCTTCTCATGTTGAAATTCTTAATCACACCAGCTTCAATTCCATCCTGAACAACCTTTGCAGTGTTATTTGCTGTACTTTGTTGGGTGGGAATCTCATCACCATGACATTCTTGATCCACAGTAACTGTTTCTTCATTTTCTTGGGTTGGAATATCATTACCCTGCAAATGCAAATGGGTTAGTATTAATCAAGTTAACTGCACACCCTTGCATCATATAAATAAAGTATTCATACCTCAGCAATTGGATCTGCACCACTTGCATCCATTGGCTCTGCACCACTTGGATCTGCATTATTTGGGAACACAAAGCTAGATCCAGCCTTCTTTCTTCCAGGTTTTCTCTTCTCCACTACTGGTTTAGGCTATTTTTCTTTTTTACAAGTTTTTTTGTTATGTCCCTTTTCCCAACAGTTTGAACAGGTCATCATTCTACCACTTCTGCTAATAACAGTGTCCCTTTCTGTGACATGTTTGATTCTTAGTTTCCTAGGCCTTCCTGGCATCTTTCTAAGGATTGGTGGCAAAGGAGGCTCATCAGTAGTACAAGGCCACATAGCTGAGCCACCAACTTGCCTAATGAAATAGCTATAAGCATTTAACCACATCCTTTTAGAGTACCAAGCACTAACCCCTAAGACTGGATCTGTTTTCAAGAAACCAAATGCTGCTACAGCATGAACACATGGAATACCACACAAATCCCACCACTTACAGGTACACTCCCTTTTCTCTATGTTAACACCAAATGATGCATCACCTTTCCTAACCTCATAAGTATTATCACCACATGGATAGACTTCCCAGTATCTTTGGATATCTTTCAAATGTTCTATTTTTTTCCTAACTGATGGTGTAATAGTGTCTACTAGGTTAGAGGCTAAGTTATGCATCTTCCCTTTTCATAGCTTTTGTACCACCACTTCTTTGGTGTCCCAATCTTCACACCCTAGCATCTTCCCTTTTCATAGCTTTTGTAC
Source organism: Artemisia argyi (assembly GCA_030686995.1). NCBI lineage: Eukaryota > Viridiplantae > Streptophyta > Magnoliopsida > Asterales > Asteraceae > Artemisia > Artemisia argyi. Next base: position 34,198,988 of record CM060709.1, read on the forward strand.
CACCACTTCTACCTTCTGCAACATCTCTACCACACAAAACCATCAAACTCCTATAATCATTTCTCCTGTACCAAAGCTGGAATCCATTGGCCACACCATAATTGGTTAAACAGTCTTTTAGTTGTTCTGGGTGTTCAAACCTAAGGCCTAGTGTGGGTTTTTGTTCATTCCATGGAAGTTTAGAATCAAATTCAGGATACACTACACCAGAAACAATCTTATACTTATTGTCTACATCTTCATCATCACTATCAATTTCTAACTCCTGACCACTAGGTTGACTACATTCACCACTATCTGATTTGTCACCAACCTCACTTATAAAAGACCCATTGCACAATTTATTCAAAAAAGGATCATTAATGGACCTATTTGGTATCACTACATTCTCTTCCCCTACATAATCACTAGCAATATAGGGTTCTAAATCTTCCATTTCACCAACATCAGACAGACCATCATCCTCTTCTATCTGATTTTGAGTATAATGCTTTAGATCATACCCATGATGTTCAATATAGATATCAGATACTTTTTGATTCTTAAAACCTAGAGCAATACAGTTTGCTAAGTCTGAATCATCCTTAATCTCAATACATCCATTACTAAGTTCTTTACCAGGTACAAGAAAGAAAATACCTTTAACGGGGTACATACATGCATTTTTTAGTTGCTTCCTCAACCTAATAACTGTCATACCTTCAAACTCTATATCTTTTATTGTAGTTACGTCTCCTTCTTGATATTGCAGAGGTGATGGTACGAACGTCCCATCATGATGGAAATTGATTGTTAATCGCATCGTGTTTGTTCAATTGTTGAATTGATCATATGAAATCTAGGGTTAGGGTTTGTAGGTGAAAAAGGGGGAAAAGGTTTTTGGTACGTGAGAAAGGGGGAAAATGATATAAAGTTGACTTATAGTCAAAGAATAAGCCACGTAGATATATAGCCGATAAAATTATGTTATTAACCGGTAGCCTATACTTTTACGTACCAAGGTAGCCCAAAACACAAAAGTGCGTAACATTAAATGGAACAAAAAAAAGTTCACGTACCAAAATGGAACAAAAATGAAAGTTCGTTGCTATTGTACGGCTAAAACCCTTATATATACCTTAAAACTTTTGATTTCGACTTTTATATGTATTTTGTTCATGTAAAATGATCACTTTACTCTTCGCTATCAATAAAATGGTTACAAAATATAAGGGTGAAATGGTCGTTTTAAATGGGCAAATACATACAAAGGTCAAAATTCAAAAGTTTGAGGTATATAATAGAAAAAATAAAAAATGCTACACACAATTAGAAAAAATGGCAAGTTAAATATATTTCTAGGTAATTATCCCTAATTAAAATTTTATTCATAAATTAAAAAATTACATTGATAACTAAAAACTTAAACGTATAAAACTAAAAACGTAAACAAATATTGTAAATTATTGTTTGTCTTGACCGCCTCTTTTATCTGCATAACCCTTTCGAGGTGGATTCCACTCAAGTGACCAATATAGCTCATATAGAAGTGTTCGTTTTCTTGTCGTTGTTTGTGTTATTGGATGGCCAACATTTTTCGCTTTATTTTGATCGTCTGTTATTGCATTTCCATATCCTGCCTCTTGATTTTCAGAAAAGCAGCGCGGTCTTCTTTCTTTATTGTCAGAAACGACTCGGTTTGACTTACATATTCGGTTACCATCAACCTAGCCAACGTTTCGTTAGTGTTAGCTCCAGATGATGCTGATGATGCCGCCACTTTCTTCTTTGCCATGTCCCTACTCATTGGTCGTCGAACTTCTTGCAACTCTTCTTCCTCCTCATCTCAAACCTCTACATTGAGATTAACACTATCTTCTCCTGACTGCACTGTATTAAACGAACTAGACCTCGACGACTTGTATCTTTTGAACTTTTCCTGTTTCGCTTTTTCAAAGTTTGGAACCTCTACCCCCATCCATTTTGGAGAATCTTTTAAAACCTCCACGCACGAAGAAGTGTAAAAGGTACTCCATATTCAGCACGATGTTCTTCAAGTGCCCGTTTGGCGTAATCCCCGGCTCCGACTCCACTATGTGTTGCCCTTCGCATGACATTATCGTACACTCCACATGATTAAGCCACTTTAGGATGCATATTCTTCCATTTTGCGTTTAACGTAGGTTCGAACACCATACCTTCATTGTTTGCTCAAGGTAAGCTAAAACAACCGTCCAAAACCCAGTTTCCTTCCACGTACTACCAACAATGCTATCTTCGGATACACGAACCCAACCTTTGCACAAAAAAGGTTTCTTCTTTAGGGATCCGGAATTCACCTTTGACCTTCATCGTCATTTTTAGCGATCCTCTTTTGACAGCTTCTTTATTAGGGTCGTGACTTCTTCGACTTCCTCCTCGTCATCAATGACATTACGCATGGACGATTCAAATTGAGGTGAGTATATTGGAATATCATCAAAATTAAACGGATGAATGGGAAACATAGGTGGAGGTTGTGATGAAGATTCACCAATATTCGGTTGTAAAGAACCACCAATATTTGGATCAAATCATGGTTTTCCGTATTGTGGATATTGTTGTGGAGCTATGAATTGTGGGTTTTGGTATCATTGGTTTTCATAAACAAACGATGGGGCTTGAAAGTTTATCGGTGGAGAAGTACCGAGACGGAAATTTGAACCGGATGTTTTTTGAGTGTTTTGTGGTCGTGCATGAGGTCTGCCTCTCACAGTGGTGGTGGTGGCGCGTAATAGGTGAGGTGAGGATGATGGCTCACCTTCATTATATGCAATCTTAGATAATTAAACGCTGGTAGTGTAATGTTTTACTAATCTACCGAGTAAATGTTTTTTTAATAAATAAATAAATAGAAAGAAAAAAAACTTGATATATAGATCCTAGCTCACAACTGGGCTTGTCTTATTTTAACTTATCATCTAATGGGGTTTAGAGCCAATCTAATTTATCATCAAATAGTTGTTTGTTCTAACTTGTGTTTAAAAATCTAATAAGAATTTATAACGTTTTATTGTAATTTGATAGTATTTTATAACACATAATATTTTCCGAATTGTGATGTTTCGTGAGTTTCATATCAGGATACGTGCTCTTATATATTATCACTTTATGTGAGTTATTTCAGAGACGATAATAACATAAAAGTGAGGGGTCAATCAAAGCACTAATTTGCATATTCGAATACATGACATATTGTCGTAATCGTATTTATTTAGAGGCTCTAATATTATACGTGGCATATGGTTGGAAAGCTTAGGATATGTATTTTTGTTGAGTAATGTGATATTTCTGGTCATTCTCATGTCTTATAAGTACAAGGGCTAAACTTGTACTTATTTCTAATAGTTTGATGTTTAGTCTCTGTTTAGCATGTTGGTTAAACTTGAAGGGCTGAAGTGGAACATATGGCTATATAAGCTCATCCCCAGCTCTCTCTCTCTCTCTCTCTCTCTCTCTCTCTCTCTCTCATATAACATCATCTCTAACAAAATACGATTAGGGTTTTATCTCAATCATTCTTTCTACTAGTCTGGTTTTGGTATTGTGATCATCTTGATCATCTGGTATTGTTTAGTATAGTTCTGAGTGTTGTAGTGAGGTTATATTGTATTTTAATACTTGTAGTGTGATAGTTGGATCCTTTTGAAGGGGACAACTGATTTCTTTTATAGTTTGTTTGGTGAGCACACAGTTGTGGACTCATCTTCTTGATTCTATTAGTAATAAAATATTCACTAATGGGTGGTTGGCTGGGTGAGATCTTGTGTTGTGGTTGTGATTTCTGATTTGATTCATAGTTTTAACATGGTATCAGAGCCTCGGGTTTGATCTCCGTTGGCTCTTGATATTTTAGGGTTTGGTTAAGATTTGGGGGTTTCTTGATTGGTTTGCAATTGGTGTCGATTGAGGCTGTTTTCTGAACGGCTGTGGGTTGAATCGTTGATTTTCTCAACGGTTTTTGGTGATTCTTGATTTTTCAGTCAGGGTGTTTCTTGAAACCCTAATTTGGAAATTTGGGGATCTTGATTCTTGGTGATCTGTGGAGGTTTCTGGTTGGGTTCTTGGTTATCAATAGTCTTGACTAAGTGAATCAAGGCTGTTGGTGATTGGTTCTTGTTCTTTCCGCTGCGATTCATCTGAACACTTTAGTGGTGACACTGCAAACTCAGGGGGTAACATCTTGACCTACTTCCTTGAGAAGCAAGGATACCTGCTCTTCCCCTGACAGGTGTGAAACTGGGTGTTTCAGTCTGGTTTGGGTGTGAGTTTTTAGTCTTATTTTGTAGTTTAAGTCTGTTTTTTTGAGTCTAGGTCGTTGGAGGATAGGATTTTGTGCAGTCTTGGAAGTCTGGTGATTATTTGGTTTGTTAGAGTTGTTAGGTTGGTTGATTATCTGTTTGTTTGGTTATTTGCTCTTTGGTTATTATTTTTTGTTTGTTTGTCTATTCTTGTGTTGTTGTTATGGTTGAACCTGTTCTTATTAGTAGTTTAGATGCTGGTAATCCTCTTTACTTGCATGCTAATGATAATTCCAACTTAACTTTGGTTAATGTGAAATTAACTGGTGCTGAAAATTATAAAATGTGGTCTACAGCAATGAAAATTGCTTTAAGAGGTAAAAATAAAATGGGTTTTATTGATGGTACTTGTGTTAAACCTATTACTAGTATTGTACTCACTCGGAAATAGGAAAGGTGCAATGCTATTGTTTTAGGGTGGATTCTTGGTTCTTTGTCTCAAGAGTTGTACCTTAGACAAGTCTATTCTAAGATTGCATCTGAAGTTTGGTATGAATTGAAAGAAACTTATGACGAAATGGATGGTTCTGTTATTTTTAATCTTGTTCATAAGATAAATGAGTTAAAACAGGGTGATTTGTCTGTCCCAGAATATTATCATAAACTCAAGTCCCTTTGGAGAGAGTTTGATATTCTGACTCTCTTGCCTGCTTGTACTTGTGCTGCTCATGATGACACTCTTAAGCATAATCAACTTGATAGACTCATGCAGTTTCTTATGGGTTTGAATGATGTGTATCAAAATGTCAGAAGTAATTTGTTGTCTAGGGATCCTTTACCTGATGTAAAGGATGCTTTTGCTGTGGTGTCCAGAGAAGAATCTCATAGAGGTTTTTCTCTTGGTTTTTTGAATGTTAAAAGTGTGCCTACTGCTTTTACTGTTAAGAATAATGCTACTAATAGTAATAATTCTAATTCTAATTCTAATTCTAATAGTAATAACAGAAAAGGTAACACTAATAATAACAGAGGTCCTAATCCTAATCTTCTCTGCAAACATTGTGGATTAATTGGTCACACTATTGATAGGTGTTTTGAGTTGAATGGTTATCCTCTTAGTTTTAAAAGAAATCCTAATTTGGTTAGACAAAATGGTGCTAATAAAAGATTCAATGCTAGTTCTGATTTGTCTTAAAATTTGCCATTTACTTCTGGTTCTTTCACTAATGAACAGATGATGAAACTTCTGAGTTTGATTAATGAGAAGCCTGCTGTTGGTGCTTCCACTAATATGGCAGGTATTAAACCTAGTTTTCTTAATCATAATGTGTTTTTTAATCTCAACATTGAAAGATTTTTCTGTTCTAAAACTAGTGGTACCGGGTATAATGTCACTTTGGGATGGATTATTGATAGTGGGGCTAATCAACATATTACTAACTCTACTACTAATATGTTTAATGTGGTTGACATTACTAGCTTAATGTTAACTGTTGGTCATCCCAATGGGACTATGGCCAAGGTTGTTGCCATTGGCAGCTTAAAGTTGACCAATAATATTGTGCTCTTTGTTGTGTTAATTGTGCCTAATTGCGATGTTAATATCCTTTCTGTTAGTAAAATGATAAAAGACAGTAAGTTTTTTGTTGGTTTTGATGAGCAAAAGTGTTATTTTCAGGATTTGAATCTGGGAAATATTGTGGGGACTGGTAGTCAGTCTGCTGGTCTATATCTGTTTGATGGTAATACTCATGGTGAGTATGTTTCTGGTCTGTGTAATTCTAGTTTTATTTGTTATGTGTCTAGAGATTTGTGGCATTGTAGGCTTGGTCATCCTGCTGACCAAGTCATGAATGTGTTACAAAAGACCATTGGTTTTAAGAAAGATGATCAGTCTACTCCTTGTGACATATGTCATATAGCTAAACAGACTAGAGAACCATCTCCTCTAAGTCACCATAAGTCTGTTAATGTTGGTGATCTGATTCACTGTGATGTTTGGGGGCCTTATAGAGTTACTAGTAGAGATGGGTTTAGGTACTTTCTTACCATTGTTGATGACTTTGGCAGGGCTGTTTGGGTTTATTTGCTTAAGTCCAAAATGGAAGTTTGTGAATATATTGAAAATTTTATAAAACTCATCTTTACTCAGTTTGAAAAAAGGGTTAAAGTTGTTAGATCTGACAATGGAACAGAGTTTGTGAATAATAAAATGTCTATATTGTTTAATAATCTTGGTATTATTCATCAAACTTCATGTGCTTATACTCCTCAGCAAAATGGGATTGCTGAAAGGAAACATAGACACCTGTTGAATGTGGCTAGGAGTCTTATGTTTCAGGGGGGGGATTCCTTTGTCTATGTGGCCTGAGTGTATTTTAACTGCTGTTTATTTGGTTAACAGGCTTCCCTCCTCTGTCTTGTATGGTGCTTCCCCTTTTAGGATAGTGTATGGTAAGGACCCTTATCTATCTCATATGAGGGCTTTTGGATGTCTGTGTTTTACAAATGTTTTAAATAATTCTGATAAGTTTTTTCCAAGGTCTGATAAATGTATTTTAATTGGTTTTTCCACTGAGAAAAAGGCTTATAAATTGTATAGTATTGACAAGAAAACTTTCTTGTTTTCAAGAGATGTTAAGTTCTATGAAACTATTTTTCCTTTTAAAGTGAAATCTTGTAATGAACATTCTCTTGATCTGAATGAGATTGGTGGAACAGATTCTGAATGTTTAAGTTTTTTTGACATGAGTCCTCAAAGTCCCAATTATGAAGAGGGGGATCCTCCTAATGAGGATGACAATAAAGGAACTGCTTCTGATGACTGTGTTAACACAGTTGAGGATGAAGCATATGCCATTGCAACCCAAACAGGAGATAATTTGGTCACCTCTGAGGGTACTAGTTTACAAATGAAAATGGTAAGGGTCCTAGCAACACTCAAGAAGAACCACAGACTGAGTTTAGGAGGTCTAGTAGGTAGAGGTCTCAACCTGTAAGGTTTAATGATTACATTGTATCTAGTAATAGCAGATATGGTCTTAAAAAATATGTTTGTTATTCTAAGTTGTCTGCTAGAAATGTTTATTTTTCTACCACTCTAAATAAATCTGTTGAACCTAAGTCTTATGCTGAGGCTAGTCTTGATCCTAATTGGAATGAGGCTATGGACTCAGAAATGGAAGCTTTACATAGGAATAATACTTATGTGCTTACTGAGTTGCCTCCTGGTAGAAAGGCTATAGGGTCAAAATGGGTTTGGAAAATTAAGTACAAGTCCTCTGGTGAGGTTGATAGATATAAAGCAAGACTTGTTGCTCAAGGTTTTGGACAAAAAGAGGGTGTTGATTTTGAGGAAACATTTAGTCCTGTTGTTAAAATGGTCACTATTAGGTGCCTTATCAATTTAGTTGTGACTAATGGTTGGCCATTGTTTCAACTTAATGTTAATAATGCTTTTCTGTATGATGATCTTCATGAGGAAGTTTATATGAAATTGCCTCTAGGTTATTATGATAAAGATGAGACCAGAGTGTGTAGACTGGTCAAGTCTTTGTATGGTCTTAAACAAGCTCCTAGACAATGGAATGAGAAGTTAACTACTGTTTTAATTGATCATGGTTTTGTTCAAAGTAAGAATGATTATTCTCTATATGTTAAACATGATAAAGGAGTTTTTATGTCTTTGTTGGTTTATGTGGATGATATTATTGTTATTGGGAATAATAATCTTGAAATTGAGAAGTTTAAACAGTTTTTAAGTTCTAAATACATGATTAAAGATCTTGGTATTCTTAAGTACTTCTTGAGTATTGAAGTTCTTGAGAATGAGAATGGTGTTTGCTTAACTCAAAGGAAATATTGTCTTGAGCTTCTTAATGAGTATGGTTTGTTGGCTTGTAAGCCTGCTGCTACACCTTTGCAGCAGAATGTTGTGTTGAGTCATGTTGAGACTGAGAGTGATAAGTTTATCACTAATTTGACTGAGTATCAGAAGCTGGTAGGGAAGTTGATATATCTTTCTATTACTAGACCTGACATTGCTTATGCTGTTCATTGTTTGAGTCAACATATGCATGCTCCTTTGCAGTCTCATTTAGTGCAGGTTTAAGAGTATTAAGGTATCTCAAACAAGGTCCAAGTACTGGTATTCAGTTCAATAAAGGTAAAAATTTTAGTCTGCATGCTTTTTCAGATGCAGATTGGGCTAATGTCTCAAAACTAGAAAATCTGTTTCAGGTTATTCTTTTTATTTTTGCAATAATCTTGTTTCATGGAAAAGTAAGAAACAAGCAACAATATCTAGATCATCTGCTGAAGTAGAGTACAGATGTCTTGCATCTACTACTTGTGAAATCATTTGGATTAACAAAATTTTAAAGGATCTAGATGTTGAGGGTTTGTTACCAGTAAATTTGTTTTGTGATAGCAGTTCTGCTATTTAGATTGCTGCTAATCCTGTTTTTCATGAGAAAACTAAACATTTTGAAATTGATCTTCATCTTGTAAGAGAAAAGGTTTCATCTGGTGTTATTAAAACTATCAAGGTTGCATCTGCATTTAATATAGCAGGTGGTTTTACAAAAGGATTAAGTATAACCCAACACAAATGGTTTTGTGAGAAGCTTGGTCTTGTGGATATGTTTAAGCCATGAGTCTGAGAGGGCTTGTTGAGTAATGTGATATTTCTGGTCATTCTCATGTCTTATAAGTACAAGGGCTAAACTTGTACTTATTTCTAATAGTTTGATGTTTAGTCTCTGTTTAGCAGGTTGGTTAAACTTGAAGGGCTGAAATGGAACATATGGCTATATAAGCTCATCCCCAGCTCTCTCTCTCTCTCATATAACATCATCTCTCACAAAATACGATTAGGGTTTTCTCTCAATCATTCTTTCTACTAGTCTGGTTTTGGTATTGTGATCATCTTGATCATCTGGTATTGTTTAGTATAGTTCTGAGTGTTGTAGTGAGGTTATATTGTATCTTGATTCTTGTAGTGTGATAGTTGGATCCTTCTGAAGGGGACAACTGATTTCTTTTGTAGTTTGTTTGGTGAGCACACAATTGTGGACTCATCTTCTTGATTCTATTAGTAATAAAAATATTCACCAAGGGGTGGTTGGCTGGGTGAGATCTTGTGTTGTGGTTGTGATTTCTGAGCTGATTCATAGTTTTAACAATTTTTCAGTGCAAAAAATTGTGAATCTTTTATAGTTCTATACAAATACTTCACTCATTTTACGACAGCATGTTGAGTGTTCGAACTTATAGATTAGTATTATATCACATGTGATATATCAAGTGAGTTTGACTTAATAATAATAATAATAATAATAATAATAATAATAATAATAATAAATAAATAAATAAAAAAAAAAAAAAAACACTATTTTCTCCAACTTCTATGAATAAACTGTATGAATTTGGATGTTAAAAAAGTATGTGTTATAAATGGTTGGAGACAACGAAGCGTATTTTTTAATGCCAAAAATGATGAATCATTTGAAGTTTTACACAAATACGTATGCCTATTTTACAATTGCATGTTAAGTGTTCGAATTTACAGATTAGTGTTATATCACATGTGATACATCAAGCGAGTTTGAGTTTCCAAAAAACTTCTTCTATTTTCTCCAACATCTATGAATAAACTGATTTAGAAGTTCAAAAATTATGTGTGATATATGGTTCAAAAATTCTTCTATTTTCTTCAACATTTTTTCTTCTAACTAATAATGCAACCCATCCCAACCACCTTTCTATATAAAGCTAATGATATTCAACTTACATTCCCATACTTCTTAACTCCTAAACTAGTATAACCATGAGTTTCAATATACACCAACAGGAAAACAATCTTACCATAGCATCATCTTCGTCACTGTTATCATCTTTACACATCACCGAACAACGTGTATTTTCATGTAGTTATTGCAGGAGAAAATTCTATAGTCCACAAGCATTTGGAGGCCACCAAAATGCTCACAAACTCGAAAGAACCTTAGCCAAGAAAAGCCGAGAGCTGAGCTCAGCTGCTAGACATAATTCAGAATGGAACAATATGTCATCAAGGTTTGACTCCAATGGTTCTACACATGTTGGACCAGTAGAATTGCCTGTGGTCGTTGGGGTTCAACATGAACAACGGTTCGATTCAACAAGAAAAGGTGAGAGTGTTGAAGATGAGTTTAGCCATCTTGATTTGTCTCTTAGGCTTTGATCAAATGCTCGCGTAATTGTGTATTATATTTGGATCATGCATGAGGAAAATGGATTTGAACTCACATAACCATTCAAATAAAGTTACTCGTTTGAGTTTTGGGCTACTTGATTACTTCTATATTCAATATATTCATAAACCATTTATGAGCAGTACTGAGAATTATATGAACGTTAGAAATATTGCATATTTGCATCCTACTTTGTTTTTAAATTTGTCTTTCTCAGTTATATTATTTGTTTTTCTAAGACGACAGCCAAAGCATATAGATATCCCTAAATGCTCAAACTCACAACTTGGAAACTTATTGATGCTAGGATGTGAATGCGAAGCTATATAACACATATACCTTGCATGTAAATAATCACGTGTATAGTTTAGCTGTTGTAATTCTTCGAATTGGAACCAAGGTCAATCGCCGTAGGCTCCAGCTTTTGATCAAGTAAACTCTCAGGCGTGTAGCTCAGCTAGAGAAGACGACTTTGCGAATATAGTCACGTTGTCTATTGAGTGGGTGAGTAAGTTTACAGATCATAAGTTTAACATTTTCTTGGTCTTGGCTTCTTGCACACACATTGTACTCGAGGTGAGACATGCAAACAACTTTACTAGTTATGAACGTTTTTCGAACACGCCATGCATGTTGTTAACTTAACACATTAGCATTGTATACAACGTCGTCTCTTAACACTAAAATACTTGTCACACCATTATAATTGTTTTTATTGAAGTCGGTTTCGTATAATACAAAGAACTTAAATAATAAAACTAAGATACGTACATACTTTATTATCTAAAAGCCTGATAAACTTTGACATGATCTTAAAATATTAAAAGATAACACATATATTATGTTTGGCAAAAGTAGCTATGAGCAGTAACAGTAAGGCAGTAGCAGTGAGCTGTGAGTGGTAGCTAAAAAAACTCACAGATTCATAAAGAAGTATTGGGAAAATGAGCTTTCCTAAAAAATAGCAAAACCCACAGTTCTCATGCCAAACGAACACTAAAAATCAAAAAGGTCATTGTTCACTGCTCATTGCCTAAAAAAACTCTAAAAAACTTTGTGCCAAACATAGCCATAAAAGCTTGTTCCTTTTTTTAATATAATCAATCTCGTACGTGATTGGTTGATCGGGATAAGCTCTTGACAAGAATATGAAAGTGTCACGTCAATAACGATCAAGATTAAAAGTTGGCCTTTATACGTAGTTGTTGTGTGATGATAACACCTCATGTCATCATGTGTTATGTTTTATTGATCAAATATTTATAATATAAAACACATGAAGAAATCTTAATGGACTGTAAACCCGTTACAAGATTTGAGCCATTCTAATTTATCATGTCCTAACTCGAGTTTAAAAATCTCAAATAGGAATTTATAACCTTTTATTGCAATTCGAACACTAGTTTCCGAATTGTGATGTTTCTTGAGTTACTAATCAAGATACGTGCTCTTAGAATCACCAAGATGGCTAGATAAAGAAATTTCACGCAGTGTTTTACATCGCGTTTCAATATGGCCCATTTATGATTCAACAAATTAACTGAGTCTCAAAACTATTTCTACACGGCTTATAAAGTCAATGCTAATAATCTTGACGGGACAAACTTTTTTACACTTAAGCAAGTCCCTAAAGATTTATGTAATCACGCAACTTGTGAACCCCCGATAATATATAAAACTAATGGGAGTATAAGCTTAAAAGCAAAAACAAAAAAGGTATACACACTTATTGTGATGTCTTATCAAACTAGTTTGTGTTAAGCCAATAAAAGATTACGTGTCAATCATATGATCAATCAAAAAAACCAATATTGTTATGTCGATTAGATTTTCGTTAATTAGCTAGCTAGTTCATGAACTCAAGTTAGACAAGCTTTATATATAGGGCAAATGATGATGTTCTTTTTTTTTTTTTTTTTTTTTTTTGGTTTTTCGATCGACATCAAACTAATGCTTCTTTCATCTCTTTTGATGCACTAAGCACCGTTTGTTGTGGTACAAAGATCTTAGTAACACGTAGAATTCGGCCATCATGATCACAGATTACCCTAAATACTAGAAGCATAGCTAGTCGTAACATTTTGCTACCACGAAGTACTTTGCCAAAAGTAATCAAAGCGTTCAAAAAAATCAAATTATAAAGAAAATCTTCTTCCTTTAGAGAAATTAATATATAGAAAGCTAAACATTGTCAAATCAAAGAAGTCTTCATCCTGTTAGCAATTGGTTAGATGATGATCGAGGACTCTTACCAGTTATCATGATAAGGATTATCCCCTTGTTGCAATATTAGCAAAAGATTTGGATAAGTGGTGTTTTCGAACCAACATCAATAATTCCCTTTGATGAACTCGTTTAAGGCATTCTTATGATACATCAACAAACATTCATCGTGGTACGTCTCTCGTTTGATGCCTAGATTTTCACTCAGAATGTTAATTCTTGGCATAAATGAGGAAAACTAGCTTACTTAGTTCCTTTAATTTAGATGACTTTAACTATGTCTTTAATTCATTTTGACTTCAAGTTTTCGGTCACTAATAACTGAATTTTAGGACACGCTTCATCTTTTGGTTGATTTATTCAAAATAGATACGTATTCATCGTGACAATTTTAGTTACAGAGACCGCTCACTTAATATATTTTGGCTATATCCCCAAAAGTACGTACAAATTTGTAATGGTTCGAAGATTATCTATATTGCTTTATAATACATTTGAGACTTTTTGAAAAAAAAAATGTTTCAAAAATTTAGATTCAACACTTCTTGTTATGAAAATATTTGTCTTTTGCTATACATCTTCTGAAAATTAAATAACTTATAACAACCAATTTTAAATATCTTGTAACAGCTCATTAATTAATTTGTAACATTTCATTAACTTGTAACAGCACAAACATAAAAGATATAAATCCCCCTACCCATACACCAACACAGCCTCACTACTATGATTTTACTTTTCATCTTTTTCTACAATAAGCGTAATCTGTCGAAAATACCTTGCTACCATCTTTAACGCTACTTCTGTTGTACATTCTCTTTCTAGATATTTTATCTATCATTAATTCAATCTTAAGTGATTATGCAGCAGAAAACTATGCGATTGAAAAAAGATTTTTGCCTGAAAATAAAATTACACGGGTACCGCTGCCGCAACACGCGGGTATCCGGCTATCTTTTCAAATAAACTTAACACGAAAAACCTCATCCGTTTATCGGTTTTATAAATAACATTGTTTGCCATAATTATAATTGTCATACAACTATACAAGTACTTGTAAATGTGTAAGAAGATCAACACTGCACTGTGCATAAACTAAAAGGGGTAATCTTACCTGCTTTATAATGTAGACAATTGCTTACTTTTTTTTAACAAAAAAAGAAGATCACTTTTATAAATATTACAATTACACCCCTTTCAAACACTCCTCATTTTTATCTTTAATCTAAAACATATCTTCTTCACTACTCTTTACCACCATCAATCAGTTTTTGGAGGCCAAAATCTCCTGCCAAAAAATCTTGCAACAACATATTATATGGTTGTATTGCTGTATGTGGTTACAATCTTAGAAACACAATAGTTAACAAAAAAAATGTTCAACTCCATGAGTTTTTCAAGGACTAATCTAAATCACGAAGAAAAAATCATATCAGATTTGATTATATTATCCGTCATATTCTTCCTTGTTCAATTCATTCTTTTTTCTTCTCTATGAAATATCTTTTAAGGAAGAGAGAGAGAGAGAGGGGGGGGGGGGGAGAGATTGGCATATGTGGTTGTATGATCCAAGTAAATGTCAAATGTTATGAACGGATTATGTGGTATTGGTACTGTAGGCTATTTTTAAGTCGAGTATATGGTATGTAGGTTGTTGATTCATTTTTAAGATCTAAGTAGTGGTTATGAGTGATCTTAGTTTCCTTTGGGCCACCTTTGCTTTGTGATTGCATTCCAACAGAATTTCCCATGCTTCACTAGTCTTTTTGTCTCCTGACATAAGTTCTTATGGGGTAGATGTTTATTTTATTGTGGTTGATTTGGCTTAGTGGTCCCAAGGGTATATAACTTCATTAGATATGCTAGGATTGTTTGAATTGGTCCTGTTTGTACGTTTAAGTTCATGTATTGGTGACTTTTTTTGTTGTTCTATTATCTTACTTTTCTTACTTTTTGTTCTTAATAGATGAAAATAATGATGAATTTGAACATACGCTATTGATGTTATCTACAACAATGGTTATCTCATGCAAGAAGAAGTTATAGATCATACATAAATTTACAATGGATCTTTAAGGTATACTATACTACGAAGAACATTTTCCACTTCTGATGATGCATATGATTTTTACAATGAGTATGGTCTATCCAAGGGTTTTGGTATTTGAAAGTATCAACTTAATAGATAAAAAGACACAAACAAAGTTTATCGACGAATATTTTCATGTAACAAGGAAGGGTTTAAGGATATGAATGATAAAAGACAATTACACGATGACGTAAAATGTCATTGTATTACGCAGACCGATTTTAAGGACCTAATTCAAGTGACATTATCAAGTGAATGTGAGTGGGTTGTAGACAAGTTTAGTGATGAACAAAATCGTCCTTTTGTATCTCCATCAAAAGTAATCAAGCAAAGGTCTCACAGCATCTTTAATCGTTCCAATGAATGCAAAGATGTTGTAACATTATTGTCTAAAGCAGGGATGAAACCTTCAGAAATCACTAAAATAGTTAATGTGTTTAAGGTTGTGAAGAGGATCAACTCACTCGAGTTCAATTTTCCACTATTTTTAGTGAAGAGAGATAATGTCACTTAGGCAAAGAATGTCATGGAATTATCATGCACTTTAAATAAAAGGCTGAGTTGGATAAAGGTTTTGTTAGGTCACCATATTGTGATTACACAAGTATGTAAATGATAGAAATGAGAGAGAAATAAAGAGATGGATGATTATAAGATATGTGAAATATATGAGCAAGGGTGTCACTACAATATCAAATAACCAACAAGTAAAATGTTTTCATAAGCTTAGTATTTATAGGAAGCGAACTAGGGCATCACCCCTTCCTTCCTTTCTATCAAAATCGCGGGATTTAACAAGGCTCATGGGCTTTTATACTTAAGCCTTACAATAAAACATTAGATATAAATAACTTAAGCAACCTATTACAAAATACTAAAGCAAGAGCATCAATGATCGGTTGACTATCCACATTTTTCTTCATTCATTTCTGACTTTGAAAGAACCCATGCACCAACTCTTTGTAGTATTCACTTGGAAGATCATCATCCAAAAACTCATAAACTTCAAAAACATAGTATGATACGAATCGCTTACACGGATTCTTCCTTGTTGTTGAAGTTTGCAATGTTAATCGACGACTACAGTTACAAAAGTATTCAATTTTACCACCAATTGCTCGGGATGTAGCTAAAGACCATGAACTCATAATTTAAGGTTTTGAAATCTTCGAACGTTGGGGGAAATAGGGAAAGATGGTGTTTATAAAGGTGGAAAATCCACATAAGATTAAAAATAACGGGGCTGATACGTGGGAATTGCGGCCTCGCAACAGGTTTTACCTCTCAAGGGATCTTGAGAAGTGATACGTGGGGATCGCACCAGGCTTTACCTCTAAAGGGATCTTGAGAAGCTTACAACCCCCACCAGGCAGTGTACCTAATCGTTGTAGTATAGTATAGTGACAAGTACCGGGGGATTGATCGTTCAGCTAGGAATAGTGTCGCTAGGATTAGAAAACCTAAATACTAGTTCTAGAGATGAGGGATGATTCTTTTTTGTATTTTTATATTTTTTAGAAAAGCAAGTAAAATCTCGGGTTTGAAGGAGTTGGGCGGAATTAGTTGCTAGTAAACTAACCCAATACTAAAGATGCAATCAAAATAAAATACTAAAAATGAAAATAAACTATATTAAACTAAGGTTGTGAGCAATAAGTGGGAGAAATGTGTTTACTTACATTTCACTACTCCCTAGATATCTTTTACACGTTAATTACTTGTTATAGTTGCGTGGATGACGGATTGTATTCCTTAATACCATTCATGGGGTGGCGTACTTACTTCCCCAATCCTATGAGTGCCTACTTCACTCCTATGTCGAGCCTGCAAGAAGCTCCTAACATGGGATCATTAGAATTTACTCATGCATTAAATACATAAAACCTAGTACACATCGGTTCATGTTTCCTAAGACGTTCAAGCATGTTACCATTTGGAGATCTGCCAGTTTTCTTAAGCCTAACATTGAAATCATTCATCCAATACAACCATAAACAAGTAATCAACACATAATCAACATCTAGGTTTCATTAGATCTAAGCAAACACAAGATAAATCTAGCCTAGCATGTTGAAATCAAGACAAGCACAAGATATAGACAACCAACACATAGACATATTGATTGAATTAAGAAAAGACTTATCTCAATAACACATGTAAGGATTCAAGGGTTGAAAACCTTTGAAAAGCTGTAAAATTCGTATATGGTTCGGTCTTAGGGTTTCTCCAAACTTGTTCCTCTTTATGAATGAAAATTAGAAAACTATATATAGATATTAGAGGCTGACGGCGTCAAGAACAAATGGGTGACGCCGTCATCTCGCCGCCAAAATAATCCTCGGACTGCCTTGATCTACATCTGACGCCTTCATGTAGTCCATTTTTGCAGGCCGTCACACTTTTAACTCTTGACGCTCTGCTTGTGACGCCATCTTGTTTGTACTGGGTCGTCATGGTCTTTACTCTTGACGCCGTCACACACTGTTCCCAACATGGAAAATTAAGTCTTTGGTGTTTTCTTCACTTTTATGCTCCAAAAACGTCCGAATTGCTTCCTTTTTCCAGATTTCACTCCCAAAGTACCTAAAATCACAAAAGGAACGATTTAGGGCAATATTTGATCAAATAAATTCAATTCCGGGCTTAAATGACCCCCTAAAAATGGATCATTTTTCGCCTCATCATATACCCTTACACTTGAGATTTGCTTGTCCTCAAGCAAATGCGCTTTTATTCTAATCAAAATACAAGTTAGGGGTCATTTAACACTAATATAAAAGTAATTACAACAAATAATCATTCCACTAAAGACCAAAGACAAGCACGGAGGTCATACGCTAGCACCTCACAAATAGTGTTTAGATACTCACATCTCTCGGGTGTAATAAAGTATAAATTACAATATGGAAACGGAAGATATCTCTCACTACCTGTCATAGCAAAATAGATTACCATAGGCTTGGGAAATGATCAAACCTCCACCACATGGCGTAAGCACCTAGGATAAACTATCAAAGAGGTCTTTTAAAGGGTTGTAACGTTAGGTGTAGGGATATGAAATACACGGTTTTGTTGGATATAGGCAGTCTTTACTGGTGGCGAGTTAACAATCTTGGTTAATTACATGTACAATGTGGCGTTGCTAAGCCAAGACTAGACTCGACTTAAGCTAATAAATGAAAAATAACAAAAACATAAAATGAACATAGAATGAAAAGGGATGGTAGTCCATATGTTTTTTTCTCTTTTCTTTTTCTATTTTTTTTTCTTTTTCTTGCTTTTTCGATTTTTTTTTTTTTTTTTTTTTTTTTTTTTTTTTTGCATACACTCTTACCCTACCATCCAAAATAATACATCATAGGGAATGGAAATTCCCCTTACACTTGAATTTTTACATACTTTACAATAAACTAATCTAATGACTCGAATTAAGAAAATCAAAACACTTGGAGTACTTTTAAGATTAACGCACATACGGGGGTAATATATGATGTTCTTCCCCATTACTCCATACAATAAGTACTTTACCCATGAGTCTCAATCGTCCCAAAACAATATGTGCAAGGATATGACTCGACTTAGCAACCATGTAATCAATTAGATAATTAACTAAGGGTTTAAACAAATAACAATAATGCACTAAAGATGAGTGCATACACGGAAGGCTAAGGCGATTTGGATGTACATTTAAGTGGGGTGTAACAAATTCTTCCTTTAAGTAAGATGCTTAAAGTTAGAAACGAAAATATAGGCTCGGAGGGGTGTACTAGGGGTTTCGTGTACTAAAAATGAGTACAACGCTAAGGTGTGGGAAAAATTAGTTGACTTAACTAGCCAAGTAATATGACTTAAATGGTCAAGTAATTATGATACGGGTTTAACACAAGGGTGATCCTAATGCCTCTTATCATGTAGTAAATCCTACTACACGAATGTAGTCTCACTAGCGGTCTCGGGATGCATCACTAACGCAAGTTCTAGAATCTAAATGCTACCAGTACGCTCATAAGCACTAATAGTAAATGTTTTTCCTATCAAATCTAAAGGCGGACCTCACATATTTGGGTGGAAAATTTTTTTGAATAGTAAGGTTTTGTGCTAGTCATACAATCTCCTATCCATGAGACGCTTGCTATGGCTAAAGTTTCACTTCTAAATGTTGTAAAAAAAATTAAATTTGGCGCTAAAATTGCACTAACAAATATTTCTCATAGTTTTATTACACATCTACCATTAAACAAACAAACTCAAGCGAAAGTGTATTTGTAAGGTATCATCATTTTACCCTCCCCTTATACCTAGGATGAACATTATCCCCAATGTTCAAGTAAAGAATGTAAAAGTGAAAAAGTTAAAAGAATGAAATCAAATACTCCCCTGATTCGCTCGGTATGGATAATAAGGTGGCCAGGTTAGATCTTCCTCCAAGAAAATGAACAATCAAAGCTTCCCTTCCAGAAAAATAAATCATCTTCTTGTCATACATAACCTGTAAATCCTGAGAAAACAGACAAAGCAACCTCGCATAAAATCGGCGGCAATCTACATAAGTTACTAAATCCTAGAAAACAAAATAAGATATAATGCTTGTGGAATGAAGTTTGCAGATTTCCTGGAGATTATAAAACTTAATAATTCAACAAAAACTTTAAAACTCCGTTAGAAAAACAAAACTGGTAAAATCTCCAGGTTTTTACACGTGACGCCATCAAACTCATGACGCCGTCAGAAGTGACCTGCAGAAATTCTTATGTTAAGTTTCCGAAAAATTTCTGGAAAAACTTAGTCCTACTTCCTGGAAAATCCTGCAAAACTCCATTATGACTCAATACAAGCATTTGACACTAACAAATACGAATATACATGTTCAATTAATATTGTGGAGAATCATGATCGGTTTGTTTCTTAAAAACATATTTGGGGTTTCCCCTTACACTTATCTTTTGCAAAAATACCTTTGAGTGAAGTTAAGACTAGGCCAAACAACAAAGTAAAGTATTTTCACTATTTAGTTTAGAAACATGATCTACCAACAATAAAAATAAAGCATGCATACGGAAGCAAATAACAAACAAATAAAATAAAAATCACACACAATCATGGGTTGCCTCCCAAGAAGCGCTTGTTTTTGTTCAAGTCACGAGCCTGACTCTAACCTTATTTAACGAAGATAGGGGAGGTTTTCCCTACACTTAGTGTTAATACAAATATCGCCTAAAAACGTTATTTATATTTTACGATCTTTGCTAAGTTTTGTTAATGACAAAGTATGAACTTTAGCTAAAAGTAAATTATCACTTTAAGTGTTTAAGTCTTGTTTAACTAATGTTTACATTTCCTTTTAAACTAAACATTGGTTTTATTTCTTAAAATAGAAATAGTCACATCACATTTATGGCAAGTTTTGTCATCATGCATTTATGGAAAGAAATGTGTTTAACTAGCTTTGAGGTTGCTTACAAGTTTTGTGTTTGACTTGATTTAAGTGATGTGACATTGTTTGGTTGCTAGGAGTTATGAGACAAGACTTTGTTTGGTTTGAAGAGTTATTGCAAAAACCTACTGCAGACCCGGCGGTACCCTGGGGGTACACGGGCGGAACCCATCTGAGGGTTCCGCCTGATCCGCCAAGCATGCAGTATGGTGTGCTATAAATACCAAGCCATAACTTGATTTTTGGCCAACTCTTTTAGGACATATATTCACATACTCTCTCAACTAACTCAGTAACATTTTGATTTGTGATTCTCTTATGTAGCAAGGAACTTCACAAGATCATTCAAGAAGTTACAAGCTTCAACTTTAAAGTTGCAAGTCTTGATAGCTTGGTCATGTATAAGCTTTGGTAGTTTATACTTCATGTATGTAGAAGTTATAGGTTAGTATTTTAGGCCTCAAAATACAAAGAGTGTTGGGAGTTGTTGTACCCTAGTAAAAGAACTAACGGGAGTGGTTGTACCCTTGGTAAAGAACTCGACATCTAGCTTTGTGTCGGTAAAAGTGTAAGCGACGAATGGGAGTGGTTGTACCCTTGTAAAAGAACTCGACATCTAGTTTAGTGTCGGTAAAAGTGTAAGCGACGTTGTAAAGGTTTTCTCTGCCGGTGAAAGAAGCTTGTTGATTAGTGCTTATAACTCTCGAGTTGGAAACTCGGGGCGTGGATGTAGGGCAAGGAAAAAGAGTCCTTGTAGCCGAACCACGATAAACAATCGTGTTGTGGTTTGATCATTTCTTTCTTTATCTTTGCTTATTACATGTTGTCTTTTAGTTACAATTGCTAATCACATATAAAGCTTTCCAAAAGAATTAAAACAAGTAAAGTTGTACTTATATCTTGAAACAAATGTAAAGCTTTTCAAAGAACTAAAACAAGCAAAGTTAGGATCATCACAAGTAAAGCTTTTCAAAGTATGAAACAAGTAAAGTTAGAATTGTTATTCACATGAAAAGCTTTTCAAAGAATCAAACATATAAAGTTGTGTTTATATCTTTAAGCAAACGTAAGGTTTCTAAAAGGATATTTAAGCTAAATAAGAATCGAAAAAGCGGTAAACTATTCAACCCCCCTTCTAGTTTTCCACAATTGGCATCAGGAGCTACGTTACTCAAGATCTTTAAAATAGAATGTATTTTAAAACTTGGATCGATCCATGGATTTTGAAAATCTCAAAGAAGGGCAACCTATTCAAAACCCACCGCTATTTGAAAAAGAAAACTTACTTGAGTGGAAAAGTAATTTTGAAAAATATGTGAAATCAATTGATCAAGATCTTTGGCATACTAATTCTTTTGGTGATCTCAAACCAAAGAAAACAAGTTTTAGAAAACCAAGATAACTATCTTAAACTTGATAAAAATACTAAAGCTAAAACAATGATTTATAAAGCTTTAGTACCAAATATGAAAGAATGTATTTTTGTCAAATGGCTAATGATATTTGAAAAAATATGTTAAACTTTCATCAAAGAATATGTCAAGTCAAATATGATCAATGTGATCTTACATATGAATTAGAAGTGTTAGAAAAATTAATTGATTGACACTTAGTAAAAGTTAATACATGTGCTACTAGTTTAAATGTTTTTAATGAAGGTACAAGTGAAGATGATTACTCATGTCATGCTCGTAATGGACTTACTTGTGATTCATGGAATAACACGTATAAAGATGAAGTCAATCATCCGGTTTGTGATTCTAAACTAGATAAAACATCAAGCAAGGTACACTTTGAAACCAAACACTTTTGCTTTGACAAATTTATCCTAGAGTTTTCTAAACTAGAAAATGAGTCTAAAACGTTTATGCAACATGGACCTAAAAACTATCTTCAAGAAAGAGTCTTCAAAATCTTTTAAGAAAATCTTTGAAAAGGAAATCTTGTTAGAAGATAAAATGTCAAGAATTGTGAGTAATGTTGAAATTAATCTAGAATGTAAATTATGTCTAGATTACAAACATGAGATTTAAATGCAAAATGAGAAAGGAAAAATTATTTGTTAAATTTGATGAAAGCTCAAAATCTTTTGAAAGATTGTTGAGGAGTCAAAGGTTGTTTAAAGATAAAACCGGGTTAGGACTTAACTCAAAAGCACCATTAACTAATAAAACAAAAGCAAGTAAAATTTTTCTAACCTAGAAGAGAGACTTAGAGATAATTCTATCTCTAATAGAAACTCATGATAGAAGAATTAAGATTATCGTGCTCTATGCTTTTATATGATTGTCTAACCTTCTTGGATACATGAGTAATTGAGTTTCTAAGCGTGTCGTCAAACCAAGACTCTACGCGTTGTGTTTTTCCTCTTGATAGCATCTCTATGCAATTTAAAAGGTACACATTACTTCAACTTGACTTTAATAGTCTCTTGCTTCTAAGCATTATGTGTTAGAATATGTGTTATTAGTAATACTCTAAAAGTGTTTACTTGCTATTTAGTAATAACTAGGATTAGATTCTATGCAACAAGGAAATTCGTCTTTAGTACTAGTAGGAGATATAAGGTGCTTTAGTTCTTTAACCATCAAGAGATAAACACGAGAAACTCTTGAGTGAGTCTCACTCAACTCTTGCTTACAAGTGAGCTAACTAAGAATTTCCTAAGTGTTAAAATGTCTAACACTTTTGTGATGCTTGCAAAACAAACCTTTGTTAAATAACATTCTCAAACACCATACTTTGAGTCTTAAATTGTGTTTTTCTTCAATCACTCCTTTATGATAATCTCACATAAAACACACAAGGTGAAATAAATCACATTAGCATATATCAGGATGTGTGAAAGAAAATAAGTTTTCAACATCTAGGATTTACACATCAAATGTGACACATAGTCTAATGATGTTGTACCTCTTGGACTTTTTAAAAATAAATAGAGTTCATAGTGTCCTAAGTAAGAAAACCCAAAGAGTCGAGGAGTCGTTGAATATGACATTTAACGAGTGATCTCCTCCTTCTATGATATCATCTTTGGTAGATGATAACTTAGTCGAAAGTCCAATGATGGCAAGACAAGCATGGAGGAAAAGTACAAAACAACATCTTCTCACCTTGAGTTAAACATTGAATCAAGCAAAATTGACATTAGCTATAAAACTTGATTTAGAGGTCATAGTTGTGTCTAAACAAGTTCAACAAAAACAACTTTTTTTATTTAGAATAAAACAACTAATGAAACGAAATTGATATTTCAAAGTAATCAAGTGAGTATAGTGTCAATGTTTGAAAGACCTTTTGATAATAAGAGCAAGCCACAAAAGCAAGGGATTTTAACCAAAAGACATTCCTAGTTGCTCTCTTGTTCTCAATGGTTAAGTTATTGATGACTTATCGAGAATGAGATTAGTAAATCCGTAGGTAAAACTAAATGTAGAGAAATGTTTGAAAGACTACTTGTTCTCATAACAATTAGATCCAACATTATGTTTATTTTTTGTCTATGTGCTCGTGTTAAAGAAGATCCTAAAACAACTCTCTAGTTGAATCTATTTGGATACATCATTAAGTACTACACAACTCAAATTATGGTCTCCCAAAAGAACGGGAATAGAAACCATAGTGTTTGACAAATGGAATTATGTCGGTAATAAGTTGATAAGAAAAGCTCAAGAGGTACTTGTACTTTTAGGCTTACTTACCCAATGATTCTCCAAAACGCGTATGACTCTCAAATTAGTATCGAATGGAGAAGCACATCAACAAGCTCCGCTTGAACAAGCAAACTCGCATCAACAACGGAATTCATCTTATCAACATTGCTATACCTTCAACAAAGGAAGCATCGACTTCAGCGACAATTCAATCCATTATGTTCTTTATTGACATATTGTGATCCATCATCATCGCCTTGGTAAGATTGTTCATTGAGGAACGTCTTAACTAAGAAAGTCTTCTACGTTAACTATTTCATCATCACGTTATCAAAATCTCTTGAATGAAAAGCATTCATCATCCCTAGGCTTAGTCAAGGACTCATAAGACCTAAAACCATAGTTTTGAACATTAAGATAAAACCACAAAAAATCAAAACAATTTCTTTTGAGTTTTTCCCTGCAGAACCCACGGAACCTTCAGACTATACGGGCGGAACCCATTTTTTGGTTCCGCCTGGTTCGCCAAACCTCAGAATGTTTTAAACTCTTTATTTCAAAGCCAAACACCCTATTAAGTCTTAACAAAAACTAACAAACAGCATCACCCTCTCTAAAACACATATCCTCACGAATTTTAGGGCTTCTAATCCAATCTCTTCCAATCCAACTAACTTTGTAAGTATTCTAATCACAATTACATTTTTAATTTAATCATAACATTTTTGCTTACAATCATTAACTAGAATCTTAGGGCTTTTGCATAAAACTTCATAATTCATGAAAAACTTGGTGGCTAGTCAATTATGTATTTCATTAAGTTAAGAAATGTATCTTTTCATTGTTACCTTGATTTACCAAACACACCAAGAGCATTATTTTTCTAATTGCAACATGATTCATCACCACATTATTAAAACAAATGAAAAACATCATTTAAACATCACTTGCATACTATCTCTTGAATGCTAAAGGGGATACATAACTAATATGTATTTTCGGGTACATTCAATCGAAGACACATTCAATTAGGAGAGTGTTGGTTATCTTTTGTTTTTACAACAAAATTTGCATAACAAAACGATTTGGGAATCAAAATGAGTCAAGATAACCATGTCTTCACATTGTCTTGCATATAAGAATATATTAGAACATCCTCGTTGTTAAAAGTCATTAACATACAATTTTATGTTTTCTAGGAATCAACATGCCTCCCGCAAACAAATCCGATCACAAAGAAACCCTTAAATACATGCCCAAACACCATATGACCAAAGGTCTCAACCCGGTTCAAGTAGAAACCTTTAAGGCATTAGAAAAACGCTATGTTCACGAAGGTAGAACCATTGATACATCCTTTCTAGAAGGAACTTCTATTCACCAAAACTTTGCCGCAATTCACTTTGATTGTCTCCTTGATATAGATGAGCCCATTTGCCCTAGGTTCATCTTGGAATTTTATGCAACCGTAAACCTTTCCTCATGTGCCGGTGGTAGGATCTCATTAAACTTCACAACCAATCAAATATCACATGATATAGATTTAAAAGACTTAGCTATAATTCTTGGTGTACCAAATGAGGGAACTTGCCTCTACACGGATAAGTGGCCCATTTCAAGTCTTGATACTATTGATCGTTTTTATCCATACGATACACCTCTTGCTAGTAAGGAAACTATTAAGGAACACCTCTTTGTTAGAACCTCTACCACTAGGGTGAACCATTCGGGGAATACTATAGATAAAGATCCTTTTGGTATGGAGCTCAATGAGCTTAAACCGCAATTTAAGAAATGGGAAGAAATTCTTAGGGCTAACGTCATAAGTACCATAGGAAATAGAGATCACATCAACACATGTCTTTGCTATATGCTCTATAGCATTTCAACCAGTCAACCCTTCAACTTAGCCTACTACCTAGCCAAAAGGATGGTCGACATATCCTTAGTTGGAACAACCGCTCTTCCCTATGGTATACTTCTTACTCGCCTCTTTAGAGGAATCTCACCCATTTCTCCTAACGAAGATGGAATACGCCTTGACTATTTTCTAGTTCCTCACACCTTCGTTCCCCTAAGTGATAAATGAGTTTTCAAAAATAAGGGCAAACGTACTCGATCACCTACTCCATCTTCATCATCATCCGGCATGAGCGACGATGATAAACTACCAAACTCTAAGTTACCTCCTTTAGAATACCTTCAAGCTCTCCCCATCATTGACAATGCTTCCGAAGAATTCAAGCAAACCAAAGGAATGTTCAAGTGTTTTGGAAGGTACCTAAACAAGCCTAAAAAGAAGATTGACCGGTTGTGAAAAGATTAAGGAGCGTTTGGCTTATGTGTGCTTTAGAAGCGTCTTTGTGTTAAAACTATGTGAATTATGTGTTTTTCACTTTCATGGTTTATTATGTTGGTTGGATTATGTTTGTATGAAATTTTATGCATAATGACAATGTTTAAGGTGTTTGTCATTTTCTTTTTTGCTTATGGGAATTCTTACTAAGTATATTGTAATCCTCGACCTCAAGGTCAAAGTCCCATGATTGGTATGTTTACATATCTAATTTTTGCATTGCCTAACGAGTAATACCTTATCTTTTTGATTTTAGGAGTTTTCGAAAATTTTGAAAATCGTCTCGTGGGTCAAAAACGCGGACTGTGAACTTTTTCAGCCCTGGCGGATCTGGCGGTACCCAAAATTGGGGTCCGCCAGTGTGTTTTCTGAGAATTCCAGAAATGGCCCAACGGACCAGGCGGTACCCTCAAATGGGTTCCACCAGTGTCTTCTGAGGGATCCGCCGGTCACCTGCAGAAAATTTTTGCTATTTTTTTTCTTAAGTTTAAAACTTGTAAAGTGTCAAATCATTATCCTAAGTGAGAAACATCTTTCATTTACAACAACAACCATATTGGAACAAACCTCACTCACTAAAACAATTAGTAAGACACTTCCCGCCAAAATTCAAATTCAAATCATAACTAACCAAAGGAACCCTTTTAAAGGATCTTTCAAACCTTTGATACATTTTCAACCAAACCACTTCCCATGATCACAAAGCATTGAGTGCTTAAGTTGGTCTTTCACTCTATCCTATTCATTGGATTGGCCTCAAATGATGTGACTTGGTCATGAAAATCATTTGACACCTCAATCTTTGAATAGTAAAACATCAAATCCAAACACTATTTCAACACCTTTCTCATCCTATAAAATTGAAAGCTTCACAACAATTCAAATCACACCATCACCATCAAGACTTCTCCCCTCAAACATCAAAACCAAAACCTTTGAAATGACCAAATCCTACACCTCATCCGAGTCATCAAAAGCATGTGCTAAAACCACTAGGATTAGTGTGAAACCTTGTTGCTTCAACAAAACCACAAAGTCAAGCTCATCATCATCAAGTGATGCCTCACTTAATATCTCCTCACCTATCCAAGATTTTCTTAACCTTACTACCTCAACTACATCCTCAACACATTGTAATACCAATGTGATCACTATTCAAGATTTACTTAATCTTGCTACTCCACCACCTTCTCCACCACTTTGGAACTCAAACCTAGCAATTAACCCATCATCAACTAAACCTTCGAGTAAGTCAACTTCATCTTCTCAACAAGCTTTTAAATCAAAAACTCCTTCACCTCAATCACCAACACCTACACCAATGGAACTTTTCCATACACCACCAACATCACCAACACCCAATTTGGAAACTTTTGATGATCTATCATCAAGTCCACCATCTTTCTCACTTTTTGATACCGTTGCTCAAATGGAAACCCAAAAACAACCTAGTGAGCAACTTAATGATGAACCCCATTACCCATCTACGGTAGAACGGTTGGCTTACCGTTATGCTAGACCATCCATTTTTTATCAAGGTCATACCCACCAACAATCATTTGTGTTTCACCCAATTTACAAAGACCTTCATGGCAATCCTTCCGGCGAACCAAGCTTCCGCCATTTTGTTCAAAATCAACAACCACAACCACAACAACAACCACCACAACAACAAAATTCCCAAAATTTTGAAACTCTACTTTCTTCTTATAAGAAAATAGAAACATCCATATGGGAAAAACCTCCAAACATGAATGAGGAAATAAGTACTCATTTAGCCCACCTAAATGCCTTCAAACGAATGGTTGACTCTCAAATCAACCATGTTATGGAATTTCATACAGCATTAGACTCAACAAGTTAAGGAAGCAAACACACCTCTAAACCATCCACATTTGCTCCTTCAAGTTCAAACCATCCACCACCAACAAATCAAACCATCCATCCACCACCATCATTCCCCCGCCATGATTGCGGACATTGCGAAAGAACCGCTCACATTAGTGAAAAATGTCGAACGGAACTTCGTGAGTTATCCGAAGAAATGAGGTTTATTCTAAACCACATTTTGGATCATCTACAATCCTTGTCTCACCCACCTCAACCTTAGAGTCTCCAAAATGAAACAAAACCGTTTCTCTTGGAAAATATCCCCCATTTTAACCAACAAACCAAAACCAAGACACCACCTCACCTCTCAAAATAAAAGCCGCTACAACCCTCAACCTACATTTTCATCCTTAAACAACCCCATCCTTGTTTTCGGAAAATGTTTCTCATTAAGGAAAATGATGATTTCCTTGTCGCATTTTATGGTCTTAGTTTAGTTTTAGTGTTTCTTTGTTTTTAAAAGTATGATGTTGTCATCTTAATTTCGTGTCTTTGACTCTCTAAGAGTCAAAATTTTACAATTTAATGAAATTCATTCTACAACAAGGTTTAAATTGTTTGGTGACTATCTAGGTATGATGTGTGAACTATACCTTGCTATGGTACTATACATAAATCTTGTGACTTAGAAACTAACCTCTCTTTTTGTAGGTTCATTATCCATGTCTTCCTTCCTTGAAACTCCATTTAGGGGAGTAGCATTCAAGGGGGAGCATGAGCCTTGCTTTATTCCGCTTCGCAACTTTTAGTTGTGTTTTAAACATGACATGCTTTCATGATTTATCTTGTGCGGAAACTAACTTTTCTTTTGTAGGTTCAAAATCCATGTCTCCTCTCTTGGCACTCCATTTAGGGGGAGTATCGACCAAGGGGGAGCATGACCATTATTCCGCTTCGCTTCTCTACTTTTTGTTTCGACAAAAAGGGGGAGAATTTATATTAAACTTGTTCAACTTTTAATATTTCCGCTTCGCTAACTCTTTGCAAAAACAAATTTTAATACTAACTTTATAAGACTTAACACTAAATCTTATGGCTTACTTTTAAATAAAGTTTATGTTTTGTCATCAACAAAAAGGGGGAGATTGTTAATACAAATATCGCCTAAAAACGTTATTTATATTTTACGATCTTTGCTAAGTTTTGTTAATGACAAAGTATGAACTTTAGCTAAAAGTAAATTATCACTTTAAGTGTTTAAGTCTTGTTTAACTAATGTTTACATTTCCTTTTAAACTAAACATTGGTTTTATTTCTTAAAATAGAAATAGTCACATCACATTTATGGCAAGTTTTGTCATCATGCATTTATGGAAAGAAATGTTTTTGACTAGCTTTGAGGTTGCTTACAAGTTTTGTGTTTGACTTGATTTAAGTGATGTGACATTGTTTGGTTGCTAGGAGTTATGAGACAAGACCTTGTTTGGTTTGAAGAGTTATTGCAAAAACCTACTGCAAACCCGGCGGTACCCTGGGGGTACACGGGCGGAACCCATCTGAGGGTTCCGCCTGATCCGCCAAGCATGCAGTATGGTGTGCTATAAATACCAAGCCATAACTTGATTTTTGGCCAACTCTTTTAGGACATATATTCACATACTCTCTCAACTAACTCAGTAACCTTTTGATTTGTGATTCTCTTATGTAGCAAGGAACTTCACAAGATCATTCAAGAAGTTACAAGCTTCAACTTTAAAGTTGCAAGTCTTGATAGCTTGGTCATGTATAAGCTTTGGTAGTTTATACTTCATGTGTGTCATGTATGTAGAAGTTATAGGTTAGTATTTTAGGCCTCAAAATACAAAGAGTGTTGGGAGTTGTTGTACCCTAGTAAAAGAACTAACGGGAGTGGTTGTACCCTTGGTAAAGAACTCGACATCTAGCTTTGTGTCGGTAAAAGTGTAAGCGACGAATGGGAGTGGTTGTACCCTTGTAAAAGAACTCGACATCTAGCTTAGTGTCGGTAAAAGTGTAAGCGACGTTGTAAAGGTTTTCTCCACCGGTGAAAGGAGCTTGTTGATTAGTGCTTATAACTCTCGAGTTGGAAACTCGGGGCGTGGATGTAGGGCAAGGAAAAAGAGTCCTTGTAGCCGAACCACGATAAACAATCGTGTTGTGGTTTGATCGTTTCTTTCTTTATCTTTGCTTATTACATGTTGTCTTTTAGTTACAATTGCTAATCACATATAAAGCTTTCCAAAAGAATTAAAACAAGTAAAGTTGTACTTATATCTTGAAACAAATGTAAAGCTTTTCAAAGAACTAAAACAAGCAAAGTTAGGATCATCACAAGTAAAGCTTTTCAAAGTATGAAACAAGTAAAGTTAGAATTGTTATTCACATGAAAAGCTTTTCAAAGAATCAAACATATAAAGTTGTGTTTATATCTTTAAGCAAACGTAAGGTTTCTAAAAGGATATTTAAGCTAAATAAGAATCGAAAAAGCGGTAAACTATTCAACCCCCCTTCTAGTTTTCCACACTTAGGATTAAGTGTGGGTGGAAGTAGCGATACACACCCTTAGGGTGTAAATATGCCTCGTGAGGAAAGAGTGGTGGATGAATTATATGCTCAAAGAGGTGTGCTCCTATCCTCATAACCTTACCTAATTCAATCGGGTTAATGGGTGGATTAAGATTTTCTCCTAGAAAGGGATCATTTTCGATCAACTTCAAGAGACTCCTAGTTGGGAATCCATCTTGACCTAATAAACCCGGTTTAAACCCATAATGTTTCTTGTGATCAATCATAAATGGGTGATGTAAGCATGTAAGGTCATTTTCCACTCCTATATTGGCTTCCTCTCTACAAGGCTTAGAGTCCACTACCTTTGTCTTAAGACTACCCGGACTATATGGTTTGATGGTGGATTGGAACCTATTTCAATTCCTAAATTTTCATCCAAGGATGGAAGATTAGGTAACGGTTTTGGTTGAGGCTCCGGTTCATCAAAACTAGGAACTTCCCTAGAACTAAGAGTAAGGTTATCATTATAAGTATTCAAACCTATATCCTCTAGTTGTGTCTGGTTTAAAGGTTCTACCTCAATTGGGATTCCTAAAGTCTTTTCTACTTCATCCGAATAAGTCACGGGCGGTGTGTATTCCTCAAATGATGGTAGGACTTGTGGGGTATTTAGCGGGCTTATGTTACTTACTTCTTCGTTCTTTGTGTCAAGACCACCTATATCCTCAACATGTGTTTTATTATAATCCAACCCTGACATTTTCCCAAGTATCTCACGTGCTTCTCTAGGTATCTCAACTTCTATATCCGAATCATAAGGATCATCCTCAATATTATGACTACTATATACAAATTGCCCAAAAGATTCATCATCTGTTTCTTGAGATTCATCATCATCGATCATAAAACCTAGGTCCTCCATCACATCAAGGTCACCTATTTGTTCATCCTGTATTATGGTAGGGCCCAACCATGACATGCAGCTAGGTGGCTCATACGAAACTATCCTAGGTGAAGGCTCATATGGTGCATAGGTTTCACTAAGTGAGGCATTTTGAGGGGTTGATGGAGCTCCTAAGGTGAATTCTTTAAAAGCATTATGCAGTTGGCCTCTTTTCTCAAGGTACTCAATAAAATCAATATAAGATCCTGTCCTCCTCATTTCATTCCTCCATCTTGTTATATCCAAACTAGTGTAATTATATTTTTTCTGGTAAAACTCTAGTGTCGGACTTGGTGGATTCGCGTTCTCCATAATGGTGAACGGAATAGTCAATGAACTTAATTTACTAACAAAGGCACAAAGAAAAAGATAGACTAAAGAAAACCTAAAAAACAAAAATAAAATCTTACTAAAACGGAATCTAACAAGTAGACCTAATAAAAAGAAATCCTAACCTAGACAATAACTATTCCCCGGCAGCGGCGCCAAAAACTTGACACGTGGGGATCGCACCAGGCTTTACCTCTCAAGGGATCTTGAGAAGCTTACAACCCCCACCAGGCAGTGTACCTGATCGTTGTAGTATAGTATAGTGACAAGTACCGGGGGATTGATCGTTCAGCTAGGAATAGTGTCGCTAGGATTAGAAAACCTAAATACTAGTTCTAGAGATGAGGGATGATTCTTTTTTGTATTTTTATATTTTTTAGAAAAGCAAGTAAAATCTCGGGTTTGAAGGAGTTGGGCGGAATTAGTTGCTAGTCAATTAACCCAATACTAAAGATGCAATCAAAATAAAATACTAAAAATGAAAATAAACTATATTAAACTAAGGTTGTGAGCAATAAGTGGGAGAAATATGTTTACTTAGATTTCACTACTCCCTAGATATCTTTTACACGTTAATTAGTTGTTATAGTTGCGTGGATGACGGATTGTATTCCTTAATACCATTCATGGGGTGGCGTACTTACTTCCCCAATCCTATGAGTGCCTACTTCACTCCTATGTCGAGCCTGCAAGAAGCTCCTAACATGGGATCATTAGAATTTACTCATGCATTAAATACATAAAACCTAGTACACATCGGTTCATGTTTCCTAAGACGTTCAAGCATGTTACCATTTGGAGATCTGCCAGTTTTCTTAAGCCTAACATTGAAATCATTCATCCAATACAACCATAAACAAGTAATCAACACATAATCAACATCTAGGTTTCATTAGATCTAAGCAAACACAAGATAAATCTAGTCTAGCATGTTGAAATCAAGACAAGCACAAGATATAGACAACCAACACATAGACATATTGATTGAATTAAGAAAAGACTTATCTCAATAACACATGTAAGGATTCAAGGGTTGAAAACCCTTGAAAAGCTGTAAAATTCGTATATGGTTCGGCCTTAGGGTTTCTCCAAACTTGTTCCTCTTTATGAATGAAAATTAGAAAACTATATATAGATATTAGAGGCTGACGGCGTCAAGAACAAATGGGTGACGCCGTCATCTCGCCGCCAAAATAATCCTCGGACTGCCTTGATCTACATCTGACGCCTTCATGTAGTCCATTTTTGCAGGCCGTCACACTTTTAACTCTTGACGCTCTACTTGTGACGCCTTCATGTTTGTACTGGGCCGTCATGGTCTTTACTCTTGACGCCGTCAAATTCTTCCTCTTGACGCCGTCACACACTGTTCCCAGCATGGAAAATTAAGTCTTTGGCGTTTTCTTCACTTTTATGCTCCAAAAACGTCTGAATTGCTTCCTTTTCCAGATTTCACTCCCAAAGTACCTAAAATCACAAAAGGAACGATTTAGGGCAATATTTGATCAAATAAATTCAATTCCAGGCTTAAATGACCCCCTAAAAACAGATCATTTTTCGCCTCATCAAGAAGCTTACAACCCCCACCAGGCAGTGTACCTGATCGTTGTAGTATAGTATAGTGACAAGTACCGGGGGATTGATCGTTGAACTCAGGAATAGTGTCGCTAGGATTAGAAAGCCTACTAAACTAGGTCTAGTGGTGAGGGATGATTCTTTTTGTATTTTTATATTTTATGGAAAGCAAGTAAAATCTCGGGTTTTGAAGGAGTGGGCGGAATTAGATGCTAGCCAACTAACCCAATTAACTACCAATGCAATCAAAATAAAATGAAATAAATGAAAATTAAACTAATTTGCTAATGTGGTGGAAACAATAATGAGAAAAGTTGTGTTTACTTAGATTTCATTATTCCCTATACATCTTTTACCGGTTGATTAGCTTGTTACAATTGCATGGATGTCGGGTTATATTCCTTAATACTAGTCGTAGGGCCATGTACAAGATTCCCTAACTCTATAAGATCCTACTTCACTTCTATGTCGAGCCGTTAAAAGCTCCTAACATGGGATCATTAGAATTCACTTATGCATTAAATACAACCAAAAATCGTAGTACACCTTCGATCATGTTTCTTAAGACGTTCAAGCATGTTACCAATGGAAGTCTGCCAGTTTTCTTAAGCCTAACATCGAATACAATAATCCGTAACAATTATAAACAAACAATCAACCCATAATTAACATCTAGGTTTCACTCATCTAAGCAAACACAATAAAAGCCTAGCCTAACATGTTAAAAGAAAGATAAACATAAGATAGAATCAAACAATACATAGACATATTGAATGATTATTGGAGAACTTATCTTTATTAAAACATGGAAGAAAGAAGGGCTTGAAACCCTTCAATATGCAGGAAATTCGACCTAGGGTTTGTGCACAACTTGTTCCACAAAAGTTCCACACTTACAATGAAAAATTGGAAAAATATATATAGACTAAGCATCCTGACGGCGTCATGTATTAGCCTTTGACGCCATCAACTCGCCGCCAAGTTGAAATTCGTATTGCCTAGATCCACTTCTGACGCCGTCATGTAGAAATAAGCTCTGGGCCGTCACTAGTATTTGGACCCTGACGGCCTTGGTGACGCCGTCAGGCTATTAACAAAGGAAACACTCTGGGCCGTCACGTTATAATTTCCACATCCACTTCTTTTTCCACTCTTGACGCCGTCATGTGTTGTAGCTTGACGTCGCCAGGTACTATTCCAGTAAGGAATTTTGAGACTTTGCCGTTTTCTTCACTTTTATGCTCCAAAAACGTTCAAAATGCTTCCTTTTCTAGATTTCTCCTCAAAGGTACCTAAAATGACAAAAGGAATGATTTAGGGCAATATTTGATCAAATAATTACGAATTCGGGCTTAAATGACCCCTTAAAAGCGGTACACTTTTCGCCTCATCAAATACCCTTACACTTGAGATTAGCTTGTCCTCAAGCAAATGTGCTTTTATTCTAATCAAAATACAAGTTAGGGGTCATTTAACACTAATATAAAAGTAATTACAACAAATAATCGTTCCACTAAAAACCAGAAACAAGCACGGAGGTTATACACTAGCACCTTACAAATAATGTTTAGATACTCACATCTCTCGGGTGTAATAAAGTATATATCACAATATGGAAATGGAGAACATCTCTCACTACCTGTCATAGCAAATAGATTACCATAGGCTTGGGAAATGATCAAACCTCCACCACTTGGCGTAAGCACCTAGGATAAACTATCAAAGAGGTCTTTTAAAGGGTTATAACGTTAGGTGTAGGGATATGGAAAACACGGTTTTGTTGGATAAAGGCAATATTTACTAGTGGAGAGTTAATCATCTTCGTTAATTACATGTACAATATGGCATTGCTAAGCCAAGACTAGACTCGACTTAAGCTAATAAATAAAAAATAACAAAAACATAAAACAAACATATAATGAAACGGGATGGTAGTCCGTATGTTTTTTTTTTTTTTTTTTTTTTTTTTTTTTTTTTTTTTTTTTGCATACACTTTTACCTTACCATCCAAAATAATGCACCGTAGGGAATGAACATTCCCCTTACACTTGAATTTTTACATATTTTACAATAAACTACTCTAATGACTCGAATCAAGATAATCAAAACACTTTGAGTACTTTTTAAGATTAACGCACATATGGGGGTAATATATGATGTCTTCCCCATTACTCCATAACACTAGTACTTTACCCATGAGTCCCTATCATCCCAAAACAATATGTACAAGATATGACTCGACTTAGAAACCATGTAATCAATTAGATAATTAACTAAGGGTTTAAACATATAACAATAATGCACTAAAGATGAGTGCATACAAGGAAGGCAAAGGCGATTTGGTTGCACATTTGGGTGGGTTGTAACAAATTCTTCCTTTATGTAAGATGCTTAAAGTTAGAAACGAAAAGATAGACTCGGAGGGGTGTACTAGGGGTATCGTGTACTAAAAATGAGTACAACGCTAAGGTTTGGGAAAATTAATTGACTTTACTAGTCAAGTAATATGACTTAAATGGTCAAGTAATTATGATACGGGTTTAAACACAAGGGTGATCCTAATGCCTCTTATCATGTAGTAAATCCTACTACACGAATGTAGTCTCACTAGCGGTCTCGGGATGCATCACTAATACAAGTTCTAGAATCTAAATGCTACTGGTACACTCATAAGCACTAATAATGAATGCTTTTCCTATCAAATCTAAAGGCGAACCTCGCATATTTGGGTGGAAAATTTTTCTAAATGGTACAGTTTTGTGCTAGTCATACAACTCCTATCCATGAGACGCTTGTTAAGGCTAAAGTTTCACTCCTAAATGTTGTAAAAAAATTTAAATTTGGTGCTAAAATTACACTAACAAGTATTTCTCTTAGTTTTATTACACACCTACCATCAAACAAACTCAAGTGCAATAGTATCCTATAAGGTATCATCATTTACCCTGCCTTTACACTTAGGATGAACATTGTTCCCATTGTTCAATTAAAAAATGTAAAAGTAAAACAGGTAAAAGAATGAAAACAAACACTCCCCTGATTCGTTCGGTGTGGATACTGTGTCAACAAGGTTAGATCTTCCTCCAAGAAAATGAACGTTGAAAGCTTCCCTCCAGAAATATAAATCATCTTCTTGTCATATATAACCTGTTAAACCTGAGAAAACAATCAAGGCAAACCTCGCGTAAAATCGGCGGCAATCTGTATATACTAACAAATCCTAGAAAGCAATTTAAGATATAATGCTTGTGGAATGAATGTTTGCAGATTTCCTGGAGTTTACAAAACTAAAGAATTAACAAAAACTTTAAGGCTCCGGTTTAAACAAAACTCGCAAAATTTTTCAGAATTTTGGTACCTGACGCCGTCAGGTTTTAACTCCTGACGTCGTCAGAATGTTCCTGGAAAAAATCTTATGTTAAGTTTCCGGAAAATTTTTGGAAAAACTCATGCCTTATTTCCTGGAAAATCCTGCAAAACATCATTATGACTCGATACAAGCATTTGACTCTAACAAATACTAATATACATGCTTATTTAATATTGTGGAAAATCATGATCCTTTTCGTTCTTATAAACAAATTTGGGTTTCCCCTTACACTTAGCTTTTGCAAAATACCTTTATATGTAATTAAGACGAAGTTAAAAACAAAATAAAGCATTTTCACAATTTAGTTTGAAACATGAGCCACCAACAATAAAAATAAAACATGCATACGGAAACAAATAAAAATCACACAAAGCATGGGTTGCCTCCCAAGAAGCGCTTTTCTTTATTTACGAGTCTTGTAGCTAGACTCAAGGTCATGGGCTATCCTATATGTGTGAGCTCCTCGTCGAGGAAGTCCTTGGGATCAAACTTAGGTTTCAATTTCCAATTGGTTTTCTTGGTACGGTATAACTTCTCAAACTTTTCTCCATCTGGATCATATAAAATCATCTTCATATGCCATGATCCGTCACCTTCCTTAGGTGGTTTGTCCCAATTCCATTTACACTTATCCCCTTCCCTTTTCCACTTTTTCATCTCTAGGTTGATAGGCATTACGCTTAAGAACTCAATCATTTTCCTAAAGACTAGGGGATCCTCAAAAGGGTTCAGTTCCTCATCTCGATCTATGAGTTGTTCCACCGAATGTGTCTTATCGATGAAATCTTTTTCTAGATAGAATGGGCGTTGAGGTCCTATAAAGTTCCTTTCTATCCAAGGTCCATATCTAGATGGTCTCCTATTCATCTCTACCCAATGTGGTGTCGGTTCGTCCTTACAATCGTAGCTATGCTTCTTAACATCATAAACCGACCAAGTCTTACCATCTCCTACCGCTATCTTAGACTCCTTACAATCTATCATGGCACTAGCGGTTGCTAAAAATCCTCTTCCTACTAACAATGGGCATGTAGTATCACTAACCATATCTAGGACGTGAAAATCCGCTAAGATAGTCAATCTTCCTACGTGAACTACTACATCCTTGATCATTCCAACCGGGTGGGCAACACTTCCATCCGCTAGACCAATTATTACTTCCGTCTACTCTAACTTTCCTAGCTTAAGAGTGGTGAAAAGGGATAAGGGAATCAAGTTGAGGCTTGATCCTAAGTCGGCTAGTGTGTTGAAAGCTTCGGATTTTCCTATCTTATAAGGCAAAACAAATATACCCGGATCATCAAGCTTATTAGGCAACTTGTTTTGAACGAAGGCGGTCCCATTTTTACCCAATTTAAGTTTCTCATATTTTTCTAGGATGGCACTATAGTAGGGGGCACGGGCTAAAACATCAATGACAGGGCGTTCAAGGTGGAGCTCCTTGAATTCATCGTCAAGATCTTGTGTAGGAGGTGTTTCAACTATGTTATTTACCGGTTTAATGTCGGATGTTTTATTCAATTGGTCCTTTTGAAGAATTTGGGTTTGCTTGAAACACGTGTTTATAGCTTTGACCGAATAGTATTGCGGACAAGAAGTAGGTGATGAAACCGATGATATGGCATTAACGTTTAGTTTCGGGTTCTTGGCCGTGTCGCTTGGGAGTGCTCCCATTTCTCGGTCATTTAGAACTTTCAACAATGTATCAATTTTATTGGTCATCTCACTTTGCTTTTGTTTGAAATCGGCTTCAAACTTAGATATGCGAGCTTCGTGAGATGCCATAAACTTGGACATCAATCCTTCAAGATTATTGGTACTACCATAGTTATTGGAAGGATTGTTGTTGAAAGTACAGTTAGAGGGTGGACCGTTTGGTTGGTAACGATTAGGTGGATTGGAGAATTGTTTTGGGGCATGTTTTGGTTTTGTTTCCACCTAAGGTTCGGGTGATTTTTCCAAGAAGGGTTGTAGGAATCACCGTAAGGGTTTGGCTCGGGTTTGAAAGTGTACCACTTGTCTCCCGCTTCGTCGATACGCGAGGATGCATAATCCGCAAAAGCTTGTCCGGGGAGTTCCACATAATCACGAGTGTCATGGGGACCACTACATAATTCGCATGAAGAAGTGATTTTGTTCACTTGGCTTGAAGGCTTAGGAGCTTCGTAGGATTTCATGAGAAACTTGACTTGGTCCTCAAGTTCCATGATCCTACGGTCGGGAGTGCTAGAATTGTTCGAAGGCAAAGATATTGCCTTGAACGTTTTGTTCAAATCACGGGGATCATTCCAACTTTCATTGTCATAGAGAGCAAGATCTTCTATGAGTTCCCATGATTCTTCCATACTTAGATCACGTAGCTTGCCACCGGCCGATTGGTCAATGGTTCGCCTTGTGGAGAGATCGATATGGTCATAGAAGATTTGGACTTGGAGCCAAAGATCTATGCCATGATGAGGGAATTTTTGGAGTAAGTCCTTGAAACGAGTTCATGCTTCATATAGAGTTTCACCTTGACGTTGTTGGAACATCAAGATATCATTTCTAAGCTTGGTAGTTCTCCCCGGTGGGAAAAATTGAGCAAGGAAACGAGAAGTGAGATCATCCCAAGAGGTGATGGATCTCGCGGGTAAACATTCAAGCCATTGACTAGCTTGATCACGTAGAGAGAATTGGAATAGGCGTAATCGGGCCGACTCTCTAATTGCGACATCAAGGTCTATGGAATCTACGATTTTTAGGAAATCCTTGAGATGTTGATTAGGATCTTCGGAACGAAGTCCATGGAATGCACACCCGCTTTGCACCAACCGGATGGTGTCGGATTGTAAGGGGGACACATTGGCTCCTTGAGTGAGCGCAATCGTGTTTCGATAGCCTTGGTGGCTAGGACGGGAATACTCTCCTAAAGTTCGGGGTCTAGGAGGTTGGTTTGCTAGTGGTGGGTTTTGTGGGTGGTTTTGTTGTGGTGGGTTAATGGGATCAAAGATATTACCACCTTCCATGATGTCGGATGGTAATGGTTACGAACAAAGAAACGAAGAAATAAGATAGACTAAAGAAAACCTAAAAATAAAAATAAAAATCTTACTAGAAAGTAATCTAGCAAGTAGACCTCGCAACAGGTTTTACGCCCTCGCAATGTTTAAGGTGTTTGTCATCTTTTCTATGCTTATGGGAATTCTTACTAAGTATAGTGAAATCCTCGACCTCAAGGTCAAAGTCCCTGGCGGATCTGGGGGTACCCAAAATTGGGGTCCGCCAGTGTATTTTCTGGGAATTCTAGAAATCGCCCAACTGACCAGGCGGTACCCTCAAATGGGTTCCGCCAGTGTCTTCTGAGGGATCCGCCAGTCACCTGCAGAAAATTTTTGCTATTTTTTCTTAAGTTCATAACTTGTAAAGTGTCAAATCATTATCCTAAGTGAGAAACATCTTTCATTTACAACAACAACCATATTGGAACAAACCTCACTCACTAAAACAATTAGTAAGACACTTCCCGCCAAAATTCAAATTCAAAACATAACTAACCAAAGGAACCCTTTTAAAGGATCCTTCAAACCTTTGATACATTTTCTACCAAACCACTTCCCATGATCACAAAGCATTGAGTGCTTAGGTTGGTCTTTCACTCCATCCTATTCATTGGATTGACCTCAAATGATGTGACATGGTCATGAAAATCATTTGACACCTCAATCTTAGAATAGTAAAACATCAAATCCAAACACTATTTCAACACTTTTCTCATCCTATAAAATTGAAAGCTTCACAACAATTCAAATCACATCATCACCATCAAGACTTCTCCCCTCAAACATCAAAACCAAAACCTTTGAAATGACCAAATCCAACACCTCATCCGAGTCATCAAAATCATGTGCTAAAACCACTAGGATTAGTGTGAAACCTTGTTGCTTCAAAAAAACCACAAAGTCAAGCTCATCATCATCAAGTGATGCTTCACTCAACATCTCCTCACCTATCCAAGATTTTCTTAACCTTACTACCTCAACTACACCCTCAACACATTGTAATACCAATGTGATCACCATTCAAGATTTGCTTAATCTTGCTACTCCACCACCTTCTCCACCACTTTGCAACTCAAACCTAGCAATTAACCCATCATCAACTAAACCTTTGAGTTAGTCAACTCTATCTTCTCAACAAGCTTTTAAATCAAAAACTCCTTCACCTCAATCACCAACACCTACACCAATGGAACTTTTCCATACACCACCAACATCACCAACACCCAATTTGGAAACTTTTGTTGATCTATCATCAACACCACCATCCTTCTCACTTTTTGATACCGTTGCTCAAATGGAAACCCAACAACAACCTAGTGAGCAACTTAATGATGAACCCCATTACCCATCTACGGTAGAACGGTTGGCTTACCGTTATGCTAGACCATCCATTTTTCCAAATGATCAAGGTCATACCCACTCACATGCATTTGTGTTTCATCCAATTTACAAAAACCTTCATGGTGATCCTTACGGAGAACCAAGTTTCCGTAACCTAATTCAACCACAAGAAGAAGAACAACAACAACAACAACAACAATTTTATTCTCTACTTTCTTCTTATAAGAAAATAGAAGCCTCAATGTGGGAAAAACCTCCAAACATGAATGAGGAATAAACACTCATTTAAACCACCTCAATGCCTTCAAACGAATGGTTGATTCTCAAATCAATCATGTTATGGAATTCAATACGGCATTAAATTCAACAAATGAAGGTAGCAAATACACCTCTCAAACATCCACATTTGCTCCTTCAAGTTCAACCCATCCACCACCAACAAATCAAACCTCTCTTCCACCAAACTTCCCCCGCCATGATTGCGGACATTGCGAAAGAACCGCTCGCATTAGTGAAAGGTGTCGAACGGAACTTCGCGAGTTAACCGAAGAAATGAGGTTTATTCTAAACCACATTTTGGACCGTCTCCAATCCTTGTCTCATCCACCACAACCTTAGAGTCTCCAAAATGAAACAAAACTGTTTCTCTTGGAAAATGTCTCCCATTTTAACCAACAAACCAAAATCAAGTCACCTCCTCACCTTTCAAAATAAAACCCGCTACAACCCTCAACTCACATTTTCATCCTTAAACAACCCTATCCTTGTTCTTGGAAAATGGTTCTCATTAAGGCTGATGATGATTTCCTTGTAGCTTTTTATACTCTTAGTTCATTTTTAGTTTTTCTTTGTTTCTTAAAAAGTAGGATGTTGTAATCTTAATTATGTGTCTTTGACTCTCTAAGAGTCAAAATTTTACATTAAATGAAGATTAATTCTACAACAAGGTTTGCATTGTTTAAATGACCGTTTAGGTATGATGAGTGAACTACACCTTTATATGGTACCATACATAAATCTTGTGTTTTAGAAACTAACCTCTTTTTTTGTAGGTTCATTTTCCATGTTTTTCTTCCTTGAAACTCCATTTAGGGGAGTAATATTCAAGGGGGAGCATGAGTATTACATTATTCCGCTTCACAACTCTTAGTTGTAGTTTAGACATGAAACACTTTCATGACTTATCTTGTGCGGAAACTAACTTTTTTTTGTAGGTTCAAAATCCATGTCTCCTCTCTTGGCACTCCATTTAGGGGGAGTATCGTCCAAGGGGGAGCATGGCCATTATTCCTCTTCGCTTCTCTACTTTTTGTTTCGACAAAAAGGGGGAGAATTTATATTAAACTTGTTCAACTTTTGATATTTCCGCTTCGCTAACTCTTTGCAAAAACAAGTTTTAATACTAACTTTATAAGACTTAACACTAAATCTTATGGCTTACTTTTAAATAAAGTTTATGTTTTGTCATCAACAAAAAGGGGGAGATTGTTAATACAAATATCGCCTAAAAACGTTATTTATATTTTACGATCTTTGCTAAGTTTTGTTAATAACAAAGTATGAACTTTAGCTAAAAGTAAATTATCACTTTAAGTGTTTAAGTCTTGTTTAACTAATGTTTACATTTCCTTTTAAACTAAACATTGGTTTTATTTCTTAAAATAGAAATTGTCACATCACATTTATGGCAAGTTTTGTCATTATGCATTTATGGAAAGAAATGTGTTTGACTTGCTTTGATG
This sequence comes from Artemisia argyi, assembly GCA_030686995.1. NCBI lineage: Eukaryota > Viridiplantae > Streptophyta > Magnoliopsida > Asterales > Asteraceae > Artemisia > Artemisia argyi. The sequence continues at coordinate 34,241,930 of CM060709.1, forward strand.
TTGCTTACAAGTTTTGTGTTTGACTTGATTTAAGTGATGTGACATTGTTTGGTTGCTAGGAGTTATGAGACAAGACCTTGTTTGGTTTGAAGAGTTATTGCAAAAACCTACTGCAGACCCGGCGGTACCCTGGGGGTACACGGGCGGAACCCATCTGAGGGTTCCGCCTGATCCGCCAGACATGCAGAATAGTTTGCTATAAATACCAAACCATTTGTTTGTTTTGTGTAACCCTTTAGGACTTATTCTCACATATTCTCTCAACTAACTCAGTAACCCTTGACTTGTGTGATTCTCTTATGTAGCAAGGAACTCCACAAGATCATTCAAGAAGTTGCAAGCTTCAACTCTAAAGTTGCAAGTCTTGGTAGCTTGGTCATGTATAAGCTTTGGTAGTTTATACTTCATGTGTGTCATGTATGTAGAAGTTATAAGTTAGTATTTTAGGCCTCAAAATACGTAGTGTGTTGGGAGTTGTTGTACCCTAGTAAAAGAACTAACGGGAGTGGTTGTACCCTTGGTAAAGAACTCGACATCTAGCTTTATGTCGGTAAAAGTGTAAGCGACGAATGGGAGTGGTTGTACCCTTGTAAAAGAACTCGACATCTAGCTTTGTGTCGGTAAAAGTATAAGCGACGTGTAAGGTTTTCTTCGCTGGTGAAAGGAGCTTGTTGATTAGTGTTTATAACTCTCGAGTTGGAAACTCGGGGCGTGGATGTAGGGCAAGGAAAAAGAGTCCTTGTAGCCGAACCACGATAAACTATCGTGTTGTGGTTTGATTGTTTCTTTCTCTATCTTTGCTTATTATATGTTGTTGTTTAGTTAGAATTGTTGATCACATATAAAGCTTTTCAAATAACCAAAACAAGTAATGTTGTTCTTATATCTTTAAACATAAGTAAAGCTTTTCAAAGAACTAAAAAAGCAAAGTTAGGATCATTACAAGTAAAGCTTTTCAAAGTATGAAACAAGTTAAGTTAGAATTGTTATCCACATGTAAAGTCTTTTCAAAGAATCAAACATATTAAGTTGTGTTTATATTTTTAACCAAACGTCAAGTTCTCAAAGGTTATTTAAGCTAAATAAGAATCGAAAAAGCGATAAACTATTTAACCCCCCTTCTAGTTTTCCACACATACGTATTCGTTCGTTTTCATATGTTTTCATCCGTTTTCATACGTTTCTGAATATCACAATTGATATTCTTAATATCACTAGTGATTTTCTTTGATATTCAAAATATCACTTGTGATATTAATAATATCAATTGTGATATTCAGAAACGTATGAAAACGAAAAAAAAACGTATGAAAACGAACAAAAACAGAAGAAAACGTAAGAAAGTGAAAAAATGTGAATTAAAAAAATGTGAAAATCACTTATAATATTCTGAATAACACTTGTAATTTTCTGAATATCACTTTTGATATTCAGAATATCACTTGTGATTTTCGTGTTACAAAACATTAGTTGAACATCACTTGTGATATTCGGAATATCACTTGTGATTTTCTGAATATCACAAGTGATTTTCAACTAATGTTTTGTAACATGAAAATCACAAGTGATAATCTGAATATCACAAGTGATATTCAGAAAATTACAAGTGATATTCATGTTACAAAACGTTAGTTGAAAATCACGTGTGATATTTAGAATATCACTTGTGATTTTCATGTTACAAAATATTAGTTGAAAATCACTTGTGATATTCGGAATATCACTTGTAATATTTAGAATATCACTTGTGAATTTCATGTTACAGAACAATTGTTGAAAATCACTTGTGATATTCAGAATATCACTTGTGATATTCAAAGTGATATTCAAAATATCACTTTTGAAAAAACGTGAATTAAAAAAAGCTTGAAATCACTTGTAATATTCTGAACATTACTTGTGATTTATATTCAGAATATCACTTTTGATATTTCAGAATATCACTTGCGATATTCTGAATATCACTTGCGATTTTCATGTCACAGAACATTTGTTGAAAATCACTTGTGATATTCAGAATATCACTTGCGATATTCAGATGTCACTTGCAATATTTTGAATATCACTTGCGATATTCTGAATATCACTTGTGATTTTCATGTTACAGAATGTTAAAAATCACTTGTGATATTCAGAATATCGCGAGTGATATTCAATATCACTCACGATATTCTGAATATCACAAGTGATATATATCACTTGTGATATTCAGAAAGGTATGAAAACGTCTGAAAACATTTAAAAACGAACGAAAATGAATGAAAACGGACGAAAACGTATGAAAACGGACGAAAATGTATGAAAACGAACGAAAACGTAAGAAAACGGACAAAAAGGAATGAAAACAGATGAAACCATATGAAAACGCGTAAAAATGGACGAAAACGTATAAAAACGGACGAAAACGTATGAAAATGAACAAAAACGTAAGAAAACGGACGAATATATATGAAAACGGACAAAAACGTATGAAAACAGGCGAAAACGTATGAAAAAAATTCAAAAACAGATGAAAACGTAAGAAAACGGACGAATATATATATATATATATATATATATATATATATATATATGAAAACGGACGAAAACGTATGAAAACGGGCGAAAACGTAAGAAAACAGACGAAAACGTATGAAAAAAATTCGAAAACAGATGAAAACGTAAGAAAACGGACGAAAACGTATTAAAATGGACGAAACGTATGAAAATGGGTGAAAACGTAAGAAAACAGACGAAAACGTATGAAAACGAGCGAAAACGTAAGAAAACAGGCGAAAACGTATGAAAACGGACGAAAATGTATGAAAACGAACGAAAACGTTGGAAAACTGACGAAAATGTAAAAAACCGACGAATATGTATGAAAAATGAAAAAAACATAAAATAAAAGGGCAAAAAAAAAAAAAAAAAAAAAAAAAAAAAAAAAAAAACTTGAATTAAAGGAAAAAGAACGTGAAGTTAAAAAAAAAAAAAAAAAAAAAAAAAAAAAAAAAAAAAAAAAAATGAATAAATAAGATAGACAAAAAAGACAAGAAAAAAACATAAAATTAGGTTGTCTTATTAAATCTTAAGTTAATCCCCACCATTTGATCAAACTAGATGAATGGTGAAGATTTGTCTCTGTAACAAAAATTTAGTTTATAAAATAACTCACCTCGTCTATACATTCTATGGTTTATCCAAACTTATAAAAATGACATACAGTTTCTTATATCCTAAGATTCTCCGTTTTATTTGAAAAGTACATAATGCTTCCAAAGTGTTGTTGCCCTCAAGTTATCGATAACTCAGAAAACGAATTTTATGTATACATTAAAAACAACATTAATGGCTTGGGCCATGTCTATCGTCAGATAATACATTCTTGTTTAAAACATAAAATGATACGAGTAAAATCTTCATCACGTTAACGTCAAAAATGATACTATGATAACACCCGTCTTATTATAGTATCATTTTTATATGAACCAAATCAACTTTTGGACAATTTTAACAAAAAACATCATAAAGCATGATATCACTTAACAAATAACAAGTACAAATCTGGAACGGCGCTATAGTCACATACAAATTTATTTAAAAAACTTCGTTGAAAAAACATACAAAGAAAACGAAATAAATAAACATGATAAATATAAAGAATGTCCAAGAATTTAATCAACAAATATATGAGATCAAAATTATTAGGACCCTAGCTAAACTCTTCTAGCTCGGAATCGACCTATTAGTCGATATGTTCTGAGTCCGAATTACTTTCTTGAGCCTTCAAAAACATCACAGTCGATATAAAGTCGAATTCAAATTCGAGTCTCAAACCTTTAACTTGTCGATCTTCTTCAATTCATCGTCATCATCAATGGTTTTACAAGGATCATCCTATAAATTTAACATCATATTCACGGCGAAATGGAGTTAGATGATCCAAAACTAGTCTCTCTTGTATACCTAAGTTGTAACGAAATTTGTCTCTCCATTCTTAATTGTCGATAAAAATTCTCTATAAACATATCCGCCCTCTTATCAATATCATCTTCTTGAGGAAAACTCTTTGTTCTTTCTACACAAAAGCTTTTCGTGCTCTTCAACTCACGAGAACAAGAACCCAAATCACAAACAACCTCCAAATTACCATCTTCTTCTTCTAGTTCATCATCAGATGATGATGACACGATCATGGTCAACCCTAATTTTTCATTAAAGCTCGATAGCCGTCTTCTACCAACACCACCACCCTTAAAGGATGATATAATTCGCCACTTGTTTATATTCGAGTTCATGAGAAATGTGACCTTCTTGACGACGTTCTTTAGCTTGTTTAGCAAGTACCATCTATTGTTGCTATTGTGTTGATTCGACATATCTTAAGATTTTTGATTGAACAAAAGAATTTAGATGAAAATGAAAGAAGTTGATGGGATTGTAGTTTTGTTTCGTGCTAGGAATTTTATGCAAGTTTTATAAGTTAATGAAATTGATGTAAGATATACTAATATATAAAGCGTGGGGAATAAGGTAAACAAAGTGACGTGTGACAGCTTGTACTACAAGAGACGCGGATTAAAGCACGTTGTAAACTAGCTTAAGTAATCAAAATTATATGAAGACCAAAATGTGTGTGCGCAAGTCTTTATAACAAAATACGTAAAATATTTATGAATGTTTCTTTTTTGTACGTGTAAGTTGTTAATTTGATCTGATCGATCGTACGTATTTATACGTATGCATATTTCATGTTTATCAACATTCAATTTGTTGAAAAGGTAAACTTCGCAGTTTTGAACATTATTCATGTGTTGAGTATGTCAAATTATGTGTACAATTATCTATATAAGAATATATAATTACCAACGACCATAACAAAGGATAGTTCCAACTTCTCGAATACAAAAGTTTAAAACCTCAACTTGGGGCTCAAGATTGGAAATAACTAGGTAATACAAGTTTGAAATAAAATGGCTGTGACATTCTGACATTTTAATATAAAAAATCGATTAACAGTTGCCATGGTATAGATTAATAAGTGTTTTAATTTAATAGGGGTAAGATTAGGTAGTGTTTGTTATATGGTTTTTGACAAAAAGTAATGGAATCAATCACAAACTAATCTGTTTGGTTCAAAAATTTACTGTCAAATCAAGCTTTTGATTCACAAAACCCATTCACTACTAAATTGGTGGTATTCGGATAAAACCCACTGACAATATTTGTCTCATTCGATTCACACCACACATTTACATTTTGTTATTTCTTTTAATTTTTTAAAAGCTTTAAAAATCTTTATTTTATTTATAAAATAATATTTCAATTATTTATTTCTCTCTCTCCTCATTTAATTCAAACCTATATTTAAATCCAATTTTTTTCAAACATTTCCCAAATCCAAATCCAATTCCAATCCCACTTACAAACCAAACGGGCCCATATAAGTGGGTTCAATTCTAGTGAACATGGGTCTATTAATGACATATGTAAAGAGAATCTGGATTCATCGAGAATGATTAAAATCCTTCTAAATTTAAAAAGGTGCTTAAAAACAATAGATTTTTAATTTCGATTCAAGTTTTTTAAGTGTAAAACTCATTTTAATGTGTTTCTAATCCAAAATGTATAAACAAAAAATTTAATCTATGTACATTTTGCGATATAAGAACAATTGTGAATCATTTGTACAAATTTAATTTTTTTCCTAATAAAATAAAATCCTTAGTCAGGGGCGGAGCCAGGATTTCAAGTTAAGGGGGGCCGAACGTAGTCGTAAGACGCTAACTTACAAAAGATTTTATATATCCGGATATCCGAAATTTAGTTTCTAAAACTTACAAAATATTTTATAAAACTTACAAAAGATTTTATATATCCGGATATCAGAAATTTCGGAGAACAATTTTATATATCCAAATATCTATAATTTTTGGAAAACTTTTACATGAGTTCCAAAACTTACATTTCACAAAACCCAACTTTTTAATAAATTTTGGTCAAATTTTTGGATATCCAAATACGAATATTTTTTTAACACCCACAACCTAAATCAAGAAATCATAGAAAGTAAGTTAAATATTTTATCAAAAATAATAAGATTACATAACGTGTATATAAAGATGAGATGTGTGAAAATATATGAAAGAATGAAAACTAACTTTACGAATTTATTGTACTGTTAGTTAAATAAACATCTATAAGTCTAGTATTTATGGTGTTGGTGTGTCATCATATGTGTTGGTTGGATTAGTTTGATTCGAATCTTTGTAGTTTTGATACTTTGAATATATTGTGAAATTTGAATACATTTTAGCAATCAAACATCACGTTTCAAAAAAATAAATAAAATAATACAAATTTGACAACAAACGCTTATTAATAACCCGTGTGTGCACGAGTATCCATTAAATTTGACTTACGTCAAAACCATGTATGTAGTGGGACTTATATCAACGCTTATCGAACATGTAAATCAATGAATAATTAACCCAAGACTTATCTAACAAAAATCAAACCAAAAACCCCTAGTTAAGTAGTGTATCATGACTTTGTAAATCCTATAATAAATTAACAATCCAATGTGGTAAATTGAATAACTAATAAAAAATAAATAAAATTGACAACACGTAACAAGTAATAAAGCAGTTAAGGAGTAAACCACTTGATAGTGACGAAGTGATCAACGATTCGATTAATACAAAACAGAAAATACCAACCGTGATTAATAATGAAAAATAAAGAACTAGATAATTCAACACCTGGTGCTGATGCGATGATTATGCAATATATTTTAAATTTGTTTGTTTGGATTTTCCGTCGTAACTCGTACACGCAATAATATTCTTTTATCTTAAAAACACAAATTTGAGTTGTTGGCATATTGAGAGGGGCCGACCTTTATTCTTCTTCAAATAATTGGCTTTCAACCTATGTAATATTGTATCCATCGGGCTAGTTGGGAGGGGCCTAGCACCTGCTAATCACCCCATCCCCTCCGCCTCTGCCCCTAGTGGGGACTTTTGCATTTCAAAAAAATCAAATCATTCCTTATTAAGTAATATTATTTTAATAATTATTAATTTATCTTAAGTTTTTTTAATTAAAAGGACTAAATATTGCCTTATTTGTCCAAAAGCTATTAAGAAAATGTTTTTGGGAAAAAAGATATAAGAGATTGGGTAAAAAAACATTGTGTCAAAATTATAAAAAAGTAAAACTTAAAGAAAGCGGGGTGATCTACAAAAACATAAAGGTGAAAACTAAAATTTTAATAAACAAACCTAATTTCTTCTCACTTTCAGTTTTCATTCGACACAGAAGACACACCCACACAAAGAAACACAATAAGCGACTAAAAAAACTGACGACACTAAAAAAATAAAACAATCAGACGGCGACTAAGAATACTTTCATTCAACATCGCTCAATCTTATTAATCGAAGGTATGTTTTTTTTTGTTAATGGATTAAAGGTATATTAATCTGTTACTTATTAATTTATCTACTAATCTAGGTTTTTTATATTTTGGGTAATTAATTATGGGTTTGTGTTATTGTGCTTTAATTTATGCAGTAAGGCTTATTTTCTGTGATAAATTTTGCCACAATTTCGTGCTATTAATTTATGCGGTAAGACTTATTTTCCTTGATAACTTTTGGTATAATTTCGTATTAATTTGCTAGATCATTGATAATAGTGGTAGTCAGTTTGGCGGCGAAGGAGGAGAGGTATGATTTTTAATGTGTATTTATGTTTGCAATTGATGTACTTTTTTTTAATTAAATGCGAAGAAAAAAATTCATAAATTTGTGCGTAGATACATGGAAAAATATTGTAGTGTAATTCGTGTTTATTGATTGGATATTTTGCTTAATTTTGATTAAACTGTTTGGACAGGTGTTTACATTATGTGAACAATTCTAAATTTGTTAAGTATTATATTGCAACTTTAATCTCTACACTTCTTTACATAATGTTTTGTCTATCACAGTGGTTTGGAGCTTGCGTCGGGAAGGCTGCTTGGCATAGGCAGGAATGTGGAGTTTGGACCAATGTCCACTTTGGGATATAAGGCGTGCGCTCTCTGGTATGAACGTTGTCGTACTTTTTTCTACATTGAAATATATTGAATGCAAATACATGTGATTCTTTATTTTGCATTCAAATTACTATAGGAGGCACGATGAGTGAGTTGGGCTGGTTGGGCAATATATCAAAACGGGTCACGATTGGGTGGTTATTCAATGGGCTGTGTTGGATTGGTTTATAGACATCAAAATTTTAGTTTGTACCAATTTAGTGTCTTCTTAATCGGTTAGTACTTATGGGTTTCATTTACTCCAAAAAAGTATGATGATGATGTTATGCATGTAAAAAATATGAATGTGGGTTTAAACTATTTGTATTATTAGTTTATTATAGTAGGCAGTGGGCAGGATGGGTGATTAGGGATGAATTAAGTATGGGTCAAAACGGGTCAAAATCCAAACAAGTCATGTTTTAGCACGGGTTGAAATATGAAACTGTTTTTGGTAGCAAAAGCTAACGAGCCTTGTAAATGTATATGATATACATGAAAAATAATGTTTTTTTGACTGTCCGAACCAGGAAAGGAAGTTGCTCCTACAAGGAACCTGTAATCCAATCCGATGGCACAATCATTGTTTATGCCTCTACTTTACAAGCATCTGCCCAAGAAGCTTGAAATGCCTGTGATATACAACATTGGATCATGACCACCTTGGTTAGTACAAGGTAACATATCTTCATTTTCATGCTATTTTATTTATACTAAAATATGTCATGCTTATAAGACTATTCGTGTTATAAATTATTTTTTCATCATATAAAGAAGAGTTATCTTAACATATTTTTACTAAATTACATTTGAGTATGTAAACACAAATATATATATATATATATATATATATATATATATATATATATATATATATATATATATATATATATATATATATATATATATATGTTGATATAAATAATGTCTAAAAACATTATTAACATATATCGATATCTCTATGTTTTGATAATCACAAAACGTAAACTCATTGAACTACAAATTATGACGTAAACAAGTATTCAGTCATAAATATTTGTTTTAGCATCCATATCACTTAAGGTATGAATAAACAAAGTGTCTAATGCATTTTATGATCAAAGGAATTTTTATTTTTACAAACCTTACATTTTATTAAAATGGGACAAACATTTCTAAACTTATACAAAACATTTTTGTATTTATAAGAAATGTTTTATTCAAAATAAACATTTTGAATTCAAATTTCTACCCAAAAAACGGTTTCATTCTTCAGGAAAAACCTCCCCTACAAAAAGACAAAAAATCTGAAGAAAAAATATGTTTTCTTAGGCGGCCCCCTTAATTATACTAGGCGGTCCCCTTAATCATTAAGGGGACCGGCACACAATTAAGGGGACCGGCCACGCTCCCTGTCAGATTTTATCAGAAATTTTTCCCTATAAATACCACCTCAAACCTGGAATTTTTCTCACCTCTTTGCACAAATATTTTCAGATCCAATTCTCTCTAAACATCCTTCTAAAATCCTTTGATCATAAATACATAATCCTTTGTTTCAAAGTGATTCTTACATCATCCTCTCAAGTGCAAGAGAAGAATACTTCTATCCTCCAAGACAAGAAGTATTACAACTTGTTGTGATCTCCACATCCAAGTTGTTGGTGCATCATCAAGAATATTTACATATATCTTTGTGTAGTGTGTTGTGAATATTTAATTGTAGATAGTTGTGTTAGGAATATAGATAGTGTGATTGGCTAGTAGATTGTAGTGAAGATAATTGGTGTGTAGAAGATAGGTGTGAACTAGATTATAGTAAAGATAGTTGGTGTGAAGTAGTTGTGAAGATAGGTGTGTAGTAGATTGGTGTGAAGTAGTTGTGAAGAAGGTGTGATTTCGTTGTGACGAAGCTTTGGTGTGTAATTGGTGTGTAAGGTTTTCTCCGCCATAAGGGAGCTTGTTGATATAGTGAAGAAAACTCTCGAGTAGGTGACTCGAGGAGTGGAGTAGGGCAAGGAAGGTGTCCTTGTAGCCGAACCACTATAAATCCTTTATCTCGCGGTTAGATCTTTCCATATCTTACTTATTATCTTGCTTATATCGTTATTACTTTTGTAGATGTAGACGTATATATATAGTTGCTCATATAGTGCTAGTATTGATTTTACTTAAAGATCAAACGAAAGTTTTATTCACAAAACAAAGTTTTTACAATCAAACTAAAAAGGTTACATATATATAATTGATCATTTCGATCAAGTATAGTTTTCATACAAAATATAACTAAGGATTATAAAATAAACGATTACGTACTTATCTCTCGTATATAGCTACAATTGTTTATATTATGCATGTGTGGATTTCACATACTTAGCATACATTATTATTATTGTTTATACTTAGATATACTTGTTCATATTGTTCAAGATTTGAGTTCACATAAGATTGAATCAAAGTTTTAAAAGCAAACAAGGTTTTAAAACTAAACTAAGTTTTCAAAATAAAATTAAAAATACGTAAAACTATTCAACCCCCCTTCTAGTTTTCCACAATTGGTATTAGGAGCCACGTCAAACAAGATTTTTAAAATATATTGTATTTTAAAACTTGTAACGATCTATGGAATCTGAAAAATATTTAGATAGGCAATCTATGCAAAGACCACCATTATTTGAAAGTGATGGTTTTCTTTATTGGAAAAATAGAATCGAAACTTATGTGAAATCAAAAGATCTTGATCTTTGGCATATTATTACCTTTGGTGATTTTCCTCCTATTCAATATAATTTTGAAACTAAAAAGGATGAAATTGTATCTTTTGAAAAAGAAAATGATGATTTGAAAAAGAAACTATCAAAAAATAATGAGGCTAAAATGGTTATTTATAATGCGTTACCACGCAAAGAATATGAAAGAATTTTTATGTGTAAAACCGCAAAAGAAATTTGGGATTCTTTACTAATCACTCACCAAGGTAATAGTCAAGTTAAAGAAAACAAAATAGATCTTCTTGTTCAACAATATGAACAATTTACGATTCCGGAGGAGGAATTAATAGATAATGCTTTTGCTAGATTTAACACTATTATCACAAGTTTAAAAGCACTTGATGAGAATTTTTCTAGTAAGAATTTTGTTAGGAAATTTCTTAGGGTTCTTCATCCAAAATGGCGAGCTAAAGTCACGGCTATTGAAGAATCAAGGAATTTGTCAACTCTACAACTTGACGAATTGATCGGCAACTTAAAGGTCTACGAAGAAATAATAAAGAAAGACTCCGAGATGGTCAAAGGAAAAAGGGAGCAAAGCAAATCAATTGCGTTGAAAGCTAGAAAGGACTCTAGTGACGAAGAATGCTCAACCTCCAAAAGTGACGATGAAGAGTATGCTATGGCCGTACGAGACTTCAAGAAATTCTTCAAAAGACGAGGAAGATATGTTAGGCAACCATATAATGAAAGGAAGTGTTTTAAATGTGGCAATCCAAATCATCTCATCGGAAAGTGTCCAATGATGTCAAGAGATCAAAATCAAAAGGCGTTTATCGGAGGTGCTTGGAGTGATAGCGATGAGGACAAGAAAAAAACCACAAATGAAGAAAAGTGTCTTATGGCTAAGACATCAAGCGAGGTACGTTCCGAAATCGAATACTTTAGTGACGAAAATTTATCATTAGACGAAAAAGACCTAGATAGTGAATATAATAGGTTATGCAAATTATGTAAAAAGGTTATAGCTAAAAATAAGTCACTAAAACATATTAATAATCTATTAGAAAATGAAGTACTCGATTTAAAAATTAAACTACAACATTTGGAAAAAGGAAAAGAAGTTTTTATAAAATGTAAAACATGCTTAGAGGTTAAAAATGAAAACGAAAAACTTAAAAATGAAATTTTCAAACTTGACAAGTTTAAAAATTGTAGTAACCCACTTAAGAAAATAATAAGTGTTCAAGAAACTTCGGGAGATAAAACCGGTCTAGGATTAACTTCAACTAATGTTTCAACTAGTGAAAATAAATGTATAAAGCTTGAATGTGAATCTAGTAAACAAAAATCATTAGAATCAAATCCTAAGTATATACTTACAAAAGATAGAAAAATACCCATTGCGAATGATGAAAAAGTAAAAACTTTTTATAAACCATCCTTAAAGACCGAAGTAGGATCCTCTAAACCTAAATTAAGATCTAAAACTCCACCACCAATAAAACCTAACAATCATCATCCAAGATCTAAAACACCTCAACCTAGAAGAAATCAAAGTAGACAAAATTACAATAACACTAGAAATCAAATGTGGAATTATCAACCAAGTTACAATCATTGGGAAATATTACCACCATACATGCATCCTAGCCAAATGTTAAATATGTTTGGACCAAACAACTTTGGACCAATGAGACAATGGGGACCAAGTGGCTAAGTTATTAATCTTGGAAGAAGTTGGAATTTCATCTACAAATGACTTCTATAAGTCAACATGGTCACTTGAAGTGCTTGAAGATATTCCATTGAAGACTAAAAGGTACGCGTTTCTTTTAAGTTCATCACTATAATTTGCATGCTTAGATAAATGATTAGTTAGATTGACGCTTAGTACATAATAGCTTATACTCTTATAACCTAGAAACATCATTGGTTGACCTTCCTAGGAATAAGATGAAATTGTTCATTGTCGAACAAAATAGAAAATGGAAATCTTCTATATCCACTATTAGCAAACTCATGGTGATGAAGTGAAATGAGTTAAGTGGATAAATCGTTAATATAGAAGTAGGATTAGATCCCTCGCGTAAGAAAACTATGGATGAAACAAGCTCCCGTAGACTATGGCATTAAGTTAGATAAGCGTGCAAAAACAAAGGAACTATAGATGTTAGGTTATACCCCATTCAACACTCTCGCATCCTACATATTAATTTTTGTCATCACTTCCTTTAGGATCATAGGATATGTAGAAACGATAGCATGAGATAATAATAGGCTTAACCAATCCTCTTGAGTATGAGATCTTTAATAAACATATTTTAAAATATATGATTAATGATATTTGTTGTCAAAAATGCAAAAACCTCACATTTTGAAAATAGTTTTTCAAATAACTATCCCACTTTTAAATAACATGTTTTCACTATCAATATCCACAATTTTGTTTTGATCAAAACCAAAGATTGGGAAAATTTTCTTTACTTTTCATTAACACATTTTGAAGTAAAACCCAATCTATTTTATTCAAATAACTCTCACATCTACGTGAAAACCTACTTTCAAACATTGTTGAATAATGCTAAAAACGTCTCGTTAAATCATGCATGGTGATCTCATATTTGTCATCTATATTTATATAAATGACACTTATAAGTGAACTAAATCAAATCAAGAGGACCATGGTTTGTCTATTAAGACTTTGTTTGTAACAAGTCTAGAAACCCATGCTATCATAACTACCCACTTATTGCACATTGATACACATTAGGATTAATCCTCCTAGTTATGTAGTTATGAAATACTTGATGTTGCTTATTGTTTACTAGCACTTTTATTTTACTTGCTTGATGAGTATATTTGCATGCTAGATGAAATTGCTTGTTTACTTTGGTTAACATGCTTTGGCTACATAATTGCCTACATAATTAGTATATGATAAATTGCCTCAAAGAGTTGGACTTGTTTGAAACCAAAAACACAACCTTTCTGCAATTCACTACCAAAAACCCTTTTCTGGAAATCTGGGAATCACCAGATGGGCGGCCCTCTTAAATCATAAGGCGGCCCCCTTAATTATTAAGGGGACCGGCCTCCAATTAAGGGGACCGGCCATCTGATGGTCGAAGGTGTTGTTTCCCTTTTCTACTTTTTAGCCCATTTCATCCTACACTTCCCAAAATTCACAAACCTATTCTATCCGCAACCTTCCATAAAAGTTTATCCATCCTTGATCCCACCAATCCTACATTATAAACACTCTCATTCCTCTCAATCTCCACTCATCTCATCATTTCCTCTCCCATTAAACCAAAACCACCAAGAAACTTGTTTGGAGAAGAAAGCCTAACTTCCTTTAAAATTCCGTCAAATCAAATGACGTGGCCAAACATCCAACACCAAATTCCTCCTATGTTTTCAAACATTACTTACCTAACACCTCACTCTCCTTCTCACCAACATTACATATCAAAAACCTTTACTCACCCATATCCTTCTACATTACACTCAAACCTCATAATCTTTTCACAACTCAAGCGCTGTTGTTCATAATCAACCAACACCTAAACCTCACTCTTACACAAATGATCCATTTAACAACAAATCATCCATTCGTGCTTCGATTAATTCTCCTTCTTAAGATGAGCATGCACAATCCCAAAACAATAACCTTATTACTAACACTTTACATGTTGCTCATTCAACAAAAACACCATCCACTCATGAAGCATCTCTTCCACCCATATCATGTTTTCATGATTACCCAAGCTCAAACATATCTCCACCACAAAGAGTATCACCACCACATCCTACAACTTCACATGCCATTCCTATGTTGCATGTTCAAACCCTCACCCAAGACAACTATCATGCTCCACTACCATCACCTTCCTCCGAACACTTAATGTTCGTTGAGGCGCTAAAAGAAGCCCATGAGCTTAGTGCTCTTTTAGCCTTACATCTTGCTCAACGCAATTTATATCCACTTTCATCTAGATCACCCTCATCACCACACAACATAAATCAACTTAAGAAGCATGTCAACAATTGACCTTGTTGCATCTTTCTCCCAAAAACCATTGCATTCAATGAACACTTCACTTGGATTGAATATCTTCTCACTAGATCACATCCAATACCCTCACTTGAACAATATCCAAAACCTTAATCAACCTCTTCCGCTACAAACTCTCCACCATCAAACTCTCCAACATTCATGATCCAAACATATACCTCCATTAATCCAACAACCTTACCCTAACTCAACCATCTTCATTCCAAACACTCCATCATCAACCATCTAAGCATACTACATGCTTATGATTTTCACTTTCAAATACGAATCAACCAACCTTTTGTTACAAGCAAGTCCGATGGCTCTCTTTGGCAAATTAGGATATTTTAACATAACCACTTTGAATTAATTGTTATGTATCCTTAATATTTGTTTGCTATGCTTGTTATTTGTATATTGCATATTCTTCTATATATGCTTGTGCTTCTAATATTTTTCTTGCGAGCATTCCATATCTCGATCCCTTGGTGCCATCGAACGAGGGGGAGCACACATCAAGGGGGAGCTTTCATCCCGTCTAACTTCATTTATGAAGCTAGACGGCATAACCTTTTTGATTCTACAAAAAGGGGGAGAATTGAATATAAACTCACTAAGTACTTGTCTAAAAATTAATTTTTAGACTTAATGAGTTTAGGTTTTGTAATCATCAAAAAGGGGAGATTGTTGATATAAATAATGTCTAAAAACATTATTAACATATATCGATATCTCTATGTTTTGATAATCACAAAACGTAAACTCATTGAACTACAAATTATGACGTAAACAAGTATTCAGTCGTAAATATTTGCTTTAGCATCCATATCACTTAAGGTATGAATAAACAAAGTGTCTAATGCATTTTATGATCAAAGGAATTTTTATTTTTACAAACCTTACATTTTATTAAAATGGGACAAACATTTCTAAACTTATACAAAACATTTTTGTATTTATAAGAAATGTTTTATTCAAAATAAACATTTTGAATTCAAATTTCTACTCAAAAAAAGGCCACATTCTTCAGGAAAAACCTCCCCCACAAAAAGACAAAAAATCTGAAGAAAAAATATTTTTTTCTTAGGCGGCCCCCTTAATTATACTAGGCGGTCCCCTTAATAATTAAGGGGACCGGCCACGCTCCGTGTCAGATTTTGTCAGAAATTTTTCCCTATAAATACCACCTCAAACCTGGAATTTTTCTCACCTCTTTGCACAAATATTTTCAGATCCAATTCTCTCTAAACATCCTTCTAAAATCCTTTGATCATAAATACATAATCCTTTGTTTCAAAGTGATTCTTACATCATCCTCTCAAGTGCAAGAGAAGAATACTTCTATCCTCCAAGACAAGAAGTATTACAACTTGTTGTGACCTCCACATCCAAGTTGTTGGTGCATCATCAAGAATATTTACATATATCTTTGTGTAGTGTGTTGTGAATATTTGATTGTAGATAGTTGTGTTAGGAATATAGATAGTGTGATTGGCTAGTAGATTGTAGTGAAGATAATTGGTGTGTAGAAGATAGGTGTGAACTAGATTGTAGTAAAGATAGTTGGTGTGAAGTAGTTGTGAAGATAGGTGTGTAGTAGATTGGTGTGAAGTAGTTGTGAAGAAGGTGTGATTTCGTTGTGACGAAGCTTTGGTGTGTAAGGTTTTCTCCGCCATAAGGGAGCTTGTTGATATAGTGAAGAAAACTCTCGAGTAGGTGACTCGAGGAGTGGAGTAGGGCAAGGAAGGTGTCCTTGTAGCCGAACCACTATAAATCATTTGTCTCATGGTTAGATCTTTCCATATCTTACTTATTATCTTGCTTATATCGTTATTACTTTTGTAGACGTAGACGTATATATAGTTGCTCATATAGTGCTAGTATTGATTTTACTTAAAGATCAAACGAAAGTTTTATTCACAAAACAAAGTTTTTACAATCAAACTAAAAAGGTTACATATATATAATTGATCATTTCGATCAAGTATAGTTTTCATACAAAATATAACTAAGGATTATAAAATAAACGATTACGTACTTATCTCTCGTATATAGCTACAATTGTTTATATTATGCATGTGTTGATTTCACATACTTAGCATACATTATTATTATTGTTTATACTTAGATATACTTGTTCATATTGTTCAAGATTTGAGTTCACATAAAATTGAATCAAAGTTTTAAAAGCAAACAAGGTTTTAAAACTAAACTAAGTTTTCAAAATAAAATTAAAAAGACGTAAAACTATTCAACCCCCCTTCTAGTTTTCCACAATATATATATATATATATATATATATATATATATATATATATATATATATATATATATATATATATATATATATATATATATATATAAAATAGTTCATCTTCGTATTATCCTATTTACCATCCCTTTAGCTCCATATTTGAGCACATTATATTCCGAACCATCTTGTGAGTTTGATTTATCGACCTGGTGTTGATCTTCTCCATGATGCTTTCCTTTCTTTTCGTATGTAGAACCAAGGGCACCTCCACTATGCCTCCAATATTTACCTCTTCTAGCATTACAAATATCTGTACTTGAAAACCGTACTGCAAGTAGAAGAACAAATGTCAAGTTTTTTAAGCTAAAGCCACCTATGTGTAGGTATAAGTAGGTGTATGCGTGTTTAACTGTTTATATAGGCAAAGCAACTCATGAAAAATAAAGCTAAATGGATATCAAGAGTTTGTTGGTGCATGACATTCCTTTTTTCATGTTGACTCATATCTCCTTTCTTTCTCTTTTTCTTTTATGGAAAAATGCGCTATAGAATAATAGATAAGAACGTTATTACGTCGGTCAAAAAAACAAAAAATATGTAAACGATACGAATGTCTAATAGTTTATCTAGATGTGATTGTAGGTTAGTTGGCCACATGCTGAAACAATGTGCTATGTGATTCACTTCCTTAGGAAGCATTAGAGGTAAACCATTATTCTATTTCCTAACCTTGATGATTAGTTGATTGCAATTTGCCTACTTTTGGATCCAAGGTGAGCAACTAGCCACCATGCCCATGATCATGATCATGATCATCAATCTTTGTGTTCTAACTGAGGTAATCATGTATTAACTACAGCCCAATTTAAGACAACCAAATGGGTTGATTTAAATTATGATTTTTTTTTAAGTCATTAACGGGTCAAGTGAGCCCAATCTGAAGGTACTAAAAAGTAGAATTTCTACGGTAGTTTTAAAAATCTATTTAGAAGGAAAAGTAGAGTGGTTTAATCTACCTTGTGCTTACAGAAAGTAATTTGGGTAATAGAAAGATGTTGCTATTCTTAATCATGTCATTTTACTTCTCTTATGCTCTTTATATGTTTAATTGTGATAAGTATTCTGTAATTACAGAACTATGGGAATCATTCATCAAAGACTTGGCATACTAACATCTTTTACCTTGAAGCAAAAATATGGCTCACAGTCGAAGACTTCGGAAGCTTCAGAGGCTGCTAAGAAGGTGAGGGTTTAGTACTTTAGTTTAGCTTCATGTGACATTATGTAACATTTTTCGTGTTAATCGTGTTTGTTTAGTACTAATTGAGATTGTTGAAACATTGATCATGTCGTTTATGTACTTTGCAGTCCTCAATTGACTTATTAAACCTCGGATCCCACCTATTGTGCTTGCAGAAAAATGAAAGCAACATTGGAGTAAGAAGGATGTCCTTATCAAATGTCACACATTTTCTATCAAGCAATTGTCACAAACAATGTTTGTATGCAAGTTGTCTGACAAATTATCAAAAACTGTAAATAGCTAACCCCTATAACTTTCTATTAGCAAAAATGGGCAAGTTATGTAACAGGTCACATCCGGTAAATTTTTGTATGGGTTCAGTTGGATTTTCCTTTAACACTTTCTATCTAAAAGTTTACATAGAAATGGCGTCTCAAATTTGATGACTAAATTGTATTGTTTCACTAATAATCTGGATCATTTAATAAAACTATTTAAGATGGAATATGCATTAAAAATAAAATTTTGATGACTTTCAATGCGCTGGACCCATTAAATATAAAACATAACATGAACCATTTGTATGTAAATGGGTCAAATTTGATACCTTTAGGTTACTTAAATTCCCACTGCACCGTCATCTATTTATTCCTTTTAATTTATGTAGCATCCTGAATGTTATGATCCAAATTATGGTGGATTTAGCCCCCCCCCCCCCCCCCCCCACCCCAAGTTTTCACTCACACTAAACCTCTAGCAATGATAATATCAATCAAACAAATTGAAAAATCAGGAAAGTAAGCTAAAATATATCTTTAAAATGGTGAGAGTTGGCGTCCATGATCATTTTTGTGGTGGCTTTTCCTGTTACAATGTGGATGAAAGCTGGAAACCTGGCACATGTAGTAAAATATAAAAAAATAGTGAAATACCTAAGATCGAAAATTGTATGTATTCTATAAACAATTAGAGGTGAACAAAAACCTAAGGTTAGTAACTAACATAAATGTAGAGGTGCCAACATTTTTGGTACAGGTTGAAACAAGTCCTACTGACTCATAAGTATTCTCTATAAATATTAGCGTGCCAAATATTATCACTAAAGTTTCATTATTTGACTTTTTATCGTTATTATTAATTAAATGTATAAAAGGTTTTATGCATTAAAAGTAAAGATTTGGCGATTTTTGACATGTTACGACTCATTTAACCCGTTTTCTTATTAGCCAGCCATTTTTAAGTGTGTTATAAGTTAACATTTAGTTCACTTATATCCTCTACCTGGTATTTTTGCTCTTTCTTATCAAGGATTGACTTGTGACAAAGTATTGGCAGTTCCACACTTTAAAAATTATACAATCAGGTTCAAGTTGTCAATGTGTGATATTCTTGATTATTTAACGAATGACGTGACCAAACCAGTGGTGAAATATTTTTCTACTCTAATAGTGCCGAACAAGAAGAAACCTACAAAAAAGGAAGGTGCTTTTTACGTGTGGAGCAACGACGAGGCCAATAACTATAAGTTGAGTTTTTTCTCCAAGCAACATAAGTGAGTAGTTTCTATCTTCGTTATTGAGCGGATCGGGTAAGACTCATCACCAACACTTTATTTACGGCTGTGAAGATTCGGTCATCAATGAAGCTAAATATAAATTTTAAATTTTTGGGTTCTAAAGATGTTCTTAAGTTACACGTATAATGTTAAAATCGGACCGGTTAAAAGTTGATGAATGTACAGGTATGATCATAAATTAGATGAAAATAGTATGTTAAATAAACTTTGTGCAAATAATCTGTTTGTTTATGTGTGTGTTTGTTTGTTCTATTAAATCAATGAACATAATCAAGGCAATTATGATTCATTTATGTGTCTCGTGAGTTCAAGGCAAGTGTTATTTCCCATTGCTTTCTTATGTTATAATTTCGAACATGTTTTATCTTATTCTTTATCTTTAACAGAATAAATATGCAATGTTGATTACTCCCTCCGTTCCAAAACTTAAGTCCATTTTGACTTTAATTTTTCAACTTTGACCTTAATTATATATTTTCGTGTTATATACATGATTGATATAATCAGATTGAGCAATTTCATATGGTAAAAAAGTATCATATCTGCTTTTATTCAGTTGTTTGTTTTTTAATCGATAATAATATATGATTAAAAATTTTAGACTAAACCCCGTGCGTGCACGGGTATTATAACTAGTGAATCATTACAATAACTTGATTTTTACAAATTTGCGAATCAAATTTGTGACTTATATATTCGATTCATTATTAATTGATATATACTAGTGAATCAATTTTTTTTTTATTGATAATGAAAAAATAATAATAATAAATGATACTACGGTTCCTTCTATGTTCCCAATTATGATCATTATGATATTTACTCCTAAAACAACCAGGGAAAATATACGCGTCTGTTTTAAACATATGAATACTTTTATTCTTTGGGTAATTAAGAAGCTGAGAGTTATGGTCCTCAAACAGGATAAATATACCACATCAACAGGACATTGCGAAACAACATCTTTTAAACGATTATCTTAGCGACACAAACATGCCACCTAAAAACTTGAGAGAGTAATTTTAGGCGAATGTACCAAATGAGTTTTGCACATCTTTTTCAAATAGTCAATGATATTACTAAATTTTGATCCTATTCGTTAATGTCGTTGGCGTTATATCACCATCTTATTAGAGCAACTTAAACTTCATTTCTTCATCTTCTTCAAACAAAACACACACAAACCCTTTTTAATAACATCATATTTATCCCACTCAATTTATCAACAAAGATTATTTGGTTAAAAGAGGCTTGTGTGTGTTTTTAGTTTGAAAAAGACGAAGAAAAAAGTTTAAATTGAAAAAGTAAAAAAGATGGAAAGTGATTTTAATAATAATAATAATAATAATAATAATAATAATAATAATAATAATAATAATAATAATAATAATAATAATATAAATAATTATTAAAATAAAATAAATAAATAATAATAATAATAATGTGTTGATCTGACAGGGTGATCACCCTTGACGCAAACCAGTATGGTTGATTTTGTGTCAGGTCGTGTGGTTATTGAAGGCGCACAAGTATGTTTTAAAAATCGCGCCTAAGGCGCGCCTACTCCCTAAATCCCACGAGGCTCTGGCCTTTGGGATTTTTTTAAATCGCGCCTCACGACATGCATGAATCCCGTAAAAATCGCAGCGCCTTGGGGATTTTTACGCTTTAGCGCCTTGGGGATTTGTGCGCCTAGAATATGTAATGTTGTTTTGGCCTTTTTTCTTAATAGTAAGATACATTTTGGGCTTGCATGTTATATACATTTGGCCGTTTAAGTTATAAATTATCTAATAACCCTAATATTTTAGAAAATAACTAAAACACACAATCAAAAAAGAACTATGTTTTTTTGGTAATCTAATGTCTAAGAATACTAGCTTAATAACAGATACAAATGTTGTTTCTTTAGTGTTAAGTGTTATCAAACAACTATAGATTTTTTGTTGTTGGTAGTTGATAGTTTGATACATGGTAATTTGTTAAATTTTATAAGTCATAAACTCATATATTGTAATGTATATTTAGGAATTTAGGGTAGTTCATGGATTCTGATATGTTGCTTGCTTAATATTTTGGGTTTTAAATGCAACCTTTATTAGATGTAATAACTATTAAGTGGCATTATACATTGAATATTGATATTTTTGTGTTATTTAAGCTGCATAAGTTGTCACATATGTTATAAAAAAAATAAATGTATAGTGCGCCTCATATTTATGAATCCCGCGCCTTGGTTTGCGCCTCGACTCGAGGCTCTTTGACCCCCTTTGCGCCTTAGTGCGCCTTGAGCCTTTCAGAACATCGGCACAACGTAAAAGCGTCAAGTACGAGTCTAAATGCGTGAATATTGGATACGAGTTTCTCCCCTTTTCATTCTCTTCTTTTGGAGAACTTGAGAAGGATGCGGTGACCTTACTAAAGCGTATCCGAAGATTCTCGATGACTCAAGACATTGAAGCACGTGCTGCTGCTCATATTTTTAGTAGTATTAGCATCGCTATAGCTAGAGGAGTGGGGGTCCAGTTAGTATCTCGGCTCCCCACTAATTTCTTGTAAATCATATGATTTTCTAATAAAGTGATGTTTTATAAATAATAATAATAATAATAATAATAATAATAATAATAATAAAATTTAAGATTTTAATAATAATAATAAACAATAAATAATAAATAAAATAAAAAGAAAAGATTAAACATAAAAAACTTAAAAATTAAAATAATAATAATAATAATAATAATAATAATATTAATAAAAATAATATTAATATTAATAAAAAAAAATTATTAATAATAATATGAATTAACTGCAAAATACATCATGTTACAAGCAAAATGATAAAAATACCCTTTCATGTTAAAATCATGTTAGCAAATAACGTAAAAAAGTTTGCATCATTCATCTTTATAAATGTATATTGTTTAACGTTTATCGACCGAGAGACATCTTACAAGTAAGAGTGATCAACGGTATAAAACCAGATCGGACTGAACCGATCAAATTCGAACCGGACTGAGACTAAATTAGCCCAAAACCTTAGACCGAGGACCGGATCGAATGTATTCGATCCGGTCCAAGAAGGCTAATAGTCGGGTTTTACATAAGACCGGTCCGGACCAGGAACTGAACCGGACAGAGACCGAAATATGAAAATAATCCGAACCGAGACCGGACCCTGATGTTTTGGTTAGCTGACCGGCATGTAAATCATGAAATATGAATTGAAATAAACAAGTCCACTTTCCCACTAAACCAAGCCACCCTCCTCCCAATAACCTCCCAACCACCATCATCATCAACAGATCTAACACAACCAACCATGTCGACACCATACAACGAACGAGACACCGTGCCCCTAAACCAAACCTCCCAATCCGACATCGACGAGATCGAAAACCTCATCAACATCTCCCACACCCAATCCCCCGTCCTCCCCGCGCGTCCACCTTCCCCCCCACGCGCCTCCATCCCCATCTCCTCCTCCCCCTCCCCTTTCATCCCATCCAATCTCCCCCCTTCCATCCCCACAAAACCTATCCCGGCGGCGCCCCCACTTCAAACCCAAACCCAACAGCCGCCGAGTTTGACCGGGTTCGGATCTGGTCCGAATACGTTGACGGAGCCGGTTTGGGATACGGTGAAGAGGGATTTGTCGAGGATTGTGAGTAATTTGAAGCTGGTGGTGTTTCCTAATCCGTTTAGGGAGGATCCTGGGAAGGCGTTGAGGGATTGGGATTTGTGGGGCCCGTTTTTTTTCATTGTGTTTTTGGGGCTTGTTTTGTCGTGGAGTGCCAGTGTTAAGAAGGTGGGTTTTCTGGATCTGGTTTACGCGTTTGTGAATTGTTGCGAAAATGTTTGTTTAGGCGGTAGGTAGGTACATTAGGTTACTTGGCCTACATTGTTGATTTATGTATGATTGGCTCGTTTTAGGTAATCCCATGTTGATAGCTGAGGCGGAGACACGAGGGGGGTGGGACTGCCCCCTAGCAAAACAAGTTGTAGTGTAAAATTTTAAAATATCCGGCAGAATTTGGCCCGCTAACGAACCGAGATTTGTAGTGTAGTTTCAAAAAATTATCAAAGTTTGCCCCATAGACTATAACTTTTTGGCTCCGCCCCTTTATTGATAGTAGTTATATATAATTAGATCATTGAGTAAAATACTAGTGTATGTATACGGTAGACAAATAAGGATTTACCTAGGCAAGCTGAGTCTTTTTTGGCTATGATGTACGCAGCCTAACCGGTATTCTCTTGGCCGTTTTCGGAATTTTCCATGGTCATCCCAAGATAGGCACCCAGCTAGTGTTGCACCCTGGATTTTTCTAAAACTTTGGGGACGCCTTTACCACTAGGCCACATTAGAGATGGTTCAAAATGGTATTGGATGTGCTAGAGGTAAAATGCTTATTTAGGAGGTCAGGGGGTGTTTGATTAAGCTTATTTATGGGCTTATTAGCTTATATGTTTTTGGATTATATTTCATAGTAAGCCAGGGAAATGAGGGTTATGAAACATAAGCTGAAAAATATAAGCTCATAAGCCCTAAATAAGCTTAACCAAACACCTGGTAATCTGGTATTAAGTGAAGACCTGAATGTTTTGTTTAATAATGTAGTAGACTAGTATGGATATAGATCAAACGACTTTAGGAAACATGTTAGCTCAATCATGTGTCTGACACTCATTTTAAGTTCAAATTAGAATTGGGTTTGGAAAGGAGAGGGTTATGTGGTACATGTATAAGCTAAGGGTTTGTTTGTTAATTTTGCTCATTGGTTTTGAAACAAAGTTTTAGGTATTTGTTTGCTTTTAGATTACGGATGAAACTATAGTCTTAATTTCTTGTGCTCTATTTTTGTTAGTGTTTAAAATGCACTGCTTAAGCATAAGTTTTTCCTTGCAACTTCATAGTTGCTTTTAATCTGCATAGGTAGTTTTACTCTGCCACGCGGAGGGTCACCAGTATTCATCATTAACAACCTATCACTGAATTAGACATCTGCATATTTTAAGTTTTTATCAATTTGACGTTCTCAGTTTGTGTTCATCAATCCACTATTTTTAACAGAGAGTGAATCTTTCTAATCGTTTAAGGAAAACTAAACTAGCAGTTTAGAAACAGTAGATCACTTGAAACAAAGGTTTAAATTTCCATTTGTTTGCATAACCTTAGGAAATATAATAATCTAAATAATAAGGGATAGATGATCACTTAACTGCATAGCGCTGCTAAATGCTCTTAGAACACTCAATCTTGTCACTCTAGTTAGTTACAGATGACCATTTTCATATGAGCAAGAACATATTGTATTTGGCATAGAAAGTATCTAGTCTTTCCTGACATAGATAATGACATATGTGAATGTTGTTTGTTTAATTATTCAAATAAATTCTACTAGTGCCATTTTTTCACGTGAATGTGTTATTGATGTTCAAAGACGATAAAATGCTTTCAGCGTTGCCTGTTCCTGCCTTTATTTCCCCTATTCTTAGTTGCCATCTTTGGTTACTATATCTTTATATGCTTACCTAAAGCTCCATTCCTTTTTTGATAGGTTTCTAAATACTTTACCGATTTCTCATGAATTTCTTCCATCGACGCCCTCTAAACTACTTTAGAAAACTACATTAATTATATGTTGCTTAAGGTTTATTTCTAATTTATCTATATACCGTAAGTCTGTAAATCAACCATTATTTCCGTGGCTTATGCTTAAGATTTTTGACAACATATTTGAGAATAGCGTCCTTTGCATCTAGAGCATGACCTTGGTCCATATCCTGTACCTATTGCAATCCTTTGAATAATTAGTGTATTATCAAAATTTTGTTCTTCTACTGAACCACTAAAATTTAAATATCTTATTTCACGTGGGTGTTTAACTACTAATACTCTAATAGCATGAACCACAAAAGGTGGTACATTTATATATTACTGTATGATTTTTGAACTAGTTCTTTTCATATGTAAAACAGATGTAGACAAATTTCATTTCGAGCTTGTCTTTTTAAAGACAAGCTAAAGAGTTTTCTATTTGGATAGAGCTAAACACTTGCGTCTTACCTGACCCATCATCGGCGGAGGAGTCGTCGAACTTCATATGATTTGTTGAAAAAGTGAACTAGTGCAAAAATTAAGCCTCTTAGCCTCAACACCATCTGTTTTCCTAAATCGGGGTTTAAACTGTGGCTCGATTTGCAGTTTTGCACATCCTTAAACCATGCGATTATATAAGGAGTTTCTAAAGGCATGACGGTGTGTTCACTACTAACTTTAAAACCTTCATATATTAAATATACCTAACTCGAACCACGGATTTAGACACTGGTTTAGGAGATCACATGGTCTGATGATATGCGAATCGATCCATGGTTTTAGACCTGATTTCGGAGATTGGGTGGTTTGAGGTTACGCGGCTCAAGTTTTGCGTCATGTATCATAAAGAGGAAAACGTCTAGTGTTATTAATGATGGGTCAAGTGACATGCTAATAAACATAAGTATTTTTCTGCCTTCACCCAAATAAGTCTGCCAATTGATTAAAAATATTAGAATTTTTGTGTGACAAAGCTACCATTTGATTTGTAACTACGACGTCTAGTATTTTCCGTGAAACTTGGTAGATGGAAGTTAAGCATATATAAGATTATATTTAATATAATTTTGTAAGACAATTACTCGAACCATGTGTTAAAAATACACACACCATTGAAAGTCACAAGCTAACATATGTTTAAAGACAACAAACAAATAAATAACATTTGTTTTAGTCAACATCTGCCAAGCTTGACTGGATTTGGATCGGGGCCGAATACGTTGATTTAGCCGGTGTTGGATACGGTGAACAGAGATATGTTGAGAATTGTTAGGGATTTGAAAATTTTCCGAATCTGTTTCGTGAAGATCCTGGAAAAGTGCTGAGAGACTAAGATCTGTGGGGCACCTTTTTCTTTATTGTGTTCCTAGGACTTACGTTGTTGTGGTCTGCATCTGTTTAGAAAGTATGTGATTTATGTTGCTTGTTTGTTTAGATCTGGTGTTGTAGGTTATAATTGGATTAATGGACTTGATGATGTTGTTAGTTTAATATCTATTTAATGAAGTTAAATTAAGTGGAGGTTTTGTTGATATGATCGAAACAAGGTTTTGAAAGTATATCTTTGCGCTAGAGCTAGTTACCCCTTGTGAATTGTTGCTAGACGTGCATCTGGTTAGTCGCACTAGATTGTGTCCAGATGCTTGTCCTGGCGGCAAGGAGGTGGCTAATATGTGAGGCCTCAGGTTTATCTGGCATCTTTTCTTGATGTGGCGATATTACAATCTACCATCTCCATGTTGGCTGTGGATGGGGACTGGTTGATGGGTAGGTTACTTGGCATATTTGAAGGTGTTTGGGATTGCTTATTTTTTCTGCTTATAAGAAGAAACAAATAAGCAGCTTAA
Organism: Artemisia argyi; assembly: GCA_030686995.1. NCBI lineage: Eukaryota > Viridiplantae > Streptophyta > Magnoliopsida > Asterales > Asteraceae > Artemisia > Artemisia argyi. The sequence goes on from CM060709.1 coordinate 34,269,258, forward strand.
AATAAGAACTTTAGGAAATAGTGTTTGGATATGCTTATTTCACTGCTTATGTAAAGTTAGATGATTAAGCCTCTTTAGGGAACATGTATTCAGCTTTTTCTTGTGGTTGAACTTGCTCCTTTTAGTTGGACACGTTTTAGGAAACGAGGGGTTGATAAGATACATGTGTTGATACTTGCTCGCTGGTCATGAAACTAACTTGATTTTTTATGCTCCATTTTTTGATATTTAAATAACCAATAAGAGCTTAAGTTTTGCCTAACAAATTCCGATACTTGGGGACGTTTGATTGGGAGTTTAACACTACTACGTGTGCGACTACTGGGTGAGTTAAACATACTAAAAATTGAAGTGAGTCCCCATCTTTGATTACTTTTCTAGGCTTGTCCAGAATTCCATGCGAATTTAATTAGTCTCTACATACTTCGATGATTTAGCATCGCTATCTGTCATTGTCAGTCCGAAACTACTTCAACAGATTACATTCATAATTTTTTTTTTTTGGCAAGTATATGTCATAGCTATCTGAATAATGTTATTCAAATATAATATGCATGCTAGGAGCTTTCTAAATCTTGATCAGATATTCAAACAACATATTTCATTACATCTTAATAATGGTCCTGCCACATATCCTCCATTGAGTGAAATTCTTTGAATAATAGGTGTATCCTCTGAAGATTGTTTCCCAACATGTTTTCATTACATCTTAATAATGGTCCTGCCACAAACATCAAGAAACATCAGGTTGTAGCATTATGTGCAAAATTTATAAGACGTTGGGATACAAATTCACCTTTTGTGATACACGTTCGGGAAACCTGAAAAATGGAGATATAATTATAGTAGGGGTACAGCAATTTGGTTAGGTCGTATTAAACACACGTGTAGTCATATGCTGCTTGACTATACACTTTGTGCTAATAACAACCTTGTACAATGCGAAATTGTGATTGCACTTGCAAATTGTCTTGTATAGATTTGTAAGTGTAATGTAATAAATTTTGCAACTGCCTAATTTACTGGTAATTACTGAATGAATGAGCAGGCCTTGGTGGCTCTTGTGACCCTTGAAGTAGGTCATCGTAAGTATTGTTAAGCAGACATGATTGTAAGTATGTAACCTGTGTAGGATGTATGTAGTAGGCTTGCACAAACTAATTCTAGAATTTGAAGAATTAATATTCAATATTAAGTTGCAGGGAGAGTAGATTCTAGCTGTCTTGCTTTAGATTGCTGTGAAATAATCGGTTTGTAGGCTTTCACTTAGATAAAGAAGGGAGAACTAGGGGAAATTTGGGAAGTGAAAATAGTCCCTTGATGCGGTTGGAAAGCTCCATGTTTTTAGGTTTAAGATGTGTTTGGAGAATTGGAGGTATGAACCTAGATGACCTTAATATAACCTCTGTGAGTCACTGCCCTAGCTTGATGACTTTGGAGCCTGGCTTGTTCATTGTTGCTGAGAAATAGATGTATGCGCCTAAACTTTTCTTCAGTGCCTAATAAAGTAGAAGAGTCTACCTGATAGATTCATGTTTCCATAGCCTGTAATGATGACTATGTGAAAAGCTTGAAACATCCATTGATAGAGTCCTATGTTGGGTGTGTAGAAGATGGAACGATTAACATGTTGAATAAAAGAGGTTGAAGGAAATGATGTCCAAAAGTACAAATGTAAACGTGAAAGTTGTCAGTTTGACTGAAAGTTATAAGGATCTCTAAGGGTCACTTCTCAACGAGATATATGTTTGGGTTAAAGATCATCAATCATTTGACAGCACTAGCTGCACTTGTCTTGCATCCAATAGTTATATTTAAAGACCCGTATTTTATCTTCTCTGACACTGTTTACTAAGTAATTTTTATGTGATACAAGACAATTTGCTATCTTTTACAACAGGAACGGATATCTTATTATCATCTGTTCAAGTGCCTGCCGAGACTTGTCTTATAACTTGTTTACACTTGTGTCTTCATTGTCTTGCAGTCTGAAGTTTTTGCTGTTGCCTTTGCACTCCTTGCAACAGGTGCCATCATTCTGACATTGAATGTTCTGCTGCTGGTAATATGATCTTCCATCTCTGTCAATAAAACTCTTTTAGAACATTTGTCGACTATACTGTTAACCAATTAAACATTTTCTTATTTGTATATTCAACAATAAAAAAGGTGTGATGGGTTTTTAAAACAGTATAACACTTAACTAACATAACAACTTTATCTAGACACTGGGAACTGATTATTGCAACTTAAGGTTCCAATAATTAGCTACCCGGTTTTGTGTACGCTCATTAAAATACCCCCTTAGTGAACCTTGTCCAATATATTACGTTCGACTAAGGAGCAGTTGATATTTTAATTCTGCGATGACTGAAAGACGGTTACATTCTGGTTGTTCGCAGGGTGGTCATATAATCTTCTTCCAAAGTCTCAGTCTGTTGGGTTACTGTCTATTCCCATTGGACGTTGGTGCCCTAATCTGCATGTTAAAGGACAATGTCATCTTAAAGATAGTGGTGGTGTGTGTGACATTAGCGTGGAGTGCATGGGCTGCATATCCCTTCATAAGTATGGCAGTCAACCCTAGAAGAAAAGCTCTCGCCCTCTACCCCGTTTTACTCATGTATGTGTCTGTTGGTTTCCTTATCATTGCCATCGATTAGCTTCCACGGAAATCAACACTTTGTTATACAAAATTCTTTTATGACTTAATGAATGATCGAATGAATGCCCGTTTGTATCTGATGTGGGTTCTTACTCTCTATGGTATTTGTAAGAAAGTTTTGACTGAACAATAGTGATTACACTTTGTTAAAAAGTGGCTTGTATGTACTTGCAGTTGTGTTCCATAATATTTAACTCCTTATGCCTTGTGGGAAATAAGTTTTGTACAAAGTCATGCAATGTTGTGTTCAACGTAGAGTATCCGGAGTTGTAGTTGGGAATAATCAAATTACAATGTTGTGTTCAACATATTACGTACGCTTGAATATTTAAAAAGAGTAAATTGCAAAAACCATTCGTTTGGTTCGGCTGAATTGCAAGTGGAGACTAACTTTGAAAATGCACGCGCACAATTCACGTGAGGAACTTTGGCTTGTAAATATTACCGGTGAGGACTAGGGGTCCTGCAGAATTACAGGACTCCAATAAAACTACATAGTACAAATTTTGTTAAAAAAATCCTTAATTTTCTCGAGGACTCCAATAAAACTACATAGTACAAATTTTGTTAAAAAAATCCTTAATTTTCTCTAATGCATCGGGTCTATAATATTTGTTTAGTTTGTCTCTTTTTATCAAATAAAATATCCGCTGAATTTCTTTAAAATCAAACATATCAATTCAAATCGCATTTTCTTAGTTTTGTTTTCTTGAATTACGATTACCCACTTGATTTAAACGACATCAATTTTTATGATTTACTCTAGGAAAACCACATCAAGTGCGTCAAATTGACAATATAAAACGTAGTTTTAACTATTTCATTATTTTAAACAAGTTTTATATTCTCTAAACTACATTTTCATCATAAGTATTAGTTTTATGAAAAAATATGTGTTTTAAAATTTTTAAAACTTATAATTAATTTTTATATATCCAAAATGGAAGAAAGGTATACTTCATTATATAATTGACATCTTGTTAAATATTGATCTCTTTCTTGACCATTTGACGTATTCAAACGATGTGGGATAGTAGCTGCAAAAGCCTTACCAGGAAATCCCCCTCTGTCACTCTCATCAACAAAGAAATTTTGGGATACACATCTAACTAAGCAACCAGCAAGTGACAGTAATTAGTAAATCATATATTCATTACTCTTTACTGTACAATATTTGCTGTACTTTGGGATACACATGAGAAATCTGAAAAATGTGGTTATGACTAACGATTATGTTTGAGGCACCATACTTTCGTATTCATAAATTGCTAGAGAAACAAACTTTGTGCTAATAACGACCTTGTACAATTTTTCACATAGAACAAACGAAGTAATTAATTGTGATTGTATATAGAAAACTGTCTTGTTTACATTTGCACCGTATTGAAATCTGTCACCGATTGTTGCTTATGGCTATTGCACAGTCACTACTGAATGAAATAGCAAGCCTTGCTGTCTCTTGTTACACTTTAAAGAAGGTCTTTGCTAAGTAGCATTAAGATGACATGATGGATGACTTGAGAAGGATGGTCTGTAGTTCGCATTTACCAACAAATATTATAATTTGTAAGATTAAAATTTGATAGTGAGTTGGGCTATAGTGTATTCATACTCTTAGTTGAGATTATTGTTGGGTTATAGATTTAGATACTTTCACTACGATAGAGAAGGGAGAAGCAAGAGGAAATTTGTGAATACAAAGATGTGTTGGGAGGCATGTACCTACATGACTACTATAAACGTGTGCGAACAGGGGACTTCACAACCTTGCAAGTGGAGACTAACTTTAAAAGTACACACAAACACAATTCACGTGAGGAACTTTGGAGTGCAATTATTACCAGTGACGGAACTAGGGAGTCTCGCGTGTTACAGAACTAAAACTAAGGAGTACAAATATCGGTAAAAAAAATCTAAATTTTCTAAAATGCACATGGTCTAACATAATCGGGTCTATAATATTTGTTTAGTTAGTCTTTTATTAAGTAAATATAGCCGAGTTTTATTAAAATTGTGCATTTCAATTGAGATCATATTTTTCTTAGTTCTGTTTCGATTCAAAAAATTTTATGCACCCACCAATTTTAAACAGAACTTGTTTTACAATTTACTTTAAATAAACAACATCAAATACATGACAATATAAAACTGTTATACATCAAACATGTTTGAACTATTTCATTATTTTAAACAAGTTCTAAATTCTATAAATTGGCGCAAATTTCATCCCAAAATTATTATTTATTTTGAGAAACAAATGAGCAGCAATTTAAAAATTTTAAAACTTATCATTGTTTTTTTTATAGCCTATATAAAATATATAGTTATAGTTACTCCAACATAGCCAAAATGGAAGAAAAAGTATGCTTCATTCAACAATTGGCATCTCTTTTAATAATGATCCTTTTCTTGACAATTTGACTCAATCAAACGATGTGGGATAGTACATCTATGATCTATATAAGTGGTGATAGTAGTAATTAGTAAATCATATATTCATTTCTTTTATTAATTACTCTTATTAAACAAAGAGTTTAAGTAACAAGAAATTTGTGTACAAGCTTCGAACTTAAGTCTTTTACTCATATTAAACAAAGAGTTTAAACCATATGAAACAATCAAACAGGATAATTGCATCATTCTTATTAGTAGAAACATTGCGTAAAAATATAAAAGATACCTAACCAAGAGTTTGAATAAGATGAATGGTTGATTCATTCCAAATACAGTACTCGGAAAGTGTAGAGTCGCCCTCAAGCTGCTTTTGGGGTAAAAACATATTTGCTTATCTGCGGGAATATCTTCCTTCTCCCTTTCAGTATTTATATAGTACAACCAAAATCCGGGAATATCTTCCTTCTCCCTTTCAGTATTTATATGGTGCAACCAAAATCCAGCCGTGAAAGCTCGGACCGAGCAGAAAACAAAATAAAACATTAAAGCAATAACTAGTTATTTGATGAAGACATCCACATTAAAGCAATAACTTGTTATTTGATGAAGACATCGGACACCAAGCGGAGAGAAACCTTTTTCTTTTCAATATTTTTTTTAGAGACATTGAAACCGCTACTAATATTAAGACACTCAAAAGTCAAATACTAAAAGAGATAGTAGCAGTATGATTTCCACCCTTAAGAGAGTCGAAACCATTAGTTTTAGTCAACATCCAAGTCTTTTGCCAATGGATTCAGTAAAGAAAAGTTTTCAAACATGATCCACCCCTGATCCCATCGATAAGTTCAAAGAACCTTATGCATATGAACTAAATCTATTTGCTTGCTGCACCCCATTATATTCAGTCTATAGCTTTCCCAAACTGCTGTTCACAGAATTTGTTAAAAGCATCAAATATTGGATTTACGGGACGATGTTCATCATCTTCATCAACCCATTTGTCCCAATCAACTTTAACGTAAGGTGGAGTCTTAGCATCTCCGGTCAAAAGTTTATTCCACCATCTTGGCTCCGCTTTCTTCAAAAGGCAAAAAATACTTCTCTCACCAGTATTTATCTTGATACCGTTAACTTTGTCGGCTAGGTAAAGCTTGAGATCATATGCATGCTGACCGGCTGTAGCAGAGAATGAAAAGACACCTTCAGGAGCAAAATTAACTTTCACATCCTTAGTATCAGCCAATTCAATTGTGAGATAAACATAAACCTCGTCCTCTCTCTGGGCCCACTTAATCTCGGGATGACAAATCATCTTTCTGTTCTTGTTTGAAGACGAAAGAGAAAACCCTAAAAAAAGAAACGTAGTAGGTGTGCGACTGACTTGAATAAACCCGTGGGTCATTATATATTATTTCGCCATATATATTTATAGAGTAGAAGAGATAGAGAAACCCTATGACCCAATTCACAAGACAGGCTTGGGCCAACTAGCCTATCACCGAATATATCTTTTATTGATTATCATATTATAAAACAGTCTAGCTACTTAACAAGTATTTTGGTTACAAGCTTTGAGCTTAAATCTTTTAGGTCACGTTAAGATTTTCTGTGATTAATTATTCACTTTTGGTTCCCATTTGATCGAATACCCTAAGTTCTTTTATTATATGTAAAAGAAGCATTCGCTGATAATTTGGGGAAGAAATGTCAAAGAGCAGCTAAGACGTGACAAAGATAACTTGAGATTCAAATGCAAGTTACAAGTGTACGACAAGCATGCTCCAAGCTCATAATGCATGGCCAAGGCTGTGAAGTCCCATATAATCAAAAGTGATGTGACTCGCTGTACATGCCTCCTAACACATCCTCTGTATTCACAAATTTCCTCTTGCTTTTCCCTTCTCTATCGTAGTGGAAATATCTAAATCTACAACCCGACAGTAATCTTAAGTAAGAGAATATGAACACACTATATATATATCCTCAATCTCACTATCAAATACTGATCTTTCAAATTATTGTATTTGCTGGTAAATGCGAACCACAGACCATCCTTCTCAAGTCATCCATCATGTTTGCATATTGGTACCTAACAAAGACCTACTTTAAAGTGTACAAGAGCCACCAAGGCGTGCTATTTCATTCAGTAGTGAACGTACAATAGCCATATGCAACAAGCAGTGACATATTTCAATACAGTGCAAATGTAAACAAGACAGTTTAATTTCGATGTACAATCACAATTAATTACTGTATTTGTTCTCTGTGAAAACTTGTACAAGGTCGTTATTAGCACAAACTGTTTTTTATCTAACAATTTATGACTCTAAAAGCATGGTGCCTCACACATAATCAGATTTCTCATGTGTATCCCAAAACAGCAAATTAAAGTCTTTGAATTGTACAAATCCTTAGGAATTGCAACTTTTAGTATCGATCTCCAATAGGTATAATCCGGTGTCCCTATTAGAAATTTGCAACCATTTCAAGTAGAAATAATGTAGGCTATGTTTGGCGCGGAGCATTTTGGGCGATGAGCGGTGAGCAATGAGCTTTTTGATTTTTATTGTTCGTTTGGCAAAGGAGCGGTCAGCTTTGCGATTTTTTAGGAATGCTCATTTTTCCAATGCTTCTTTAAAAAGCTGTGAGCGGTGGGCTGTGAGTTGTGGCTACTACTCACAGCTCACTGCTCACTGCTACCGCTCACTGCTACTTTTACCAAACACATGCACCTATAGTAAACCTCACTTTCTAATTTCAGAGTTTTGTTTTATTTTCCGTATATATATTTGAAGAAATAAAGTAGTAAATTTCACTTTTTAATGTGTTATTATGTGTTGGAAAGTCATTGTGCAAATGTAGTTAGGAATTACAACTTTTAGTATAGATCTTCAATGTTCTAATTAGGTGTACATCATTAAGGATTCTCTTGCACAGGTAAAGTTACCTTTGAAAATCCATGTACATTCTCCAGAGAATTCTTACCATTTAGGCAGGATTTTCCAGTGATACATGCAACTGAGAACGAACACTTGGTTTCATGCTCAAAACATTATTTGTTTTTTTTACAATAGGGAACGGCGAAGTGCTATTCGTACAAGATATGAGATCAAATATCTTAATACCTCGTAAGATTGTGACTCGTTATTTTGCTTTAAGCTTTATATGTTATAACTATATGTCTATTTTCAGACAGCTTGATTATCTATTGGTACGTTTAAGCTCTATATTGTTCTACCTCATGCTCTCCCTTATTTATTTCCTAGCAGTCTGAAGTTTTTGTTGTTGCCTTTGCTCTACTTGCAACAGGTGCCATCATTCTGACACTGAATGTTCTGCTGCTGGTAATATTCTTTTCTCTGTCTTATAAGTGTATTGAGCAATAAGATAGGTGTAGAAAATAGTATGAAAAAAAGGTGAATAATTAGCTGTCGTTTCCCCTTAATTTTTCCATATTGAGGCAGCTGATGAAACTGATTATTATATCGAAACACCGAAGAAACCCCTTGAATGAGACCCCTGGCCAATATGTTCCTTTTATTAATCTTTTTTCAAAATGTTGTTGTAAAAGCTAAGTATGAGGCTCTGGTTGTTTGCAGGCGGTCATATAATCTTCTTCCAAAGTCTGAGTCTATTGGGTTACTGTCTATTCCCTCTAGACAGTGTTAAACGACAATGTCATTTCAAACAGGGACAGAGCGGCAGAGCCAGCACTAAAGATGAACAGGTGCACAAAAAAAATTGAATAGTAATACTAGAAACATATTTCAATGGACCAGGTGCATTTAAGATGATTTTAGAAAAAATCGATGTTTTTTCCAAAAATTAACACTACATTGAAAAAATCCATGGGGTGCACGGGCACCCGCGGGAACCCCTGGCTCCGTCCCTGATTTCAAAGATCATGGTCGTGTGTGTGACATTGCCACATTGGCATGTAGTAGTGCATGGGCTGCATATCCCTTCATAACTATTGCAATCGTCAATGGTTTTACTCATGTATGTGTGATCTGTTGGTTTCCTTATCATTGTCATTGATTAGTTGCCATGGAAACCAACACTTTGTTATGCAAAATTCGTTTATGACTTGATGAATGATCGAATGAATGCCCGTTTGTATCTGATGTGGGTACCTATTCTCTATGGTATTTCTAAGAAATTTTTAACTGAACAATATAGTGATGACACTTCGTGAAAAAGTGTTCCATAATATTTATCTTCTTATAACTTGTGGGGAAATAAGTTTGTACAAAATCATGCAATGTTGTGTACAACTTAAACACTGAAGAGAAGTTGTAGTTATGAATAATCAAATTGCAATATTGTGTACAACATATTACGTACGCTCGAAATATTTAAAATAAATAAATAAATAAATAAATATATAATGCAAAAGTCGTTCATATGGTTTGGCTAAATTGCAAGTGGAGACTAACTCTAAAAATGCACGCACACAAATTCACGTGAGGAACTTTGGCATCTAATTATTACCAGTGACGGTACTATGAGCTCTCGAAATGTTACGGGACTCTGATTAAACTACGTAGTACAAATCTTGACTAAAAAATCCTGAATTTTCCTAAAATGCACCCGTCTAACAGAACCGGGTCTCTAATATTTGTTTAGTTAGTCTATTAAATAAAATATAAGTTGAATATATATACTACACCATAAAGTATTTAAGACACGTTAAAAAAAATCTTAAAATTTCAACCAACACATTTTATTATGAAATTGTATTGGTTTTTTTTATGAAATCAATAGCTAGCATCATACTCATCATAAATAAATGAAAATTTTATTATTTATAGTTATAATAACATCAGTTACAACACCTTAAAATCATTTTTTGTAGACATTTTTTTTCAAATATTTAAAAAATACAATGCAATTTAATAGAATAAAAAAAATGTTTATAACCATAACTAACTATTGACTCTTCAACTGTTGTAGTAAATGTTATTTTTAATTTGCAAACAAGTTGATGGTACATATAGTTGTAAAAACCGGACCGGACCAACAGGTTCAATTGGTTTAACCGGAAACCAGAATCGCAACCGGTTCGGCTAATCAATAAAAGTTGTCCGAAAGCAAACCTGAGAGAACCGTCAAAACCGGTAAAAATAGGTGAACCAAGCCGGACCAGGATCATTTTATTCTTGTTTTTCTCAAACTAATCAGCTTGTCATTGTTATTTTACAAGTGCCTAGACTATAATCACAGTATCGGCCGTCGCTGCAACGCACGGTGCCTGTTAGTTTTATTGAAATCATTTCAATTGAAATCACATTTTTCTTATTTTTGTTTACTTGAATTACAATTCAAAAAAAGTTATGCACCCACTTATTTTAAGCAAAACCGGTCCTTACTATTTCCTCTAAAAAAAACCCATCAAATACATCAAATTGACAATTAAAAGAATTTTATAGGTCAAACAAATTTTAGTTATTTCTTATATTAAACAAACTTTAAACTATTTATTATTTTGAACAAATTCTAAATTTTATAAACTGCAATTGAATTTATTCCTAAATTAAAATTAATTTAAAAATAAAACAATTTACAGTTAAAAATTTTAAAACTTATAATTAATTTTGTATGTGGCCTTTGATAGTTATACCCAACATAGTCAAACATGCAGAAAAGGTTTGCTTCACTTATCAATTGGCATCTCAATTAATAATGATCCCTTTCTTGACCATTTGACTCGTTCAAACTATGTGGGATAGTTGCTGCAAAAGCAAATTTCATGAAATCTCTTAGCTTTTCTCTCATTATTAATAACTAGAAGGGTGCCCGCGCGATGCGAGGGCGGATACCATATAGTACTCAAAAGTCAAAATTTAAATCAACCATAACTTCATTCAAATATTCATGTAGTTGGGGGGTTTGATTCTTTTGGTAGTGAAGAGGAGGGAGGTGGGTGGTGGAAAGTGGTTGTTGGGGTGGTTATAAATTGTCAGGGTGGTTGTTATGGTTGTTATAAATTGTTGGGGTTGTTAGAAGTAAGAAAAAAGTCTTAAAAAGTTTGTTAGAAAAGTCTCAAATACATTATATAGTAGTATAGATATTAAGAAATTTTGGGATACACATCTAAATAAGTCTTCTTTTGATCGAATACTCTAATTTAGTCTACTTTTATTACACGTAAAAGAAGATTTCGTTGATAATTTGATGGAAATGTCGAACAGCAACTAAGATGTGACAAGTATAACTCGAGATTCAAATGCCAGTCGTTATAAGTGTATACCTTCGAACGTTGAAGATCTATACAAAAAGTTGTAATTCCTAACTACATTTTCACAGTGATTCTCCAACACATTATAAAGTGAAGTTTACTACTTTATTTCTTCAAATATACTTAGAGCATCTACAATGCATCAAGTCTTTAAAGACTTGATGCATTTAATGCAATAAATGCATACCACAATTAATAACAAAGACTTTGAAGAATGACTTGGAGTTTACCAAGCTTTTGTAAAAAGCTTTTCAAAAAGCTTTGAATGCAATGCTAAAAATCACTCTCAAAAAGCTTTTTAGAATAGTAAAAAGCTATTGTTGGTTTTTGCATTGGAGATGCTCTTATGGAACATAAAGCAACACTCTAACATTGTAGGAAGCTGAAACAAGAGATAACGTTATAACATAAACTGATCAAATACTTTTCTACTTGAAACCGTTGCAGATTTCTAATAGGGAAACCAGATTATACCTTGAAACCATTATAGTCATAAAATTTCTAGAGAAACACACTTTGTGCTAATAACGACATTGTACAAGTTTTTGCCAAGAACAAATGAAGTAATTAATTGTGATGAAAACAAAAGAAATTTATATAGAGGGTATGACACTACATGATAAAGTTTTAAACAAGTGTGCACAATCCTTACTAACCAGCCAGCAGCCTCTAAACTCCAAGGGACGTACACAAAACCATATGAAACAACCAAACAGGATAACCGCACCATTCTTATTAGTAGAAACATTACGTAAAAATTTAAAAGATACCTAACCAAGAGTTTGAATAAGTTGAATGGTTGATTCATTCCAAATACAGTACTCGGAAAATGTAGAGTCGCCCTCAAGCTGCTTTTGGGGCAAAAACAGTATTTGCTTATCTGAGGGAATATCTTCCTTCTCCTGAATCTTGGCTTTCACATTATTGATTGTGTCGGAGCTTTTCACTTCTAGATGTATGGTCTTTCCAGTTACATCAATCAAGGCATATATCTGCAGCCTCGTCACTGTGTCACCCACATGACAAATGGTTGACTCGTTCTGCACTGAGTAGCGAGAAAGTAAAATGCCGTCTTCGAGCTTATGTCCAGCATAGACCAATGTCTGCTGGTCAGGGTGAATACCTAATTCCTTGTCTTGGATTAAGGCTTTCAGTTCCTTGACAGTGTGGCGGCAATCGACATCCAGAGGGATCCAGATAAAGGACAGAATTCCCAGTATGTTTTAGTCTGAAAGGGTGCGTTCGATTTTCACAATCCACATTCCAGAAAAAAAACAACCTTTGGTTAAACCCGACAAGACCTTCCTTGTCACGGATCATGGTCTTCACCTCACCGAGGTTGGTAGACGGTGAAACTCCAAGAGAGAAGGTCGATCTTTTGCGTGTCGGACTGGATGTAAATCTGCATCGGGGGAACTCGGGGGGTCTTGAAGCAGGATACATCAACATTAACACTCTGGTTACATATACATCGAAACTTCATAGGCTGCATGCGTCTGATCATAGTCTCCAAATCTTTAGGGTACTCCATACTGATGGTCTTAGCGGCAGGGCCTGGTACGAAAATAGAGTATGATGATACCTAGAGATCGATTGCCTTTGATCAGATTGTAATGCAAGAGGAAAAAGAGATCAATGTTATGGATGGACATGCATAGTTTTTATACAATCGTTGTGAGTGACACACTCTCTCTGGCGATTTAAAAAATAAACCCTATCATCCCTAATCGACTTTTCTCAAAACGATCTTCCATCTGATTATTGATCTTCTAACGATCTTGCATCTGATTCTTGATCTTTGAGTGATCATTCTCTTAGGGTTTTTTCTTAAATCGTGGTTCTGTGGATCTCAGGTTACATCGATCTATCACTCATTCATCATTATTCGTTAATCGATTCTGTTTTATTATGGGGCCTGGTTGATCTTTGGTGCGTACACGCTTGAAACCTTAACTTCCAGTTAGGGTTTTCATCTTTTTTGTTCGATTTGGTGTTCATGCTACTTGCTGGTTATCTTTTTATTGAGTGTTGGAAGTGTGTGGGGGTTAGAGAGAGATGTTTAATAAAGGTTTTTTGAATAATATAGATGCTAATACTGGTTCTAGGGCTAGTGGGAAGATTAACGTGGATGTGGATGTTAGTGTTTCGAGGGTTGAAGTTGATGAGTTGGCTGCTCGTACAACACATCATGAGGTTACTACTACTCCTGCTTGTACGAATGGAGCCATAACACATCAAGAGGCGCCTGTGTCACTTGATTTTGCTGGTACTCATGTTCAACCTAATGTGACTAATGTTATTGATTCGGCCTATAATGGTTCACAACAGCCAAATGTGGAGCAATTGATTGCTAATGCGCATCAGAATTTTGATGAAGCCATGAATATAATTCAAAGTGATATTCGTGCTACTATGGCTTCCTCTTCTGATTTGCACAATCCAAGCGGTAATGGCCTTCAACCTAATTTGAATGTTACTAATGTTATTACAACTAGTACTCCTCCTAACGCACCCAAGGTTGATACTACTAGTGGTAATGGAGTGAAGTCGGTTTCTTACGCGGGTGTTGCTTATGATGAATCCCAGAAACACGTGTCTAATTTTCAGAGGTTAGAATGCAACAATAAGAAGGATGATGTTGATCTGTCAGTTCCTATGAAAGTAGCGCAAGAGGTTAACATGAGGTTTGAGAATACTCTCTACGGATACTTCCTTGGTCAACGCCTTGCTTTTCCTGTTGTTGATTATTATGTTCGCAATGCGTGGGCTAAGTGATGAGTGCTCAAACACTCATCATTTTTGTCGTATTTAAACTGCCAAAACATACAAAAATAATCAAAAAGATATCAAAATACTTAAATTATCCCAGGGATTGTGTTTTATGTGTTTTAAATGCAAAATGTGCAAAAACAAAGAAAAAACGTACAAAGTTTGCAATATTGGCAGTTTCAGTCCCCCTAAGTTTCAAAACTTGTCAATTTTAGTCCCTATGCATTTATTTTGAAAGGAAAAGTCAACCCAAGGTTTTGAAAGTCAAAAATCATAAAAAATTACACTTGGGTCATAAACTTTCCAAAATTACATGTTTAGTCCCTGAGTTTTCAAAAATGGCAAAATAAGTCCCTGGGAATTTTGAAAAATCAAAAATGGAAAAATTGGTTCTTGGTTTATTGATGATTGACATATTTGGTCCTCATAATCAATTTGGAGAAGTTACATTTTCAGCACCTCATCTTTGGAAAAATTGCAAAAAGGGTCCTTGTGATAACTAAGTATCAACCGGACCCTTTTTATTCCCAAAACCAAAACCCAATTCCAATCCAGTACATTCCCAGCCCTGATCCACCACCCAAAGCCCAACTTACCCAGCCCAATCTCAAAATAATAAAGCCATGGGGTCAAACGGTCAACAAGGGTCAAACGACCCTTTGACCCATCTTCTTCCCCCCAACCAGTCACCCCAAAACCAGGGTACTATGTCCCCCCTCCTCTCACATTTTTCACCAGCCCCCCCCCCCCACAATTAATACTCCCCACCAAACTAACCCACCACAATAAATTCCAACACCAACCCCCACCAGTTCCACTCAAATTTACCCCGACACGTTTGTGGCGGGAAATTCTAATCGAGGGTCTAGATTGATCAAAGCCTAATTGGATGGTGAGGATTTGGTCAAGGGGTCAACACAAGTCTATTGGGACTCTCAGTTTTCAAGGAAAAGCCATGTGGGAAGACTTAGGGTTGAATTTTACCTCGTTATATATTGTAGCTCATTTTTGAGCATTAGTGTGTGTAAGATTGTAATTTTTAGCTTTAAAAATGTTTCAATGTTCCTTTGTAACTAGTTTTTAATTAATGAAAGCAATGTTCTAAGTTAAATTTTCTGTTTTACTTTTCAAGTTCCCTTTCAATTTCTCAAGTGTTAAGTTAAGATTCCAATGTGTGTTTAAGCTATTCATAAGCCCTTATAAACTCAGAAAACAACTTTTCAGAAGCTTTACAAGCTTTTGTCAACATCCTAAACTCAGTTTCCATAATTACTAAAAAAATTTAAGAAAAATAAAAATAAAATAAAAAATTGGACAAAGGTGGAAGCAGCTTTGGATTTGGTTGATGTCTGGATTGCAGAGGGTAATAGAGACTTGTGGAAGTCATTAGGTTGGTCTATTTGATCCTTGGTTATCAAACTGAGCTTGGATGGCTTTTGTAAGTTGAAATCTTACCTACTTTGTTGATTATAGCTTATCAGTGTTCTTATTGCTTATTTGTGGTTTATTAGTTCAAGCATAGTTTATTAACATAAGTGGTAATCAGTAGGGGTAGTTGTGATCACATCTTAACATGTTTTCATCATAATCTGTGTTCAATAGGGGTGTTTGGTTCAAGCTTGTTT
Organism: Artemisia argyi; assembly: GCA_030686995.1. NCBI lineage: Eukaryota > Viridiplantae > Streptophyta > Magnoliopsida > Asterales > Asteraceae > Artemisia > Artemisia argyi. The sequence goes on from CM060709.1 coordinate 34,284,952, forward strand.
GTGTTATTCTAGTTTCTTAATTGTTCAACTCTGTGTTTCATTAAGTTTATTGGATGGATATAAGCTCAGGGAAACAATTTACTTGTTTACTAATACACTCAAAAGTCAAATCCTAAGAAAACCATCACCACAGTTAACTGTGGTGATCTTTGGAATGCAATAACCATCAAACCTTTTCCTAAGTTTGTATTTTAACTTAAGTTAGTCATATTTCTGCTTATCATAACATTTTAAGTTACTAAATCAGTAAGCAAAGTTCATCAAAGTCAAAGTACCAAAGTATTTCAAAAAGTCAAAAGTGCAAGTGTTGGATTTTTCCCAAAATGGGATGAATTTTTGTGAATTTTGTGGGTGGTTTTAGGATCTGAAACTTGTTGTGATCATAGTCTATCAGTAGAACTACAAGTCCCCATGGTTGTCTTAATTTAGTGATTTTTTCTCAAGCTTGTGCTTAAGCTCAAACTGAGCTGCAGGGCAAGGCCTTGCTCTGTCTCAGCAGCAACCCATCTCACCCACCACCTTTGGTGGTAGTTTGTGGCTAACCCAATGGGTCCCACACCTCCAACTTGGTACCATTCAACCCCCTCCTACCAGGGTTGGTGTTTTGACCACTTGTTTGACCAATTGACTTGTGGACCCCACCTAGAATTGCACCAAATCTTTGTCCCTTTTCTGCTTCAGAACCAAATAAGCAAACAGCTTATTGTGGTGTTTTAGCTTATTTAATCAGCTTATTTGTGTGATATCTGTTTAGACTTGTTCATTGTACTTATTTTCATCAGTTTTCACCAAGGTGGACCCCACATTAGCTCATTTGAGCTTATTTCCACTCTTGGTCAAAGAAAGTCAACTGTCAAGGGTTTAAGCACTTGAAGTGCTTATTTCCTTGACCACAGTCAAACCCACTTCACAAAAGTTGTTTAAAAACTTATAATAAGCAGTTTTGAAAAAGAAAATCTCAAATAAGCCCAACTTAATAGAAGTGATAGCTTCTATTTAAGCCAATTGGCTTATTCTTCAGCTTATTAATAAGCAATTCTCATCTTTATAATTTTCCTAGGCTTCTGGTGTGTAAAAATAATTTCTGTAATTTTTTCAGATTTTTCTTGCATCATTTAGTATTTTTCTTAATTTAAAATAGTTTTTAATAATTATTAAATAGTTAATAATTAATAATAATTAATTAGAAAATCAGAAAAATATAAATTAAATTTTAAAATTAGTTTTTAGTTATTTTTAATTTTTCCAAAGTTTATTTTCAATTTTCTAGTGTAATTTAATAATTAATTAGAATTTAGGTTAATTTAAATAATTAAAAAGTAATTAATAATTAGTTAATAATTAGTAATAATTAATTAAATAGTCTTAAAAAAATATTTTCATTTCTAAAATTAGTTTTATAGTATTTTAGATTTTTCTAAGTTTAATTTTTATTTTTCCAAGTTAATTTCATATTTATTTATAATTTAGGTTAATTTAGTTAATTAAAAGTAATTAGGAAAATAGTATTTTATTAATAGTAATTATAAAATTAGTGTAAAAATTAATTTTAAATTTCTAAAAATTTTCTCTCATCATTAGGTTTGTAAAAATACCATTTTCATACCAGTAGCCTTGTCAGATCACCTCGTTCACTTTTATTCCTCCTACGTTTGTTCGCGTTTTCGACAAACGTACGGTTTTTAGGTTTTAAATAATTTCTTCTTAATATAAGCTCCAGTAATCATTCACATAGCTTTCCTAAGCAATTCTGTTTAATAATTTCTAAATAATTCTCACAACAAACCCTTTCTGTGAATAATCACCCGATCACAAAGCACGCTAAAGTTATAATTCACACCTCAACGGGATTTAACGACCTGGTGATACCTTATATTACCCGGAGCATTGATCTAGGTATTTGACTTTGTTGACCATTCTTTGGTCAATATAAGTTGGTAGTTTAGCATCAATCACTAAGTATGGTTTACAAAAGGTTATGATGAATGGTAAGGGTTTCTTTTTCTTCAAGTTTACTTCGAAGAAAGGTGTCAATGATGTCCTTGATAATGGTCCTTGGTTGATTCGTAATGTCCCTATTATCCTTAAACCATGGACATTGAACACCAACTTGCTTAAAGAGGATTTGACTAACATTCCGGTGTGGGTTAAATTCCATGATGTTCCTTTAGCTATGTTTTCTGATGACGGGCTTAGCCTTCTTGCTACAGTGATTGGGACGCCCAACAGGTTAGATGCCTTTACTAGTCAAATGTGCAAGGAATCTTGGGGCCGGAGTAGCTTTGCTAGGTGTATGATTGAAGTAAAGTCGGATGAGGCACTAAAGGACAGTCTCACTATTGAGATTCCTCTACTTGATGGTACGGGTTCGACTATTGAGAAGATCCGGGTTGAATATGAGTGGAAACCGCCTCGCTGTGATAAATGTAAGGTATTTGGACATACTTTGGTTGAGTGCCCTAAGGTTGTCCTACCGAATGCTCAACCTACTATGAATGCTTGTGATGGGTTCCAGCCTGTTAACAATAAGAAGAAGGGAAATCAAGTTGGTTCGAATTCGGGTCGAGGAGGTTTTACCAAACCTGTGGTGGGTAAGCATTTTGAATATCAACCCAAAAAGACTCTTCCTGAACCTAAGAAAAATAATGTCAGTAAGAAGAAGGCTTCTGATGTGGCTAGTACGAGTGGAACCAAGATCACTACTTCTAATCAGTTTGATGCTCTTAATATGGATGATACAGATGGTTTTGGTATTCCTAAGGTTGTTACTAACAAGGATGTGGATGCTGGCAGTACAATGAAAGTTAATAAGGATGAGTCGGTTAAGACTGGTACTACATCACAAGTCCCTCTTGTGAGTGATATGCAAGAACCGCTTGTAAGTGATTCAATGGGAACTATGGATGTTGGTTCTACTCCTATTGTTGAGAAAATTAGTAAGCTTGAAAAGCTATTGATCGATGGGAAAGCTACTCTTGTGGATGATGCTGGTCATCCTATTCCGTCTACCTCTGTCACTAAGAGGGCTAACCCATTTTCAAAGGTGGGTGAGGTTGTGGTTTCTGATAGTGATGAGGATGAGGTTCTTAACACGTTCGACGAATCAGCAAATTTTTTTGGTGGTGGTCATGAGCGTGAAGATGAGTATGACTATGATGATTATTCGAAGCAAATTTATGATCTTCCACTGGAATTGGATGCTCTTAATGCCATTTATGGTTTTAATCTCCAAGGTTCTAGAAAGTAGTTTATCTTTTTGTCAGAGTCACTACTATCATGTGATTAATGGTTTGTTTTCTTGTTTTAAAAATAAGAAGTATCTTGTTATGTAAGCTTTTCGCCTATGTAACGGGCTGAGATATGGGATTCACCTATATCCGTTGTACTTAAATGCTTTTTGGAGTAATATATTTACCGGGTCGTTGACCTTTTACCCAAAAAAAAACAAAACTTGGCCCAACTTAATAAAACAATCAGTTGATAAGCAACGGGCTTATACTTACGGTTAAATTTATCAAATACTAAAAGTTTTGTTTCAATTTAACCATCAAATTTTTATTTTATCTTTTAGTCAAACTTTCAATAATATTTTATCATTGCATTTTTTTTTTAATCTTAATAGAACAGAAACTTGATTACTACTGTATTTGATGATTTATCTTTGAATACCATAAAAATAACTATGAATGTTTTTCATATATTGGATGTTTTATCTTTTAGTCAAACTTTAACTTTGAATGTTTTTCATATATAGCTGATATATATAAAGTTTTTAAATTTGGTTTTTATTACATGACATCGTGTCTTAAATTTTTGTCTCCGAGACGACACCAGATTTGTAAGTTGTGAACATGTTAAACTGAGTTGCAAAGGCTTAGAACAAGCTGACATTGGATCATTGATTCATTCTAACCAAATAAGTTTTACATTCATATTCTTTTGTTTGATCCATAAGTGAGAAAGAATTTTTATCTCCTCGTCAAATGTATCTTTCCTTGAATGTTTGTCGAAGAAACAAACTTTATTATAATACCTCCATAAGATCCAAACTCAAAAGTGTGGTTTGAAACGAACAACATTGAAACAACCCTCGTTTTGATTGAGGTTCAGCACACGAAAGTAGATTCAAAAAAAATTGGGGTAAGTTAAGACTTAAGACCTCACAAATTGGTAACCATTTGCCATAGTGATAATAATCATAACATAACTAGATGATTCTCGAGGAGTGGTACTTCAACTTGATTTGCTATCTAAAATAACTTTAAATTTAAAGTCAAAGATTAACACACGCTTTCATTCAACCAACCTCCTATTTGCTTCTTTTATCACAAAATCACAGATTGCATAATTAATCTGTGGTTTTGAGTTCAAAAACCGGTCATGTGGTTTGGCCAACTTGCAAGCGGAGACTAACTTTTGAAAATGCACGCCACACAATTCACGTGAGAAACATTGGCGGTAATTATTACTAGTAATAGAACTAGAGGGTCTCGCAATGTTACAAGACTTCGATAAAACTACGTAATACAAAACTAGTATTGTTTTCATAAATTACAATTCAAAAAATTTATGCGCCTACTTATTTAGAACATGACCAATTTTTACATTTTACTCTTAAAAAAACTACATCAAATACGTCAACTTGACAATTTAAAACTTTTATGCAACAAACAAGTTTTAACTATTATTGTTTTAAACAAGTTTAAAATTCTATAAATTGCCGCAAATTTTATCCCAAAATTATTACTATTAATTTCAGGATACAGCTACAGCAATTTAAAACTTTTAAAACTTATCATTATTTTTTATATAGCCTCTATAGAGTAAATAGTTATACCAATGATTCGCCTCAAACGGTCAGATAATATCAACCAAGTAATGGTCAACAAGTCAAACAGCTGAGGCAAATGCTTCCGAGGAATACAGTGTTTTCCCGGGTCGTAATGTCCCAACGAGGTGTGCGATGTTTTATTATAAACGAATCTGTGATTTAGTGAATGTGAACAGGTAAGGGTATAAAAGTGTGTGTGTGTTTAAACTAGGGTTTTATAATTTAAAATAACTATTAAAACGATTACGTAAAACCTAGATATCTAAAACGTTAAAACGTTCACCAATTTAAAATCAGACGCGACTGCGTACTGAGAAAAAGGTGAGTTTTAAGGAAAAATAAAGTACAAGGGTTAAAAATGAAAATTCTATAAACTTAAACTTAAAATAAAATTAAATTTAAAAATAAAACTATTTTTTAGATTATTATATTATTTATTATTAATTATTTAATTAATAACTATTTAACTATTTAATTAGAAAATTATAAATACTACAAATTAAACTAAAAACTTATAAAAATATTTTCTAAACCTAAAATAGAACTTGAAGAAAGTATATAAAAAATTAAAAATAAATCTTTTTGTCTTTTTGTGAGCTTTTTATTAATTAAAAACTATTTATATTATTTATACTAATTAAACTATTTTAAATTACAAATAATACTAAACTAACTTAGAAAATTATGGAAAAATTTATAAAACTATTTTATATTATTTAGAAGCTAGGAAAAATATAAAAACTAGGTATTACTATATAAAAATTAATTATGCTATTTATAACTTAATTATTTATTAATTATTAATAAAACTATTTCTAATTCTAATAAATATCAAATGACAATATAAAAATCTAAGAAAATTATTTAAATTACTTTAACCTATAAGGAAATTAATAAAAATATAAAAACACAAATTACTTAATTAAAATCTAAAAATGAAAATTAAAATTAAATTGTATTAAATAGAAACTATCACTTATTTTTATGTTGGTTTTTCTTGAATTTTCTTTTACAAAACTAATTTATATATAAAAACAAGCAACTTTAATAAAAACAATAATTTTCTAGCTTAATAATAAGCACTGTGGGGGCTTATTACCTCCACAGTTGACTTTGGTTGACCAAATGGACAAATAAGCTCAAATGAGCTGGTGTGGGACCCACTATGGAATTTTCTGGTTCTAATAGGTTGTTTGAACTTGTCAAAGCTTAAATTGACCAAATAAGCTCAGTAGAAGAGCTGTTAAGCCACAATAAGCTAATCCAAAACCTAAAATGCAACACAGAATGGGACAAAGTTGGTAGCTTATTCTAGGTAGGGTCCACTGAGGTGTAGGTCAAGCCAAAGGTCAATCTAGGATCTCTACTAGGAGGGGGGTTGGAAAAACCTATTTATAGGGTGTGGGGCCCACTAATAAGCTCAGTATGAGCTTGTGAAGGTGGGTGAGTACTGAGTACTCAGAATACACTCAGTAAATGGACAAAAGAAAAGGCTTATGCAGCCCTACCAAATAAGCTAGGGCAAGGAAAATAAGAACTGAGCCTTTGATTCAGCTTGGTTGGCTTCCCAAAAAACTAAGAAGCTAAAGGTGGAGCCCACTAACAAGCTCAGGAAGAGCTTGTGAAAGAGGGTGAGTAGACTGAGTACTCAGATGTACTCAGTTAATGAGACAAACCAAAGGCCTTATGCAGCCTTGCTAAATAAGCTGGAAAATGAATAAAAAGCACTGGACCCTTTTGATGTGTTGCTTGGCTTCCCAAAAAGCCAAAGAACTCAGGGTGGGGCCCACTAATAAGCTCAGTATGAGCTTGAGAAAATAAGCTGAAACAGACAAAGCCCTTTGTGGCAGGGCAACTATCAGACAAACAGCTCAAAAGAGCAAAGCAAATAAGCAGTTAGATAAGCTAAATAAAAATTGACAAAAATACTATAAAGCAGATAAGCAACAAGATTTTATGAATCTAGAAACTCAAGTCCTACAACTTATTATTTAAGCTAATACAAAATTATTTATTTAAATCAAAAACCAACTAAGCTGCAATATTGACTTTTTATGAGAACCAATATTTTGACTAAAGTGAAGTTTGATTAGCTACAAATGACTGATTATGTTGAAATAAGCATAAGTAATACTAGTTTAAGGTAAATTAACAACTATTAAACTGATATGAAGATTATAGAGACTAGAAATCCATACAGTGAACAAGAATCAAAGATTTGAAGTGAGTTCTGACTTTCTGGCTTAATTGTGACAAAACCTATGGTCAAACTAACCTTATATGAACTTGACTAACCTGTTGGAACCTAGTTTTATCCTAATAAACAACAATAGCATAACAAAACAGTATTATCCAAACACACCTTATCTTGAATCTGTTTTGGCTTTTCAAAGCATTAGACCATGAAACTGATTAATAAGCTTATACTAACATTAAATACACATAACTAAACAGTAATGAACAATAATAAACAACAAACAAGACCTATTTAAAGATTATGCAAGAAACTGAAAATGAGACTTACAAATGATATTGGACTGAGAAACTAGAAACTATGGACAAGAACAGACCTAAAGCTCCCCAAAGAGCACTAAACCATATTCCATCCAAATCCAAGCATGCTCCTTGTATCATTCATCATCAAACCTGATTTTTTTATTTTATTTCTATTTTATTGTATTTTTCTGAATTTTATGTAAAATACATTAAAGTCCACTAATTTGATTATAAAGCTTCAAAAAGCTTATAAGGTGACTGAATGAGATAATTATAACAAGAAATAACAACAATTGACAAGCTTAAGATAAATTTGTCAAATTCATCAAAATTTGCTAATTATGCATTTCAAATGAGAAATTGAAACTGAGAACTAGAAACATTAACTTTCATTAAGATTAAACGTGATACAAATTTAAAGTACAACTGAATTTAAAGTTTTCAAGACAATAATTTAAAAAGTACACTACGAAATTGGTCTAAAAGCATGACAAATGATAACTACTGCTTCTTCTTGTATTTATAATCACTCTTTGAAATCCTAGCAGCTTTCCAAGACTTTCCCAATCAATCTTGGCCCTTGATTTAGTCTAATTAATCCCAGCCGTTCAAATCACCTTTTTGGCGCCAAAATATCTAGAAGCCAGCTATGGGTAGCGTGGAGGGTTTTAAGGGCTTAATTGGTGTTTGGAAGGATGTGTGAGGTGGGGGGACAAGGTTGTGAAAGGTGGGTAGTCAAGTGGTGGTGAGACCACCATGGTTTTGGGTTTACAGGCTTGGGGGTAGGAGATGAACAGGGAAGGAGGTATTAGGCGGGGTCAAATGGGTTTGACCGGTTTTTATTTTTAAAAGGGGAGTGGGCTGGATTATATATGGGCCTAGGAAAGTGGGAATGGGCTGGGATTAGTTTTTATTTTGGTTTTGTATATTATAGGGTCCGGTTTGTTTTTGGTATTGAAATAAATCACAAGGACCAATTTTGTAATTTCGTAAAAGATGAAGGGCTGGTATTGTGACATTTCCAAAGTTCTCATAAGGACCTAACTTGCCAAGTATAGATAATACAAGGGCCACTTTTGATATTTTTCACTTTCTAATTACCGGGAACTATTTTTGCCAAACCTTCAAAGTCCAGGGACCAAACATGTAATTTTACCAAACTTCACACCAAGGACCATTCCTGCAAAAGATTAGTAATACAAGGACCAAAATTGAATTTCTCAAAGTTTTTACATCCCAGGGACCATTTCTGTCAATTTCCAAAGTACAGGGACTAAACTTGTAATTTTGTGAAACTTTACACCAAAGGACTAAATATGTAACTTTATGATTAAAAAGGACCTTTGGTGGCTTTTTCAAGTTTTTAGAATAACCAGGGACTAGTTTTGCCAATTTATGAAACTTGAGGGACTGAAACTGCCAATTATGCAAACTTTATACGTTTTTCATCTGTTTTTGCATATTTTGCATTTGAAACATATAAAACACACCTTTAAGATATTTTAAGTATTTTGATACATATTTGAGTGTTTTTGTATGTTTTGGCAGCTCAGATTGGTATAAAATGATGAGTATTTAGACACTCATCAATCCCCCACACTAAACTATTGCTAGTCCCTAGCAATCTATTTGAGAAAAACTTAATGGATTTTATCTCTTTACCAAAAGCCATCACTTCTGGAGTAGCCAGGTGTAAGAACTGTGGCACACCTGATAACCGTGTGATTTTGAGCAAACCACCAGCTGTCAACGGATTTGATTAGTCTTTACCAAAAGCCGTTTTCTTCTGGACTAGCCAACTCTTGATGGAATAGTCAACATCTTGGTGAGCTGATTACCAATTATGGTTTTTCCACGGCCTTTACCACAAGCCATAATCTTGCGGGCTAGCCAACTCATTAGCTTTTGAGGATAATGGGGAGTTGAGGAACCATACAATTTTTGGCAAATTGCAAGCCATAAACGGGTTTGAGTTATTTTTACCAAGAACCGTTTGCTCCTGGATTAGCCAATCCTGTTGTGGGTTAGACATGGAGGATTGATACCATTTATTGCGTTCTAAGTGAGAAAAAATTTTAAAATTTTGGCTAAAATGGGGGTTCTTGATGGAACATGTGTTTAAATTCGTTAGAATAACGAATCTCCCCCCACACTTAGAACTGAATATTGTCCTCAATATTCAAAGTACCGGGTGTTAAACCGACACTTAGAACGTACGAAGGAAATACTCTATAGCCTTTATTTATTTAAGATGTATATACATACAATTTATTTTTTTAGATAAAACTTCTTAAATAGAAGCTATCACTATATGTACATTTTTTTTTTTTTTTTTTAGAGGATATATATATATATATATATATATATATATATATATATATATATATATATATATATATATATATATATATATATATATATATATATATACAACATGTGGGGTATCTCCCCCACACTAGGGTGGTATACGGGTGAAAACCTATATACATGCTAATGTTTTTGATTACCGAGTCACTAACTTGACTCGACCCCGAATTTATTTGTCCATGGGGAAGCAAGTGGAAGAGACAATCTCAATCGGACTTTCATTCAAGATGTTTGGATAAACATTTGAAGCACGTGAAAGTTCCACACCGATGAGATAAGTAACCGGCTCATAATTTAGAAATGAGAATGCCGGGATCGAAGATAATGTCTTCACTCCCGAAAGAGTGAAGAATAGGATAAGCCACGGGATATATGAAGAAAAGAAAGAAGGTCATGATGAAAATCATGATTAACTCCTCATCTTCAATATGAGAATTCATTGTTTCATGAATCTCCTCATTTAAGCTCGTTTGATCAAGACATATTATGGGTATATCCAGATCAAAATAGAAACTATCATACTCCGGAGGAGATATGATATGAGTGAGTTCACCGGAGAACTCCTCAAAGGTAAATGATTCGTATTCGGGATTGAATTGAGTGAGTTCATTGGGGAACTCCTCAAAAGTAAATGATTCATAAACGGGAAGAGAATTATAAGAATGAGAAGTGGTACTGCCACTTATCTTCTCTTCCGTTTGATCAAAATGGAACGTTTGCAATTCCGGAATAGAATCATTGATCAAAACCTCACTATCCTTGACGGGGATAGGAGATGAAATAGACTTTTCATTAAAAGCCTCGATTCTAGAAATGAGAAGATTAGCATTTAATAATGTAAGACGAAGAGATTCGTCTTGGATTATTTCTTCCTCATTCTCTTCTTCTGAGTTGACAAGCTCAGAAGGTAATTCCCCCACATAACTTATGTCTCCACAAGATAAAGAATAGTTCTCATCAGAATCAGAGAACATCTCAATATGATCATTTGGAAAGACAAGAGGGGGAGGAATATCACACACATGATCAAGAATTCCCTGTGACTCACTTGGGATTGGGACAAGGTTCTCAACACTAGACTTTATGAATTCGTCCGATTCCTTTGCAGGAATTGTGTCAAGATGCTCATCCCCCATGCTCAGAGAGTGAGTGGGAACCTCGGGTGTGATAACATCATACTCAGGGAGATGAGAAGGACTAGCAGTAATGGAGTCTACAAGTTCCATTATTTCTACTGCTGGTGATTCAGTTATATTCTTTTCTCCCTGTATATCCATGGAAGAAGTCTCAACTGATGAACTTGATGAGGTATCATCACTTTCATCATCTTCATCGAGAAGAGCAGCATTTTGAAATTTAGTACGTGTTATAGCTGCTTGTTCTAAGACTAGTAATTCTTCCATGCTTCTTTCGTCTCTAGCAGCATGTTTTTCAGCAAGTAATTCCGTGATAGATTTATCACGAGAATTTTGAGTGAGTGGAAACTGTGGGGGTGTGAATGTGTCAAAACCGGATGTATTAGAACTAGAACAATGTTCAGGTTTATAATACGGTTGACATTTAAAATCATCATGAGGACCCCCACAATATACACAAGAAAAACTTGGTGTATTGTGAGACGACATATTAGCCAACTCCTCCTTAATGTTTTTAAGTTTCTCAAGAACCTCTAGACAAGGATCTTGCTGGTTTTGAGGAGTTGCTTGGTTCATTTGGTACTGTGGAGGTGGGTCTTGAAACGTATAGTCGTAATTGTTACAAGGAAATGGACTCCTTGTTTGACAAACAGAGCTAAAGTGTGGACCTCCACAGTACTCACAACAGTAAAACTGTTGAGTCTGGCTTGGTGTATTTTGATACGAAGCATCATTGATATTTGGATAATATGATTCTTGCTCGTATGAATGTGATGGGTAGTTTGAAAAATTTGAGGAGTCGTTGTATGAGTTTTGATTAGGATCATAAGCAAATGAATTACTCGATCCGCAAAACAAACAACTCCCGTTTTGAATATCATTACCACATTGTTCACATGTACACCAATGACATGGAAAACCGAAAAGCGGCTCACCACAACCAACACAAGGAACAAAATCTGGAGGTGGGACAAGTGGTGTGCTCTGAGAGCTAGGAATTTCCACCACTTCCGTTATGGTCTCGGGTTTTGGTTCTTGATAATTGTGAAGATTAGGCAAATCGTTCTTTTCAGTAATTGCCCTAAGCTCAGTACGTTTGCTTGACAAACTTTTAACCGTAAACCGTGAAAGATCAGGTTTAGGAGCATTTGTGAGCTCAGGTTTTTGGACAACCGTGGTTTGGACGTAATTAGCACCTCCATCGTCAGAGGAAAGTACAAGGTCCTTTGTCACCTCGGTTTCATGATCTCTTTCCCTCACCGGAGAGGGAATAGGAATCAAAGGTCCATCATAATCAACATAACATCTCGACATTTTTGACAAGGCCATAAGTTTTTCAACTTTACTTTTACAGGCCCTTTGTTTAAAGAAATCGTCATCGAGAGATTCCATTAGAATTAATTATGGGACAAGTGGAAGAAAGTAGAATCAAAGGGTTTTGGGGATGAGAATTGAAGAATCAAATAGGTAGGGATGTAAAGGTGAATATTTTTGTGTTTTGTTTTATAAAAATATGGATAAAAGATGGTAAATATACAATGGATGTATATCCAGAATCACTAATACGCAAAAACGTTAGAATAAGCGCACAACCTCCCCGGCAGCGGCGCCAAATTTTGATTCGCCTCAAACGGTCAAATAATATCAACCAAGTAATGGTCAACAAGTCAAACAGCTGAGGCAAATGCTTCCGAGGAATACAGTGTTTTCCCGGGTCGTAATGTCCCAACGAGGTGTGCGATGTTTTATTATAAACGAATCTGTGATTTAGTGAATGTGAACAGGTAAGGGTATAAAAGTGTGTGTGTGTTTAAACTAGGGTTTTATAATTTAAAATAACTATTAAAACGATTACGTAAAACCTAGATATCTAAAACGTTAAAACGTTCACCAATTTAAAATCAGACGCGACTGCGTACTGAGAAAAAGGTGAGTTTTAAGGAAAAATAAAGTACAAGGGTTAAAAATGAAAATTCTATAAACTTAAACTTAAAATAAAATTAAATTTAAAAATAAAACTATTTTTTAGATTATTATATTATTTATTATTAATTATTTAATTAATAACTATTTAACTATTTAATTAGAAAATTATAAATACTACAAATTAAACTAAAAACTTATAAAAATATTTTCTAAACCTAAAATAGAACTTGAAGAAAGTATATAAAAAATTAAAAATAAATCTTTTTGTCTTTTTGTGAGCTTTTTATTAATTAAAAACTATTTATATTATTTATACTAATTAAACTATTTTAAATTACAAATAATACTAAACTAACTTAGAAAATTATGGAAAAATTTATAAAACTATTTTATATTATTTAGAAGCTAGGAAAAATATAAAAACTAGGTATTACTATATAAAAATTAATTATGCTATTTATAACTTAATTATTTATTAATTATTAATAAAACTATTTCTAATTCTAATAAATATCAAATGACAATATAAAAATCTAAGAAAATTATTTAAATTACTTTAACCTATAAGGAAATTAATAAAAATATAAAAACACAAATTACTTAATTAAAATCTAAAAATGAAAATTAAAATTAAATTGTATTAAATAGAAACTATCACTTATTTTTATGTTGGTTTTTCTTGAATTTTCTTTTACAAAACTAATTTATATATAAAAACAAGCAACTTTAATAAAAACAATAATTTTCTAGCTTAATAATAAGCACTGTGGGGGCTTATTACCTCCACAGTTGACTTTGGTTGACCAAATGGACAAATAAGCTCAAATGAGCTGGTGTGGGACCCACTATGGAATTTTCTGGTTCTAATAGGTTGTTTGAACTTGTCAAAGCTTAAATTGACCAAATAAGCTCAGTAGAAGAGCTGTTAAGCCACAATAAGCTAATCCAAAACCTAAAATGCAACACAGAATGGGACAAAGTTGGTAGCTTATTCTAGGTAGGGTCCACTGAGGTGTAGGTCAAGCCAAAGGTCAATCTAGGATCTCTACTAGGAGGGGGGTTGGAAAAACCTATTTATAGGGTGTGGGGCCCACTAATAAGCTCAGTATGAGCTTGTGAAGGTGGGTGAGTACTGAGTACTCAGAATACACTCAGTAAATGGACAAAAGAAAAGGCTTATGCAGCCCTACCAAATAAGCTAGGGCAAGGAAAATAAGAACTGAGCCTTTGATTCAGCTTGGTTGGCTTCCCAAAAAACTAAGAAGCTAAAGGTGGAGCCCACTAACAAGCTCAGGAAGAGCTTGTGAAAGAGGGTGAGTAGACTGAGTACTCAGATGTACTCAGTTAATGAGACAAACCAAAGGCCTTATGCAGCCTTGCTAAATAAGCTGGAAAATGAATAAAAAGCACTGGACCCTTTTGATGTGTTGCTTGGCTTCCCAAAAAGCCAAAGAACTCAGGGTGGGGCCCACTAATAAGCTCAGTATGAGCTTGAGAAAATAAGCTGAAACAGACAAAGCCCTTTGTGGCAGGGCAACTATCAGACAAACAGCTCAAAAGAGCAAAGCAAATAAGCAGTTAGATAAGCTAAATAAAAATTGACAAAAATACTATAAAGCAGATAAGCAACAAGATTTTATGAATCTAGAAACTCAAGTCCTACAACTTATTATTTAAGCTAATACAAAATTATTTATTTAAATCAAAAACCAACTAAGCTGCAATATTGACTTTTTATGAGAACCAATATTTTGACTAAAGTGAAGTTTGATTAGCTACAAATGACTGATTATGTTGAAATAAGCATAAGTAATACTAGTTTAAGGTAAATTAACAACTATTAAACTGATATGAAGATTATAGAGACTAGAAATCCATACAGTGAACAAGAATCAAAGATTTGAAGTGAGTTCTGACTTTCTGGCTTAATTGTGACAAAACCTATGGTCAAACTAACCTTATATGAACTTGACTAACCTGTTGGAACCTAGTTTTATCCTAATAAACAACAATAGCATAACAAAACAGTATTATCCAAACACACCTTATCTTGAATCTGTTTTGGCTTTTCAAAGCATTAGACCATGAAACTGATTAATAAGCTTATACTAACATTAAATACACATAACTAAACAGTAATGAACAATAATAAACAACAAACAAGACCTATTTAAAGATTATGCAAGAAACTGAAAATGAGACTTACAAATGATATTGGACTGAGAAACTAGAAACTATGGACAAGAACAGACCTAAAGCTCCCCAAAGAGCACTAAACCATATTCCATCCAAATCCAAGCATGCTCCTTGTATCATTCATCATCAAACCTGATTTTTTTATTTTATTTCTATTTTATTGTATTTTTCTGAATTTTATGTAAAATACATTAAAGTCCACTAATTTGATTATAAAGCTTCAAAAAGCTTATAAGGTGACTGAATGAGATAATTATAACAAGAAATAACAACAATTGACAAGCTTAAGATAAATTTGTCAAATTCATCAAAATTTGCTAATTATGCATTTCAAATGAGAAATTGAAACTGAGAACTAGAAACATTAACTTTCATTAAGATTAAACGTGATACAAATTTAAAGTACAACTGAATTTAAAGTTTTCAAGACAATAATTTAAAAAGTACACTACGAAATTGGTCTAAAAGCATGACAAATGATAACTACTGCTTCTTCTTGTATTTATAATCACTCTTTGAAATCCTAGCAGCTTTCCAAGACTTTCCCAATCAATCTTGGCCCTTGATTTAGTCTAATTAATCCCAGCCGTTCAAATCACCTTTTTGGCGCCAAAATATCTAGAAGCCAGCTATGGGTAGCGTGGAGGGTTTTAAGGGCTTAATTGGTGTTTGGAAGGATGTGTGAGGTGGGGGGACAAGGTTGTGAAAGGTGGGTAGTCAAGTGGTGGTGAGACCACCATGGTTTTGGGTTTACAGGCTTGGGGGTAGGAGATGAACAGGGAAGGAGGTATTAGGCGGGGTCAAATGGGTTTGACCGGTTTTTATTTTTAAAAGGGGAGTGGGCTGGATTATATATGGGCCTAGGAAAGTGGGAATGGGCTGGGATTAGTTTTTATTTTGGTTTTGTATATTATAGGGTCCGGTTTGTTTTTGGTATTGAAATAAATCACAAGGACCAATTTTGTAATTTCGTAAAAGATGAAGGGCTGGTATTGTGACATTTCCAAAGTTCTCATAAGGACCTAACTTGCCAAGTATAGATAATACAAGGGCCACTTTTGATATTTTTCACTTTCTAATTACCGGGAACTATTTTTGCCAAACCTTCAAAGTCCAGGGACCAAACATGTAATTTTACCAAACTTCACACCAAGGACCATTCCTGCAAAAGATTAGTAATACAAGGACCAAAATTGAATTTCTCAAAGTTTTTACATCCCAGGGACCATTTCTGTCAATTTCCAAAGTACAGGGACTAAACTTGTAATTTTGTGAAACTTTACACCAAAGGACTAAATATGTAACTTTATGATTAAAAAGGACCTTTGGTGGCTTTTTCAAGTTTTTAGAATAACCAGGGACTAGTTTTGCCAATTTATGAAACTTGAGGGACTGAAACTGCCAATTATGCAAACTTTATACGTTTTTCATCTGTTTTTGCATATTTTGCATTTGAAACATATAAAACACACCTTTAAGATATTTTAAGTATTTTGATACATATTTGAGTGTTTTTGTATGTTTTGGCAGCTCAGATTGGTATAAAATGATGAGTATTTAGACACTTATCAACCAACATGGCAAAAATGCTAGAAAAGGTATGCTTCACTCAACAATTGGCATCTCCAATTATAATGATCCCTTTCTTGACCATTTGACTCAATCAAACGATGTGGGATGATTAGTAGCAGCAAAAGCCTTTCTCCCTCCTTCCCTCTCATTTTTTTTTTTTGAAATAACAAAGGAATTTTCCAATACACATCTAAATAAGTAATTTATTTACAGTAACGAGACAGCATGGCCCGTGCGATGCACGGGCTTCGATTATCATGAGGTAGCATTAGTCTTGCAATGGTTAATTAGGTTTGTTAACATTAGTCGTGAAACTTAAAATGTTAAACTAAAAAAAATGCTTTATTAAGCTTTTACAAATAAAATTTTTGCAAATAATCGTTAATATTTTTTTAACAATCCAGTCCAACCAATGATGCAAATAATCGTTAATATTTTTTTAAATAATTGAAAGGTTAGTGTATGCCTTGGGCTAAGAATTTGGAAATAAGTAATTATTACTCGATTATTAGTGGAAAGAGTGATTCAAAGTTGTCTTTTGGATAAGTTTAAGAGATGATTTCTTACGTTGTTGTTTGATACCAAACTAGCAGGGTACCCGCGCGATGCGGCGGAGGGTACCTTATAACTTGTGGCGATTATGTCTTATAATTTTTTGTTTTTCGTATAGATTGTGAGAATTTTATATTTGAGTAACTTTAACCATGTTGTTCCTTTAAGTTGTACATGCTGATCTTTTAAGTTGCGTAGGTTATGTTTTTTTCTGATGTTTTAAGTGCTTGGGTTATTGGATTTTAACAATAGATGATTAATAGTTTGATTAGATTGTACTATGTGGTAAAATGATTGCATTTTTCAATAAATGTGTAGTTTAAGAAGAGTATTAATTGCACGTATTTAATATACATGGTTGTGCATAAATTAATTATACATAAATTAATATGTGTATTTACTTAAAATCTATATTAGAAAATCTTAAAAATTTAATAAGAGAGGGAGAGTTTAATATGTATTATAAGTAGTATAGATAACTCGTATTCCAAAATATACATGACATATTATATTTGCCAACATATTACAAAAGAATGCAGCATAAAACAAATCTTTTTTACTTTTAAGTATTTGTTATTTAAAAGAAAACTATTGTTGAGTTGTTGGCTCAAGAATCATCCTCGATATAGAAGAGTGTCAAAATATTACATCTCATATAATAGTGTGAAATTCATTTTAATGAAAAAACTGTACACGTACTATATAGATGCATGTTGGTCAAGAACTTGTATTTTAAATAACGGGATTTTCGGAAGAATAACACTGCTACAGTTGACACCACATTGGAATTACGGATCTACAGTGCTCTCTACAGTACTATAACGGAACGGAAGAAATAAATTGCTTTGTGTATATTATTTAGCTAACCATTCAAGTATGCACATGTGTCCCACCAAAGATATCTAACCAATAAGAAATAGCCAACATATACCAACTCCAACTTGAATTAATTTGTATCTAACGGGATTTCTAGAAACAAATTAACCTCTCGGGCTTTAGTATATATATAATATATTTGTAGGCCACTAATAAAAATGACATTTTATTGTTGATAACACATTTTAAAAATCTACTACTATTTTATAAGTGAACATTTAAAATGAGGCAACAAAAATATCATTTAAAAAGACCGAAAAAAGATTTAACACAACAACACAAAGACTTCGCATGATCATACATTAATATCCGGCTATTTAAGTGTAATAAATTTTAAGATTCTTGAAATGAGATGGAAAAAGTTGTAAACCCATAACCATTCTTATACCTATCTACCAAAGACGATGAATTTGTAAACCCATAACCATTCTTATACCCTCAGTGACTCCCTTTTACAAAACAAAACACCCCTTAGTTATCCTATGTTCCTATTATTTAGGAAGTGGTTTCAATGCACACGAAAAAGGACTTTATGTACTATATTTTAAGAATGTAATGCTTTGTTTTGTACGAAACAACAATAACGACGTCATCATCATATACTTTCTAGGGACTATTTTGTTTTTCTCTTTTAGCAAGTAAAATCTACGATGGTTATGAGCGGATTTGAAGGGGAAGCAATCAATGGCACCATCATTAGTCAAGAATAAATGCCATAAATATTTCAATTTTTGAGTCTTAATGATGAGAAAGCCAAATAAATTAAGAGATCATTAACTGAGATGTATAAATCGTCTTTTATATTACTAAAGTTAAGTGCTAATGACAAAGCCAAATGATTAAATAAGATGTATAAATTGACTGTAATGGATTGAAACTTTAAAATTACACCATAATTAATGAAATATAAGGATATTCGAATGGTTCGTAACTGTTAAAATGCACTACAAGAAAAGCTGGATTTAGTGACAAAGCGAAAATGGTCACTATCAGTACAAAATCGGTCACTAACACTGTTTTAGTGACCAAAACCTGGGTGGTCACTTTTCGTCACTATAGCTCCGTCACTATTTTTATTAGAGACCAAAAATTAAAATTCGTCTCTAACCAATGACCATAATACGGTGGTCACTATTATTGTGAAGATATATTCGGTCACTAATTTTCGTCACTAAGAGTCGAAGGTGGTCACTGAAATGATAGATAGTAACGGATAACAATGGTCATGAAAGTGGTCACTGATTTGTTAAAGATAACGAACCCGTTAACTAACCGTTAACACCCATCAGTGACGATATGTGTGGTCACTTCATATTAAATTTAGAGATCAACTGGTGGTCACCATCTATTTACTTTTAAAAGCAAAAAGTTGTCACTTACTCGAACAAATTTACAAAACGATTTAGCAATTTCACAAAATATATAACTACACAAAAAATTAAAACCAAAGAATTTGAATAAAAATATCAAATATTACTTATGACTGCATAAACATAAGATTCTTTTTAACATATAATTTTTGAACAACAAAGGAAACGAATATAACCACAAAAGAAAAAAAAACTTAACATTCAAGTTTTTAACATCTTGTTTATTAGCAATAAAACATGTCTTGAATCATATCCTTGTATCCAACTCACTACCAAACGACCCTTGTATCCAACTCGGTACCAAACAGCCCTTGCATCCAACTTGGCCTTGCATCCAATGGAACTTTTAGTCACCCTACAAATAATGTAATAAACTCAGTCAAACAAAATAATATGATCTGAAAAAGCACAAGTTTAAAACAGATTTGAAAAGGAAACTTTACAAGGCAAAATGCTAAATCAAAGAAGGCTAAGAAATAAGCTAAAAGTTAAGGGCTGAGGGAAAATAAGCTAAGAGGGATTAAAAGGAATCCTAAATAAGCAAGTGGGGATGAAATAAGCAGTTCTGTTTATCCAATAAACTACCCTAATGAAGTAAATAAATATAAGCTCAATAGTACTATCCTAGATAAGCTAAAACAATAAGACAAACAAGCTGAATAAAGCTCACAAGCTCAGACAAGCAAAATCCAATAACTGAATATAAGCCAATACAAACAGTGTAGAGGACAGACTTGATGGGGAAATTAAGCTAGGCGAATAAACTCTTAAGAGCAAAATGAGACAAGATCCTAACAGCTAATACTAGAGGCTATCTAGGAAACCGAAAACCAAGCAAAATGGATAAATAGAGAAGCAATAAGAGAGGAAGGAAAATCTAAAAAAAACAAATGACTACTGGTGCAGGGCACTCAGCAGTCCAACTAGTACTTTACCAACTTATTTTTAAGCACTCAATTTATTTCCAAAATGTAAAATCTCAACTTTTCTATGAATGTGAGCTACCAAAGAGTAAATAGAAATGATCATTGTGAATTTTGGACAAGTAATGAGTGCTAGAAACTGATTTGAAAATGGCTAAATGGACAGCAAGGATGCTGAGTACAGTTGGGTAAAAGTGGGTCATAATTGAGATACCTGACTTTTTAAATGCTCAAGTACTTTGACCAAGTTCAATTTTGATTGATCATAACTACTACTAGATGTTAAATGAACATGTTTTAGAACTAAAATCACAAATACCAACACAAAATGCAAAGATAGAACAAAAATTTAGGTTCATTTAACAAAAATTTAGATGTTAAATGAACATGTTTTGACCAAGTTCAATTTTTGACTTATTTCTATATAACCCACTGTTTTTACTTATTTGTCTAACTAATATGAGCCTAGTGTATGCTACCAATGCAGAAAAATCAGTAAGTAAATGGCATAAGAACTCAGGATTTCCTTAACCCAAACACCCCTGAAGACCAAAGTTTACACTACCACAATTTATTTTAAGCTATAACCCACAACTTTTAAGCCTTAGACAGATTATAGATGCAAAATAGAAGCTAAATAAGCATTGAAAAACCATTAAGAACAACAAGAACCAAATATGCAGTTTACTCTAAAATATGGCAGTAAGGTTCCAAAGGAGGACTAGATCATGCATATACTAAACCATGACACACAAACAACAATAATAAGCTGCAAATTACTGAATGAGCAGAAATAAACTAAAAGATCAGGTTTTAAACTACTACTTAGTTGACTGCAGAATTTGAAAAGGAAAACTCACTTGGAACAATGGCTAAATGGACTTATGCTCTGGACTGAGATAAGGATCATGCAAAGCTATTGAAGAGCTACCAAATACTACTCATCAGCAAGGATGATAAACAACTAGTTTTTTTTTTTTTTTTTTTTTTTTTTTTTTTTTTTTTTTTTTTTGCACTATAAACAAATTGGCTTAAGAAATTGCTAAATACTAGGGGATTTTTGTCTAAAAACTAAAAAGGGCCTCATTTGATGATTACGATTCTGAGTTCTGACAAAGATCTTAATAAAAAGTGACCTTTTGGACTTAACTCTATGTACATTTTCTTATGTTCATCTAGCATCCCTGCATATAGTAGTTATCTAAATGTAGCCAACCAAAAATTTAAGAAAAATGTTACTATTCCCGTTTAAAAATAGTTTAACTTCCATTCACATATTACAGGAAACGCCATAAAATCCACCAAAAGGCTACCCTTAATGATTCAGAATCCGACAAAAATCTTATTGCTTAATATCTTGAGCTTATCGAGAGACTAATTATAAATTAGTAAGTCCTTGCAGAGTCTAAACAGGTTTATTAGCGCAAGAAAACCCAAAAAACAGTTATAACAAAAAGCACCTGTGTTTGTTAATATTATTACCTACATGTACACTTTCCAATTTTATCTAGTGTCTACCTCTATATTGCCAGTTCTACATGTGCGACAATACCAGAAATCTAAGAATAAACCTGCAGTTATTACCACATCGTTACAAAACATTCCCTAAAACAGTAAAAACGAGTGGGGAAACCCGCGCGTTGCGGCGGGAGTATTTAGATATGTGTTTTATGTTGTATGTTTTGTGTTTTGCGGAAAATAGGTTTTACGGTTTTAAAACTTCGTCGATTTTCTAATATTGGTTTGTCACAGTATTAGAAAGAAAGGGTCTATTGCAAGATAGACTCTTCAATCTTATGCTTCGTGAGCAAAATCTTCCCTTGATTGACCCAGCACAACCTAAAAAACTCGAATCGTATTGCACTTGCCAAATTATCTGAATTATTTTGTGTTTGAGAAAAACTCTGAAGTTTATGTTCGATGTTATTAGAAAAATTATTCCGTGAATAATGGAGCAAGTTTCGTAATTTTTCGAGTCCGTCTCCTATGTCGTTTGGACCCCGAAGCGTTTATCGTGAGAAGTTTATTTCGTTGACAGTTTTGGTCCCTTGACTTACCTTGTCATTTCACCCAACACTTTCATGTTATTCAAAAACTACCCTATACTTTATTTCATATAAATACCCCTATTAATACCATTTTCCTCATTATATTTATTATATATAACACACACACACCTCACTCAACTCTCTCTCTCTCTCCTGAATATCCGGCCGCCGCCCTCGCCGGAACACCAGCAGAATCCGGCCACCTTCGCCGGAAAATTTTCCGGCCAGCTCACCTTCTTACACCAACTCATAGATCAGGATATCCCCGACACTCCTGTACCAGCCACACTCCTCGTAACCCTTCGAATCACCTCCCACGCGCCACCACCATGAGCACCCACCACCACCGAGAGTCGCCGCCACACTCTTTTTGTGTTTTCTCGACGGTAACGTACCCCACGCGCCTCCCCGTAAATTACTTTTGATTTTATTCAAAACCCTAATTTCTAAAATCTTGTATAAATGTTTTTGTTGCTAAATCTTCTAATAAAACTATTTTTATAAATGTTTTGAGCAAGAAAACTCGGTGAGGGTTTGGTGATATTTTTCTTGTTTCTTGTTGTTTGGTGACCAAGGGAGTAATATTTGTGTTTGGATTTGGATTTTGAGGGTCCGTTTGGCCCGTTTGTGTCTCAACAGCCGATAGCCACCACCACCGCGACTTGGGTGGTGGTGGAGGAGGGGAGTAGTTTTATTATTTTTGTTGTTGTTTTAGCTGTAAAAAAAAAAAAAAAAAAACTGTAGATTGTACTGTAGATGTGAACAGTTCTTGTAACAGTGCTTGTAACAGTTGTTGTTTGGAGGCACTGTTTACTGCTTTTTAGTATATAGAGTAATAAGTATACCCACACTGAGACTTGAACTGCAACATAAAGGGATCATCCATTAATCGTCATTTCTTGACATTCTAATTTCTTTACTAGCATTTCCTGACATGTACATCTGGTATCCGCAATGAGCACAATAACGCGAAATTTTTTTTTACAACTTCTACTTTCGAAACTAACTCGAAAAATTGATCATATATTTTTACAAATAAGCTGGGAAATGGCTTATGAACTTGGCTCAGGTACACTGATGCTTCAGCATAAACAGTGGGTGTTATGAGACTTTGAAATGATTTAAGAACAAAATAAGCTAAAATGGAGTGAGACTAAGCTAAAGCTAACAAAGTACAAACACCCCTCATAACAAGACAACAAATACAGAGATGTTTGGACGTATTTTAAAGCGATCAGGAATCAGAATCTACAACTAATTACAGGTAACTAATAATTAGTTATCCATAATTCTACATTCTTTTCAGACCCCGGGGGTGTTTGTTTAAGCTTATATGTGGCTTATGAGCTTATTTGTGTTCATAAGCCCCAATTTCTAATCTTAATAAGCAAGTCCTACGTCAGTATAATTTCTAATCTTAATAAGCAAGTCCTAAACAGCCCTATAAGTCTATAACTGAAACAAATAGCCAATATTAACGTAACATTTAAGATTCAGTATATTATGTAACTTACAGAATTTTGAGATACCAATCCAGACAAACGCTTTATCTCTTCCATCATTAATCCCATATTCTTCTTCATTTCGTCTTGCTCCACTTTAAAGCTAGCTTGCTCCTTTTGATGTTTGACTTGCTCCTCTTTGAGTACTCGTACCTCTTCCTCTAAAGCTGCTGATTTCTTCTTTTTGAATTCGACAGTTGTCCTTAAATTTTCCACTGCCATAATCTCTTTCTTTGGAGCTGAACGTCCTCTTAGATGTCCAGGAACATGCTTCAGCACTTTCAAACATATTTCCACTGGTGTACCTGAACCAGCAGCTTCTTCACTTCGTAACTTTTTCTGTATATAATATTAATTTATTAGTGAAAACAAGTAAAGATACTTCTCATGGCTGCCCATTCTATTGAAGATAATACTAACCAAACCAAGAACAGGACTGTATTGTACCTGTTGGATTTAAAAAAAAAAGTTCAATCCTAAACTAAAGGAGACTGGTCCAGCTCAGGTCTAGTTCAGTCATCTATGTAACCCACTGTTTTACCTACATTACTTAGGTCACTTTAACTATTACAGTAGTTTATAAAATTTAATTGCCCTTTTCAAATTTTAAACAAAGTACATAGTAGCAGAGCATACCAAAACCGCCTCAGCTTCCTCATTAACCATTTTTTTTTCTTCTCACAATAATGTGCAATTTGAAAGCCATCAATTGCAGTCACTTCTTTCCCTTCTCTCCTTCTCTGTTTCATATAGAAACCATAATTCAGATACACACACACACACACATGAATAATGAATAACAAAGTTTTATAGAACCTACTCACCGTATCAATTATTCTTGCAGCGGATTTTGTACCGACAGCAGGTGGAATCAAATTGAACGACCTGTTCTTCTTATTTTGGGCGCTTAACTTCTGCAAAATTTAAAGGAATACAGTTTAAAAGTATTTTCATAAACAAAATACTACAAATTGTTGAAAAATGAACTTTATACCTGAAACTCCTCACTCGCAAACTTTTGACAAAGCTTAACCCAGTCAGAAAGTTCAATGCCGCTTGGGGGATCCTCCATTGCCTCTTCATGTGTAGGAAACTCCTTGTATTTAACGTGCAACTTATACTGCCGATTTTTGTGTTGATTCCCTAACTGTGAATGTATAGCACGAACTGACCTCTCACATTTCCGATTGAAGGTTGAGTTTTCCTGATATATAATGAAAGGAAAAAACCTCCATCAAATTGAAAAGCATTTCCGATTGAATTTATATTACTCATGAAAAAACAAAACATAAACATTAGTATAATCTACATTCAACAATTTACCACGCATTTGGAGATAATATCCATCTTTAAAAAATCTGGTTGTTTTTTCCATGTGGTGCCATCAAATATTGCATATTCACGCACTAAACACCCGCCCTTGGTGATAAAACGTTGGCTATCCTTGCTAATTATCCGGCCTGCACATTCATCAATTTCGAAGACCAGCTTCCCCTTGTCCAATCGTCTTTTCTTTGCTTCATTCAAGGCTCTCGATTCTTTTCGAGTAACTGATGTGCCTAACATTATGTAATCAACACAATAATAGATTATTAATACAATTAAAAAGACAACAATATGCGCATGCAAAAACAACATTTCTACCATGTGAAGTTGAACCAATATCGGTCTCGGTTTTAACAGAATTAACTTCACGATCATCCTCCGAATAATCTTCGTGATCTCCCGACTCAGTTTGCACCTCTTCTTGCACATCTTCATCTTCCAATCTCATATAAGCTTGTCTCTTTCGTGGTATATTAGGCTGAGTTTGCACCTCTTCTTGCACATCTTCATCTTCCAATCTCGTATAAGCTTGTCTCTTTCGTGGTATATTAGGCTGACTTTGCACCTCTTCATCTTCCAATCTAGTATAAGATAGTCTCTTTCGTGGTACATCAGGTTTGTGAGGGAGTGACACATCTTGACTCTTACTCAACTTATAAGGCTTTGAAACTTCATGACTGCTACTTAACTTGTATGGTTGTGGTACAATTCGACTTTTAATTGAGTTATAGGCTTTTGAAACTTCTTGGCTACTGCTTGAACTCTGAAAACCAACCCTATTTGAGACTCCTTTTCCGGGTTCTTGGCTACTGCTTGAATTCTGAAAACCAACCTTTTTTGAGACTCCTTTTCCGGGTTCTTGGCTACTGCTTGAATTCTGAAAACCAACCTTTTTTGAGACTCCTTTTCCAGGACCAGCCATCTACGTGTTTAATTAGCACCAAAAAATAAAAAATAAAAACAAGAATTGTACCAGCAAGAGATGTAATAAACTAACATAAGAAAGGTACCTGATAAACGTTGCGATTATGACCAGAAGGCTTGGAAAGAGCATTAGTTTTAACTTGTATGTTAGAAGAACTTTGTTTCTGTTCAAGAACTTGTTTGGCATTCATTCTGAAAACTGATGACAAAGAATATACCATGATCAGAATCTATAAGTGGGGCTGTACATGTTAATTGTAGTATACAAATGCTTAGGTAAAAATTGATATCTATTACTCGGGCATCACTTAGGTAAAAATTTTAGACAATGAATGTAAACTGCAAGTCATAATGCTAGAGTATGAATCATAAAGTGATAAATATAGAAGCCTGGTTTTTTAATTCAATCAAAAAGAAAAATCGCAACAGAACACGTCAAATAAAAAATTTTAAGGTAGATAATCTTAGTGACAGCAGATCAAACACAACTTCACATGACCCTTACTGACAGCAGCATAAGTGACTAATTATAGTGCAATCACTGTTTTACAGCAAGAAATCGTTAATTGAACTGGCGGCTGGCTGTACGAAGATTTAAAGCTCCAGATACAACAGATCGAAAACACCTTTTTATAAGATGAAGCCATTGACATCAAGTCAAAAGTGATATAGCTGATATGTTTTATATACATAAACATAAACATAATCATCATATTGTACGCATGCAAGGCCATGCTGACTAAAGTATGTTACCAAACAGATAATGAGAGTTACTAACAGCTCTTACAAGTTACATGAACTCAAGCCCTATCTCGAGGGATATAGTCTTTACTTACCACAAGCTGAATTCATAAAAACTCAGTTTTGGTAGAAAATTAAATAGAAATGAAATCATGAGGGTGGCAATATACATAATTAGAGGACAACAGCTTTAATGACTTACATTGACCTCATTTATTTGAATCTACTTCCCTTTACAGACATATATATACTGAACATTGAAGTAAATGTCTAATTAGATGGAAACAGAGAGAAAACTCAATGGTATTTGAAATTGTGAACCTCGACCAAAATGATTTAGTAATTAAATGAACAAAGGTTTTCATGTTATTTCATGCTAAGTTATTTACGGTTGGCTTTTTTGCCTGATGTGTTGTGGCATGTATTTGGTAGTAACATCATTTTTATGATATGGTATTAAGACATTCTGAAAGACTAATGTTTCTAACATTTTTATGTGGTTTATAGGCTTGGAGGCAGAACACACTGCTACATCTACGCCAGCAGATGGTGCCTCTGCTAGAGCAAATACTACTCCACCTGCTGCAAGGGACGCTGGTTCTGCTGACGGGGTGCCTGTAGGTGGAACTGGCCTTGGTGCTTCACCATTTGCTGGACTTGGTTTGGAGGGTTTGGGTGGTTTGGGGGGTTTGGGAGGCAATGGTGGCATGACACGCAATTCTTCGTCAACCAATCGATGAGCTATCCACCACTTCCAATGGGACATCACCTCGTGCAAGGGATGGTAGCTCCATATTCAAATCATCAAGTAAATCTAAATGTGGTTCTTGATCTTGGTAAACTTCCTCATCAGGTAGTGGAACATCAAAAAGAGCGCGAGGGGCATTACTATCCACCACAAGCCAACCCTTACCGAACTTTATATCAGGTGCATAAAAAACTTGTTTAGCTTGTAATGCAAGTATGTAAGGTTGATCTTGGTACCATTTACGGGATGCATTTATGCTGATGACTTTAGATTCTTTGTCAATTCGTAGTCCGTTTTGATCATCAACTCTAAACCAATCACACTTAAATACCAACACTCTTTTATTTTCTCCTAAGTATTCTAACTCTAGCACTTCTTGCAATATCCCATAAAAATCTATCATGTTCTCCCCATGACTACCTTTCACTACAACCCCACTGTTTTGACTTTTCTTGTTCATTTCACGACTTTGGGTGTGGAACCTATACCCACTCACCAAACATCCACTATATTGACTCACTGACTTTGACGGTCCACGCGATAAGAGACGAATTTCAGTAGAAAATGATTGTGGGCAACAATTCACCTAAATTATAAGAAAATGTCTTTATAAATTTAACTGAATTTGAAATATTACATCAAAATTTTAAAAACAATCTTACAGACTTACACGTTGCCGGATCCACGAAGAAAATTGTTTGTCATGAACTTTGTTTACATCATCATAGTTTTGTTCCTCAAGTCCAACTTTATGTGTGCTACATAAAGTAAAAGACTATGAACATTCATTCTTAAAAACCATAAATTATCATAAATTGATAGAGTACTTACTTTATTAGCTCCTCCAATTCATGGCAATTATTTAAAATGTATGTATGGATCTTTTTCAACTCCATTTCACCAATATCATGTAATTTGGGACTACCTAAGGGACGCCCTTTACATGAGAAAACAGAAATTTCACTATCATTTTCTGTCATTTCATTGTTACGCTCAACCTTGTTGAAGGCGGTCTCAACATTGTTCAAATACATGGAACAAAAAGTTAGACATTCACTTTCTATGTATCTTTCAGCAATACATCCTTCTGGGCGAGCTTGATTTTGAACATATCCCTTTAAAGTACGCATTTTCCTATAAATATGATAAGTAGTCAGTATCATAACATATTAGAAATTAGTCTCGATATGAAGAATGATGTCGGGAATATAACTACCTCTCAAATGGGAACATCCATCGATATTGAGGCGGACCAGCTATCTTCGCCTCGTATGGCAAATGGATCAACAGATGAACCATTATGTCAAAGAATGATGGAGGAAATATCCGCTCCAACTTACACAAGATAAGAATAATTCTTTCCTCTTCTTTATCAAGAACGTCTAGGTACATATTTCTTGCACATAAAATTCGGAAAAACTCACTTAGCTCGTACAACAAAAGGCGAACTTCTTTTGTCAAGCAACCCCTAATTGATAAAGGTAACACTCTTTAGATGAAAACATAGAAGTCGTGACTTTTCATGCGAGACAACTTGACTTCTCCCCCCACTATACATCTAGATATATTAGAGGCATATCCATCCGGGAATTTTAGTGAGTTCAAGAAACCTAGTATTTTTTGTTTCTCATCTTTTGTCAAATGGTAGCAAGCCATAGGCATTATGAATGAGCTACCATTTGATTGTGGTTGTAGGTGTAAGCTTTTCTTCAACCTTTCATCCATAAAATCCCTACGAGATTTCCATGTGTCCTTGGTTTTACGCTTAATGTTGAATAATGTGGCAGTCAAACTTTCTGTCACATTCTTAACAACATGCATGATATCTATATTATGTCTCAATTTTAGTTTAGCCCAATACTCAAGCTCGAAGAACACACTCTTTTTTTTCCAGCCACGGTTATCCTTTAAAGACTTACGCTTTCTCGTGTTAAGAGAATAATCAATTTCTTTCAATATTTCATTTCCAGACTTAGGTGCGACTGGTTCCCTATAATCCACTTTCCCATCAAAATTCTTCTTGTCCCTTCGCCATTGATTTGAAGCCGGCAGAAACCTTCGATGACCCATATATTCATGGTTTAGGGACTATGTGACCATTATTTAAACTTAGTATGCTTTTTTTGGGCAGTGACCACCACTTTTGGTCTCTAGTCTAACTCGGCAACTTAATATTTCATTGAAAATACTATATTCATGGTTTAGGGACTATGTGACCATTATTTGTCGTCACTAATACTTGTCATTTGTGACAACTTAGTGACCACATTTTGTAACGGTCACTAAACCATGATAATAGAGACCAAATCATGAGTGGTCACAAAAAAATTCGTCACTAAAAGCACTTTTTCTTGTAGTGATGGTTAATGGCTTAATGTTATTCACTTATTTTTTTAGACCCTTTACATAGGTAGTCATCTTATAAACATTGTGGAGTTCTACAAAATCCTTTTGTTGGACCTTTTGTATAAACTCAATATATTCAATAGTATATCTAAACAATCCATCCAAACCAACCGATGAGTCCCCGTCTCGGATCGGTTTTTTCTACGTTCAAATCTTTCTTTCAATGATCTTCGTTGTAGCCTGTTTTGAACGACCTTCTTGACTATTCGTTGTAACCCGTCTTGCCTTCTTGACCAACTCGTCGTGCCCTATGTCTCTTTATCATCTTTAATGTATTATTCCTTGTAATATGGACAAAAAAAATAAAATAAGAGAGATTACTCGAAAAAATTAATAGCAAATATGCATGCATTGATGTATATCTCAAAATTTGGCTCATCAAACCATGGAACCATTTTTAAAATCCATTAAAATTTACGAAGGTTTATAGGAAAGTGCATACCAATTACCAAAGCATTAGTGTTGAAGGCGAAGTATTGTGTACACATATACATTTCTGAAGCCAAGCCGGTGGTTTCATCGTCTTCAAAGTTTTTGCAGAATGTTTCATATATCTATGAATTTATCGCCCGATTGCCATTGAAATGAAGGCTAATAAACCTTTGGAATGTTAGTATTAGATAAAAATTGAATATTATGCTAGTGCATGGTTTCTCCTCTCTCGTACAAATTGCAAAAGTTGTTAAGCTGTTTTGTCATTTGTTTCAAATTTCATAGTATGTGGCTCTCCTAATTGTATCTCGTCTACATAGCTACAACTATAAATTATGACTTTATTAGAATTCATCACCTTATTCTTAATGTATATTGTTCAACATGGTGTTTCTTCATCATCGATAAAAAGTGCTGATCTATATACTGAGAGCAAATTTACCCTGAAAAGATATACAAAAGTGGTGAGTAAATTCATATATTGCTTTATTTGCATACCGTCGAGATGTTTGGCATTCATTTAAAGCCAGCCAAAAATTACGCGCCCCATAAAACTTTGGATTTAAAATTGTGCAGCCCACTCCAACTACTAAGAGTTACCCTAAAAACTTGGTATAAACAATGCTCACTACCCAAATTCTTGTCAATCTTATAACCCTAAGCCCCCTTTTCACTATGCAGTCACACGCTCCTCAACCCTAAGAGCGAGAGGTGTGGGCTCGCCACCACACCCTTTGAAGCTCGCCGTCGCTCGCCATTGGAGATCTCCTCGTCTGCGTGACGAGGGAGATGACCTGCAAACTCTGTCCTTTTTTTTTTTTTTTTTCTTTTTTGGGTTTTATTGTTTTTGTAAAAAATGTTTTGTATGAAATGTTAAGTGAATATGTAAATGTATTGAAGAATGAAATTGTGAAACAACGATTAAGCATAAGATTGATATTACTTGAAACAACGACTACAACAATAACCTACGATACGATAACTAAGAAACAAAAATTCAAACCGCTAAAAACGATACGATAAATAAACATAAAACTACGATTCAATAAAATGAATCATCCGACACATATCCCTCTTGAAGATGTTTCATATTGTATTTATCCGTTTCGTTATTTTCGTATCGTATTTTTTTTCTTCATATCGTATGGTTTTCTTTTTCGTATTGTATCTTTTTTATTTGAATGAATTAAAAATTAGTATGTTGTATTATTTTGTTTAATTTGTTAAATGAATTTAGTTTATTTAGTGAAATGAATTAAAAAAAATGTAAGTGGTGGGCCTCAAATGAGTAAGTTGAGGTTATTTATGAGTGGGGATGGGTTAGTTGTGAAGAGGTGTTGGGGTGATGTGGTACCCGTGGGCCCCAAATGAGGAGGTAAAACCTTGTCACCACACCTCTTGCTCTAACAAATCTAAAATCGATCATCACCAAACTCATATCATCACATCATCCATTTTAATTCAAAACTGAAACAATGAACCTGCTAATCTATCATCACAAACACGTTTCATGTTTAATCTAACATTAACAACTGCCTGATTCTGATTCTGGGTAATCGGTAACCGCTGCCGCCAACCACTGTAGTCGCACTCGCATCTTAACATGGTGTCTCAGCCTAACGGCCACAGAAATAGTTGTATTAATAATGCAAAGGACTATTACATATGAAGAGGCTTTTCAAATTATTAATACATCTTTTTATTACCGAAATCGTTTGGTGTTGTAAATGCTTCAAATATGGTTTGGATTCTTTGCATTCCTATATGAATTGATTAACATGAGCTCAATGTGCATTAAGTTCAGGGGCGAAACTAGGAGCCAAGTTTAGGGGTAGCGAAAATTTGTTTCAGGGGTCGCGAAATGGCCAAAAAATGACCAAAAATCACCAAAAATG
Source organism: Artemisia argyi (assembly GCA_030686995.1). Taxonomy (NCBI): domain Eukaryota; kingdom Viridiplantae; phylum Streptophyta; class Magnoliopsida; order Asterales; family Asteraceae; genus Artemisia; species Artemisia argyi. The sequence continues at coordinate 34,317,219 of CM060709.1, forward strand.
GCCAAATATCGCCAAAAATTCCACTACCGGGTAAAAGTTCAGGGGTAGCGACCGCTACCCCTAGCTTGCATGTACATCCGCCCCTGATTAAGTTCCTTGCTATTCGTTGTTTGTACCGTGCATATTCTTGACGCATCCAATGATGATGCAATTATTAGGCTTTTTTTTTTTTTTTTTTTTTTTTTTTTTTTTGTCTCACACGTATAATAAGCTTCTTGCATAGTTTCTTAGCTAACACATAATACCATTAATGCTCACATTAAAACTTGAATTTTGTTAGCTGATTAATGCAAGAGCAAATGAATGCAAATTTCATCTTGAAAACTCTTAAAAGCTGCAGAATAAGCTCGACATGTTGTATATTCATTAGCTTAAACAACATATTTGATTTTCTTGGCTTATGACATAAATGCTCACATTCAATATGGGAACTCATTCTTTGGCTATGTTTGGCAAAAGTAGCTGTGAGCAGTAACATTGAGCAGTAGCTGTGAGCTGTGAGCAGTAGTCAAAAAAGCTCACAGCTTCATAAAGAAGCATTGGGAAAATGAGCTTTCCTAAAAAATAGCAAAGCCCACAGCTCTTATGCCAATCAAACATAAAAAATAAAAAAGCTCATTCTCACCGCTCATTACATCAAAAAGCTCCAAAAAAGCTCCGCGCCAAACATAGCATATATATATATATATAGATTAGTAAATCATATATTCATTTTTTTAATTAATTACTCATAATAAACAAAGAGTTTAATTAACAAGAAATTTGAGTACAAGTTTCGAACTTAAATCTTTTATGTCATGTTAATATTTACTCACTGACCAAGTTAGACTATTCCTCTACGTCGTTTTCTCTGATTCTTCACTGTCTTGGTTGCATTTGCACCGTATTGAAACTTGTCACTGATTGGTGCATACCGCATATGGCTATTGTACGTTTACTACTGAATGAAATAGCAAGCCTTGGTGACTCTTGTTACACTTTGAAGTAGGTCTTTGCTAGGTACCATTAACATTGAGAGTTGAGTATGACGGTCTGTAGTTCGTATTTACCAACAAATGCAATAATTTGAACGATCAATATTTGATAGTGAGTTGGAGGATAGTGTATCCATATTCTCCTACGTAAGATTGATGCCGGGTTATAGATTTAGATACTTTCACTACGATAGAGAGGGGAGAAGCAAGAGGAAATTTGTGAATACAGAGATGTGTTTGGTGGCATGTACCTACATGACTCCACTTGTAAGAAATTTTTGACTGAACAATAGTGATGACACTTCGTGAAAAAGTATATGTACTCACAGTTGTGTTCCATAATAATAATCTTCTTATACCTAGCTTGTGGGGAAATAAGTTTTGTACAAAGTCGTGCAATGTTGTTACAACTTAAAACAGTTTATCTGAAGAGAAGTTGTAGTTAGGAATAATCAAATTGCAACGTTGTGTACTTGTGTTTAACTTATTACGTTTGGAAGATAAGAGTAAATTGCAAAAACCGTCCACGTGGTTTAGCCTAATTGCAAGCGGATATTAACTTTGAAAATGCACGCACACAATTCATGTGAGGGGAATTTTAACTTGTAATTATTACGAGTGACGGAACTAGGAGGTCACACGGTCTTACGGGACTCCGATAAAGCTAGTTAGTACAAATTTTGGTAAAAAAATCCTAAATTTTCTAAAATGCACCAGGTATAACATATTTGGATCTATAATACTCCGTATTTGTTTAATTAGTCTATTATTAAGTCAAATATAAACCGAATTTTATTAAAATCATGCATTTTGGAATCGCATTTTTCTTGGTTTTGTTTTATTGAATTACGATTCAAAAAAATATACGAAACCCCTTATTTTTTTTTTTTAATAAAACCAGTTTTTATGATTTACTTTAAAATAACCACAATATAAAACTTTTATACGTCAAATAAGTTTTAACTATTTCATTGTTTTAAACAAATTTTAAATTCTATAAACTATCAGTAATTTCATCTCATAATTAAGATTAATTACGAGAAAAAACTAGAAGATAATTTAAAAAAATTTAAAACTTATAATTAATTTTTTCTATAGCCTATATATAGAGTATATATATAGTTATACCAACATAGCCAAATTGGGAGAAACGGTATGCTTCACTAAACAATTGGCATCTCCTTTAGGGTTATTAGACACAAAAGTTACTAAAGTTTGCCAAAAAATGCGATTTGGTTACTAAAGTTTTTTTGGTTACAAAGAGGTAACTTAAGTAAATGGGAAGTGCGATTTGGTTACTAAAGTTTTTTTGGTTACAAAGAGGTAACTTAAGTAAACGGGTTTGTCATTTAGGTTACTCAAAGATTATAAATGTTACTGCGAGGGTGGGCAACCGGCTAATTACCGGTTCCCCTTGTCCACGTCAGCACCAAAGTTTAAAATGTTACAAAGAAGTTACTATAGTTTACGGGTTTATTAAATAGGTTACTGAACCTTAACAAAAAGTTACTATGCGTTTTTTTTTTTTTTTTTTTTTTTTTTTTTTTTTTTTTTTGTAATTTTTTTTATTATAATTTTTTTTTTACATTTTTCTCCTTCGCATATCTTTGAATGTTTTCGTACATTTCTATCCGTTTTTATATGTTTATGTATGTTTTTCCCTCTTGTCGTACTATCTTTACATTGTTTTACGTTTATGTGCGTTTTTCTCCCTTGTCGTACGTTTTTCTTTAGGTTCGTACGTTTTTGTCCATTTTTGTACGTTTTCATCTATTTTTCGTATATTTTCATACGTTTTCATAGGTTTTCATCATTTTTTTATTACATTTGTGTGCGCATTTATACGCTTGTGTACGTTTCATACATCTTTTTACGTTTTCATACTAGTTTTACGTTTTTCTACACCTTTGTATGTTTTATACTTATTATGTTTTATGCGTACGTAAACATGTGTATAAAAACGTGTATAAAAAGTGTATAAAAATGTGTGCAAATGTGTAAAAATAAACAAAAACGTATGAAAACGAAAAATGTAAGAAAAATTGTCTGAAAACGAAAAAAAGTAAGAAATGCAGATAAAAACGTAAGTAAAACATACGAAAACGTAATAAACTGGGTGAAAAGGTATAAAAACGGACAGAAAACATATAAAAGCGGATAAAACGTAAGAAAAATGGACAAAACGTAAGAAAAAAGGACAAAAACGTATGAAAACGGAAAAAAACGTAAGAAAAACGGGCAAAACGTAAGAAAAACGGATGAAAGTGTAAGAAAATTGGCGAAAACGTATAAAAACAAACTAAAACGTATAAAAACGTATGAAAACGGAAAACCCGTTAAAAAAGGGTCAAAAAACGTAAGAAAAACGGACAAAAATATATGAAAACCAAATTTTGAGTTAATTATAAACGGTCGTTAGGATAAAGGACTAACAGTGCAAATGTTTGTTGCAAACGGCCGTTAGCTAACGGAAAAAACTAACGACAGTTAGTCTGAGGGACCATCTTTGAAATTAACGGGAAAAAAAACCTGTAATAGAAGGTTAAAACATACATAGTAACTTATATAACCGGTTACCAAACTTGAGTAACCTCTTTGTAACCAAAAAAACTTCAGTAACCAAATCGCACTTTTTGGCAAACTTTAGTAACATTTTTGTCTAATAACCCTCTCCTTTAATATTGTTTCCTTTCTTGATTAGGGATGGCACCCGTGGGTAATGGGCACGGGTACCTCTAACCTGTCACCCGCCCATGTAGTTTTTTTCTCACCCATCACCCACCCGTCACCCACCAATGGGTACAAATTTCTACCCATGCCCTTGCCCGTGGGTATTTGTTGCCCATGGGTTAGTGTTATACAACAAAATTACAAAACGATGATATGAAAACTAACTACGAAATTGCTTAAATAAGACACCAATCAATTTGCCAAATACAACTTTGATTATTTGATCTTTCATACTCTCTTTTTAGTTTTGAAACTCAAACAAACTTTTAGGTTAATGTGTTTTTTTTAGACTTGGTAGTAACTCACCCACAACCCACCCGTGGGTGAAAATTGACGCGTTTACCCACCCATTTATGACGGGTACCCGCGGGTTATGAGTTTTTTCTCGCCCATTGCCATCCCTATTCTTGACCATTTGACTCAATCAAACAATGTGTGATAGTAGATGCAAAAGGAAATCTCCCTGGTTCCTCACATTAACAAAAGGAATTTTCCGATACACATAAGCAAGTGACAGTAATTAGTAAATCATATATTCATTACTCTTTACTATACTAATTACTCATATTAAACAAAGAGTTTAATTAACAAGAAATTTGTGTACAAGTTTCGAACTTAAATCTTTTACGTCATGTTAAGATTTACTCACTCACCAACAAAGTTGGACTATTCCTCTATATGTCTTCGAACATTGAAGATCTATACTAAAAGTTGTAATTCCTAACTACATTTTCAGTGACTTTCCAACACATCATATTACATTATAAGTGAAGTTTACTACCACATTTCTTCAAATATATATATGGAAAATAAAGTCTGATCAAATACTTTTCTACTTCAAACTGTTGCATTTCTAATAGGGAAACCGGATTATACCTATTGAAGATCTATACTAAAAGTTGTACGTAATTCCTAAGGATTTGTACAATTCAAAGACTTTAATTTGCTGTTTTGGGATACACATGAGAAATCTGATTATATATGTGTGAGGCACCATTCTTTTGTAGTCATAAATGATTAACATAGTTTGTGCTAAAAATAACATTGTACAAGTTTTCACAGAGAACAAATGAAGTAATTAATTGTGATGAAAACAAAAGGAATTTATATGAAGGCTACACTACATGATAAAGTTTTAAACAAGTGTGCACAATCCTTACTAATAAGCCAGCAGCCTCTAAACTCCAAGGGACGTACACAAAAACCATATGAAACAATCAAACAGGATAACCACAACATTCTTATTGTTGGAATTATTATATCATGACTATCATATAAATAAACCAATAACATCAAAGTGAGCATAAGCGGAAGCAATTATAATAGATCGAATAACATGTAATTAATTAATCTTTAATTTAAATAGTAAACATACCGTAGTGATTCTAGCCCGAACAAGAATCAATGCAATCTTCCGGAACCAATGAACCCTAATTAGGGTTTATAAGGATTATATGAATTACCCCTTACTTTTTTGTAATTCAATCCAAGAATCAAACAATAGTGTGTTTGATTCACGTTCTTGTACACACGTACTAATTCAAGGAAAAGATTATGCAAGTAAATTCCACAAAACTATTTTGGAAGCAAGAAAATCGAAACCCTTATGGGTGTTCGGTTTTGGTTCGACCAAAGACAAGAGAAGGAGAGAAAACCCAATTTGTGTGTGTACAAGTTATGAGAAAACTCTTAACCTTGGGTTTGCTTATATACTAGAGATTACTTGGAGCTCAAGACACAAAGGAGGTGTGATCCTCCTTGGGCCGATCGGTTCTACATCCCACAAGGGATTCCGGAACCTTCTTTTGTTTCCAAGTATTGTCTAGCAATTAGTTTCCTAATCTTCGTTTAATAATTAATTAGTCATTAATCAATAATACTAATTATTATTTAATTGTTTTGTATTTAATAATTAATTATAACATTTTATAAATAATTATTACATTTCCTCTTCATACGTATTGTGTGCAATCCCGTGATCTCAAGTTCGATCCTAACACACGACTATTATTATTTTGTCTATAAAACCAACAGCTCCCACTTAGACATATCATAATAGTGTGATCACATCGATTAGCGTCTTGCAACACGTCGATGCCTCTAGTACAACTTGAGTAAGGCTCCTGGAAAACCTTTTAATGATTTCTCATTATTATTATCCCTTTGTTTCTAATACTACGTTAATAAGGATATGGATCTAGGTCATTCCTTTAATTAACCATTCTGTTTCTCGTTCTTTGAAATTGACAAGATTACCAAATCTTTTGAACCTTTCATAAAAGACCTTGGGCGTGGCCACGCAAACACCTTGACAACCCTACGAGGGGCCCAGCAGTATTAAACTCTAAAATTAATTTGAAGGAACAAATTCTTTATTGACTACAAGCAAAACACACAAACTTTGTAACACTTCCGAAAACAACCCTTATTACTAACATTTACGTATAGCGTTAAGTTGTTTCACAAAAATGTACTACATTCATGACCGTTATCTTGCATCTCAAGTCTAAGGATAACTTCTTATGATTTACTTAATGACAAGATCCATAAAGTAACATCATATAGTTGGGATAAGTCCTATATTCAGTATCATCGAATATCATCTGAAATGACATGACTACGCATCAATATACTTAAGTATATTATATCAACTTCAGATTTGTCTTAATTTAATAATATTCTCATATTATTAACTGACAACGGCAATTTAGAATAACTCTTATTCATGGATTTAAACATGCAAAAATAGGACAACAATAATTAACAAATAGAAATAAACATACCAACATACTTTATTTCATTAAAATAATAATTGTTTACAATATCCTTTATCCAAATACTAATCACAGTTATGCATGAAACTACTAGCTAATTTAAGCCCAATTCCATTGGCTAATTCATTAAGCTTCTCTTTCGCCAAAGCCTTAGTGAACGGATCAGCTAAGTTATCATCTGTGTGAACCTTCAACAGATTTATTTCACCTTCGTCAACCTTTTCACGAACAAAGTGATACTTCCGTAGAAAATGTCTGGTGCCTCTCATGACTCCAGGTTCATTGGCAAATATGATTGCAGCAGAATTGTCACAATACATATTAATAGGTAATTCAATTGAAGGCATAACACCAAGCCCAGAAACGAATTTCCTAATCCAAACAGCCTCCATAGCAGCTTCCGAAGCAGCAATGTATTCAGCTTCTGTTGCAGACATCGCAATTGTACTCTGCTTCTTGCTCCTCCAATCTACAGCTCCTCCATTGATAACAAAGACATAACCCGTCTGAGACTTCGAATCATCTTTATTACTTTGAAAGGATGCATCACAGAAACCTGTAACACAAAGTTCTGTAGATGGATTTCCACCATATACCAAGAACATATCTTTTGTATTCCTCAAATACTTAAGAATATGTTTAACAGCAATCCAATGTTTTTCACCTGGATTCTGTTGAAATTGACTGGTAATATTTTGAGCAAACGCCACATCTGGCCTTGTGCACTTAACCGCATACATAATAGATCCTACAGCCGAAGCATAAGGAACTTTACTCATGCGAGCCACCTCTTCAGGTGTTGAAGCACAATACTTATTACATAAGCCATGTTTTACTTCCATCGGCAAATATCCTTTCTTGGAATTTTGCATATTGAATCTTTTCAATATTTTGTCAATGTAAGCACTTTGACTTAATCCAATTAACCGCCTTGATCTATCTCTATAGATTTTGATTCCCAGAATATATGCAGCTTCTCCTAAATCTTTCATAGAAAAGCACTTTCCAAGATATGCCTTAACAGCTTGTAAACTTGGAATGTCTTTTCCCATGATCAATATGTCATCAACATATAGAATTAGGAAAGTTACATTATCACTCCCACTAGCTTTGTGATACACACATGGCTCATCAAGATTTTGAGTGAATCCAAACTTTTTAATTTCAGCATCAAACCTCTTGTTCCATTGTCGTGATGCTTGCTTTAATCCATAAATGGATCTCTTAAGCTTGCAAACACGCTTTGGAAATTTTGGATTTTCAAACCCTTCTGGTTGTTCCATATAGATGTCTTCATCTAGATAACCATTTAAGAAAGCGGTTTTCACATCCATTTGCCAAATCTCATAGTCATAGAACGCTGCTATAGCTATGAGAATTCTTATAGCTCTTATGTCTGCTACAAGAGAAAACGTCTCCTCATAATCTATTCCAAAAGTTTGAGTAAAACCTTTAGCAACCAGACGAGCCTTATAAATGTGTGCATATCCATTCATGTCAGTCTTGATTTTGTAAAGCCACTTACTCCCAACTACCTTGGCACCAGGAGGTAAGTCAACTTCTTCCCAGACTTCATTGTCATGCATGGATTGTATTTCCCCATCCATAGCAGCTTTCCATTTAGCCTTTTGAGGACTTTTAATGGCAGCTCTATAACTAGTAGGTTCATCAAGATCCCCTAGTGTATGCTGATCGACCTCTACATTAAGACATAGACGGTCAGGAGCTTTCACAGATCTCGAAGATCTGCGAATGGGAATTATTTCAACTTCCGGTGGAGGACCCAGACTTTCCGGTTCTATAGGAAGTGTGCTAGTGTTTTCTGAAGGCAATGCATTATTTAGATCATCTTCTAGATCATATACCCTCCCACTGATTTCTTGAACCACAAATTCACTTTCAAGAAAATCACCATATCTTGCAACAAACACTTTGTTCTCAGGTGGGTAGTAAAAGTAGTAACCCATAGTTTCCTTAGGGTATCCTACGAAAATGCATTTTATAGATCTTTGTTGGAGTTTATCTTGTGAGTCACGTTTAACATACGCCTCACAACCCCAGACCTTTAAATAAGACAAGTTCGGAGCTTTTCCAGTCCATATCTCATATGGTGTCTTATCAACCTTCTTGGTGGGAACCATATTCAAAATACGAACAGCTGATTCAAGAGCATAATCCCAAAAAGACAAAGGAAGGTTAGTAAGATTATACATTGATCGAACCATGTCCAACAATGTACGATTCCTTCTCTCAGATACACCATTTTGTTGTGGAGTATATGGAGATGTGAGATTCTGGACAATTCCATTCTCAGTTAAGAAATCTTTAAAATCTTGACTAAGGTATTCACCACCTTGATCAGAACGAAGAGCTTTAATCTTCTTTCCCAATTGCAATTCTACTTCTGCTTTGAAAACTTTAAATGTTTCAAACACTTCATGTTTATGTTTAAGTAAATAAACATAACCATAACGGCTGAAATCATCCGTAAAAGTTAAGAAGTAGACAGCACCTCTCCTTGACACATGTCTAAGTGGTCCACATACATCCGTGTGTATTAAACCAAGTAGATCTGAAGCTCTTTCCATATTGTTATGAAAAGGTTTCTTTGTCATCTTCCCAGAAATACAAGATTCGCATTTATCAAATGACTCATCATTGATATTATTCAAAAGCCCTTCACGTTGCAGCTTTTGCATGCGAGTCTTGCCTATATGGGCAAGTCTACAGTGCCAAAGGTAAGACGAATTCAAGTCATACTTTATTCTCTTACTTATGCTGTACATCGAATTATTATTATTGTTGGAAGTCACACAATTATTCATATCAATTTCAAACACACCATTCACAGCAATAGCATTAAAATAAAATACACCATTTAAAGAAACAGAAATTTTATTGCCATCAATAGTATGAGAAAAACCAAGATCCAACAAACATGAAAAGGAAACAACACCTCTAATCATAGAAGGTGCATAATGACAATTGTTTAAACAAAGTACTAAACCCGAAGGTAAAACTAAATCAAACATTCCTATGGCTTCAACCGCTGCTTGTGCTCCATTGCCCACATGCAGAAATTGCTCCCCATAAGCTAGTCTCCTTTCCTCTCTAAACCCCTGCAGTGTATTACAAATATTAATACCACATCCAGTATCATATACCCAGGAATTTATTTTACGAGATAAAGTAAATAATTCAATGACAAATAAGTTACCTGAAGTGCTGGCGCCCATGTGCCCAGTCTTCTTAACCTTATTGTTTCGCAAGTCATCGAGATAAAGAGGACAATTCCTCTTCCAATGGCCCATCACCTTGCAGTAATGGCATCCTTGATCCTTCTTTGGATTATTCTTGATAGGAGGGTTCTTCTTAGGTTGAGGTGGTTGATAAGCCATAACCTGCTTATTCTTATCATCCTTCTTCTTTCCTTTACCCTTCTTCTTGTTCGCATTTGGCTTGTTAATTCTACCCCCTTGTATTGCTAGTACTTGGGGCGTAGGAGCCTTTTGTGGTGTACCTTTCTCATAATCAATGAGCAGTGCGTGCAATTCACTTACAGTCTTCCCCACGCAATGCATATTGAAGTTCCTCACAAAACCACTAAATTCCTTATCAAGGGATCTATTGATTAAGTGCACAGCCATATCATTGCCATAGGGTTTCCCAAGTGTTTGTAGTTGATCCATGTAACTTTTCATTTTCAACACATGATCACTCACAGGTTCACCAGGACCTTGCTTACAACCATGTAGAGCTTCCATCAAATCGTAAATCTCTACATTTGATGGTTTCTCATAAAGTTTCTTGAGTTCATCAATCATGTCTTTGGGAAAATACTCCTCAAACTGTCTTTGAAGAGCTGTGGACATTCCCCCTAACATCATTGCGGCCACATCAATATGCTCCTTGGTATCAAGATTCCATTTGGCTTTAGCAGCTTCAGTAGCTGCCGCGCCTTCAGGTTCAGCAGGGCAAGGCGTTTTCAAGATTTCGAGTTGACCAGTCACTCGCAGGACAATCCTTAGTGAACGGTACCAATCATTGAAATTTTCCGAGCCAGTCAATTTTTCTCGTTCAAAATAAGTTTTGAACACAGAACGTAAGTTGGTGTTATCAGTTTGAGCCATTTCTACAGATAAAGAAAGTTCAAAACATTAGTATTTTTGATAATACAATTTTTCAAGAAAATTAAAATACCCAAGGAAAATAAATCCATAGAATAATCTTGAAAACTAGGATCCTCCATAAACATAGTTTCATCACATTCAGTTGATCTGCTAGTAATGAAAGTATAATATGAGGTAACTTGTCGTACAAGTAATTGGCATAACATTTGTCCAATTCCTAGATTTATGGGATTTACAATCACAAAACATTTGTATTGTAAGCATGTTTAGTCCCCATCTTAATGCCTTGAGTCCAAGTCTCACTTCCTACTCAATTTAAGTTGTCTAACTTAAAAACTGTAAAATCACAAATCCATTACATCAGTTGATCTGCTAGCAATGAATTTATGAAGTTTACCTCTCCATTGCAATCTCGCCAAGTCTCACTATGACGTAAATTACAACTTCAAGTGTTCTTAATTAGATGGCATTCAACTTAATTTATAAGGGTATTATTATTTTGATGTGATCAAAATAATGTATGAAGAAGCATGCATACAACTTCATAACATTGGTTTTATAAAACATTTTTATTACCAATTAGCTAAGAGTAAAATAGCAAAGTTTTGATTGAGGTATCGGGTTCACCAATTAAAGAATAACCATCAATTATCGTCCACTATATCGTACTTTTGCATACGCCCGAAGGCATAGTGTTTCGGATAATCATTGTGGAATTGTGGATTATTCACCCTTAAGATGACAATGTACATGTAATGGTTGTTCGGTAAGTCTAATTTACACACAAACGAGCGTTAAGACATGAATGTTGTCTATCTAAGGCCACAATTTAATGCGATGCCATCCTTATACCCATCTTATAGTGTGTAAACTTCGGTCGAGCCTATTTAACCATTACGTACAAAAATATCAATCAACCAATCCTTTGAAATTTTAACTCTTAAAAACCAAAACAATTTCGCCATTATTTAGTCCGTATTATTTTTCTATTCAAAAAATTACCCTTTTCGTTTAAATAAACATGTCTAACACAATAAATAAACAAAACAAGTAATTTGCAACAAAAAATAAAACAACTAAATAAACACATATACATAATCATAACAATTAAATATGTATAAAACATATAGCCACATGCAAATCTTATTAAAAAATCCTATTAATAATCAAATCTAGGCGTATAACGTATTAATTCAATTAGGGCTTTCTTTTTCTTAGAAAAAGAGCCACATACATCGATAAATCGATTGCGTAAACCAAAATTAAATAAATACCACATAGCACATAATTGATTACTTAATATTGGAGTCTTCTCCAATTCGACATCTATAATAAATTTACATGTTTTAATATAACTTAACCATTAATATATATAAGCAATTTAAACCATTTAAATAACACAATAAAAAATCCATGCAAACATGCACTTTTCATGGATTTAGCTTAACAATTAACAAATTGCACCAAGAACGTTTACTAAAACGCATAAACAATTACATGACATCTTAGGGTTTCTAGTCAATTTTTAAAAAAATAAAAACAAAACCCTAAAAACCCCTAAAGGTCAATCGACCCTAATTAGGGTTAGGGATAAAAAAGCACAAACCCTAAAAAAACATGTAACTATACGAATCAAATCCAATTTTATGCGTTGCGATAATTAATTACACATTATAACGGCTCTAGATGCCATTGTTGGAATTATTATATCATGACTATCATATAAATAAACCAATAACATCAAAGTGAGCATAAGCGGAAGCAATTATAATAGATCGAATAACATGTAATTAATTAATCTTTAATTTAAATAGTAAATATACCGTAGTGATTCTAGCCCGAACAAGAATCAATGCAATCTTCCGGAACCAATGAACCCTAATTAGGGTTTATAAGGATTATATGAATTACCCCTTACTTTTTTGTAATTCAATCCAAGAATCAAACAATAGTGTGTTTGATTCACGTTCTTGTACACACGTACTAATTCAAGGAAAAGATTATGCAAGTAAATTCCACAAAACTATTTTGGAAGCAAGAAAATCGAAACCCTTATGGGTGTTCAGTTTTGGTTCGACCAAAGACAAGAGAAGGAGAGAAAACCCAATTTGTGTGTGTACAAGTTATGAGAAAACTCTTAACCTTGGGTTTGCTTATATACTAGAGATTACTTGGAGCTCAAGACACAAAGGAGGTGTGATCCTCCTTGGGCCGATCGGTTCTACATCCCACAAGGGATTCCGGAACCTTCTTTTGTTTCCAAGTATTGTCTAGCAATTAGTTTCCTAATCTTCGTTTAATAATTAATTAGTCATTAATCAATAATACTAATTATTATTTAATTGTTTTGTATTTAATAATTAATTATAACATTTTATAAATAATTATTACATTTCCTCTTCATACGTATTGTGTGCAATCCCGTGATCTCAAGTTCGATCCTAACACACGACTATTATTATTTTGTCTATAAAACCAACACTTATTACTATAAACATTACGTAAAAATATAAAATATACCTAACCAAGAGTTTGAATAAGATGAATGGTTGAACAATATTTGCTTATCTACGGGAATATCTTCCTTCTCCTGAATCTTGGCTTTCACATTGTGGATGGTGTCGGAGCATTCCACTTCTAGATGTATCGTCTTTCCAGTTACATCAATCAAGACATATATCTGCAGCCTCGTCACTGTGTCACCCACATGACAAATGGTTGACTCGTTCTGCACTGAGTAGCGAGAAAGTAAAATGCCGTCTTCGAGCTTATGTCCAGCATAGACCAGTGTCTGCTGGTCAGGGTGAATACCTAATTCCTTGTCTTGGATTAAGGCTTTCAGTTCCTTGACAGTGTGGCGGCAATCGACATCCAGAGGGATCCAGATAAAGGACAGAATTCCCAGTGATGTTTTAGTCTGAAAGGGTGCGTTCGATTTTCACAATCCGCATTCCAGCAAAAACAACCTTTGGTTAAACCCGGCAAGACCTTCCTTGTCACGGATCATGGTCTTCACCTCGCCGAGGTTGGTAGACGGTGAAACTCCAAGAGAGAAGGTCTATCTTTTGCGTGACGGACTGGATGTAAATCTGCATCGGGGGAACTCGGGGGGTCTTAAAGCAGGATACATCAACATTAACACTCTGGTTACATATACATCTAAACTTCATAGGCTGCATGCATGCGTCTGATCATAGTCTCCAAATCCTTAGGGTACTCCATACTGATGGTCTTAGCGTGGTACGAAAATAGACTCATATGATACCTTGAGCTCCATTGCCTTTGCTTAGTTTATTTATATACCCAAAAAGATGAGTCGGTCACCACATTGCTTAGTGTTTACGTATTTCACCTTATTTAGTTTTAGAACAGTTTGTAGTTTTTTGGCATTACTTAATCCAACAAATTAACAAAACTTGGCCCAACTTAATAAAACAATCAGACAATCAGTTGATAGGCTTACACTTACGGTTAAATCATCAAATACTAAAGAGTTTTATTTCATCTTTTAGTCAAACTTTCAATAATATTTTATCATTGCATTTTTTTTTTAAATCTTAATAGAACAGAAACTTGATTACTACCGTATTTGATGATTTATTTTTTTTTTTTTAATTTGAAAAAGTTGATTGTATACCAAGTTTGTTGAGAATAATTGATACATTTTTTAATACCATAAAAATAACTATATTCAATATTTTCACAATAATAGAACAATATTTAACTTTAAATTTGGTTTTTATTACATGACATCGTGTCTTAAATTTTTGTCTCCGAGACGACACCAGATTTGTAAGTTGTGAACATGTTAAACTGAGTTGCAAAGGCTTAGAACAAGCTGACATTGGATCATTGATTCATTCTAACCAAATAAGTTTTACATTCATATTCTATTGTTTGATCCATAAGTGGAAAGAATTTTTATCTCCTCGTCAAATGTATCTTTCCTTGAATGTTTGTCAAAAAAACAAACTTTATTATAATACTTCCATGGCTCCAAAAGAGCAGTTACATTGGTAACGCCATAGTGGCGTTAAAATCCATTTAACGTGCGTTAAACAGGCGTTAACCGATGGATGGGGTTGCGTTAACGCCTTACGTGAGGGGTTTAACCCGGCGTTAAGGCAAGTTCAAGTAAAAAAAACAAAAAAATCATTTTAGCCCCTCAACGGCTATTTTTTGTACCGGTAGTTTAAAAAAAAATCAATTCCACCCCCTCCACTTTAATAACAACCGGCTATTTTTCAAATTAAAAAAAAAAATCAAAATCATATACCCACCCCTATAAATACCCACTAAACACATATTTTTTTTCCACACATCCACTACTAATTCTCAACTTTTTATACTTAAAAAATAAAAAATAAAAATATAAAAAAAAATAAAAAAAAAAAAAAAAAAAAAAAACTTCTTCATTCACAATGGACTTAAATGAAAATGCCGAATCATCTCGGACTTGGTCAGACCTAGATGACGAAGAAGATATAGAGTTTATGATTGTTGCGTACGAGTATCATCAACGCTAAGAACAAGAAGAAGTTCATCCTCAGACTCAGGTGCCTCGTACCCACATATATCGTGAACGCGAGCTTGCTGAACAACGTTTGCTAAACGACTATTTTGTTAAGGGTTGTAAGTATACGCCCCGTAATTTTCGTAGGAGGTTTCGCATGCGCCAAAAACTGTTTTTAAAAATAGTCAAAGGTATTGAATCTTATGAATCCGATTTTATTCTAGATCACTTTCAATACTTTAAGTCAGGGCTTGATTGTACTGGTTGAGGGAGTATTAGTGCTATTATAAAGGGTACAGCTGCCATACGCCAATTGGCATACGGCAACGCACCCGATGCATTTGACGAGTATTTGCAAATGGGTTCGAGTACTATGCGTTTATGTCTTGATAATTTTAACATGTGTGTTATAGATTTGTTTATGCCTAAGTTTTTAAGAAAACCAACATGGGCGGACGTTCAAAGTATTTACCTAAAGCATGAACGGGAACATGGTTTTCCGGGAATGCTTGGTAGCATTGATTGTATGCATTGGGAGTGGAAAAATTGTCCGGTTGCTTGGCAGGGGCAATTTGGTAAGGGTGATAAAAGATACCCAACGTTAATGCTTGAAACTGTTGCTTCACAAGATTTGTAGATTTGGCATGCATTTTTTGGTATGGCATGGGCAAATAATGATATTAATGTTTTGGATAACTCTAATTTGTTCGACGATTTGCTAAAAGACGAATCCCCAAGGGCATCCTATATTGTAAACGGAAGAAGATATGAGCAGGGGTATTACTTGGCTGACGGAATTTACCCACAGTGGGCAAGTTTCGTCAAATCTTTCTCGGCAACTACTGACGAGAAACATAGTTATTTCAAAAGGAAGCAATAAAGTGCAAGGAAGGATATCGAATGTGCTTTTGGTGTGCTCCATGGACGGTGGGGTATACTACAACAACCGGCACGTGCTTATGAAATTGTCAAGATACGACGAATCATGTATACATGCATTATTTTGCATAACATGATATTGAAAGATCAAAAGTTTGGCTCCGTGACTATAACAGATTGTTTGTGGATCCGGTATCTAATTTGGGGCAGCAAACATGGGTCGACAGATGTGATACCCAGCAACACAAAATAAGGGAATTGCGCGACTCAGAAATGCATTCTCACCTCCAACGCGACTTTATGGAGCATGTTTGGCATAAACGTCTTCAACACCAACAACAACATGAAGAAGAATATTCCGAAGACGAAGACGATGAATAATTATTTGTAATTCGTTTGGTTTAATTTCATATGTTTCGTTTTTTCATATTTCGTTGTTATCGTTATTGCATGTTTTTATATATTTCGTACTGTAATATTTAAGTTTAATGTTATGTGGTTTATTAAATGAATTGTTAGTTTTTTTGTGCTCCGTGACTATAACAGATTGTTTGTGGATCTGGTATCTAATTTGGGGCAGCAAACATGGGTCGACAGATGTGATACCCAGCAACGCACGATAACGGAATTGCACGACTCAGAAATGCATTCTCAGCTCCAACGCGACCTCATGGAGCATGTTTGGCAGAAACGTCTTCAACACCAACAACATGAAGAAGAATACTCCGAAAACGAAGACGATGAATAATTATTTGTAATTCGTTTGGTTTAATTTCATATGTTTCGTTTTTTTATATTTCGTTGTTATTGTTATTGCATGTTTTTTTATATTTCGTATTGTAATATTTAAGTTTAATGTTATGTGGTTTATTAAATAAATTGTTAGTTTTAGTTTAGGGGTTGAATTTGAAAATATTTGAGTTAAAGCTGAGTTATTGTTGTGGGTGTTTTTTTGTGAGTTAAGGTTAAAGTGTTATAGCTGATGTGGCGCTGACGTGACACTGAGTTAAAGTTTAACCTGGGTTATTGTTGTAAGTGCTCTAAGATCCAACGTCAAAAGTGTGGTTTGAAACGAGCAACATCGAAAGACGAAAATAGATTCAAAATTTGGGGTAAGTTAAGACCTCACAAGTTGGTAACCATTTGCCATAGTGATAACATAACTAGATGGTTCTCGAGGAGTAGTACTTCAACTTGATTTGCAATCTAAAATAAGTTAAAGATTAGCACCTGCTTTCGTTCAACCAACATCCAATTTTCTCCTTTTATCACAACATCACACGATTGCATAATTAATCCATGGTTTTGAGTTAAAAAACCCGTTCATGTGGTTTGGCCAACTTGCAAGCGGGGACTAACTTTGAGAATGCACACACACACAATTCACGTGAGAAACTTTGATGCGTAATTATTACCAGTGATGTAACTAGTGATGGAACTAGAGGGTCTCACAGTATTACGGTACTACGATAAAACAACGTAGTACAAATTTTGATAAAAAAAAATATATGAATTTTTAAAATGCACCAAGTCTGACAGAATCAGGCAGTGTTGCAAAAATCGGCCTACAAGGCCGATTAATCGGCGATTACAAGCTGAACGGCCTTGGACCTTGGAGCGAATTAAAAGGTAATCGGCCGATTAATCGGCCTTGAACCTTGGAATCGGCGATTAATCGGCCAAAATTCGCTACACGGCCCTTGACCGCCTCAGGACCGATTCACGTTTTTTGCAATCATGTTTAAAATATTTGTTTAGTTAGTCTATTATTATTATTATTATTATTATTATTATTATTATTATTATTATATAAGCTGAATAATATCATGCATTTCCATTAAGCATTTTTTTAACAGTTTTGTTGGATCAAAAAGTGCAGATTGGCAGGGACACCTCAACCCTGTGTACCATAATGGTACACATCAACTCTACCCAACAAAGGTTTGATGCCTGTGAAATACCTCCACCCAATACCCAACCATGTTGCAGAACGGAATCGAAGTCGTGTCCTTTAGTTGGATCAAGACATCACATGGTTAGGCCCATGCTTCTAAGGTAGTTGGTTGATATCATTAGAGCTTGTGGTCCTCAAGTGAGGACTTCCCGGTAGGTCACCCAACCCGATACTACTCTTACATAGGCTCGCTTAACTTAATATGTTTCACCTAATTGTTTTCTTGAATTATGATTCAAAAAAATTATGCACCTACTTATTTTTTACAAAACCAGGTTTTACAATTTACTCTAAAAAATCAACATCAAATACTTCAAATTGACAATAAAACTTTCATACATTAAACAAGTTTCAACTATTTAATTATTTTAAACAAGTTTTAAATTCTATAAATTCCCGCAAATTTCTTCCCAAAATTATTATTAATTTAATTTTGAGTAAGAAAGTTGGGGCCTTTTAAAATTTCAAAACTTATCATTATTTTTTATTGATCCTTTTCTTGACCATTTGGTTCAGTCAATCGATGTGGGATAGTAAGACGCATTATACCGAAAAGTATAGGTTTATTTATATACCATTTGGTTCACTCAAATAAGTAACAGTATAGGCTTATTTATATATATATCGAAAAAATTAGATGAGTCGGTCACCACATTATAGCTTAGTCTTACGTATTTCATCCAAATTAGTTTTAGAACAGTTTGTAGTTTTGTGGCATTAGTTAGGTATACAATCGTTATGGCACACTATGTTACTTAATCCAACAATTTATCAAAACTTGGCCCAATTTAATAAAATGAATTGTACATACTTGAAGGTTTATCAAATACTTGGTGTTCACAAATTGGGTAATATCCGAAAAACCGAAAATCGAAATCGAACAATCAACCAAAGATGATATATTAATAAAGGATCTTTGATTATGTATATGTTTAGCAAAACGAGCTTGAGTTAGAAGTTGTGGCCTATTTTAGTAAGCTGCTTCAAGTGGCTTTTGATTTTAAGAGCTTATTAAAGCTTATTCAAACAAAGCATATAATTTAAGTGAAACATATGTAAATGGATAATAGTGTAGCTCCTCATTATCATGGTGCCTTTAAAGTGAAACATATGTAAATGGATAATAGTGTATGCCTTGCAAATAAATTATTAGCTGTAATTAATTGATTGACTATGGTCTATGGTCCTCCAACATTGCATTGCTCAAATTATTTTCATTATGTTTTCTACTTTCAAGTAGTAATAAAGATGTTTCTTTTTGAATGCGTGGACTTAAGGGTAAGATTGTGGATTAAGCAAACTTAAAGACCCATCATTAACCTTGAATGTCATTACCTTCATTAGAAATAATATGATACTTTAGTCATTTTTGTTACTGTGTAGGAAATTTAAAGGTTGTCGAGTGTTTGCTTGAAAGATGTAACTAAGTCCAAAAATATAAGGGTGTCTTACATATTGTCGTACATTGGCTCGAATAAATTGTTTAGGAGTTTTAGAAGTGCCGATTTGTGACATCTTAGTTTCAACTATGGGTTTGAAGCTAGCTAGCCGGAGTGGCAGTTAGCTAGCAGTGGTCGTACACGGGGAAAAGGAGGGTGGGGAGTGTTTTAGTTTATTAGCCAGAGTTGTCAAAAACTCAAAATTGGCCGTCATACGACTAATATAAGATCAAACACACACAAGAATACAATATCTTTTGTGTCAATACACTGTTACATACTTATATTATTTGTGGAGTATTACTAATGTAATGGTACACAAATCGTTTTTATATATTCTCACTTAGCTTGTCCTAATTTTGTTAAAGCTGGCTGTATACGATGATTCTCATCTAAAATGTTTACTGTATAACATAAGAACAACAATTGAATGACAAAATTTCGTTGATTACAAAACATTCCTTTGATTACAAAACATTCCTTGATATTATCGTTGCCAAGAACCTCGTGATGCTCATTTAATGTCGTCGTGACATGTCCATATGATGACAAAGGTGTCTTTTTTACATTCCAAATCAAGAAGAGAAGAAGAAATAAATCATCATAAATGATGATATATGATATCACATGCTACCCTTACTTCTACGTAATGTTTTTATTATGCTGTACTCATCCCCCAACTATACCCTACTTGTCTCTTTTTACCCTTTCCTTCAACCACAAGACTTTGTTACAAGGATCTAAAGTAGTTAATACTTTTACCTTTTTGATGTTTCAAAATATAATTACTTATTGAGTTTACATATTCTTAAGCTAGGAATGAATATAATACAGTGTTTGTTCAAAAAATATATATAATTGGAAGTTGCTTTTTGGCTCATATTGAAATGTCTTTGACAATACAGTACCCTTTAGCTACAACACAAATAGATTAATCTTGAATACCACACAAATGATCATGTCGAGTATCATATCTTCATTCTACAAGAACAAATGTATACAAAGGCACAAGGCCCATAATATCAAATTCAAACTTAACTAAATTATCCATAAATATGATTTACCATATCGCAAACTGAACTAGAAGAAAACTATTATGTATGCAAAAGAACTATTATTATGTACAAATTACCTTTTAAACTTAAATGAACCAAAATCTTTGTGACGAAAAGTAAATAGTAGCACATAAAGTGTCATTTGCTTCCTTAAACTTTGGGCATGTAAGGCAATGTCGATGTTACCACATCGTTAGCCGCAGTCGATTTACAGCTCATATATCCTAAAACTTTCCACGAACATTTCTTTTGATCATCATTCCGTTTAACCTTAACAGCATCATCACACGAATCCAACGAAGCAAAAAGTGCCTTTGGTGGAATTTGCCTAACCTGTCGGTTCTTAATGTCCTTAAGATCCATTTCTGATGGTGGCACTTTTACTAGCCCAAACAAAAAGATGTACCAACGTGAAGAAGATGATTTATT
Source organism: Artemisia argyi (assembly GCA_030686995.1). Lineage (NCBI taxonomy): Eukaryota > Viridiplantae > Streptophyta > Magnoliopsida > Asterales > Asteraceae > Artemisia > Artemisia argyi. The sequence continues at coordinate 34,338,096 of CM060709.1, forward strand.
ACCCAAACGATCACGCCTAATCTCGGGACCTGGTTCTGATCTCATACTTGAGTTTCGATGTAAATTCTTGTAATCTAATGACCGGCTGTTTAAGGGACTCTTTGTAGTACGTTTGACATGTGGCATTGAGTCTGATCTTGATCGTCGGCAACCAACTGGTTCTGCAACAAATATACAAATTCTACACGTTTATTTCGATATATTTGTGAAGTTATGTAATTTCTTGTGACGATGTTTGATTTGTGAAAGTGTCAAATTTTACTGCTTGCATTTGTAATTATGAAAAATATAAGAAAACAAATATAATTCGCGCTAAGCGTGAAACAATATATACGTGTAAAATTAAATTTGTTCAAAAATTTCATTACGTACATCGGTACGTGTTGTAAAAAGAAATTTCAAGAAAAACAAAATAATGTCAAGTACCATGTTGTTGTTTCTTATTCTGCTGATGATGTTTTTCGCTTTGTTGTGGTTGAATTTTACGTTGTTCGTTGATAGGCACAAGTTTGCCGCAAAATATGATGTCTTCTGCAGCAGACATCATTTTCTCTTCTCTTAACCCTCCTCGAAAAAACTCAAAAAAGTCTTCGGACGCAGAGGATGATGTCGAAATTTTACGAACCTGATCATGGTCTTGTGTAAGTGCCAAATCGGTTAGTGAAAGTGTGTGCTGAAGATTGTTGTTCTTGTTAATTTTGTCACCCATTTTGCACTTAGTGTTTGTGTGTTGTTGATAAATGGAAGTAATAATGAAAACAAAAGGAATTTATATAAGGGTGTGACGAAGGAAAAGAATCAATGAGGGGTCTTCGCAGAAGTTTCAAGTTGAATTTTCTACTGTGATCATTTAAATAGATTTTATTGGATAGAGATTGTACTAATTTTTGTTCTTAACAAAATTCTATATTTAGTTTTTCATATTGACTATTGAATAATCCAGGTAAAAGTTGATATTATTATCTAAGATCATACTATTATAGAGGTGAGATGAAGATAGACCATAAATCCTCTTAAAATCATGTGAGCAAATCCTGATCATTTGTTTTTTCATTAAACAAGAAAACCTATTTTTCATTTCTTTTTAAATAAACTATCTTGCAAATAGTAAAAAAATCGTCAAGCTACAAAACATACACAATCGCAACGAGAATTTTTTAAATTTCAGTAAACGGGCACTTCGATATATATACTTTCGACGATTTAGTCTCTCGGCCTTTATTTTTTAGTGTTGAAATTTTCTCTCAGAAAAATCACATGTGATTTTTTATTTTAAAGATCACATGTGGTTTTTAAAGTAACAAATCAACTGTGATTTTTAAAATAACAAATCAATTGTGTTTTTACGAATCATATGTGATTTTCCGGAGTGAAAATTTTCAACACGTAAAAAAAAAAAAAAAAAAAAAAAAAAAAAAAAAAAAAATGGTCGAAAGTATAGAGAAGTACCCTTCTATAAAAAGATGATTTAATTCTCGTCGTGATTGTATGATTCATTTCGTGTAATGATTAAGGGTGTGTTTGGTTTGCAAATACCAATCATTATCGGTATTAAATAGGGCAAAATGAAAGTAAGTATCTGAGTATCTCTAAATATAAAATGTTGTTAGGTATGTTCATAGAGTTTTGGCAATAAGTTTCATATTGTTGAAATAACATATCTGATTTAATAAAAGTCAACATTAGCCAATACTAATTGTGACTACAATTTTTGTGATCATCTCTGCCACTTTAGCGTTACATCAGCTTTCTTTCTCCAAAATTATACCCCAACCACAATTTATTAATGGTGACCACAATGATGATCGTAACTTTTTTTAAAAAAAATTACAATTTCATTCATAATTAAAAAAACTTTACAATAACAATTCAACTAAAATAAAAAACATGACATTACGATTGGGAATGGGCTTACCCACTAAGTTTGTGGGTTTAGAAAATGGTTTGCTATTCAAATAGCTATTTCATATACATCGACTATAGACTTCTTTTTATAAACATCTATTCAAGATGCTCTTAAAAGTTGATCTCACATAAAAAGAACAAGAATCATTTTTCTAATTACTCTATAAAAACTCTTTGATTTAAACTAATCCAAGTGCCGACATTTCCATCCACAAAAACAATGGGTTGGAAAGTAGTCTCTGTACAAAACCAAATGAACCCACAAACTATACCCCTTTTTGTTGGGTAAATGATTTGCACACTTCGTTATTTAATTGTGACACTCAATCATGTGCATTAAACTGTTGTTTTATTCTGAATTCTAAAGATACGCAACAAACTTTTTCAAAAAAAAATGAAATACGCAACCAACTGAATCTATTACTTGTATCGCTAAAATGCTTTTAAATTTTGATCACTATACATGATATTAACTGGATGGTGACCTGTGTTTGACCGGTTAACACTTAGAAAAATTACATTATTGGTACATGTGGTTTGCGTTGACTTTCACCAGTCATCCTTTGACTTTTTTTTTTAGTTATAAATTTTATAGTAATGGTCCTTTTGGTTTGCGTTAACTTTCACCTTTAGTCCTTTGACTTTTTTTCACTTTTTTTTTATAATTTTTTTTCATTTATTCATACACTAATTTTTTTATACATAGCAAACTTCTTTTTACCACTTAATCATACACTTATTTTTTTTTACATTTATTACACTTTTTTTTACACTAATTTTTTTTTACACTTATTCACATACGCATGTTTTCGTCTGTTATTGCACGTTTTCGTCCGTTTTCACACGTTTTCTTCCGTTTTTGCTCGTTTCCGTCCATTTTTTGTCTGTTTTTACGTGTTTTCCTTTGTTTTTGCACATTTTGTCGGTTTTTACACGTGTAAAGTTCGTTTTTGCATGTTTTTGTCCGCTTTACACATTTTCGTCCGTTTTTACACGTTTTTATCCGTTTTTACACGTTTTCTTTTGTTTTGCACGTTTTCATCTGTTTTTACACATGTTCGTCCGTTTTTACAAGTTCTCGACCGTTTTACACGTTTTCAAACATTTTTACACGTTTTAAACGGTCGAAATATGTGTAAAAATAGACGAAAATATGTAAAAACGTACGAAAACGTGTAAAAACAGAACGAAACATACAAAAATGAACTTTACATGTGTAAAACAGACGATAGCGTGTAAAACGAACAAAAACGTGTAAACAACTAAACACGAATGAAAACGTGTAAACAGACAGAAACTTGCAAAAACGAACTTTACATGTATAAAAATGGATGAAACATGCAAAAAAGAACGAAAACGTGTAGAAATAGGTGAAAATGTGTACAAACGGACGAAAACATGAAAAAACGGATGAAAACATGCAAAAACAGATGAAAATGTGTAAAAACTTACTAAAACGTATATAAACGGACGAAAACACGTAAAAACAAACAAAAACTTGTAAAAACAAACGAAAACGTGTAAAAACAGACGAAAACATGTAAAAACGAACAAAAACGTGTAAAACGGACGAAAACGTGTAAACACGGACGAAAAGTGAAACAAAGTCAAGGGACTAAAGGTGAAAGTCAAAGCAAACCACAAGGACCATTACTGTAACTTTTGTAACTGAAAAAAGAAGTCAAAGGACTACCGCTGAAAGTCAACGTAAACTACAGAAACCAATAATGTCAGTTTTCTAAGTGTTAACCGGCCAAATAGGTCACCATCCGGTCAATATTACGTACATTGATCAAACATTTTTTCTATTTCTTTGTGCATATTAAACCACTCTCTCATTCCCATTGGTGCATACCAAACGCACCCAATGGTTGTGAGATATTTTATTTTTTTTTTTTAAATATGAAAGTGGTTATAAAAAAATAAATTGCCCAAAAGTTATCCATTTGATATTTAGTGAATTTGTGATTAATGTTGTATATCTTTTTTTTTTGATCGGCAAAGTATCATTTTATTTCACCCAAAATATGTACAAGGAAATCAACTAGAAAGGTTCTAGTCGTTACAAAGAAACTCCCAATTACATCGCCTTATTAGTGGTACCCAAACTAAGGAACTATTAATGTTGTATATCTAATAAAGTTGTGCAGACTTTGCCTATATTTCCTAAAGTCTTGGGACTTGTAGAGAAATGGATCACGCATCAATAACCCGACCCCTACCGCCTATATTTCCTAAAGTCATCGGCGAAATTAGTGAGAAATAGCATGGAGTGGACATAAGTCTAGTTGGAACAACAGTCCACCATTAAATTAATAGACAAACAAATAATTTTTGGTTTAAAATTTATGAGGTGAGTTATTTTACATACTAAGTTTTTGTTATAAACTAAGGGACAAATTCCCACCATCTATTTAGTTTGATCTAATGGTGGGGATTAACATAACATTTAATAAGACAACCTAAGTCCATGTTTTTTTTCTTGTCCTTTTTGTCTATCTTATTTATTTATTTTTTTTCCTTTTTTCTTTTCTTTCTTTTTTTATTCTTTTTTTTTCTTTTTTTTTCTAACTTCACGTTTTTTCTATAATTCAAAATTTTATTTTTTTTTATTTTTATTTTTTTTTTTTGCGTTTTTTCCGTTTTTCATACATATTCGTCGGTTTTTTACGTTTTCGTCAGTTTTCTTACGTTTTCATTCGTTTTCATACATTTTCGTCCGTTTTCATACGTTTTCGTCTGTTTTCTTACGTTTTCGCTCGTTTTCATACGTTTTCGTCTATTTTCTTACGTTTTCACCCGTTTTCGTCCGTTTTTATACGTTTTCGTCCGTTTTCTTACGTTTTCATCTGTTTTCGAATTTTTTTCATACGTTTTCGTCTGTTTTCTTACGTTTTCGCCCGTTTTCATACGTTTTCGTCGGTTTTCATATATATATTCGTCCATTTTCTTACGTTTTCATCTGTTTTTGAATTTTTTTCATACGTTTTCGCCCGTTTTCATACGTTTTCGTCCATTTTCATATATATTCGTCCGTTTTCTTACGTTTTGTCTATTTTCATACGTTTTCGTCCGTTTTCATATGTTTTCGTCCGTTTTCATACGTTTTCGTCCATTTTTATACGTTTTCATATGGTTTCAATCTGTTTTCATTCATTTTCGTCCGTTTTTATACGTTTTCGTCCGTTTTCATTCATTTTAGTTCGTTTTTAAATATTTTCGAACGTTTTCATACCTTTCTGAATATCACAAGTGATATACTGTGATTATCAGAATATCACTTGTGATATTCAGAATATCGTGAGTGATATTGAATATCACTCGCGATATTCTGAATATCACAAGTGATTTTTAAAATTTTGTAACATGAAAACCACAAGTGATATTCAGAATATCGCAAGTGATATTCAAAATATTGCAAGTGATATCTGAATATCGCAAGTGATAATCAACAAATGTTCTGTGACATGAAAATCGCAAGTGATATTCAGAATATCGCAAGTGATATTCTAAATATCAAAAGTGATATTCTGAATATAAATCACAAGTGATATTCAGAATATTACAAGTGATTTCACGCTTTTTTTAATTCACGTTTTTTCAAAAGTGATATTTTGAATATTACTCTGAATATCACAAGTGATATTCTGAATATCACAAGTGATTTTCAACAATTGTTATGTAACATGAAATTCACAAGTGATATTCAGAAAATCACAAGTGATATTCTAAATATTACAAGTGATATTCCGAATATCACAAGTGATTTTCAACTAATATTTTGTAACATGAAAATCACAAGTGATATTCTAAATATCACACGTGATTTTCAACTAACGTTTTGTAACATGAATATCACTTGTAATTTTCTGAATATCACTTGTGATATTCAGATTATCACTTGTGATTTTCATGTTACAAAACATTAGTTGAAAATCACTTGTGATATTTAAAAAATCACAAGTGATATTCAGAAAATCACAAGTGATATTCAGAAAATCACAAGTGATGTTCAACTAATGTTTTGTAACATGAAAATCACAAGTGATATTCTGAATATCAAAAGTGATATTCAGATAATTACAAGTGTTATTCAGAATATTATAAGTGATTTTCACATTTTTTTAATTCACGTTTTTTTCACTTTCTTACGTTTTCTTCTGTTTTTGTTCGTTTTCATACGTTTTCTTTCTTTTTCATACGTTTTTGAATATCACAATTGATATTATTAATATCACAAGTGATATTTTGAATATCAAAGAAAATCACTTGTGATATTAAGAATATCAATTATGATATTCAGAAACGTATGAAAAAGGACGAAAACATATGAAAACGAACGAATACGTATGAAAGCGTAAAAACACGCCTGGAAAGGGACAAAAACGTATGAAAAATTGATGAAAACGGACGAAAACGTATAAAAACTGCTGAAAAGTATGAAAACAGACGAAAGCGTCTGAAAACAGACAAAAGTACATAAAAACGGACGAAAATGTTTATAAACTTATGAAAACAGATAAAAATGGATGAAAGCATATAAAAACAGACGAAAACGTGTGAAAACAGACGATAATGTAAAAAATTGATGAAAACGTTTGAAAGCAGATAAAAACGTCTGAAAACGTATAAATACTGCCGAAACGTATGAAAATAGACGAAAACGTTTGAAAACAGACAAAAATGTACAAAAATGGATGAAAACAGACAAAAACGTATGAGTATCACCGGATATCACTTGTGATATTTAGAAACGTATGAAAACGTCTAAAATTGGCCAAAAAAATTTGAAAAACGGACGAAAACCTGTGAAAATGAACGAAAATGTAAGAAAACAGACGAATATGTAGGAAAAATGACGAAAACGTCTAAAAACGGACGAAAACATAAAATAATAGAGGAAAACGTATGAAATCAGGCGGAAACATATGTAAACATATGAAACCGGACGAAAACGTATAAAAACGGATGAAATCGTGTAAAAACGGATGAAAACATATGAAAACGGACGAAAACGTATGAAAACGGACAAAAACGTATAAAAACGGACGAAAACGTCTGAAAACGAAAAGAAAAAAAAATAAATAAATAAATAAAGTGAATAATAAAAAAGACAAAGAAAAAGGAAAGAAAAAGACATGGACTTAGGTTTCCATGTTTAATCTTAGGTTAATCCCCACCATTAGATCAAACTAAATGGATGGTGGGGATTTGTCCCTTGGTATGTAAAAAAAACTAGTCCCTAAATGTACTTTTCTCTAAAATTTATATTTTTATTATGAAAATAGAAACTGGAACATTTGAAAATTGAAATTACGTATGTATGAAAGATTGCGTCACGTGAAAGATAATTTTGGAGTTCTTCTAGACGCATTGCAAATTACGGAACAGTGTACACATTTTATGGTTGATTACCTAATTTGGTACTGTATTTAATTACAATAAACGATTATGTCAAACTAAGTAATTTTTACCATCGTAATCTCAGCTTAGATGCAAAATAATATATCGGTTAAACATAGTATGCGTTTACAAAAGGTTTGGGTTTCAAACATCACTCGATACACATTTAAAGGTGGACAAAAAAAAATCAAAAACGATCATGAAAAAATTCGATTATGATGTTTGTATAATATCTAAGTTAAATAATTACCGACAATTAACACAATAAAACATAATGTGCGGTTGAGAGAAGGTGCGGCCCATGGGGCAACTCATGTGAGCCCATATCATAGGGTACACGACGTTAAACAACTTTTCAAGAATGTCGACCAAGCAAAATACCAACATTTTAGTTCCAAAAAAAAAAAAAAAAAAAATCCCACATTAGCAAATCCAAATATGCATTCCTGTGGTAATAACGTATGCATGAGGCAACAAACACACATTAAATGCATGATTTCTAGAAAAAAAAAAACATATCAATGTTCATTTTGCATAACGTGTAACGTTTTGGTACTCATACAAACCAAGCGTCACGAACCGCACAATGCAATTGCAAAAACTAGTCTTCGAGTAACTTTCAAACGTGTAGTTTTAATATGCCATGTGTGTTTGAAACCGATGGCTTTTAGAACGATGACACTTTTTGTTTAGCATTTATATTTGAGCTAGGCTCTCTTTTTCGAATTTTCAGGCAGAGGTTTCAAAACCTCAAAGACATAACCGATTGGTATATGGTTAAGGGTTTAAGTCGGGTTAGATAAACGGATAGCGTATGTGCATCAGTATACACGACGAAGGCAAATAAGGTATGGCCGAATTTGTCATAGCCAATGCACGTAAAGATCATATTAGTTCACTACTAATAAAGTCGTTTCACCATCTTTATCGAAACACACTATGCAATTCAAAGCACAAATCAAATCTAGACGTAGCAAAATCAACTACATACTTTTCTTTCATGTTGACCTACCGTACAAACTTGAGACAAAATCAATTATACATCATATATACCTTAGTAGTCACATATTTTATGATGCAATCCACATTATATAAGTCCGATAATTAGTTATGTAATTCATCAAATTTCAATAACGTGTATGTACTCATACCCGCGCAACATAAAATAGTAGAGGGGCAACTTTTAAAATTCGGACTTGAATCTTGACTCGACTCGGTCAAGCTTTAAAATTTAAACTCAAGCCCAACCCGTCCTCACATCAAGCTCAACTTGACTCGCTTTTATACATATATATTACATCATGGTATGTAAAAACCCTATAAAATAATAAATTATCAATGTAAACATATATGGCGTGTTTGGTAGGGAGAAATTCATAGAAATGAAATGAATCGGAACTTAGAAATTCAGATCATAGAAATCAGTAGAAAATTTTGATTGATTCTACTGTTTGGTAACTAAAAAAACTTGACCCGAGAAATAACTAATAACTTATTTTATTTGATAACTTTTTTTGTTTGACAATATTTGTGCGATAAGAAAAACACTAAATAAACAACTTATATATTGCAATTAAACAAAACAATGATAGTTTGATTTTCTTTCAAAACAAATTCTTTTTTAAAAGCGTATTTCAATCAGCACCATTAGACCATCACTACGACAAAAGAAAGAACAATTTTAAGGATTAGAAACACACTGATAAGTCTATGTATTGCAATCAAACTGGGCATCAACACCATGTGATTTTAAAATACTTTTTGACTAATAAAGGATTGAATAAGAACATGTATTATGTCAAGTTCGTCAACAGGCACCTGAAAATGGGGCAAGTTATTTGGATCCCTCATAGGGAGGGTTTCCAATCATTGCACGCATCGTTGGGTTGTACGGTATAAATCGCAGATTGTAGAGTTTGACCAAATCCCCTATGATGTGACAATATATGGAGGGTTGTATAACACAACCCCTGAAAATTGAGATCTATGGTTTGTTGAAAGAAATGATAAAATTTTAAGAACCCAATAATAAAATTTTAGCACGTGGTTACCTCTTTTTTAGGTTTAATATTTTTCTTAAAAAGCAAAAAACACGAAGAATTTGAAAGAGAATATAGTTCTACACGAAACAAGATGGAAATCAAATTGCAAAGAAGCAAATTCTCGGGAATTTTGAAATTTTTGCTTTTCTTTTTCTCAAGCCTAACAAACATGGTAAGTGAGGCTAATTTCATTTTTTCGCCTTTATTTCTTTTAATCAAACATCCCCATAATATATTTAGGTAGTTGTGTATGCAAATGAAGAAACATGAGGTCAACTCGATGACATGAAACTAACTCAAAATCAACTGGATAACTTGAGAAGTTTTAAATTTACAGGTACATAACAATAACATGTTATGTCCCTCTCCTAATGGCGATTTCCCGCCATTATTTGTTACACCCCAACCATTTTTCTATTAATGACCTTATTCTCCACCACTTTCCATCTAGATTTCAAATCTAAACCATCCAAAATGTTATAAACAATATTTTATGTCTTTTTATCGCTTTAGTTTTGTAAAACTGTAATTAATTGATCAATTTTTTACGTATTCAATGTCAATCAAACGGAGTTCATCGAAACAGCCGATGAAAATCCTGTTTAAGTACGGGGATTCAATATTTGAGCTCAATAAGAAAAAGACAGGACATCATATATGGACATATCAATGTTGTGTGAGGATGATGATGGGAATAGTAGTGTTTTGGGGGAAGAAATGAATGCTAGGTTCAGCAATGGTAGTATGAAGGAAGGGAATCCAAAGGAAGGGGTGATTTGGAGGAAAAAGATGAATGAATAATTTCCGCTACTAGCATAGACTTTCCCAAAACTAGTTTTTAAGTATTTTATCATTATTACTATGTCATGTATAAGCTTGACAAGGAAGATGATGTATGTTATATGATTGATTAGTCAGTATGTTTAATTGAGAAGTCAAACAAAATGGTCAAACTTAAAGTTAAGTGTTAGTTAAATATTAAGTTAAATGTTTGTGAAAAGTATTATGTAGGTCAAGTATTAGAAAAAATGATTTGAGAGACTTAAGTTGCCAATAACCCAAACGTGTACCAAATTTTTATTAAAGATAACCATTTTAAAATATATTTTACTTGTCACATTTTCCAGTTCTGTATAGCATACTAATTTTTTTGCAAATTGATGTACCAAACTTACAATTTTTGTCACTTTGATATATTTTTTTTACCTTCTGAGCTGATTGCAGGTTAGCATATCCCAAAATAAAAAATGTGACAAATTAACTACATTTATAAATGATTATCCCAAAAAGACTGTTTTGTCCAAATCAAGATCTCACCTGATTGTAATTCGGGTTATTTGGCTAAAAAACAATATAATTAAATTTTTAAAAATCGTAAATTATGTTATTCATGTGAACCCGAAAGCCGAACTGAATTCAAATTTGGTTTTCAGCTCGTTTAATAAAATTTAAATTTGGTTCGGTTCAGTTCAGCGTTCGTGTACGTCCATTTATCCGGCTAAACTTAAACGAATGAATACGAACAACCCTTCGTTCGTGCTTTTCCAATTCGTTTACATCTCTAAGGGTTTGGATTTTAGTGGGGTTGATTAGGCTTTTGTGATGTCAGAGTGATGAATGGTAGAGATAGAGTTTGTGTAAACTGTGTGTTTGCAGGTCTGTCATTGATGAAAACTTGAGCTTTTTGTGTTTGGGATCGAATGGTAAGGTTCTATCTAATTTAGCTCTAATTTATCCTAATGAGGGGAAGGAGGAAAATAATATTTTATGTAACAACCCGATATTTTCACGTCTACGTTTATTTTTTTTTCAACTTTGGGAATTCACTATTCATCGATTACTATTCATCAAAACACTATTCATTATTTTACTATTCATCGTTTTTGATGTCCGTTTGATATTCTGAGAAACATTTGAAAATTTTACTATTCACAGAACACTATTCATTCCGGAAGAAATTCCACTATTCACGTGCATTATCAGTAAGGACCTCTCATACGGACTAGAATAGTCTGCATATCATCATAATGTCATTTACATGCTATACCACTCTTAGGATTCTCAAATTAGTATATTTAGTATATTTAACGTTTTACGTATAAGTATTTATAATTAAACGTTAACACCCGGTTTATACACGACGAATATATCTAAATATTCCCACAATGGTCCCGACATATTTTTATATCCATTTTAACATCATAAAAGTTATAACATTCAGTTACCCAGTATTTTGGAAATTTATTTTATTTTTAACGTACGCGTATGAATATAACGTCGGTTTTCGTTAAAACTAAACATTAATCACCCGATCACTCAGTAAATGTACCCAACATATTTTTAATATGTTTTTAACATTTTTATAACTAATTTCATCCCGGTATACTTCGTGAATATTTATTTCTAATAAAACCGATACCCGATCGTAACTAAAAACGCTAACTAGTGCAAATTCTTTCAAGGTTTCCTAATTAAATCCCAAGTACCCTAACCCCCCCCCTCCTACCCTTTGAAAACCAGCCCCAAGACACACCCTTTTAACCCCTAGCATTAACTTAACCATTTTATACTAATAAACCACTTAAAACATAACTTTACCAATTTTTACAAATCATAATCCAACTTTTGAGCTAAGAACACTTTTCATCTCATCTTCTTCCATTTCCTCTCCAAACCCACGACTTATTATTGATCTCCATGATCAAGTGATCATTTTCCATAAAGTAAAACACAAAACTTGTTCATTTTACAAGCCTAATCAAGAATCAAGCAACAAAAACACAAGAACATCAAGCATAATCATCCTATAATCATCTCATTTTATCAAGTAAGTTTTCATCTTTATTTTTTCATGGATCATCCTATTTTTACATGTATTACATAAGTATCATGCTAAAAACCATGTACAAGTAGCTATACCACACTTTATTTTGGCTAAAAAGAAACATACAAACCCTAACTTTTTAGTTATGAATCCCCTTGCTCTAATAACTTGGTTAGGAGTCCATGGCACCCTAAGAAGGTGTATGGTAAGATTAGATTAGTCATGTGGTGATTACAAGAGGTTTGGTGATGGTAGAAATTAGTTTTTAACCTTGAAAACTTGATTTGGAACCTATTTTAGACATGCTGTCCCGTTTTGTAAAAATCTGGAAAATCAGTAAACACCAAGGAAACTTTGGCAAAATTTTTAGAAAATACTTTCAAAAACGAATCCGTAGGCGAAAGAACGGATTAAAAAGAGCTTATAACGAAGAAGTTATGATTTTTGCAAGATTGTTGACGAAAAGTATTTTCTGGAAATTTGTTTGCTGTTGGACGTTTTTCATGGTACAAAAAGAGACTTTAGACGTAACCCGGAGGAGCCGAGCTTTCCAAAATATATTACTACATACTAAGACGAAACCGTGGATATAAAGAACAAGTAAAACGGACAAGTAACGACAAAGATATACTCGTTTGAATATCGGCTAAAACCCTTTTATAATTGACAGCTTTTAATATAATTTGGCGCAAAAACTACGAAGTGCATTTTTAAGCTAAACATAATGTCAAGTACCGAGCTTTATAACTAACGTAGTATTAGTTATTATGAGTATGTTTTCATCATTTCAAGGATTACAACCCGAGTATTTCAACGCTAACAAGGAAACTTACGTTATATATATATAAGTATATATATTATAACTAGCCATTTATATTTTCTAATAGCAATATTTTCCAAATTCTTGGATTATATATTTTGATAACACAAGTGTTTTTACAAAGAGTAGAGTGGTATAGGGAACATGTGCATGTACATTCCTTTCTTCATTTCATGATCTAAAGTAGATCATATCATTCATTTAGGTTGCGGATAGAGTGCGCGCCTTACTTTAGTTCATACCTTTTTGTTATCATATCGCTTATATCAGGTGAGTATTCACGAACCCCTTTTTCTAACTATTTTAATCGCTTTGGGGTGGATGCATGAATTATTACTTGAACTCTTTGAACATTGTTTTGAACCCTTTGATTATTATGAACTCTTTTGACTTGTCTTGACCTTATAACTTGTTTAGAACTCTTGAACTCAACTTGAACTTTTGAACTTAATGTACTGTACGTGCTATGACCTAAAGTCTCACCTTATTGGTGGAGCGTGCTAAGTCTCCCATGTTCGGAGCGTTCTTAATCTTATATAATAGTTGTATGATGTACTGTTCGTACATTCGCATTGTTCGACGCCTATTAGTAGTATGGATAGCGCTATTAGAGGTCGGCCAACCTCTCGTCCACTATGTTACGGGACGCATATTATTTAATTAGGGGCTTTGCATGGCATACATTATTATATAGGTGGTGCTTATATTGTGACTTATTATGACCGCGGACACTTGACTACAAGACATAATACTTGACAACGCCTTTGGCTTGTGAACTTTCTCTAATGGTTTCTCATATTAAATAAAACGTTTATACTCACCAACTATTTTCATAGTTGACCCGTTTTCTCTCATGTATTTCAGGTGATCGTCAGTAAGCTTGTCAGCAAGGTCTTGCATAATGAAGTTTTCACATGTCACTTCTTTTCATTATGTATTAAAATACCATCTTTTGGGAATCAAACTTATGTCATATATTTGCCAAGGTCGGCAATAACAACGTTGTAATGTTATACTTTTCCTTAATGTAAATTATGGTATTGTCTTATTTCTCTTTGGTGATGTATATCGATTTCGTTGCACCTCGTGTTTCCGCCTTCGGCGAGGGTGTGACAGATTGGCATCAGAGCCAGAGGTTATAGAGAATGCCGATTTTTCTAAAATAAAAATCGCAACTATAACCAAAGTAACATTTTTCTTAAATACCAAAAATGATACGAGTCGACTAGTCTTAGCATTGCATTATTAATCCTCAAGTATGCATAGCCTGATCACCTATGTATAATTCAGGAAGAATCATGCGATGAAGGGAGTAGTAGTCAAAGATCATGTTTGGTCGGGTCTAGAGAGTCTGGTCACCTGAAGTTGCATTGGTCGGGTGGGTATGCATAACCTGTTTATATGTTTCAGTTTCTGTTACCGTACCTTATATATGCCTTCATGTATATACTTTCTCCTTGCTACCTTATGCCCCATTAGATTAAGCATGCCTTTGTTTCCATCATTTTGCGATCTCCATGTCACGACTGTTATTGTACCGTACATCCTCCGTCATCTTTCATGTGTCGCTCACTCAACCAACTATTTTTGTCTATCGCAGAGACATGGCCGCAATAAACCCTCCGAATGACACTGCTGCTGGATTAGCAGACCTCCTCACTCAGATTGTTGCGCACATTGATGCTGGACGGACTAATAATGGAGCAGGTGCCTCGAACAACGGTCAGGGATGCAACTATAAGACTTTCATGACGTGCAAACCAATGGAATTTTATGGCACTGAGGGTGCCATTGGACTGCTATCATGGTTTGAGAATGTTGAGTCGAAACTCAGCATCACTAAATGTGCTGAAGGAGATAAGGTTGAGTTCTCTGCGGGTCTGCTTCAAGGTCGAGCATTGACTTGGTGGAACAACCAGCTACAGACTCAAGGAAGAGAGGCTGCAAATGGATTATCTTGGAAAGCATTTAAGAAACTACTAACTGACGAGTACTGCAGAAAAGATGAAGTGGAGAAGCTGGAAGTGGAATTTTGGAACCACTTGATGGTAGGAGTAGAAGTTGACAAGTACACGGCCCGTTTCCATGAGCTAACTAAGATGGTTCCTCATATGGTCTCCACTGTGGAGAAGCTGATTGATCGATATGTTTGGGGGTTGATTCCTGAAATCAGGAGGGATGTCACTTCATCAAACCCAACCACTCTGCAAGCTGCTGTGGGCATGGCATACCGCTTGACAAATGATGTGATCAGGTCTGGTGGACTAACGAAAGGAAACGATGGAGGACGAAAGAGACAGGAAGATCAGCAAAGAAGCCGTGATCAAGACCAACAGGACAAGAGACAACGAGTAATGGGAAACTACGGAGCAACAACTCAAGGGCCCAGAAGATATGCTGGTTCACATCCTATGTGTACTCGATGTAACTACCACCACTCAGGAGACTGCCCAAGATGCACCAAATGCGGACAGTCGGGTCACTTCATGCGAAATTGCTCAAACAGGACTGTGAACCAAGGACCAAGGCCAGCATGTTACGAGTGTGGAAGTTTGGATCATCTCAGAAATACCTGTCCAAAGTTGAAAAGAACTCCCAACCAAGGACAGAATCGTCCAAATCTGGCGTTGGCAGTTGAAGGCCCTCAAGATCAGAATATTGAAATTCCCCCTGCACGTGGCCGAGCTTACTTCCTAGGGAATCATTTAACCCCACAAAATCAGGACAACATGCCGGGTACATTCTTTTGAACAACCTCCTTACTTCTTAATCTTGAGTGCATAACTTATTTTTATTTCTTACCAAGTTCACGACATTGATATAATCCGAGACCTAGCGTTTTCGACCTTAGTTGCTTCATCAAATTTAACAGCGAGCACATACACCTATAGAATGGATGAATTGAATCTCGAGGACGAGATTCCTTTTAAGGTTGGTAGAATGTAACAACCCGATATTTTCCACGTCTACGTTTATTTTTTTTTCAACTTTGGAAATTCACTATTCATCGATTACTATTCATCAAAACACTATTCATTATTTTACTATTCATCGTTTTTGATGTCCGTTTGATATTCTGAGAAACATTTGAAAATTTTACTATTCACAGAACACTATTCATTCCGGAAGAAATTCCACTATTCACGTGCATTATCAGTAAGGACCTCTCATACGGACTAGAATAGTCTGCATATCATCATAATGTCATTTACATGCTATACCACTCTTAGGATTCTCAAATTAGTATATTTAGTATATTTAACGTTTTACGTATAAGTATTTATAATTAAACGTTAACACCCGGTTTATACACGACGAATATATCTAAATATTCCCACAATGGTCCCGACATATTTTTATATCCATTTTAACATCATAAAAGTTATAACATTCAGTTACCCAGTATTTTGGAAATTTATTTTATTTTTAACGTACGCGTATGAATATAACGTCGGTTTTCGTTAAAACTAAACATTAATCACCCGATCACTCAGTAAATGTACCCAACATATTTTTAATATGTTTTTAACATTTTTATAACTAATTTCATCCCGGTATACTTCGTGAATATTTATTTCTAATAAAACCGATACCCGATCGTAACTAAAAACGCTAACTAGTGCAAATTCTTTCAAGGTTTCCTAATTAAATCCCAAGTACCCTAACCCCCCCCCTCCTACCCTTTGAAAACCAGCCCCAAGACACACCCTTTTAACCCCTAGCATTAACTTAACCATTTTATACTAATAAACCACTTAAAACATAACTTTACCAATTTTTACAAATCATAATCCAACTTTTGAGCTAAGAACACTTTTCATCTCATCTTCTTCCATTTCCTCTCCAAACCCACGACTTATTATTGATCTCCATGATCAAGTGATCATTTTCCATAAAGTAAAACACAAAACTTGTTCATTTTACAAGCCTAATCAAGAATCAAGCAACAAAAACACAAGAACATCAAGCATAATCATCCTATAATCATCTCATTTTATCAAGTAAGTTTTCATCTTTATTTTTTCATGGATCATCCTATTTTTACATGTATTACATAAGTATCATGCTAAAAACCATGTACAAGTAGCTATACCACACTTTATTTTGGCTAAAAAGAAACATACAAACCCTAACTTTTTAGTTATGAATCCCCTTGCTCTAATAACTTGGTTAGGAGTCCATGGCACCCTAAGAAGGTGTATGGTAAGATTAGATTAGTCATGTGGTGATTACAAGAGGTTTGGTGATGGTAGAAATTAGTTTTTAACCTTGAAAACTTGATTTGGAACCTATTTTAGACATGCTGTCCCGTTTTGTAAAAATCTGGAAAATCAGTAAACACCAAGGAAACTTTGGCAAAATTTTTAGAAAATACTTTCAAAAACGAATCCGTAGGCGAAAGAACGGATTAAAAAGAGCTTATAACGAAGAAGTTATGATTTTTGCAAGATTGTTGACGAAAAGTATTTTCTGGAAATTTGTTTGCTGTTGGACGTTTTTCATGGTACAAAAAGAGACTTTAGACGTAACCCGGAGGAGCCGAGCTTTCCAAAATATATTACTACATACTAAGACGAAACCGTGGATATAAAGAACAAGTAAAACGGACAAGTAACGACAAAGATATACTCGTTTGAATATCGGCTAAAACCCTTTTATAATTGACAGCTTTTAATATAATTTGGCGCAAAAACTACGAAGTGCATTTTTAAGCTAAACATAATGTCAAGTACCGAGCTTTATAACTAACGTAGTATTAGTTATTATGAGTATGTTTTCATCATTTCAAGGATTACAACCCGAGTATTTCAACGCTAACAAGGAAACTTACGTTATATATATATAAGTATATATATTATAACTAGCCATTTATATTTTCTAATAGCAATATTTTCCAAATTCTTGGATTATATATTTTGATAACACAAGTGTTTTTACAAAGAGTAGAGTGGTATAGGGAACATGTGCATGTACATTCCTTTCTTCATTTCATGATCTAAAGTAGATCATATCATTCATTTAGGTTGCGGATAGAGTGCGCGCCTTACTTTAGTTCATACCTTTTTGTTATCATATCGCTTATATCAGGTGAGTATTCACGAACCCCTTTTTCTAACTATTTTAATCGCTTTGGGGTGGATGCATGAATTATTACTTGAACTCTTTGAACATTGTTTTGAACCCTTTGATTATTATGAACTCTTTTGACTTGTCTTGACCTTATAACTTGTTTAGAACTCTTGAACTCAACTTGAACTTTTGAACTTAATGTACTGTACGTGCTATGACCTAAAGTCTCACCTTATTGGTGGAGCGTTCTTAACCCTAAAGTCTCACCTTATTGGTGGAGCGTGCTAAGTCTCCCATGTTCGGAGCGTTCTTAATCTTATATAATAGTTGTATGATGTACTGTTCGTACATTCGCATTGTTCGACGCCTATTAGTAGTATGGATAGCGCTATTAGAGGTCGGCCAACCTCTCGTCCACTATGTTACGGGACGCATATTATTTAATTAGGGGCTTTGCATGGCATACATTATTATATAGGTGGTGCTTATATTGTGACTTATTATGACCGCGGACACTTGACTACAAGACATAATACTTGACAACGCCTTTGGCTTGTGAACTTTCTCTAATGGTTTCTCATATTAAATAAAACGTTTATACTCACCAACTATTTTCATAGTTGACCCGTTTTCTCTCATGTATTTCAGGTGATCGTCAGTAAGCTTGTCAGCAAGGTCTTGCATAATGAAGTTTTCACATGTCACTTCTTTTCATTATGTATTAAAATACCATCTTTTGGGAATCAAACTTATGTCATATATTTGCCAAGGTCGGCAATAACAACGTTGTAATGTTATACTTGTCCTTAATGTAAATTATGGTATTGTCTTATTTCTCTTTGGTGATGTATATCGATTTCGTTGCACCTCGTGTTTCCGCCTTCGGCGAGGGTGTGACATTTTACTTAAACTAATACAAAATAAGGATAATCATTTATAAATGCATCTTACTTATCAACTTTTCTAGCTTTGTGTAACCAATTATTTATTTATTTATTTATTTATTTATTTATTTTTTTAGATTGATGTACTGTAACTTGTTTGACATTGCACAACCGCGCTAAGAAGGCAAAAAAATACATCAAACTAATGAAAATGGCAAGTTTGGTATATCAATTTGGAAAAAAATTAGTTTGTTACAAAAAATTGAAAAATGTGACAAGCAAAATACATTTAAAAATGATTATCATTTTCTATTAATAATAAACATTTCCCTCATTTTCCACAGTCTTCTAGAGTGCCCTGTGTGTGCGAAAAGACTTAGTAAAAGAGGAGCGAAGACAAGAGTTTCTTGGTTCAAAATTGACGATGAATTAAATGTTTTAGTGCAAGAGTGAGTCTTTAGCTTCAATCTCCATAAGGTATAATGCCTCATTCTTAAGATAGGGTTCATAAGTCAAATTGAGGGTTTTGGGTAAAAAGGGTTTGAGTTAAAGTAGTGATGTTATAGTGTTCAAGGCTTTAAATCCCTCTAATAGGTAATGATTGAATTGGGTGATTTTGGGAGTTTTATCATATAATCAAGATATGATCATATGCATGTAAGAGATGAGTTTGGTTATGCTGATGGGTTTTGTAAACCCTTTTAATTAGTTATACATTATAGAGATGATGAGTAATTATGATTATTCTTGTTTCGGAATCAAGAGTTTTGGTGATGATGTTTCTTGGTAAATTAGCTATGGAGCTAAGGTGAGTAATTTGGTTATAACATAGTGTTATATTGATTTTACCATATTATGTGTTATGTGAATGTTTGTGATATTGATATAAAAGACATTGGTTTAGTATTGCTTGGACTAAGGTAGAATTAGGCTAGTTGATCATAACTAGGTATAGAAGTGGTTAGCATGGTTGTTATACTAGTTAAGGTATGTCCGTATGTGATGGTTATGTTGATATTGAATGATGTGTGGTTAAAGTGATTATATGCAAGTGCTCGTGTGGATTAGTCATCTAGATTAATATTTGAAGTATATGATGCAAGTATGTATGATGTCTTATTATTACCTATTACTTAGTAAGCATAAAATTTACGTTTTAGTTATTAACCATTTTGTAGGTTTGGATAAATAAGGTCTCATATACGAGACAATTATAATATATATTGCTACCGCTACTGAGAGAAAAAATGATGGCGTGGACAAATTTTTCAGCCATTGGATCATGTCAACATAAAATCCTAGGAGTTTTTTAGGTAAGCATGGTAATTTAAATTTTTATTTAACAAAATATGTATTTTTAAAAATAATTAACATACTACATAGTAGTATTTAGTTGTTCTCTTTTGGGTAAAGGGATTTTTTACCCCGGTAAAATATAGTTGTTCTCTTTTGTCCTTGTATAAAATCATTAAAACTTCTGAAAGATATGTAGATAGCCATCGTCCACATCTGCATCAATGTTTCTTATCAGCTCACTAGAGATACTGATGATGATGTACGGTATGACTCAGACTTAACCACTTGCAACATCACACACTAGGAAAAATTTCCTTCTATGGTTTCGCCGTAAACATGATCTCGACATCATCGATGGCGTAAAAAAACAACCCTATACACACGAATAATATGATCAAAGAAACCAATACCATAACAAACTATGGAACAATATATATAGACCAACGTGCAGGAAGTTGATCGAACCAACTTTGAACGACATTCGACCCCCAATTAGACTATCATATTTTCAATTTGATCGTTGTTGGTAAGTTCGATGCAAGTCATGTCGTACATCATTATTGTCACCAATAAAGGAGTTGGCAATGACAAAGACGTAGGAATTAAGGCGATGGCTATTTTTTTTTGTTTTACAATTTCTTTTTTAGATATCATAAACTTTGATAACGACAATCATGGATACCATGGTTGATATATTAGCTGCAAAATAATTTTCATTTATTAGATTTTGTAGTTTGTTATAAGAAAAGAATATTGACGATATTTAACTAAATATGTTTGGGAATACTTATTTTGTTAAATACTTTTTAAAATTACTATGGTCATCTAAAAACCTCAAAGCATATTTTGTATTCTTATTAAATCATGAGTATCATATATACTACTTTTTAAATCATGCATTCTAGTATTCTATTTCAATCAGGATCTTGCTGAAATCATCCATGCTATGATGGCAAACAACCACAACAACCAGGTGATAGGTTTTATAAATAATGCATTATACTAATCCTCATGCCTCAGTTAGTGCCGTGGTAGAAGAGATGGAAACAACAAATGAATACTAAAATCATTATATAAGATTTTTATTTAAAGCTCATGCCTCACGAAATAGCATGAAGTGCATACTTATAAACGCAAATGACATGCTTATCTTAACTGCTCACAACAACAACTTGACATGTTGATCATAAGTGCTTTCAACTTTTGGAAAGCAGGGAACACTTCACTTTACAGATTTATCAACAAGGAGTCATATACATCTTTTGGTCTTAGAAGATATCAAGGATCTAATATGTCTTTCAATAATTTAATATCTTATGACACTACAATAAGTGATTTACTCTCAGTATATAAGTTCAGTTGGGACCTATGGTGACAACTTATGTATATCAGTATGCAAATATGAGGTATTGTTTGTTTTTTACTGATCATGTGTTTGAATATAATGTTTTGTCTACATACATATGAAGAGTGAGTGATGGTGTGATGGTCCATGCTTGGTAATATATGTCAGCATGATTTACTAGATTGGTAGGCCATGGTTACTTTTTATATTGCATTATGGGACATGTTAATTCGTTTAATTTCATGTATTTTAATTTTGGTTCCAGTTGTATCTCCAAATATATGGGATGTTTGTTGTTGTCTTTCTTTTAGGTCACTTTTTTCTTAATGAACTTGATTGAGAAGTCCATATAGGAGTTGGTCTAACTCATTTCTCTTGTCAATAAGTGAGACTTTTGGTTGTTATTCGTTCAGTTTTTAAAAATAAGTGAGCGCTTGATTTTGACTTAATTGACTTAAAAAAAATTTAATTAAGTCATATTAAAACTGTTTGTTTCTAACTTAGTAGAGAAAGATGACTGAAAATATTAAGTAATAAAATTAAGGTTGTCTGCATTAAGTCATCTCTTAATTAAACATGACTCGATAAAAAAATTTAACAAACAAGCCCTAAATTTCTTAATTTTGTGGACGTTTTCACACACAGGTGTTTACCCTCTTTGTGGTTGCTTGACAATTGACAAAAGTACAAATTAAGTAAGAATTAAACTTTAACAATGTTGAAAGTTTAATAGATAAACTATTTGAAAAGTGATGTGTAACAAAAATATTTCCATAGATCTAACAAATTTGTATCTCAATTGTATGGCATTTACTTATATCTTTTAACTTCATATATTCAAACTCTCTCTAACTAATACAAGCATAAAAAAGTAGTATACCCGGGCAACGCACGGGTATTGCACTTGTTACTATGGTTGTTGATTTTAATATATATTTTGTATCGAGTTACATTTCATATTTTTTTATAAACGAATTACATAAATCTATTTTCATGATGAGTTGCATAATATAATCAAGTATAGTTATTTACTTTCACGTCATAAATAAACGACATATGAATATCCCTTTTATAGCTGCAATAAAAAATTATCATTGCCAACAATCACCATCGACTTTTCCTTTCTTATTATTACTATATATTGACGTCAATTATTCTTGATTTATATATTTTTTCGTGCCGTCACCACAATATTGCGTGAGTATCATGCTAGTTTATCTGCACGTGTTTAAAAAAATAAAAAATAGACGACTTATCACATGAGTTTAGGAAATATTACTAGAGTATGAATTTACTTGTCAAGTCAATATAAATGGCTAAAAAGATACTATCGTTTTGAAAAAAAGTGTATTAAAACAAGAGTTTTGCTAATTATAGTGTATATAAAATGAAATGAACACCTGTTTACAAAATGAAAGTTTATTCGATTTTAAACCATATTGCATATGCAACTCACATGTCACTTAATTTCACCAATCCACTACTTCACCCATCAACCAATAGAAACACTCCATCCACCCTCACACGGATCACAATCCAACGCTCCACATTCGCCCCCCAATCCTTTAATCCAACGCACCAAAACACACTCAAAGAAACACAAAACCTCACTCAACCACTATAAAACAGACCCACTCCCCACTTTTCACAAAGCACAAATCCAAACACCATTCAAAACATCTTTTATAAAAAAAAATAAAAATGTCTGGAAGAGGGAAAGGAGGAAAGGGATTAGGCAAGGGAGGAGCAAAACGACATCGTAAGGTGCTCCGAGACAACATCCAGGGTATCACCAAGCCTGCTATTCGTCGTTTAGCACGTAGAGGTGGAGTCAAGAGGATAAGCGGCTTGATTTACGAAGAGACACGTGGCGTTCTCAAGATATTTCTAGAGAATGTTATCCGTGATGCTGTCACCTACACTGAGCACGCTAGAAGGAAGACAGTCACTGCGATGGATGTTGTTTATGCTTTGAAAAGACAAGGCCGTACTCTCTACGGTTTCGGTGGTTAGATTTATTAGGTGCTGTTTGGTTAGATGGATTAGATCTGGTTTATTGTGTTAGGTTTTATTACTATTAACTATTAAGTGTTGTTGATGTTTTAAAGTGGATGAATGATATTTTAATGAATGAACGTGAAGGTCTTATTCGGTTTAATTGTTTCTTGTTACTTTACAATTAATTTGTTTATTTGTGATGTTAATTGTTAATGCAACCTGTTTTTTAAGTGTTTGGTTAAAAAAAACTTCGGTAACAGATTTTACAAATCTGCAATATTCTGATAGATATGCTAAAATGTTGGTTCTGTTGTTAAGAGAGGCTATACAGTTTAGTCACAATGAGTAAAGAATTATATTAGGAATGGAGACCAGATGTTAAGGAGAGTGAGCTCATTTTTGAAACTTGACTTTGAAAACGTGTATGATTCAATCAGCTGAAAGTATCTGCAATGCTGCATTACTCATTGGGTCTCTCATTAATCTTGGTAGCATTATTACAATCCCCACAAACCTTATAAATTCGTAGTGGAGTACTGGAGTACGTATATTCCAATAGCAATCGCCGTTATGACACTATGACTTGTATGAATATGCTATTTTTCATTCACCTCAACATCCTGCATCACAAAGCTATAATCCAAACATGCCCCAGGACTTCATTATTGCCATTAAATTATCCAACTGCTTATCTTGTTTAAATTGGCATAAGTCTTTCTCTAAACAACATATGCAATACAACAGTTGCTGACATTAAGAAACAAAAATTCGAAGATGACCAAGCCGAGCAAAAACTTAAAATAGCTAGCGAAGGCTATGAAATACCAACACACAGACTTCACTCACTAGACCACTGGTGCTTTCGGATATAGCCATCTTGTGAGAATTAATTTCCTACTACGCTACAGATTATAAGTCATAACATAGGACAAGCTAATAAGCTATCAATACGTTATCCCATCTTGTGAGGTTTAATTTCCAACTAGCTAGGTTACAAATTATAATTGAAAAAAACACTTTATCTCATATATATATACCACAACCTCATATTCCTTACAAATATCGAATTCTTAGCAAAAGATAACATCCGATGTTAAAAAAACCAATCAACGGGGACTAACATAGCCAAGGATTGTGTAAACTGTTTGGGCAATGGTTAGAATTAAAAGAATCGAAGCTGCTAACAACGATATAAACGACCATGGCGAGTTAAAATATGTGTACTTAAAAGTCGCCCATTGTACGTGCCGCCCGCTATGATAATATTGATTCACGTTAGCAAACAAACGAGCCATATAACAATCATTGACATCGAAAGAAATATCCTTCCCCGTGTTGTTAATAAAGGATGCAACTTCACCATCCGTACCCAAATAATTTTCGATTATGTTCCAATCACATAATAACCCCACATCTTTAGATGTGTTTATCAAACAATCGAGTAATGTAACATATGTAGTGAAATGTTTCGAGCATCCACTATGACATTGTTCAAACGCTACGGCATTTAACAAGAATGCACACATGAATTCGTCAATGGTAATCGTTGGCATTTGGATTACACCATTTTTGAACTTTACTGCAAGGAAGCTTTCGCAGTCCCACGGCTTCAACCGGATTCCTGCTCGTTGGAGCTTTGAGATGCTGTGAATTATATGTGATGGTGGATGGTTGTCGTGTGTTGTTGTCTGCTCGAGTTCCGGTGGAAGTAAAGTTGTCCGAAGAAGGTCGAGCAAGTGTTTTGCTTTGGTTTCGGAATATTTTTGCAAAACATTTTCCGGTCTTTGAAAACCATAATTAAAAAATCCCAATGCTAGCGTAGCTAGTGTTGGACTTCCTGGCGTTTTCGTTAAATCAAATAAACATTCGAGAACAAAAAAAGGGATCTGGTTTTCGAGGCAAATCAAATCCCTTAGGAAAAACGAAAGGACCCAGGACATAGTAAAAAGGGGATCATGCTCATCAGACTGAACCACACCACCAATCTTTCTAAAAAGTTCGATAACAAAACAACCATCCAGGACCATCATTTCAACTAACTCATCAGTACTAAAACAGATGGTCTCTGAGTAACACTCTCTGGCCGTGCCTTCTAGTCGTTGCACGGCCTTCAAGTAATCCTCTAAGACCATCCCTTTAGCTTCTGTTCTATTCAACAATTGGCGTAAAAACCGCCACTTGTGCTCCTCCATCATCCGCAACTGAGGCTGACCGTGGTGATATGGTCCTACGGAGACGATACGTGGTTGGTATGATTTGCCATTTACGTCGAGTAACGTTTGTGGGACTCTGAAAATGGAGCAAGTGGTTCGACCAGCCGCGCCACTTAGTAATTTTGGTGTATCGGATAGTTTGTGTTGCATAGCCGTGAGTCGATCACGATTGATTTCCCAAATCGTGACCGGGGTATGTTGTTCACATGTTTGAGAATTGGTATTCATTTTTTTTTTAGTTCTAAAAACATAAGTCTTTTTTATTGATTTCATATAAATAAAGGAAGCAACACGCTAACATGATATGGTTTGGTATTGTGGATGAAACAAATTAATTAAGGATAACGTTTTTTTTCCTGGTCACGCATTTTCTTTACATTTTTTATTTGTATCATAGTCGCCTCCTGTCATAAAGACGAACATTTAATTAGTTTGTTTTTTTTCTGAGGTGATTGTGATTGCTTATATTTTTTCTGCTTACTACAATGCTGCTTAATAATAAGTATATATAACTACTTACTCCTTGGTTCAGCAGACTTTTTAATAACCTCTAGACCTTTTGCAACTACACATTAACCTTAGAATTTTTTAGCATGTCTGAAATCAATATACCTTCGAATATGAACTGCTTTTTCATAGCCATTTCTAATAATCTAAGCCTCTTTTTAGACCCCCCCCCCCAATCGAAATCATTCAATCAAACTGAAATATATAACCTTTTGTACTCCATCATAAGCATCTATCACTATGATCAGAGACTGCAGAGTGCAGACACTTAAATATCCACAGCTGAAGCTTTTGGCATTTTAATAGTAATGTATCTATATCAACCCATAACCTATTCAACTTACTTCAGACTAGTAACTCTAAATAATCGACTGAGTGAAACTATCCCCACTCATAGGTATATCGTTGAGTCTTAAATCCGAGACAATCTCTCTTCTAGCCTTAAAATCTTGTTCCTGTCTCCGCCCACGATCCAAGCACATTCACAAATTTCATCTAAAACCTTTGATAACTAAGAGTAGGCTATATACTTGCAGATGATTGTGGTAATATATACACTATATATATTACCGTGATTTTTGTAATACAATATTGCCTCAAGACCATAATCGGGCCAGCTTCAAAAGCATCCCTGTAAAATGTTGCAGTCACTATCTTTTATATGCATCAACGGCATTAAAATGAATGGAGATTGGTTTGTTTGGTGGTATAAGCGTTGATGTTGATGATCAGATTCAGCTACAAGCTATGATACCCAACATGCTGTGGTTAACTGTAAGTTTGATATAAGGGCGCACTGATCTGAAAATCATTACATGCACCTCCAGTGATCAATTCTTCTCCTGATGCTCAACCAAGGTATTCACTTCATCAATACACTCCTAACTTTGATAATCTCTTGTCGTATTTGGTCTTAACAGAACTGATGAAATGTAGTAGCATAAATATGGTATGAGATTTACATGTTAATTAAATTCGCTTATGGACTATGGTACTTGGTACAGCACATGATTATCCAATTGAAAATACTAATATATGAAGTTCTGGTGTCTATTCATTACGAGTCAAGCCAGGAAGTTATGGTAATATGTGCTTGCTTTTAGAATTTCAAGTAACAGTTGCGATTTTGCTATCTAGAAAAGACAGCTGAAATACATAGATGTTTCAGTCTCAGAGTGAAGAGCATATGTGTCTATAAAGATTATTGTGGCTGCATAAGTTCCAAAGGAATTTCAATGTATGAATGTTTGACATTTGTGTAGAACTGTTTGGTAAAGATTGAACAAGCATCAGCATCAACTTTGGGCTGCCGAAACGGGATGGTAGCATGACAAATTCAATTATAATGTTTCATGAAACATTCTATGAGTATAAAGTATCAAAAAGATAACTATGGGCGCTAAATTTAACGTGATTGCCTTATGGTTGACTCGATTCTGGTCTTGAGGTAATCTGGCATTGTCAGAACTGAGGTAATGTTGTATCACCACAGTTACCTGCAAGTAAACAGCCTACCATTATAAGGTATAGGTTTAATGTGAAAAATGTAAATGTGCTTCAATCGTGAGAGGAGACTGGAATAAGGTTTAGAGGCCAGGTCAAAGATCATTTGGTAATATTTTTGAAAGATCGTCTGGAAATTAAGACTAGCAGATCTTTCTATGTGTATAGATCTGCCTAGATTACCGAAAACGCATTTGAGTAGGAAGTTCAAGGTTGGAGAGAATTTGATATTAGAGTGTAGGATCAAAAAGGGAAAAGTTTTTCTTTGTAAGAGGCTAAAATGTTGATCCACGGATTAATGTAAGAAGACATCGATCATTGACATATTCGGGAACTTTTAACAATCATTTTGTTGTTTTCTCGTATGCATATAAGTACTCTTGACAGTGAACTGTAAATAGTAATGGCGGTCGGTAAACATTCTCGATCATTGTATATGGCAAAACACTTCTTTGCAACTTTTTAGCTGTTAATCCCACATAGACACACGAAGTAAAACTTACTAGTTTATTTACTATGACAGATTTTGTTTTGTCACGTTGAGATGAATGTTAGGCTCTCATGTGTTGGCTCAAGGCATTTTAAAAATATTAAAATGTTTTGAAGTTACACTTGAAAGATTAATAAAAATTCTAAACTTTTTTACAAAATTAATTTTTATAGTGCATCTTCATTACTTTAGTTATAACTAAACATGAAGATCATATAAACTCTTATTATTTCTTTTTATGTGAAATTTTAAAATATAAATTCTTACTTTTTTACAAAATTTTATAGGGTGCCTCTTCACTGCTTAAGTTATAACGAAATATGAACTGTTGGCGAATTAATTCTTTTTACGTGAATTCTTAGCTGTTAATCCCACATAGACACACGAAGTAAAACTTACTAGTTTATATACTGTTACATATTTTATTTTATAATGTTAGGATGAATATTAGGCTCTCAGGTATTGTCTTAGACATTAAAAAAAAAAATTAAAATGCATTGAGCTAATACTTGAAAAATTAATATACGTAGTAAGTTCTTAGCTTTTTTACAAATTTTATTTTATGTTTTTTATTGTGCACCTTCATTACTTTAGTTATAAACTCTTTTTGTGAAATCTTATAATATAATTACTTAACCTTTTTATAAATCTTAGGATAGTTGTTATGGGAGGTGGTGGATCACCTCTTACGCATGGAACGCCATAAAGGGCACTCACAACCACCTCCAACTCACTCAATCTTGCATCTTTAATGGTGGTGGTGACCACCTTTATTTAACCGAGAAATTGTGGGGACATAGGTGTTTTTATTATTACTCCGTATTTATTTGGTTTGTGATAATGTATGAGGTATATAGTAGGGTATGTTTGTGTAAACTGAGGTATTTTTATATATTTGTTTTGATGGTGGGTTAGGTTGTGACCATATAAGGTAAAAGGTAGGGAGTTTGGTGGTGTGCTGAAGATGATGTCACGTTGATGTGGAGGTGGTGGTAACAGTGATCATAAAAAACTAGTCTTATGGTGTGTCTCTTCATCACTTTAGTTATAACGAAATATTAATTGTTGACGAATTGATTCTTTTTATGTGTTATAGCGTATCAAGATTAATGGTCTTAGCCCATTAATTGCACGCCAAAACCAGGCAAGTATAAACACCTAACAGGGCCAATTATCAACACTAGATAAGCCCAACCACATTCTCACGCTACACATAGCTTAAGAAGGCCTATTAGGTCGTATCTATTACACACGTGATACAACTGTCTTTCAATTATTGCTAACGATTAAGATGTACTATCTGAAGTATATGACAATGTGGGACACGCGAGTAAGAAAAGAGGAAACAACCACTACATGGTACCAGTGAATGGGAGTGCCCTGTCATTCTTGTCTACACAACGGATGATCAACATGTAGCTTGCCTTACAGCTCTGTGGGGTTTATCCTTTAACCCTAAATGCGTCTCTATAAATTAAAGGCATTTCACACCCTCAAAGGGGTTCACAACTCTCTGCACTTTTCATACTATTTCATATAGTAAAAGACACACTTAAATGTTACCAAAACTCCTGACTCCTAATCATATTCTTGGGTCCTTACCGTACGATACAGGAAATCAAACAACACAACCATCTCAACATGATACTCATCGCGTTTTATATCACATACGTATACACGACGCCTTTACCTACGTTTGTTTATTTTCTCATCTGAAAAAAGCACAATTTTTTCCCTTTAAGCAAATTTCAAATCAATATGTTTGGTGAACAACCCCCATAGCCTCTAGTTTATGAAGAAACAACAACCACCTCAGCTCAGTCTAGGTGGAATACCTTACTCACACCGAGGAAGGCCAACAGACACTAGAAAGTGATGATCACCACTCAACAAGAAATTTCACAATAGGACAATCAGGGGAGGTGCATGTAACAAAAGATCGTTTCGGCTTGCATACTGCAATTTTCCACGAAGGGCTACACAGTTTAAGGAAGAGCGACGGGTGCAAACTTCAACAGCTCTAGTCATGCCATTTCAGGAGCAGAGGGTTCATGCACTGCAGAAGTTACCAAGGTTCAGTCTTATGTGGAAGATCTTCACACACAGGTGTCAAGAAACAGGTTTGGTACCAGGGTTACTCAAAAGGAAAGACATCAGTTCATCCAAGTTATGCAAGGGTTGCAGAAAGACGCATGGCCAATTCTCAAGTAAACGCATGTCCACCTACCTACACTCCTCCACATATCTACGTACCTAATATGCATAGCACACCTCCACCTAACACCGATTCTCAGGATCAACATAACCATGAGCATAGCTCAAATAGATACCCTAATGCCACTACTAGGATTACCCACTCACGGAAACACCTGCCACATCATTGCACCAACCCAATCGCCCTATGAGGAGGGTCACTTGGTCAGATTTCTCACAAGGGCACTTACCTTGGGGGGGGGGGGGGGGGGGGGGGGGGGGGGGGGCAAGACACCACTCTAACTTATCAACACCTGAACACCTTTGGGAAGTACCAATTGTTAGTGAATAGTTCTTTAAGTAGATATCTGATTACGAACTCCCTAATGACCTAATCATGCCCAAGAATGTCATCACATACAGGGGTCTCGGCGATCTTGACTCTCATGTGTGGACATTCGAAAAAGCCATCAAAACTTGTACTTAAAATGATCCCGTCGAGTGTCATATGTTTCAACAAACACTCGCTGATGTGGCAGTATCATGGTTCAAGGGTCAAACCAAGCATAGCATCTCAGGGTGGAAAGACCTGAAAGACAAGTTCCTCTACAACTTTTAGCCCAAGTGAAATTACATAGGGAACTTCTTAGACATGCAGTTGTTAAGGCAAGGCATCAATGAATCGTTAAAGAATTCAAAAAAAGATTCAACACCGAAATAAAGAAGATTTCGTGTCTCAGTGATCAACAGCTCATCAAAGCTTTCATCATCAGGCATGATAAAGAGTCAATTTTCAGAAGAAGTATGTCGCAGCCACCTAAGATATGGAAGGAGTACCTGAAATTGGCGAGAGAATTCATCAAGGGAAAAAAGTTGAATGCTAAACGACGAAGAGGGGACATACCTAAAGGCAGACGCCTGAATAATGACTTAAGCAATTAGGACAACAAGTGAAGGTCAAAATTCAGCCACCCTAGTAGAGATCGAGACAAAAGTGAAATGCGTAATGACGAGCACGCTGAAGAAAGGAATAACTTCATCAAAACCCTGTCAAAAACACCGGCTGACATTCTCATCTCAAAAAAATTGTCTGATACCTTGAACAAGCCACACCCACTTTCAAATAGCAGTAAAAAGAACGAAAGGCAGTATTGCAAATTTCATAGTGATCATTGCTATGGTACCTTGGAGTATTTGATTTAAAACTGAAAATGTACTTGGAATTTCGTGCATTTTGAAAGTTGACAGATGAATGCCAATGAAGATGAATAATTTATATGGATGTGCTAATTTCAATTTGTAAAAAAATTAATAACTTATCACATGAGTTCTATGAGATATCAATAGAGTATGAATTTACTTGTCAAGTTAATATAATGGCTAAACGGATACTTTCGTTTTGAAAAATATTATAACAAGATTAAAAGAGTTTTGCTTATTATTAGTGCATATAAAATGAAATGAACATGTGTTTAAACTATATTGCATAGTACATTAAGCCCAACCTTTCTGTCACATGCAACTCACGTGTCACTTAATTTCATCAATCCGCTACTTCACTTATCAACCAATGAAAACACTCGATTCACCTTCACACGAATCTCAATCCAACGGTCCACATTCACTCCCTAATTCTTTAATCCAACGCACAAAAACACACATCAAAGAAACACAAAAAGTCATTCAACTTCTATAAAAAACACCCACTCCCCACATTTCTCAAATCACAAATTCATATCAAAACCAATTTTTATATAAAAAAATATAAAAATGTCAGGAAGAGGGAAAGGAGGAAAGGGGTTAGGCAAGGGAGGAGCGAAACGACATCGTAAAGTGCTCCGAGACAACATCCAGGGTATCACCAAGCCTGCTATTCGTCGTTTAGCACGTAGAGGTGGAGTCAAGAGGATAAGCGGGTTGATTTACGAGGAGACACGTGGCGTTCTCAAGATATTTCTAGAGAATGTTATCCGTGATGCTGTCACCTACACTGAGCACGCTAGAAGGAAGACAGTGACTGCAATGGATGTTGTTTATGCTTTGAAAAGACAAGGAAGGACTCTCTACGGTTTCGGTGGTTAGATTAAATTAGGTGCTGTTTGGTTAGATCTGGTGTTTATTAGGTTAGGTTAAATTAGGTGGTGTTTGGTTAGATGGTTTAGATCTGGTCTTTATTACGTGTCGTTGATTAGATGTGATGTATTAATGTAACGATATTCAATCAATGAAATTCAAGTTTTAATCAAACTTATTGATTACTGTTTTTGTTGCTTTTTTATTAATTGTTTTGTTTCAAAAATTGGATACATTTTGGTTGAGGTAAATTGAAAAAAGATGGTTGATTTGTTGCTGACAGTGACTCCATGAGTAAGGAATCATGTTTGGAATGTAGACTCTATGGTTGATTTACAAAAATTGACTTTGAAGAAAAGTCGTATGATTGAATAAGGTGGAAGTATCTAGAAGTGATTCTGTTTCAACCTGTAATGGGTCTGTAATTCTGTCATTACTAATTAGGTCTCTATCGAAGCAATTTTGCGCGCATGACATGTTGCGGCAGAAAACTCAGCTACTATCTTTTGTAAACTGAGTGTTTGAATGTATTAATGGAGTATTGAAAGGTACGGAGATTGGTTTGTTTACTTGTATAAGCATTGATGCTGGAAATCGGGTTCAGCTGAACCTATGATAACCAATATGCTGTGGTTAACGGTAAGTTTGATATTGAGGGTGCATTGATCTGGAACTTAGTATTTCATTACTTGCAGCTCTAATGAACTATAGATGTAACTCTATCAATCCAATCCTATTAAACTGAATCAAGATAGAATGCAACTCCCCAACCTGCGCTAGAATTTTGCAAAACTTGCATGCTTGAAGTAACAAGGCTGTCAGTCATGCATCCAAAATATTTATGTACATTAATGTATTAAACACTTTCTATGTAGCAGATGCACCTCAATAAATACAAGAAGTTGGGGATTTTATAGACTTGAAGATATACGTTACTGATAATCAACCACAAGAACAAACGCACACCATCTATGAAATCATTAAACAAACAGAATCCCCCTCTCAGTAATCTTGGTAGCATTATGACAATCCCCACAAACCTGCAAGTTCTTATGAATTCGTAGGGGAGTACTTATAAAGTTATAATCCCAATAGCAATCACCATTCTCTCACTATGACTCGTACGAATATGCCAGTAATCAACATACGCCTACAACAGTAATCAATGTTAAGAAAAAATAATAATTTGAAGATGACCAAGCCGAGCAAAAAAATTAAAATAGCAAGCAAAGCCTATGAAATACATTTGAAGAAATATTCTAACCCGTGTGTCCGTGACTGCTATTTAAATTAATTTTCTAGCAAATGTTTTGATTCGATAGAACATAAGGTGTAGAGAAAATCGTACGAAATCAAACTGCATAAAATTATCACCACATAATTTAGACACCAATGATCATATTCTGTTTCAATAATAATTTTACTAGCATATATACTTACAGTCACATATTCAAGTCAATATACTTGAGATAATTAATAAGAATTTTAAAGTATCAGCTAAATGTTTTGACTTTTAGATACTTCGAATACAAGCTCTAGTTCAAACCAAGCATCTAAACGTCTACTCCAAGCCACACTCAATGCCTTAAATATAAGCCACACAATATACTGTTTTGTTGAGCATATGCCACCATCCCTTAGACAGATGTGTCTACTAACTCATCGACACATTTTGTTAGCAAGAAGTCAAAACTTAGGTGCTCGATAAACTTACAAGATCGTTGACACATTAGTAGAACAATAGTTTGTTAGTAATAGAGAGCATTAGGAGAAGAGTTTTTGGTTTTGATATCCCCCGAGTTTTTGGTTTTAAACACCACAAATTTAAACAAGAGTAAAAAAATCAGTTATTGACACTTACGGCATTTAAGTAAAACGAAAAACAATTATAAAAAGCTAAGAGTACTTTTTGTAAGCTTATGAAATGAAGTAGTGACATAAGCTTACTAATTGTCCCATGAGGTGCACCAGCCGGGAATCGAACCCGGGTCTGTACCGTGGCAGGGTACTATTCTACCACTAGACCACTGGTGCTTTCATACTTAATCACACGATCTACATGTATTATATTTACTTTTTGGGACATTTTGTTCACCTAACAAAGTATTTAAATGAACAATTCAAATGAAAAAACATTACAACTTTATGCTGATTTGACTTCTAATTTCCAAACTTTAAGGCAAACTATATTTGTGTATAATGTTATTTGAAGATCTTAAAATGATAAGTAAATTATAATTAACAGATGTATATTGATTTTGGCTATTAGGTTTTAATTGCTATTGCTACCATATTTCATCAATATAATTACATGAAATTATTGTAAAGAACTTGAACTCGTTTGAAGAAGCCGACATGATTGTATAGGTTTATAAACACGGACTATTTTGCATCACTAGCATTTTAAGCACACCTTTCATTATACGAAATTAGGAACTAATATACAGATTGTCCCGACTTCTAGTAGTTGCATCCTTAACAATTGAAGTACACTCTAAAACAATTCAAGTTTAGTTATATCTACACTACATATAATGTAAAAATTACTTCTGTTGCATTTATTGACTAAAACATTTCATACATTGAAAAAGCATTACAACAAATAAAGCACAAAGTATATGTAAACCAATTAAACATTATTTACCAACACATATTATTATACATATTGTACAAACTAATAAAACACACAAAGCTCAAAAAAGTTGATGGTACATATTCTTTTAAAAAGCTAACCGGACCAACGGGTTCAATTAGTTTAACCGGGAACGGAGTTGCCACCGGTTAGGCTAGCCAATAAAAGCCGTCTGAAGCGCGGGTATAGATGTAATAAACGTACTTTATAAAAATTGAAAAAAAAAATAATAAGATTTTTATTAATTATCTAGAAGTGAATGAAACTTTAGATTGATTTTTTATTTAAAGTCCAACACAGCACTAGACAACATAATATGCATCTTGAAACATTTAGTTACAATTTATCACATTATATCTAGTGAAATGTTACTTCGTGGATCTATGTGGGATTAACAGCTAAAAAGTTGCAAAGAAGTGGCATATAAATCGATCCAAGTGACTGATTGACGTGTCAAGACTCAAGAGTACTTATATGTGTGAGAGAAAACAGCATAACCCGATAGATTGGAGTATTGATTGATGTCTTCAACATTAATCCATGGAGCCATATAGCCTCTTATAAAGAAAAAAAGCTTTGCGTTGCCTACAATCTAATATCAAATTCTCTACAACTTTGAACTTCCTACTCAAATGCTTTTCAGTAATCCAGGCACATCTCACTCATAGAAAGATATACGTGTCTTAATTTCTAGATGATGGATGCCTTTCGAAAAAATTACTAGATGATTGTGGTAATACACTACTACCTTAAATTCTAATAATCCAATATTACCTCAAAACCATAATCGAGTCTTCTTCAAAAGCTATCATGCAAAAAAGTTACATGTTTTGAGTTTGTAATTCAATCGTTTATTCCCTGAAACGCTCATAATCTATTAGTCATTGATCTCATTTTGTGTCCATAATAGTTATTTTCACTACTTACTAAACTTGTTTTCACCATTTTAATCGAAACACAAATGAGATCAAATTCAAAGACCAAATCAATTTTAGAAGTAACAAAATCAACCACTACCTTATTCCTATGTGTTGACCAACTACATACAAACTTGCAAGCTTTAAGTAACAAGGCTCGCAGTCATGTCACCGAGTGTCCGAAATGGCGAAATATAATCTCAATCGCACCAAATGCCTCTTGGCCCAGCGGTATGTGAGTGGTCAACCTAGAGGCTATGGGTTCAATTCTCGTTGGAGACATGTGAAAGAATTTGTGATATAGATGATGTAGGTTGTAATAAATTTGCCGATCTAAAAAAAAATAAAAAAAATAAATACCAATAGCAATAGCAATAACAATCGCCTTTATCTCACTATGACTCGTATGAATATGTTGTATTTCACTCACTTAATATCCGGCATTACAATGCTATAATCCAAAACACGCCCTAGAATTTCATTACTTGCTGCCGTTAAATTATCCAACTGCTTATCTTGTTTAAATTGGCATAAAATCTTTCTCTAAAACAACATATGCCTACAACAGTTACTGACATCGAGAAACAAAATTTGAGGATGACCAAGCCGAGCAAAAACTTAAAATAGCAAAGCATATGAAATACCAACACACAGACTTCACTCACTAGACAACTGGTGCTCTCGGATATAGCCATCTTGATTTTATAGTGTGCCTCTTTACTATACCCGGGAAGAAATTAGAAAATACTTTACTAGGAGGTAATTAGGTTTCGAATTCATTCAAATAGCTATCGAAACCGAAAAACCGAACAAACACCAATTCCTAACCGAAAAACAATCAACCTAACAATCTAACCACTGAGCCCGTAGTCTTCCACTGTCTCTAAGCGAATAATTAACATCTATACGAGTAGCAGTCTTCCTTTTAGCATTTTTCGTATACGTCACAACATCTCTAATCACATTTTATAAGAATATCATCAACATGCCACATGTCTCTTTATTAATCAATTCACTTATCCTCTTTACTTCTTCACGTTTTGCTAATCTCTTGATCGCTCATTTTCCAACAATTCAAGTTTAGTTATATCAGATGTAATGAAGACGCACTTTATAAAAATTGGCAAAAATTTAATATTAATTGTTTACTTATGTCTTGCTAAAAAAAATTGTTTACTTATGTCAGATGTAATGAAGACACACTTAATAAAAGTTGGAAAAAAATTAAGATTTATATTAATTATCGAGTATCGCAGGAGAGCTCTAAATTTGATTTTCTATCTAAAGTCCATTGCAAGACCCGACAACATAATATCCATCTTGACACATTTAGTTAAAATTTATCAGAGTATATCAACTAGTAAAGTGTTACTTCGTCTATCAATGTGGGATTAACAGCTAAAAAGTTGCAAATAAATGGCATATACAATCGATCCGAGTGACTGATTGATGTGTCAAGAGTACTTACATGTATGAGAGAAAACAACATAACCCGAACTTCACTCATAGAAACATATACGTGTCTTGATTTCAAAAATTACTACTACGTACATGATTGTGTCATAAACTACTACCTTTAATTTTAATAATCCAATATTACCTCAAAACCTTAATCGAGTCTGCTTCAAAAGCATTCATGAACAAAGTTATTTGCTTTGAGTTTTTAAGTAGATCGTTTTTTCCCTAATCACTCTATTACGTTCATAATTTTTTGTCATTGATCTTGTATTGTGTCCATAATAGTCATTTTCACTACTTAGTAAACTTGTTTTCACCATTTTAATCGAAACACAAATGAGATCAAATTCAAAGACGTAATTTATGATGGAACCCGCACTAAGAGCATCTCTACTCGTATAAACGTAATCAAGTTTAGAGCATTGCTACATCATAATTTTTATAAACCTTACATTTTGTAAACTTGCTTATTTAACCATATAAACCTACAATGTCGATACAAGGGTCTCATTCACTTATATTTTAAGTACTTTTACTTTTTTAGTATTTAAATGCAAATCACGCATTCAGGCCCACATTATTTTCTACTTTTACTTTTTTGGTGTTAAAATGCAAATCACGCCAGCATTATTTTCTCTTTCCGAAATGTAGAGGGTGTGGTCGAGTTCTTTCTTTCGCCACATCAACTTCACGTCACCATTTTACAATCTTACTCTTCTTTCGTTCTCATTTCCTTTAACCTTTGCAAAACCTTCCCTCTTCCTTTAATTTTAGTTTTGATTTTTTGTTATGTAAAAATACCCCTAAAACACACATCCTCTACACAATACACATAAAGAAATAAAATATTATTATTATGGACACTAAAGTCCCGCAGGGAATTGTTGTTCCAATTTCCCGTTATGTTTGCATTGGATTTGACGTAAGGAAAAGTGTTTTCCTTCTCCTTTCCCGAAGTTACACCTTCCAGCCTTAGTTCATACACATAAGCTTTGCTCTATGAACTTTTATAAACGAGGTGTGATGCCCGCGCGTTGCTGCGGGGTCGTGTGCATGAAAAGATTGACAACAAAGAGTGGTTACGAAAGCAGCTGCTACCATGTTAGAGATAATAAGAGGTTTTTACATACATAGATAAGTTGTCTTATGGTGGTAGCAAGGTTATACAAAAGAATGCTACATGTTTTGATACCTATTTGTGCAGGTGCACAAATATTGTACAAAACACTATCTGCTACCAAGTTACACATACAAAATGACTTAGTGTGCTGCCGCACTGGTAGTAGTACTGCTTTCAAATGGCATGAAAGAGTTTCAATATATACATTAGCTGCAAGTAGTAACAAAAGACAGTGGGTTGTTTTTGATGATGAGTGTAGTATCACTCATTCTTTTTCTTCACAGCAGGTGCCTTTTTTAGTTTTTCTGCTAATGAGCTCGTACCGCTTGCTGCATGTTTGAAAAGAAAAAAGGAAAATGAATCGGTAAGAATGCATAATTGGTTTGTATGGTAGCATGATTTGAAAAATATACCTAAATAGTGTAAAGATATGATAACATGGAAAGTTGTTTGAGTGGATGAAAAGATATAAGTTTTTTTATTTAAGCATTCATGTATTTATGTATTTATTCAATTATTGTTGTGTGTACTGTGTGGTTCTATAAATATGTGTGTGTGGTTTTAGTTTTTTAGAGTGAGTGACTATAAGCATTGAGTTTCTTTGTGGGCAATATGGGTGAAAGACCCAATATTGATCAGCTTAAATGGGAATGTGGTTCTAATCAGTTGAAGCATTGTTTCAAGTATTTGTTTGTGCAAGAGTGGAATGAAAATGAGGCTCTTATCATGTATGTTGGCCAGAAATGTGCAGATCTAGAAACAAAGATTGAAAGGAGAGATCAGCTTATTCAAGAGGCTCAATCATTTGGTCCTTTTCATGATGTAGCGACTGATGGAGTTGATTGCATGATTCAGACACAGCAGAGAGAGCGAGACATTTTAGGTGCATTGATTGGGGTTTTGGATTTGGCTCGTGAAGGGAGGGCTGAGAAGGAGCATCATGTTGGTTTGATGGATTTGAAGGATTAAGATGTGTGTCGTTTTGTACCAGCCTGTGCAAATGTTCTAGGAGGAAGGCTGTGTGTATTTTAAATCTGTTATGTTGTAATGTGTTTTGTTTAGTTAATGATGTTGATGTTGTTGGTGTGCATGTGATGTTTGTAAAAGAATGTTTGTTATGAATAAAATTTGTTTTTTATGGTTGTGTTCATTTCTGCTGGATATTTTTTAAAGTGAGTGTAGTGGTGAAGATAAGGTTTGTTATCAGTGATTGGGTGTGGATGAAAAGCAAAGGTGTGTAAAAAACAGTAATTGTTGTGACTTTGTCAAACTGGAAAGGAATCCATTAAAACAGGGGTGAATTTTGTTTATTTCTGAGTCAACAATAATAGAGCATTAGTTTGTCTTTCAAAAACAGTAATTCTTGTGAGGCTGTGCATGCAGAAAAGGGTACGTGTGTGGTTATTTCTATATGTAAATGAAAGGTGGTGCAGAAGTAGTAAAATAATTGGTGTTGTTTTTTTGTTGTTTCTGAAGCATAATGCACTATGTGTTTAGTGTTTGTTGCTGTAAAGGAGAATGGCAGATATTCTTTAACTGCAATCTAAATAGGAAAAGTAGCATCTTTGGTTTTTTATGTTTTTTTTTTATCCTTTTTAGTTTTGATTTTTTTTTTCTTTTGCACATGGCCAATACTGATGTACTTATATAAAGGGTTTTTGGTTGGTTGTTATTTCTGTGATGAATAAGTGTTTGTGTCTACACTAGAAAAAAAAAAAAAAAAAAAAAAAAAAAAAAAAAAAAAAAAAAGGCGATGCCCAGACGTCCTAAATGCCATCAACTAAAAAAGGATGCAAACTCTAATAACTGGCCAGAGCCAGAGATGCTAACTTTTTATTGTCAACAGGCTTCAATGGAAAGTATTCAGATGGCGAGACAAATAAATGAGCTGTGTCTAAGTTTAGTTGCTATTATTATTGAAAGAGGTCGCTTCATTGAGGAACTGGAAACTGTTGGGAACATATATGCTCAAAAGATGGCAGAGCATTTAAAAGAGGTCCAAGTAAAAGATGATAAAAAGGTTGAAGATATGGTGACATTGGTACATGAACTGGATCTAAATGCTCGCGGTATGGATGTGTTTGTTCTAAAAGTAAGGGGAGTTGTTGATTTTTAAGTGCCGGGTTGGTGTTTGGTAAACATGTTGGTTGTGTTTGTGTTATATGTATTTCTAAAGCAGTGTGTGAAATAAAGTCAACAATAAAGTGTATGGTTGATATTTATGTTTTTTAGTTTTATTGCTAATGTTATTGTAATATTGGGTCGGACTGTGGTTGAAGTGATTGTAAGATATTTATGAAATAAAAGCGAACATATTTTATTAGCAAGGGTTTGTTTTTTACCTTTTTGCTTCTTCAAATCAGATGGTTCATCTTGAAATAAAGCTCTTTTTGCTGGTTTGGTTTGAGCATCATCGTCTGCCTTGTTCTTCAAAGGATCCTCGGTGATTTTTGTGACAGGTGTTGGTGGTGTTCCTATGTTTAAAAAACAAATAATTAACATTTGTGTCTGTAAGTTTTAAATTTAAGGAACAGTAGATGTAAAACGAAATGGTTTTACATGTGTCGGTTTCTATTGTTGTTGGTGTGTGGTGCTCAGCTTCAAAGAAAGGACCTTTGAGCGCTTCTGTGACACTTTCTTTAATGGTGGTATCTCCTGGATGATGCTCATACGTTATTGCAATAGGCTGTGCTGTTTTTAGTTTCAACATGAAAAATAACTAATATAAGTATTTTGAAACGTTTAGTTTAGGTAAGAGAAATTGTTAAAAAAGTAGATGTTACCTGGTTCTGATTCTATTGTTATTAGTGGTGCTTGATTAACCCTTTTCTTATGAAAGACCTGATCTAGAACGAAACTGGTGATTTTGCTTGTTTCGCTGAAATGGAATTGGAAAATATTCTTTTGCCCTTCAATTTCAAAAATCTGAGATGGTATTTGCTGTGGGTCTTCTGCGTTGTGCATTGCAATAAGTTCTGCGCATGAATACCCTATCAGCTCATCTGCTGCTGGTGTAAAGAAGGTGATTGGAGCTGTTGCTGATTGATCTGTGATAAAACCCCTGAAGCAATACCTGCACATGGTGAACAATGTAGAAAATGAGTTGTTTTTTAAATTTGTTGGTGTTTTAAGATTGAGTCAATGCATATTATATGAGTAACCTGTAGCATGGTTTTTCTTGTATTCCATGGTCAATGCAACGATAAAATCCATCGTGTTCTTTTGCTTTTAAAAAGCACTGGGAGCAAGATATGTAAAACCAATCTCTGCGGATATCGATGCTTGTCAGTGTAGCTTCAGAGGTAAATCTATCCATCTATAAATGATCACATAATTGATCAACTCATCAAATAAATTTTGGGAAAGCTTATTCTGTGTATCACAAAGTGTACCTTGTATGTGTGTGGATCCTGTTTTAAAAGCGTTTTCAGTGGAAACCTGTTTCTGAACTTTTCTTTCTCGACATCTTCGTAAGGAGTTTTGCATATGTTAAGTGGTGGATTTACCTGATACCTTTCTTTGTACCTGTTATAGTTTGCAAGTTGAAGGTAATTTTGTTGATGCATTTGTTTTGTTAATGGTAAAAAAAAGTAAAGCTTGTCATTTGAGAATCTTACTGAGCCCTTGCTTGATCAACCTCTGGTATCTTCGGGTTTAGATAATAATGGGTTGCCGATGTTGCTGTCAGTTGGTATTCTAACATGATAGATCATGAAAAACCATGAATAATGTGGTGGTTATACGAAAACAATAATTGCTGAAATAATGCAATACCTCTAAACTTTGAGACACGGCAAGAGCTGACCGCAATGATAACAGGCTGTTCCATTGTCTCAGTTTGTGCTTTGTCAAAAGTCTGAGCCATGTCATCCCACATTGTCAATTCTATGACATTACGACTGGCATGAAAAGTAATCGATTAAGGAAAAAAAACCTTGTTGATTATGAGCTTCTTAATAATACAATGTTTATTGTAAGTGTAAAAACCTTAAGCTTTCGATGTCCACTTTTTTGTAGACAGTTCCTTGCATGTTGGTGTTTTCTATGCATTCTGTTTTGCCAACTGATATGAGGCAACCAAGAAAATCTGAAAGGAAGCAAGTATTAGAATTTTTATATGTTTGTTTCATTTTCACAGATTGAGATTTAAAAGTTACCTGTCAGCATTGGGTATTCCATTTTGCCTCTTCCATCTTGTCTAGCAACTTTGGATTGAAGTTGGTTGTATAGAACAAATTTGAAGTAGTGGAATGGAATTTCTGGTGTTATTATATTCTCAAACTTAGTAATCTTTCCAAATTTAAGACTTGTTGGGTTATCGATGGTTTGCTGATAAGGATTGATTGGCTCACACATGAAGTCTGTAATCCTGTAAGTGGATCCAAGCGCCAATTTTGAGTCGAAGTAATCAATCTCTCTGACATTCATCTTTGCCTGAATAGCATTGCCCTGTTGTTTTTCATTAAGGTATTAATCAAAGTGAGGCAGCTAAAACTATTCATTTTATGATATGATATTTAGGTACCTGCTTATCTATCAAGATGCAGCAAAATGCATTTTCGGTTTTTTTCCCGGGAGATGCAATGCTACCTTTTTTGGAATAGGTAGCTGAAACCCACTTTCTATATACTCTAGCTTCAATCACCTTGTCATAAGAGTTTGGTTTTAGGTCAGCAACTGAGGTGATTTCTTTTGTGGAGCTAGCTTCAACCATTTTGTCCTTTGGTGAACTCTGTAGCTCAATGACCTTGCTGCTACTGCCTTCGGCACTCACTTGAAGCATCTTTTCTGTAGCAGGGTGTTTTGTGTTATCATCCGTAGTGTTCTCCATCTAAGAATTAACATATCATAAAAATTAGTGAGCTAAATAAAAAGTATTTTAAGTAAACATGGTTGTTTGACATTCTATTATTAATAATATAAGAATAAATGGTTAAAAAAAATTTACTCACAATATACCTGCTTACATACTAATATTTATTATAGTTTGATGAAAGCAAAAGGATGCTAGTATGTAGTTATGTTACTATCTGTTATACTAAGAAAGGCAATTATCTAAAGAAATGCTAAAAGGGAAATATCATATGGTTGGTAATAAGGGAAACATATATGATAAAAAACCATAAGCTGCACAAAAAATGAGAAAGTGAATTGAAAAAAAATAGTAATAGAATGGAAAGTGAAAATAGGCATATAGAAGGTATGTATTAAAGCATGTAAATCTCTTGTTTATAAAAAACCTGTGTTTTTTATTGTTGCCAAAAAGTTTTTGTAAACTATGTTTTTGGTCTCATTTGGTTTACGATTTTCTTGTTGTTTCATCAGGACTTTTAAACCATGAGGGGATGTTGCTCTAGAGAGAGCAACATATAACTGACCATGACCAAAAATTGGTTCTGGAAGGTACACACCAATTTTATTCAGGGATTGGCCTTGACTTTTATTAATAGTCATAGCGTAACAAAGTTTAATTGGAAATTGGGTGCGTTTGAAAAGGAAAGGAAGATTTTCATCTTTATGAACCAAAGGTATCCTGTGTATAAAAACTTTTTCACCGACTCTTGTTCCAGTGATGATTTGAACTTGAATAAGTCTTGACATAAGCTGCGTCACTATCATGCGTGTGCCATTGCATAAGCCTCCAGCAAGACTAACATTTCTGAGAAGCATAACCGGTGCTCCAACCTTTAGCTGAAGCTCATGTGGTGGAAATCCTGCTATCTTAAATGTGTTTAAATACTCGGGAGGATATAACATCTCTGTTTCAGCACCACTACCGGTAACTGGGATAGCGGTATCATAGCTTGCGTATGTTGTAACGTCACCTTCAACCATTTCTAGAACTTGTGAATTAATAATATCTGCGGTTTCATTTTTTGGACAGACAATTGCTTTTTGTTGTAGGGTAACTGCTGAAGGTGTTTGGAGTGTTGGTTTATCATAAATGAAATCTATGAGGTTATCGAGACCTTTTTCATCATCTTCAATACAGTATCTTTCTGGAATTTCAACCCATGCTGTGTCTCTGTTGTCTTCTTCGTCAATTTCACCAATGTTTCCATCGCCAACATCAAGAAGCCATGATGCAAACGACTGTGCCAAGCTCTGTTCTTCTAAGCTGAGGCCTGATCTAAATAACCTCATATTTTCTTTAAGTGTCATTAGCCTAAACTGTGACCACAGATGTGAACTTGCGATAGATGATGCTATTATTTCCATCTTTGGTGCACCCTTTATGACAGGCAGTGTTTGTCAAAAGTCTCCACCCAAGACAATTGTCTTTCCACCGAAAAGA
This sequence comes from Artemisia argyi, assembly GCA_030686995.1. NCBI lineage: Eukaryota > Viridiplantae > Streptophyta > Magnoliopsida > Asterales > Asteraceae > Artemisia > Artemisia argyi. The sequence goes on from CM060709.1 coordinate 34,383,084, forward strand.
ATGTCAGGAGCATCTAGAATATCTCTGAGAGTTCTATCCAAGGTTTCAAAGCATTTGCGATCATTCATAGGTGCTTCATCCCAAATAATTAGATCTGTTTCTATTAACAACCTGCCCATGTGAGTATTTTTTATAATCTTGCACAATGACTCGTCTGTAAGCTCGAGAGGGATTTTAAATCTTGAGTGTGCAGTTCTGCCTGATGGAAGAAGGAGTGATGCTATGCCTGAAGAAGCAACCGCGAGCACAATTTTGCCTTCTGAACGCAAGGCACTTATAATTGTTTTCCACAAAAAGGTCTTACCGGTGCCGCCATGACCATATACAAAAACCAACTCTTGTATATTCTCCATGAAAGCATTCATAATAACATCATAAATTCTTTTCTGATCAGCGTTTAACTTTGGTACGGACTCATCTCTCTCTTGTGCCAGCAGTCTTCGATTATAATTCTTTTCTTCCATTAATAAGCGGTTGTTTAATTGCTCGAGTAGTTGTCTTGGAGGCAACTGCAAACTGTAGTCTCTAACTGATTTGCCACAACTACTTAACAATATTTGCAGCTCATACAATATGTAACCTTGCAATTCTTCATCATTAACATGATAGTTTGGGATTCGCACATATTGTGAAACAACACGTGGAATATCGTGACCCATTTCTTGCCAGTATTTGTTCCATAGGCGCAAAGGGTCTGTAATTTCACAATGTGTCAGAAGCTGAGCAAAAAGAAACCCTAATTCTGCTGATGATGCTGACATACATGCCTCTTCAAGAGCTGTATCCCACTCTTTATTGTTTCCAAGCAGACCAAGCGCGTCACATGCATCTCTGTATGTAGGATACACAACTCGGTTAACCTTTCGAACTTCTGTAAACCCCCTACATCCTTTTTGATGACACAACAACATTCTAAAATAAAACAGTTCTCCTAAACTTGGGTGCACGTATGCAAGACGACCAACAGAGTACTTGCTATTCTTTCTCTTAGACCAGCTTTTACTATCTTCATACCAAACAAAGTGTGCTAGAAACTCCAAGTAAGTGAACTCACGTCCATCTGTGTTTTCAATGTTGTAGGTAAACCATTCAGTCAGTGTAGTCATCTTCTTGTCAGGACGATTCACTATGTTTTCCAAGCTGTCACCAGCTCTGAAGGTTACATGTTGCATGTCTTCAAGGTGCACTGCAAGTATTTGCACAGCCGGTTCTCTAGCGTGTATTTCAAATTTAAGGATCCTCCAACACGCCTCATGGGGGCATATAAAACGGCCATCTATGAAATTTTGGATTTCATCGATATATGGATTTCGCTGTATTGCTGAAGTTGATGTATCACCAACACACCTGGTCACTTGTGCAAAAATCCTATCTGTACCCTTTGATACATACTTGAATAAGTATTTTATAAGCATACTCCACCCGCAATATTCTACATTGATATGTGCTTCAAATGCTAAGCATAATGACCTATTGTACGGGACGACGTATGTGTTATCAAGCTTCACACCATGTTTTATTACAGAAACTCTTGACTATCTTCTTTTATAGTGCACATGGCCTTTTTCGTCAAAAAAAGTTTCAGCGTTATACCTCTTTGGGAAATTTTTTGTGCATTCTTCGCCTTGCATACACGGTGCATTCAAGTTTGCTTTTCCACAGGGCCCATGCATCATCATTTCTGAAACAATTTTGTACCCACGGGGATCAGTTTCTGGATCAGGCAACTCTGCAGAAATATACTGGTCAACATCTTGGGCATTTTGTATTCTGCTTGACGAAGAAACCCATAGAAGTGTATGAATATGCGGTAACCCACGTTTCTGAAACTCAACAGTGTACAACACTGCATGTCAATCAATGAAGCAATACATATTAAGAGATTATAGACCAACTTACTTTAAAAACAAAATTTAATGTGTTTAGTTAGGAAAAAAATTAGAGTATACCTCCTGTGACATATCCAAATGGCCGTTTTTGCTTAAGAAACTTGATAAAAGACTTAATCTTTTGCTCAAAAACCCTACAAACCATATCTGCTCTGTCAGCTGGAGTTAGCTGAGGGAAATCTGCCATGTATCGCTGTATTTCAGGCCAGTTGACATTGCATGTAAACGTGATGAAAAACTGTGGGTTACCAAGCACACGACAAATCGCCAATGCATCTAGATAGTGGCTATACATATATCTTGGGCCCCCGGTGAACGAAGAAGGTAAAATTATCCGTGAACCCACGTTTGACCCGTCACGATCACCTCTTGAAACTGCATCATAGAGACCCGATAAAAAGTCCCCTCTAATGTCATTCTGGTGTTTTCTATAGAAATCCATTCTATTTTGCTCTATACAACAATAGACACCAACATATTGCTGGAAGAGCCGGCCTGTTCTAAAAAGCAAATTATATTGACCATGTTTAGGGTGTAGTTGGTATGTGTAGAATGCATTCATCGAAACCCGCCTCATCCTCTTGTTTGGGTCTGCTGACCGCAACATCAGATCTGTATGATATCCTGTCTCGCCGTAGATGAAAATAAGTGGAAACTGCAGCGACATGTATGACTGATGAAGCTTGTTAATTCTTTTTGGCGGAGCGTCTCTGTATTCAATAATCACATCGTAGTCTGCTTCAGTTGTTGGACCACTATCAAACACTATGGCTCCCAGACTTTGAGATGTAGGGAGTTCATAGTTGCGTGCACCTTTAGCATTGTAAAGACGTACTTTAAATTCAGGAACATCCGCCTCTGCACATTTTTCTCTTGCAGTTCTAAAGACTTGGACTAATCGATTGTGAGCATCTAAAAAATGAATAAGACCTTGCACAATAGCTGGATCTAAGGGATGATCACCAGAGCTTTGAAAGTGGTTCATTCTATTCTTAACTTCGTTCTGTGTGTCGTAAATATACAATTGCAGAAAGCACGGGTCATCATCACCAGTAGGACATAGCGAACCGATATTATGATAAATTTGACCAGAAACTTTAAAAACATACGGGCCTCTTGCCTGGTTAACTGTTGTGTCAATTTTCGCTCCAAATAACGTCATTGCAAACATTTGATTATAAGCTCGTATGTTTTGCATAAAACTGTTGTTTGCAAGCAGCTCTTTGGTGTATTCTTGGGGATCAGTTTCAGGCTCCATAAAGATCTTACCGTCTCCACAACACAAATGATACCTAGGATGACCTGTTTGAGAGCGATGGCCTACAAGTTGTTCTCCATTCCAAAACGCAGCATTGCAGTACCGACATCGTTCATTACAGTCACCTAAATCTTGATAAAAAGGAGATGGATCTACAGAAAAAAGAAAATTTTTTTTAGGCAAAATGTGAAAAAACATGCAGAAAGACAAAAATAAGTTTTATAAAAAGAAAAGGCAAATGCTTACCTTCATTTTCATTGGCTGCTGAATATTGTTGGTGAACACGCCTACTTTTGGACTGACCTTCTGCTGTGCTTTGCCTTTTACGCCGATTCATAGATCTTCCACCGTTGGTTGTTTATGTAAGAAAAAGAAAGGAACCAATCTATTAATAAATGTGGTGACCTACAAATGTAAACAACTGATTGGTTATCCATGAGTTTAAGGTTTTAATTAACAGGTCAGTGATATTTACCTTCAGGCACATTGTTATTGTTTCTAGAGCATCCTGGAGCCATTAGTTGGCATTGTCCGTGGGCATCAGGTGCATTGCTATGAGTGTCTAGGTTGTTTCTAGAATGAGTTTTTTCCACAGGTGTATGCTGATTGACAGATCTTTGATTGTTGGTTGCTTCTGCAAGAAAAAGAAAGGAACCAATTCACCAATAAATGTGTGGACCTACAAATGTAAACAACCTAATGTTTAACGATGAGCTTAAGGTTGTAAGTAAAAGGCTAGTGATATTTACCTTCAGGGACACCATTACTATCTCTACAACATTGTGCAGATATTAGCTGGCATTGTTCGCGAGTACTAAGTGCATTCGCATGAGTGCTTAAGTTGCTTTTAGACTGGCTTTTTTCCACAGGTGCGCTATTATTTTTGTAACAGACCTGAATAGCTCCATTCAAACGCATTTCTAACATCAAAAACAAAAAAATGTATATAAGAAACACATAAAAAAAATATCATTCAATAAATTTGTAATGCACATACAAAAAATGCCATTTGTTTTAAAACATATAAGCAATGGTCACCTTCATTTGTATCAGCTGGTGAATAATGTTGGCGAACACGGCTTCTTTTCGTTTGACTGGCTGATGTATCTTGCCTTTTACGCTTATCCATAGGCATTGCATCTCCGGTTCTGTCTGTAAGAAAAAGGAAAAAAAAAAGACAGTAATTACTAAACATGTATATATGCAGCCGTGAATGATTTGAATCATGCAAAAAATTATGTAGCAAATGTAGAATTCCAACCATTAGCAGCATTGTGTAACATGCCGACATGAGAAAGTTGTTGTGTAACATTGGCACCATCTGTAGGTAAGAGTAAACAGGGTGTGGTAACTCCTTGCATTGATTGTGCAATTAATCCTGGCAATAAGGAAAAAAACTAAAGACAGTCAGAAATTGCATGTATATATAAAAAAAAAAAAAAAACTATTGATAAGGAATTTTAATTTTAGGGAAAAAGAACATTTTAACTAAGGGAATCTTAAGTTTTTGAAGTTACGTTGATTTAGATCATTTGTGACACCATCTGTATTTGATCCACTACACTCTTTATAAAGTTGTTGTGAAGGATGGCCAATAACAGAAGCTGCAGGAAGACCAAAAACTTCCTGTTGACCGGATTTTAATTCACGCTGCTGTTTGCAAGCACGCCTACCTCGGCCTTGAAACACACAGATGGACATCACGTGGGTTTAACGATGATTGAAATATAAGGACAAATAGATCAACAATAAAGCAAGCACAAATATAATAAGTTTAGCATTGCAATTACCAACAAAGTTGTCCAATTGCGGAGGTAGCGTATGTGTCTGCAAAGCACCATGCATTTGAAGCATACGCTTTGAAATCCTATCTTTTTGTCGATAAAGAGCATCTGAAAATATGCATATGCATCCTTAGCATAGAAATACAAATACATAAAAAAGAGCAACGACAACAACTGGACATGAAATAGAACATGAGCTAACCTTGAGAAGAAACATTGGCCGGCGTTAAGGGAACACCTTCAGCAGTATTTAAAGCAAACGGTGTAACAGATTGACTGTGCAAGGAGGCTTGTGCAGGGTTTGTTTGCACAACATTGGCAACACGTTCATGGATAGGAGCACATTTTTTTTGGGGGTTTTTACAGAATTGATCATAGTTGTTTGTATCAGGATCATTTAACTTTCGACGCATAATTAGAAAAGTACCAACTAATTTGATGACGGGAAGTAAGTATATTCGGCAGGCAAATTATGACTAACGGTTCACAATAAGGCATTATCATAAAGGAATGCATATTTCGTTTGCAAAAATTTAAAGTTAGAGTTAGCACAATTTTTTTATCAAAAAAAAAAAAAAAAAAAAAAAAAAAAAAAAAAAAAAAAAGATGTTAGAACACATTAAATGACAACCAAGGCAGAAAATTAAATAAGATCATTAAATAACACCAAAACCCTAATATAGGGTCATTTAATTTCTTTTGAGGCAGAAAAATTAAATAAGTGCGGAATCCACAAAATTGAATGAGGCCTAACCTAAACCCTACAATAACTAAGCTACTGCAAAATACCAACATAACCATGTAGTAGACGAAAGTGATAACAAATTTTTTTTAACATAAATAGGGAACAGAGCATACAAAAAGGGCAATACAAAAGAAGGAATCCTATAAAAAGAAGCTCCAAAAATTCAAACCTTTAACAAATTTTACAACCAATATCGCAAGATGAGCAATTGTGGATAACCTTTTTACTCTAAGCAGGAAAACATAAGAAACAAATAAACTAACTCAACCTTATCTACGCCAACCTAAAAGAAAGATGTGGATAGGAAGGTTGAAAGGGCTGTAGCAGCAACAACTGGAATAAGCGTAGCCACACATTGAATAAAAAACCCATTTTACTGTTGTTAACACTGTGCATCCCCTCACAAAGGACTGTAGCAACTAATAAAACCCATTGGATCGGACCTAAGTGATGGCGGGCAAGGTGGTCGGAGCAAAAGCGGTCGGATCCCCTGAGCAAGAAGAAAGTGTGAGTAATGGTGAACAGTTGTATAATTGTCGGGTTATACCAAAGTGCGAAAAGGGCCGGGTAAAAAATATACGGGCCAAGAATTTGGGCTATTTAGCCCCCTTTTTAGTATATAGTTATAATTTTGTCATGCAATGCTAAGTGAATGTTATAAACTCCACATAGGATGACAACTCACCATAAACCTTTTGTATAGACCTCTTCATTAGATATGCTCTAAGTACAAGTCCATTAAATAGATCATGGGTGAAGGTTTTTTCTCTTCACGCTACTAGAAATGGGACTTTTAGCTACAACACGTGACGTTGTTAAAAGTGTCAAAATTCATCTCTAAAAGGTCTTTTGTGACGAATTTTATATTCGTTAAATGTTTCCTGTCTTTAAAAGTTCATGTTCTTGCAGTGTCGAGTTACTCTAGAAGACAAGTTTTTGATTTAGATGCACGCGACCCTTACTAGGGTATCCCATGGATACTTTATTACTATTAGCTTTGTACATTATGTTAGTAGGTTTAATTTAACCGAGTTGCGACTTGCGAGGAATAAAGTGTGGAACAATGTGAAGCTCAAAACTTCACACGGTTTTAGAATGTAAGCTTGATCGAGTACTATCTTTAAGCGTGAGCTCTGGGGGTGAGCATCGGGTCAATACCGACCCGTCCCGCCCGGAACCGAGAAATCCCGAAACTGAATTTAGGGGAAAACCTAAACCGAATACCGAACTGAAATTACTCAGTTTTACTCGGTTCGGTTCGGAACGTGTCGGTTTTGGTTGTTTTTTCTCCGTTTTTTGCCTGAACCGAGAAATCCCGAAACCGAATTCGAGGAAAACCTAAACCGAATCCCGACCCGAGAATGGTCTGTTCGGTCTCATTTCATTCGGTTTCGGTCGGTTTACTCGGTTTCGCTCACCTCTAGTGAGCTTAACCAAGTTGACACGACATGATTACCGATTATTAACACTATTAATAGATTTTACATTACTCGACTTGTCTATGAATGGACACAAGATAGATAAAGCTCACGAGTTTTAAAAACAGAGTACATATACATATGCTTAAACCCGAATCAAAAGCCTATCAATGTTGCTCTATGTCAACTATCAATTTTGGTCTATAAGATTACACGATGTGAAGTGTCATTGGGGGTGCGCCATTGAACTATGGTGTGTGCAACCACATAGCGGTGTGTGCAATGGGTGTTGTGCTGTCGCGCAAGGCATTGCCATGGTATGCGTTTTAGTGCCACATGTGAACAATTTTTCCGACGATTTGCTTAAAACGTTTTAGCTGCTACATTCATTTATTTTTTTAATTTCATTTTTAGCGTTAATAAATACCTATCTTACTATACTATTTACATACACAAAACTGATTTTGACGATTATATTCATTACTTTTGATGAAACCTTTTGTACATCTTCATGTGTTGGCCAAAAAAAAAAAAAAAAAAAAGCTCAAAGTTATTAACTTATTATACAAGAACTTATTCGCCCGTGAACGAGGAACAACAAAGAAAGATTGGGAATACAATATATGGTACAGTAATATATTATCTTGACGACCGATATATTGTGAAAATATTAATTAACTAGTTTCATTTAAGTATTTTTCTAATTACATGTATGCGCAAAGAATAATTTAAAAGCAAGATGAATGATTTTGTTACAATAGAAATATCCTCACTCTCATTGCTCAATAATACACAGCTAGCATTAAAAAAAAAATAGAAAGTTTTAATATTAAAAGAAAAATTAATCCAGGAATCCGCCACTTCAGCCATCAACCAATAAAAACACTCCAATCACACTCACACAGATCACCATCCAACGCCCACAACACTTCCCAATTTCAAATCCAACGAACCAAAACACACATCAAACAAACACAAAAAATTCAACTCAACCACTTATAAAAACACCCACTCTCCATATTTCACAAATCACAAATCCAAACAACAATCAATTCAACTTTTATATATAAAAAAAAAATGTCAGGAAGAGGGAAAGGAGGAAAGGGATTAGGCAAAGGAGGAGCAAAACGACATCGTAAGGTGCTCCGAGACAACATCCAGGGTATCACCAAGCCTGCTATTCGTCGTTTAGCACGTAGAGGAGGGGTCAAGAGGATAAGCGGGTTGATTTACGAGGAGACACGTGGCGTTCTCAAGATATTTCTAGAGAATGTTATCCGTGATGCTGTCACCTACACTGAGCACGCTAGAAGGAAGACAGTGACTGCGATGGATGTTGTTTATGCTCTTAAAAGACAAGGCCGTACCCTCTATGGTTTCGGTGGATAGATCTGGATTAGGTGCAGTTTGGTTAGATGGTTTAGATCTGATGTTTATTAGCTTTTATTATTATGAATGTGTTGTTGATTAGAAGTGATGTATTATTATTGTAATGATATTCAGTCAATGAAATTGAAGGTCTTATTTGGGTAATGGATTTGTTTGTGTTGATGATTTCCTAATTAGGTTTGATATTTCAATTTCACTCACAATCAAACAATCCTCTATTTAAAATATGAATGTTGAACTCTAGTGTAGAAACGATACATGAATGCTTTTGAATCGATTCAACTCAATTATGGTCTTGAGCTAGTATTGGAATATATAAGAATTTTGGTAATAGGTAAGTAGATCAATTGCAAGTGCTTAACCTGCTGATTGTTAAGTTGGTGTTTTAGTTGAAATTTGTAAATGTGAATGTATCGTTGCGGAGACAGAAACACACTTTTGAGGTTAGAAGAGCGATTTTCTGGCATTCATGACTCGTAGATATGCCTATGAGTGGGGAACTGGGAATGGGGATTGAGCCTGAGGTAAGTTGGAAAGGCTTTTAGGCGATGACAGAATTGGGATTAAAATGCCAAAAGCTTCAGCGGTGGATTTAAACTTTTAAGAGTCCAAGATATCTCATATAGTCTTAGGATAGAGAACGGAAGATTGGGGGTCCTATCTGTTTTAGGTATTTAGTTGTGGCTTAGTGACCCAATTTTTATTCTACGTAAATGATTACAATGGCGTCAGTGCTCTAAAAGAAGAATAAATTGTTATAACGACTTTCTAAAGAAGTTCAAGAAAGATTTGAGATATGCTCAAAAGGTATAAGTTGACGTGACAAGAGGGTAAACAGGGTCTGCTGAATCAGTGAGAAGGCGTATGATTTTTTCAGGTGGAAGTACCTGGAAGGGATTTTGCTTGAAATGGGGATTGGGCTCAATATATGTTTGCTGTATCAGAAGTTGTAACGGGTCTGTAATGCTATCTTTACTAAAAAAGTTTAGGTAGTGGATTTTACAAGTCTGCAATATTCTGATAGATATGCTAAAAAGGTTGGTTGATCTGTGTTAAGAGAGAGCTGAGAGGCTATATAGATGTTAAGGAGAGTGAGCTCATTTCTGGAGCTCGACTGTTTGAAAACGTGTATGATTCAATCAGCGGAAATTATCTGGATGCGAATCTGTTTTGAAATTGGATTTGTTTCTAGATAGGTTTGCTGATAAGAAGCTGCAACGGGTCGTCTGCAATGTTGTCATTACTCACTGGGTATCTGTCGAAGCAATTTTGCATGTATGACAGGTCGAGGCAGAAAACTTCAGCTACTATGTCTTATAAACTGAGAGTTTGAATGTATTAATGGAGCATTGAAAGGTATGTGATTGGTTTGTTTACTGGCATAAGCGTTGATGCTGAAATCAGCTGCGAGCTATGATAACCAACATGCTGTGGTTAAATTTAAGTTTTATATTGAGCTCACACTTGATCTGGAACTTCATATTTTCATTACTTGTAGCTCTAATGATCAACTCTTCCATTTAGTGCTTAAAGTTTGTCACTTTGTTGCCACACTCCTAAGTCCCAACATTGATAAGCACTCTCGTATTATCTCTTAGCAGAACTGATGTAGTAGCATAAATCAAGTATGGGATTTTCATGTTAATTAAATTCGCCTATTTACCCAAATGAAATACTAATATGTGAAGTTCTAGTATTGATCTATAGCCAGTCAAGCAGGGAAGTTTAATCTAAAAAATTCTGTTTAGATTGAACAAATACCATTACAAATTCAAATTCTGTTATACAAATTGAGACTCTTAGTCGTAGATATGTCTATGAGGGGAGATCTGATGTAACTTGGAGGGTTATTGGTCAATACAGATGTTAAGACTGGGATGCCGAAAGCTTCACCAATGGATTTTAAGATTCATCATCTCAATCATAACGCTATAATTTTAAGATGGAGTCTTATTCCCTTCAAAGTATTTAGTTAATGGCTTTCGAGAACTAATCTATTGTGTCTGGGTGATTAGTGAATGGAACACACGTGTATAAGGAGAAAGTTAGATACAAACAGGAAATATGATAACCGTTTAAGGTTGATAAACAAAGAGTCATGTCGGTTTAGCTTGAGCTGGAAAAAACAACTAAGAATGTTACACTAACCATAATGCCATTGCTTGAGCCTTGAAGGCTGATGACTTGCTTCTTAAACTTAATGAATTATAGACGTAACTGTAACAATCATTCCATAAAAATATGAACGCAGATAGGATATAACTACCAATCTGCTCTAAAATTGGTCAAACCTTGCAAGATTGAACATTTTGAAAGTCAATGAACGCAGATAGGATGTAATTATCTAAAAAATCAATGTACTTGAGATAATTAAAGCAATGCTTTAAATTAATCTATGCTCTGCACACGCCCGACTCACTTCACTTGACGATCCGTGCCTTTATAAGCCACAATTATTGTTCTTGTTGAGCATATGCCATCATCCCTCAGATGAATGCATCTACTAAGTCATCACACATTTTGTTTGTGAGAAGTCGAAACTTAAAATATCGTTGACGCATTGGTAGGCCGGGGAGAAACCACTAAAGTTACAAATAAAACAATATTTATTTAAGTAAATAAAAAAGTTAAATACTCCAGAAGTCAGCCTGTGAAGTAATGCCAGAGGCTGCATAATGTTCAATGCACCAGCCGGTAAATAGAAAAACGAAACACACCGGAAGTCAGCCTGTGAAGAGTAATGTCACAGGCTGGCCACAAACGTGTATCATGCACCAGCCGGGAATCGAACCCGGGTCTGTACCGTGGCAGGGTACTATTCTACCACTAGACCACTGGTGCTTATATGACTATTATTACGATCTACAATTAATATCTACTAGTCTTAGGTACATTTTGTTCAGCTAACAAAGTATTTGAATGGAGAAACATTACTCTACAACTTTAACCCATTCATGTTGATTAAAAAGTTAATACAATAATACACCTTATGTTACTCTACAACTTCAAGAATAATACCATGAATTTTCAAGTCACAAGGCAACATCAAAAGCTTTTGAGTTTTTATTTACAATCCCATGTTATAACTCTCTTTTTTATGTATATCCTTTTGTCACGTAAATACTTCCATGGTAAAACAATATGATACTTTTAACAAGGGAAAAAAGTAATGGAAATGCATAAAATTATCACTACATAAGTGAGACACCAAAGATCATAATTTGCTCTAGTAATCATTTTACTATCATATATGTTTATACTCTCACAGTGTTCAAAGCAAGGAGAATCATGTTATCTTTTCACAATATAATGCATTTGCGACAATTTTATAATTAAAAAGGTTTAAAATCAGACTTTTACTTGTTTATTTTGGAAAGATTTCAAAATTAATTGGTTAGTATGCAGGTTGATTAGAAAATAGGTTGGTTATTCAAACTAAAATTATTTGGCTTAACCATCTCTATCATCTCTACTTATAAAGCATAAAGATAACTAAATGTGTAACCGAATAACACAAAATATAATCACAGGTACCCGCACCCACATTACGCGAGTACCGTTCTAGTCCTTTCACAAAGTATGCCCACTATTCTGTTTATTCGACTTGGTCTTCACTTTCTATCAATTCTTCATCTCGATCTCTATATATTTCATCTATTAGATCAAATGCACCCTTACATTTGTACCCTGTGGCATCTTTTGAACAAGGTATTCTGCCCATCTTACTACTCCTAATCGGAACCAGGACCAAATATGACCGGGTGCACAATTTTTTAAGAACCGCAATATAGAAACACATTTCGATGGATCAGGTGCATTTGAGATGCATTTAGGAAAAATTGATTTTTTTTTTTTTTTTTTTTTTTTTTTTTTTTTTTTTTTTAAATTAACACTATATTGGTAAAAATCATAGGGGTCCCGGGCACCCGCGGGAACCCCGGTTCCGTCCCTGCTCCTAACTTAGGTAATCTCTCATGTTCGTATTATGTCTTGAAAAAACTGGTGAATTAAATAGCATTATGTTGAATTATATAATCATGACATACATATAAATAAACTAATTAACATCAAGTAAGCATAACGGAAGCAATTACAAGATCATATAATGTTTATATTAATTAACCAAACAATAAATAGTAAACGTACCTTATGACTCTAGCAAAACAAGAATCAATTCCAAGCAATCAACTTTATGAACCCTAATTAGGGTTTATGTGGATTATTGGAATTACCCATTACATTTTTGTAATTCAATCCAAGATACAATCAATAATATGATTATATCACGTTCTTGTACACACGTACTAATTCAAATTAAAGTAATGCTAGTTTTAATACACAAAACAAAACCAAACACTTTGTTTTAATAAAAATCGATCAACCCTTAACAAGGGTGTTTTATTTGATCGACTAGAATAAAAAGAAAGAGAGAAAACAAGTTAGGGTTATGTGTGTGCGCACAAGAGATACAAACATTAAACCCTTAGCCTTGTTTATATAGTGTAGATTACTTGGAGCTCAAGTTAGACAAGGAATAGGAAACCCATCCCTTGTAAAATCAGCCACAAGCCCAAAGAGGGCTTCCGCAACCTTCTTGACTTGCCAATTATTCATACACAATACTTTCTTTTTATTCGTTAACGTTCGTTAGTCATTATCCGTAAAATACTAACGGTCGTTAGACATTTTGTGTAATTAATAATTAATATAACATTTTATATAAAATTATTAAACTTTAATTCCTATACGTAAAGTGTGCAATCCCGTGATTTTGAGTTCGATCCTAATACACGACTATTAATTTATGTTTATAAAACTAACACATTAATCATATGAGATTTACATGTTAGTTAAGTTGACCTATGGTCCTTGGTACAAACCATGTATCCAAATCAAAATATGTGACATTCTGGACTTCTGGTGTCGATTTATTACGAATTTACTAGTCAAGCTGGGAGGTCAATGGAATATAAGTTTGATTTTAGAATTAACAAATAACATGAAATACATAGATGTTTGAGTCTCAGAGCGAAGAGAATATGTGATATAGTCCTTTATAAAGATAATTGGGACTTGTGACTGCATAAGTTCCAAAGAAATTTCAATGTATGAATACTCAAGGATCTTGTGTAGAAATAACTAATATAAGAGGTTAAATGCTTGCTCCATAGATTAATTTAAGAAGATATCTGTAATGACCCTATTTTTTTAAATAAGTAACATATGAAATTTATCAAAAGTAAATAACCAAATTAAATGAGATGAGATATATGTAGTACTATAAAGATAGTTATACCAATGAGTTGGGATAGAAAAGCGATCATGGTTTGTTTTGTAATTAAAGATGTATTTAAAATAGTTTCATGTCGCCAATTATAAAATATGACATACCAATAAGATTATAATGGGACTAATACCATTTTCACTTGGTTAATATAACACAAAAATTTGTTGAACGTGTTCCATGGATCCATAAATTGAGTATTAGTGGCCCATTAGTTTATTTTACCCTAGCAAACTTCTAACTTCACAATTAGTAAAACTAAAAAAAAAATGGGAGGCGCCATCAACAACAGTAAAACAATTTTGGTTCCAGGAAAAAGATTTGTAGAGAGGTCTATCACACATCTCAACCGGTCCTAATGTTGCAAGGTGGGTTTTCATGTGCTTTTAAATTGGGTTGCACTTTTTATTGAAAAGATACTATCATGCATACTTGTTTAAATGGTCATAATTTGCTACATGTTTTAGATGTTTAATTATATGCGAAAGTTATGAATGTTTGATATGTTCGTATGAAGTGGTGTTATTACATGTATATTTAGTATCGTGGATATATGTTGAACCGTTAGAATAAAGAAGAACGTTAAACGGTAAGAGCAAACAAGGTCGGGTTTGCCACATTAAAAGAGAGAAATTTTGAAAGAGCAAACAAGGTCGGGTTTGCCACATTAAAAGAGAGAAATATTGAAAGAGCAAACAAGGTCGGGTTTGCCATATAAAAAGAGAAAATACTGTAAGAGCAAACAAGGTCGGGTTTGCCATGAAAAAGTGAGTTACTTCGTTAATAAAGAACGTTTTTATATGTTGAATCGTTGGGACCGTTGAACCGAACGGGTAAAAATATGAATAGTTGGAACCGTTGAACCGAACGGGTAAAAATATGAATAGTTGGAACCGTTGAAGAGAACGGGTAAAAAAATGAATAGTTGGAACCGTTGAACCGAACGGGTAAAAATATGAATTGTCGGAACCGTTGAATCGAACGGTAAAATGAATTGTTGGAACCGCTGAATCGAACGGTAAAATGAATTGTTGGAACCGTTGAACCGAACGGGTAAAAAAATGAATAGTTGGAACCGTTGAACCGAACGGGTAAAAATATTAATTGTTGGAACCGTTGAATCGAACGGTAAAATGAATTGTTGGAACCCTTGAACCGAACGGAAATATGAATAGTTGATATATGTTGTATTGTGGTATAAGTTGAATCTTTGGTTTATATTTAAATTGTTGATAATTGAATCGGTCAAGTATATGTTGTAACTAAATTTCGCTTATGTGAATTTAACAAGTTGCATGATCGTTTTACAAGTTCGAAAAAGTGTTTGCTATTATGTGTTCGTACACAAAAACCATGATTTCTCACTAGGCCTTTGGCTGACCCAAAACTCTTTTAAAATTGTTGCAACCCAGATGAGCTGCTTTAGGAAACAAGAGATTATTTTGGCTTGACTATGAGTAGACGCTTCCGCTGATATAAGGTAAATTAGAGCTTTTAACGCTTCGAAAATGCGAGGTGTTACAGTTGGCATCAGAGACATTGGTTTAAGTGAATTAGGTTTAGCTACCTAGTCTTAAACCGATAAATTATTACTTAGACGAATAATGGGCACTTTTGTAAATTTAGAAAGCATATTAGAGTTGAATAGATAAATAAAACTAGCATAGCGTGACTGGGTTAAAACTATAGTGGAAACTATACAAACAGTGTGGAACATAGACATGATGGTGTGGTAAACGTGAAAAGTTAAAAGGGATCTTTAGGCTTATAATCAAAAGGTAAAGAATTAAATGATAACTTGGGATAAACCCCGTTACCTAAGAGAGGAGTAATAAGGTGAAATATGTGTTGTTGGTGTCTTAAATAAAAAGTGCATACATGCTGTTATTAACGTATAAGTTATAGACATATTTAGTTTGACAACTTAAATACTCCATATAAAAAGTAGGATCAATGCAGTAGAAAAGTGGAAGAAAAAAAAAACTGCTTCGACCTGTGATTATATTTGTATATAGTGAAAAAGAAAATCGACCAAGTTATTTACTTATTTGACTCTTCGTACATGCAAAAGATATGTGACCATATATGTTGCTCTTAAGTTCATATAGTAGTAAAATAAAAATAAAAATTGATGGTTATATTTTGATATAATGATGATAGATTTTCCTAACATAGATACTGAATGGTTGTTAGATTTTCCTAACAATGACTACTAATTGAACCAGTAAGTATTGCATTAAGAGTCACACTAGAACTACATATTCTCAAGTATAATTATTTGCCGTTATATATCGCCGCTTTATGCAGGTATTCATCTAGCATTGATGAAATGCAGTAGCAATTAAAACCTATTAGCTAAAATCAATAATTCAATATACAAAAGTTAATTAAAATTTACTTATCTTTTTAACATCTACAAATAACATTATACAAAAATATAGTTTGGAGAAAAGTTTGGAAATTAGATGTCAAATCAGAATATATTTGTAAATATTTTTTCATTTGAATTGTTCTTTCAAACACTTTGTTAGCTAAACAAAATGTGCCTAAAAATAGGAGATGTTAAATGCAGATCGTAACATTAGGCATGTCAGCACGAGTGGTCTAGTCGTAGAATATGTCACCAACTATCTTTTGTAGACCAATTATCTTTTCTACACTTATTACATATGCCTGTTGGAGTCGGTTTTTTTTTTTTTTTTTTTTTTTTTTTTTCTTTCTTTCTTTTTAAGGCGTGTTAGAGTAGTTTTAAGTTTTTGATACTGAATTCGTCCTAAATTAATTGTCTCTTAGTAAAAAACATATATGAAGTACTTTTAAATTTTTGATACTCCATTTGTTTCAAATAATTCTCTCCACAAAATACAACCCTTTTAAGAAACACATAATTTATGCTACTTTTTTAAGAATGATAAGTTTACTTTTAATTAATTAATTAATTAATATGTTTTTTGGAGTTTGAATATATTATTTTCAACCAAAGTTAACATGATAAACTCGATCAACTTTTCTATCTATCTTTAATAGTGGACAATTAAATTAGAATATCCAAAAAAGGAAACATGGATTATTAATTTTGGACGGAAGGAGTAATTGTTTTACGTTTACTCAAATGTCGTCAATGTCGATAACTTTCTTTTTGTTTGTTTTGATCATCTTAGTAAGACAACAACTTTATAACCAAAGGGCTTGTGTCGTTATGGTACCTCATGTTGTGTGAGAAACTCCTCAACCAAATGGTTATGAGTTCAAGTTCTGCTTAAAACATGTGAGATAGATTTGTGGTTTAAACATGTGAAATAATTAAAACTGTCGTTTAAAAATAATGTTTAGACTTTAGAACACCGGGTACCGTGGTGCCGTTAAGTAGGTGGCATTGGCAAAAAGTGTTGCCACGTCAGTAAAACCCTCTATGGCACCAGAAATCTTTTGGCACCACATTTTGTGTCGTTATCCTTGGCACCAAAAATTGTGGTGACGTTGGGTCGCACATACCGCGCAAAAAAAAAAAAAAAAAAAAAAAAAAAAAAAAAAAAAACGCGATGGCTGGTATTTACCAGTCGAGAACCTTTGGCACCAACCACGGTACCGTGAGCCATTGGAAGACTTGGGTTCGTGGTTTGGCGCTACCCATCCAGCCAAACATACCTCCCACTCTTTTAGTGACTAGAATATAAGTAAAACCAAGCATCTAAACACTTACTCGAAAGCACGCTCAATTCTATATATTCAACTAATCTTTGCATGCGTCCTAGTTCATTTGACGATCCACGTCTATGTAAACCACATAGGCACACAATATATGGCTCTTGTTTAGCATATGCCACCATCCCCATGCCTTAGACTGTACTTTCTACTAACTTATCAACACATTTTGTTTGTGAAAAGTCAAAAGTTAGGTGCTCGATGAACTTAAAGGATCGTTGACACATTACTTAATTAGAAAAGCCGTATGGGCTGAGAAGAGACCACTACAGTTGCAACTAAAACAATATTTTGCTAGTAATCAAGGGCGGAGCCAGGATTTTATGTTAACAGGGGCCGCACTTAATATAAAAATTTTAGTGAAAAATATCACTCCAATGATATATTTATGGCTCTTTTTCAGACTATGATTCAACCTAACACCATTATGATTAAGAGTGAAGAAAACATAGTTTGACACGTAAATTTATTTTAGTATTATATATGATTGTTTAAGTTATATGGATTAAAGGGGGCTAAGTGCAAAAATTATTAAGAAACTAGCTATTAGACGAATAATTAATGAATCAAGTGGTCTGATTAGGGGTGGCTCAGCACTCATTAGTCACCCAATTAGCTTCGTCCCTGCTAGTAACAGAAAACATTTATCTAACATTTTTTCGTTTTGACAGCTTCTGAATTGTTTAAAATAACATTTTGCTACTAACGAAAACATTAATCTAACATTTTTTCGTTTTTACAGCCTCCGAATTGTTTAAAAATTAAACGTCAGAAATTTAAGCAAGAGCTCAACAAGAGTAAAAATAATCTAAACAAACAAAAAATAATAACAGAATGACAAAAGTGACATTTCGGCATTTCGCAATATACACTAATCCTGAACATAATATTTAGTTATAACTTTGAGTAGTGAAGAGGCACACTATAAAATTTTGTAAAAAGGTTTAGAATTTATATTAATTTTTCACGTATCGGATTCACGATATTTTAATTTTTTTAAAATTCCTTGAGCCAACACATGAGAACCTAATATTCATCTGAACGTGACAAAACAAAATCTGTCACAGTAAATAAACTAATAAGCTTTACTTCGTGTGTCTATGTGGGATTAAGAGCTAAAAAGTTGCAAAGAAGTATTTAGCCATATACAATCGATCGATCCAAGTGAATGTTTACCGACCGCCATTACTATTTACAGTTTACTGTAAAGAGTACTTGTATGCATAGGAGAAAACAACAAAATGATTGTTAAAAGTTTCAGAATATATCATTGATCAATGTTCTTCTTACATTAATCCATGGAACAAGCATTTTAGCTTCTTATAAAGAAAAAAACTATTCCCTTTTTGATCCTACACTCTAATATCAAATTCTCTCCAACCTTGAACTTCCTAATCAAATGCGTTTTCAGTAATCTAGGGAGATCTCTACTCATAGAAAGATCTGCGAGCTTAATTTCCAGATGATCTTTCGAAAATATTACCAAATGATCTTTGAACTGGCCTCTAAATCTAATTCCAGTCTTCTCCCGTGATTCAAGCACATTTACATTTATAACATTAGACCTTTACATAAAAATGATAGGCTGTTTACTTGCAAGTAACTGTAGAGATATAACATTACCTCAGCTCTGATAATGCCGGATTACCTCAAGACCAAAATCGAGTCAAGCGAGTTCCAAAAGGCTATCATGTTAAATTTAGATGCCATTATTATCTTTTCGATTCTTTATACTCATAGAATGTTTCATGAAACAATATAATTGAATCTGTTATGCAACCATAGTACCATCCCATTTCAGTAGCCCAAAGTCGATTCTGATGCTTGTTCAATCTTAACTGAATAGTTCTACACAAATGTTGAACATTCATGCATTGAAATTTCTTTGGAACTTATGCAGCCACAGTAATCTTTATAAGGACTGTCACAAATGTTGAAGATTCATACATTGAGATATACCTATGAATGGGGACAGTTTCACTTGGTCGATTATATAGAGTTACTAGTCTGGAGTAGGTTGAATAGGTTATTGGTTGATATAGATATTATTAAAATGCCAAAAGCTTCAGCTAGTCTAGCTTTTGTGAAGAAGTATACACTGCAGCGCTAAAAAAGATATTGTTTGGAGTGTAAGCCTTAGAAACGAGGCTTGGCTTCTCCCTATGGATCCACACAGCAGCACCCTATGGAAGTGAGGACGGTTCATATATATGTTCCAATATTCTGTAGAGTGTTCTTCAAATGCTAAGGATGCAAAGTAGTCAGGATATTTATAAACGAGCACAATCATGAGAATCACAATATAAAATACTTTCACAGGGCCATATATGCTAGTAAAATGTTGACTACATGGAATCAAGCTTTTCGGTTACCATGCTAAGTTATAGGGAGCAATTAAAGAGCAGGTGAAAAAGGCTATACTATTTTGCTCGCAAAGAATGGTGTGGTTTGATTACACCTGCAGGAGCACTTCGAAAGCTGTCCAAGAGCTGAGGTGACTGTAATGAATCTGGTCACCACTACACCCACTAGAGTGGACGTTTAATTAGGTGCTTAGTTCGAACCCGATCCTGTATTCTCAATATGTAAAAATTAAATCATATATCCGATATTTTCAATGTTTTACTTACTGTTATTGTGTTAGTATAAACATATATGCTAGTAAAATGATTATTACTAGAGCAAATTATGATCTTTGGTGTCTAAATTATGTAGTGATAATGTTATGTAGTTAGATTACTTTTTTCACTTGTTAAAAGTATCATATTATGTTACCATGGAAATATTTGCGTGATAAAAGGATTATTCTAATATACATAAAAAAAAGAGTTATTTGCCTAACTGTTAATGCTAAAGTATAACATGGGATTGTAAATAAACTTAGAAGCTTTGATGTTGACTTGTGACTTGAAAATGTAGTTCTCTTATTGAAATGCTTTGTTAGCTGAACAAAATGTCCCTAAACTGAATACTAAATAAAGATCGTAACATTAGTCATAGAAGCACCAGTGGTCTAGTGGTAGAATAGTACTCTGCCACGGTACAGACCCGGGTTCGATTCCCGGCTATTCTAAGTGCCGCCTTTGGCATTACTTCACAGGTGGCCATCTTGAGTGTTTTTTGTAACTTTTTTATCTAACTTAAATGCCGTTATTGTTTTATAACTTTTGAAAATGAATTTGTTAGTTTTTACACGAAATTATTTTACTTCATTATTTACTCTTGCTGAACTCTTCTAATGCTTTTTTTAATAACAAAATTTTGTTTTAGTTAGTGGTTTCTCCTCAGCCTACTAATGTGTCAACGATTTTTTTAGTTTATCAAGCATCTAAGTTTTGATTTCTCACAAACAAAATGTGTCAATGAGTTTGTAGATGCATCCATCTAAGGGATGGTAGCATATGCTCAACAAGAACAAAGTGGGACATGCGCAGAGCATAGATTAATTTAAAGCATTGTTGCTGGCTTGGAGTAGACATTGAGATGCTTGAATTGTACCAAAGCTTGTCTTTGCAGTAATTGAAAATCAAACATACTTTAAAAGTTTGCTTTAATTATCTCAAGTACATTGACTTTTTAGATAATTTAAAACATTGTTTGTGGCTTGGAGTAGACGTCTAGATGCTTGGTTTGAACCAGAGCTTGTCTTCGCGGTATCTAAAAATCAAAACATTTAGCTGATACTTTAAAAGTTGTTTTAATTATTTCAAGTACATTGACTTTTAGATAATTACATGAATACATCCTATCTGCGTTCATTGACTTTCAAAATGTTCAAGCTTGCAAGGTTTGACCAATTTTAGAGCAGATTGGTAGCTACATTCTATCTACGTTCATATATTATATGGAAGGACTGTTAGAGTTACGTCTATAATTCATTAAATTTAATATGCAAGTCATCAGCCTTGAAGGCTCAAGCAATGGCCTTATGGTTATTGTAACATTCTTAGCTATCTTTTCCAGCTCAAGCTAAACCGACGTGTCTCTTTGTTTATCAACCTTAAATGGTTATCATATTTCCTGTTTGTATGTAACTTTCTCCTGACTCTAGGCCTTTTAGAGCCTAGAATTTAACATCAAGTTTACTCCAACCTTGTGCTTCCTATTCAAATGTTTTCCATTCATTAATCACCCAAACACAAGAAATTAGTTCTCGAAAGCCATTAAGTCATTAACTAAATACTTTGAAGGGAATAAAACTCCATCCTAAGGATATAGCGTTATGATCGAGACGACGAATATTAATTGGTGAAGCTTTTGGCATCTCGGTCTTAATATCTGTATTGACCAATAACCCTCCAACTTACATCAGATTACACGCATCTCCCCTCATAGACAGATCTACGGCTAATATCTTAATAATTTGTATAACAAAATTTGAATTTGTAATGATATTTGTTCAATCTAAACACAATTAGTTCTACTCAAGCTCAAGGCATGCTTGTGGTTCGATAGCTTGCATTCATATACAAGGTGATTAACGGATTAAAATTAACATGTTTAGTAGTGTAGCTATGTTATGATGTTAGTACCACATTTCTTTATAATCCTCTCACACACAGAGAGAGAGAGAGAGAGAGAGAGAGAGAGAGAGAGAGAGAGAGAGAGAGAGAGAGAGAGAGAGAGAGAGAGAGAGAGAGAGAGAGAGAGAGAGAGATCTACGGCTAATATCTTAATAATTTGTATAACAAAATTTGAATTTGTAATGATATTTGTTCAATCTAAACACAATTAGTTCTACTCAAGCTCAAGGCATGCTTGTGGTTCGATAGCTTGCATTCATATACAAGGTGATTAACGGATTAAAATTAACACGTTTAGTAGTGTAGCTATGTTATGATGTTAGTACCACATTTCTTTATAATCCTCTGAGAGAGAGAGAGAGAGAGAGAGAGAGAGAGAGAGAGAGAGAGAGAGAGAGAGTTTTGTAATTTTTGACCTATTAGAAAGATTGATTTTAAAATGAAGTCCTCCTATTAGTCTTGCACACTTTGTGTATTCTCTTATTATTATATAAGAGATGTAATTTGCACACTTTGTGTATTCTCTCGATATGCAACGAGTAAGCACACTATAGAAACTTAAAAAAGAAAATTAAGAATTTATATCAATCTCTAGAGGCTGTTTCAGCAGTTTAGTTATCCTTATACTAAAGAAGAAACACCCTTCTAGACAAGATGATATTCATCTCAACTTGATATGCTACATTGTGTCAGAGTATATGAAGTAGTAAGATTTCACTTCAAGGATCTATGTGGGAATAACAACTACAAAGTTAGAAATAGGTGTTGACGCATATACAATCGATGCAAGTGAATGTTTCCTGACCACCATTACAAATTACGAGTTAACGTGTCAAGAGTGCTTAATTAGAAGCATGAGAGAAAACCTCAAAACCCGATTGCTTAGAGTTCTGGTAAAATAATACCAGTTAACTTATCAATGTCTTCATACGTTAATCTATCGAGCAAGCATTTAACCTCTTATTAAATATAGTATACTATGAATTTTTCATGCTACCAGCCAGTTTTGGCAGCCCAAAGTTGATGCTGATGCTTGTTCATTCTTAACGGAATTAGTTCTAGACAGGAGTTGAACACTCATATATTGAAGTTCCGTTGGAACTTATGCAGCCTCAAATATCTGTAAAAAGGACTATCTCACATATGATCTTCACCCTAAGACTCAAACATCTATGTACTTCAGTTGTGTTTTTTTACAGCAAAATTGTGACTTTTATTTGTAAATTCTATGACCAAGCTCACATTACATTAACTTCCCAGCTTGACTTGTAATAAATCGACACCAGAAGCTGTGGCAGAACCAGAAAATAGATTGTGGGGGGCAAAAACAATTTTTTTTTTTTTTTTTTTTTTTGACGATAGCAACAAAATACGGAAGAAAAAACTAGTATCGGAATGATATATCGAGTATTGTTAAGGATTTATAATGTTTTAAAGTGTTAGAATGTTGGGTTTTAGTATGTGGGTGGGTGGCAATTTGAGGTTCAGGCGGGGGGGCACTTTCGAAAAAAGGACAAATTAAAAAAAAAAAAAAAAAAAAAAAAAAAAAAAAAAAAAAAAAAAAAAAAAACACCACTAAAATCTGAACTTTTTCGGCTAGCCATGGGAGGCAACCCCCCCCCCCCCCCCCCCACAAAAGTGTATACATAAGTCCGCCCTGACCAGAAGTCCAGAACTTCACATATTTTGATTTGGATACATGGGTTGTACCAAGGACCATAGGTGAACTGAACTAACATGTAAATATCATATGATTAATGCTACTCAATTCACCAGTTCTTTTAAGACATAATAAAATGAGATTACGGATTACCTAAGTTAGGAGTGCAGTAAGAAGGGCAGAATATCTTGTGCGAAAGATGCCACTGGAGAAAAATGTAAGTATGCATCTGAACCAATTGACGAAAGTTCAGAGGCATCTAGAGATCTAGACAAAGAATTGATAGAAAGTGAAGACTACATTGAGCAAACGGAAGAGTGGGCATACTTTGTTAAACGACTGCAAGGATCTCCATGTCTCGAACAAGGGCATTGTAGGTTACAAAATATAAAGGGAAAAAATGGCGAATGTGATTAGGTGACAATTTTTTTGTTCAAATATTATCTCACAACAGGATGGCTCTCTCATGGTTTAGCGGCCATCAATTGTAGCAGTTTTTTTTTTTTTTTTTTTTTTTTTTTTTTTTTTGGGCTAATTGCAAAGCAAGATCCATTCTCTCTTTCAATGATGAAGCTCAATGTTTGTAGTCATCTCTTCTCACTGCAAAGATGTTAAGTTTTAAGTAGCTGAATCTTATTTTCAGCACCAATGCTTAATCCACTAAACAAACCAATTTCCATCCCTTTGAATATCATTAAAACATTCAACCAATCAGCTTGCAATGAAATAGTAGCCGAGTTTACCTGCCTCAATCTAACATACATGCAAAATTGCTTCGACAAAGACCCGGTTAGTAAAGACAGCATTACAGACCCATTACAGCTTCTGATACAGCAAATGAGCCGAATCCCATTTCAAACAGAATCGCTTCCAGATATTTCTACCTGAATAATTTATACGCCTTCTCACTGAGTCAGCAGACCCTGTTTATCCTCTGTCAGTCTGTCACGTCAACCTTATACTTTTTGGGCATATATCAAATCATTTTACCACCAAAGTTGAACTTCTTTACAAAGCCGTTATAACAATTTAAGCTTCTTTTAGAGCACTGACCCCATCGTAATCATTCACGCAGAATACAAATTTTGGTTTACTGAGCCACCAACTAAATGCATAGAACGAATAGGACCCCAAATCTTTTGTACTCCACCCTAAAGCATATATGAGATATTTTGGAGCCTTAAAAAAGTTAAAATCCCCTACTAAAGGTTTTGGCGTTTTAATCCCAATATCTTTCATCGCCTAAAAGCCTTTCCAACTTACCTCAGGCTCGATCCACATTCCCAGTTCCACACTCATAGGCATATATCTACGAGTCTTGAATGCCAGACAATTGCTCTTCTAAACTCAAAAGCTTGTTCCTGTCTTCACCCACGATCCAAGCACATTTACAAATTTCAACTAAAACGCCAACTTACAATCAGCTGGTTAAGCACTTGCAATTGATCTACTTAACTATTACCTAAATTCTTATATATTCCAATACTAGCTCAAGACCATAATTGACTTGTCTATTGGAAACCATTCATGTCAAACCGAGTTAGGAAATCATCAACACAAACAAATCCACAAACCGAATAAGACCTTCAATTTCATTGACTGAACATCATTACAATAATACATTCATAATAATAAAAGGCTAATTTAATCCAGCTAACCAAGCAACAGCTAATTAATTTAACCACCGAAACCATAGAGAGTACGGCCTTGCCTCTTCAAAGCATAAACAACATCCATTGCAGTGACTGTCTTACGGCGAGCGTGTTCAGTGTAGGTGACAGCATCACGGATAACATTCTCTAGAAAGATCTTGAGAACGCCACGTGTCTCTTCGTAAATCAACCCGCTTATCCTCTTGACTCCACCTCTACGTGCTAAACGACGAATAGCAGGCTTGGTGATACCCTGGATGTTGTCTCGGAGCACCTTACGATGTCGTTTGGCTCCTCCTTTGCCTAATCCCTTCCCTCCTTTCCCTCTTCCTGACATCTCTCTCTTTTTTAATTTAAATAAAAATTGGTTTTGATTTGAATTTGTGGTTTGTGAAATGTGGGGAGCGGGTCTCTTTTATAGTGGTGGAGTGAGGTTTTGTGTTTGTTTGGGAGTGTTTTGGTGCGTTGGATTAAAGGATTGGGGAGTGAATGTGGACCGTCGGATGGTGATCCGTGTGAGCTTGGATGGAGTGTTTTTATTGGTTAATGGCTGAAGTAGCGTATTGCTGGAGCTAATTAACACGAGTTGCATATGTCTAGTTTAAAATAAATAAATTTTCGAGTAAATTTCACCGTTGGTCGCTAAAGTTGTCGAGTTTTGCGTGGATCGTCCTTAAACTATTTTTTTTGGCATTTTCGTCCCTGAAGTTGTCAAACGACGGCGTGGTTGGTCCCTGGCACCCCATTTAGTTTGCTCATGGTCAATTTGCTACTTACACACCTTGTGAAGTTACTAAAATGCCCTTTCTTTTTATTTTAATTTACAAACACATTTAACAAACACATAATTCATTACATATTCTTGGGTTCTGGAACTGGCGATCAATATCTCAACCTAATTCATTACATATTCTTGGATTATATAACTTAAATAGAAAAAAATCAATTCAACATTTATGGCATCATAAATAAGAGTCAAGCGTGCTGCGGGCATTATTTTAATTTGCTAGGCCTGTTAGATAGAAAACATAACATGAAAATAAGTCATTCATATAAACAAGTCGAAATTGCCACCAGTAAGTAATCTTATCAACAAGAAAATGTCACTGAATAGTTCAAAGCATGCCAAATTGAGTGATTCAGAGTTATAATGAAGACTTTGTTACCTGTCATCATACAAGGAGCTGGTATATAGTATCAGCAAAACTGCAGATTGACAGCAAAAAAGTTTCTGATTATGTGAACCCTTCTGCCCCAGAAGAAACAACAAATCTATAGGATCAGATGGAAGATGCAAAGCAACATCTCTAATGGATTGCCCAGAGTAATTTCCAAGAAGTACGTCCAATATAGAACTCAATAAGAAATAAACTCCCCATCTCATATTCTCAGTAGGAAAAAGGCCTAAACATCCAAATGAAAAACTGAACCATGAGGATGAAACCAGAGCATCTACAAATTCCTTAGGTTGGAAATCAGACTGAAGCAGCATTGAGTGAAAAATTTCAAGTACACCCAAAGCAATATCCTCATCGATCTCATTGATGTTTGTGGAAATCCAAGGCAATAGTTTACTTGCACATATGTCTAATATACAGTCACGTAATCCCATGTAGTCAGGATATGTGGACTTCCCTTCAAAATAATAACCATATGCCTCTTTTAGTAAGTAAAGGGAGTTTAGCATTTGACCAGAATGATCCCCATAATAAGTCAAGCAAATTGCAATGGTGTATCTTGATATATCTTGTAGTGATTTAGCAATACTTATAGTTCCATGTGAAGATGGAGACTTCATTAGAGCTACAATGACTGAACAAACTAACGTGAATGTTTCTGGAAGCATGTTGGCCTCCCCATCAATATGTTTCTTGAACTGATTCCAGGACAGTCTGAAACACAATCTGATATAAGCTTTAATGATTGACATTGAGCAGGATGATAAGGAACTTCGGCAACATAACGGAGAACAGGAACTAGAGTCGTGAACCCAATAGCAAGCCTTTGCTTGAAAGCTTCCTCTGCCACTGACAAGAGATCAAGAACCTGTAGGGATGAGCTGACAAGAGTATCATTTTTGCACCCTGTAAAAACAAAAGTGAACATTTACCATAAAATTTTTAAAACAACTATTTATACTGTTTTTTTAGACAGCCAAGTTGGTTGAGGTCAGAGGGTTTGACCACCCAAAACTCAAAACTATGTTTTACTCCTTTTTCTTTATTAAATCCGCAAAAGTGCTAGTGTTTAAAGAAAGGCCTAATAACGAGACAGATTGTTTATAATCATGAGCAAAGTAGAGTAATTTCAAAAGCATGTGAACATACCCCACAATCTTAAAATCTCAAAAACATAGTCAGCAATATTCTCCTCAATCAGAACTTGGACCTCTTTCTCTGAAACACCTCCACAAGACAAATATTGAACAATTAAATCCAATGTAGCAGTTTGAACTTCATAATCTGAAGAAAGCAGAGGTGCTTTCATGGCTTCAGCGAACAAGAGATTCTGAGGAGTATTTTCTGGTTCAAGCTCAGTTGTTTCCATAAAATTGTCTGCTTCATTGTAATCCTTGCAGGCTGAGGCTACATCATTTTCCAATGCATACTCGAAGAACCTTCTGCGTGCAAGCACCGACAATAGTGCTTCACAAAAGGGACAAAAAATGTTATTTGAAGGTAAATAAACTGATACTGAAATATAGAAGGATTGATTTCATTTATATATCGTCTATCAAAACTTCATACAGCAGAAACACGGAACAATTATTAAATCAGTACACAAAAAACACGGAACTAAACAACACTAACTTGCTTCCCAGTTGGGATTGTCCAGGTATTGAAACTTTCTAATAATAACCAAGAGATCATGGGTTTAAATCCCACCCTTGGAAGGTCAAGTGAATAAACAAGGATGCATCGATGGGCGGGCAGCAATAACTTCATATGTTTTGGTGGAGTTTTTCAGGTCTTCCCAAAAAAGTGGGAGCGAAACAATACAACGTCATGTTGCAAAACTAAGATTCCACTTTCAGGAACTAAAACAAGCAATCTTGAGGCAACTATCCAATCCGGTAGACTGATTATTGACATACATAGCCCAACAGTTCAAGCATATAAAAGTAACAGAAAATGGTCTTAGTAATACTAAACATAATATGCTGCCAAGAATTGGTTATGTTGCAATGCAGTATAGGCATGCACTATAATAATTCAAAAGCAGTGTCATAATATACTATGTCAGTGTGTAATTTCACTGGTGAGTCTTAAAAATAAAGTCAGCAATTGTGATCCAGTAACTTAAGTCCTCGCATATTGCAGCACGTTTAACATTGTATCTAATAGAAACAGCTATGAAAATACATAATAAACAGTTTAAGAGAAACTAGGAGTATTGACCAACCTACACAATTCATGCGAACATCATCACGCTGAGTCTTCAACAGTGCTTCTAACGACAGCTGTAAGACCTTCGAACAATGATCAAATAAAACATCACCATTACCACTATCCATCCAGACATCCCCAATAGCACATAATTTGTAAAGCACAAATAAAATCTCGCCTTGGATCTCTTCGCTGCAATTAATAAAAAAAAGATATAGTAAGAACAAGATACACTGAATTACGAGCAAATATATAACTATGTAATACTTTCAAATTGTTACCTGGGCAACTGGAGACCTGTTACAAGGTTCAAATAAAGCGCATCTTTGTCTTTAATATACGTGTACGGTCATTCTTCTCCAAATCCATAACTATGTAATACTTTCAAATTACATGGACAATACTAAGTTATGGGGACCAGTACTAACCTTACGCACACCAGTACCTTACGCACACCCACCAGTACTAAGTTATGGGGACCAATACTAACCTTACGCACACCAGTACCTTACGCACACCCACCAGTACTAAGTTACCAACACCATCTTCTTGATCATGCTTTTCTTTTATCCTAAAAACGAGAAGCTTTTCATGGTTTGCTTCTTGTTTGCTGAGGTAAGCAGATTGTATTTTGGATGCATTACGAAGTAATTTCTTATTTTATGGAACCGATGGTTTCCAGTGTAACAATGGAACCGATGGTTTCCGGTGTAACAATGGAACCGATGTCTAATATAATGAGTGGTGTCTGGTTCATTTGGATGCATTTTATAATCATTTTCTGATTATTGATTTGTTAAGCCATCATATATTACACTAAAATGAGTAGTAATTACGAAGTAATTTCTTATTTTATGTCATGTAAGTATTTTATTAGAAAAAAACAAATTAGTCACCAAGTGAATGGAGGTGAAATAGGTAGACAGCAAGTGCAGTTGTGGTTCTCTTGGTTGAACAATAATCCTATACTTAGTTTGTTTGTGTTTGTAAATTAAGATAAAAAGAAAGGGCATTTTAGTAACTTCACAAGGTGTGGAACCAGCAAATTGACCATGGTTAGCCAAAATGAGAGTTTAGGGACCAACCACGCCGTCGTTTGACAACTTCAGGGACAAAAATGCCAAAAAAAATAGTTTAAGGACGATCCACGCAAAACTCGACAACTTTAGGGACTAATGGTGAAATTTACTCTAAATTTTCATTTTGTAAAGAGATGCTCATTTCATTTTACATGCACTATATAATACTGTACACTTTTTTAAAGGTATATTTATATTCCCAAACGTTCTTTTACTACTCCTCATTCACGGGCCAATAAAGTTATTGTACAATAACATTTAGGGTTCATTTGGTTTGTTAATAGATTTGTATTCGAATTCAGATTTGAATTTAATTTTAAATTTGGTATATGTTTTAGAAAAAAATGAAAGAGAGAAAAGGATATTCAATCCTCATTTTCTATTTAATGGTATTGCAGTGTATTTAATGATACGCTTTGGCGATGTTACCTATCAAATAAAACACCTATATAATTAAAAAAATAAAATAAAAATAAAGATGTTAAAGAGAAGAAAAACAAGTAAAAAATTGAAGAGAGAAATGGAAAAAAATAATAGGACAAAAGCAATTATTGGATGAGAGAGGAAACCTACCTATATAGCTCGTATTGGGTTCTATGGGTATGTTGCGCACTTTTGATTTCCAATTCATAACAAAAAATGAACCAAACTATTCTATTTGAGAAAGATTTCATTACTTAATATTCATTCATGCATAACAAACGAGCCCTTATCCTTTTTTTGTTGCAATGCATGAAGATGTATAAAAGCTTTCATCAAAAGTATATACATGTTTTAATCATCAAGAATTATCATATAAAAATTCGAAATGATTGAAGTTCGTTGTGTATGTAAATAAGTGTAGTAAGATATGAATTTATAATAGCATGATATAAAAAAATCAAAGAAAAATTTAATGTGGCCGCTAGAACAGTTTAAGTAGACAGTCAGGTGGATCTAAAACGCATACTATGGCCATGGCTAGCGTGATAGTGCTGCACCTATTGCGCACACCGCTATGGGGTGGCACATACCATGGTTCAATGTCGCATCGCTAATGTTGACATAAATAATGCCTAAAAACATTATTAACATATTATCAATATCTCTATGTTTTGATTATTACAAAATATAAACTCATAGAACTAAAACTTGTGGCATAAACAAGTATTTAGTGATTAACATTCTCTTTACATCCAAATCACTTAAGGTATGAATCAACAAAGTGTTTAGTGCAATTTATGATCAAAGGGAAATTTAATTAAGTATTACAAAGTTTATTTAATTATATAAACATATTTTATATTTTTGAAAAACACTTTTGGTAATAAAAAAAAAATGTTTTAATCATACTAAATATATGAATTCAAATTTTTAACCAAAATCAGTTAGTTTTTCACCAAATAAACTTTCCTCACTAAAAAACAAAAAATATGGCCGTTACAGCTGGGCGGCCCCCTTAATTATAAAGGGCGGTCCCCTTAATTTTAAGGGGGTCGGCCATGGACCGGCACGCTCCTATTGTCAAATTTTGTTGCCTATAAATACCACCTTAAATCTCAAATTTTTCTCACCTTTTGCACTCCAAAACTTTCTGTTCTATATCTCATTTCCATTCTCTTAATCCTTTGATCATACATTCATAAATCTTTGTTTCAAAGTGATTCAAACATTATCTTATCAAGTGCAAGAGAAGAATACTTCTATCCCTCAAGACAAGAAGTATTACAACTTGTTGTGATCTCCACATCGAAGTTGTTAGAGCATCATCATTGTAATTATCTCTTTGTGTAATTAGTTGTGAATATTTGTTAGAAGATAGTTTATCTAGATATATACATAGTGTGATTGGTTAGTAGTTAGTTGTGAAGAAGAAGAGTTAGGAAGTAGATTGGTGTGCAGAAGATTGGTGTGTAGAAGATTGGCGTGTAGAAGATAGGTGTGAAGAAGATTGGTGTGAAGGAGATAGGTGTGAAGTAGTGTTGTGATTAAGTAGTGAATAGGTGTGAAGTAGTTGTGTAGAAGGTGTGAATAAGACAATAAGTTGTGACGTAGTTGTGGTGTGTAAATTGGTGTGTAAGGTTTTCTCCGCCATAAGGGAGCTTGTTGACATAGTGAAGAAAACTCTCGAGTTAGGTGCTCGGGGAGTGGAGTAGGGCAAGGAAGAATCTCTTGTCTCGCGGTTCGATCTTTCCAACTCTCATCTATTTCTTTACTTACATTATTATTGCTTTATCGTACATATTTAGTGTTGTTCATATTGTGCATGACTTGATTTCATATGAAAACAAAGAAAACTTTCAAACAATCTTTTATAACAAATTAAAAAGACGTAAAACTATTCAACCCCCTCTCCTTCTAGTTTTCCACAATTGGTATCAAGAGCCATGTCTAGCAAGATTTTTTTAAATATATTGTATTTTAAAACTTTTAACGATCTATGGAATCTTTAAAATATTTAGAAGGGCAATCTATGCAAAGACCACCACTATTTGAAAGTGATGGATTTTTATATTGGAAAAATAGATTCGAAACTTATGTGAAATCAAAAGATCTTGATCTTTGGCATGTCATTATCTTTGGTGATTTTCCCCCTATTCAATATAATGTTGAAACTAAAATGGATGAAATTGTATATTTTGGAAAACAAAATGATGATTTGAAAAAGAAACTAGCAAAATATTAATGAGGCCTTAAAAGATGAAAGTTGGGTTATAGCTATTGGTCGATTATTTAGAGTTACTCAAGTCTGGAGTAGGTTGAATAGGTTATTGGTAGATATAGATATTATTAAAATTCCAAAAACTTCATCTTTGGATTTTTAAGTGTATGCAGTCTCTGATCATAGTGATATATGGAACTGAAGGAGAGTGGGTTCATGTCTCAAATTCGACTTGAAAACGCGTATAATTAAATGAGGTCTGAGTATGTATTTGTAAGTGATTCAGTTTGAAGTGGGATTTAGCTCAAGATAGGTATGTTGGATGAGAACCTGTGGCAGGTCTGTAATGTTGCCAGTATAGTAAATTGCGTCTCAGACGAAGCAAGATCGCGTGTGTAACAGGTTGAGGGCTTGAGGCGCTGTCATGCTAATATTTGATTGCAACAAGTGTGTCAATGCATAAAGAGATGGAGATTGTTTGTTTAGTTGCAAGTGTTGGTGCTGAAAATCAAACGTTAGCCAACTCACTTGCAGTTTGCATATGACACAATGGCAAAATGCTAAGAAATATAAAAGTATAGCGTTGTATTTGTAGAATGGTAATGATAATGATTGATTTGATTGATTGCAAAACTAATTAAATCGTACCTAAATACTATTCTACAGAATATTATAGACTCGGGCTTGGGCTTGAGCCCGTTACATATTACATACTAACACTCCCCCGCAGTCTGAGCGGCGAAATTGCGAAAGCTCGGACTGGAGAGTAAAAGCTAATAACAATAAAGAAAAACTAATAAATAACTGTTGAAGAAGACATTCGACAACAAGCGGAAGCACATCTTCAAGCAGTAGCAGAACAAACCGGATAAACCAAAGTATCCGAACCAAATAGGATAAACCAACGTATCCTGACCACATGGGATAAACCAAAGTATCCCTTACCAAACAGGATAAACCAAAGTATCCTAACCAAACGGGATAACCCAAAGTATCCCCTACAACTAAAATAAACGGGATAACCCAAAGTATCCCCTACACTAAAATAAAGAAAATTACAACTAAAAATCATGCACTAACATTAAAAGAAAAAAAAAATGAGAAAAAAACGAAAGTTGGTTCTAAAACTTTAACCCTCAAAGAACTTTCCAAACAAATGGGACGTGTTTTTTCATAGAAAAACATAAAGATCCAACTTTTTTTTTATTATTATTTTTTTTTATAATTTTTTGATCATCTCCAAGTTACGGTAATAAGATAATCGACGGTTGAGCTCATTTAGCTCTTCTAAGAGAAACCCAATGAACTTGTTAACCAAAACACTAGACAACCATTTCATAACAAGTGTTTAAAGATCTCTAATCAAACATAATAAATTCTCTACAGCCATTGATTCTTTCTCACTTGCAAACTATCATCGTCTGCGTCTTTTGTCACTCAACATAACTCTGCTTCATCTCTTTTAGCCTCTCCAAAAGTTCTACACATTCAAGCCTTCTTACTATACTTCAGAATCAAGATATTATTGTAGTCTTTTAACTGAGAAAACTCTACAATATAACAATCTAACAGTAGGAAGACTTGGGACCTTTGCTCCAATTCACTGTCAAGTTTAAAAAGCAATTTTTCTTCAAGGGCATACGCCACTCGCGGCTGCCTCGGGTCTGCGCACGGAAAATGCATTTATCTCTGAAGATAACTTTTCCAGACTCATCAAAGAATTGTGCTTCTAGGACAAGGGTGCCATTGACCGGTACAGCCACAAGGGATTTCTTCAGCGTGAGTGGGCCAACATCTAATTTAGGATCATCTTCGGCGGCCTTAAAGATAATGGCCTTGTAGCAACCTTTTGTAAGGCCTTCAAGGCCATCAAGCATATCTCCATAGTACGCGAATATACATCCAGATGCTTTTAAAAGAGGATCTTTAGGCGACTCAAGACTCAACTTCATAGTCGCGTCCACAGCATCTCTCAACGCGATGTAGTCAATGAGTATGCGTCCATTTTTACCTTCAAATCTAAGAGTACCACGCTTATAATCTATATTTATATTATCGACCCAAATTTCCGATAAGTCTATCAGTGTCAGACGGTTGCACATCTGGAAGCACTTATCGGCCGTAGTAACAAAAAGTTTCGCGTAAATCTCAAGGGTCGATGAAAACGGAGCAATATAGCAAGGGCTAGGACTCTCGAAGTATACAAATGCGTTGTTGCATATACCGATTGTGTCATACCACTCACGATAGAAATACGCAACATGGCCATGTTCATTCCCATCAGCGAGTAACCCATCAGCGTCAACTAACGAAACGATCCCATGCATTTTCCCCTTCTTAAAAGAATCATCTGCAACGATGACGTTCATGCAGAACATCTTGAATCGAGGGTTTACGTTTTCAGGCCTTGCATCACGAATAGGCCTAAGAACGACCTGCCAATGCATCCTCCTCAACAATATGTTACTTAGACATATTCTCGAGGATTCCGGAGTGATACCCAAAAGATCAAAGCATTTTTTCATTACCACTTTAGTTGCATCACACACAAAAAATTTGAGCTTAAAAGTCATTGAGTCGAGAAACTCCATAACCTCATAGTAGTAACTCGTAAATTTCTTACATAAATCCCAAAGGTATATGCACACTGGATGTAGCAAGAACGTTAAACAAGCCTTTTCAATAACCTCATTAAACTGGACCAAGTGTAATGTCAACTCACGTTCTCTCTCAAAAAACGCCTTCTTATACTTAACCATGCCTCTACCACCAGAATGCTTGAGTGAAGAAATTAGGACGTGTGTCTTCAATAGATATAGAAAAGTATTTCCCTCCTCGTCAAGCATCATGTCTATGTCGAGCATGCATTCCGCCAATCTATGGGTCTTCAAGTACGTATACTTAATCACACATTCCATAGATGCTTCAGGAGTATAGCCAGCTCGCATGCCTAGTTCCACAAGGTATGCCACTTTAGAACCATGTGGTCTTCTCCAAAAATTAATCAGACTATTTCTTTCAAGAATTGAAGTGCGGTACCCACAACAACATACCGAAGGGTTCCACTCACATGAGAGCCACTCTTCATTTGTGGCAACATCAATGCAATCTTTGACATATCCTCTTGTGCGTACGGGTGTGACATATACTATGAGTTGTCCTCTTTTCTTGTAAATTGCAGACCACAAAGCTTGGAGATCATCAAAAAAAACATCTTTGTCGCTTATACTTGTAATCTCCCCTCCAATTTTAGTACAGTATTCGCGTACCGCATCATAAGACTCATTAGACTTATCACTAATAAGGCATGTGCTGAAAGAAACACCAGAATAGTCAAGCATACGATATAGCATCTCTTTGATGTAATGGGACCTGATCTCTTCCACATCTATAAGAGGTGTGGGGCTGTTTATTACAATGGATTCCTCAGCTAGAACTGGTGCCCATATATCAATACCAACATTTATCATCTTTTTGATCCTCTCAGTCATCCATTTCGGGGATAACCTAAAAGTTAGAAAGCCAACATCACGTAGACAGAGTTTTTCTATCACCTTGGATTTCTGATTTTCTTTATTGACAGCCTCTAAAAGTTTTCGGGCAATAACTTGTGTTTGCTTTTGATGAAAAAATGGATCTAATATTCATAAACCTTCACATATCGTCAAGATATTCATGCATATGTAATCGCCGTACTTTTCTCGATCAAGCCCTTCCAAACGAGACAAATTTGAAAATTCGTTATCTAATCGAGGGAAACACTGTTTGATTGATTCATTAAATATGTCTACCAGTTCATCTATGAGCATCACTCTATCACAGTATTCATTACTTGTTGATGGAAAAGGGAATTCGTGTTTTCTTGCTGGAGAGAGTGACATATTTGAAGTAGAATGTGCGCACTTTGGGAATATCTGCCGGTGAGTTTTCTTTTTCTTGCGGCTGAGATTTTGATTGATTTGATTGATTGCAAAACTACATAAATACTACTATTCTACATAATATTCTAGACTCGGGCTTGGGCTTGAGCCCGATACATATTACAGACTAACAGTATTCAACTCATGTCCAGGCTTGAGCCCATAACATATTGTTTTTCCTGTACTTTAATGCCTTAAGTGTCGATAACTGATTATTTTACCTCGTTATTTACTCTTGTTTAAACTTGTGGTGTTTAATTATCAAATAATCAGCGGCCTATCAAAATGAAAAACTATTCTCCTAATGCTTTCTGTTACTAACAAAATATTGTTTCATTTACAACTATAATGGTTTTTCCTCAACCCAGATGACTTTACTAATGTGTCAACGATCCTGTAAGTTTATTGAGCACCTAAGTTTTGACTTGTTACTAACAAAATGTGTTGATGAGTTAGTAGACACATCTGTCTAAGGGATGGTGGCATATGCTCAACAAAAACAATATATTGTGTGGCTTACTGGCTTATATTTAAGGCATTGAGTATGGCTTGGAGTAGACGTTTAGATGCTTGGTTTGAACCAGAGCTCGTTTTCGAAGTATCTAAAAGTCAAAACATTTAGCTGATATTTTAAAATTCTTATTAATTATCTCAAGTAGATTGACTTGAATATGTGACTGTAAGTATATCTGCTAGTAAAATAATTATTGAAGTAGAATATGATCATTGGTGTCTAAATTATGTGGTGATAATTTTATACAGGTTGATTACGAATTTACGATTTTCTCTTTACACCTTAACAGGGGCGGACCCCAGGACTGTAAGTCATCGGGTGCACAAATCTTTTGTACGAGTATAAGAAGAATAAAAGTAAGTTAAAAGGTACGATTTCATTAAAACGGGTAAACAAATTTAAAAAACACGTGTATTTCTAACTAGACAAGGCATGTATTTGTGTGACACAAAATTTGAATACCGAGTTCATTCCAAGAAATTGGGATTTTTAACGAAAAAATTCACTAAACGACAAACATCCATTGGGTTCCCGTGAACCCCCGGGACCCCCTCTACTCCTCTAGGTCCACCCTTGCACCTTAAGTTCTATTGAATCAAAATTAAACACTTGCTAGAAAATTAATATAAATAGTTGTTACGGACGCATGGGTTAGAATGTTTCTTCCAATGTATATAAAAGCAGTGATATTAATGGCATATGATAGATTATATCTCAAAGCAGTGAGTTAAATGCTATAGTTGTAAATGTAACTTACCTTGATCTTTTGTTTTGGATACTCGTTATATTTGACTTTTGCACATAGGACCCAGAATTGCCCAAAATGGATCAAATTGATTGACAACCATTGAAACTAGTTAAGAACTTAAGATTACATAATCTTCCACTAAAAGACCATAGCAGCAGCATAACAATTTATTGATCTTTTGAATTCGTAGTAGTTATATTTACATAGGACCCAGAATTGCCCATTTTGACAATCATGTTTAACTTTTGAACATGATTGTACATGCACCAAAATACCCAGAATTGCCCAAAATGGATCTAAAAAGAAGGCACAAAAATAATGCGCAGGCACAAAAATACCCAAAATTACCCAAATTGACAATCAATTTTGACTTTTGCAAATAACATTATGGTTGACTTTTGCAAAAATACCCAATGGTTGACAAGCAAAACATAATAAATCAACACAACAAAACATAGTTGACAGAAACATAACAAAATCATAATATATCATTAAAGTTCAAACATAACATTCATAAAAAGGATGGAACAATCAAAACAAAGATGACCAAAAAAGAAACTCTAAAGTCCCTTGGACAAATGCGTGCTTGTTGAAGAGCTTGAGCTTCGCTTCTGCCATCTTTTTTTTCAAATCCAAAAGCTCCATATCATCGGACTTTTGAAGCTTCTTCAAGAACTCCAAGCATTTGAACATCTGCTCCGAGGGATGCACCAATTCCATTTCAGAGATCATCTTGTTCCTTTGAACAACAATATCAAGCAACTCTTGATATGCCACAAACAGCTCTTTGGCATACTTGATATCACGCTCTGCTCCCTAGCAAAAAACACTGTCATCTGGTATGGTAACTCGGTTGAGTTAGCAGCAGCAGAGAGTTCCTCAAGAAGGACAAATTGAGACATTCTTTTGCTAAATTTGATTCAAAATAGTTTTACTGTATTTGTTTACTGGATGGATGAGGAAGTTACTCGGGGTATAGGCTTTAAATAGGCGTGGTAAGTACATGTGAAACTGTGTTTTAGGCGTGTTTGGGTAATAAATGAAAAACGTTTGGGTTACCAAGTTTTTGGCATCCCAAAATTGCCAAAATTTTTTGCTTCCATTAGATTTGATAACATGTTATGCAACCATTGAACCTAGTTAAGATTACATAACCGATACATAAACATTAATAAAGTAAACATTGTTATAAATGATCTACTAAAAGACCATAGCAGAATCACAACAATTTATTGACCTAAACATAAAAGCATAACCATTATTTAGCATCATCCTTGGGATTCTTGTTAGCATCATCCTTGGGTTTCTTGTCAGCAGCAACCTTGGGTTTTTTGTCAGCCATCAGTCTTCGCCTCTTGATTGATCTTCCTTGGTCTTCAAACTTGTCCTCTGCGATCACTCCATCTTGCCCAACTCCATTTTTTTCAAGCACTTGAACTGGCTCATCTCCTTGTTTAGCAACCTCTTTGTCCTTAATCACATCTCCTTCAACAACTGGCATACATCCCTCATTTCCAACTACTAGAGCACACTGATCATCTGGTACCACAGCCAGATCACGAACTCTTTGTTCACCATCATCACCATCAACATCCAAATTTGCAAACCTTTCTTCACCAACGACCACGAGTGGAACTAAACTGAAACTAATTGGTTCAGCAAAAATAGCATACACCTCTGTTCCTTCTCCAGCTGCAACTACGTCATCAAGTTCATCCAAT
The DNA here is from genome assembly GCA_030686995.1 of Artemisia argyi. Classification (NCBI taxonomy): domain Eukaryota; kingdom Viridiplantae; phylum Streptophyta; class Magnoliopsida; order Asterales; family Asteraceae; genus Artemisia; species Artemisia argyi. Next base: position 34,422,400 of record CM060709.1, read on the forward strand.
GCTTGATCTATTTCAGCAAACATGTCACTAATCTCTTGAGGATCTTCAGGCTCTTCAATCGCATGCATCTCTTCAGGTTCAGGTACATCAACTAAATGGTATGGATCACCATGCCATTCTTGAGTAACCTCTTCATCACTTGCGTAATCATAATATGCATCATCAAAATCGAGATCATAAAAATCGAGCAAACCTGTAGACTCCTCACTTGAATCCTCCACAGTAAAGTCTTGGTCAATCTCTTCCAATAACCTTCTGAATTGAAACTCATCACTCATCCTTTTTGTATGATCTGCAATCATTTTTTCGGCACAAAATGTTGGTGGGAAGTCACTGTCAGAATCAGTATCAAAAACTGGTCCAGCCTTCTCAGGTTGTCTTGTCTTATGCCACTTTTTATGCCACTCTAACAATAGTAATTTCCCACTGTTTCCAGCCTCACCATCAACACCCTTTCCAGCAGCCTCATTCATATCATCATCCACTATTTCTTCTATCACCACACCCTTGCCCTTAGTCATCATTCGCTCCATCATCTCACACTCAAAAATTGAAACATCGGTTTCAATATACAACTCCAATTGTGTAAATATAGGAACATACTCCACAAGTGTCTTCACATCTTCGTCAGACTTTAGTGGTAGCAAACCATCATCCAGTGACTCCCCAGGTATCCTAAAGTGAGGTATCCTAAAGTGAGTAAACATAAGGGTACTATCCGAGTAACCTAAATCCTCTAACATTTCGCCCAATAATTCCTTGGAGAAAACGTCAGAGTGAATTCCGTCAAACCAATCTGTATCTCCAAAGAGATATCTTCTTCCTGGTTTTGAGGTAAATTCACCATTGTGATGGATTTGCAAAGAAAACACCTTTTCATTCAAATCTGTGGAACACATAAAACATCAATTACTTCCGACAACAATAACAAGTTTAAATGGAAAACATTAAAATGGAACAGAGTATTCTTACTATAAAGGATTCCTAAATCAGGTATCGGGGTACTGCGTGCACAATTTTGCCAAAGCTTAACCATTCTCAAGATCTTTACCTATGAAATTAATGTTCTCCTTGGAAGAAATTGAGACCCGTATATAAAGTATTGCTCTAAAGGACTAAATTAGTAAAACAAAACACTGGCAACTGAAGTTATTGGCGGGAAAGGGGTAAAATGACGATACTACCCTCATGGACGTGGCACTTAACGGGAAAACTAACGGAAAAGGCCTCTCGGTGGCGATTTTGCGAAAATTCGGAATGTTGGTGTCTTTTTTGCGCTACTTTTTTGTCTCGGTCCCATTTTTGCAATTTCGTGGAACGTGAAAGAAAATTTTTGCAATTTACCCTATAAAAAACCAAAGAAATTTTGAATGTGGCTGCTAGAACGTTCTAACTAGATAGTCAAGTGGATCTAAAACACATACCAAGGCCATGGCTAGCGAGTGCAACACCTATTGTGCACACGGCTATGTTGTCGCACCGTGGCACATACCATGGTTCAATGCCGCATCCCCAATGACGCTTTACATTATTTAATCTTATGGACGATAGTTGAGATAGAGCAACAACAATAGGCTTTTGACTTGGGTTTAAGCATATACACATACTCGAATTATAAAACTCGTGATATTTATCTATCTTGTGTCCATTTATATTACAAACTATGTAAAATCTGTTAATAATCAGTAATCATGTCGAGTCGACTCATTTTTGTCGATTACTTCACTAAGCTTAAATTCTAAGACTGTGTCAAGTTTTGAGCATCACATTGTTCCACACAACTCGGTTTTATTACACCTTGACTCCTCCCAAACCAACCAGTCAGCCTTGTGAAGCTGTTAGGCCCACCTGGGAGAAAGTGCAAGTTAATATTGACCGTGGAAATATAGGGAAATCCCCGGATCGTTAAATCCCAACGAGATTGAAATTGTATTTGTAAACGGATAGGAAAGTGAGTGGTACTGAGGACAGTAACAAGTATGATTTGAGAGTTGATTACACTACTGATTGCTTGATATTTGGCAAATATGAAATTATAACAGAAATACAGAAATAAACACAAAATCAGATAATCAGATAACAGACAGAGAAAAGTGGTATTTAACAAGTTACAAACTACAGGGACTAAAAGTGAAACTTTTGAAAACTTAATATTAAAGAAAATAGAAAATGAAATTGAAATTATGAAAACTATTATTATATTATTTAATTACTATTTAATTAATAAAACTAATTAAAATCCAATTTAAGACTTAATTTAAATTAACTAAAAATAACAACTATTACAAATAAACCTAAAAACTTAAATAAATAATTTCTAAACCTAAATAAGAACTTGAAGAAAGTATAAAAAATGAAAATAAATATTTTTGTCTTTTTATGAGTATTTTATTAATTAATAACTATTTAACTTAATTAAACTAATTTAACTATTTTAAATTGCTATTAATACTAAAGTACCTTAGAAAATTATGATAATATTTATAAAATTATTTAAACACTACAGGAATATTACAAAATTATAAAAACTTGCTAAAAATTATATTTAAGCTAATTGACTAATTAATTACTTATTAATTATTTTAAAGCTAATTTAATTAATTTAAATAAGAAAATTATAAAATGAACAGTAGAAATTCTGAAACTATTTTTTAAAAGTCTTAACTATATTATAAAACTTAGGAAAAATATAAAATTCTACTTTAGTTAATTAAAATTAAATAAATCTATTTAATTACTAATATTACCTATTTAATTATTTAAACTAGTTTTAAATCTAAAAAATAGTAAACTGCTTAGGAAAATTCTAAGAAAATTATTTTAACTACTTTAAGGTACTAAGTAATTTATAAAATTATAAAATTGGACAAGTGCTTATTAATAAGCTAAAATGAAAATTAATTTAGATAATTTCTATTAAATAGAAGCTATCACTATTTTTATGTTTGCTTTTTCTGGTTTTTCTTTTATAAAACTACTTAAATACTTAAATAATGAAACTTTAATAAAGACAACTACTTTGGAAATCAATAATAAGCACTGAGAATGCTTATTAGCTTAAACAGTTGACTAAGGTTGACCAAATGAAGAAATAAGCTAAACTGAGGTTATGTGGGGTCCACTATGGTTAAATCTAGTTTATCTAAGTTACTTAAACCTAATTAAGCTAAATATGATGAGATAAGCTCCTAGGATAAGCTGAAAATCCCAAATAAGCACTTGCTTATTCTTCTTCTGACTCAGAAATGGGACAGAGATTGGTGGCAATTAAGGTGGGGTCCACTGGTCTATAGGTCAGACTAATGGTCAATATTTGAACCTGGGTAGGAGGGGGGTTGTAATAAGCTAGGTTTGAGGTGTGGGACCTACTGGTGTGGGCTGCAGCCACCACTTAAGTTGGTGGTATGGTGGTGGTGTGCTGATGTGCAGGGTAATTTTTGTTCCCTGCAGTTGTGTTCCAAGGGTTGTGGGGTCCACAAGATTGAAATAGGGTTCAAGCTAAGCCTAGGGGTTCAACTATGGGTTGATAAGCTACAGATTAAACTAATAAGCTACCTTATTGGTTCACTAATAAGCTCTGTATGAGCCCTTGGATTGGTGATCATACACTGAGTAATCAGTGTGGCTTGTTTCACAAAGGTCACAATTTGAATCCTAAAAGCTATTCTACAATAAGCTAAAAGCTAAACTAAACCTAGATATGAAAAAGGTGACTAATAAGCTACAAATTAAGCTAATGGTTAGGGTGTGGGGTCCACTGGATTGATAAGAAATCACCAACAAAGTTGTGGTGATGAACTGGGTCCAAGTGAGCAGGGCACACCTTTGCCCTGCAAGTAAGTTTGAGGTTCTGTGGAGCCTAGATAAAAAATCTTAAAATTATAAGACTTATTGGAACTTAAAGCTGAGGTGGTATACTACTAAACCTGAAAAGCACTAAGTGTAATTCTTAACACATAAATCTACAAAAATCTCCTAAGATTTGAGAAAATCTGAGTAATACAAATTTGACTTTTGAATGAAACTTGGTTCTTTGACTATTTTGGATTTCTAATGACTGATACTAATTGATTAAGTTATAATAAGCTATAAGGTACTTATATTAAGCTAGAGTTATTAGATTTAAGCTAATGGTGTAGGTTTGAGGTCCCAAATCTCACACAGTTAACTGTGGAGATAATTAGACTAAGATTTTGACTTTGGGTGTATGAACTCACAATTTTAGGCCTTAATTAACCTATATTATACTACTGCAGTCTAGTGAAACACAATTGAACATCAAATAACAACAAGAACTCAGCTCAAAAGCTTATTCCAAACACTCCCTAATCTAGACTGTTTTGATATTTAATTAGCTAAGAGCTATGAGAGTTTATTCTAGTAATCCAACATGACTTATTATGATATATCAGATGTAAATAAGCACTTAGAAACAGATAATGACCACAGATTCACACTAATGCAATTATACTAAGTTGACTGTGAACTTTTTTATATTTTAATAACTATGAATTACAACAAACAAAATATTATTCTAAAGTTATATTATCATTATATAATACTAAATAAGCAATAATCAACTAAAACAATAAGCAATGAACAAAGCTATATTATAAAGATAGTTATGAGAATTTGATGAACTTACAAAGTGCTTTCCTTGCTTGAAATCAAGAACCAAGAACTCCTATTTCCTCCCCTGAGGATCTAAACCAATACTCCAAGCTGCTTCCTTTCCAAATTGCCTTTGAAACCCAGAAATCAAGAACAAATGCCACAGTTGACTATTATTGACCAAATTTGTATTTTGTGAGATTTTTTATGTTAAGCTGATTAGTAAGTTACTAAAGCTGTATTGAGCTTATGGGAGCTTATATGAGCTATTTCAATCCATATAACCAAACAGTAACAAGTATAAAGCTTATTGAGATTCTTAATATGAACTTGAAAATGGCACAACTTGAAATAACAACACAAACTTGAATTTTATTATCTGAAAAGATCACTAGTACACTGAGGATACTTAGACTAAAACTTGAAAGCTTAGATTATACTTGAACAACTTAATACAAATTAAACGACATACATTAATTGAAAATAAACTAGGTATCTTTCTTCTCTGCTTCTCTTGGTCTTTAAAGGCTTCAATTAGGTTTAGAAACCTCCTCTGATCCTTTCCCACTTCATCTGAGCCATCCATTTAGCTCAATTGATCATAACCGTTCAAACTAACTTTTGGCGCCAAAGTCCTCCACGTTAACGTGGAGGCAAAGGGTTGCAATTAAAGAACTTTGGGAGCTTGTGGAGGTGTCAGGGGGCAAGGGGAATGTTTGGAGGCCAAGTTGGTGATGTATGGAAGAAAACAGAGGTATTGGTATGGTTTGGAGTTGAAAAATGGTGTAGATGGCATTTAATGCCCATCTGGGTTGATGTGTGAGGTGGAAAGGTGATGAGGGTGAGTTGTATTGATGAGGTGGAGGTGAAAGGTGGCACAAAACCACCTGGTATGGTGGTTTCAGGTGGTGGTGAGGGCGATGAACAGTGGAGAGGGTGGTTTGGCGGGTTTGGGGTGTTTGACTGGGGTCAACGCCTGGTATTAACTAAAAGGGGTGGTGGACTGGGCTTAGGGGATAGGTGGGTTGGATTTGGTTTTGGTTTAGTTAAATAAATAGGGTCCGGTTTGGTTTTTAAGTGAACAAGGACCAAAATTGTAAATTTGGCAAAGTTGAGGGGCTGAACATGTTATTTTCCCAAAGTATTTTTAATGACTTAACTTGCCAAATTTAATAAACCAAGGACTTATTTATTTATTTTTTTCATTTAAAAACACCCAGGGACCTTTTCTGCAATTTTTCAAACTCCAGGGACCTTTTCTGTAAATTTGGATTTTTAAGGGATTAAACTTGTAATTTCTCAAAATGTTATCAAAATTGTTCCATTTTGTCATTCATGCATAGTACAAGGGTATTATTTGTAAATATTTCAGTTTTGAATACCCAGGGACTATTTTGCCAATTTTGTAACTTGAGGGGTAAAAATTGCCAGTTTGTGTAAACTTTTATCCAGGGATGTTTTGTGAACATTTTTGGTTTCCCAAGGACTTAAGTTGACTTTTTATTCATTTAAAACCTTCAGGGACTAGTTTTGACAATATTTGAAACTTGAGGGACTGAAACTGCCAATTATGCAAACTTTGTATGTTTTTCATTTGTTTTTGCATATTTTGTATTTGAAACATATAAAACACTCTTCTGAGATATTTTAAGTATTATGATGCATTTTTGAGTGTTTTTGTATGTTTTGGCAGTTCAGATTGGTATAAAATGATGAGTATTTAGACACTCATCACACCTACTAACATGATGTAACAAAAATAACAGTAAGAAAGTATCCACGAGGATACCTAGTAAGGCACGCGCGCATCTATAACAAAGACTTGTCTTCCCGAGTAACCTAACACTATAAGAATATGAACTTTAAGAGACATGAAACCTTCAACGACAATAAAAAAATAGTCGCAAAAGACCTTTTAGAGACGAATTTTAACTCTTTTAACAATGAAATGTGTTGTCGCTAAAAAGTCCCATTTCTAGTAGCGAGAAAACATTCATCCAATTATCCATTTACATAAAGGATTTGTACTTGGAGCATATTCAATGAGAGGTTTTATAAAAGGTTTATGGTGAGTTGTAATCCATCCTATGAAGAGTTTATAATACTCACTTAAGCATTGCATGACAAAGTTTATAAAAGTTCATAGAACAAAGTTTAGGGTCAAAGGTGTACCATTTGGAAAATCAAAAGAAACCTCTTCTCTTTCGGGAAACCCAATTCAACATTCACAAGAAAAGTGAAAAACCCTCTCTAGTGGGACTCTACTCCCACACCAAAAGCATGTATAACCAAGAAAGAGATAATATTTTATTTATTTTGTGTATATTATTGTATGTGTGTTTTAAGAGTATTTTTATATGATAAAAATTGAAAAAAAAAATTAATGAAATGGAGAGAATATGCTACAATGGTTTAGAAAAAGTTGAAGGAAAAAATTTGATGTGGTGAGAGAAAACCCTTCACCACACCCTCCACACTTTTATATATATGGACTAAGAAACGATAAAATAATGTTGGTCCAATTTGCTTTTTAACACTAAAAACTAGTATTTGAAACATAAACGAACGGGGCCTTATATGAACATTGTAGGGTTATATGGTTAAATAAGCAAGTCTATAAAATGTAAGATTTATAAAATTATGATATATGTAAATGCTATAAACTTGATAAAGTTTATGCCATTGAAGATGCTCTTAGTGTTGGTTGCATCATAACTCACGCAATTGCTAAGGTATAGATTATGTCTAATTACGTAGGAGTAAAGTTGTAGTTAATTTTGTTACTTCTTGAATTGATTTGGTCTTTGAATTTAATCTCATTTTGTGTTTCGATTAAAATGGTGAAAACAAGTTTAGTAAGTAGTGAAAATGACTATTATGGACAGGGGCACAGCTTCTGGGGGGGGGGGGGGGGGGAAGGGCCGACCCCCAGAAATTTTTTTTGCGATGTAAGGGTGTATAGTTTTCGTGTAGAAAAATTTCGGTATTTTCGGTTTCGCCCCCCCAATTTAATTCGGTTTCGACCCCCATAGTGTTAGGGAAAAAAAAAATTAGATCCCGACCCCCCACTCGAAATTTCCAAGCTTCGCCCCTGATTATGGACACAAAATGAGATCAACGACTAAAAGATTGTTGGAATTATAAGTTCATAAAACCTCTTCACAGATTTAATTATTTAGGTAATATGTACTCAGATTAGCAGACACTTTGTATTATTGTATTTAGCCCTGCACGATTTCTAGTATGGGTCAAAGGGAAAATTACTGCAGTACCTCTGTCACACCATGTGTGTCTCAATCTACCCATACTTTTTTTGTTTCTCAATTCTACACCAACATGCCAAGTTTTTTTTTACGCGACATGTTAGAGACGTACGTTGCATTCATATATTGTTTCTGGACTCAAAAAAAAAAAAAAAAAGAAAAATGAAAGACATGTCGCCTAGAAATATTAAAAATATACACGACATGTACCAATACCAATTGAAAAGCTAGTGTGCAAGTTAAAAAATTAAAAACTTACAAAAAACACCTTTTAACTTTTCGATAATTACAATTTTTGTATATAACAAACTTTATTTGTCAAATATTTAGCAAATATATATCAAATTTGTTAATGAAAAAAATATCGTTACGAAGAGCTTTGAATTACGAACAAAACGAGCCCAATATTGATATGCTTTTGACATACGTACGATTTTATAAAATTTCAAAATACCGTTTATAGGTTTAGAAAATTATACCGTTTTTAATTTATGAATATTTACGTTTATATTTCCCAACGATATTCATATTTCATAGAATTGTACGTCTTTGTCCCTTGTGGTTTAAGCGTATGTTTTAAAAGTTTATAAAATTGTACGATTCTATAAAATATGAATATCGTACAATTATATGAAATAGAATATCGTACGATTTTATAAACTTTTAAAACATACGCTGAAACCACAAGGGACAAACACGTACAATTCTATGAAATATGAATATCGTTGGGAAATATAAACGTAAATATTCATAAATTAAAAACGGTATAATTTTCTAAACCTATAAACGGTATTTTGAAATTTTATAAAATCGTACATATGTCAAAAGCATATCAATATTTGGCTCGTTTTATTCGTAATTCAGAGCTCTTCGTAACGATATTTTTTTCATTAACAAATTTGATATATATTTGCTAAATATTGACAAATAAAGTTTGTTATATAAAAAAATTGTAATTATCAAAAAGTTAAAGGGTGTTTTTTGTAAGTTTTTAATTTTTAACTTGCACACTAGCTTTTCAATTGGTAATGGTACATGTCGTGTATATAGTTTATATTTCTACGCGACATGTCTTTCGTTCGTTTTTTTTTTTTTTTTTTCTCGGGAGTCCAGAAACAATATATGAATGCCACGTACGTTTCTAACATGTCGCGTAAAAAAAAACTTGACATGTTGGGGTAGAATTGAGAAACACAAAAAGTATGGGTAGATTGAGACACACATGGTGTGGCAGGGTACTCCAGTAATTTTTTTTTTTGGGTAATGGGTTGTACCCGGTGAATATATTGATCAAAAAATGAGTTAATTACAAGATAAAGAGAGGGATGAGCCTCTCTTTGCCCACGCTTAAAGAGCATAAACTACATGACTTAAACACAAGTCATGACTACTACTTGACCTAATAAACAAGAACTACAATGAAATACATAAACTTGAGGACCAGTAGTCGTTCTTGTTCTCAATCCCTTAGCTACGTTGACTTAACTTCCAAGCCATGAATCTTCCAAATCTTCCGCATCCTCTCCACTCGAGGATTATTCTTGAAAAGAATTGTGGTTAACTTCAACCGAACTACTTCAGCAATAGTTTCACACATCTTGTTTACACTTCTATCGCCTTTAGCATATAAGCGGTTATTATGCTCTTGCCAAATAAAGTAAGATGACGCTGCAATTACCAACCTACCCACGATACTTGTCACTGATTTCGAATTCGAAATGGGTTCAATCCATGCCATAATATCATCCCATCTTGGCGCCACTGACGGGAGACCAGCTACACGAAGCATACTTAACCAAATCTGAGCCGAAAAGGAGCATTCAAAAAACAAATACTCCAGTAATTTTCGCTGGGTCAAAAGCCCAAAACAGACCCATATAGCAGTTGTGACAGTTTAGTCAGTTATTTGTCAGTTATGTATGAAAGGGACATGTCTGTTGGGTACAAATGAACCAACACAACCCTTTATTCATACCTGTTCATATCCTATATATAGTTAGAATGTAAGACAAATTCGATATCATTCATATAATAAAATTACTTAGGGTACGTTTGATATGCTTAATGGAATCACTATATATATAGGTTTGAAAATAGAGTGGAATGAAATTGGGTATGTAGATATCACTTTTCATGGGTATCCACATACCCACCAAATCATACTCCTATGAGGAAACCCACATATCATGGGTATCTTCATTCCATTGTGGTGGGCCCCATAACCAACCAAATAACATTAATGACTTTCAAAGTCATAGATTCATTCTCATGGTGGAATACCAAACGCACCCTTATTATATTTCTGTGTCTCATTCCTATATTCTGCGTATCTCTTTGTAAAACCTATACAAACATGAAACCAAGAAGCATGTTGCATTCTAACAAAGATCATGAATGATGATCAGGGAGTAAACGATTTAATTACAAACTCAAAACAAACACTCCTAACTTTTTGCATGAATGCTTTTGAAGCAGACTCGATATGGTTTATTGCCACAATCATCTAATAATTTTTGAAATCAAGACACGTATATGTTTCTATGAGTGAGATCTGCCTAGATTACTGAAAAAGCATTTGATTAGGAAGTTCAAGGTAGTAGAGAATTTAATAATAGATTGTAGGCAACTCAAAGTTTTTTTTCTTTATAAGAGGCTATATGGCTCCACAGATTAATATTGAAGACATCACTCAATACTGTTAGTGGATAATTAGGCCCAAGCCCGGACTGTGGGTTTTGGGTATTAGGGTTTCACTATTATATATAGTGGTTATTAATAAAATTATACCTACGGTTTCTATCATTCCAATATGGTATCATGAGCAGGTTCGGTCCGCTACCTATTAGGCCGTCATGAGCCGTCGCTTCTAGACCTCCCGTCAAACCCTAACCGTAACTCTTTAACCCTTGTTCAAAAAAAAAAAAAAAAAAAAAAAAAAAAAAAAAAAAAAAAACTTTCCTGCCGTTCCTTAAATCTCCCTGGTTCTACTAATTCTTGGTTGATCGTTGTGTGTTATTGTTACTGTTGATGTTCTTCTTGCTGCTATCAAAAACATAAACCCATCATGGTACCGGCGGCAAAGACAGCGGCGGTCGTTGCCATGGTCGTTTTGGTAGTGGTGTCTGTTTCAACGAAGGGCCCAACAGTGGGGGTGTCAGCCTTTGTTCATGCTTGTGAAGGAGATGAAGTTACTCAATTGACTAATAAAAGATATGGTATTTTAATGCCTTGGTGATATGTTTTACGTAGCAACATTATTTATTTTTAAATTAGTGAACTTATCTATCATGTTCGTGTTTGTAAAAAAAAAAAAAAAAAAAAAAAAAAAAAAAAAAAAAAAAACCATAGTTCTTTAGTTGTTTTTTTTTTTTTTTTTTTTTTTTTTAATGTCGAATCCAGGGTATCAATTCCCGAGACGACTTTTGTTCGTGTCGAATCCAGGGTATCAATTCCCGAGACGACTTTTGTTTGGTGTCGAATCCAGGGTATCAATTCCCGAGACGACTTTTGTTTGGTGTCGAATCCAGGGTATCAATTCCCGAGACGACCTTTGTTGGTTTCATATTTGCTTTCTTAGTTTATTTTAGTTTATTGTTTTAATTTGCTTTCTTAATTTACTACTCCAGTTCGAGCTTTTGCGATTTCGCCGCTCGAACTGCGGGGGAGTGTTAGTGGATAATTAGGCCCAAGCCCGGACTGTGGGTTTTGGGTATTAGGGTTTCACTATTATATATAGTGGTTATTAATAAAATTATACCTATGGGTTTCTATCATTCCAACAAATACTCAAGTAATCGGGTTTTGTTGTTATCTCATACATATAAGTACTCTTGATGCGTCAATTATCAGTCACTTGTAAGGCTCAAAACTTATTTGCAACTTTTTAGTTGTTAATCCCACATAGATCCGCGAAATAACATTTTAGTAGTTGATATGCTATGATAAATTTTAACTAAATGTGTCAAGATGAATATTATGTTGTCTAGTAAAGAGGCACACTAAAAAATTTTGTAAAAAGGTTAAAAAAATTTATATTCTAAGATTTCACATGAAAAAGAAAAAGAGTTTGTATCATTTTTCAATAGATCATGTTTAGTTATAACTAAAGTAATGAAGATGCACAATGAGATTTAATTTCGTAAAAAGTTGAGAACTTATATTAAATTTTCATTTTAATTTCGTAAAAAGTTGATAACTTATATTAAATTTTCATATATTGTCTATAGAGCACTTTAATTTTATTTTATTTTAATTTTTTTAAAATGCCCAAAACAATAGATGAGAGTTTAATATTAATCCCAAAATGATAAAACAAAATCTGTCAAACCATATAAAATAGTAAGTTTTACTTCTTGTGTCTATATGGGATTAACAGCTAAAAAGTTACAAAGAAGTGTTCAGTCATACAATCAATCGATCCAAGTGAATGTTTACCGATCGCCATTACTATTTACAGTTCACTGTCAAGAGTACTTATATGCATAGGAGAAAACAACAAAATGATTGTTAAAAGTTTCAGAATATATCATTGATCGATGTCTTCTTACATTAATCCATGGAACAAGCATTTTAGGGCCGTTTAGTTGGTGAAAAATTTCCTATTTTTTCAAAAAAAAATTCATATGAAAAGAGAAAAATTGAAAATTCATTTAGTTAAACCTTTTCCAACAATTTTCAAAAAATGTGAAATTCTCATTCTTTAAATTTTAACTAAAGGTTTGAAAAACAATTCTACTCTTTTCACTTTTTTCATTCTCTAAGAATTTAAAAATGGAAAAACAGGAAAAATTTTCACCAACTAAACGGCTCCTTATGGTTTAGTCGCGTTTAGTTGGACATAAATTCTCCATTTTCCCAAGAAATTTTTCATAAGAAAATGAAAAAACTGAAAACGCGTATAGTCGCACTTTTTTCCAATAATTTTCAAAAACAATGAAATTCTCATATTCTAAATTTTAACTAAGAAATTGAAAAACACATTCTACCATTCTCACTTTTTTCTTTTTCATTTTTTTCCCAACTACAAATAAAAACACATACCATTTTATCCTTAATCTCTCGTGTCATCCTTCACCGCCGACCGCCACCGCCACCTCCCGCCGTCGCCATCACCGTCGCAATTTGAGGTAATATTCTAATCATTTTAAAAAAAGAAAAATATAACTCCAACTAAACGCGTTTTCAAAATTTTCAAATCTTCTCTAGAGAAGAAAAACCATCATCTTCTCAAGGAATTTAGAGATGGAAAAATTGAGAAATTTTTCACCAACTCTAAATTCCGTGAGAAGAGGATGGTTTTTCTCAATTTTTTCCAACTCTAAATTCCTTGAGAAGAGGATAGTTTTTCTTCTTTAGAGAAGAGTTGAGAATTTTGAAAACGCGTTTAGTTCGAGTTATATTTTTCTTTTTTAAAAATAATAAGAAGATTACCTCAAATTGCGACGGTGACAGCGGGCGGTGGCGGCGACGGTCGGCGGTGAAGGATGACACGAGAGATTAGGGGTAGAATGGTGTATGTGTTTTTTTTTAGTTGGGAAAAAAAAAGAAAAAGAAAAAAGTGGGAATGGTAGAATGAGCTTTTCAATTTCTTAGTTAAAATTTAGAAAATGAGAATTTTATTTTTTTCTGAAAATTGTTGAAAAAAATGCGACTAAACGCGTTTTCAGTTTTTTCATTTTCTTATGAAAAATTTCTTGGAAAAATAAAGAATTTCTCTCCAATTAAACGCACCCTTAGCTTCTTATAAAGAAAAAACTTTTCCCCTTTTGATCCTACACTCTAATATCAAATTCTCTCCAACCTTGAACTTCCTACTCAAATGCGTTTTCAGTAATCTAGGCAGATCTCTACTCATAGAAAGATCTTCGAGTCTTAATTTCCAGATGATCTTTCGAAAATATTACCAAATGATCTTTGAACTAGCCTCTAAATCTTATTCCAGTCTTCTCCTGTGATTCAAGCACATTTATATTTATAACATTAAATCTTTACATAAAAATGGTAGGCTGTTTACTTGCAGGTAACTGTGAGATACAACATTACCTTAGCTAGTTAGCTGTGATAATGTCGGATTACCTCAAGACCATAATCGAGTCCAGCCAGTTCCAAAAGGCTATCATGTTAAATTTAGCAGCCATAATTATCTTTTTGATACTTAATACTCATAGAATGTTTCATGAAACAATATAATTGAAATTGTCATGCTACCATCCTGTTACAGCAGCCCAAAGTCGATGCTTATGCTTGTTCAATCTTAACTGAACAGTTCTAGAAAAATGTTGAACATTCACACATTGAAATTCCTGTGGAACTTATGCAACCACAATAATCTTTATAAGGACTATCTCACATATGCTCTTCAACCTGAGACTGAAACATCTATATGTATTTCAGCTTTCTATTTTAGAAAGCAAAGTTGCAACTGTTATGTAACAACAACAACAACATACGGAATCCCACCTGGGCGGGGTATAGGCAAATTGCGACTGTTATTTACAAATTCTAAAAGGAAGCTCATACTACAATAACTTCCCCGCTTGATTCATAATGATTAATACCAGAACTTCATATATTCGTATTTTCAATTGGATAATGTAATCATATGTTGTACCAAGAACCATAGTCCATAGGCGAATTTAATTAACATGTAAATCTCATACCATATTTATGCCACTACATTTCATTAGTTCTGTTAAGACTAAAAATACGACAAGAGATTATCAAAGTTAGGAGTGTGTTGATAAAGTGAATACCTTGGTTGAGCATCAGGAGAAGAATTGATTATTGGAGGTGCAAGTAATGAAATACTAAGTTCCAGAGGGCCCTTATATCAAACTCACGATTAACCACAGCATGTTGGGCTTGGGTATCATAGCTTGTAGCCGAATCTGATTTTCAGCATCAACGCTTATACCACCAAACAAACCAATCTCCATTCCTTTTAATGCCATTGATGCATATAAAGATAGTGACTGCCAGGGACGGAGCCAAGGGGGTGCCCACGGGTGCACGTGCACCCCATGGATTTTTCAGACATAGTGTTAATTTTTGAAAAACTTATCGATTTTTCCTAAATGTGTCTTAAATGCACCCGGTGCATCAAAATGTGTCTCTAGTATTATTTAGTTGGTATACTTACAATTAAAAAAATAAATATAAAATTTGTAAAAGCCCTAATATGACAAAAGCCCAAAAACGAAACATTTTTAATAAATTAAAACACAAAAGACCAAGGATTAAATAGGTTTATTAGAAGGTAATATGTTCATTATTTATCGTTATAATTAAATCTTCATTTTATTTCACTTTGTTACTCTATTATATTACGGTATAAAAAAAATTGTGCACCCAGTCATATTTATTTCTCGCTCCGTCCCTGGTGACTGCAACATTTTACATGGATGCTTTTGAAGCAGACTCGATTTTGGTCTTGAGGTAATATTGGATTACAAAAATCAAAGTAAATAGTGTATTACCACAATCATCTGCAAGTATATAGCCTACTATTAGTAATCAAGGGTTTTAGATGAAATTTGCAAATGTGCTTGGATCATGGGCGGAGATAGGAACAAGATTTTGAGGCTAGAAGAGAGATTGTCTCGGATTTAAGACTCGACGATATACCTATGAGTGGGGATAGTTTAACTTGGTCGATTATTTAGAGCTACTACTCTGGAGTAAGTTGAATAGGTTATTGGTCGATATAGATATTATTAAAATGCCAAAAGCTTGAGGATTTTTAAGTGTCTGCAGTCTCTTATCATAGTCATATATATGCCTATGATGGAGTACAAAAGATTAGGGGTTCTGTAATCTTATTTTGTTCGACGTATTTAGTTGGCTACTTAGAAAACAATATATTTGAGTCTGATTGAATGATTTCGATGGGGGTGGTGGTCTAAAAGGAGGCTTAGATTATTAGAAATGGCTTTGAAAATGCAGTTAGAAATCAATCTAAGATTGGAGAATCGGTCCTTGTTAACTAAAAAAATGTTTTGGCATTTTGGGTCACAGGAAATAGTTGTCACTGAATGTTGATGCATAATCTGGCGCGGGCTAGATTTGACGACACTCCCTGGGCCGTTCGTCGTCTTCTCAAGCCCTGAGTAGACCTGTCAACAAAGAGAACCCGTTAGGAGTGGACCCGAGGTTGTAGCCCCGGGATCCACCTCCGACGTTCAAGTTAGTATTGATGCGATATAGCATACAATAGTTAGGTTTAGAGTAACCTGTCGTGTTGTGTTGTGTTGTGAAGGGAACCCCAGCCCTATATTTATAAGGCATGGATTAGGGCTTAGGTGTAGAGTGGGCCGCTGTCTGCCGGGTCTGGCCCATTCCTGGCCCAGTCCGGACCATACGTCCACAAGCCCCCCAAGTCTAGTGTGACATAGTGCATGGCTATGTTATGCTAGACTTAAGTTTTGTTCATGGCCGCGTAGGCCCAATCAACCATGACGGCAAGGCCCATGTGTGCGCAACTTGTGTGCACATGGGACGGATCATACTGCGCAGCCCACATGCGATAGTGCGCAATGGGATTGCGATTGTGATTGTCTCACAATTGTGAAGGTGGATCTCGTATGCTGCATACTGGGTAAGGGTGTACCTTTTGTACCAGTAGCGATGCAGCATGGTGCGACAAAAGACGTGCTTATGTGGCAGAAGTGCACACTGTGCGCGAAAAGGATGCGCGCTATGCGCGACAAGGATGCGCGACAGAAGACGTGCTTCTGTGGCAGAGGTGCGCGCTGTGGTGCGAACATTACATCCGTCTTTACAACCAACAGAGGACGTCTCCCATGCGGCAAGATGGTGCGAATATTTAAATCCGTCTTTGTACCTAGTTTGCAATACCTCTTATGTACGATCTGCTTCCAAATATACCTGCGTGACGCGTACGGAAACAGTGGTATTATATACTCTGGTAGCCCCCAAGTTTGATGGTGCTACTCTTGTAGGAGCATTTAAACTTAGGTATTCAAATCCTGAAAAACACTTAATGCAAATATTAGAAGTATATGCCGCGGATCGCAACATATAAAACATAATGAAGTAAAAGATTAGCGTGAAGCAATATATAGCACATAGCATATGAAATTAACACATAAGAGAAGTAGTAGTGTGAATTACACCTATCGTGAGGTTTTACAAAACACATAAATAATATATATATTTTTTTAATAAAAACACTGGCGCGGATGGACACACCGTGACCGCAACTAATAGTTTCAATCGCACGTACAGACGCAGATGGATGTATCATGACCGCATAGACTCTAACGTTTGTGGATGATCGCAGATGACTAGCATCGTGGTGCCTGTACGTGACAGTGCGCTCATGGCGCCAATCTGCGAAGATGTCCGAACGCACGGCCTAACGCGGGTAGATTTATCGTGACTGCGTTGTTCGCGGCGAAGAGATAAAGTAGGTCCAATCGTGCGGACTTAGTGCGGCTATAGGTAAAATCGTGTTTACCAAGTTTAAAAGATTTACCTAAAATTTTTGGAATATTTAAAAGATAATATATCTTACCGATTTAAAAGATATACACAAAAATATCGGGATAATTTATTAACCCATGTAAACTTGTACCCCATGTACAACCGAATTCCAATAAAACAATTAATAGCAGCATCATTATTGATTCGTGTTTGGTTACTAAATCAGCTATATGCAATTAAAGATTACGTAATGATGGGAATTTATTACCCCACAACCGAGTATCGTTAATAAATTTGTACCCCATGTGAAGCCAAGATTCAAACCTTGTACACGGTGAATAGAGAAATCCTTTTTGCCGTGTACGGCTTTTGAACTCGATGTGAGAGCATGACACTTTTCGTAGTCATGTCCCACGGATGACGCCAACTTGTTGATGCATAATCTGACTCGGGCTGGATTTGACGACTCTCCCTGGGCCGTTCGTCTTCTCAAGCCCTGAGTAGACCTGTCAACAAAGAGAACCCGTTAGAAGTGGACCCGAGGCCGTAGCCCCGGGATCCACCTCCGACGGTCAAGTTAGTATTGATGCGATATAGCATACAATAGTTAGGTTTAGAGTAACCTGTCGTGTTGTGTTGTGAATGGAACCCCAGCCCTATATTTATAAGAGCACAAGGTGCATATGGGGAAGGGGGGCTCGCCGTCCTAGTTGGCAATGACAACGGCGAGCCGTTGCTCGCCGCCACACCAAACCCCCCTCGCCGTTGGTCACCTCCCCGTGGCCACGGCGAAGCAAAATTCTGACAAGTTGGCAGGTTCATTTTTTTTCTTTCTTTTTTGTTGGGTTTTATATCTTGGCTTTATTGTAAGAATGTATATGATGGGAGGTTGTGGTGGTTTACAAGTTGTGTTGGGGAAGGAGGCGGTGGTGGGTGTGGTAGCCGGTTTAGGGGCGGCAGTTGTGTTGGGGAAGGAGGCGGTGGTGGCTGCGGAGGTTGTGGTGGTTTGTGTTTGACTTTGAATATTGATATTGAAGATGATGATGATAATATGTTTGTGTGTTGTGAGATCCAGGAACCACAAGGGACGATTTTTGTAGTATACTTTTTTTTTTTTTTTTTTTTTTTTTTTTTTCTTTCTTTCTTTTTAAAAGGTTTTGACAAAAAAAAAATGATTTTGTGATTTTATTTTTGAAAATGTTTTAATGAAATGAATAAAAAAATAAATGTGTAAGAGGTGGGGCTCTAATGGGGAATTTGAGGTTTGTTGTTTGGTTGGGGGGGGGGGGGGGGGGGGTTGTTGTGGTTAGTTGAAGTTGAGGTGTTTTGGTGATGTGGCATGATGGGGTCCGAATGGGGAGGCAATGCCTCAACTTTGCACCTTGTGCTCTAAGGCATGGATTAGGGTTTAGGTGTAGAGTGGGCCGCTGTCTGCCGGGTCTGGCCCATTCCTAGCCCGGTCCGGACCATACGTCCACACTCAAAGAAGGTATTGTGTAACTTTGATAAAAAAGACCAACTAGTCGAGCTTTTGTGAAGAAGAATATACTGAAGCGCTAAAAAAGACTATTGTTTGGAATGTAAGCCGCAAGTTCCAATGATAATGACAGTTAGAAACGAGGCTTGGCTTCTCCCTATGGATCCACACAACAGCACCCTATGGAAGTGAGGACGGTTCATGTATATGTTCCAATATTCAGATATTCTTTGAGTGTTCTTCAAATGCTAAGGATTCAAAGTGGTCAGGATATTTATAAACGAGTACAATCATGAGGGCTGAAACTGAATGCTTTAATGTCAGTTAGGAATATGGAAGCAATGGAAAGTTGGAAACATAAGTCATATGATGGTTATTGGTATAAAAAATGGGAAATACAAAATACTTTCGCAGGGCCATATAGCTAGTAAAATGTTGACTACATGGAATCGAGCTTTTCGGTTACCATGCTAAGTTATAGGGAGCAAAGAACAGGTGAAAAAGGCTATACTATTTTGCTCGCAAAGAATGGCGTGGTTTGATTACACCTGCAGGGGCACTTTGAAAGCTGTCCAAGGAGCTGAGTGGAAGTTTAATCAGGTGCTTAGTTCGAACCCGAGCCTGTATTCTCAATATGTAAAAATTAAATCATATATCCGATATTTTCAATGTTTTACTTACTGTTATTGTGTTAGTATAAACATATATGCTAGTAAAATGATTACTAGAGCAAATTATGATCTTTGGTGTCTAAATTATGTATGCGATAATGTTATGCATTTCCATTACTTATTTCCCTTGTTAAAAGTATCATATTGTGTTACCACGGAAATATATACTCCGTACGTGATAAAAGGATATATGGGATTGTAAATAAAAACTCAAAAGCTTTTTGATGTTGCCTTGTGACTTGAAAATATAGTCATGGTATTATTCTTGAAGTTGTGGAGTAACATAAGGTGTATTATTGTATTAACTTTTTTAGCTGAACATGAATGGGTTAAAGTTGTAGAGTAATGTTTCTCCATTCAAATACTTTGTTAGCTGAACAAAATGTACCTAAGACTAGTAGATATTAAATCTTGATCGTAACAATAGAGATATAAGCACCAGTGGTCTAGTGGTAGAATAGTACCCTGCCACGGTACAGACACGGGTTCGATTCCCGGCTGGTGCATGAATCACACCTGACAGCAGCCTATGGCATCACCTTTCACAGGCTGACTTTTGGTGTGTTTCGTTTTTTTTTACCGGCTGGTGCATTGAACATTTCTGATGCAGCCTCTGGCATTACTTCGCAGGCTGAAAATGAATTTGAGACAATATTATTTTATTTGTAACTAAAGTGTTTTTTCCCCGGCCTACTAATGCGTCAAAGATATTTTAAGTTTCGACTTCTCACAAACAAAATGTGTGATGACTTAGTAGATGCATTCATCTGAGGGATGGTGGAATATGCTCAACAAGAACAATAATTGTGGCTTATAAAGGCACTGATCGTCAAGTGAAGTGAGTCGGGCATGTACAGATCATAGATTAATTTAAAGCATTGCTTTAATTATCTCAAATACATTGATTTTTTAGATAATTACATCCTATCTGCGTTGACTTTCAAAACGTTCAAGCTTGCAAGGTTTGACCAATTTTAGAGCAGATCAGTATTTACATCCTATCTGCGTTCATATTTTTTATGGAATGATTGTTACACTTACGTCTATAATTCATGAAGTTTAAGAAGCAAGTCATCAGCCTTCAAGGCTCAAGCAATGGCCTTATGGTTATTGTAACATTCTTAGTTGTCTTTTCCAGCTCAAGCTAAATCGACTTGTCTCTTTGTTTATCAACCTTAAACGGTTATCATATTTCCTGTTCGTATGTAACTTTCTCCTTATTCACGTGTGTTCCATTCACTAATCACCCAGGCACAACAGATTAGTTCTCGAAAGCCATTAACTAAGTACTTTGAAGGGAATAAGACTCCATCTTAAAAATATAGCGTTATGTTTGAGATGATGAATCTTAAAATCCATTGGTGAAGCTTTCGGCATCCCAGTCTTAATATCTGTATTGACCAATAACCCTCCAACTTACGTCAGTCTTAATATTTGAATTTGTAATGGTATTTGTCAATCTAAACAGAATTTTTTAGATTAAACTTCCCTTCTTGACTGGTTATAGATCAATACTAGAACTTCACATATTAGTATTTCATTTGGATAATTAGGCGTTGTACCAAAAACTACAGGCGAATTTAGTTAACATGAAAATCTCATACTTGATTTATGCTACTACATGTCATCAGTTCTGCTAAGAGCAAAATACAAGAGAGATTATCAATGTTAGGACTTAGGAGTGTGGCAATAAAGTGATGAACTTGAAGTCACTAAAGAGTTGATCATTACTTCATTAGAGCTGCGAGTAACGAAAATAAAAAGTTTCAGATCAAGTGCGAGCTCAATATAAAAGTTACATTTAACTACAGCTTGCTGGTTATCATAGCTCGCAGCTGAATCTGATTTAGCATCAACACTTATACCACCAGTAAAACAAACCAAGCTCCATACCATTTAATGCGCCATTAATACATTCAAACACTCAGTTTGCAAGAGCAAGACATAGTAGCTGAATATTTCTGCCTCAACCTGTCATACATGCAAAATTGCAACGATAGAGACCCAATGAGGAATGACAGCATTGCAGACGACCCGTTACAGCTTCTGATCAGCAAACCTATCTTGAGCCAAATCCAATTTCAAAACAGACTCGCATCCAAATACTATCAGCTGATTGAATCATACAGGTTTTCAAAGTCGAGTTTCAGAAATGAGCTCACTCTCCTTAACATCCTGTCTCCATTCCTAACATAATTCAACCAAGATTACTGAGAGGGAGATCATTGTGAGGATTCTGTTAATTTCATGATTTCATAGATGGTGTACGTATGTGCTTGTGATGATTATTGGTAATGTATTCTTCAAGTTTATAAAATGCCCGACTTCTTGTATTTATCTGGGTTCATCTGCTACATAGAAAGTGTTAAATGTACATAAATAGTTAAATACTCAGTATTTTGGACACGCGACTACCAGCCTTGTTACTTGAAGCTTACAAGTTTTGACAAAATTCTTGCGCAGGTTGGGAGTTGCATTCTATCTGGATTCAGTTTATTAGGATTGGATTGATACACTTACATCTATAGTTCAGTAGACCTGCAAGTAATGAAATACTAAGTTCTAGATCAGTGTGCCATCAGTATCAAACTTGCCACTAACCACAGCATGTTGGTTATCCTGGTTTTCAGCATCAACACTTATGCCAGTAAACAAACCAATCTCCATACCTTTAATGCTCCAGTAATACATTCAAATCTCATTTGAAACAGAATCACATCCAGATAAACCTGATTGAATCATACACGTTTTCTAAGTCTAGTTTCAAAAATTGGCTCACTCTCCTTAATTTCGAGTCTACATTCCAAACATGATTCCTTACTCATGGAGTCTCAGTCAGCAACAAATCAACGAACTTTTTTAGCATCTCTAAAACAAATTTACCTCAATAAAAATGTATCTTGTTTTTGAAGCTACCAACTAATTACTTTAAACATAATAGGATCCCAATCTTCTGTACTCCACCCTAAGCATTTTTCTATCAGGAGATTGCAGAGTTGGAAATCCACTAGTGAAGCTTTTGGCATTTTAATTTTAACATCAGTCTTCAACCAAACACCTATCCATCAGTAACTTAAATCTATAACATTTTTTTTTTTTTCTTTTTGTGCAAAATCTATAACAATTAACCAATAGAAAGAAACAATACTATTCACCAATACGTTTAACCGAAACTTAACGCTGTGTTCTCGAGTTATTTCATTAAAGAAAAGGGAAGGAAATGGAAGTAAACACTTTCCTCCCATATTTGGGCGGAAATGGAAGTAAAAAAAATTCATACAAATATAACTAACTTTACTTCCAATTTACTTCCATTTCCTTCCCTTTTCTTTAATGAAATAACTCGAGAACACGATGTGGGAGTAAACCTTTTCACTTTCCTTCCATTTTCTTTAATGAAATAACTCGAGAACACAGCGTAAATTTCATTGATTAATTAATATCATTACAATAATACATCACTTCTAATCGACAACACAGAATAATAATAAAACCTAACACAATAACCAGATCTAAATCCATCTAACCAAACAGCAGCTAAATAATCTAACCACCGAAACCGTAGAGAGTACGGCCTTGTCTTTTCAAAGCATAAACAACATCCATAGCTGTGACTGTCTTCCTTCTCGCGTGCTCGGTGTAGGTGACAGCATCACGGATAACATTCTCTAGAAATATCTTGAGAACGCCACGTGTCTCTTCGTAAATCAACCCGCTTATCCTCTTCACTCCACCTCTACGTGCTAAACGACGAATAGCAGGCTTTGTGATTCCCTGGATGTTGTCTCTGAGCACTTTACGATGTCGTTTTGCTCCTCCCTTGCCTAATCCCTTTCCTCCTTTCCCTCTTCCTGACATTTTTTTTTTAATAAAATTTGATTTGATTGTTGTTTGGATTTGTGATTTGAGAAATGTGGGGAGTGGGTCTGTTTTATAGTGGTTGAGTGACGTTTTGTGTTTCTTTGAGTGTGTTTTGGTGCGGTTGGATTAAAGGATTGGGGAGTGAATGTGGAGCGTTGGATTGTGATCCGTGTGAGGGTGGATGGAGTGTTTCTATTGGTTGATGGGTAAAGTATCGGATTGGTGAAATTAAGTCACACGTGAGTTGCATGTGACACAAACGTAGGGCCTAATGTTGTACCATGCAATCTTGTTTAAAATCAACTAGCAGGGTCCCCGCGCATTGCACCAGCGGGTACCCTATGATTAAAGTTTAGACGCCAACAAAATAACAATGGCGAACTCAAACCGGTGAAAAACATGATCTCAATTCGACCCAATTCACCCATTTTACCGATTTTGACGGGTCATCTTCCGTTTCGTTTTTGAACGGATTTTATTAGCTAGCCGAACCAATGGCGACTTCGGGTTCCGGTTGAACTCGTTGGTCCGGTCCGGTTGAGCCCGTTGGTCCGGTCCGGTTGAACCCGTTAGTCCGATCCGGTTTTCAAAATCATATGTACCATCAATGTAAATTGTATAAAGCTCTTTGTGTTTTATTTGTTTGTACAATGTGTATTATAACATGTATTTTTTTATTATAGGGGTGCTTTAAAAATAATATTAATTAGTGTTTAATGTTTTATTCTTTATTTTAAGTTTTTTATATATGTGTTTAATTGATTTGTACCAAGTGTTTTATATGTTGTATGTTTTAATTTTAAGACTTTTGATTATTAATGTGTTTAAGGTTAAGAAATTAAGTTAATTAAGAGATATTTAATGTTTCAAAATTGTGTTTAATTTACTTGTACATATTGCTTTATTAGTTGTATTACTTCATTTTAAGATATTTAATGTCATTAGTATGTTTAAATTACCATTTTAAGTTTAATGCCATTAGTGTGTTTAAATTACTTGTACATGTAGCTTTGATGATTGTAATGCTTAATTTTAAGTATTATAATATTAGAAGGTCTTCCTCCATTATAATATAGTATAATAAACTTTCATTTTCTAAAACAGGTGTTCATTTCATTATATGCACTATAATTAGCAAAACTCTTGTTATAATACACTTTTTGTCAAAACGAAAGTATCCTTTTAGCCATTTATATTGACTTGACAAGTAAATTCATAGGAGGTGATTGACACACTTCAAAAATTTATTGGGACACTCACTGTATAAGGAGTTAAAGCAAGTTATACTTAGAGTACAAGTGACTACTGCATACTGTGAAGTGTCTTAATAAATTTTAGAAGTGTGCCAATCATTTCCCTAAATTCATACTCTACTGATATCTCCTAAACTCATGTGATAAGTCACTAGTTTTTTTTTTTTTTTTTTTTTTTTTTTTTTTTTTTTTTTTTTGAAATTAACACAAGCAAATAAACTAGAATTGTACCCCCGCAATGTTGCGGTGACAGCACAAAAACTACATAAGCAAGATTAATTGACGCCAATATATAGTAATAGTAAAGAATAAAAAGTCGGTGGTAGTTGTTGACAGTGATAGTTTTTTATTGCAGCTATAAAAAGGATATTTATGTGTCGTTTATTTATGATGTGAAAGTAAATAAGTATACTTGATTATTTTATGTAACTCGTCATGAAGATAGATTTATGCAATTCTTGAATAAAAAAGTAGGAGGTGTAACTCGATACGAAATTTAAAATTAAAATCACCAACCACAGTAATTGTCTCATAAATTACGTGAAACTTATTAATTCACCGTGTTTAATATTTATACTATAGACATGACTACGCAAGATCGTCTATGAGATAATAATCCTTTTAGTTTAAAATTATTATACTGATAATTATATAAATATTTGGTTACAAAGCTTAATTTTAAATATTTAATGATCATCATACATGTGTGTAGTTAAGAACTCAGTGAACATGACTATACACTTGTGCAGTTACAAATTTGCATTTATATTGTTTTAACTTAAGATTTAATATTCAAATCAATGTGTACAGTTACAAATTTCCATTCCTTACTTCGTATCCTAAGGCTCTTGTCCGAGACCTTATTTATCCGAAACCTACAAAATGGTTAACAACTAAAACCTAAGTTTTACGCTTAGTAAATAATAGGTAATAACAAGACATTATACATCATTTAAACATAATTGTATCATATACTTCAAATACTAGTCCAAATGACTAATCCCCACCATTACTTGCATATTGTAACACCCCCAATTCATGGATGCAGCGGAATTCGAACTGGGTGTTACTCGACGGCACAATAGTCACAATAATAGAAAACGAACTCCAAATTGAGTCGTTTTAAAAGATTTATCATTCAAATTGTATAAATATCAGAGATTACAAAATGAGGTCCCAATTGGTTCCATGTTTACAATGTATAATAAATGAGTTTTTGAATGATAAGTAAATTTATAGCCCTCTTGAGTATCCGTGTCCTTCCGTGCCATCCTTGATCGTCATGAACCTGAAATACATGCTTGAGAGGTCAACACAAAGGTTGAGTGATATTCATAGAGTTTGTTAAATCGTTTGAACACAATGTGTTGGTAGTTAAATCGTTTGAACACCATAATCATAGTGTTTGTAGGTAAATCGTTTGAACACCATAATCGTAGTGTTAGCTGTAGACTCACACCAATGTTTGGAAAACAAAACAGGTAGGCTACGTTATTATACGCCCATAAAATGTATTATACACTAAGCTTATGAAACCAAAACGTTAACGTGTACCAATATCGATTGGCAGGTTTATCCCGGTAGGTACTTTGCCGTCATACCTAATGTCTCAAATATTAATGCATTTGTTTGAACTAATCAAAACAAATGGGATTCGTCAATCCCAATAGGCCTATTCACAATATTCGCGCTCACTTGCAAGTAACCCTCGCAAGTGATTAAATGGTTCATACTAAGGGATCTTGGTTTGGCAAGGATGTTACTTAGTGATAATAAAACATAGTCGAATAACATACAGTAGAAAGCATTGTGTTCGATTTTTAAGATAGCATGTATTCCCCCCAAGGAATTGTAAAACAATTAAGTAATGGAAAGTGGGGCTATGAACTCACCTTAAGTAAGATAGCAAGTAATGAATGTAACGGTCGAATCGTGAAGGTTTCTACGAGCAACCTATAATAGAATGTCGCGACTTAGGATTGGAGTAAAGAATATGAAGTAGTGCCTATATATATATCTTGCATTAAGTCCATGATGTGGTATGATATATAATGTAAGTCTTTGAAAGAAATGATTCATGAAACATGTATGTTTTGTATATCGTTCACTACCGTTCGGGCCGACATAATTCAGAAGTCATGTTAGTAAGCGTTCGAGGAGCCAGGACACTTTAACTCGTAAATCCACAACTCAACTCGACGGCTTACATAATGAACTCCTCACATGAGGCTCCCTACTATTGTAGTAGTTGATGAAATATATAGATATAAGTTTTGATCCGAAAGGTTACATGTCCGATATTTGAATAAACTTAGGAAAGTTTATTTGTACATGAAGATTGTTATTAGGGGTAGCTTCATAAGCCTTAAATGACCATGTTCTCTTGGTAAAATATCATGGTTTCCTTTTAAGTGAAGTAGATCCAAATTGCTTGTTCAAGTTATCGCCTAACTCATTGTTTCATGTTTACGCCTATGTGAGTTGTTATGGTCATTTCGTCATGGCCTAGCCATGACCTTTGGTCCTTGTTCCAAGGTCATGAGACTCAGCCTTGGTTCTAGTCATGTTTGTGGTCTTGATTATAGGTCATAAGACCTCTTGTTCCTTTCAAAGTATAACCATAATCTAGTGACTTTCGCCTAAAAATGGGCTGTTTAGAATTTGAAGAATTTTATCACTCGGAAAGCGTTTTTAGGGCTCGAGCTTCTTTGTTCCTGAACGAAAACGTCGTTTCGGACAACTTTCGTGTTTTAACTTTTTGATGAATCGGACCAGAAGTGGGACTTTCAAAACCCAAATTTGATCAGGAAGCTATTTGGCAGTTTTGCCGGAAATCTTGGTAATTTCAAATGGGCGTAACTTTTGACTCGTATACTCGTTTTGGGTGGTTCAAATTGCTATGGTTTCCTTGTTAGGTCCTCTACCACAATATGTAATAATCAAATAACATATTTTTACCATTTTGGTCGTGGTTTTCCCAAGAAAGTCACTAGTTTGCTTGTTTTAGTAACTTGTTGTAACAATCAATAACAATAACTTGTTTTGCTCACTTTTATACATCATGGACATAACTACAAGACATAATATAGCAAGAATAACATGTAAATAACATGAACATGATTATTTAACAAGAATCAAGTTAGGGTTTGGCTCACAACTTTTGGCTTTCAAAGATGAAAGGAAGTTAACATGTAAGGATAGGACATTGATAGACTTGCTTCAACCCTTTTTCACTTCATGCAATCTTTCTACCCTTGGTATTCTTGAAAGATGGATGATGAAAGTTTAGGTGAAATGAGTGGATTTAAACTCAAGAGAAATCACCAAGTATATGAGGTTATGGAAGTGTTTGATGAATGATAACCTATCTAGGGTTTCTACCTTGTTTAAGCTCTTGATTCTTTTGGATAATACTTGGAGTGAATTAGAAAATGGAATGGTGTTTGTGTGTGTGTTGTGGACGTTCATGGAGAGGCAAGGAGGCTTTATATGGCCTTGAGGAGGTTAGAAGTGTTGACTTGTCAACACTTGATCACCAAGTTTAACACATGTTCTCATCTAAGGCCTCCTAGCATGAGATTGAGCCACACAAGGCTGAATTCCCCCTCCCTAGGTCGTTTCCTAAGCTTGGAGAGCAAGGGTTGGACTTTGGATGATATTATCCAAGATATCTAGTGTTTTTTGACTCCGGGAAATGCCAATCGTAAATGATTAAGCCTCAAAACGTAAAACCGGGTGTCGTAAAATTATGGAACTTGAAAGTATTGATAAACATGTCAATAAGTTCCATAATAAAATATAAAATGAGTGGTAGGTTCCATCGGGTGCTAAAACCCTGCTAAAAACTGGAAACACGGGTCTAAAACGCGTAATTCGCGTAAAACGCTGAATATTGCGTAAAATTGAGAAAAGTATAATGTTACTTTTCTAATGTTATAAAAATGATTTAAAATGACTTATAATGTCTAGACTGGGCTCAGTCTAGTGTCGGTTGGTATTAAATGTCTTTTAGACATCAAACCGTAAGCCTAAAAATCACGAAATGACTTATAACATCAAGGGATCATTTTTGGTCAATGGAGGAGGGAAAGAATATGTTGACTTTTTCTAATAAGTTGAAAACTCAAAAAGTCTTAGAAACGCGTTTTGTGGTCTCACGGTTAATCGCCCAAATGGTTAAGCGTGCTCATGCGAGAGTAGTACAGGCATGGGTGACCTGCTGGGAAGTTTTTGGTCATATTTTTCTCAGTCACGATTAATTCTCAAATAAATCATGAGTGTGTAAAATATTTTACTGATGTGGGGTCACCTGACGGGGTTGAATTTCGTTGTGCGTAGAATTTCTGATTGACGTTTTACCCTAAAACGTGTAATTCCGTGTAATTCCTTAATAACTTTCACGAAAATGAGCTTATGAAAGTTAAACTTTTAATTTGCCATGGAAATGATTTATCACTCGATAAAATCAAATAAAAATCAACTTTCGGGAAAGTTTCGGGAAAAAAAAAAATGAATAGTAAAAGTGAATAGTGAAATTTTCCGGGAATGGTAATTAACCTGAAAAATGTGAATTGTTACAGTCTCTACCCCTTACGGGGAACTTCGTCCCGAAGTTCTATGTGTGTCATATGTTGGAGTGGTGTCGATAAAGATGTGTGGTTACTTATGAGGACCAAAGTCTGGGATTTCCGGTAATGTAATTTGATTTGTCATTTCAGTGTATGGTGTAGGATGAGGCTTCCTTTTATGTAGGAAAGGTATGGTAATAGTCGAATATCAAAGGAAATTGATATAGCAGTCGAATATTAATAGGAATCGATATAGTAGTTGAATATCAAATAGAACTTGATATAGTTAAATATCAAAATGGAAATTGATATAGTTGTCAAGTATCAATAGCAATTGATATAACAGTTGAACAACAATAGCAATTTACATAGGAATCCAATAAATGGAAATTGATATAAGAATCGAATCATGGAATAAGCGTTGAACATGCGGTTGGACCAAGTCCTGTTTGAATTGTACGGCTGCCCATGCATATGGCTACATGGCTTCACAATAAGTTTGGTATGACTGCCCATGCATATGGCTACATGGCCCCGTAATGAGTTTGGTACGACTGCACATGCATATGGTTACATGGCCTCGCAACGAGTTTGTTTGTTATTGCACTATCATTATGAAAACCAAAGTGTAAACCTCGTACTAATGGAAATTGGGATAGTCGTTGCAATCATAGCCTAGTAGGTAATCGGTTGTTGTACCTAGTGTTTATGTCATGGTTTGAAGCGATGTCGGTGAAAGATAGGATTTCTTGTGGCGAATAAAATGTAGGTATCATGCCATACCCGAGCAATGTAATGTAGGTATCAAGCCATACCCGAGCAATGTAATGTAGGTATCAAGCCATACCCGAGCAATGTAATGTAGGTATCAAGCCATACCCGAGCAATGTAATGTAGGTTGACTTCATACTTATGTTATTTCGGATATAATTAAGCCCACTTGTTTATAATTCTTTATTTACATAGAGAGGCATCCCAAACAATGTAACTAAAGGAATATAAACGTATGGTTCGATGATTTATAATTTCTTTATTTAAATGAAAAGGCATCCCAATCCATTCAAATAAGGACATTATAAATCATCCTACTTAAGGATTCCCAACACAACATTCATACTTAACCGGTGAGTTACAAGGTAGTGTATTACGATATGACACTGGTGTAGCAAAAGTACAAGATGAATATTCAATCTTGTAAAGCTGATAAGGGTGCTTGTGGTGTAACTAAGGATGATTTGAGCTTTAAAAGTGCATCAAGATCTGTTAATGAGCTTGTGTTTGTAACGGTTGTGAAGATAATGATGTGATATGTTGATGAACAAAAGTGTGTAGTGTATGCTTAACATTAATACTCTTAGGTATAGATGTTGAGTTTGCTTTAAAAATCTTAAGAGATTTTAAAGGTTTATGATGGAATGGTATCCTTAGGACCTAAACAGGATAGTACTTCTACAGGATGAAGAGAATAATTGATAACTATCCCAGATAGTAGTTCGGATTATCTCATAAATGAAAACTTTCAAGAATGAAGTTAGGTAGTACAAATAAAATGTTAAGATTTCGCTGAGTGGTAAGGCGCTATCGTGTCTCTAGATTGTTTTAATGTATTCTGGTGGTTTATCGTGTTCATGTAGGAAATCAATCTAAACATAACTCTAGTACAACTACTCTCAGTATTTGGAAATTTTAAGTCGAATATAGTTAGTCAGACTATATTCCACTGTCCCTAGGTTAAATATAGGTGACTAGTCTATATTTAGCCGAGGTTCGATAAAATTTTCAAATACCTAAATTAGGTATACTTGTGATATGTCCGTTGCTTTCGGGAAACTGTCCACTAAACAAAGGCAATGTCAAACCCTTCAGTTGCAAGTCCCGCCCATACAAGACTTGTAACGTATGTTTTCATATTCCATTGCATAGAAGATAGTAAGGGTAGGTACGTATGGAAAGGAAGTTTTAAGTAGTTCTAAAATAGAACATACTTGGCCAGGATCACGAACTTTTAATAATGAAGGTTTTATAAGAAAACTTTGATGAATGTAGAGCTGAACTTCAGCTTTTGTAGGTGATGGATTTGTTTGTCCTTTAGAAATCTCATATTTCTTGTTTTGAAATCGATAGATTGTGACGGGTTTTTGATATCATAAGAAATGATATTGATGATGTGATGGAATAATTCTAGAGACCATTTGCACAAAACACAATGTCTCGGAAGTAGGTTAGACCATTGTGCAATTCACAATGTCTGGGAAGTAGGTTAGGCCATTGTGTGACTCAAAACATTTGAGAAATGATTAAGACCATTGTATCATACAATGTCTTGGAAAATGAATGAGACCATTGTATCTCACAATGTCTTGGAAAATGAATGAGGCCATTGTATCTCACAATGTCTTGAAAAGTGAATGAGACCATTGTATCTCACAATGTCTTGAAAAATGAATGAGACCATTGTATCTCACAAGGTCTTGGAAAATGAATGAGACCATTGTATCTCACAAGGTCTTGGAAAATGAATGAGACCATTGTATCTCACAATGTCTTGAAAAATGAATGAGACCATTGTATCTCACAATGTCTTGGAAAATGAATGAGACCATTGTATCTCACAATGTCTTGGAAAATGAATGAGACCATTGTATCTCACAATGTCTTGGAAAATGAATGAGACCATTGTATCTCACAATGTCTTGGAAAATGAATGAGACCATTGTATCTCACAATGTCTTGGAAAATGAATGAGACCATTGTAATTAGTTACAATGTCTTGGACATATAATGTTGGAGTAGGAACATGATTGGGAGAGTGTGGCTGTGCCGAAATGCCTTAGAATAGGCATACACAGATATGTTTAGTCCATTGTTTAGATAAATGATTGAAAATAAACCGAGTTTATATATCAATATACTAATATGTTCATGTAGTATAGAATGCCTAGTGTGTATATATCAATATTCTTATATGTTCATGTAGCATAAAATGCTTACGGGGAAATGCTCAATTATGTTAAGGGTACATATATCAATATGCAATTATGTTTGTGTAGCACAAAAATGTCTACGGGGAAATGCTCAAAATGGGTATATATGAATATACTAATATGTTTGTGTATCATAACATGCTTACTAAGTCCATAATCGTCTGGAGGATGGAAGACACGGAGAGCGGAAGGCTATAAAAATGGTTTTGCTTGTAGTGTGGTTATAGTTTAGGTCTCAATTAGACCCGTTTCTCTATAACCATGGCTCTGGTACCAATCTGTAACACCCCCAATTCATGGATGCAGCGGAATTCGAACTGGGTGTTATTCGACGGCACAATAGTCACAATAATAGAAAACGAACTCCAAATTGAGTCGTTTTAAAAGATTTATCATTCAAATTGTATAAATATCAGAGATTACAAAATGAGGTCCCAATTGGTTCCATGTTTACAATGTATAATAAATGAGTTTTTGAATGATAAGTAAATTTATAGCCCTCTTGAGTATCCGTGTCCTTCCGTGCCATCCTTGATCGTCATGAACCTGAAATACATGCTTGAGAGGTCAACACAAAGGTTGAGTGATATTCATAGAGTTTGTTAAATCGTTTGAACACAATGTGTTGGTAGTTAAATCGTTTGAACACCATAATCATAGTGTTTGTAGGTAAATCGTTTGAACACCATAATCGTAGTGTTAGCTGTAGACTCACACCAATGTTTGGAAAACAAAACAGGTAGGCTACGTTATTATACGCCCATAAAATGTATTATACACTAAGCTTATGAAACCAAAACGTTAACGTGTACCAATATCGATTGGCAGGTTTATCCCGGTAGGTACTTTGCCGTCATACCTAATGTCTCAAATATTAATGCATTTGTTTGAACTAATCAAAACAAATGGGATTCGTCAATCCCAATAGGCCTATTCACAATATTCGCGCTCACTTGCAAGTAACCCTCGCAAGTGATTAAATGGTTCATACTAAGGGATCTTGGTTTGGCAAGGATGTTACTTAGTGATAATAAAACATAGTCGAATAACATACAGTAGAAAGCATTGTGTTCGATTTTTAAGATAGCATGTATTCCCCCCAAGGAATTGTAAAACAATTAAGTAATGGAAAGTGGGGCTATGAACTCACCTTAAGTAAGATAGCAAGTAATGAATGTAACGGTCGAATCGTGAAGGTTTCTACGAGCAACCTATAATAGAATGTCGCGACTTAGGATTGGAGTAAAGAATATGAAGTAGTGCCTATATATATATCTTGCATTAAGTCCATGATGTGGTATGATATATAATGTAAGTCTTTGAAAGAAATGATTCATGAAACATGTATGTTTTGTATATCGTTCACTACCGTTCGGGCCGACATAATTCAGAAGTCATGTTAGTAAGCGTTCGAGGAGCCAGGACACTTTAACTCGTAAATCCACAACTCAACTCGACGGCTTACATAATGAACTCCTCACATGAGGCTCCCTACTATTGTAGTAGTTGATGAAATATATAGATATAAGTTTTGATCCGAAAGGTTACATGTCCGATATTTGAATAAACTTAGGAAAGTTTATTTGTACATGAAGATTGTTATTAGGGGTAGCTTCATAAGCCTTAAATGACCATGTTCTCTTGGTAAAATATCATGGTTTCCTTTTAAGTGAAGTAGATCCAAATTGCTTGTTCAAGTTATCGCCTAACTCATTGTTTCATGTTTACGCCTATGTGAGTTGTTATGGTCATTTCGTCATGGCCTAGCCATGACCTTTGGTCCTTGTTCCAAGGTCATGAGACTCAGCCTTGGTTCTAGTCATGTTTGTGGTCTTGATTATAGGTCATAAGACCTCTTGTTCCTTTCAAAGTATAACCATAATCTAGTGACTTTCGCCTAAAAATGGGCTGTTTAGAATTTGAAGAATTTTATCACTCGGAAAGCGTTTTTAGGGCTCGAGCTTCTTTGTTCCTGAACGAAAACGTCGTTTCGGACAACTTTCGTGTTTTAACTTTTTGATGAATCGGACCAAAAGTGGGACTTTCAAAACCCAAATTTGATCAGGAAGCTATTTGGCAGTTTTGCCGGAAATCTTGGTAATTTCAAATGGGCGTAACTTTTGACTCGTATACTCGTTTTGGGTGGTTCAAATTGCTATGGTTTCCTTGTTAGGTCCTCTACCACAATATGTAATAATCAAATAACATATTTTTACCATTTTGGTCGTGGTTTTCCCAAGAAAGTCACTAGTTTGCTTGTTTTAGTAACTTGTTGTAACAATCAATAACAATAACTTGTTTTGCTCACTTTTATACATCATGGACATAACTACAAGACATAATATAGCAAGAATAACATGTAAATAACATGAACATGATTATTTAACAAGAATCAAGTTAGGGTTTGGCTCACAACTTTTGGCTTTCAAAGATGAAAGGAAGTTAACATGTAAGGATAGGACATTGATAGACTTGCTTCAACCCTTTTTCACTTCATGCAATCTTTCTACCCTTGGTATTCTTGAAAGATGGATGATGAAAGTTTAGGTGAAATGAGTGGATTTAAACTCAAGAGAAATCACCAAGTATATGAGGTTATGGAAGTGTTTGATGAATGATAACCTATCTAGGGTTTCTACCTTGTTTAAGCTCTTGATTCTTTTGGATAATACTTGGAGTGAATTAGAAAATGGAATGGTGTTTGTGTGTGTGTTGTGGACGTTCATGGAGAGGCAAGGAGGCTTTATATGGCCTTGAGGAGGTTAGAAGTGTTGACTTGTCAACACTTGATCACCAAGTTTAACACATGTTCTCATCTAAGGCCTCCTAGCATGAGATTGAGCCACACAAGGCTGAATTCCCCCTCCCTAGGTCGTTTCCTAAGCTTGGAGAGCAAGGGTTGGACTTTGGATGATATTATCCAAGATATCTAGTGTTTTTTGACTCCGGGAAATGCCAATCGTAAATGATTAAGCCTCAAAACGTAAAACCGGGTGTCGTAAAATTATGGAACTTGAAAGTATTGATAAACATGTCAATAAGTTCCATAATAAAATATAAAATGAGTGGTAGGTTCCATCGGGTGCTAAAACCCTGCTAAAAACTGGAAACACGGGTCTAAAACGCGTAATTCGCGTAAAACGCTGAATATTGCGTAAAATTGAGAAAAGTATAATGTTACTTTTCTAATGTTATAAAAATGATTTAAAATGACTTATAATGTCTAGACTG
Source organism: Artemisia argyi (assembly GCA_030686995.1). Taxonomy (NCBI): domain Eukaryota; kingdom Viridiplantae; phylum Streptophyta; class Magnoliopsida; order Asterales; family Asteraceae; genus Artemisia; species Artemisia argyi. The sequence continues at coordinate 34,457,760 of CM060709.1, forward strand.
GGCTCAGTCTAGTGTCGGTTGGTATTAAATGTCTTTTAGACATCAAACCGTAAGCCTAAAAATCACGAAATGACTTATAACATCAAGGGATCATTTTTGGTCAATGGAGGAGGGAAAGAATATGTTGACTTTTTCTAATAAGTTGAAAACTCAAAAAGTCTTAGAAACGCGTTTTGTGGTCTCACGGTTAATCGCCCAAATGGTTAAGCGTGCTCATGCGAGAGTAGTACAGGCATGGGTGACCTGCTGGGAAGTTTTTGGTCATATTTTTCTCAGTCACGATTAATTCTCAAATAAATCATGAGTGTGTAAAATATTTTACTGATGTGGGGTCACCTGACGGGGTTGAATTTCGTTGTGCGTAGAATTTCTGATTGACGTTTTACCCTAAAACGTGTAATTCCGTGTAATTCCTTAATAACTTTCACGAAAATGAGCTTATGAAAGTTAAACTTTTAATTTGCCATGGAAATGATTTATCACTCGATAAAATCAAATAAAAATCAACTTTCGGGAAAGTTTCGGGAAAAAAAAAATGAATAGTAAAAGTGAATAGTGAAATTTTCCGGGAATGGTAATTAACCTGAAAAATGTGAATTGTTACACATATTCTACCTTAGCTAGTTATGATCAACTAACCTAATTCTACCTTAGGGAGATGTTTACTTTTCTCTTAGTTGAGAGCTTTGTGGGTTCAAAACTCTTATTCTCTCTTAATGGTAAAACCTATTAAAACTACACCCTCCCCTTTAAAAAAACTAATTAAAAGATTCATATAAAATAACTTAATTTAATAAACAACTCCTTAGTCCAAGCAATACTAAACTAACGTCTTTTATACAATTACCATGAACATTCACATAACACATAATATGATAAAATGAATATAACAGCATGTTATAACCAAATTACTCACCTTAGCTCTATAGCTAATTTACCAAGAAACATCATCACCAAAACTTTGGATTCCTAAACAAGAATCATCATAATTAGGGTTATTAGACAAAAAAGTTACTAAAGTTTGCGAAAAAGTTCACCTAAGTTACTATTGTTTTTTTGGTAACAAAGAGGTTACTCAAAGTTTTGTCACCGGTTACTTAAGTTACTTTGTATGTTTTAACCTACTACTACAGGGTTTTTTTTTTTCTTTCTTTTTTTTTTTTTTTTTTTAATTAAAAAAATAAATAAATAAGTAAAAAATAAAAAAATAACAAAAATAAATAATAAAAAAAATAAAAAAAAAAGTATAAAATAAAAATAAAAATGTATAAAATAAAATAAAAAATATAAAATAAAAAAAAATAAAAAGTAAAAGAAAAAAAAACGACAAAGACGTATGAATACGTTTTTGGACGTTTTAACGTTTTTGAGCGTTATTATACGTTTTATTTTATGCTACTTAAAACCATGTCCGGTGTTTTTAACGTTTTTGAGCGTTATTATTCGTTTTTGAGCGTTATTATTTTATGCTACTTAAAACGACAAAGACGCATGAATACGTTTCTACCGGTTTTGAGTGTTATAATACGTTTTTGGACGTTATAATACGTTTTGGACGTTATAATACGTTTTTGGACGTAATTTTATGTTTTGAAACGTAAAAAGACGTATGAAATGTACACAAGCGTATAAATGCGCACACAAATGTAATAAAAAAAATTATGAAAACCGTACATGAACGAAAATGGAGAAAACCGTACGACAACAGATAGATACATAAAAAGACGGACGAAAGTACACAAAAACGTACAAAAATGGAGAAAACGTACAACAATGTAAAGAAATTACGACAAGAGGAAAAAAAACGTACATGAACGTATAAAACGGATAGAAACATACGAAAATATACAAAGACGTACGAAGGTGAAAAGCGTAAAAATCAAAAAAAAAAAAAAAAAAAAAAAAAAAAAAAAAAAAAAGTTACTTTTTTTTTAAGGTTCAGTAACTTATTTAATAAACCCGTAAACTATAGTAACTTCCTTGTAACGTTTTAAACTATGGTGCTGACGTGGACAAGGGGAACCGGTAATCAGCCGGTTGCCCACCTTCGCAGTAACATTTATGTAACATTCTTAATCTTTGAGTAACCTAAATAACAAACCCGTTTACTTGGGTAACCTCTTTGTAACCAAAAAAACAATAGTAACTTAGGTGAACTTTTTCGCAAACTTTAGTAACTTTTTTGTCTAATAACCCTCATAATTACTCATCATCTCTATAATGTATAACTAATTAAAAGGGTTTACACAACCCATCAACATAACCAAACTCGTCTATTACATGCATACGATCACATGATAAAACCCTGCATATGATCATATGATAAAACCCCCGAAATCACCCATTTAATCAAGAGTTTCAAGCTAGGGACTCACTCTTGCACTAAAACACTTAATTCATCATCAATATTGCACTATAACATCATTAATTTAACTCAAAACCCTTTTCAACCAAAATCCTCAATTTAACTTATGAACCCTAACTTTACTTCATCAACAATGAGGTATTATACCTTGTGGGATTAAAGCTAGGGACTCACTCTTGCACTAAAACACTTAATTCATCATCAATATGGCACCAAGAAACTCTTGTCTTTGCTCCTTGTTTGCTAAGTCTCGTCACACACACATTGCACTCTAAAAGAAGGTAGAAAATGAGGGAAATGCTTGTTATTAATAAAAATTTGGTCACACAATGTCGTAAAAGTGAATGAAAATTTTAAGAATATTAACATTTGTGGAACAAAATTAAGGTTTTATACGAGTTGGAAGGTATGTGACTGCAACTCATCAATAGTCATAATATTTTGATTTGATGAGATCTGCATACCTTACAACATACCTAATACTTACCTCAATACAAAGAACTAAAATTCACCGCACTATATAAACTAGTGAAATTTCTATCTTGTGGAACTATGTGGGATTAACAACTAAAAATTACAAAGAAGCATTCACGTATATACAATCTATCCATGTGAAATTGGGAACGTATATCAACCTAGTGTTAAAAAAAACCGATAAACCAAAAGAACTGAAGAATCGTATCAGAACCGAATTGTATATTAGAACTATGGCACTGTTATTGGTTCCTAAAATTCCAAATTTTAGGTTCTCGGTACGGTTCGGGTCGGAACCATCCGGTTCCTATACTTTCCCGAAAGAACCGACTACTTTGAAAACATGAAATTGTATGGGTTTATTTGGGACATTGTGTAATGTGTACAGCCTTTTAAAAAATAGATAAAAAAAAAAAAAAAAAAAAAAAAAAAAAAAAAAAAAAAAAAAGTTACTCGTTATTAAGCTGTAACATAAAAAATCTAAAACTTAAAAATAAATAATAAAATTAAAACCCTAACTTTTAATCCATTCAAAGATTATCATAAGCATTATTCATCAACATGAAAGTAAATTTATCTTGAAATCATTATCGTAAATTTGATATTTACCTGTAGTAAAATCAAGTGACTTATATAATGCAATATGTGACGAATTTGTAGTTAACAAATAACGAGTATTGATTAGTGATATAATGGGTTGTCATTTGTTATGTGATATTGGAAGTATGAATGCATGTTTTGTCATGATATTATATAAAAATCAATGTTGCAAAACAAGGCCGGTTAATCGTCGATTAGGTACTATAAGGCAACCAACCTTTCTGATTTGTGTAAATCGGTCGAACAACTCGATCAACCGTGATCAACGACAGTTAATGATGGTCAACGGCGGTCAAGCTTGCCCGAAACCTTTAAACCTTGCTGAAAATACCCAAAACTCACCGTAAAATTGTTTAATAAGTTATACGTGTTGTTTATATCTATTTCAAGATGTCTTTTTTAAGAAAACTTGCCGAAAATACCTAAAGCTTGTCGAAAATGCCAATCCGATTAATCTTGCCTATACCAATTACAAGCTACAGGGGTCGACCGCCCGAATACCGATTCACGATTTTTGCAACCTTGATAAAATGTTGGTCAGTTGGTGTACTTCATGCTTTTCGATTTAATGGTTTGTATTGTTGGAGACATTTTTGAGTATTTGTATTGTTATATAGCATTTAGCATATATTTATGAATGATCGACGATGAAAAAATAAATTATTTAAACACTTAGGTGCTTGTGGGAATTACCGAAAATTTCCGTACCGAAACCGAAGAACTTGAGACGGTTCTTAGTTCCACTTTTTTCATATTTTCGGTTATCGGTTTTTTCAAGACGGTTCCAGTACCATGGACACCCCTACCAACCATCGTTACCATTTAACTGGAGCTATGATTATTTGATCATTGATGCCTTGTTACATTAATTCATAGGTTTTACGGTCCGTTTGGTTTGATACGTTAGGATGAGTTTTAATTTGAAAAGACATGTAAACATTGTTTGGTTGAGGTTTTGGGATTAGAAATCAACCATGAATTTCACTCACAACAACTATATGAAAGGTAGGCAAGATAAGATTTTAGATTTATATTATGGGAATTTCTAAAATGTGTCCCATAGGCATAGGATAAAATGCATTAATTACTACAAGATTCTTTTTGAAATCCTTAATTATTTATTAACTATTTTACTTTTTATGTCATACCAAATATATTATTTGTTTCACAATTCAATTAAAATCACCTTCAAAACAAAAAAGTAAACATACTCGTCACTTCAAGTTTTCCTCTCCTTCCAATTTTAAGTTCCCTGCAAATAAACTTTCTATACAAGCGGTGGGTAACATGCCCATGGGTTAAGTTATAACTTACTGCCACGTCAGCATCACATCAACTTTAATCTTTTAACCTTAACTCATGACTTTCCATCATGGTAGCATAACTCCCTTATAACTCACACCCGTTTTTAGGGACCAAATTGCAATTTTTTTAATACACAAAGCTGCATAACGCAGCGTTAAAACGTTGCCATGGTGCGTTAATGTGGGAATGACTTCCACCCTCAGTAACGTTTAACGCGGTTAAATGTGGGTGAGTTATAACATAACGCGGGGCTATGTGTTATGTTACCGTACGCTCTACCTTCCAAAGTTTGACTTGTCACATCTTTCAAAAATATAAACTAATCACTTCCTTTTATCTAATTCAACTAAAAAAATCAAACACCTCAAATGATAAAAATTAACATACCCAACACTCCAACAGTCCAAAATATACATTCGAACAAAATACTCAAATTCCATATCTTAAGTAATGAAGTCAACTAGTTCAAAAGTAGCATAATATTCTAAGTTCTGACAGTGCCCAAAAGAAATCAAAAGTAGCCAATTGTATCAAACAAAAAAACAGTGCCCAAAAGAAATTAAAAGTAGCCAATTGGATCAAATAATAAAACTTGATAAATTCTAATATTTAGTACCAAAAACTGGATTTAAGTTCTCATTTTCCGAGGCAATCTTTTTTCTCTTCTTAGCACGTCGTTGAGCAATATCGCGATCGGTAATATTTTCCTAATCCGGACAGTTACTAATGTAATGGCCAGTAGACTTACATAGGCTACAACGTCTTACTTGTTTTGTGAACAAAATCAGTTGAGAGAGGACGACCAAGCTGTGAGTTGTTTAAAGGTGTTGAATCCATCAAAGTTGCTTCTTGGTCTAATGGAGAAGTGTCTTGAAGTTGCTCTTCTCGTCTCCAACGTGATAGCCAATACGTAGAAGGAATTTCAAAGCAATCTTTGTGTACAAAAACGCTTAAAATATGACAAGAAAGTATTCCAACAAATTCAAAATATTTGCAGCTACAAATAGCGACATTACCATCTCAAAATACCGTATGATGTCGAGTCGCTTTATGATGGTTGATGATAAAAGTGGTGCAATTTTCTTCATGGATTGAATATTGAAATGCTTTACCGAACTCATAAGTAAACAAAATCTTCTGTAATTTATTGTAGAATAGTAAATAATAGTAAACATAGAGTTTTAATTTTAAGAACAAATACTGAAACTAACTAAGAGTATCATGAAAAGCCATCGAAATGTATTTGTTGTCTCGTTACGTAAAAGTGCACAACCAAGTAATATTGTCCTTCCATGATTGTCAATACCCACAAAAATCCCAAAAGGCATGTCGTACTTGTTCACCTTATATGTTGTATCAAATACGACTACATCTCCATATTTTTTATACCAATCGAAACAGTGGGCATGAGACCAATATATATGTTCTAACCTACTTTAGCCATGTATATGTATACTGAAAATTAAGATTTTTACTTTTTAGCTTGTTCACAATACTTCAAGAGATCTCCAGCTTCATTTTTTGAGTGCATTCTATGAAATTTGTTAAGGAAATTATGAACATCTTTTAAAAGAAAAGAAAGTTCTTCATGCCTCACATTTCTTTCAAGTTTCATAACACGCATAATTTGTCTAACAGATAATCCCCCTTCTTTCAATATAAGTATACGGTTTTCATCATCTATTGTAATGCATCGATAAGATGGAAGAAAACGAACCTCTTATGTGGACAATAATACATGATTATGCTCCGCGACAAATTGAATAACTTGTCACATAAAAAGACATTGGATCCACAGAAAAGTACAATTTAGGTGGATCCCTATGTCATTTTCTGTGAGGTCCCTATGTTTTTTATTGTGCTTAACTTGTGCCCTTGAGTCACAAGTCAGACAAACATAACAGTTTTTTGTTGGACATTTCTTTAGTCTTCAATTAAACTTCTTTTTATATTAAGTTATAAATAAACCTACAAATTGAGGACAAGTGACATCATGAATCTCATCACCATCACCTCACATGCCAATTCTTGTAAAGTTCTTTCAAGTGCATCCTACTTTTTGTTGGTAAATCATGGCATTTGAACTATGCCAACTAATTTAATCACCCAATAAAGATGTGGGAGATCTGTCTCTTTGGTCCCACACATTAAACCATCAACACCGGAGAGGCGAGAGCCGACACACCAAATATCAAAAGTGCACTTGCATGCTGTAAATACATTACAAAGAGAGTTCTACCACATGGACTACAGTTGCAGCCAAATATTGTATGTATAAAGTTATATGTATCTCCTTACAAATTACATCGAAAAGAAAAGCAAAACATTCATACCATGAGTTGTAAGTTACAAAAAAAGGGTAGGAATAAGATAACACAGAAAAATATCAAAGAATTTCTCAACACATAGCTATAAATAATAATATGACAAATGAGCTTCCATTCTTATACTCGGGTAGTAGGAAAAGACCATGCAATCTTTCTTCCTAAATTTGCTTAGATCCGAAATAAGTTGCTAACCAAAGTTTCAATTCATTTCTTTTTTTCTTTTTTCACATCCTCAAATAGTTGTAATACTATTTACCATACATCACGGAGATATCTTCCTGCCATTTGTAGATTCTTCACGTAGAGCTCCGCCTTTGACGAGTCTAGAGATCCCTGAAATCAATAAAAATAATTCCATTACTACAAGCTCCCATAAAATTTTCAATCATTCGTCCAAAAGTGATGGCATTATCGACCAGTTTATGGTAAACAAGTCGATTAGGATTATACTTTGCCTTTTAATGGGTCATATGGGTGAAATTTTAACAACTAGCTAAACTGGAAACCGGTTGGATGGGTCAATCAGGTCAAACGGGTTGTCAAATCAGCTAAAGCGTCTTTAATATGTACAAAACTTCCCCAATCTTTCACTTCAAAAATTGGTTATCATTGTCATAATCTTGTTTATTTAACACATTGATTAGGAAAGGTATTTGGGGGTCGGCCAGGCCAAACGTCTTTTGGACACGGTTGCCTGCCCAGCCAGACTCTACATAAGGTCGAATCAACCCGTCCTCAAATATTTAAAATGGAAGGGTTTTGCCGTTTTGGACTAGAATCAAGAACGCAAATAGGTATCTTTTTGTTGGCCGAAAGACAGAACATGTACAATTAATAAGACTCGAAAAAAATATGAAGTCAGCTTTCATGGGCCAGAAGAAGATGTATTATTTCTCATTAAAGTAACGTAGATAGCAAGTGGACCCTAAAGTATTTAACACCATATAATTATATCCGTCCACATCTCAGCCGATTGTGTGGCCATATAATACACCTACTCCTAAACTTATGTAAATAAAAAAATATAATGCATATCAAAATCAGATATATAGAATACAATTAAATAAACATTAATTAATCTGTTGAAATATTTAACATACCTGTTCTTGCACAATAGTGTGCAGAGTCCGATGTACATCTTTGGCCATGCCTTTGGCATCACCACAAACATACAAATATGCTCCCTCAGAAAGTAAATTCCAGATATCCGAAGCCTGCAGGAACATTTTTATATAAAAAATGATGAAACATTCTAATAAATGGAAAAGCCTGATCTTGTGATAGTTCTTTTATTTACCTTCTGAGTCATCTTGTGTTGCACGTACTCCTTAGTGGCACCTTCACGAGAGAAGGCTGTAACAAGCTCGGAAATAGCACCAGTCTCCACGAAATTATTAAGCTCGTCCTCATATATGAAATCCTGATAACATAGGGACTCTGGAGTTAGGCATTATCCGAAACAAGACATGGTTGATTCTGGTTATTTATTATTATTACGTTTTTTTTTTTTTTTTTTTTTTTTTTTTTCTCTTAACGGGTAAAATAAATAGGTTTGCTAATAAGAAAAGTCGCCCAAAAGTGTATTTTCACAGCATAACACTTTCCTAACTCAGTTTCAATAATAGCATCAAATAGATTATTATTGAAATACTACACTTTTGTAATCATATTTGATACATTACATGTTTATAATAAAATTTATATTTTTTTAGGTCAATCCAAACAAACAGACCACATACTATAATTAGCATGTTTAACATGTTAGCCAACCTACCAGACCCCACTCATTATGCCACCTCTAATTATGACCTTTAGAAAGAGTGTTTTGAACATACCACTTTGCGATTCCTGCATCCGAAGAATAAGATGGCTGTTCCGAGCTCGGTCCCAGCTTCCTTCTGAGCCAACCTTTCCTGAAGGAAACCTCTAAATGGAGCCAATCCAGTGCCTGGGCCAATCATGATAACTGGGACCTTAGGATCAGAAGGAAGTCTGAAATTGGATGTTCTAACATAAATTGGGGCCCAACTGCAATCCTGGCTTTCTGTCATAGGCACGGCATTCTGAAATAAACCATCAAGTTAAGATTAAAATCATAGAAAAGTTCAACTCTATTCGGCCACCAGCAAAGAAAATGAGCTAATACCTTCATCCATGTTGAACAGACTCCCTTGTGAACGCGGCCTGATGGTGTTTGCTCATACACTAATGCACAAGTTACATGAATCCTATTTGGTGCAAACCTGAAACAAGAAATCCATATTAATTTAAGATGTCCATTAAAAAATTATTTATATTTGCCAATAAAGTAGTAGCAAACACAAGACCAACTGAATGTACTTACTTTGGGGAAGAAGAGATGGAATAGTATCTCGGCTGCAAGCGTGGGGCGACAGATGCAAAAAAAACACCAAGCGGAGGCTTAGCTGATGGGAAGGCCTCCATGACCTCAAGGAGACTTCTGTGGCTTGCAACTATCCACTGAGCATATTCATCCTGAAGAACATTAATGCAAGAAATGAACATCAGTTTATATATCAAAAAGATTAACATTGATTCAAGGCATACAAAAATGAAACAAATCCCAACCTTTCCAGCAGGAGACGCAAGAAATTTCAGTCTATCAGCTTCAGTGGAATCAGTAGCATGAGCAGCTAAAGCAAGCAAAGCTGACTGTAGTGCATACGCATAAAAAGCATTTGTCAAGTTCAAATTCAGATGGGAATTCATAAAACAACCGTTGTTAGCATGCCAGTTCGTGCAAAGTATAGGCATCATAATACCTTTTTAGGAGAGCTCAAAACATCGGCATAGGAAGCCAATGCTTTTCTTAAAGTGCATGGAGGGAAAGGAGGTGGCAAAGAGGCTCCACCAAGTGGTGTCCCGTCTTCGTTATCAGTGTGTACTGAGAAATAAGTGTGCGGCGGTAAACCTATTAATTTTTCAGCTTCGTCCACAACTTCACTTAGATTCTCAACGTAGACTCCAACATGGTCCCCAGTTTCATACCTGAAACAAACATATATCATCTAAATTTGGTTCCTTCCATCAAAGAGTCATATACATATAGCAGTAACCAAGTAAACTGCATGAGTAACTTACGATAATCCAGTATTAGAGATATCAAATTCCAAATGAGTGCAAGACCGGTCAGATAGAGGGGAATGGAGCTCCTTTTTGACGGCGACATTGGATCTATAGGCAGACAGGATAATTTCAGGTTAAAGAAAATAAAATAAGGTTACCAATTAGAACAAATAGAGCATGAGCAAGCTTATATACCTGCATGGATGTTGAGCATCATGAACAGCATGGCCATTTGTCAGTTGATCCTGATCATATGTCTCTGGTTTATCATGGAACACAACACGGTATTCTGCAACAGCAGCTGTGTATGGAGTGGCAACAGATGTATCATCCTCATCACGAAGTAATTGATCCAACTCAGGCCACACCAACTCTTTCCTGAAGAAGTAAAGTTCAATAAAATATGTTAAACTCATTCGCACAACCACTTATTGAAAACTAGTTGATTTTCAACATTCAAAAGAAAAAGTGTATTTATCTAATACCATGCAGTAAAGTCGTCTTCAATACATTGATCATCGTCTCCCATGCCAACAGGAACAAGGCGCTTTGCACCTGTAGATAGTGAAAATCCTAACGTTAGATAAAAGGGGAAAGCACTCATAAAACATGATAGAAAAATTGCCAATTTCTATATGCATAGCACCCATTAAGCTAGGAACCAAATAATCATCCATCAATAACAAATGATGCCATCCTCAATGTAGTAAACAATATATCTTCTTGAATATAGACGACATAAACTTGCTAGATACTATTCAGTAGTAACATTCATAAATAACCACACTATTCGTTATGAAGTGTGATGATCAATTTCTAGTACAATGCAATGTAACAGCTTCAAAACACTGATCATCACACTTTGAACTTAAACATGAAAGCAATGGACCAGCTGCCTATTTATTAGACGGGAGTTAGCGCTGAGCTAAGCGAGTACAAGAACCAAACCAAGTAAACAAGCTGGCAAATGCAAATGACCACCCACTCAACAAAGCAATACTCTTATTTAAATGAAACTGGATATGCAAGGAAATGAACCTACCCTGTTCCGTAAGTTTTTCATCGACCACCTTCGCAATCTACATACGCAAAACAAGGCAAAAAAAAAGAGATATCAGCATCAGTTAGCATTCAACAGAACATTCATAAAGCTACAATTACTTAAAATATCAAAGAACACAACATAATATTATCCGTCACCTTGTTGAAATGCTCATACTGTCTGTTACCAAGTCCAAACACTGCGTATTGAAGCTTTTCAAGCCATTCACCTTTCTCTTCTCCCTGTAACAGTAGGGAAAAAAAATCAAATTAGCATGTAAATCCTACTTAATTACCACATTGTACTATTCCACAACTCGGATAATATTTACCTCGGTAAACCATTTATAGAATCTAGCAGCATTATCTGTCGGCTCACCATCTCCATACCTACAAAACCAATCATCATAAAGAATTCAATAAGTAGGTATTCATTAACCACCTACCACATCTTTTACAATTATAATAACATCATATACTAGCTGATCAGATCCCAACATTTGAACAAAAAAAAGACGTGTATCAAATAAGCAACTTTAATTATACGAGATTCCAAAAACGATAAAAACTTACGTAGCTAAAAAGAAAAAAGCAAGAGATTCTTTCTTTAACTTCTCCTCATACTCATCATCTTCAGCGGCATAATCATCCTACATAAAGTATAAACAAAATCAATTACGCTTTAAGAATCAATACTACTTCCAGATAAAGTATCGACGAATCTAGTCAATCCAATCCATTTGCATCTCGGACTGATCCGTATAATAAAAAAGTCAATACTCACCAAATCAATCACTTTAAACACCGCCTTTTCATATCTCGCTTTAGCTTCTTCAACAAGCGCCTTTAATCAACAAACACCAAATCCAAGTCAATAAAAGCCGAAACACATATCAAAACATCACAATTACGTAATTCACATAAAGTCAACCAATCATGTAAAATTAACGCGAATTAGTGAATAATTCATTTTAGCTAAACCTAAAGCCAACTAATCAATATCGAAAACTAATCGAATCTCGAATCGCATAAATCGAACAAATAATTCACAATTCAACTCATCAAAATCAATCACTAATCAAATTATTATTATTAAAAAAAAAAAAAATCATAATTCACTAATCAAAGTCAAACACTAATAAAATTATATAAAATTAATACAAATTATATAAAATTTTATAAAAATTGATTTGACCTTAGCAAAACCTTCAGCAGTACCAGTCTGCGTCCCAAAAAACACAGTAACTTTCTTCCGTCCATCATCAACCTCATCCTCCGTCACTTTCTTCGGGACAACAATCACCGGAGACTCCGCCGCTTTCTTCGCCGACGAAGACGACCGTCTCCACACAAGGACGACAACGCATCCGATCAAAACCGCAACTGAAGTAGTTAAAATCATCAAAAGCTCACGATTCTCCATAAACACGGCTAACGGAATATTCGTATCGGATGTGTTTGATGTGTCGAACGATACCTTGCCGTTAAGTAACGCCGTCATTAGATCGAAGGGAGATAACTTGACGGAAGCTGTTTGCATAGTTGTGATGGATTGAAATTAACGGAAGGTTCGAGAGTTTTGTTTATTTGGGGTTTGGTTTTTAGAGAGAGAAAGATTTTATAAAAAAGTTGGGGTTTTTTTTTATAAAGTTTCTCTCTCTAAGATGAGATGGGGAAATGAAATTGTTGGGGGTAGTTGGGAGAAAGGTATTGACTTGAAGGGGGTTTTATGAAGGCTTAACTACACTTAGTCACCTGCACCTACTTTCTTTAACCATGGTTAGCTGCCTACCTTTATTTTATTAAAAAAAAAAATCAATTTGTTGGACTTTTTTTTGGTGTGTAGCGTAGCAAGGTGTCACCAAACACCAAAGTTTTTAGGAGAGCCGGAGTTTCACTAGTTGAAATTAGGATTGAGCATTTGAGCATGATATACCGGGACGGAATAGGATCTTCTAAAGTTGAAAGGATCAATATTACTAAAGTTCGGGTATTATGAGCCTTAATTCAATGGCTCAAATCAAAAGAACTTCTTTTGATTTGAACTATTGGATCAAATTCAACTGCTCACAATCATGCAACTTGAGTGAAGTTGATCGTCTAAACTTGAGAGGATCCTATTCTGGATTAGTCTGTTGAGAAACTGGACCGAACCAAATTGATCGAATCAAAACGCTCAATATTACCTTTTTCCTCATATTTGGTCTCCGATCCAGTCCGGTGCGATTCAGTTTACACATAACTCGCAATTATGCTTTGTTTGACTGAACCGAACCGACCTGGAATTGGACCGTCCTCGGTCTGGTGTTTTGAGCCAAATCGATTTTTGGTCCAGTCCGGTTTTTGAACCGTGATCAACCCTAGTTGAAATTTTTGGTATTTCAAAAATACTGATAAAACTGTGTATCATAGTTAAAAAACAAAAACAAAAAAATAAATAAATAAATAAATAAATAGCTTGATTTATCCATGTGATTTGAATAACGATCTTTTCTATTTTAGCAACGTGTCACAAGAGTTTTAGAGAGTCGGGGTTTTCACTAGTGAAAATTTTGGTATTTAGAAAATATTGATTAAACTACATATCATAATTAAAAAAGCTTGATTTATCCATGTGATTTGAATAATGATCTTTTTGTTTAGATTTTAGAAAATGGACATCCCATTGATCTTTTAATTTGTCACTCTTTCAAAAAGTTTGGGAAACAAAAGCAAGTATCAAAGGAATGGAATGGAAGAATTGTGTATGATTGGTTTGAGGGTATGACTATAAGAGAATAAATTTTATTCTAATTGTTGTTGTTTGATTAGTATTTGGTAATTGAAAACACGAATCTAACTCTTGAATCTAGGCTTCTCTAAACCGTCCAAAGGTGGTGGGTTTTAAACCCCATTCCAATTACCATGCTCGTAGTGATTCCCAGCATAAACCAAACACCCCGTTAGTATTTCGTTGCAAGACTAACTTTTGTAACGAGTTTACTATGTATATTTCAAACACTAGATGATTAGCCACTCATAGCTTATGTGTTAAATTGTAATTACCAATTAATATATTATGTAAGTTCAAAAAAATAAAAATAAAAATAATAGATTATGTTAACTTTTATATGTAAGCATATTTTTGTTTAACAATATTACTCATTTTTCAAGTTTTAAAGTTTTAAGTAATTTAATTTTCTCTAGTATTGATATAGATAGACGATAGTCAATGTATAAATTGTTCTTGCGAAACATATTAAACTCTAGATGTTTAGGCTATGTTTGGCGCACAGTTTTTTAGAGTTTTTTGGGGCGATGAGCGGCGATCAATGAGCTTTTTGATTTTTAGTATTCGTTTGGCAAAAGAGCGGTGAGCTTTGCTATTTTTTAGGAAAACTCATTTTTCCAATGCTTCTTTAAGAAGTTGTGAGCGGTGAACGGTGAGCTGTGGCTACTGCTCACAGCTACTTTTGCCAAACATAACCTTAATTAGGTCGAACGGTTAAAAGTTAATGAAACAGAACAAACCAAACTTTATAAAAATAATGAATAGAACAAATCAAACTTTATAAGCTGGTTTTATTTATAAATCTATCATATTTTTAATGATAGTGTTTGTTAAGCTACATATATGTGATATGATTATGATATTGAAGTAGAATTATACAAAAAAGTGAGTCAATTAACCACTGTTTGACCAACTTTGATAATTATTTATGTGTTTCATACCTTAAGACTTAAGTTGCGTGCTTATTTTGACCACGAATGAATAACTATAAAGTATAGTCTCGCACTCTCGCATGACCAAAATAAATCTTTTAGATCCATGCATGTAAAAAAAGTTAGACGCACAAGACAGAAAACTATCTATATATATTTTTTAGGTTAGGCGTTGTCTTTGTTTTGTTCATTTTTTGAAACATATGTATCCTTTTTTAGGACAATCGAACATAAAACTAAGGCTATGTTTGGCGCGGAGCTTTTTTGGAGCTTTTTGGGGTAATGAGCAGTGAGAACGAGCTTTTTTATTTTTGATGTTTGTTTGACATGAGAGCTGTGGGCTTTGCTATTTTTTAGGAAAGCTCATTTTCCCAATGCTTCTTTATGAAGCTGTGAGCTTTTTTGGCTACTGCTTGCAGCTCACAGCTACTGCTCACTGCTACTGCTCACAGCTACTTTTGCCAAACATAGCCTAAATTGGCATTTGTGTAAAAGCGAAGTGTTGAGATCAACAAAAATGAGAGAGTGTTGACTTTTTTAGCAACAAAGGAGTTCACATGGTCTAACACGTGAATTGACTTGGTCATAACTTAACTTACGAAAGTGTTGAGATTAACATATATGTTGCTATTTGGTTAAATGTGTAACTATATGTACATTATATTTTTCTCATATTTCATCTCAGAAAGATTGGCTATAATTGTTGTTGTATGCAGTAACTTATAAAGTGATAAACTTTTTACAGTCGATTGACAAGTTTAATAATCTTTCTATATGTACTCATTCCGTTACATATTTATTGACAACATGTCTGTTTTGCTTTATCTCAAAAATTAATTGTCCGTATACAAAAATGATATGGAGTATAGATCAAGTTTATCATATTACTCTCATTTGAGTTTACTATTATAAACTTTGAAGAAGTTATCTATACTACATATAATGCATGATGCACTCTCTCTCTAAAATTTTCAGATTTACAAGAAATAATGCATGGTTTACAACTCTTTAATGTACCCAATTTTCAAAATTACAACAAAGTAAGCATATTGTACAACAAAAAACAGCATAGTGTCATTTTAAGACAAAAATTCTACCAAACAACATTAATGCTATTAAAAACACCCCTTCACCAAAAATTACAACCATTTAAGCACAATGTACAATAGCTTTTAAATAAATACAAGTCATAAAACACAAAGCACAAGTATGTAAAGCACAATGATTTTAAGGTCAACAATCTATTCAACACATATAATTAATACACTAATTAATTCACCCCTTCATCAAAATATACAATCATTTAAATATAATGTACAAGCTAATCAAGCTACAAAGCCAAGTACTTAAAAATAAAGCCATTAGGCTGGGCACAGTGGTCGGTTGACCGGACCAGTCACCCCTGCGCTGACCGAGTCGCCGCCACTGTAACCACAAGATTGATGAAGGTCGGACGGCTCCAAAATTCACAAACCAGTCACCCCCTCGACCAATTAATGTATCAAAACAAAAACGATGATGAAACGAAAGAAGAAAAGAACAATCATTAATCAAGCCAAAACAAACATCAACCTTATTCCATCTATGGTCTAAGAACAGAAAGTATACAACAACAATAAAAACCAGCATCTACATCTACCTCAGTTCTAACCCCATCTCAAAACCACCATCACGGTCAACACAACATAAAACCTTAGAGAGAGTTTTCATTTGATATTCAAGAAAAGGGTTTGATTTTCTTGCAAACATAGATTGTTAGTTATGTTTGGTTATCAAGATAAGAAAGGAAGGAAGAGTACGTGATGTTTGTGTGGCTGCAAATCTTGGTTGCGTATTTTTGTGAGGGAAATTAGGGCAGGAGTGAGGTAATTTAGGTTTTGTAAACGTATTTATAATTCCTAACATTTGGGTTATATAACGGTTTGGTTGTTAATTGGGCTGGCCAAATGATATCACAAATTGTTTGGTAGTTTTATCTTGGGCCTTAATAGATATTGATGATTAAAGGTTGTTTAGGTTGAAAATGGTTTTAGACTAATTACCAATTGAGCCGTATATTATTTATATGGTATACCTGATTTTTGGTTAATTTTGATATTTGGTTCATGTGAATAGTGTATATTAAAAATAAAATGTAAGGGATATATATATATATATATATATATATATATATATATATATATATATATATATATATATATATATATATATATATATATATATATATATATATATATATATATATATAGTGTAAAAAATATTGATTTTTTTTAAATAAAAATATAAATGTCGGTCGCCTTACTATGCCTACCCCTACCTAAGGTAGAGAGACTGCTTCCAGTTCTATCTAAGATAGGAAAGGACCTCCGACCTTTTGTAGGGAGTGATGATCGAACCATTGACTTCTAGGTTAAGATGCAAGGGATTTTTAACTGATCCAACCCTAAAATTATTGTTATTTGTAAATTAATCATTAAAAAAATATGGCCGCATAGCATCACATTACCAGAAAATATAGTCACAGGGTACTCGCCGCCGCATCGTGCGAGTACCGTGCTAGTTAGTTAGTTAAGTACGTAGCATTAAATTATTATTGAGCAAAACGTAAGAAAAAGAAATCTGTAATGACGATGTTTTTATTAAAATATATTTTGAGACGGAACGAGTAACTTATTATTTAATCTTGTTCTTAATTCTTAAATATTTTAATTGCATAAACAAGAAACTAGATACCCTATAAAAAGGCAACGTTGCTAATTTATACTTAATCCGTCTCGAAATAAATATTAATTTTGTAAATGCATAAGTTTTAAAAATTCTCACTGACATTCTTAAACATTCAAATCATAGTTGTCAGGATCTCAATCCTGATCTTACGATCCTATGATTTTACGATACTGCAAAACAAAAACGATCTGTATCCTACATAGGATTTTTGCAAGCTTAAAATCTTATAGGATCCCGATCTTTACCATATTATCTTAAGATCTAATCCGATCCGATCTTACTTTTCTCGGATTACAAACTAAAAAGCTATAAATTTATGGGTTTTTTTATGTAGAATTCAGAAAACAATATGTTAATCTTTTTAACTATTTCATAATCATAATTTAAGACAATATTTCTATGAAATATTCATAATATTTTGTGTTTATAATGTATAATAATTTGTAGATTTGTATAATATTACAAAAACCATTAAGAATAACATTAGAGTAGGATCTTAAGATCCCGATCCGATATTACGATCACGATATTGCAAAAACGAAAACGATCCTAAGTAGTAGCATCCTGATCTTGAAAACCTTGATTCAAATATCCTCTTCGCCCGCTAAACTCATTTTTATTTGTTAGAGTGCATGGCACAAACGATTTTTCGTCCGTCATTCGCACCAATAACGGCCGAACGGCGCGGCAAACTGCACTGTTCCGTCAGTCATTTGTTCGCCGTTGGTTCCCTAGCCGTTCCGCCAACAATTCGTTTTTTTTATTTTTTTTTTAGTGAATGAGTATTTTTTGTGGGCTGTTTTGTGAGACTTAGAAAGTGTTATTGGTTTTTTTTGTTTGGACGATATTTTAGTTATTTGAATGTTATTAAGAGGGTGATGATTTGGCTCTTAAGTGACATACAAATAACATATTATTCGTAATGCTTGTACTGAGCACTATTAAAATACAAAATAAATACTTATTTATGATATTTTAAAATGAAAATATTGATATTTATTTTGGGACGGGAACATAATATCATACAGCATTAATAATTGTGTATTATACATAGTCAAATAATTATTATAAAAATGTTGTGTGGTTTCTGTAGCTTTGTGACTTCTTTGGTCATTTTGTGTGTGCGTGTTTGGGTGGATCAACGTGTTCGACTTTCCTATTAAGTTTCTTTTTCAATGTCTTCTTTGAATCGTGGACTAAAATTCACACTTTTATAGTTTCAAATAAAACCCTGAAGTATATAAAATTTTGCATATAAGACCTTGATATTATAAAAAAAATACAAGGCGTCTGAAATTGGCATGTGGTCTAACATGTCCGCCATTAAAGGCACGCGGGTTTGGTCTCAACTTGCAACCAACCCCCACACGGATCTTCCATAGCCTTTCGTATTTACTTAAAAAGTTAAAAAACATTTCGATCATTCTGGTTTCATGCATCTTAAGAATGTCAACCGGACACTCCTATAATAAAATACTTTAGTAAAAGAAATATAAACTATTTATAAGTATGGCTACATATATAGAAAATAAAATATAAACAAAATGTAAATGCAATTTTTATCAACCATAATAAAAATATGTATTTCCAGATGAGTCTTTAGACATAAAAAGATATTTCGATGAAATAGGTACTTTTAAGTTATTTAAGATTTCTTGTTCGACTTATACCTTCCGCATGTCATAGAGTCATATGTGTAAGATTAAGGGTGCGTTTGGTTTCCCCCTATGGGAATCAAACTATCACTATGAAAGTGATAGTTTGTGTTTATTTAGAATGCTGGGCCCACAACTATGACTATGAAAGTCTAATATATTTCATACTTCATATACAACTCTATAGGGGGGAATGGATCTTTCATAGTTGAGGGACCCACCACTACTATCAAACTCATACCCATTGTCATTCCTCGCAGCATACCAAACGCACCCTAAGTCTTTTCCGGTTGTATCTCCACTTAATTATACAATGTAGTAGGACTGGGTGAGAAAGGACAACGGGTACTTGTTGCCAATAAACTTCTCCGTCCTTTAGACTAAGTGTAACAAAGACTATGGTGACACTCTTCTTTTCTGTTATTTCAATTTTTTTTTTCTTTTTTCTTTTATTTTTATTTTTATTTTCTTCAAAACTACTTGACCAACTTAGTGTAACAAAGAGACGGACATCACAAAAATATAACCTCACAAAAATATATTTTAAATAAAAACTTACACACACAAACATGCACTAAACAAGGTCGATCGACCGATCCTCTTCTCCCATTATACATAAGACGACGCGTCGGAAGAGACGAGATGTAGCAAGGTGGGACGCATCGAACCATTACCACATAAGCTGGGGACTCGTCGACTTTGCCTTTACTCGTAGAGAATAGTTTTCTTTACAAGTGTAGTCGTGTGAATAGCTTTTGTGTGGAAAGTTCCAGTTACATTTTGGGGTCCAAGCATTGTGGTGCACATCAATATTTTGTTTTTGACGTATATCTTAAAAGACTTGAAACATGTAAATTATCTTTTATGATCTGTCTCTTTACAAAACAAATGTATTATAAGAAATAAAAATTTACTTTTAAATAAAAACTTTTTTTCTGTTAGAAAAGAAAATAGTTTTGTCTTGGCCTCTATCTACGTTGTCTTGATTCAAAATCACTCTAGTATTGTGTGCTTCTTGCGTTTTTGACAAAAAAGTAGTTAAAACGTGAATGAAATTGAAGATAGTTGATGATTAAACTCTCTAGTTGTATGAACAACCACAACCTAGTTTATAATTATAACATTAATAATGTGATAAACGTTACACATGCACAGGTATGAGCACTAACTACTTGTGCTGTTTTGCATAACACATTTTCTCATTTATTTATAGCATAAAGTTTAGCATAGAAACGTATAAAATATTCTCATCATCATTACGTCTCATATCTCACTATGATTATTTAAATACTTTGGATATGCATGTAGTTTGCCTATAAAGTAACCACAAGTCCACAAATACAGGTGATAAAAGAAACAAAGATAAGGTGTGGGAAATGAAGCTATACATTTATCGATCGGGACAAACTAATGCAATAGTTTATTCAGACGTAATTCTAAAAATGGAATATGTCACAAGTACATGTTTTTAGATGCGTTATTTTGACAACAAATGCTATCTACAACGTCTAAAAATGTGAATGATTAATACCAACTTATAACACTTGTGAATTAGCTCGTCGACAAGTTTTTGCAAGCCCTAGTCAATGGTAAGCGAAATAGACTGATTGGTCGTAATCATGCCAACGAAAACATTGGCGTCGAGTTGTGATACCTACCTTTTTTTTGTAGTATATGTTTAGTTGATATCAATTATTCATGCAAATATCTTATTGACTTATTGTGTGTGATAGCGTAACAAAGGCTATGTATAGTAATGCCTTCCTCTTGCGAATGAAACATTACTTCCAAAACTAACACAAACAATTACTAGTTAGGCATAAATTTGTCCCAAATTTTGGTTGATAAAGTGAGATTTGTGTATGTTGTCAACCACGTGATTTCTTTAGTCGAAATACTAGGCTGAATTTTCAAGACATCAGTCTGCTATATAATGTAAAGTCAAAAGTGTATGGTAGGATTTAATTTGCTAGTGACCCAAAATGCATAGTCAAATTAAGGAGTTTTGGCCTTTCAGGTACTAATCCGGGGTTGTTTTATTAGTTGTTTTATATTATATGCCAAGAAGCTATTCGTGTAAACAGTAGCGGCGATTAGCATGTGCAAGTGGTGCAATCGTACATGACTCCTTTTTGTAAGGGGCCCATCATTTGATATACATTCATTAATATTTATAATTTTATGCATAAATAATTTGAATTTTTAGCGTATAATTTGATTTTTGTTAATATAAGATACTTGAAGCAATTTGCGTAATATCAAAGAACTTTTTATTTTTCATAATATTTAAACTTTTCGCGATTTATAGGGCCCTCATTCGTGATCTCGCACCGGGCCACCCAAATCAATAGAACGGCCTTGCGTGTAAGCAATCAACGAAATTTGGTTTACGGGAGAAGAGATTAGATGTGCTTTGGTAGAACATTTATGGAGTGTTTGTCTAAACTTATTCGGCATGTTTATGAGCTTATCAAAAAGTTAATTACACAACCAAAGAAAGGTACGAGTCTTGAAAATAGCTAAATTAGCTAAGTACGTGTTTGGTTTATGGGTGTTGAAATGGATCTATCACAATCAACTTCATAACAAGTTTGTTTACGAGTTTAGGTCTCAAATAATCAACTCACACCTATTAAACAATTCTTCACAAAACATGTGGGTTTATTTGTATTTCGTGGGACCCACTGTCTTTTTCTTACAAATTAATGAGCCATCCTTATTTATTTACTCTATTCGTCTCAAAATTATTGTCCATATTTCATTTTTGGGTGTCTCAAAATGATTTCTCATTTTCTTTTTTAAGTAAAAACTAGAGAATATAGTACGAGAATATTCTCTTTGAGTGATTGTAGTCTCACTTTTATTAAGGGTCCGTTTGTTTTCCTACTTTGGAATGACTTTTAGTTTGATTTGACACTAGATAAATATTTGGTTAGTATTTTAGGTTTAAAAATTGTCTTTCAAACCCTTAAACAAGGGTGTACACAAAAGAGAGGGAGAAGGGTGGGTTTTTAAAAAAACATATGGGCCCTTTTCTTTCATCTCACATTACTTTTAATATTAAAAGTAAAATATAATATTTAAATACAATTTAATTATAATATCATTTAAAATATATTTTCTCTCTCTTAATTTTGTTTTTATCCTAAATCCAAATTCAAATTCAAAACCAAATTCAAATCCTAAACCAAATCTAAATCCAAAACCCACCAACAAACCAAACGGACCCTAGCACTGTGTTCTCAAGTTGATTAAAAAGAATGAAGGAAAGTGAAAGTGATAAAAGTTGTGTTCTCCAATTTTTCTTAAGAAGTAAAGTGAGTGAAAGTGTTAAGATTTTAGTTATAAAACTTTCACCCCACTTTTGGGGTGAAAGTGACTTTACTTACTCTCTCTTACTTTACTTCTTATTTCTTTCACTTTCTTCATTTTTCTTTCTTAAGAACACAGCGTAAATCTTGTGATTTCTCTCTCATGACAATAATTTTGAGACAGAGGGAGTACCATTTATTTTCTTTTTACATCATTTACATACATTTATAAGATTTTATTTTCAATAATACTTTTTATTTCAATTTTAGTATATTAATTTTTATTTAAATATTATTTTCTCTCTCATACTTTTCTTTCAAACCTTTTTTTAAATCCGAATCCAATTTCAATCTCACCTACAAACCAAACGCACCCTAACTAGTTTTAAGAGTGTTTTGTGTTCCATGCCTGTGTCTAAGGAGTTTGCCAAATAGATCGATTTGAAAATGGTTTACACTCTAGCATTCAAGTGTCGTCGAATCATTTTTGCGCTTCAATGCACCTTCTGCGATTCTTAACTGCAACTCAACAAATTTATTGATCTTAATTACCATATACTTATTTGGTAAAATGTAAAGTTGTCCATGTTCAATCTTCAAGCATGAGCAAATTGACAAAAAAGACATTGCTTTAAAACATATAACGTGTTAGTGGGATCCAAATTTATAGCATCAACGACTCTTTTATCATGTCTATAGAATTAGAATTAACTTTTGTCAAAATTTGGCAATCAATGTTCTCATGAATAGGTCAAGTGAAATAAAATACGATCATTTAGTTGACACTAAAATAATAATTTCACGTTGCTTTTTGAGAAAAAAATCGAGGACTTTTAATTATTTTATCCATATACCTTTAAGCGGTTTTATATTCTATATTCATTTAACTCGTAACCAAATATATCAAAACAACTCAGAAATATTCACATGTTACCTTATACAATTGAGTTTATAAATAGGCAATTTCAACTCTCAAACACCCAAAAGCCTTTTAGCTGTTTGATACTTCTATCGATCACCAATTTCAACTCCTGAAAACACGTTCTCAGCATTTCGGCGCTAGATGAACGAATTGACTTGAGACTTCACACATCACGACGATGATGTCAACTCATACGATCAACTCTGGTCTCGATATATGTATATCAAATTTCATCTTCTAAAATTTATTTAAATTTCAACTTAATCTCATATTCATGCCAACATATTCAGTCTTCTTGAATATGTTATCTCGATTGGTTCAAAGGAGTTACGAAAAGCGTTTAGACAGACGAAAATATTTCAACTACTCAAGGGAATGAATGACTTATCTTCCAAAAAAAACATATGATGTATTTAGCTTACTCAAGTTTATATTTTTTGTTGAGGTGATTTTGCATCTTTGCTACATACAATTTAATCTTTGTGCTACACCATAACATTACAAAAAAGTTTGAGTATTCACAAAAATAGCTTATAATAATCCAATGATAGCTTATATTGTGCAAAAATGTTTTCTAGTCATGTTCAAGTTCAACTTTTCAGGAATGATTTTGATAGGGGTATTTAAAACATTGGGGTCGGGTTATAGAATCTACTTTTTATACCTATTTTTGTTGGACATCTTGTAATTACGTGTACTAAAATGATACCATGACATTGTATGCGTAAACGTATCATGAAGGAACTCGTTATTAAATACCCTCTCTTGTTTTAATAGACATCGCTTTCGAATTGAGTAGACATAATGATGACTATTTTGACAAATAATCGTTAAGTTATAGTTTTGTTCATGAAAACACTATGTTGTACGTGGATGCATATCAACAGGTAATAGTAAATACTACTCAAAATCGATCAAGAACAACTCCTAGTTTGTCGAATAGCAAGTCTTTCAAGCCTAGTAAAAAAGTGGTGTCATTTTACACCTCTTGAGTACGTATGCATACGTATCTTTCTACAATGTTGGAACTTTTTAGGCCATTGATAATTGCAACAATAAATATTGCGGTAATTCCTTACCGCATCAGCGCCGCATCATCTTTCTCTCTTCAATACGACACTCAACCACAATTTGCTAACCCAACAAAAAACATATTCCACAAAAACTAATAAAAAAAATACACACAAAGAGAATGAAAGTTGTGGTTGGCTGACAAACCGAAATAATTAAAAAGTTTATTTAGATAACGCAATCGACTACTCGATTTAAGGTCAACCAACCGAGCCATTAGTAGGCCTTAGCTTGAATTATAAATGAATGTTGAAGAGTTTATTTGGATTAATTTAGAGTATAGCATGTCCTAATTAAGTGGTCGCATAATGAATTGGATCTTACATGTGGGCTATAACAACTTAAACTAAGTTTTAGCTAATAAATACAAAAATCAACTAAAGAATAAAAATAAGTATTATTAATCGAAGAAACGATGCCAGAATCCAGATCCAACTTTGTTGGCATTAATTAACATGACAAAACATACCTGTATTTTATCAGATATCGATCAATGTTTACTTTAATTGACCACTAACATTTTTATAAATAATATATGTGTAAAATAAAAATGTCGAATTGGGCTTGTCATGGCAGTTTGTTGGTTGTATGAACTTCGATCATTTGTTTTTTTCGACAAGAACTCTATTTTTAGTATCTTTTATAAGTTTATTGTTTCAGCATTTAACATGTACCTTAGCTGATTTCACAAATGATGCCAGTTGGATGGATAACCAGTGAAACTCAAGTCTAAGCTGACGTGCAACAAACCTATCTTCGGAACTCGAAAGAATCATATCTTGTATATGTTGGTTGGATCACCATTTGAACAAATTGGTCGTTGGGTGGATTTGATTTGCATGTGAGCCGGATAAGGTTGCTGAAACTACCTCTTAATTGGTAGTATTTCTCGTTTTCATATAGGTTGGTTTCAATGATCACGGTTACTTTTATTGATCTTGAGGTTGTATTTTGGCTTATGAGGTGGCTCTAACACGTTAGTACTAGCATAATACCCGTGCATTGCATCTGGGAAGTTTTATATCACATAATTTATCATTTACATAAAACATGCATAAACTAAAAACTTCATTGTCGAAAAACTTTAAAACATCATTCAAACATTAAAATTGCCAACCATCGGACTAACAGATTTAGACTTTCCACCAACACAATTACTTTCTAAAACAAACAGAGGTATGTTGAAATGTCTTTCAAGATTTTCAAGATGCGTAAAATTATCAGAAACATAGTCTTCATGAAAATCAAATATAGCATCCGCATTATCATAAGCGAGAGGATCAACACTTGAGAGACAAACCAATGAAAAAATAATTAAATAAGTTCAACTATTAATGTCACACATAAAAAAAAACATAACCGACAATATCTTATACTAATAACTTACGGACATTATCATTTATTTCAGGAAAATCCGTATTATACAAATCAACATCAATAATTTTAGGTTTGATGGTTTCTTCAGTAGACATGTAACCATCCTGAGGTTAAACAGAAATTAGACACGTATAAAAATTAAATGAAACAACCTTATATATTAGAAAATAGCACAATTTTTTTTTCCATAACTCACATCGTAGCATCCAACATCACCTGATTTGGAACTATAGGAATGACTGTAATCACTGTAATAATACACCCTATTAGGCAATATAAATGTAACCCTCGAATTCATGTTAAATACAAATAAAGTATGTTGATGCTTTATGGTCCAAATATAAAATATATGAAATTATGAAGTCTTAAATAGTATATAGCGGTTGATGTATACTTACAAATAAACTGAAAACACAACCGCCAATAATATATTTAAATCACAAAATAACTACTATCGGGGGGAAAAAAAGCCTATCTTAACATATATCGTAAGTTAAACATGTATTTTTAGTTTTTTACTAATTTTATTAGATTTGGGCCTGGACATAAGCCCATAATGCCATTGCCTAAGTAACCATTCAACTTCTAAACCAAAAAAAACTAAAACAACTTTTCCTTTATAAATCAACGTACATAAATTATCTACACAAACACAATATATTAAAAAAAATGTTTATTTGCACCAACAGGTAAATGGCAGAAAACAATGCGTTCAAAATCAAGATGCTCGATCAAGTAAGTCATGAAACAGACAGAGAACTGGAGAAAACAAAGTCTCTAAACACGATTGTGGAAGAAATAATAAAAACAGCAAAAGGAAGACAGGAGGCTCAGATCTATTTAAGAAGACAGAAGACTTCCTCATCAATGTTCGTAATAAAGAAATGGAAGTACTTAAAGAACTTGTGGAGATTCAAAAAGACACATCAGAAAATATGAATGAAAATCTTAAGTTTGTTAAAAATATAAACAATGTGTGAATGATTGTGAATGTAATTTTAATTTGATATGTAACTCAAGTTGAATTATTATTAATGTAATTTTAAGTTGTCTATGTTATAAGTTGAAATGTTATTATTCATTAAGGTACATGTTCAGCATTGTTTGATGATATGATATACACACGTGTCAAGCACATGTGTTTCTCTAATTATAACATTAGAATAAGCTGAAAAAATTAGTCAGTGTGTTATATCTTCAGCGTATATTGATATTTTATGAATTCAGTTTGTGGATTACACATGCTAAGTAGATAATATAAGCATGAACCAAGCACGTGTAATTTTGATGTTTATGTTATAATCTGAAATAAGATTCCACAATTAGTTAGATGTTCAGCACATACATTCAGCATGATAAGAAAGGGGTTGAGTTTATAGCTTCCACGTGCATATTAGATTAAAGAAACACGCCAAATTAAAACAACTTAACCAAATAGTTACTTTATGCAACCACAACTGACAAAAAATGGCCAACAAAAATCTACTACGATGACATAATCTAAGGATCAAATAACTTTTAAATATGTAATTTAGATTTTTCTAATACTCAATACGTCAAATTATACACTTGCCCTGAGAAAGTAATTATTTCCATCAAATCGAGATGGCTTACATCTCATATCCATCACTACACGTGCCAACTATAGTTGTCTGTGGAAAATTAGAAGAGGGGGTTGAATAGTTTTGCCGATTATTTTCCTTTATTAAGAAAATTTCTTTGAAAACTTTGATCAAATTCTTTTGTGAAATTAATCAACACCAATATGAACACTAAGCTATACTAACTAAAATAAACACAAAATGTAAAGAGATGAGATGGAAGGATCAAACCGAGAAAAAGAGATTTATAGTGGTTCAGTCACGAAGCTCTTCTTCGCTCTACTCCACTCCCCGAGTACCCAACTCGAGAGTTCTAAGCACTATGTCAACAAAGCTCCCTTCAGGCGGAGAAAACCGTACACGTCGCTTATCGCAATTTCCGACACTAAGCTAAATGTCGAGTACTAATCTAGCTAGTACCAATCTCACACGATCCACATAATCTACTCTTGATCCACTTGATCAACACACTATCACACTAGCTACAAGAGATCTCCAAGATCTCAACAAGATCATAATGATCAACACAAGATGACTTGACAAGACTATGATATTTGATGTGTCATACAATCAAGCAAACTACAAGTAATGAAAGTGCACTACACAAAGACTCTAACACTTTGTATCTTCTTGATACTTTGTGTTCTTCTCTTGACTAGTAGAGGAATGATGGTGATCACTTGGTTGGATGAAAGAATCACTCTTGAAAACAAAATTAAACTAACTAAATGACCAAAGGAGAGTTTAGGTAACAGGGATTTTATCACAGAAAGTTGTGTGTGTAAAGAATGGATAAAATCTGTGAAATGGTCTGGTATTTATAGACAAGGAAAAATTTGACCGTTTGAGGTACACGGCACCACTAAATTTAGTGGTACCGTGCCAGACAAAAACGCTCATTTTTTTTTATTTTTTATTTTTAGTGATGAAGGTTTATTTTGGGAAGTTTGGAGCTGATTTGGGGGGGGGGGGGGAATAGTTGTTATGATTTTTAAACTTATTTTTCTAATTAAAACATTTCTTTATAATTAAAAAATAATGTGTAAAATATATTTTTGAAAAGAAAGTTTTGTCACATTTAAAAATGCGAAGTTTGAAACACAAATTCACTTCTTTGATCATTTGTCAAGTTGTGAATTTGTTTGTTCTTACCTAGAGTGATTTACGTAAAGACGAGATATTTCGATTAAAAACTTGTTTACATTAATTTTGATGTAAAGTGTTTTCACATTTTGATATCATCAAAACGTGGAGATATCGAAAAATAGAAATAACGTTTTTAAATATTATTTGCAACAACATTGTAATTAAAAATGTACCACTTTATTTTTTAGATTTAGTATGACAAAGTAGTATATAACAATAAACTTTTGGAAACAAAGTTATTAAAAAAATTAACACGGTAGATTTAAATTACTTTTAGATTACATTTATATGAAAATATATTACTTATTAAATAATTAAGGTTAAAATGAACATTACAAAAAAATAATAAAGGCAAAGAAGTATATATCATATAAAAATGTGAATTTTTTTAGGATAGTCATTTTAGGAATGATAGAATAAGAATCAAAGGAAAAGCCTTAAATGTTTTGTCGTCATATTTGACTTTATATGATATAAGCTTAAATAAGTTTAGGCATTGTGTTAGATGTTCAGCGTATCTGGATTACGATATTTCATGGTTTCAGATGTTGGTTTCAGTTTGTGGATTACACGTGCTGAATAGATGATATGAAGACGAACCAAGAAGTTATGGAGGGTTCGAATATGAAAACTTCGGTAATCATCACGTGCAGAAGTTATGGAAATCGGTTGCCTAAATAACAATAGAAAAAGCAAAATCCACGAAATCAGTTTAGATTGTTTATTTGTTTATGTGGCTTGTTATAGGAAGTTCGGTAGTTGAGAATCACACCTTAGGCTCGGGATATATGTTGGCTTGTCATGACATGAATAACCCATGGTCTTAATCAATGGTAATTTTGAAATCTGCATCATAACAAATCATTTATATGATTATGTGATCATAAAAAAACAAAACATATATATTGATCAAATTAGAGCCACATTTTTATGATGTAGTTGTTGTTAGACCGAATATCCTTGTTACCATTTTTGTGCAATTATCATAATGTGATTAGCTTGATTGTAGGCAATTATCTATTTACCTTATTTATCTCATATTGTAACCCCTATATGTAGGCTCCTATTTGCAATGTATTGGAACAAGAATCAATAAAACAGTTTGATGTTAATCCCATATCCTTCATGGTATCACGAGCCATAATCAACCGATCCACCTAAACCTCATAGCCACCAAAACCTTTTTACGTTTTCTTTTTCCTTTGTGGTGATCTGTGCTAGGTCACAGTCCATATTTACTACTCCAACGTTCTTCGTTTGTGTGCTAAGGTAACACGGTTACTTTTTCAAGGCGTGCAAGGTAATCGTCTTGGGTTCATCGTGCTAAGGTCACGGTGTGTGTAACTCGTGCTAAGGTCACGAGTGTTTAAATACGAGTCGACACGTTTTGTCGATTGTTGGTTTTTTTATCTTCAATTCGTTGGGTTGCTTCTGTAAGCTATCATATCTTATAATCATTAGCATAAAAAGAAAAGGTACAAAGTACACTTACTGTGGGCGTGAAGCAGGGGATTTTTCCATTTGGCATCTTACTATTATACGTATAAAAAAAAAGTTTCTTTTAACCCTTACAGTAGGCGTGAAGTAGGGGATTATTCCTTTGGTTCCATTTTAGTGGTCAAATGTTGCGGGATGACACAAATTCAATATATAAACAAGATGCCATCTCATAATATATGTAACCCATCTTTTGCTTTTCATACCAGACCATCACAAAGCTTTAGTTTTTATCAGCCCATATCTCACATGATAGGCCCACCAGGATTTAGTGTTTTTCAGGCCCAACATGCACCATATGTTTTTAATAGTGCAGCAGCCCAACAATCTTCTACATTGGGCCAGGAAGCTTCGGGTCAACATGGCCTAGGTCAACAGGTTCCGGGTCAACAACTTTCGAGATTACCACATGTTTTTAGTGCCATGACTCCACAAGATCCTACCACTAGTGTTTGGAATATGGATACAGGTGCGAGCTCTCATCTCAATAGTTCAGTTAATAGTCTTAGTGAAATTTTTAATACGTGTATGTATCCATCTATACAGGTTGGTGACGGTCATTCTATACCCGTCACTAATACGGGCCATAGTATTTTGCAAACTCCCTTTAAACCCCTTTACCTAAATAATGTCCTTATTACTCCCCATATTGTCAAAAACCTTATTTCTGTTCGTCAGTTTGTTTGTGACAACAATTGTACCGTCGAATTTGACCCTTTTGGATTTTCTGTTAAAGATTTAATGACACGTCGGGTGCTTCTCCGATGTGATAGCACAGGGGACCTTTATCCTGTCACACCTCCGTCTCCCATTCCTCAAGCTCTCATAGTCAGTCAACATACGTAGCATCAGCGTCTTGGACATCCAGGAAGCGAAGTGTTACGTCGTCTAGTTTCAAATAATCTCATTTCATGTAATAAAGAGAAGCCTCCCGTGCTTTGTCATGCCTGCCAGCTTGGCAAACACGTTAGACTTCCATTTGCTAGTTCCAATACTGTCGTCAATGCTTGTTTTGACATTGTTCACTCTGATGTATGGACTTCACCAATTCCGAGTCTTGCGGGTTTCAAGTATTATGTATTATTCTTAGATCATTATTCGCATTTTGTTTGGGTTTATCCTTTAATTAACAAATCTGATGTTTTGTGTAAATTTGTAATATTTTGCAATTATGTTAACACTCAATTCAAGTGTGAAATTCGGTCCTTTCAGTGTGATCATGGTGGTGAATTTGACAACCGTAACCTACACACACTTTTTTCCGAAAAGGGCATTCAGTTTCGTTTTCATGCCCCAAAACATCACAACAAAATGGCAAGTCTGAACGAATGATTCGCACCATCAATAATCTCATTCGGACCTTGCTTTTTCAAGCCAACCTTCCACCAACATTTTGGCTTGAAGCTCTCAATATGGCTGTTCACTTACTCAATTTCTTGCCCTCAACTGCTATTTCCAACGAAATCCCTTACACCCGACTGTTTGGCCAAAACCCGGATTATAGCCTTATACGCACATTTGGTTGCTTATGTTACCCCCACTTATATCCTAATCACAAACTTGAACCACACGCCACACCCTCCATCTATTAAGGTCAAGATTCATATCATCGTGGGTATCATTGCCTCGAATTAAACACCAATAAAATAATCATTTCTGATGAGGCGAAAAATGATCCATTTTTAGGGGGTCATTTAAGCCCGGAATTGAATTTATTTGATCAAATATTGCCCTAAATAGTTCCTTTTGTGATTTTAGGTACTTTTGGAGTGAATTCTGGAAAATGAAGCATTTTGGACGTTTTTGGAGAGTAAAAGTGAAGAAAATGGCAAAGTCTTAATTTTCCTTGCTGGGAACAGTACCTGACGGCGTCACAAGCTTCTTCATGACGGCGTCAAGAGTAATACAAGAGGTGGAAGTGGATAAAGTCCGTGACGGACCAGAAAGTTTTGTGCATTGGAAATGACGGCGTCACCCAAGGCCGTCACGTGTAAATTAAAGAGTGATGGCCTAGAAAATTTCCTGAAGGCGTCACGTGTTAACTTGTCAAAACTTGTGCGCGAAGTAGCTGATATTGTTTTGGTCATAACTTTTGCATACGAACTCGGATTTAGGTGATTCAAAAGCCCACGCGAAGAGGACGAAGAAATCTACAATTTGGTAAAGAAAGATTGGTCATGACGCCGTCACTCTTTACGGGGTGACGCCATCAAGCCTTACCGACAGAAAACTTGCCTATAAATATAACATCATAACTTCACTTTTTGTAAGCCCTAAACCCTAAGGTCGATTCCTGGGTTTAGGTAGGTGTTTTTTCAGCAACTTAGAGGGTTTCAATCACTCCATAAACATCATGTATTGGTTTGTTGATTCTATCTTAATTATGTTTTCCATTATCATTGTTGCTTGCTCTTCTTTGATGATGTTTTGCTAATTCACCTTGTGTCTACTTATGATTGTGTAAAACTTGTATATAATTGATTAGATCTTATCGATTCCTTGTTGATGTTAGTGTCTATCTTCATCAATTAGGGTGTGACACTTCGATAGGTCTAATTGGTTTAGTTTATAATTTTGATTCCTATTGTCTCTTGTTTGGTTGATTGTATTCGATGTTAGGCTTAAGAAAACTGGCAGACTTCCATAAGGTAACATGCTTGAACGTCTTAAGAAACATGAACCAATGCGTACTAGGTTATTATGGTTGTATTTAATGCATGAGTGAATTCTAATGATCCCATGTTAGGAGCTTCTTGCAGGCTCGACATAGGAGTGAAGTAGGAGCTTATAGAGTTGGGGAAGTACGTACGCCACCCCACGAATGATATTAAGGAATATAACCCGTCAATTAAAACAAGGTGCAACAATTCAATAGGTAGAATTGGATAGCTAGCAAGGAGTAACATATCATAGGTAGACATGCTTCACATCCCTTGTAGAACCTTAGTTTAGTTTTCTTGCACATTAGTTTAATTAGTAGCTTTTTGGTTAGTTGATTAGCAACTAATTCCGCCCCTCCTTCCAATACCCGAGATTTTTACCTGCTTTTCATAAAATATAAAAACATAAAAAGAATCATCCTTCACCTTTAGACCTAGTTAGATTAATTTCAATCCTAACGACACTATTCCTGAGTTGAACGATCAATCCCCCGGTACTTGTCACTATACTATACTACAACGATTAGGTACACTGCCTGGTGGGGGTTGTAAGCTTCTCGAGATCCCTTGAGAGGTAAAGCCTGGTGCAATTCCCACGCATCAAGTTTTTGGCGCCGCTGCCGGGGAATAGTTATTGCTTAGGTTGGAATTTATTTTGATTAGGTCTACTCATTAGATTCCTTTTTAGTGAGATTTTTATTTTCTTTTCATTAGCTTTCTTGTAGTCTATCTTTTTCTTTGTGCCATTTGTTTGTAAAACCATTTTCACTTGTCACTATGGCAGATGAAATTCCATTTAGATCACGGACAATAGAGGAACAACTATATTTCTCTAATAGATTTGCTTCCTATCATTCCAATGATTTTTTGTGTGATCTTTATGACATCCAAGAGGAGTTGGGGGTAAAGTTAGATGGGTTTGATGAATTATATGCATGTGTGATTTCTATTAGACGATCATTATCAGGATCAATTCCTTTTAGTCAGACCCGTTGGATGAATTTTGAGAAAAGCTTCCTAACCATGACCCATAAGCTCGACGAATTGGTGGATTCGTATGAGCAAGATGACCTAGTTTCTAAGAACATGAACTTAGAATCAAACCAAGATTATGAGATGGTTAGTGTTGAACTACCTAGTTGCATGAGCGGGATAGATTTCACCAAAACATACGACACACATGAGGTTAGAGTTGAGCCACCTAGTTGCATGTCATGGTTAGGCACTACCACAATACAAGATGAACACATAGGTGATATTGATGTGATGGAAGAGATAGTAGAAAACCCAAGCCCACTAAGTACGCCACAAGTCCTACCATCATTTGAGGCATACACACCGCCCGTGACTTACCCGGAAGAAGTAGAAGAGACTATAGGAACCCCAATAGAAGTAGAACCCTTGGACCAGGCACCACTTGAGGATATAGGTTTGAATACTTGTAGTGATAACCTTACTCCTAGTTCTAGGGAATTTCCTAGTGTTGATGAACCGGAACCTCAATCTTTACACACCTTTCCATCCTTAGATATATTTCTAGGGGACAAAAGAGGAACCGACCCACCCATCAACCAATATTATCCGGGTAGTTTTAGGATGAAGGAAGCCATTCACTCACCCCCTTCACCTCACGTGGCATATTTCCACCCTATGGGTGTGTATCGCTACTTCCACCCGCACTTAATTCAAAGTGTAGGGAAAACCTCCCCTATTTCCGTTAAATAAGGGTAGAGTCAGGCTCGTGACTCGAACGAAAACAAGCGCTTATTGGGAGGCAACCCAAGCTTTATTTATTTATTTATTTGTTTGTTTGTTTGTTTGTTTGATTTTATTTGTTTCCGTATGCATGTTTTATTTTTGTTGTTTGTGGCTCATGTTTCAAAGTAAATTGTGAAAATGCTTTATTTTGTTTTTAACTTCGTCTTAATTACATATAAAGGTATTTTGCAAAAGCTAAGTGTAAGGGGAGACCCAAATTTGTTTATAAGAACGAAATTGAGCATGATCCACAACAATATTAAATGAACACGTGTATTAGTATTTGTTAGAGTCAAATGCTTGTATCGAGTCATAATGATGTTTTGCAGGATTTTCCAGGAAGTAGGACATAAGTTTTTCCAGAAATTTTCTGGAAACTTAACGTAAAGATTTCTGCAGGTCACTTCTGACGGCGTCAGGAATTAACTCCTGACGGCGTCATGTGTAAAATTCTGGAAATTTTGCGAGTTTTGTTTTTCTAACGGATTCTTAAAGTTTTTGTTGATTCTTTAGTTTTATAAACTCCAAGAAATCTGCAAACATTCATTCCACAAGCATTATATCTTTAATTATTTTGTTTTTATTCTTAAGTCTGGAATTACATCTAGTTGTGAGTTTTCTTTGTTCGGATTGATGCTTTGGGTTTTTGTGATTGTTTTCTCAGGTTTAACAGGTTATATATGACAAGAAGATGATTTATTTTTCTGGAAGGGAAGCTTTGATTGTTCATTTTCTTGGAGGAAGATCTAACCTTGTTACCGCACTATCCACACCGAACGAATCAGGGGAGTATTTGATTTCATTCTTTTGTCTGTTTTACTTTTACATTCTTTAATTGAACATTGGGGACAATGTTCATCCTAAGTGTAAGGGGAGGGGTAAATGATGATACCTTATAGGATACACTTTCACTTGAGTTTGTTTGTTTGATGGTAGGTGTGTAATAAAACTATGAGAAATACTTGTTAGTGTAATTTTAGCGCCAAACTTAAAATTTTTTACAACATTTAGGAGTGAAACTTTAGCCTTAGCAAGCGTCTCAAGGATAGGAGGTTGTATAACTAGCACAAAACCGTACCATTCAGAAAAATTTTCCACCCAAATATGTGAGGTTCGCCTTTAGATTTGATAAGAAAAGCATTTACTATTAGGGCTTATGAGTGTACCTGTAGCATTTAGATTCTAGAACTTGCGTTAGTGATGCATCCCGAGACCGCTAGTGAGATTACATTCGTGTAGTAGGATTTACTACATGATAAGAGGCATTAGGATCACCCTTGTGTTAAACCCGCATCATAATTACTTGACCATTTAAGTCATATTACTTGGCTAGTAGTCAACTAATTTTTCCCACACCATTAGCGGTGTACTCATTTTTAGTACACGAAACCCCTAGTACACCCCTCCGAGCCTATCTTTTTGTTTCTAACTTTAAGCATCTTACTTAAAGGAAGAATTTGTTACAACGCACTTAAATGTACAACCAAATCGCCTTAGCCTTCCGTGTGTGCACTCATCTTTAGTGCATTATTGTTATTTGTTAAACCCTTAGTTAATTATCTAATTGATTACATGGTTGCTAAGTCGAGTCATATCTTGTACATATTGTTTTGGGACGATTGGGACTCATGGGTAAAGTACTTGTGTTATGGACTAATGGGGAAGAAAATCATATTACCCCCATATGTGCGTTAATCTTAAAAGTACTCCAAGTGTTTTGATTATCTTAATTCGAGTCATTAGATTAGTTTATTGTAAAGTATGTAAAAATTCAAGTGTAAGAGGAATGTTCATTCCCTATGATGTATTATTTTGGATGGTAGGGTAAGAGTGTATGCAAAAAAATAAAAATAAATAAATAAATAAAAAATAAAAAAATAAAAAATAAAAATTAAGAAAAAGAAAAAAAAATATAAAAAAAAAAGAAAAAAGAAAAACATACGGACTACCATCCCGTTTCATTCTATGTTTATTTTAAGTTTTTGTTATTTTTGATTTATTAGCTTAAGTCGAGTCTAGTCTTGGCTTAGCAACGCCATATTGTACATGTAATTAACCAAGATGATTAACTCGCCACCAGTAAAGATTGCCTATATCCAACAAAACCGTGTATTCCATATCCCTACACCTAACGTTATAACCCTTTAAAAGACCTCTTTGATAGTTTATCCTAGGTGCTTACGCCATGTAGTGGAGGTTTGATCCTTTCCCAAGCCTATGGTAATCTATTTTGCTATGACAGGTAGTGAGAGATGTTTTCCATTTCCATATTGTGATATATACTTTATTACACCCGAGAGATGTGAGTATCTAAACACTATTTGTGAGGTGCTAGTATATGACCTCCGTGCTTGTCTTTGGTATTTAGTGGAACGATTATTTGTTGTAATTACTTTTATATTAGTGTTAAATGACCCCTAACTTGTATTTTGATTAGAATAAAAGCGCATTTGCTTGAGGACAAGCAAATCTCAAGTGTAATGGTATATGATGAGGCGAAAAATGATCCGTTTTTAGGGGGTCATTTAAGCCCGGAATTGAATTTATTTGATCAAATATTGCCCTAAATCGTTCCTTTTGTGATTTTAGGTACTTTTGGAGTGAATTCTGGAAAAGGAAGCATTTTGGACGTTTTTGGAGAATAAAAGTGAAGAAAACGGCAAAGTCCTAATTTTCCTTGCTGGGAACAGTACCTGACGGCGTCACAAGCTTCTTCATGACGGCGTCAAGAGTAATACAAGAAGTGAAAGTGGATAAAGTCCGTGACGGTCCAGAAAGTTTTGTGCATTGGAGATGACGACGTCACCCAAGTCCGTCACGTGTAAAATTAAAGAGTGATGGCCTAGAAAATTTCTTGAAGGCGTCACGTAGGCCGTCACGTGTTAACTTGTCAAAACTTGCGCGTGAAGTAGCTGATATTGTTTTGGTCATAACTTTTGTATATAATTGATTAGATCTTATCGATTCCTTGTTGATGTTAGTGTATATCTTCATCAATTAGGGTGTGACACTTCGATAGGTCTAATTGGTTTAGTTTATAATTATTGATTCCTATTGTCTCTTGTTTGGTTGATTGTATTCGATGTTAGGCTTAAGAAAACTGGCAGACTTCCATAGGGTAACATGCTTGAACGTCTTATGAAACATGAACCAATGCGTACTAGGTTATTATGGTTGTATTTAATGCATGAGCGAATTCTAATGATCTCATGTTAGGAGCTTCTTGCAGGCTCGACATAGGAGTGAAGTAGGAGCTTATAGAGTTGGGGAAGTACGTACGCCACCCCGCGAATGGTATTAAGGAATATAACCCGTCAATTAAAACAAGGTGTGACAATTCAATAGGTAGAATTGGATTGCTAGTAAGGAGTAACATATCATAGGTAGACATGCTTCACATCCCTTGTAGAACCTTAGTTTAGTTTTCTTGCACGTTAGTTTAATTAGTAGCTTTTGGGTTAGTTGATTAGCAACTAATTCCGCCCCTCCTTCCAATACCCGAGATTTTTACCTGCTTTTCATAAAATATAAAAACATAAAAAGAATCATCCTTCACCTTTAGACCTAGTTAGATTAATTTCAATCCTAACGACACTATTCATGAGTTGAGCGATCAATCCCCCGGTACTTGTCACTATACTATACTACAACGATCAGGTACACTGCCTGGTGGGGGTTGTAAGCTTCTCGAGATCCCTTGAGAGGTAAAGCCTGGTGCAATTCCCACGCATCAATTTCTCGCCATGTAACCTTTGATTAAACCGTTTTTCCATATGGCACTTCTAAACCAACATCGGCACGCAAATACAATTTCTTAGATGACTCACCCGATATAAATCCGCCATTCATCCCATCCGCCCCCGTTGTGCAACCTAGTGTGCCTCAACCTACAAATGAACCAACCGCACCCATAACAACACATCCTCAGATGGCCCAACATGAGGCAACCCATGACCCATCACCACCAACTCAACCACAAACACCAAATCCTGTCGCGGAACAAAACCCACATATTATCCCAGATCCTCCTCAAAACCCAAACCTTGTCTCGACTCACTCCATGGTCACACGCTTCCGTGTCGGGACTAATCGTCCCACTCAGTGTCTTAACATGCATGTGTCTTCGGTTTCACCGTTACCAAAAACCTATCGTGATGCGTTTACTAATCCAAATTGGCAAAATGCTATGCGTGATGAATACACTGCACTTATTAAGAATGGAACTTGGATTTTAGTGCCTAAACCCACGGACACCAACATTATTCGCTCTATGTGGCTTTTTCATCGTAAGTATTTGGCTGATGGTATTGATAAAATGCAAACAGTAATGAAACAAGTATTGAGTAATGTTAACTATAATCACAGATAAATCATATAAATATTCAATCAAATTCAAATAAGGGATCAATAATCCTAACATGAGCTGGAAACTCATGATGCTAATTTAATAACATATACAATTCACGTATGGTCAAATTCCTATACAGCTGTATCTAAATATATGTTGAAAACATACATTTCCTTTATAGATATTGCCCCAAGCCTCATGACACACAAGCTTAACCAAAAGAGGTGTTTTATCAAGTCAATGATAAATTTTGCCCTCTTATAATAGGTGATTTGCCAATTCCTATTTGTCTACGAATATAGTGTATCACGACTAATACGACTAACCATTTGCAAATGGCATTCCGTCAAGTATTAGTGGAAAGGAGGTCAGTCCTTAACAGGTTTCGAAGATGTTCACTATATTCGCGCTCACTTAACAGTGATTAATGGCTCATGATTAAGGGACTTTATGGCGATAAGGTAACTTAGGCAATATCAAGGTAATAATGGGATCATTCAGAATAGTATCATATAATCAAGTATCATACCACAGTAATCAATTTGGGAATATTATCTTCTGAGTATCAGTAATTCGGTTTAAGTATTTCGCCAGTAACACATGTATATCACATACCACAATAATCGAATTGGAAATATTATCATATGAGTATCAGTATTTCAGTCAAGTAATTCATCAATAAAATATATATATCACATACCACAATAATCAAATTGGAAGCATTATCATATAGTATCAGTATTTCAATTAAGTATTTCGTCAAGTATTGTATATATCACATCTTAAATCACAAATCATATTAAATAAATGTCAATTAGGAAATTGATTTGAATTATGTATTTTATTCATATACTTATCAATTTATCAAAGTATATGTAAGCATGTATCTCCCCCAATGAGTTAAAAACAAGTATTGGAAATGGGGCTATGACTCACCTTGATTGATACGGGAATGATAAAAGTAAAATAGAATGAGATTTATGGGAACGATTATGGAAACGTCTTTGATACGGAACCTGATAAATAAATTTATCTGAGAATTTGACCAAATACTATTTGGTAAATACGAACGAATAACGAATAAATATTATTCGTTATGACAAATAGATGATGTGCAGTGTAATTATTATGCCATGCATGATATGATAAAATACTTTATTTAAATTATCTATCGAAGTTTTACCTTTTTAAACGTAAGTAAAAATATTAACTTTTGAAATATCGTTATATATATTATTAACGTAAAAATAAATAATATATAAATAAAACGTAGTAAAAATGTATATGACGTGATGGTTAGCGTAAAATAGAAAATAAAATAAGAATGTCAAATAGATTATGTTTAGTCCTTGTCCTTTTCCAATTTTACACTTTTTATACTAACGGCGTTAGCGTTACACCATTAGTCCTTTTCGTATCTAATTTACAATTATAGTCCACTACTTGTCCAAAATAACATTCTAAGCTTGGAATATTAAATAATATCAAGTTTTATCCTATAGATTCTGTTTTTACAGTTTCAGTCCCTACTTTTCAGTCCTTGAATAAGCTTGGAATATTAAATAATATCAAGTTTTATCCTGATTATGTGTCGTCGCGTTACATTTTTAGTCCAAAATTACAAAAATGATTATAAAAATTTTGTAAAATTTTCCGTAGCTTATTAAGTCAATAATAAGCTTATTTCAACTGCTTATTTAATAAAAATACTTATTTTTCAGCTTATGGGCCTTAACGAGTCAAACTAAAAGCCCGTTAAGAAATTTAGAGGCGAGGGCATGAAAAATGTTTTGGGCCTGAACTTGGGCTACTTTTGTAATTCCAAAAATGTTTCATATGGGCCCAGTGGGCTTATGGTTCGTTATTTCTTGTTGGGCCTTGAATAAGCCCACACGAAAAATATTAGTTTTATTAACCAAATTTGGATTTGAAAACTTTGTGTTTGTCGATTCAAAATGGACTAATTTGGGTGTCGAAACGTGAGTATTTTTACATGTTATCTAAACGAAAATAATAGTTTTCTAGGTGGTCTATTAGGTCGAGTAAAAATATGGTATACTTGTTACACGATATTTGAAGTTATACTATTATTTTGTAGCGTGTTTAGAATGTTTATATATTTGTGAAAACTTAGAATATTTTCTAAGTATTTATGAAGTTTTCATACGATGGAGTATAGTTCAAAATGAGTTCGTAACATGCATGTGAAGTAAAAACTATCGTGAAATATGTGTGCTACGTGACTCCTAAGCCTTCCAAGATAGAGGCTAGCCACTCGTTGTGTACTATATATAAATATGTATACGTAAAATATATATGAAAGTATATACGTTCGACACTAAATATAACATGATGCATGTAAACTTTTAACGTGTAGAATGGATTCAAATGAGTTGTAAAGGACTTATAACGCTTCTAGGATGCTAGAGGGTCGAAAGAAATGGAAGGAAACACAAGAAACGATCACGTTCGATTATACCCAACTATATCACGTATAGTTTTTAAATCCGATAACCTTTTCCTTGCCTCCTTACGATATTGTTTCACCCCTGAACTCTTAGAAGTAGTTTTTAGGAAGAAAGAAATATTTAGAGATGTATGAGGATTGTGAGAAATGGAGGCATGCATGAAACATATATATGTATTATTTTGGATGACTCGTATGGTGTGAATTCATCCAAGTAAACCATAGTAACTATGCATGTCAGGAAAACCTAGTTCTAGGGTGAAATATAAGCTTATTATATTTGGTTGTGAGTACATGAAACAAGGAATATGTCTTGATGATTCATGAGTATGTCGACATCTATATTAACCCATACACGATTTGTGAAATCATGTATAACTTGGATATAATTGATCATCTTTGACATTTAAACATGAAATCATCTTAGAATTATTATTTGAAACTCGTAGGAACAAACGGGAATCAAAACGGTTAAGATTTGAGTAAATTATGAACCGATTGATATGATTTTTCATCAATCACTTTGCCCTTTAAAAATGTATCAAACGTCGTCCGATGAACTTGGGATTTGACACACTAATAGTTGGCTAGGTGGTGAACGAGATTGTGTAAAAATATATAGATGTCGTGTGTAAGAATTTGGAATACCCGAGGCGTTTTGGAGCATGGTTGGTCGACTGTTTTGGAATTAATAAAAGGAAAAGTGCGCTTTGGCCTTGGGCTGATGAATAGTAAATGAGCCATTTGGACTGGAATAAGATTAAGGTCCTGTTTGCTTTTGTGATTAGTTTTATAATTATGATTAGTGATTTATTAATATTTTGTTAATCGTGTCGAGAACTTGTGTTGTCGTTTGGTGAATTTTGCAGTATCGTAATCGTGACAATTTTAATATACTAAGAAAATTTTAAATTTTCCCGTAAAAATGATGATTAAAATAATTGTTAGGTCACCATTTATGTAAACACAAGTATGATGTAGAAAGAAATAAGATGAGAATGAGAGATGGTTGATTATGAGACAATATGAAAGATGAAAGAACAAGAGTTTCTTTAAGATAATCAAATAACCAACAAAATATAATGTTACATAAGCTTAGTATTTATAGGAGGAGGAGTAGGGCAACACTCCCTTCCTCCCTCCTTTCATTTAGACGTGGGCTTTAAGGCCCATGGACTTACATTCTTAAGCCTTGTAACATAAACTAAGTAGATTAAATAACTAAGCAACCTATTACAAAAGGTAATGACCGAGACTTGACTAAAATACAAAAGTATGATC
The DNA here is from genome assembly GCA_030686995.1 of Artemisia argyi. Classification (NCBI taxonomy): domain Eukaryota; kingdom Viridiplantae; phylum Streptophyta; class Magnoliopsida; order Asterales; family Asteraceae; genus Artemisia; species Artemisia argyi. The sequence continues at coordinate 34,500,482 of CM060709.1, forward strand.
CCAACAATCTCCCCCTAAGGGTCGGTCATCACGGTTGCTTAACGTCTTCATCTTTGTCGTTGACTTGTGACATGTAAAACTCTAGACGTCTTCAAAATGGTTGAATGATAATGAATGTACTTTGCTCTGTGTCTTTGTTCTTTGATGATGATGTAGTGATTATGTTATGAAGTAGTCTGCCATTCGTCACTCCTGCGTCTGTGGTGGTTGTCCGCCATTCCAACATACTCATACATCTTCGGACTTTCACATGCACGAAGTTCCTTTTCATACTATGAGATCTTTAGTCTTTAAACTTTGTAGATTCCTCTTTATTGACGTAGAATCATTCTTTGAACTTTGTGGTGTTAAGATCTTTGGGGGAGCTTTCTTTGACTTCAAGATGTATGTATGAGCATGTTGGAATCTACCATTATGGAAGTGAGGTACCTGCGAGTAAACAGTTAGCAATAAATACCGGTACTTACAGATAAGGAATAAGAGTTCATCAACAACATATTGTGAAGACTCCCTCTAATCCTTATCCAGGCCGTTCCCATATCAGATACTCCCGAAGGAGCTTACGAGACCTACTAAGTAGCTCAATGACTGGGTGAGTCGCTGGGGATCACTCCACAACTGTAGACCGTAATGGAACCACCGCAAGCACTAAGCGTAACCCTTGTGGGGTTACCGAAGTGACCTGCTGTCAGGGCTGTTAGATGTTGACCCTGGCAGGATTTCCGTTCAATCATTGAGAAATTCATAAGTAATCCTCTCATAAACGTTCTAGGCAGATTGCTAAGATCTGCGAAGGACTCGATAATTTACAGATGGTGTCCATTGATGTAGAACACCAGTTGTAGAAATACTAAGTGTTCCTAAGAGATCTTTGATGTATCTCAAGGCTCTAGACTCTATAAGTGCACACCTAGGTTTCCTATGCGGAGACTAGGGAGGGGTCTCCTGCTTCAATATCAACCGTCTCTAAGAGATAGGTCGATAGGTTACGCTGGTTCCCCGTGAGAATGAAACAAGTCCTTTTAAGAGAACTTGAGTGGTTAAGAAGGTTTAGTGCATTGCGTCACTGGGTCCATGACGACTTTGTCTTCAATACCGGTGTTGTCTTTTGCAACAACCAGTAGCATATGTATTGAACCCGGTGTCTGCCCTAAGGTTGAACATATGGAGGGCTATTTCTTTTCACCCTTTACTTTACTTTTCCTTTTAATTCTTGAACTCCTTCTTTCCCTTTCATTCTTTTCTCCTTTTTACGTATCATACCTAAGGACTTCTAATTCTAACTATGGGAGATGTCCTTGGGTAGATCCCTCCGGCTCTGGCGGATCATAGGACGGATATTCCTATCTTAATCACCTTATAACTCCGACAGTAGCCAAGAAACCTTTGATTGAAAATCTCTCAAAGTGTTTGTGGTAATCAAGTATTTTGGTTAACACTTTGAGAGTTTTGTGTACACTTTTGAAGGGCTCCCCCTGCACATGTGCTCGTTAGTATTTAATAAATTTGCACATGCGGGAGGAGCAAGCATTTTGAATTGATCAACTTTCCGTGAACTAGACCGATTCGAGACACGCTTACATCACTAGTTAAACTAGCTTGAAGTTATTACCCGGCCTGGTCAAGTCCACAGAAAGTTTCTCGAGACGGTACATTTCTACTAAGATTAATCCTTTTCGAGACACGCTTACGTGGTTAGTTAAAGAGTTCCATTGTCAGCTTTTAGGTGACAACTAGCTCTAATAACTAACTTGATGTTATAACCCGTAGAGGATAAGTCTTTTCGATATTACTAACATTTATTGTCTCGTCAATTCCTGGGTCAATACTAAGTCTAGCTCGCACATGATACAACTTTTAAGCTTTGACTTCATATATTTTAATCACTTTTTCATTTTCTCCCCCTCAAAAATAGCATATAAAATGATGTTTTTGACAATCTTTTAGATTAAAATATGCCTTTTGAGTCTTACGGGGAGATTCACCAAGAACTTTTTGATTTAGAACAAAGTATTTTGTTTTGACAAGTGCTCCCCTTCAACAAATGATTAAGTCTTATTGAGGTGAAATACTTGTCCTTTTGAGCAGAATTATGAAAAATCATAAATGTTTGATTAATTCTACTCAAAAGTAAGAAGCCTTCGCTCCTTATATTAGGATTGAGGCACTGATGCGTACCTCAGGGTCCTTTCTTTACAAGTTCGGGTTGTGCACTGTAATGTGTACACAAGCCATTATGAAGTACAATATTGACAAATCAAATCAAACTCTTACAATTTTCTACCAATCAGGTCTCTGAAATGTCAACACCGGAAATTTTGATCTGCCTCCAACATAGCTTTCCAATCTCCGAAACTGATCCCTGCGCTTCAATCTGTTCTCAATCCTTAAGATGAATCTGCGAGCATCCCTGGCTTCATTGGTGTTCCACCTTTTGGATTTTCCCAGTTCTATGTCATTAATTCTGCCTTTGATCCCATCTCTGACGAATTTCAGGGTTTCATCACAGAACTTATGAATTTCTTCATAGGCCATAAAGCAGTTACGACCGTTGACACTGTGGTAAGTGAACCCAAATGCCGGATGTCTGATCAAGGAGTATTGAGGTAGATGTTGAAGATTGGGGATGTCAAACAGGTTTGGTTTGGTCAGATTCAGTTTCTTCTGATAACTTTCTACTCCCAATTGAAGATCTTCTACTCTTTCTCTGATGACTATCTGCCTGATGAAGATTAGGAGAGCTTGGATAAAGGCAAGCTGCATCTCTTTAGGCAAGCCACAGAGTTTTCCTTGAACTTTGAGCAGGTACATGTCTTCGATGTCATTGAGAAGTAGTCGTGGAAAGTCTGACTCGGAAATATCGTACTCCTTTTCATCAAGTCTTTTCAGTGTGATTTTGCTGAGGAAGGGGTACCCATAGTGAGTGACAGTCGAAATGAACTGAATCGAGACTATCTTCAAATCACTTGTCACATCGCCCATTGTTTGATTGAGTCTGCTGCTTCGATAGTACTGTGCCCGGTTGTCTGGCCAATGATGTATGCCGTAAAGTGCATTCCGGTCATATTCAACAATTTTGTCAACGAATAATGCTGAAGCTTCTTCTTCGATGGCATTGTTGAGATATCGAGCTGCAAGGAGAAAGGCGAGTGAGGTAACGTACTTCTTTTCAATCTTGCTGCCAAGTTTCAGAAATTCCAAGTCTGTGTTGAAGAAGAACTTGTACGAGATCTTCGGTTCCTTAGGCTTCCCAATCATCGGTAGTGGTTTGGACCAGTCAGTAATGTAAGGTGCGGTTTTCTTTGTGACCGGATCGACATAAGATTCAGGATTGATCCAGTCAATATTGCTTGACATAGCTCGAGCAATATTTTCCAGATGGTATTCAAGCTCGATTGAGTTAGCAGACCGATCTTTCAGAAGATTGAACGCATCATTCTTGATTCTTCGCAGCTCTTTCTTATTCATCTTTTTCATCTTAAACCTTTTCTGAATCATTTGAGCATATTCCACCGTTCGACCATCTTGAGGTTCATGATTGTCTTCAAGTGGTGGTTGCGAATTGATCATTTTCTCAAACCAGGAGTATTCGGCACTATCGTCTTGATCTAGCCAGTTGAGGACGGTTTTCGGTTTCTTTGGTTCTGTGCCTTTTGATGAGGTGTCCGGTTTGGGTTGATGATGCTTTCCTTTCCTTTCTTTCTTCTTCTTCGAGGACGGTTCTGGAACTTCATCGGGTTGAGGAATCTCGTCACCACCGGTGTATTCAAAGTGGTCGTGTGCCTTGGGAGCGGAACCTGATGCCTTCGGTTGTTGTGAGGATGTAGTAGTTGTTGGTGGGATGACCGGTGTTTTAGATTGAGTTGAGGGTCCTTTGGCTTGTTTCTGTTTCTTTGCCTGAGAATTAGGATCCCTGTCTTCATCATCTCTTTGACGTTTCAGTTTGTCTGCCTCTGTGCTGCAAGTCTCTTTTGTCAGTTTAGCTTTCAATGCTTCCAGGACTTTAGCTTCTTCTGGCGATAATGAGAACTTGCTTGCCAGTTTGTCCAAGAGTTGAGCTTCCAATTCGTCCATAGATAGTCCTGGTAGTGGAACAGTAGACTTGTCAGCTCGAAGAGTGAATGTGGTTGATCGGATTACTTTCTTGATAGCTTGCTCTGCGAACTTGGTGAGTTCATCTCTCATGGGTGCCAGTAGATCTTTCAACTCAGCAACTAAGTGTTGTGCCATGTACTCATGTGCTTGAGCTGCTAATGTGGTTTCCAAGGTCTCTTGTACGTCTTTAGCTAAGAAATTGTCAACTTTGTCTTGCAGCTCTTGGACGTTCGAGTTCAGCTTCGTCAGTTCAGCAACTTGGGTTACTAATGTTGCAACCTGATCTTCCAGTCTGCTTCTCTTCTTTTCATGTACTCTTCTGAATGCTGACTTAAGCAACTTTGATGCAGCAGAGGCTTTGGTGCTTGGTTTCTTGATTGATTTGTCGTGTGTTGATTCGGATGCAGGAGGTGATGACTGTGAAGATTCAAGATTGGTGGTAAGATCTTTGTCATCTCCTTTTTGTGGTTCGGGTTGATCAACTTTGGTAGCTTTGGCTGCTTCCTCTTTCAATCTCTGTTCTTCAGCAAGTCTTTCAGCTTCGGCTTTAAGCCTTAAGTCATCAGGAAGCCTGGCTTCTTCTTCCCTTTTCAACTTTTCTTCTGCCAGCTTGGCTGCCTCTTCAGCCTTCCTGCTTTCCTCCATACGGATAGTTTCTTCCAGTTTGGCTTGGGCAAGCTCCTCAAGCCTAGCCTCTTCAGCTTCCTGTTTTCTCTTCAATTCCTCTTCCTGAGCCCTTTCTTTGAGCTCCATCTCTTCCATAGTCATCAATCGTGGAGCATCAGTATCCATGGGATCTTCCTCTTCCTCTTCTCCCGTTGCTGAAGCATTAGTCATTTCAATGTCTGTGGGAGATACTGAGGGATTGTCGTAAACGACCAAGTCTGTGTTGATCCATGTGGTAGGCTCAGGAATGTTGCTTGATCCGCCAGCTTCGGTGGTTTGAGAGAACACTGGAGGTGGAGGTAGATCAGCATTGAATGCATCAATTCTGCTGTGGAGGAGACCCAGATTGAGAGCCCTTTCATTTTCTTCTTCAGCTGAAAGGCCTACAGACTCTTGTTCAGCAGTCACTGGTTCCTTCATTTTCTCTCTCCTGATCCTTTCTTCTTCCAAGAGTGACTGTGCTTCAGTGAACGGTCTTTGATTGAGATATGCTGGGTATTTGGCATTATCAGCAAATTCGTCAATGTTCTTTTCCCAATCTTCGTATGTCAACTCCGTATCATCAATATCTTCAAGATTTACATCCTTCTCAATATTAGCAAATGCTTCCCTATACTTTGGACCTTCGTCGGATTCGGTTTGTTCAGAGTCAGACGGTTTTGGAGAAGATTGTGGTGAGGGAAACCACCCAGGTTCAGGAATGGATGCGGGCTTCTTGGTAGGAGTCCTTCTCTTAGAAGTACCCTTCTTCTTTTTAGACTGAGTAGAACTGCCAGAGCTCCCAGTTTTGCTACCTTTCTTTCCTTTCTTCTGCATGAACGAAGGTAGAACAACTTCGTCCAGGAAACCAACTTTTTCAGCTTCAAGAGCTTGTTCGTAATACTTGTAATTCTTGCAAGCCTTCACTTTGGCATTCAAGAGACAACCGGGAAGTTTCATTCCTTGTTTCCGAGTGCTGGTGTCAAGTCTCTTGACGACTCTGAGAGTATCTTCATTTCTGAACGTGTTCTTATCCTTGTCATCAAGTCTCTGTGGGATATCGTCATACTCATGAAGGAAGCTTTCGATGAGTAGTTTGGTGAAGCGGACAAATGGAATGTTGGTGGTCTTGTGTTGAATGTGCCACACAAGGTCTTCCCAAATGATACTGGCATAATCAACTTTCTTCACATTAGCCACTGCCCAGAAGAGTTTGAGGTGTTGGAGCTTTGGATGTTCATGCCCAGTATCTCTGCCAGATAAGGACTTGGCAATCAGAATGTATAGGGTTCTCCATGGTTGTGGAAGATACCTAATGTTGACCCTAGAATGTCTAGTAACAACTTCTTCTGATTCGTGATAGCCAATATCCCTTAACCACTTTATCAACTCTTCTTCGGTGGGAACTTGATCATATACTTCATCTGGGCCGTGTTCAGGTAATCCAAGTACATTCCTAAGCAAGTCAATGTCCACAGTGACCTGACGGTTATGAAGCATACAGGTGAAGGAAGCCTCCCCAAGATCTAGCTGAAGTGTATGCCAAAACTGGTGGATGTAGAAGCAGGAGACTGAGGCAGACTTGGTGAACAACAGCTTGTTTGGGTGATATAGAAGAGCATCTACTGCAACAATACAAGAGGACTCGTTGCAAGTGATTTTGTTGAAGTTGATTCGGAGGTTGTTCTTTCCAATCTTCCTAGAGTAATCATCTGGAAATGTCTCTTCCCATGAAAGCTTAGGTTCGGGTTCTGGTCCGTATGGAACGTCGTTGTGTTCTGCCATCTGAATTGATCATAAACAAATACAAACATGGCAATGGTTTACTGTGTTAGTTCAGACATAAGATTACATGATTTGCATATTATACATTGATCAGTGGGTGTTTGTGTGTGTGAAAACTTTTGATATATGACAAACTTGTGTTTTATCACATGGTAGAAACTTCTAACAATTAAGTTACAACACGATTTTATCATTACAAGAAGTTACACTTTGTAAATTTTACAACACTTAGAAAAATTCTTGATTTGGGCAAGTTTACGCGTAACATGAAGAATCTACGCGTAACATGACATAAGCGTAAGAAATGAATTTAGGCGTAAGTGCAGAGTCTACGCGTAAACTTATAAGTTACGCGTAAGGTGAATCTTATGCGTAGGATCAATCTTACGCGTAGGATAAAGTCTTAGGCGTAGGAATTGAGCTTATGCAAAGGATTACACTTAAGCGTAAGATATAACTTATGCGTAGGTTATGACTTATGCGTAAGTTCAAGACTTGTGCGTAAGGTCAAAACTTATGCGTAAGATTTATCAGTTAAGCGTAAACCTTGTCTTATCCAAGACAAGGTTTGTCCACGTGTCGAATCTTACGCGTAGGATGAACAATTTACGCGTAAACATGCCTTTTTCCAGAAAATCACCTTGCGTAATTAGAGTTGTTTGATTCCTGAAAGTGTAAAACACACAACCACTGATCAATATTCATTTAAACACGCTTTGTACCCATTATTTATGCGTAAACATGCCTAAATATGATTAACGCGTAAACCCGTATGAACACATAATCACGAACACAATCAAACATGAATCTGGGTGAGAATAGGCATAGGGCAAGTGTATCTAACAACCTAAGGATCATATGGTCCAACTTATAACAATTTTTGACCATAAAATCAAGAGATCACAACTGCACATGCATATGAACCCTAAATCTTTAATACATGATCAGGAGATGTTACTGAAGCAATTAAACCATAATAACATGATCCTAGGCCTACAAGAACATTATCCCCATCACCAATTACAATCCTAACGCATAAAATCAAGAACCCCCAAATCCATCGTATGAACACTAATCCACAAAACGATCAATTGATGATTTTGGGAACAATTAGAGTATGAAAACAAGTTTATAATCAACCTTAGACCATTTCCCAACAATAATTTTAACCATAACATCAACAATTTCTGGGTTCTAAGTTTACGCACAACCCTAAGATGAATTTCATAGATTATGACAAAACTAGCCGTTGGATTGTAATGAAATTAAAAACCATTGTTTGAAATCATGATCAAAACATGTTTACACTTACAGATTCGAAGATTGATGATTAGATAATGCAAATGATTGTGGATCGTTGATGAGGGTGGTTGAAGGTAGTAAATATTTTGCAGGTAGGAGTAAATGTTCGGTCAGAGTTAGGTTTTGACCAAAGGTTAAAACAAGAATCATGTATTGACACAATTGGTCCCTTAACCTTAACTTACATTTACTCTTAATGCCTAAACACTTTATCACATATAACTTTCGTTAATTAACACCAAGACATGATAAGAACAACTTGTGGTACTCCCCCTCGACCTTAGACCGTAGTCAAAAATACTGAAAATTTTATAATTTTGGTCAAGGAGAGTAACCCGAAACACTCTTTGAATCAACACTTTTGATAAAAAAACGTATTTATTTTTGGTAAAACGCAAGTATAAAAATTAATATGTTTTTGAGAAATTTGAAAAAATTACTTTTCCTCCCCCTCAACACTTGTTTTAAAATAATTTAAGACATTTTATAAAATAGTGTTGAAAGAGGTGGTTTATACTTGCATTTTTTTATTTTTTTATTTTTTTTTTATAAAAAAAACCAAAAAAAATCTTTTTGAGTTTTTGATTGGTTTTATATTTTTGTATTTTGTTTTTGAAAAAATATTTACAAAGATAGTTTTGATGTTTGACGATCAATTGTGTTTTAAAAACTTTTCCAGGTCATCTGGAGTCAAACATCGCATACCAATTTGGTGAACTAGACTAGCAAACCTTGATGGTGCTAAGGATTTGGTAAGTAAGTCCGCCAATTGGTACTCAGTCCCAACAAAATAAAGTTCAACGGTACCCTTTTCAACGTGCTCTTTGATGAAGTGATATCGGAGATCGATGTGTTTTGATTTGCAATGATGTACTGTGTTGCAGGAGATAGCAATTGCACTCTTTGAATCACAGTAGATAGGAATCTTGTTGAATAGGTAGCCATAATCCTTAAGTTGTGATCTCATCCATATGACTTGAGCACAACAAGCAGACATGGCTACATATTCAGATTCTGTAGACGACAGTGATGTGCAGTCCTGCTTCTTTGATTGCCATGACACAAGTTTGTCTCCGAGAAATTGTAATCCGCCAGATGTACTTTTGCGTGTGTCTAAACATCCTGCATGGTCAGCATCTGAAAAATCAATTAGTTCAAAGCCAGAATCCTTCGGATACCAGATTCCCAAGTTAATGGTTCCCTTTATGTATCGAAGGATTCTTTTGACCTCACTGAGGTGTTTTTCAGTTGGTTTGGACTGATAGCGAGAGCACATGTAGACAGCAATTACTATATCAGGTCTACTAGCTGTGAGATACATGAGGGACCCAATCATACTTCGGTATTTGGTAGGGTCAACAGGAGTCCCATGTAAGTCAGCATCTAGTTTTGTGGTATAGCCCATCGGTGTATTATAAGTATCGCAACTCATCATCCCATGTTTCTTTAAAATTTCAAGAGCATATTTGGACTGATTTATAAAAATTCCACGGGGTGATTGATGAACTTGTAGTCCTAGAAAGAACGAAAGTTCACCCATCATGGACATTTCAAAATTATCTTTCATTAATTTTGCAAAATCATTAGAGTAACTTCTTTTTGTTGAGGCAAAAATGATGCCGTCGACATATATTTGAACAACAAGTAAGTCCTCCCCGTAGGTTTTTGTAAATAGTGTGGGATCCACCGATCCTTTAGAAAATTTATTGGCCAGTAAGAAAGTGGACAGTTTGTCATACCACACCCGTGGGGCTTGCTTAAGTCCGTAGAGTGCCTTTTTGAGTCGGTAAACGTGATTAGGATGCTCAGGATCAACGAAGCCTTCAGGTTGGCTAACATAAACTTCTTCACGGAGTTCTCCATTAAGAAATGCTGTTTTAACATCCATTTGGTAAACCACCATGTTCCTATGTGCAGCATAAGCCAAAAAGATCCGAACAGCTTCATGTCTAGCCACTGGAGCAAAGGATTCAGCAAAATCAAGTCCTTCTAGTTGAGAGTATCCTTTCGCTACCAGGCGTGATTTGTTACGTATGACAGTGCCTTCAGTATCTAGCTTATTCTTCCAAATCCATTTTAACCCAATGACAAAGACTCCGTCAGGTCTTTCAACTAATTCCCAGACTTCTAATCTTATGAATTGCTGAAATTCCTCTTGCATAGATTCAATCCAGTTGTCATAAGTCATTGCATCTTTAATGTTCTTAGGTTCTTCGTGACAAACTGTGAGTGCATAGATACAAGTTTCTCCATCTGTGTGAAGTCGTTGTCTTGTCATAACAGGTGCATCTGGATGGCCAATAATATGAACTAGTGGATGGTCTCGAGTCCATTTGTGTGTTGAAGGGTGTAGTTGATAAGTATCTCGCATGTTAGCAGGATCCAAATTGCGTGTTGACGACTCAGCTATATCAGGAACAGTAGGAGCAGGTGCAAACGGGTTAAAGAACGCATCGGGATCATGCTCTGCGGGTTGTGGAACTGATTGTGGTGTAGGATCTTCAGCTGAATGGCGGGAGTTAGAAACAGTTTGTTCTGCTGTAGATGGTGATGCAATTGGAGGACCGTCTCTCTCAACAGTTGTAGAAGTTTGTTGAGGTGAGTCTGGTACAGGAATATTGTCAGGTTGAGCAGCGGAATTAGGTGGGACCTCAGTAGGACGGTATTCAATTGTGTCATCAAACAGTGGAGCAAACAAGGTTTCCAATTCTTTGCGGTTGAGTGGCAATGGTTCAGCCGAAGATGCCGGAGAGTTAAGACGGTTGAATTCGGGTCCTAAGCTGTGTTGCTCAGAAGCCATCTGTGTGAGTTCATCAAAATTAGCGTGAATGGTTTCTTGAATTTCTCTTGTTCGACGATTCCATATCCGAAAACCTTTAGAATTTTCACAGTATCCAACGAACACTCCGATGTCAGCCTCTGCTTTAAGTTTCCCTAAATCATCACGATCATTTTTCGGATAACAAAGTGCTCCAAATACATGAAAGAAATCGATATTAGGTTTTCTTTTGTGAACAATTTGATAAGGTGTTTTGCGATGGCGTTTTGTAATCATGCAACGGTTTTGAGTATAACATGCGGTTGAAACAGCTTCCGCCCACAAGTAATCTGGTAATTGAGCATTAATCAACATAGTTCTAGCAGCTTCCACTAACGTTCTGTTGCGTCTTTCAACAACACCATTCTGTTCTGGGCTTCTAGGAATAGATGTTTGATGTTCAATTCCCACTTTCTCATAATATGACCTAAGTGTCTGATTCTTAAATTCTGTTCCGTTGTCAGTTCTGACTATTCGTACCGTGTTGCGTAACTGAACTTGAATTTTAGTGAGAAATGTGATGATCATTGAAGGAGCCTGATCTTTACTTCTTAGAAAATAAACCCAAGTCCATCTGGAATAATCATCCACAATTACAAGAATGTAGCTGTAAAACCCTAATTTTGATATCACATTTTTCCGTCTAATTTGAAATTTTAACCTAAATTGAGAATTAATTAATAAAAGACTTAAACTATATGATATATAATATTTATACATATAGCTGGTTATCCTAAACTATGTAAATCATAAACATTTAAATACATGTATCTAAAGTAAATTAAATATTAATCCTTGTCCTAATCCTACTACTAAGTCAAACGGCACACTTGCCTAGTTACATATATAGTTTACGTTTAAGGTTAGGGGATAAGAACACAAAGGCACCATGAATATCCTTGATCACGTATATACCCCATCCCAATCTTAACAAAACTGATTTTTTTTTGCCTATTCTTTAGCAATAATCACGGCATCAAATATTACCAATCAATCACAAATTTATTTTGTTTCCTAACTTAACCTACGCTCCTTTTCTTCTTGATATGATCCGCCTTTCTCTTTTCTTTTCTATTCCACATGACACAAAGACCCTAACACAAAGACCCTGGTTATCTATTTTCTCTCAAAGTCCAAGAAGAATTGTTGTTCGTTATTATTGTTGTTGTGGTGTGACTATGGTGGTTTCCGGTTCGAACAAGGTGTAACCGCAGGTCATTCTTCTGGTCCGACAAGGATTTTTGTTCGCGAGTTTGATTCTGGTTCGAGGAGGATTCGAGGTGGTGTGCTGATCGGGTTTTCTCTGTCGAGGGTGTTGGTTTTGCTTGGGCTCGACTTTGGCTTGCGGGCGTAGGGGTTTCGGTTCATTCGTTCTCTTTCGATCACGCTCCAAGGGTAACAAACTCAACCACGTTCGATATTTTTTTTCTTTTATTTGATCAGAATCATGATGTGACTTATTGAATCGGTTAAAGCATGCTCGAAATAAACGCAGGAAATCATAAACATATCATATAATTACAAATATGAATCGGCTGGAATTTTGTTGATAGGTATTCGATGGAATGACATAAAATAACGACTCGAGTATTACAAAATAATGAAATTGTAACCTAACATAATTGACTCGAACATGTTATTAGTATTCGAATATTTGGTATGTTTTGGGCTGTCCAATTTTGACTGATAACATTCTTACCTTTTCGAGTTTAAAAGAAGAGTGAAATATGCGTACTTATTGTCTTGTTTCGAATTGATATGAAACTTGGTTATTTTCTTTTGTCGAATGGTGTCAAAATATAAAGAGTGCATGGGAAATATTTGAAGAGTTGATTGCATGATAAACAAAAAAAAAAAAAAGTGTACGTGTGTGAGTGCATATGTATTGGCGTATAGAAGGTCTATCAACATGCATGTGTTTTGGCCAGTTAAAACATTTATAATAGCAGGTGATGGACTATTAAAACATGCATGCATCATGTATTATAAACAAGTAAAACATGTGTGTTCCTTGCTTTTTTTTTTGTGTGGGTCTAATTTATATGGACATCAGTTAGAGTGTTGTTGTGTGTATCTTGATTGGTTGTTGTGTGTATCTTGATTGGTCCTAAGTAGTTATAAAACGTGAGTATAAGCTGGTTAAAAAGAAAATACATATAGAAAGCATGCATGGTGGTTAACGTTTTGAGGTCGTCGGGTCTAAATTGATGTCGGGTATACATATAAATAAATTTTAAACGACGGGGTCTAAAATTATCGTCTTAATATAAAATTATAGTATAAACCTCAAAATAATTTTAATTGACATTTTTTTTAATATTTAATTTTTATAATTCACATTTTGACCCTAAACTTTACTAAATTGACATAATCAACTCTAAACTATTATAATTGTGATTTTAACGCTTAAAGATAATTTAATTGTTATTTATAACTTTAAAGCATGAAGTTACTAACTCGGGAAACTTACTAATTCGGGAAACCTCCTAAAATTGGAAACTCTTCAAATAAGGAAACTTGCAAAAAATAGAAAGTCTTCTAAAATGCTTAAACTACTTAAAGTGGGAAGTTACTAAATATGGAAAGTTACCTAAAATAGAAAGCTACTAAATATGGAAAGTTTCTAAAAATGGAAAGATAATTAAAAGAAGTAATTTGAGTAATTCGGACTCGTCTTGATTCGTATCAATTATCTTCTAGGTTCGGTGAAGCAGGAGTGACCCATTCTCTCTTTGAATTGTGACTTTGCTTGTGCAATTGGACTGAGGTACAAATATTCCGTACTCTCTCAGCAAGAGTACAACTTTATTTCTCTCTCATGACTTTCTCTCTCTCCTTATATTATTGCACCTTGATATTGAACTTTGATTGACCCATTAATATTGGTCCTTTGACCTACCTCTTGATATTGACCTATGATCTATTGATAATGACCTATGGGTATTTAAACCCTTGGATATTGGACCTTTGATAATAAACCTTGATATTGAACCTTGACAATAAACTTTTGAGACTAAACTTTGATATTGAACCTTGACCACTTGACCCTTCAGTATTTACCCGGGGTATTACTTGTTGTGGAGTAGCCACAACCATAGCATTGATGCACCAATGTTATGTACTCTAGCGTAGTTGGAGAGATGTACTACGCCGTCCCCGATCTACTATTGACTACTGCTTTGATTGTGATTGTTATTGGCCTACGGGGGCGTATGGATGCATCCTAGATTTGTATTGTGTTGATTGATTGATTATTGGAGCTACTACATTGTCTACATTGCTACATATTGTATTGGTGACTGGGTATGTGTGCATTGCAACCCCTCACATATTGGGAGTTGATCACTCCATATTGGGTTACTATTGGATTGTATTGTATATTGATTGGGCATGGGGTAAAATACTGATTCCAAATACTTTACACCTTACGCTTAACCTTGATATCTTTTGAATACCCAATTGACACCATATGTAATTTCAATTCGTACTCTCTTATCTTATTACTTGATGTGCTTGTTATCTTCATATCTGTTCACTGAGCTTTTTATGCTCAGCCGCGTTTTCTTTTCCATGCGGCAGGTACTTATGCTAGGATGCGGGGTTTAACTTTGGGGATGAGAGAGTGTGGACCAACCCTAGAGTTCCTTAAACGATGGACTTTGTTTTATTATCGTATCTTCTTTATTTTGGAATTCATTTGTAACCTTTGTACTCATTGTATTGTTAAAGTATTAAGTTTGCGTTTTGCTCTGTTGGACAATTTATTGTGATATCTTTACCCTTGATGGGTTGGGGTGTTACAATTTATGGTATCAGAGACCAGGCTGACGACTTTTAATACATAACCTTGACCTGTGAGTTTTGGACCATTAGGTTTCCACTGTAGGAACATTGGAGAACACTTGAAAACTTGATTTAGGATTTCTTCCCTATGCAAACTTAAGTTTAAACTTGTGAGGATTGGGTAGATATTAGGTTTCCTTCGGCATACTTTCCCCTTTCGTGTTTGTCCTCGACTTTCTTATTCTGACCAATTGGTAACCGTTCAGATGGTTAAATCTCGTCGCTCTGGACCACCTGACGAAAACCCGAAGAAAATGGTGATTTATGCCATTAAGGATACCTCGAGGCAGATCAAGCACGTAAGAAGGAGTAAGGGGACTACTGTTGATGCTACGGGCTGCCAGAAGATGGATGACAAGGAGAAAGAGATGTACGGAACTAAAGCAAATGATAACAAAAGTATTAACACCAAGTATTATGGAAAGTGCATAAGTCTGTGAAAGAAGATGGGAGAGATCGCAAAAGTGGTTTTGCTAGCTGCCGTTTGCCGCAACACGAGAATAACAAGAATGGTTGGATTAGTGTAAGGAAGAGAAAGAAGAGAATGATGTAGACTCCGATTTAGAGTCTATGGCGACCAGCCATTATAATCCAAATTGAACGAAGGAAACTTGTGATCATGAACTAGTTTCTTTTATTCTTCTGTTTAGCCTGTATTAGACTTCGAATTTCATTTCCATTTCCTAGATACTCTGATAATATTGAAGTTTTGAATTAAGTTGCCCTTCTGTGAGTTTTGTTATGGTAATCTTGTTTGTGGTCATCAGCTAATTCTAATTAGAATTGTGATGATCCTGGAAGTACTGGTACGATGATTTTGGCACCCTAAATTGATTGATCTAATAGATTTCGTTACTTTCGGACACTTTACTCATTTTCTGTTTGACTCCATTGACGATGTTAGCAACTAGTATTCCACGCGCATCACTTTGACAACAATACAATGTTCGTATTCGTAGTGAGGCACGTTTGGGCTATGAAGCTGAACAAAATCCCGACCTCCTTGAATGGTTAACTTGTCTGCCTAAAGACTTTTGACAAACCTTACACTTTATCCTAATTCGTGAATTATCCGCCTGGTTTGGCAAATGTAGTTGTTATATAATTCTGTTTACCTTTGATATGATCTTAACCTACCATTGAAAATCCGTTTCCGATGGCTTCACTTGAAAGACTGAAGAAACAAATGAAAGAACTTCAAAGAAATAAGTTTATTAACTGAGAGTAAGCTGTGAAGTATATCAGTGTTATTGGTGAAGAAGAGGAAAGACGACATGGGGTGAACGTGAAGGTTCCTTAAGATGATTTTGAAGCCGTTTTTGTATTCGTAATAATAAGTTAACGATTCCAATTGTATTGGCTATCATGTCAACTACTTCCTTGTATATGGTGAGATTATGTTTTCGTGAATATTTGGAAGAATTGTATAGTATGACATTGTGGTATGTTCTGAAATGGAGTTATGAGTTGAGGTTATTTTTGAAATCGCTTTCCGTATTCGTGACGATTACTATGACGATTAGTGACGCTAATAGTATTAGCTAAAGCTCTGACCATCTTGTGAATCTGATAAACAGCGTTTTTTCTCGTGAGTACTTGGAAAAACAGTCATTGTATGGCGTAATAGTACATTCGAAGACGAGCAAGAACATGGAAACCATTTTGTACCTTGTTAGAAACTTGGCGACCACTTGTGCATTTTGGGAGATTGAAAATTGTTGGACCACGGTGTTCTTTGGTTAAAATATCTCTTTAAATTTCGTAAGATCTGAAACTATCACCAAGTGATCAAGACCGACAATAAATTTGAAAAGCTAGTCCTTCGAATCTTACAGAAGAATCTTGGAAGATGATTACCAATTTGCGTCAACCAGGAACTTATGCGAAGATTAACTTCACTGCCTGACCTGGAATCGACAACAACAGTGGCTACCATGAAGGGTGAAGACACTCCTTACAAGGCAAAAGTGTTGGCGATGCAGGGAACAAGAGCTAGTCAAAGTGGCGAACATGGAGCTGATGAAGACGTGCAGTCTCACTTCCCTATTCATCTTGGTTGTACTAAGATGAATTAAGAGCGGAAGCAGATTGAATGAGGAAGAGATTTAAAGATCGTGTCAAGAATTCATATTACTCCATCGCATTCCAAGAAGAACCGCAGAAGGCTTGATGAATCAGACTCAAGTTCACAGTTTTGTTTCACTCCCAGTTTGATAGACAAAAGAAGACAAATTTCTTGAACTTGAAGTGATTTGAAGTTTTGAATGGGAAGTTTTGGAACAAACCATTTTGTTGTTTGGATGAGTTAATTCTGTGAAGGATGAAGTTAATGGTGACTAATGTCCACTCTTGTTAATTTCTTGAGTTTCGTTATCTGATAATGTGATCCTTGGATGATTTAGGTCCTCCAATATCATCTCTGTTCCATGTTCATTCTGCGTATGCTTGATATTGGTCTTGTTTTGGAAAGTTTGACGAATTTTGGAAAAATTGATGCTTTTGAGACGACGTACCTTAATCGCTGATATGTTAGAATTTCGTTACTCTTGCAAGTAGTTTTGTTTTCCTCTAGTTATTCATTGAGACTTCCGCTGTTTTGTTATTGAATGTTCCTCTTGGTTATGATGCTTGATTTTGGTTGACCCCTGGGATGATAGAAGTAATAGGTGAACTAAGGTTGGCTTGTTTGTTTACGACTCGTGATAAAGTATGACCATCATGAGGGCATATTTATATGATGCTAGTATTATGACGCCTGGCCAACGTGATAATACTTACATCATATAACGTGCACTTATTGTGGTCATAGGATATCTTTGGGAGTATCTAAGAAGTTTAGAATTTGATCTCCGTTGATTTTTCTGCGATTTGTGAGACTTTAGGTTCATTTTGCCTACGCGGTTACTCTGCATTCGTTCGTTAGATAATTGGATAAATTTGAAATATCGATTTTTGCATTCTGTTGATCTCAATTACATCAGTCACCATTCTCAAGCTTCTTGTAGAGATCTCTACTGTTTGATACAGTTGACTTGATTTGAAATTTTGTTCGTATTCCATATGAATTTTTTTTTCAGAAGATAAAATTTTCATCCTCTACATATAGTGTCATACCCTTTTGACCAGATTCAACCAGATACGTCACTTCTAGAAAAACCGGAAGCCATTCTTGATAGACAAGAGAGAGTCATGAGAAATAAAGTATTCGTTTTGTTAAAGTTCTTTGGAAGAACTGGGAGACCGAGGAGTCTATGCGAGCCAGCTACCCCCATTTTCCTTATAGTCTGGTAGGCATTCGTTTTGTTTCACTACCGTATTCCTTCTTTCATTTTCGCGGACGAAAATTCTTTTGAGGGGGAAATAGTTGTAAAACCCTAAATTTTGATATCACATTTTTCCGTCTAATTTGAAATTTTATCCTAAATTGAGAATTAATTAATAAAAGACTTAAACTATATGATATATAATATTTATACATATAGCTGGTTATCCTAAACTATGTAAATCATAAACATTTAAATACATGTATCTAAAGTAAATTAAATATTAATCCTTGTCCTAATCCTACTACTAAGTCAAACGGCACACTTGCCTAGTTACATATATAGTTTACGTTTAAGGTTAGGGGATAAGAACACAAAGGCACCATGAATATCCTTGATCACGTATATACCCCATCCCAATCTTAACAAAACTGATTTTTTTTGCCTATTCTTAAGCACTAATCACGGCATCAAATATTACCAATCAATCACAAATTTATTTTGTTTCCTAACTTAACCTACGCTCCTTTTCTTCTTGATATGATCCGCCTTTCTCTTTTCTTTTCTATTCCACACGACACAAAGACCCTAACACAAAGACCCTGGTTATCTATTTTCTCTCAAAGTCCAAGAAGAATTGTTGTTCGTTATTATTGTTGTTGTGGTGTGACTATGGTGGTTTCCGGTTCGAACAAGGTGTAACCGCAGGTCATTCTTCTGGTCCGACAAGGATTTTTGTTCGCGAGTTTGATTCTGGTTCGAGGAGGATTCGAGGTGGTGTGCTGATCGGGTTTTCTCTGTCGAGGGTGTTGGTTTTGCTTGGGCTCGACTTTGGCTTGCGGGCGTAGGGGTTTCGGTTCATTCGTTCTCTTTCGATCACGCTCCAAGGGTAACAAACTCAACCACGTTCGATATTTTTTTTCTTTTATTTGATCAGAATCATGACGTGACTTATTGAATCGGTTAAAGCATGCTCGAAATAAACGCAGGAAATCATAAACATATCATATAATTACAAATATGAATCGGCTGGAATTTTGTTGATAGGTATTCGATGGAATGACATAAAATAACGACTCGAGTATTACAAAATAATGAAATTGTAACCTAACATAATTGACTCGAACATGTTATTAGTATTCGAATATTTGGTATGTTTTGGGCTGTCCAATTTTGACTGATAACATTCTTACCTTTTCGAGTTTAAAAGAAGAGTGAAATATGCGTACTTATTGTCTTGTTTCGAATTGATATGAAACTTGGTTATTTTCTTTTGTCGAATGGTGTCGAAATATAAAGAGTGCATGGGAAATATTTGAAGAGCTGATTGCATGATAAAAAAAAAAAAAAAAAAAAAAGTGTACGTGTGTGAGTGCATATGTATTGGCGTATAGAAGGTCTATCAACATGCATGTGTTTTGGCCAGTTAAAACATTTATAATAGCAGATGATGGACTATTAAAACATGCATGCATCATGTATTATAAACAAGTAAAACATGTGTGTTCCTTGCTTTTTTTTGTGTGGGTCTAATTTATATGGACATCAGTTAGAGTGTTGCTGTGTGTATCTTGATTGGTTGTTGTGTGTATCTTGATTGGTCCTAAGTAGTTATAAAACGTGAGTATAAGCTGGTTAAAAAGAAAATACATATAGAAAGCATGCATGGTGGTTAACGTTTTGAGGTCGTCGGGTCTAAATTGATGTCGGGTATACATATAAATAAATTTTAAACTACGGGGTCTAAAATTATCGTCTTAATATAAAATTATAGTATAAACCTCAAAATAATTTTAATTGACATTTTTTTTAATATTTAATTTTTATAATTCACATTTTGACCCTAAACTTTACTAAATTGACATAATCAACTCTAAACTATTATAATTGTGATTTTAACGCTTAAAGATTATTTAATTGTTATTTATAACTTTAAAGCATGAAGTTACTAACTCGGGAAACTTACTAATTCGGGAAACCTCCTAAAATTGGAAACTCTCCAAATAAGGAAACTTGCTAAAAATAGAAAGTCTTCTAAAATGCTTAAACTACTTAAAGTGGGAAGTTACTAAATATGGAAAGTTACCTAAAATAGAAAGCTACTAAATATGGAAAGTTTCTAAAAATGGAAAGATAATTAAAAGAAGTAATTTGAGTAATTCGGACTCGTCTTGATTCGTATCAATTATCTTCTAGGTTCGGTGAAGCGGGAGTGACCCATTCTCTCTTTGAATTGTGACTTTGCTTGTGCAATTGGACTGAGGTACAGATATTCCGTACTCTCTCAGCAAGAGTACAACTTTATTTCTCTCTCATGACTTTCTCTCTCTCCTTATATTATTGCACCTTGATATTGAACTTTAATTGACCCATTAATATTGGTCCTTTGACCTACCTCTTGATATTGACCTATGATCTATTGATAATGACCTATGGGTATTTAAACCCTTGGATATTGGACCTTTGATAATAAACCTTGATATTGAACCTTGACAATAAACTTTTGAGACTAAACTTTGATATTGAACCTTGACCACTTGACCCTTCAGTATTTACCCGGGGTATTACTTGTTGTGGAGTAGCCACAACCATAGCATTGATGCACCAATGTTATGTACTCTAGCGTAGTTGGAGAGATGTACTACGCCGTCCCCGATCTACTATTGACTACTGCTTTGATTGTGATTGTTATTGGCCTACGGGGGCGTATGGATGCATCCTAGATTTGTATTGTATTGATTGAATGATTGATTGATTATTGGAGCTACTACATTGTCTACATTGCTACATATTGTATTGGTGACTGGGTATGTGTGCATTGCAACCCCTCACATATTGGGAGTTGATCACTCCATATTGGGTTACTATTGGATTGTATTGTATATTGATTGGGCATGGGGTAAAATACTGATTCCAAATACTTTACACCTTACGCTTAACCTTGATATCTTTTGAATACCCAATTGACACCATATGTAATTTCAATTCGTACTCTCTTATCTTATTACTTGATGTGCTTGTTATCTTCATATCTGTTCACTGAGCTTTTTATGCTCAGCCGCGTTTTCTTTTCCATGCGGCAGGTACTTATGCTAGGATGCGGGGTTTAACTTTGGGGATGAGAGAGTGTGGACCAACCCTAGAGTTCCTTAAACGATGGACTTTGTTTTATTATCGTATCTTCTTTATTTTGGAATTCATTTGTAACCTTTATACTCATTGTATTGTTAAAGTATTAAGTTTGCGTTTTGCTCTGTTGGACACTATTTATTGTGATATCTTTACCCTTGATGGGTTGGGGTGTTACAGTAGCGTTTACCGTTGATACTTTGAACACGCATCGGTCCACACAAATCCATATGTAACAGTTGTTAAACATGATTCGTACTGTGTTCAGGTTTTGAAGGAAAATGAGCCCGAGTACTTTTTCCTTGTTCACAGGCTGAACATAAGTGATCTTTGGTAAAACGGAATCTTGGAAATCCATCAACATGTTTGTAACGAGCAAGGTCAGTCATAGTTTTGAAATTCAAGTACGAAAGACGTTTGTGCCATAACCAAGATTTAGTGGATTCTGCTTTGGAGAGAAGACATATCGGAGATGTAGCAATCATATCTGACATTGATATTGTATAGAGGTTAGAACCACGTGAGCCAGACATTAGATCGTTTCCTTGTAAGTCACGAACGAAGCACGTTTTCTCACGAAATGCAACTTCTAGATCCCCATCACAAAATTGACCAGCAGAGAAAAGGTTGTGTCCAAGGCCTTCCACATAATAAACACAACTTATTTTAATGTTCCCACTGACATAGTCACCATATCCCATGATTAAAGCGTAATGATCATTCCCGAATCTGACAGTACCAATGAACTTTGAGACAAAGTTGTGTAGCAGTTTGAGATTGCCTGTCATGTGTCGGGTGCATCCGCTATCAACAATCCAGAGAACAATTTGTACCACCTGCATCACAAGAAGAAGACACGGATGGAACAGAAGTAAGGGTGGAACCCAAAGAAACTGCGGGTTCCTGTTGGTTAGAAGCACATGTATTCAATAATTTAGGAATCCATTTAAAGTCTGGTTTGTGTTGTAACCAACGTTGCCAATTCCAACTAGTTCGAGCTTTCTTAATGGTGAATTCACTAGTGTTTGGCTGATTCCTAGACTTGTTCTCTGCACTTATGGGGGTAACATCAACTTCATTAGAAACCGTAGAAGGCGGCTTTCCTAAGATAGACTTAGAGGCAGTAGTGGGCCTAAAAGGAATGCGTGTCCTACGTTTCTTATGACGATTAAGTAGATAATTAGCTATACATTTTGTATGATCACCAGATGAAACGCTTTTACGACAAAACACACAAGATGCATTAATATTCAAAACATTCAAAGGTTCATCATTCGTTACATTTAGATTTTGATTACAATTTGCCAGATTAGAATCTAAATCTGATGCAACATGAGTTTTATTCAAATTCCTAAGTTGATCTTCTACTTCTTGAGCTTCTAGTGATCCTCTTTTACGTTGCCAGAGCCTATTCTTCCTTTTACTTTTACGCTTGGGTCTGCTAACGCTATTAGTGGAGACTAGTCCTGTAGAAGTGGAGTTATCAACATTAGTGGTTTGAACAACATTTCCTCTAGTAGTTTTGTCTATTTGATACAATCCTGGTGCTATCACCGTGGTGTCAACCATTTTTCCTTTTTGAAGTAGCTTAACTTTCTCTTTTAAATCAATGATGATGTGATTTTTATCCTGAATTTCAGACTCAAGTAAACCATTGCAGTATTTGATGTCATCGCGGTTTTGTTACCATTCGGCGTTTTCAATTTTTAAATCCGCAATTTCTTTCTCGTATTTGAGACACAAACTTTTGAAAGACTCATAGTTTTTGCAAAGCTGACAAGAGTTTGAAATATTTTGACTTTGAAGTTTCAATTCCGTTTTAAGACTCTGAGCTTGACACCATTCAAGCCTTTGTTTGAGTTGACAAATTTCTTTAGAAAACTGTTTTGTCACATCATCATTCTTTTTTCTCAGATTGTCATTCTCATGTTTAAGTGTCTCTAATTCCACGTTCAACAAGTTATTATCAACACAAAGATCATCCACAAGCATAGAAGTACCAGATTTATAGAGATCATTCATGATAATAGACAAAATATCAGCATTGAGAACTTGTTCCAAGAGTCGATCAGCATCATTTTTTAAAACTCTATTTCTTTGCTTTTGAACCAAAATGTCATTTTCAGTTGTGTTGAAAACGTTTATCATATTTTTGACCTCCTTTTGAAGTTCCTGATCCCAACGTGTAGCACAGAGACGGAGGTGTTTGACAATTGACAACATTTGTTTTTGAAAAATATCTCTCTTTTCGCGCTCGTAAGCGGATTGAAAAGTTTCAACTTTTATTACAGAATTTCTTTCAATTGTTTCCTCCAAAATTTCGATGTCTTCCATAAAAGTTTTGAAATAATTTAAGACACGACAACTTTTCGGTAAAGGTGAAAGTTCACCGGATGATGGTAAAGGACCATTTATTTGTGCTATAGTTTGGACAGGGGCCGCATTAGAAGATGAAACATATGACTCTTCGACAAACCATGATTTCTCAGGTACATCCTTTTGAGTAACAAAAGATTTAGAAATGTGAGGAGCTTTTGAATAATCATATGGTGTCCAATATTGAACATAACTCATTTTAGATCGACTCTCGTCTTCAAGTTCTTCTTCTTCCTCAGTATAAAAAACAACAGCACGCACAATCGTATTATCAAGCATGTGGTCCATACTGTAAATCTTAGGATTTTCTTTGAATGTTGTGTGAAGAAACATTGATTTGAAATCGCAAAGTGCAAATCCTTTATCGGGTCTCGGTTTTAAAGAAAATTTCTGAATTGTTGTGACAGAGTTCCCGTGTTTGTAAACAATGTGACGAAATTCTTTGAGTTGTTTTTCAAGATCAACAATATCACCGAGTAAGTCATCTATATACTTCCTTTTTCGTATTTTATGTTCACAAAACTCCTTTTTACAACTTGACAATTCTGTTTCTGTTTTTGAAAGTACTGTTTGAAGACGTTCAACTTGCATTTTCAATTCACAGTTTTCACTTTCAAGTTTTGAAATCAACTTTCCGTTTGACTCAATTAAATCTTGCATTTTGCGTTGAAGATCTTGTTCTTTGTTGTAAGAATCTTGAAAAGCTTTTTCAAAACTTTTTGCATGTTTAATCTTGTCTTCCTGATTTGAAAGCTGAATTTTATAACACTCAATATCTCTTGCAAGTGCCGCATTAGTTTCTTTTAAAACTTTGTTTTTCTCGTTGCATTTTGCAATTAGCAATTGTTGAGCATTCAGTTGTTTAGATAACATTATGAGGTCAGGGTCTGGATCAAATGATGGTTCATGTTGTTCTAAATGATCATGTTTATCATTCTCAATAGGATCATCAAATGAAACAACTGTGTCATCATCGAATATGACAACTGTGCTTATTTGTTCATCTTTTTGAGATGATGAAGATGATTTAGATGGAACAACTTGCGCCATATCTGATTCAGAAGCAGAAGGTGAGGCTATTTCATGTATTAGGCATGCTTTATGATCATGTACCTGAGACAAGCCGTCAGTGTCATACACTGGACCTGAATCATTAAACTGAAGTTCCTGCATGTTGGCCATAAGCATCACAGCTGCATTGGCTTCCAGATCTTCCATGTCATCATCGTTGTTCACATTTGCCATGAAGTTGTTTTCCTGTTCAGGGAAATATCCATCTTTTTCATCTTGAAGAGCCATGAGTAATGCCTGCTTGTGAAACTTACTACCCCGAGTTCTCGGTTTGGGACATGCTGTCGCTATATGACCCTGTTCATTACAGTTATAGCACCACACTGCATTCCCTGAGTTGGAGTTTCTAGTTGCAACTGGTTCAGACCTTTGCTGAGAAGATCCTGAGTTGTTCCTGAACCCTCCATTGTTACTAAACCTTTGACCATTCCCATAATTTCCTGAAGAACTTCCTGAACCAGATCGACCATAGTTACGATTCTGAATTTCCACTCTTCCATCATTGACAACAGCTTGATTCCTTGTGTTAGAAGATGAACGTTGACGGTTGTTTGTTTTGTTGGAGAATTTGCTGAAAGCACGAGCAATAAGAGCAAGTCCCTGATTCAACGTATTAAAGTCATCATCGTCATCGTCATTGGAGTTTGAGTAGTACACAGCATCATTGTTGTTTGACGGAACAAGTTGAGTGGAAGCATTCTGTGGAGATGAATCATAAGGGACCATTTGGTTCGAGGTAGAAGATTGGGGATAACTGAAGTAGTTCTGCTCTTGAACATATGCATGATTTGACATTGGTGGTGGAGCATAGGGAGATTGAGCTACGAGTGCCAAAGAATTTGGTGTTTGTGTTGGTGTGTATCCTCCTCGTAGAGCTCTATCTTTTTCCACTTCAGGTTCATAGTGTTTCAGAAAATCATACAACAAACCATATGGAGCATCATGAAGATTCTTTGTTTGACGAACAAATGTCACATATTTATGCCAATCAGGACCAAGACTACCGACGAATTTGGAGTTCACTGCTATCCTTGGTACTGTGATTTTGTGACGTTCCAGATCATTGACAACATTTGTGAAACGATGATAGTAGGATTCAAGTGACTCTCCTGGTTCAATTGTGATGTCAGTGTATTCCATGTAGAGTTTGGATTCCATATCATCTTTATTCAATTGAGTGCCTTCCATAAGAAGATGAACATGTTCCCACATAGCTTTGGCTATTTTCTGAGCATCGACACTTCGATAGATTGGATTAGGTATACCTTGAAGTATATAAGCCATTGCATACTCATTAGCTTCACGATGTAGTTTCTGTTCTTCAGTGAGTGCAGATTCTGGAAGGGGTCTATCACCAGGAGGACGTGGAGGATCAGCATGTGGATCACCAGCTTCAAATCTTGTTGGCCACTCAAATGGTCCTTCAAGTATCACTTGCTTCAAGAATTTCCCATGAGGTTTCTTTAGTTCAAGAAATCGTAAGAATCGACTTGACCATTGAACATAGTTTCCAGGTGTAAGCATTGGAGGTGTTTCAAGTGATCCTGCCTCATGTCGGGATTGTTGAGTTGTAATAACTTCACACATTCTGTCAAACTAGTGAGGTTGTTTGGAGGAAAACTGAGTGTTTTATTGTGACATCTGATATGGTTGTTGTTGTGGAATGATTTGATGTTGTTGCATCATAAGGTAATGATGTAGTGGATTAAACGGTTGTTGTTGACCGTGTGATTGTGAAGGTTGTTGATACGGTTGTTGCTGATACTGCTGATGTTGCTGTTGCTGAGGATGAGGGAAGTAGTAATTAGGTGGTTGAGACATCTTAGAACACTTGTGTAGAAATGGATCTTAGTAGAAGATTGAAATGCACGTTCCTTTGATTAAGTTCAAAAGTACAGGGGTAAGTTGAGATATTACGCGTAACTATAATCTTACGCATAAACTTTTAGGTTATGCGTAAAGAGTTAGTTATGCGTAAACAATAAGTTTAGGCGTAAGCTTTGGCTTATGCGTAAGTTTAGACTTATGCGTAAGGTTAAACAACCAAACAAATCTTCCAAACTTATCCAAGCTTGGAAGATATCCGAAGTCGAAGTATTCCACTAACTTATCCAAGCTAGGGAAGTACTGAGTCACCGTAACACAAGGAGAATATCTTTGTTGAAAGTTAAGCGTAGATGCTGAACCTTACGCGTAAGATTGACTTATGCGTAAAGTTTATGCGTAGAGGCAACTTCTGCGTAGGATCTGTCTTCCGCGTAGAACTCCAACTTACTCGTAGAATCTTGAGCGTAGGAATTACAACTTACGCATAGAAATAGACTTACTCGTAGGTTTTGTGCGTAGAAAACCAAAGTTACTCGTAAGAACAGGGTTTTGACCAAAGTTACTCGTAAGAAAAGGGTTTTGACCTTAGTTACTCGTAAGAAAAGGGTTTAGGCCAAAAGTTACTCGTAGAAAGGACAAAAAGTACTGTTCACAGCTTTTGAGTCGTACTATTCACTTAAGTTACGCGTAAACTGGTCAGAAACTTGAAAAATCTCAAATTTTTGAAGAAAAATGCTTAGAAATAAGGTACTTTTGATCAAATAACTTCACCAATACTTAGAAAACACTAACTATTGAAGATTTTGCTACCAAAAAACTAGTTTTCCAATATCAAAGAAGCTATAAAACCTTAAAAAACCTTAAAAAATCACAACTTTATGCAAAAACTAAGCTTCAAATCACTATATCAACCTTGAAACTTGTCCAAGCTTCAAGATTTGAGTGAAAGAAACAAAGAAAAATGCAAAAAAAATGAAGAATAAGCACCAAACCCCACGTTAAAACCAAGAAACACACTTCAATCTCTATTTGGCGAATGATACCACTTGTTAGATCACCATTTATGTAAACACAAGTATGAGGTAGAAAGAAATAAGATGAGAATGAGAGATGGTTGATTATGAGACAATATGAAAGGTGAAAGAACAAGAGTTTCCTTAAGATAATCAAATAACCAACAAAATATAATGTTACATAAGCTTAGTATTTATAGGAGGAGGAGTAGGGCAACACTCCCTTCCTCCCTCCTTTCATTTAGACGTGGGCTTTAAGGCCCATGGACTTACATTCTTAAGCTTTGTAACATAAACTAAGTAGATTAAATAACTAAGCAACCTATTACAAAAGGTAATGACCGAGACTTGACTAAAATACAAAAGTATGATCCCAACAATAATGACAGAGATTTATATATAATTAATCATTATTAATTATAAAGATTTTTGCGAGATTTTACACTCGCCTTGTGGCGAATGGTAGTAATCAGTTAGAAGAGGTTGACGTAGATGAGACCTTTAGCCCGGTGGTTAAACCGGGCACTATTCGGACTGTTTTGAGTTTAGCTACTTCTCGACATTGGCCGATTCATCAGCTCGATGTCAAGAATGCTTTCTTACATGGTGATTTATCTGAGACAGTTTATATGCATCAGCCACCGGGGTTTCGGGACCCTGTGCATCCTGATTATGTATGTTTACTACAGCGGTCTCTGTATGGGCTCAAACAGGCCCCTAGAGCTTGGTTTCAACGATTTGCATCTTATATCACTCGGGTTGGGTTTTCTCATAGTCGTTGTGACTCATCTTTATTTATATACAAACATGGGACGGATACTGCTTACCTGTTATTATATGTTAATGATATTGTACTCACAGCATCTTCTGAGAATTTGTTGCAGCAGATTATTGGATCTTTACATCAGGAATTTGCTATGACAGATCTGGGTCCACTTAATTATTTTCTGGGTATCTCTGTTACATGTTATTCCTCGGGGCTATTTTTATGTCAGAAGAAATATGCTATTGAAGTTTTGGAGAGAGCTCATATGGTTAATTGTAATCCTAGTCGGACTCCTGTTGACACTGAGTCTAAACTGGGGGATGATGGTGATCCGATGTCTGATCCTAATTTATATCAGAGTCTTGCAGGATCTCTTCAGTATCTTACATTTACTCGCCTAGATATATCTTATGCAGTTTAGCAGGTTTGCCTTCATATGCATGACCCTCGAGAGCCTCATTTCTCGGCTCTATAACGGATCTTGCGATATGTTCGGGGTACCTTAGACCATGGGCTACAGTTGTTTGCATCTTCTACTACATCATTGGTTACTTATTCCGATGCGGGTTGGGCGGGTTGTCCCACCACTAGGAGATCGACTTCTGGGTATTGTGTATTTCTCGGTAACAACTTACTCTCATGGTCCTCTAAGCGTCAACCGACGCTTTCTCGTTCTAGTGCCGAAGCAGAGTACCGCGGGGTTGCCAATGCTGTTGCTGAGACTTGTTGGTTACGGAATTTACTTCGCGAGCTACACACACCTTTGTCTTCCGCTACACTTGTCTACTGTGATAACGTTAGCGCTGTCTACTTATCTTGTAATCCTGTTCAATACCAGCGAGCGAAACACATTGAGATTGATATACATTTTGTTCGAGACTTGGTTGCTACTGGTCAGGTCCGGGTTCTTCATGTTCCTTCTCGCTATCAGTATGCGGACATCTTCACGAAAGGATTGCCCACTGCTCTGTTTGAAGAATTTCGCTCCAGCCTGAGCGTTCGGTGTCCTCCCGCTCCGACTGCGGGGGAGTGTTAGACCGAATATCCTTGTTACCATTATTTGTGCAATTATCATAATGTGATTAGCTTGATTGTAGGCAATTATCTATTTACCTTATTTATCTCATATTGTAACCCCTATATGTAGGCTCCTATTTGCAATGTATTGGAACAAGAATCAATAAAACAGTTTGATGCTAATCCCATATCCTTCAGTTGTATGGTTATAGCTCCATCTTTTTCAAATATTAAGGATTATGAAATATTTCTTTGGGTAATAAACATGAAGTAATAAGTATTATATTAGCACCATTTTTTCATAAGATAAACATTTCCCTTCGTTAGATTCTTAATTCCAGTACTAATAAGCAAAAGTACAGAATCCGACATTTTTTTTCGAATAGGAGAAACGTGTTAAAAAGTATATTGTTCTTCACTTTGTTATAACAAATCAAAACACATAAATACATAGGTAAATTGTGTATACTTAACACACTTGATCAAACAATTACAATTTTTTAGGGCAAGATTACCTTTTTAACCACTTGTTGTGAATTTTGTTTCGGCTTCGTGCAATATTGTTCTTATCACAGGTATCGGATTCGACTTTCGATCCCGCAGCTTCACTACAAGTTTTCTTAAGTGGCGTAGGTTCTTCAACCACTACTCGTTATTGATATCCCAAACATCATTAACTCCTCTTTCAAAGCAACAACTGCTAAAAAACAACAATCATATACTCATTTAAGCATTTTATCAAATTTAACATACATCATCAAACTCACAAACCCATAATGCAATTCAAAAATCAAGAAAAAACCATCTCAAACTTTACATCAAAATCACCAAACATACATAACACATTCAAAAGCATCAATTTTAATACTTTACATCAAAATCACCCATAGTTTCAATAGATATCAAAATTAACCAACGGTATAGATTGTCTAAAGTCAAAGATAAATAGTACCGTTGTTACTTTGTTCATACAATCTTACCACATAGAAAGATAACTCGAGATGACAAGTACCACACAAGTTTTATTATCACACAATCTGTATATAGTTCTAACATCTTGTTAATTCTTAAGTTTTGTTGTCATGGTCCTAAAAAAAACTACATAATCCGAATAAGCATTCTTCATAATTCATTTGCAAACTCAAATCCTATAAATTGTATTAGCCAAATACAAATAGTAAGGGAATAAAAAGAAAAAATTGTGTAATCCATTACTTTCATGATGATTGGCATATTTTAAGCATAAATTGCATCTATCAAAGCAAACCATCAACGATTCCATTATATGTTTTGATTTTTGAATAGAAGGGATCTGATTTGGGACGGTTTTTGATTCATGATTCAAAACAACAATCATGCCGATTATGTCGTTTTTAATTTTGGTATGGTTTGATGATTTTGATACAGGGAGAGAATTGTGTAGGTTTATTTTTGGGGAGATTTGAATGAAATTGATATGGTGCTGAAGATCAGGGATATGAATTGGGGGCGATAACATGCGTGAGAAAGGCATGTGTTTTCTACCAGGTGGGATTTCATGTATTTTATTGATGACAATATGACATTCCTTAATGCCAAGTGGCATATGTGACTTGTCAAGTTCCTCTATTATATGTATGGGGAGATTTGTTGTGTCAATGTTAAACAATTAGATCAATTTAAAAAAACAGTAAAACTTTAATTCATATGGACCATGTGAGATAGTGTTATATAACAGGGCAATATTGAGAAAATATGGTTGGCGTTAAACAATTAGATCGCTTTAGAAAATAGTAAAACTTTAATTCATATGGACCATGTGACATGGAGTTATATAATAGGCCAATATTAAGAAAATATGGTTGTTGAATGACATTGCATGTCCACCATTCATAATGAATCGGAACCAATTAGAATGATGCAACGCGTGAATATTTTGCTAACAAACAATTCCATTGCTGATCGATTCAAATTTCTCATCTGAATTACACCATTCAAAGGCTATCAAACACCCCCTTAATAATCCTAGCATACTAACTAGAGGCAGACTTATGATATTATCTCTAAACGTCATTCAATGGTAAGTTTACTTTTTCCAGCAAATAAAAAATTAAGTTTTCAAGTCGTAGCATGCTGGTTTTTCCATCATCCAGAAAGAAAATAACGAAGCTTCTTGTTTTTCTTCAAAGCCTCAATCCGTTCTCGCTCGCCGCTACTACTCTGTTCTCGAGTTTTTTTAAGTAATGGAAGGAGATGGGAAGGGAAATCAAAAAAAGAGGCGTTCTAAAATTTTTTTAAGATGAAAAGGTAGGGGATGTGAAGGTGGGAGTGAGGGAAGGGAAGAGCTTTTGTGTGTAAATGTAATCCGCCCAAAATTGGGAGGATTTGGAGGGGAAGTGGTAACTAACATCATGAGCTTTTGTTAAATTACTATTATGTCCTCATTTTCATTCCCAATCCATAAAACATCAGTCAGTTACGTCTTATTTCATGCATTTGGGTCATACCTTCTTATCTCCTCACAATACTACGATAACATAAAAAAATCACATCTCTATTGCACTTACAAAGACAAAAAGTTTTATGATTACAAAACCAAATTGACCATACAATCAAGTTTTTAACAAGGAGCACGAATACATGTAAATAGATATTTGCATAAAAGATACAATGATAATTTAATTCTTAAAACAGAAAAATAATAACTGTATTATGCCTTTGACCCTCCAAACTACATGTTTCAAAGCAAAGATATCTGAGTCATGTGGGTGTGAACTTTTTAGTACAAAGATAGAAGAACAGAGATAAATGCTATGCGTTGGAATTTAGTACAATATATATTTATAAAAGGATTTTGTTGGTCATTTGTAAAGTAGGAACCAACAATCTACATTTCTCCGGTGGTTGGCATATTAGTAATTTTGATAGCTTCATATTCTTTCCTTGCTATTTAAAAAATAAACTCAAGAACACAAAAATAAGGGGCCGTTTAGTTGGTGAAAAATTTCTCAATTTTCCATCTCTAAATTCTTTGAGAAAGGGATAGTTTTTCTTCTCTAGAGAATAGTTGAAAATTTTGAAAACGCGTTTAGTTGGAATTATATTTTTCATTTTTAAAAATAATAAGCAGATTACATCAAATTGCGATGGTGGCGGCGACGGCGGGGGTAGCGGCGACAGTCGGCGGTGGAGGATGACACAAGAGATTAGGGGTAGAATGATGTATGTATTTTTTTTAGAGTTGAGAAAAAAATGAAAAAGAAAAAAGTAAGAATGGTAGAATGAGCTTTTCAATTTCTTAGTTAAAATTTAGAAAATAAGAATTTCATATTTTTTGAAAATTGTTGGAAAAAAGTGTGACTAAACGCGTTTTCAGTTTTTTCATTTTCTTATGAAAAATTTCTTGGAAAAATGAAGAATTTCTCTCCAACTAAACGCATCCTAAATAACCACCTTCTTCACTATATCATTTCTTACTTTGTCCTTCCCATTCCATCCCCTTCCATTCTTTGAAATTTAAACTTGAGAATAGAGTGAGGGATTCCCGGTTGATTTCTTTTAACTACTCAGATGTTACAATTCACTAAGTTTTAAAAGTCCAAAGTTTTAACTACTCAGATGTTACAGTTCACTAAGTTTTAAAAGTCCAAAGAGCCCATACTAGCAACGGCTTACACTTTTGCAAATTTCTCAAACTAAGATATAAATACAGAGTTATAATCAAATAAAAAAAAAATTAAAATGAAAATGTTGAAAAAAATCTTAACCACACAATTCATATGCATATACATAAGTATATGCATCTCATCTTAAAATTATTTAACTTATTTAAAATGTGTACCTAAAAATCATTTTTATTCTTATTATTTTAAGGTGATTAAAGATATTTGTTTAAGATGAAAGACCCACCACTATGATAATGAATGATAGATATAATCCATACTGAGTTAGGTATGGATCTTTCATAGGTGAAGGACCCATCACTACTATCAAACTCATACCTATTATCATTCATGGCAGCATACCAACCGCACCATTTAGTTTTTTTTAAACGCAAAGTAAAAACATTCTATATACTCCAAAAAAAAAAAAAAAGAAAAACAAGTACTTAAATTAAAAAATTGAATTGAATTTTTAAATATTTCAAACCGTTTTACTCTTTTATCACCTCAAAAGCAACAAAACAAAACAAAACAACTCATCACCACCGCCTGACCACCGTCACCTCCGAATGCCGTAAAGATCCACATCACAAAACATCATCTACAATGACGTCATCAGACTCTTCAACTAACTTCGATCTCAGAGTATATATACTTTTCATTTCATTTTATCTCAATTTTATATAAATTCCCAACACTAACTAATCCTTTTTTTTTTTTTTTTTTTTTTTTTTTTTTTAAATACATTTCGATCTGTAACAGTCAAGCTACGGAGCTAGGTATAATTTTATACTAATTCATAATTTCCTCATTTTATAATTTTTAATTTTAATTTTAATTTAATATAGTCCTCCGTAAATTTAGGGTTTCGGTTTAGTTAGTTACATTACTAAATTAGTTATTCGTGATTGTGCAGTGAATATGCATTTGCTGACGTCAGCAATTTGGATCACTGTACGAAGTATCTGAATCAGACTTTGGTTACATTTGGATTTCCAGCTTCTTTGGATCTATTTGCGACTGATCCGGTTCGTGACTCGTTTTACCCGATTTATATGTAGTTAAGTTCTGTTTGTGTCTGTAATTAATTAGTAAGTCGTTTTTTTTACGGTGTTTAGGTTTCGATAGCGAGGACATGCAATTGTTTGTACTCGTTGTTGCAGCAACGCCAACGAGATATCGAGTTTCGTGAACAGACTAATGATCAGAGGCAACGGTGAGCGTTTTTTGTTAGTTGAAGGGATTTGGATTATAATGTGCGTGTGGTGTGGTTGATTAAGTTTTATATAGGGAAGTCGGTATGTTAAGTTGTAGTTTTGAGGTTTAGACCATTGTTATGTGCTATTTAAGTAACTGGAGTTATTATTGGTTAGCGTATTGGCCGTACATTACTCGGTAATTATTAACAAA
This sequence comes from Artemisia argyi, assembly GCA_030686995.1. Taxonomy (NCBI): domain Eukaryota; kingdom Viridiplantae; phylum Streptophyta; class Magnoliopsida; order Asterales; family Asteraceae; genus Artemisia; species Artemisia argyi. Next base: position 34,534,483 of record CM060709.1, read on the forward strand.
GTGATTATAGGAAGATCTAAAAGTATGCCTAATCAGGGGCGGACCTAGGACTTTAAGTTACTAGGTGCACATTTTTTTTTACGAGTATAAAGGAAATAAAAGTGAACTAAAATGTACGATTTCATTAAAACTGGTAAACAAATTAAGAAAACATGTACGAGTATTTCTTTTTGACATATTATTGGACTAACTAAACAAGACATGCATGTATTTGTGGAACACTTAATTTCGGGACCAGGTTCATTCAGAGAAACATCCGAGTTCTGCAGCTGTGCCTAATTATATGCCTAAACCTACGTGCGAGTGTTTTATTAGTTGCAGCAAAGGGACCCACTATTTCACAAACCAATAAATCATTGTCACATACATATAAGGGGTGTTTGTTTAAGCCTTCTTTTGGGCTTATGAGCTTATGTGATTCCAGCTTATGACAATGAGCTTATATAAGGCCATAAGTTTCAAAATAAGCTGAAAACTGGACTTTTGAAACATAAGCCGAATTTGCATATGCTTATAAGCCCAAAATTAAGCGTAAACACTGTAGACATCAAACTTAGTACAGTAATACTTTTAAGCATCCCAATCATTTCTCTTATTGATAATGCCATTGGATTCTAAGGTCATATAGTTGAATCCAAAAGTTATAGTGTTTTGCTTAGTCTGGTATGGTGGATTTTTAGCTGGCCGAATAGGACGTTTAGGCCATATATTAAGTTTTAATACGCCATGCGTTTCATGATGTTTTGCATTTTATCCGAGTGCCAATATGTATTGAGATTTTGTTGTGGTTAGCTTGGTTCTTGTGCATATGTATCACATTCGTAGTGTATACGTAACTAACAAAGCCATAAGGGTGCAAAATGCCGAAAAGTGTGTAGATATAATTAATGCACGAAACAAGCATGTGGATATACCTAATATTATGGATTTGGTAGCAGACAAATGTTAAAATGGAAACTTGATATCTAGTTTACTTTTTTGTAATGTCGTGATGGATGATGTTTCTACTTTAAATTGTTTAGCTCGTGGTGATGAGCTATGGGTTTTATTGCAGACTTTCTTCAGACATATCAAGACTCGAAGCTAAAGTAGAGAGATTGGAGTCACAGGTGTCTGCTAAAGATAGAGAAATAGCAACTATTACCCGAACGGTAATGTCTGATTGTATATATGATATAGACATATATATGTATCATGTATGTATGCATGTATATTACTTTTGGGTTGTATCCTTTACTCATTTCTCTATGGTTGCTTGTGATCAGGAAGCTAAAGCAAAAGCAGGTCTTAAGGCTCAAATTGAGAAGTTGCAGCAGGAAAGAGATGAATTTCAAAAGATGGTTATTGGAAATCAGGTAATTTTTTCTGCATCCCCTAAAAACCCCTTTTGTTTTGTTTCTGGTAACTTTGCCTATTCTGGAAAAATCACAATCGTTAACATGGTATCTTGCTACAGCAAGTCAGAACCCAACAGATACACGAGATGAAGAAAAAAGAAAAAGAATACATTAAGTTGCAGGTATAAATTTTCGTTTATGCATTTGAATGTTTTGATGTTCATTTTATATTTCGTTCATTGTTTCGTAAAATTTGCTTGTAAGTGGTAACAAATCTAGAAACAATTTTGTTTCTTTGCAGGAGCGACTAAATCAAGTAATGATGGAGAAAAAGAAGGAATCTAGATCAGGCATGGAAATTATGAATTTACTTCAGGTTATTGGTCAACGTTTAAATATATTTGCATATTTATGAATTCAGTTTATGAGATCTCTAACTATAAATTTTCGTGCACCACAGAAAGAAGGGAGGCAGCGTGGGACATGGAACGGGAAAAAGGCTGACAACGATTTCTATAAAAAGATTGTATGTTATGTGAATCTCTTTTTCTTTTTTCTTAATATATTTTTAGTTTTAATTACATACATTCATATGTCCATTTGCTATTTCAGGTGGATGCATATGAGGCAAAAAATCAAGAATTGGTTACGGAGAATGCTGATCTTAGGGCATTGTTACGATCAATGCAGGTAAGTTATAATGATTGTCATAGTGCTCTGGTAAAATATGTGTTTTTTGAATCATCTTGGAACTTGTATAGTGTTCTCGCAAGGCCACCTTGATTTATGTAAAGTGTCCGGCATAATCATGAATGTAGTAAACGCTTTTAAAAATACTCGCTCTTCTTATGCGGGAAATGTAACAAAATGCAACAATAAAGGGTTTGATTTTGAACATCATTATTGCCTTGCTGACCAATCATTGATGCTTTACTAGCATGACAATGAAAGATATGTTATAATGCTGAATTAGTATGTTACTTTGGTATCAAAAAACATATCCAACAGATGTCTTCTATAACTTCCACTTCTATAAAATTATGAGCAACTAGTTTTGTATCTTACACCATTTCCTACATGTATATCGCTTGTAGGTGGATATGAGAGACTTCCTAAATGCTCCGAATGGTTTGTCCAAACATCCTTCCCCTGCTAGTGAAAGGGATGTTGACCCCTCACAATCCCCATTGGGTGGGAGAACGGTATGATCCAATGTCTAAAGATTTTATGGATTGGTTGTTCTTTACCATACCAGCTATTGTAAGAGAATCATAAATTGAAAGTTTATTGATATCAGGATGTCTTTGACCTACCGTTTCATATGGGTAGAGATCAAATAGAAGCATTTCTTCGAAGCAAGGTGGCTTCAATAAAGGTAGTCTCAAGTTACTTTTGTTGCGTGTGCTCATTTTTCATTGTAATTATGTCAAACCTCCCGATTGAGTGAACGGTTAAGAAAATTTAAATATATTAGTGTTGACATTTAAATATAGTATTATAAGCAACATTTTTTTTTCACCCTTGGCAAAAAAGTAGGCGAGGCACTTAATATCTGAACATTTGCTGCTGTGTAGGAGCGCATGGGTCAGCTACAAGATGCACAAAAAGAGGCTGAAGTCACTTCTGAAGCAACTGAAAGGGAGCTTGAATTAGAAGCCCAACTTGTAGAAGCAAGAAGTATAATCCAAGAGCAGGTAATTTATCTATGCAGTAGATAGTATGTCATCTGTGTTCCACTTGACTATTATGAGTCAAAGGTAATACTTTCGTAGTTTTTGAATCACTATGATACACTAAAAATGTTTAAACAAGCCTTTTTAATTCCAGTATATTAAACATAAGACTTTTTCCTTAGTTTATTTAATTATTTTATAAATGGTCTCATGCAATCATACTTGGTCTGCTTCACAATAGTTGCAACATCCTCCTTTTCTGGATTTTCCATTCAAGCATTTGCATTTTTTTATTTTAGAAAAAGTCTAATCACCTATCGCCCCATGGTCATCATCAAAAGGTAATTGAAAGTCAAATTGATTGACAACTTACATTAAATTAATATGCAAGGATAGAAGGCATTGTGCAGTCAATAACTTCGAATAATATTTCTTGGTCAACTGTTACAAGTATTTTGGAACTGAGAAAAGTAGTTGTTTTGAAGTTGAAAAGTAGGCTATTGACTCCCAAAAACTGAGCGTGGGATGTATTTTAAACAGAGGTCGTGTGTACTACTACTTGCCTGAAAATTGCATCATTTAAAAAAAAAATTTTATACATCCGCACTGCTTTGTATCATAGCACAGACAAGTCTTTTAGGCAGTTTCAGAAGCATCTACAGGTCATCATAGTATGCCACAAGAATTACTAAGATTCATAAAACTAATGAAGTGTGCTAAATTTTTCTTTAACCACATAAACATTTGGATTATAAGAACACTTTTTGTGACTTTGTACTCAGTTTAACCTATTCTAGATGTTAGTTGATATTTGATTAGATCCGTTAGAGATAAAACGCAACCCGAACCAAGTCATTCATAAGTAAATAGGTTTCCATTCCCACCTTTAGTTTGTATTGATTCTGCGTCGCAAACACAGTTGTCTTTAATTCTTTATAAATTTTTCCGTTAAGATCTTCGTCTCCTTGAAGAGGCCAACCACCATGAATAACACTTGATGTAATGTAAAGAATATGCATGTCATAGAATGTTAATGAAAGTACCATCATCAAAGCATAAATACAATGAAGCAATAGGCATGGTGGATTTTATTAGGTTGATGTTAACTGATACAGAAGAGTAAGAGATTCCCTGCTGATGTCGACCAACATTGGTTTCAAATAACTGAAATCGCATATTCCTTTTTTTCATTCACTTATTTTTAGGGACATAGTCTTTGAAGCGTTTGAGTAGGAACACAATATATCATTTTATAAGCTATTGCAAGTATCTTGAAGCCTAATGTAATAATCTATGAAAGTTTTGGGCCTTTTGGCTCTGTCTTCTCTTTAATGTCTTTGCCAGGGGGGTTCCTTGCCATCAAATTTATCTTTTGTTGAGATTTCGAGATGTCAATGAAACAGTTTTTGGTGTTGTGATTTGCAGGCATCTATCATGTCTAAGCATCTTGCGAAGACTGAGAAACCAAGGTATTCCGATAAATTTGATTAGAGGTGGCATAATGGCGGGTCAGATGGGTTGGTTAACGAGTTAAAATAGGTCAGGTCTACCCAGAAGGAAATTTTGAACCGAAAATGTTCAGGTAGTTACGTGTCAGAATGATTGCAAAATATATATCTGAACAGTAATATAGTTTATAAAACATTTAGGAGATTGTATTCATTCAGATTGCACTCTGGGCGACTTTCAACACATTTAGCTCGTTCAACCCATTTGACCCGTTTGTTTTTAAGGTAATATCATTTGTTTTACTTGGATGACCCTTCATTGATAATATTAACCCGGATCGACCTATTTATGAAAATGGGTCAAAATTGCCACCTCTAAATTCGACCAATTACTTGACACTGAAGATATTTTAACAGTTCAAGACTTTGTGCAGGAGGCTGAGTGGCCATTTAAATTCTGAAAGGGATTCCATGATATCATCAGCTGCTGAGGTAAGCACTGTTTCAGTTTTAAGAGGTCATCTATGGAACTTCATTTTACATCTTAGTCTCACAGTTGTCAATTCATGTAACACATGACGGTGACAACTGCTTTGAAATTGGGAACTTTGTCATGGATCCTAGTCTCTGCTTCCCATAGGGTTTTTTCAGTGTAACAATGTTCTTTTGGTCAACTAATCCATGGGGCTTGAGCCCATCCCCATAGTTATCAATTCACAAATCCCGTCAAGAATCATAATGCTCTTTTTTTCTTGTAAGCAGAGAAAAGTATTGTGATTTCATAATGGTGAGTTGGATTAAACAGTGTATGTGCTTCAGCTTTAAGAAATTAATGCATAATTATGAATGACTTGATATCATTCATGTGCATCCAGAATGAGTTGAAAGTCATCCAGTTATTTAGAAGTTCAGATTATAAATGTCACTATGTTTTTGTAATCATATTTAGCACTTCAAATGTTTAAATAGAAAAAGAAATAAAAATTGGTTGCAGGTGAACCTAACCTGTGATAAAAATACCCATTTGACCCCGACCCCGTTCTGACCCCTTACTCAACATTGCCTGCTCTGACTATCTTGTCACCTTTAAGCTAAATTAAATAGGGCAGTAGATATAATTTTCCGTTTTAATTTGTAACCAAGTTTACTTTTACACATTGCTTTTTTTATTTCTTCTTTTTTTTGGTAATCTGATAGTTGTTGACATTCAGGGTGTATGAATTTACTTGATGCCGCCACTGAGGAGTAGAGGACTGTGAGCCTTGGTATTGCTGCTCTGAAGACTTTGAGGTTGGCTTCATTTATTATGCTAATTCTGTGTAGTAGTTTCTCCCTGTTAATTCATGTCATCGGCCTCTTTGACAAACATCATATTTATGCAGCTAGTAACGTCTTCAATATGTGCTACAGTTATAAAACAATTAGTTCTGTATTAACAATAGGAAATTATTCAAAGCTCTTCAATTCTTTATGCATGAGTGTTAATGTATTAGTTTCACCCTTTTTGTCATATGTGATATCTCTTTACATAAGCATATGTGGTACTGCTCTTTACATAAGTATACCGGAAAACATAGGCTATAGAGGCAGCTACTCTCACACACGCACACGCATAAATGCATACAAATCACAAATTTTGAACATCAGATATAATATTAATATCAAGAAAACCCAAAACCTTATGCCATATGTTTCTGATCAAATCTAGTTCCAGGAACAGCCCAGTAATAAGGAATTAGTTGCTGTTTTTATATGTAAGCTAGAAAATATTCGTCACTGACCTTGATAATTGACACTAAATCAGAGGTATGGTGGATGACTTATCGTAATGGCACACTGAACCAATCATTGTGGGAGTAAGATATCATGATCTATTTTGGCTTTGAAGTAACATCCCTTTTAATTCAAAACCTAAGGAACCAATCTGAAAGATACAATATTTGCTACTTGTCACTGAAGCAAAGTGGCAGCAAAGTCGAAGTTGTCAAGTACATGCATGTACCGCGGCATTTGTTACTTACAAATCAAGTTACTTGTACATGGCCTTATGCATGTTAACACAAAGTTGGTCAGCATCAATCTAATCTAGCAATCCTATAATATGCTTGCTAAAGTCAACAACCCTATCCATGGGGTTTATAAACCCATTAAATGTCAACTATGACTCGAGTAAAAGAAAACCAATAGTGCATTTTAAGAAAAGGGATACCCTCCGTACCTTAAGGGTATGGTCATCGGCTAATTCAGTAGTAAAAGTGCAACAATAATATTTTGATGTTAAATCTGTAATCGATTTAATTTGTTTTAAACGAAAAACTGCTTATATGTTTACCAGACTTACCTTAGTTGTATCTACAAATACAAACATTTTGTTATATTGTATCTAAAAATACAAACATTTTGTTATGCATTCTTTACAACTACAGCAAACTTGCCATAGTAATGAAAGGAGTAAGAGATTTTGTTATAACTTTCTAATGACAACTCCTTTTGATTAGATAACTTGATTGTCACTCTAATCATCTATAAGTAGACCAACATGAATCTTCCCATCTTCATTAAAGTTTCTCATTAAACACTTCAAACATTTCCTTAACATTCTTGTCAAAAATGGACAATCATGATTTCGAAAACAACCAAACCTCATCTCCTGTTCTTAAAGGAGAAGCATTTTCTATCAGCAAGGTTCTTGCAAGAGAATCATCGGTTGGTCAATCATCACGTATTTACTACCAAAACACCACTAACGAAGGCGTACCCTTCAAATGGGAGATGCAACCAGGAACACCCGTGAACCCGCCACTAGCAGAAATCATTCCACCACCAACACCACCACCAGCTATGCAAAGCTTAGCCCTTCCTCTTCCTAAACATGTCGATGATGACCCAAAAGATTTGTTGTCTTGGAGGTTTTGGTCTTGGAAGAGGTTAAAAAAGAATTTTAGGCCACAAACACATGATGAAAGACGACGCTGCACGAGGTTTAATAAACATGTGACTAATTACTCTGACGGCGATTCTGATGCTGAGTTTGTAGGATGGGTTAATCAAGATTCAAGATCTTCATCAATTTCATCTTCGTCGTCCTTAGGTAGCCATAGCGATAGGTTCACAAGAGGGCCTTTTCTTTGCAGTCCGTGGAGGACATGAGAGGAAAACAGGCAAATCACTGCTACCTTATTGATTCTTTTTACATTTCAATATGTTCTATTTTTTATAGTTTAAGATTGTATCAACTTGTTCATTACTTAGAATTGGGGGTAAAACACCAAAAAAAACCCGAATCAAGTCTCAGTGAGTTCGTTAAATGGTTAAAAGTGCTGAATTTGAATCTTATACTTTTGTTTGTTTCGTAAATCATCATGAATATGATGCATCTCTAATCTCAACATGTCATGGTTCTTCTTGAAACTATAAAGCTTTAATACCATTTTGAGCTAATTAAATCAAATGTTATCAATCAACTTTCATATAGAATTATACTGAAAAAAAGTAAAAAACAAGCTAAATGTTCCAATTGTAATTTAGCTTAAGATTGTTGGTCTAGACTACAAAGGAGGAGCCAAAACTGAGCAGCATTGTGAATTTGATTAATTATTTTGGGGTTCCAATTCTAAATCTCTTAGATCTAGCTGACCCAAACTGAACCAGACATGTTAGTTTCAGTTTGAAGTTACAGAACATCGTTTGGTCTCGTTACGTTGATATTTCAAACGGGATAGTATAGTACGACTGTTTATTTTGGTGTCAAAAGATGGCCTGCCTTTAGTACATTAGAGTCGTGATATATAAAGGTGAACCTTCAATTCCGTGGAATACAAAGCCGAGCTAAGTGTCAAAATTACATCTAGTCGAACTTGAATCAACGAAATGGTAGCATGTTAAAAACATCCCTCGTTTGCTTTTGGGTATATATACATAAAAAAAAACTTTAGTGGAGTGTTGTAGAAGTGAGAAACAATTTGGTCGATCATGGGCTTTACATATACATTCGGTTTAGGTCCATTTTATATTTCTGCATCTAGCCATCTTAGGTATATATGTACTCCCATTTGATCACAGAAAAACTCTTGCGAGAAGCTACAGGTATGCTCTAAAATCTTCAATAAATTGTCGCAAGAGGGGCAAAGCAAAGAGTCCATGTCTATGTTTTCATTTGGTCTAAATTTAGAAGCATAGAAGTATATAATTCTCGGCTCTCCAAATGAACATTTACTTTTTTGGAACCTGAGAAGACCGTTTCGTTTTAGCAGATATGGGAGAATTTTATTATTATTATTATTATTATTTTCATCAAGAGCCACTCGAACTATTTTGAACTTTTGATAAAGAAAACGTCTGATGAATCCATGAACCAACCACTTCAGCTCATCACATTCATCATTAGTCAAAAAAGCACCCCGTGATAATAAGGGTGATGGCAACCCAACACTCCGAGTCATGGGAGGATTCTCACTAACCAATCACAGAATGCCATGTGGCAGGAGGATTCTGGAGGATTCTGAAGACAAAACTGTTGGCAGTGGGAGGATTCTGGAGGATTCGGAATCATGCCTCACTTTATTCATTTAATAAATAAACACATGCCTCACTTTATTCCCATCACACTCACTTTATTCCCATGATTCAGAGTCTTCACGGGGCTTCCGAAAACCATGATTCTAGAATTTTGGGGGTTGGCGGCGGTGTTCAATGGAGGATTCGAAATCATGCCGCTGGGAGGATTCTTCCGTTGCCAACACCCTAAGAAAACTAGATAACTCTTTTAGCTCTCTTCCACTTATTCAGTTATGGGATAATTCCAAATTTATGCCTAAAATCGAATTTTGCACGATTGAGTCAAGAATTATACAACTTTCAATTTTGGTCATATGTGACCTGTGCTACTGTGCGACTCCATACATTGATTGACACGTGGCACAATACATCTTTCATGTCAACTATTCACTATTCATTATGTGAACCCGCTAATATTTTGTTTTATCCGAACCAAGTGTGCGACTGGAGGCTGTGCTACTCACAAGTGTGCGACTTACAGCTGCAAAATCTTTCTAAGATTTGCATTGGGAAGGAACGCATATTTGTACTACCACTTGAAAGATTTTGCAGCCGCCAGTCGCACACTTGCGAATAGCACAACCGCCAGTCGCACATTTGGTTCGGATAAAACAAAATACTAGTGGGGTCACATAATGATTAGTGAATATTTGACATGAAAGATGTATTGTGACACGTGTCAATCAATGTATGGAGTCGCACATGACCAAAATTGAAAGTTGTATAATTCTTGACTCAATCGTGATGCAAAATTCGATTTTAGGCATAAATTTAAAATTATCCCTTCGGTTATTCCTATGTCTTCAGTTGAACATTGACCCTTCCACGCCATGGGGTTAGGTTAGTGCTAATAGTGACCAGATTCAACACCAACATCTCAGCGTCACGTCAATTATCTCTCGACAACTAACATCACTACCAACAAAGTGTAATAAGATAACAACATCATCATCGACTTCTACATTTTTTTTCATTTTCTTTTATTTTAAACAATAAAATTAAAATTTCATTAATAATTAAAAGAAATTACGTTAATAATTTAGATAAAATAAAAACATTACAATAAAAATTCATATATTATTTCTTTTAAAAACTCTAGCTCGATACTATTATTATTTCTTCTTCATCCGAAGATGTAAACACGAATTGTTCGGAATCTATTTATTTCTTCTTCATCCGAAGATGTAAACACGAATTGTTCGGAATATATTTATTGTGAGAATGAAATGACACATGTGTATTTGTATTAAAGAGATTGAATATGATTTGAAAGTGTGTAAAAAAAACGTGCTGGGGTATTTATATAGTATAAAATTTAATCAAAATTTTATTATTTTATTATTTTTATTTGTATTATTTTATTTTTTTTTAACATAGCACCAACGGTTATTGTCCGTTGGCACACACAGGACTCCTCTCGCAACTCGGTCTTGTGGACGATCGAGTTTTCTCAATTTTCACCTCACGATGCGTAGTCCGAGAGTCACCCTAATATCCAAGACGCATCTTCAATGGGTGAAAAAATGAGTGCTCCATCCTTTATTACCACCAGTCTTGTGATGTTTGACAAAAGTCATGATCATATTTGAACAACGTCCCAAGATTTTTTGCTCAAATGCAAGCCCATTTGCGTTAAATTTGTTTGAATTCGATTTAATTAACTTATTATGGAAAAAACTGAATTCATTAAGTTATATGAAAACTGTTTGTTTGTGACTTAATAAAAAAAAATGAGTGAAAATATTAATTAATAAAACTGAAGATGTATGTATTAAATTATCTTTTAATTAAACACGACTTAATAGAAAATTTTAACAAACAAACCTTAAAATTAGTTATTTATGTATCCTTTTACTGTACTTTGGTTCTTTGTCTTGACTATTGACATTAACTACGTTTCATTCTTCTTTTATCTGATGTGACAACATTAACCACGTTAAATATGTTGTGATGGTCAGAATCATAGGCGGAAGTATATGAGGATGGGGAAGTGTCTCGGTCTCATAGGACTAAGTCCGTTAGTATAATTATTTGCGTTTTCATATATATATATATATATATATATATATATATATATATATATAGTGATGTATTCCATGCAGTACCATTCTTATATACAGTACTTTACAGTACTATTAAAATGAATCTGGGCCATTAGATGAGTTTGATCAAAGGTTAGGATTAAAAGTGCCAAAATTGTAATAAAATAAAAGATAAAGGTTTCTTTTTCAATTAAACTAAAGGCTGAAAGGGCATTATAGGTATTGCATATTAATAGATTTTTAAACCGTAAACCACATCTCTCTCTCACATTTTATTTTCAGTTTTATACGGATCTAATCATTTTCATTTTTTATCTCCTTCTTCCTCACCCCAAACCCTAGCCGCACCCTCCTTATAACCACCAATACCCGTCGCAAATCTGAGCAATCAACAATGAACCACCAGATCTTGTTGCAAACCTGTTTTATGGAACATAAAGAGGACGGATCTGTTGCATTTTATCACATATTAAAGGCTCGATTAAATATTCTATCCAACACTACCTTCAAATATTGTAAGTTTTTTTATTTAAGATTCGTTTTTTTGGTTAAATTTATACAAAATGATTTTTTTAATTTAGATTTGATCTGAAAAATATGTGTTACTGTAATTATAGTAGTTAATATTTACTAGACTTTGGCATTCTGGTAGGCAAGTTTAAACCTTTTTTAATTTGAGAATCAATTTTAAATTGGAAGTTATGTGTATATAAGTTGCGTTAAAGAAACAACAGTTCGAAAGTGTATCTTGTGCGTTTATTTATATTCCTTACTGCAATTTATTCTTTTGATTCGTTCTCGTGATGATTTTGGCGTATTTGCAATTCTGCTTTATTTGTTTAATATACTTGATCTTATGGTGTAGGTAGTTCTTATTTTAATAAAAAAGTGTTATGGTCTGGGTACTTCTTATTATTTATATATATATTTTGAACTAAGGAATCCAACAAGTAGATCAAATGTTTTGTGGCGATTTATAGTTCGGCACATATATGATTATGTGCATATATGTTAACATAAAATTAGTGAAAGGGTGTATATGTGTTTTATGGTTGGTATACAATTATAGAGTGGCCCATATATGTGTTTTGAAGGTGAAATAAAATAAAGGAAAGATGTATGCATATATGTTTTACTTATTAATGTGTTTTATAGTTATTTCTGATAAAATAAATAATAATTGTTTTGTAGTTTGACGATAAAGCGCAACGTGGACATCGCAAACATACATGTTTTTGGAAAGCGTGCATATATGTTCTAATAAATTTGACGATAAAGCGCAACGTGGACACCGCAAGCATTCATGTTTTTGGAAGGCGTGCATATATGTTCTAATAAATTTGATGAGAAATCCCCGCATCCACATACATTTTTGGAAAACGTGCACATATGTTCTAATGGATTTGATGAGAAAATGAAGAATGCACACATGTTTTTAAACGACGTCCACATTTATATTTAACAAGATACTTGTACATGTATTGTATTTTATTTGATTTTGAATTTTGTATATACTATTTAATTATTTATGTTCTTGGTTTTTTATTTAATTTTTAGAGATTATATGTATATGTTTTTGTTTTTGGTCATAAATATCGTAGATCAAAGAAATATACTAGAAACATATGTGCAATTACCATTTTAAGCAAAATAAGTTTGACGTCGAAACAATTAAAAGCAAGAAATATATGTAAGCGTACAACATTAAAAAAAACACGTATGCACCTCATTTTTCTGAAAACACGTCTGCCAAAAAAAAAAAAAAAAAAAAAAAAAAAAAAAAAAAAAAAAAAAAAAATCCGAAAATTAAGTGAATTAAAAAACGTCTTTTATTTAAAAAAAATCAAAAAGAAAGTAAAAAATGTGTTTGACTATTTTACCCTTTTGAATTAATTAAAAAGATTTAATAATACTTAATTCTGATTGGTCCAAATGGTACTGTAAAGTACTGTATCTAATATTGGTACTGCATAGAACGCGACCCTATATATATATATATATATATATATATATATATATATATATATATATATATATATATATATATAGTGTGAGGTTATTTTCAGAACCAAATAAATTGCGAGAACCGCGAGAACCACTTTATTACTCTTAATAATGCATAATGTATAACATATCAATGCAAAATGGCATTTTTGAAAATATTTATAACTTATATTGAAAGAAAACTTTAAATTAGGGGTAAAGTAGGCATTTTAGTTCTTCCATAAAAATAGCATCCCATACCCTTAAAACCGTTTTCTGTATTTTGTGTCTTCATCTTTGCCTCTCAAACCCTAGCCACCATTCTTACCTCTCTATGTCACCGGAAAAACCACAACCGCCACTACCTTCCGCAATAGGCATCCTACCTACAGTCGGCCAACAACATCATGTATAAATCGATCCAGCGTTCCGATTTTGTACAACAATCCCAAGGTAAATCTTTTTTCATTTAATCGATTGATGTTTGATTCTAGTTTCTATTATCACGATCAAAATCAACTTCCTTCAAAGAAAAAGACTGATTTTTTTATTTATTCTACATGAAACTAATGTCTCAGTTGATAACAATCAATCCATCAATAATCAAATAATATATTTTTTAATTCGTCTATGTGGGACTACAAAATGAAAACATTAAGTATGATAAAAATCTTGCACAATGTTAACAACAACCAGATCCAACGTGGGACTACAAAATGAAAGCATTAAATAAAAGCATTTATTTATTTTTAGTTTCTAAATCAATCGTAACTTTAAAGATATTAGTACTTTTCTTATTTGTTTCCTCCGTCATACATATATAAGAAGAGGAGTGCTACACCCACCTAAGATTTACAAAAATTCATCCACTCGCTGACGTGGTAAAGTGGTGATTGGTTGGTTTTCTGTGGCCCACAGAAAACCAACCAATCACAACTCTGCCACGTCAGCGAGTGGAAGAATTTTTGTAAACCTTAGGTGGATATAGTAATATTCATATAAGAAGGTGTCCCCATTGAACTTTTTATATTACTACTAATGTACATTTTAGATTACGGTTTTGATTTTTCTTTTAAGTATGATTATGATTAGTGTGTTGGCATTTGAATCAGTATGTGTAAAGAGGTTTTATTTAAATGATCGATATGAATGAAGTGTATGCTATCGGTTCAGATTTGCACCATGTTTTATAGCCTATAAAAACTTAATGAAAGGGTGTGCAATGTACATATGTGTTTTTAGGGTTGTATAAAATCAAGATAAGAGTTATGCATTTATGTCTGAAATTATACATTTATGTTTTTAGGGTTGTATAAAATCAAGATAAGAGTTATACATATATGTACAAACTGGTTTTATGGCTGATACAATATCAATAAAAAGAGTGTGCATATGTGTTATTGAGAGTGCATATGTGTTTTCATTATTTCTGATGAATTTGATGCCTTCTGTGTATATGTGTTTTTACAGTTTATGAGTTTAAATGTATTAAAAGTGCACATATCTTTTTATTTATGAAATAAGGATGTTTTTTTTATTAGTTTTAATTTGTGGGTGCATTTGTGTTTTTGTTTTAAGGCAGTACTAATTTCTCAAAATGGTCTATTGTGAACAAGTCAGTAATACATTGTGTTGAGTTTAAATGTATTAAAAGTGCATATATGTTTTTATTTATGATATAAGGATGTTTTTTATTAGTTTTGATTTAAGGGTGCATTTGTGTTTTGTGTTTTAAGATAGTACTAATTTCTCAAAATGGCCTATTGTAACAAGTCAGTAATACATTGTGCATATGTGTTTTGTTAGAATGTTATGATTAAATAATTCATTTATTAATTGGTTGTGGTTACAGGTACGAGTATGATGAGCGATATCAGTAGTGCACATGTGTTTTGTACATACTATCTAGCGAGAAAATATTTATGATAAAGAAGTAAAGAGTAAAGACACAAGTGCATGAAGTTGCGAGGATATTAGTAGACACGGCTATACATCAACGAAACTTTCATTTATTCTTTACTTTTAAAGTTTTGTATTTGAATTGTATATGACATGATTTTTAATTGTGTATAATTTTTTTGTTTTAAAATGTATACAATACATGTAAAATATTTATGTTTGTTATTCAATGCACTTGTGTAAGTATTTTTTACTAGAACACATTAGAGGTTTAAGCAATTGAACAATAAAGATATATGTAAATTTACCTTATATTAAAAAAAACACATATGCACCTTACCATTTGAAATCATGCATGCTGAAAAAATAATTATTTCAAAAAAAAAAAAAAAAAAAAAAAAAGTTCCTAAAATTTAGGACCTGAAAAACGTTTTTTTATTAAAGAAAATTCAAAAAAAAAAATTTTAAAAATGTAATTTTACTATTTTACCCTTTTAAATTAAGTAATCAAAATAAATATAAAAAAAATCTGATTGGTTGATGATGGTTCTTGCAGTTCTCGCAATTTATTTGGTTCTGAAAATAACCTCACCCTAGTGTGAGGTTATTTTCAGAACCAAATAAATTGCGAGAACTGCGAGAACCAATCTATACCTTTGATTTTTTGATCAATGGTTAATATGACTTGTGGCACATCTGTAAATAAGCAAAAAATAAGGCATTATGTTATATTAAACGGAGGGGTAGTACAGGAATTTTGTGTTAAAATCTTTTTAATAACCGTCTATCTAATAGATCTAAAAATCAAGTTAGCATTTCATTTTCATCAGTATCCTTTTCTCCCCAAACCCTAGCAGCACCCTCTCCAAATTTCTCCACAATCCGTAGTTTTTCCTAACCCAAAAAAGATGATAAATTAATCAATCTATATCAATATAGATCTAACATGCTCTCTCCCTACTGCCTCTAGTAGTGATGGCCGGTTGCGGTTTGATTTGATCATCGTAATAAAATCAATGTAATTGTTTGATCGATCAAGGTATCCTTGTTTTTTAATTTGCTTATGTATTTTATTAGATGATTTGTATTATTTTCAATCAAAAGTTTGTTTAAATTTTTTTTTCGATCTTGAATATTTCGCATTGCTCGATCGATCATTAGATCGAATCTGGGTTCACTTGCCATTCTTTATGTTTAAATGGATTAAAGCACCAATTGGTTTTTGTATTAAAGTATTAATTGGAGACCACATGACGCAATCAGTTTGATTCATTAAAAAAGTTATTGTATTAAAGTAAATATTTAGTGTTTAAATCGTTTTAAACTGATTGGTGCCAACTGAAATGATGAAATCCACCGTAAAAACACTAAATATTGTTTACTTGCATTTTTTTAATGTTTAATTGTCTTTGATTCATATAAAACATTAAAATGATTAATTTAGTTTTCACAAGTCAATGATATGTGCTATGTTATTTCATGGCACTTTTGTTAATCCATTTAAGAAACACTCGTATTTGTCATGTAATGGTGTTCCATTAGGTGGTGTTGGGTAAGCTATTATTTTTACATAAAGACCTCTTATGTTTATTTTTTTTATTATTTCCTAGATCAGTGGTTATTTAGATTACATAGAAGTATAAAGTAGTCATGAATTAAGTTTGTGTACCGATGATATCTTCATGAGTATAGAATGCATATATGTTTTGAATTGTGCATATGTGTTTAGATTGCTTATATGCGTTTTATGTTTGGTGTCACTTTTGTCGTTTCTATTGTTATTATACTATTTTTATTATTTTTTCATGGTGATGGTTGGACTAAATATTCTTGATGTGGTACAATGATATAGATTAGTTTGTGATAATAATTTGCTTTGTTATGAGTGTGCACATGTGTTTTAAGGTTAGAGTGCATGTGTATTTTATGGTTGATAACAATTAAACAAAAAATCATCTCAGTTGCATATGTGTTGGTGAGAATGCATATGTGTTTTTACAATTTTTGGTGAATTTGAAACCTTCTATGCATATGTGTTTTCACAGTTTCATGAACTTGTTCCTTTTGTGCATATATGTTTTGTTAGTTGTTATGATTAAATAATTCGTCTATTATTTGTTTGTGGTTACAGGTTTGAGTATAATGAGCAGTATGAAGAGTGCACATATTGATTATAAGGGCATATGGACGAACTCAAATGTACATATGCATACAAAGAGATCGAGAGTGGCCAATGAGGAAAAATACATGCGCATATGCGGCAACATGTATATACAAAGATTACGAGAATATCTTATTGCGTTAAATATTATTAGTGCACACATGTATAATCAATATATTGTACTTCCGTTTTCTTTTAGACATTTGTATAATGTTTATGTTCTTGATTTTAAGTTTTAAATATTAAAGAATTGTACTCCAAAATGCATTATTTTAGAAAAACACATATGCACCTCACTTTAGAAACCATAAACGTTGCACAAAGGATTTAAGCGATTGAACACTAGATTATACGAAATCAAAGGATTTAAGTGATTGAACACTAGATTATAAGGAAAAAACACATGTGCACCTTACATTCTCAAATCATGATTCCTAAAAAAGAAATTATTAAAAAAAAAAAATCCTAAAAATTAGGAAAAAAAATCAAAAATAAAATAAAAATGTAATTTTACTATTTTACCCTTTTGAATTAAATAATAAAAATAAATATTAAAAAAAATCTGATTGGTTGATGTTGGTTCTCGCAGTCCTCGCAATTTATTTGGTTCTGAAAATAACCTCACCCTATATATATATATATATATATATATATATATATATATATATATATATATATATATATATATATATATATATATATATATATATATATCGGCCCTCCCATCCAATATTTTTTCGGAAAAAATTTTGTTTCGACTTTTTCACAAATTTTTTTCTAGCTCCTTCATTGATGACACAGAATTCATAGTGTTCGCATCTTGGATGTGACAATTTGGACATGTCTTTCAGTTTTCATTCTAGTTTATCTAAATATCTCATTATTGGTCAAGTAGTTTTATTTTATATTTGTAGTTAAGATGCAAATAATTTTTTTATGAAAAAAAAAATAAAAATAAAAATCTAATGTGATAAGAGTACATAAACGGTGGGCAAAACATTTGAATAAGTTTCTGTTGTCTTTTATTAGCGTCATCATACTTATATATTCATATAAGATTTTTCCTTTATCCAAATCAAATATAACATGATTTATTCGAATCTAGTAATACAATCATCCAAAAAACAAAGATTATGGTTACAAAAACAGAAGAAAAAGGTTAGAATGCACATGCATGTAGGATTAATAAAATGGCGATAACTTTCCACTTGGAGGCATAATAATATGGTTCTACCACGTATTTGCCTCTACCACTACCAACAAAAGATCTCCTTTCATTTTCTTTTTTTAGTAGATCTTTTTACAACATACTTCACCATGTTTTTTAAGTTTTAATCCATGAGTCCATGAAGGCATGAACCCTTTTATACTTATTGACAATGAGTCACACACCTCATTTCTTAGCATTCATAAAACTTAGAGTAAATTGCAAAAATAATCTTTGTGGTTCGGCCAAATGGTAGATTTTGTCTCTAATCTTTTAAAAATACAGACACTGTCTCTGTAGAAAACTTTGAGTTCCAATTTTCGTTTCTATTTAAGTAAAATGGCTAAAATGTCCTTGTCAAAAACTACAACTCAAGAATGAAAATACAACCTAAAATTCCTCACAATAAACGTTGACTGCATTTTCAAAAGGTTAGAAACGAAACCTGCAATTTAACCAAACTACACAGACGATTTTTTACAATTTTCCTTAAAACTTATCATACATGTTGGATATGTTAGTTGTTTTATAGATTTAAACGTGACTCATTTCTTTAAGTTTATGGGGAAATTATCTCTGCTGTGTGGACAGCAGAGAACTTGCCTGCTGCAAGGTTTAAATGAAGGGCCACATGTGTAAAATTTATAACTTGAAAGGTGCAAAGTGAAAATGTGAAATTTCATTTTGCAAAGAAACAGGAGAGAAGCTCCCTGCTGCAACAGCAGGGATGCTAACCCCTAAGTTTATTAAGAGATATGTGTCCACTTTCCTTATAATTAAAGTATGGGATTACATCATATGCTTGGTGTGCAATAAACAATGGTGATTTTTGTAAGATTAAAATGAGCATATAATTGGATTGTTGGTATGAATGGTGATAGCCGCACATGGGTGCCTCATTGTACACGCGTCACAAAAGGCTTCATAGTTACTCTACACTGAACGACACGTGTCATTTGCTTAGTAGAGTCTCACGTCACGTGACCTTTCGTTATCACCCAACGGTGCCCTAAATTTATAGTTCGCGGTGACCACATTATCAAACCAATAGAAATAGAAAAAAACCAAAATCAAAGTATATAACGAGTCGTGTATGATGTATACGTTATTAATCCAAATACTTGCATGTATATCGTAAATGGGGGTGTCCATCTAACCGTCTCTATAGCATTTTCTTTGGATATTTTCATAAAAGTACCTGGTGATATATAGTAAAAATATTAGAGCATCTTATATGATAAATTTTTATAAAAGTTTACAATAATGGCTAGTTATTTAAAATTATAAATTCATAAATATTTTTCTTGCTATAAATATTTATTAGTTATAGATAAACTACTTAAAGCTTTATAAAACCTCGTTAAACAAAAAAATATTAAATTTAGAAGAGGTTCAATATATTTGACATTCTCGTTCTACATAAATATGAAACACATTTCTACTGTTGTTAATAAAAAAATAATAGCACTTCATCTTTTCTTAAACATTTTTATAAACCAGCATAGTTGATCACTTTAATTACGTGCAGGATTGTGCTGCGGCTGCCGTTGGTGATTTAATGCATGTATAGTATCACTAGCATTTTGTATGTTCAAAGTGAAAGATATCAAATGATCTCGTTTATTTTTAACTTTTGATGATATCAGATTATAAACGACGATTTTTGGTTCTCTATCGATAGATGAAATATGGGTGCATGTATAGCATAAATAGTGGAATAAGACTTCGAAAACTTTCTTTTTTGGAAATGAAACTTGAGAAGCGGTTTCAAACTTGCTTGATGACATACCATTAGATGTGGTGGGAAGAGGAAGATATGGCTCGATAATGATTTTTTTTTTTTTTTTTTTTTTTTTTTCACGTTTCACCATTATGCTCTAATTATAGGACTCTGATCGTGTGGAGTTGTTTAAAAATCAAAATGCATCTCACATAAGTCTTGATATCATTTCATACACGAGTTAGATCCAACCTACGAGTAGTGGCTCGATCTATATATCTGAACCGGCTAGCAAGTCGTGTGCATAGTGTTAAGATGGACAATTTTGACTGATTTATACATTGTAATTTAGAAAAAAAGTTTAGCCGTTAATTAATTAATTAAGTAGTAGCGAGACATCAGTACAAAGTTGCGTAAGCTGTCTTAAAATGAACGGCGTCAACTGATTTATACATTGTAATTAAAAAAAATAATGAAAACTTCTTAACAATCCATTGATACTATACATTCATGTAACATACAAAGAAAAAAGAGTAACATTTTGCCCGCAAATGAGAGTTAATCTTGAGGTTGACCGAACCAAGTAAAAATTTGTGTTTCCACAACTTTGCAAGAATTTTCCGATAATTCTTTTACAAAAAAGGAATCAAAATGGGCATGACCAAGCAAAAATATAAGGACACGTAGGTAGGGGATGTGGGGCAAAGTAGCCATTACCATGTGGGGGTCACCGTGTCCCCGTTTTCGCCCTCTTGTTTCCCCTCATTTAAACATTTTCCATTCTCTTAACTTAATTGTATATATATACTAAAAGTGAGTGAGTTTTTTGTGCCAAATCACTGTAGCCACAGTGATAGTAACAGTACCTATGTGTGATGATCTACTGTAGCGATGCTACTGTAGTAATATATAAATTTATTTCCCGTTATTTGCAAAACAGCCTCTTTACAAAATTACTTGCTAAACTCCCTCTCTTCACTTCCTAGAAAAATCTAGAGAACCCATCACTCTTCTTCTCCACAAAACCCATCAACTATTCTTCACTTCTGATCCACTCATCCTCCACAAAACCCACTTTTAATCTCAAAAAAACACACACTGATTACACACACACTTCCTTTTTCATCAAAAAAACATGCTCAGTTCATCATCACAAATCCAAACACCTGTGAATCAAGTGAACCATTGGACGCCGGAATAAGGGGTGGATCATCAACAGCTTCGCATCGAACGGAAAAAAAATAGAATCACAATCAGGTACAAGTACTCATAACTTTTTTTTTTACAAGAATTCGATTAATGATGAAATGGGTATGATTTTTTTTTTCATTGTAATATATGCTAGGATCCTTTTTACATTATATCCAACTTTCTTTTTAGTTTGAAAACTAAGTGACGTGGTCGGGAATGAAACTTTATTACAACTTATGATTTGCTCATCACCTTCAATATAGATAAACATAAGTTATTCCAAATAAGTTGGTAAAAAATAGCTTAAATAGACTGATTAACATAAGTTGTTTCGTTGGAGGCAAATGTGTGGGAGCTAGAGATAGTAACAAAATGTAAGCGCACTAATCCGGATTAATGTATGATTATTTTGTGAATAGTACCCACTTCCATTTTTTTGTCTCTGTTAGTGATTTCCCCTAATTATATAGTAAAGTCAAATAAAACTGCGTATTTTATTAGTATCTGTTAATGTTTACTATCATTAAAGTTTTAGTCATAGGTGGTAAGTCCGGAAAATAAGTTAATCCAAACACCCCATAATCTTTTCATAAGTACATATAGGTGGATAAACCTGATGCGTGAACTTTGTTTGCTCTATTTTATCTCATACCTATGATTTTAACTTCAAGGATGAAGTAAGAGTTACATGAGGCCTACTACCTTAACAAGTTAGTTGAATCAAATGTAGAAATTTATCTAACAATGACATATGTATTGCAGAACAATGATGGATCACAGAAGATTTCAGGGGGATTACATTTTATATAATTTATCACATGGTAATGTTGATAAAAGTAAGGATAAAGCTTGATGGTTTGCTCTGATTGGTGGTCATAAGGTACTGATTACATGCTTTCTTGCAGAACACATGCTTTTCATGGGGAGGGCTGCATTTCCATCCACGAATTGAAGCCAGCGACACTATCAGGATCACCAGGAAGAAGTTAATGTCGATCAGGCCGTCACCATTCAATGGAGGTATGTGACATTTTTTTGGTGTATCAATCTTTCTCATCATGTAATGGAAGTATGTGATATTTTTTTGAAGTATCAATCTTTTATATGATGTTTTTCATAAACTGCTTATAATCAATTTCATGTTAACTGATAGTTTATGAAAGCATAAAAGGATAGAAATGAGACATGCCATATATTTACTTTTACCAATTAGTTAAGTTGATGATTTAAATGTTGGTGTTTGGGGTTGTGTATAAGAGCTGTAAACTGTACATTAAAAAATTAGCACATACAATAAGATTAAATATAAAGTGAGCTTTGGTAAACCTGTTTAGTTAAAAGTTTTGTTGTCAATAAGGGCTGTTTCGATACTTATTTTCAGTGGCCACTTGGCGTTCTTAGGGGCTTTTTGGATAGCTTAATTTCAACACCCATTTTAGTGTCATGACATGTTATTAAAAACTGTTTGGATACATATTTCAGCAACCATTTTGGTGTCGTAACATGTTGTTAAGGGCTATTTGGATAGCAGCCATTTTGCCACATTGACATGGGTTGACATACAAATCAGATTCTAAGGAATAAAAATTTTTACAAATCGTGCTCTGCCTGATTCCAAACACCCCTTTAGTTTAGTTTACTTGGATCAAATTATGTGACTTCAAAAATATAAATAGTTTTCTTTGGGTCAAAATGGGTCAGGTGGGTTTGGTTGACCGGGTATTTGTTTACTTTAGTTTTAATTCAACTCTGATTTTGAATCATTAGATCCTTATTTTTTTTAACACACGGTATCGAGAGTTGCAATATGGTTATGGTAACCACAACAACAAATACAGGGTATCCGACAAGCCTTAGCAGATGCAAGTCAGCGTACAAAATTAAGATGCAACAAATACAGGTAATCGTAACCACAACAACAAATACAAGGCTGTCTAAATGTAACAGTCTTTTTGATTTTTTTTCTCTTTATTTATTTTGATTTTTTTTATATTTTTTCCCGCGCACATGGATGAATTGTTTTAACCGTTGCTTTTTTCTTCTCAGGTACTGATAGTTAGCTTCATAGCAGAAACCAAAAAAAACAAACCACATCCCCAACACAGCCCACAAACATGTTGCATTTTACTAGCGGGTAAGTACCAGCTGCGGGCCCACCATCTGCTGTCGGATGGTGAACCGAGTCATTTATTTCGGATTTTTTTAATAGTTCGTGATTATTTGTGCGGTTAAACTGATCTGAGCAAAATGTTTTCATTCTCGCAGCTACACTTGAATAGCAGCAAGATATTAGCACAACTTCAAGCGTACCCCAAACAGTCACAACCCGTGGGTCACATTTTTCCCGAATCATTAATGTCAGTTAAGTTAAACTCTGGCTTAGGCTACCATTATGCGCATATAACATCAATAATTTTGTAAACGTTGTCATATTAGACGTGCTTATGCAACCAGGAACAAGTAACTCCTTATTACATCAAAATAGCAGGCTTCGAAGTTCATGACAACAAGGTAATTTCATTATCTATTTTGAATCACGTTTGCTGAAATTTTAAATTCCCGTCTCCTATTCTTAAGGCTGTTGCTGTCATTACAGGCACTTCAATCGGCACACCAACGAACGACAATACTTTACATAAAAATAATAGGCCAACCTCTTTTCCGACTCAAGGTAACTTGATTACTTATTTTCAGTGACACTTATTCCGCGTTGTTTGCATTATCCTTTGAAAATGGTCACACAATAATATGTTTGAGATTAAAGAGTAGAGTCAAAAGAAACTCAATTACGCAATATCATTAATTTTAAAATCTAGGTAAATGACTACAAATTTGGGAAATAGAAACTCAAGAACTTTCTTTTCATTTTGTAGGATGCACCTAATGATTCAAAGTTGGATTCTGATATGGTTTCATGTCATTGCAAAACCCGCCGACTGGAAATAGTGGCGCACAACTCCAGCTCAATGATTGATATAAGAAGTTGTATGTGTTTACAGAAGAGTTTGTCACACGATAATGTCTTTCTAAATTATTTGTTTTTTACAAACATTACAACAATGCTCCCGCAGCAACGCGCGGGTTACCCCGCTCGTTATCAATATATTAAAAGAGCGGGATTTGGTACGCAACAGTTGAATGAACAGTGACCTTTGCTCCAAACAATGATACGGTACAGTTGTATGAACAGTGCGTGAAATACATATATATTCGTATTCTAGACCCTTCATCTTTCTATCTTTGTGGCTCTCTCTCTCTCTCTAGAAATTTCCCTAACTAACAGGCTAAAATAGGAAAATCAAGATCATCAAAAATCACAGACCTATAAAAGAGGGGGAAAAAGGCGAATGATGATGGTTAGTTTTTATATGAAAAAGCCCACAAATTAACTTTTTTGGTTTTTTATTCTCGACAACTAATTTTGGGGTTTAAAGATTATTGTGTAAGTTTCTTTTTACATTCTGTCAAATTAAATTGTGTGTTATTAAACCTTTTAAGCTATGGTCGATTTTTGATGGGTTTCATTTAATGAAGATATGGTTTAAATTAATGAAAATATTGAACCAATTTTCTTTCACTTTTAGCTTCTGATTATAGGTTTGAGATGGAAGAAAAGGGCCGATCTCTTAGATCCGATGCGACACAGAGACGACCGGAGCTGGCGGCGGTGGTGTGGCAATGATTCCGGCAGGGTCAACAAAGACGTTATACATTCTAACGAAGTAGTTAATTGTCTCTTCTCTCATGCTTTTACCATTTTCTTAGTGTTATAAAGATTCAATATTTTTTTATTTTATTTTGATTGTGTATATTTTATGTTTTTATAGGAAATAATGAGTGATATGGACGAGTTACAGTGACTGTGTTACTTTTTATTCACCGAATATTTAATTTCTTGATGAAGGTATATTTTTGTTTTACCAATTTAATAGAGGGAATGCTGCAACATTATTTGCTTATATATGTTGTGTTTAATGATTTAGATAAAGAAGGTAGTTGTGTATATTGTTCGTAGATTAGCCGAGTCGGATGACGGATTGGAGTCGCTTGGTAGCTATTCTAGGATAGTACTTCTAGCTTTGTTACGACTAGGTGAAAAGAAGGTGATACGTTCTTTTCGCCTTTAAGTTCTGTTGATGCCCAGGAAACTATCAAACAAAAGGGATTTTCGGTTTAAAATTTAGAAAAAGGACGAGATACATTTGACTATCAAATCTAAATTTGAAGGATTTTATAAGATATAAATAGAAAACTTGGGTTTTGTTTGGTTGCACACCAGATGTTCGACGAAATGTTTTAAGTAAAAATTGTAGTGAGAGTTTAAGTTTGTTTTGTTTGTAGTTGTTGTTGGAAAATGAAGACGATCCGGTAAAGGAGCAGCAGCGTATTGATGCGTGGCCAGGGGACATTACTCGAATTGTGAGATGTTTAGACCAAGGTATGGTTGATTACCATTGTTTCATCTAATTCATGAAACCGTTATCAATAGCTGTTATTAACAAGCCTACTAAATTAGAAGATGCGGTTTCAAAAATTAAAGCTGAAACTTGATCCTCTAAGGGTAAAATGTATGAAACTAATACATGAAAAGTGATAAAAAAAAAAATAATGATCTCTATTCTGATTGTTTTATGTCGTGTTGTTGCATTTTATATGTTATACGACCTTAAATTAAAAGTAGTGTTGATGTCCAATAATTGTTTGTACACGCGTGGGTTTCGCTTGGCAGCCATTTACCTTTCTGTACTTAACTATGGCCAGCTCCTGTGTTGTTTCTTTTTGTATGCAGAAGTTACACACTGATTGAGTCAAGTAAAAGAGGTATCTGGCTTCAATAGACACGAGGCTCTTGCAAAGATACTTCAGGTACTGATTTTTTTTAAGGGCACTTCAGATACTAATTACTTGCACTTCAACATGCTTGCTATATGTTGTTCCACATTGCCGTTGTCCAAAGTTGTGATACAAATGTAAACCCGGGAAGCAATACATTTGCCGGCTCGCAAAAAGGCTCTTCCAAAAAGTCCCTTTTAGTACGACCCTATCATCTTGGGGCTATATTCAGGGATAAATCTAGATGCTGCTTTTTCCAAAACTTTTAACTTCAATTGGGGTTTCATTCATACTTGCATCAACTTGCGGGTATCCAACAATTACTGATTTCAACAAAAGCAATGTCTACAATATTACTGTTCCGTTTTTCCGCATTTATGTTTGTGTAAACTGAACTTTTTGACTGTTTAATTCTGATGCCAGAAGGTGTCGTGGACGTATCCCACGGTTTCCCAAGTTCAACTGCATCAACCCCTGAATGACCTCACCTGCTCCAAATAGGATGAATGTTAACCAGGTTGTACCCCTTTTTTATCCACTCATCTTTTGGCCTATCACCACCTTCGCCTACATATTTACCATTTTTGCTTTCTACACGTGTCTTTGCGACCGAATGCAGGCGAGGGTTTACAGGCTAAGAAAGAGATGATGGGCAAAAAGTACAATGAGGCTACTGACCCGCATAGGCAGAAAATCGAAGATTTTAAGGAGTCACATGTACAATCTGACATACGACCATTTGAACGCCAGGTACATATGCGCTAATTTATAATATATTCATGCATATCGAATTATTCATTGTTCTTTTGCTTATTTACAGAATCCGCATTCATGTGTTAAGAAAATACAATTCTAAGATATTGGATTTTGTGTCTGAATAGTCGACAAGTGGCTTATAAGTTGGTATTGTTGTTTAAGTGCATACCTGTTTTGAATTGGCGTATTTTGTTTTCTTATCTAAATTGAGTGTATTAGTTTTTAGTTTATAAAAAGATTTGTTTTCATAATCATAAGTAGGCTATCTTCTATTAATTGAAGATCTTTTTCTTGGCTGTCAATTATATTAATGATTTCTGTACTTGACATATGTGCTATTAGATTTGTTACTTAATAATCTAGGGACTTTACATTGTCAAGAGGTGTTGTCAAGATGTATTATATTCACAGGTGATGTCTCCGTCAGAGGACATATTCATGCTGATACATGGTGCCTTCGCATTGCAATTTCTTTAACAAAGTTAGGCTACCAACTCCAGGTAATTTTACGGTAATCATATAGCTGCAACATGTAACTTTCAAGGAAGTCAATGGATGATCAAGCCACTTTAAAATGTAATGTTATGCTGCTATTGGAAAAAAGGTATAAAGATTGTTTGGATATGAGTTCAGTGACCTCTTTTGTGTTTAGTATAGTTTCAAATTTAGTAGCTTTTATTTTTATTTTTTAGTTTTTTATATTCCCATTTATTTTAAAAAGGTAACATTTGGGAGTGTAATGACCCTTCATATGAGAAGCTTAATAAATGATTGGTGTTGTCATAGTGTTGTGCTTGAATTGTTAACTAAAGAGATGTGCAGTAATATAAAAAATTATTGAATTTGTGACTTATTGACATGACCCTCATGTTATACTATGAAAACCATAAAAAAAAACTAAAGTCAATAAAAAAATTAATCCAAGTTTTTCAACATAATAAAATTTCACGAAAAAAAACTCTCGACAATATTGACAAAGTGCTCCCGCGGCAACGCGCGGGCTACCACACTCGTTTTAATAAAAGATTAATCTTATACTAGTACTTCAATAGTCCAATGTTAAGTTGAGTGGGTATATACTTGATTTTGTTCATAAACGCCTTTACATTTTAACAAACGTATTCGATTATAATTAGTTAGAAGTCTCATAAATTTATGAAATTTTTTTAGGGCTCTGGACGAAATTACATAATGAGTTATTTCGATAAGGAATGTCATGTATAAGTGTCACTGTTTATAAGATATAATGCAATTATTCTAACATAATATTCATTTAAGATATTTTATCATCTAAATGCTATTTTTTTCGTGAAAAATATGTATACACATGTATATAATTATTAACGGAACAAATTTTGAGGCCCTTAAAAATTTTGAGACCCTGAGCGGTCGCTCACCTTGCACACCCTCAAAGCCGGCCCTGGTTAGAAGATAACTTGTTTAAACATCATACTCATCGAATTAACTTGTTTGATAACATCCATAAAGAACAGGGCAAGAAACTAGCAACACAATCAACGAATTAACATGAGAGATGACATGAAACCGCATCACTACTTTAGACCAGACGTAATGGCATGGTCATGCACCTCCCTTTGGTTATGCACTCGATCGCCTATTATGTCCACTCAGTCATGATCGTGGTCATGTCTAAAAAATGCATAACACGGTCGTATATTATTACTTTATAAATTCAAGTTTTGCTATAGTTGATTTATTGCTTGTCTATCTATACTACTTATAATGGAGGAAGGACTTTCTCTTCAAAAAATTCAGATGTATACAAAATGATGCATGGTTTACAACACTTTAAAGCAAGTAATTTTCATAATTACAACAAGCAAAGCATTGTGTACAACAAAAATTAGCATGAATCGAAATTCAGACCACTTTCCTTAGAATTTTACATTAATAGCATTAAAAATACCTCTACACCCAATATTACAATTATTTAAACACAATGTACAATCCTCATTCTACATTAATAGCATTAAAAAACACCCCTACACTCAATATTACAATTATTTAAACATAATGTACAATCCTCATTCTACATTAATAGCATTAAAAACACCCCTACACCTAATATTACAATCATTTAAACACAATGTACAACCCTCATTCTACATTAATAGCATTAAAAACATCCTTACACCCAATATTACAATCATTTAAATACAATGTACAACCCTCATTCTACATTAATAGCATTAAAAACACCATACACCCAATATTACAATCATTTAAACACAATGTACAACACTCCATCTTAACCTAGACATGAACATTTGACTAAGACTCGACTCGATACACAAAGCTGTGACCAAGCAAATTTAGGTGTTAGAATGACATCCCGTGACATTTTTATTAATTCCATTAAAAATTGTTAATTCAGAGTACCCGTCGCTGCAACGCGCGGGTACCATGCTAGTTTGTTCATGAACGACTCACTTTACTTGTCTAATTTTCTAACGTTTTTTTTAACATGCAACATCAACCCTTTACCCCAAAAAAATATGTTTTATTTTTACATAAGAATGAACGACTCACTTTATTGTTTTTCAATAATTTCATTAAGTTTGTATAATTTCACCATTCACCATGCCGGAATTTCACCATTCCTTTTTATATATTTTTCTCTTTTCTATGAGTAACTAGGGACTGGATGCATGATAACTGACTTATTTTGAATCCTCTTTCTTGCAGCCTAAATCATATGCAGACAATTTCAAATGGAAAGGACCACCAAAAACTGAAGACAAATAGGTCTCAACTTTGTAAAAAAACATACCAAATAAAGCCCATTTCCATTTCAGAGGCACACTTTAAATAAAACACTAAGATGTACAATCTCTGATTGTTCCATGTTTGTAACAAAAAAAAGGACTTATCTACTACTATATAATACTATATTCTTATACTTATATCTACTATTTATAATAATATATGATATACTCATATACATTCTACATAGATACATTCCTTCTAGGATTCTTCATCTTTTCACACTTTGCAAACTCTGAATCCTCTACACATTTGAAGCACCTTCTGAGGCTTCTCTTGTGTGAAACCTCCATGCAAACTTGTAATCCTTTGATTCACACGATAGCCGCATTACTTCACCAAATGCATTGACCGAATTCTTCTTTCCATTCACACCCCATTCAATCCTTGCCCAACACGAAAAACCACTTGACGAAACCATCGAATCCTGATCCGAATCATTAAAACTAAGCACCACCTCACCACAAATGCTCTTGCATGCAACCCCAATTCCATCACCAGCTGTCACCATAGCCTCGAGCCATGAACACTCAGGTTGACCCACCATCTCTTTATAAGCCGAATTCACTAGCCTAACTTTGTTTTTCGAATCCGAAACAAAAGCAGGCAAAACTTGTGCCTCTAGCTCTTTCTCAACTTCCTCAGCCTTCTTTGTTGCAACCGATGAGTTATGGACCGAAACAGCATTATCTTTAACCGCACGAATAGTGAGGAATGACGAAACGAGGCGAATTGGCCTGGGTGAGATAACATTTGATGTTGGTCTTGTTAACTGAGCAAGAAAATCTTTTTCTTCAGGTATTTCAGCCACCTTGTTGAGATCAATGACATTGGTTTGTTGCATGTGATGTGGTGACATAGAAGAACAAGGTAATAATGGTAAGGTGACTAAAGTGGTTGTAGTTCTTTGTTGTGGGATCAAAGATTGAAAAGGTGGTGATAGTCCTTGAAGTAGTGTTCTTGGTCTTTTGAAAGTAGTACTTGTTGATGGAGTCCTACCTCTTTTTCTTGTCCTTGTTGGTCTTGATTGCAAATGAGGCCACACGTTTCTTAAGTAAGGTGACTGCCTTATAGTTGGTGACATGGAACCAG